>OU343040.1:83936-1453530 GCA_910593735.2 Ectemnius lituratus | reverse complement strand
AAAAAAAAAGGAAACAGAAGAAAAAGAAAAGGATCGAAGTAGATGGTGGCGAAAGATGAGCCGAGGGTTAAGCAGCAAGGAAGGAGATAAACCTGATTCTCTCTTTTAGTCTTATATGTAAGGCATGCATTGAGGTGTGTTCGTTGGCACAGTTCCATCCTCTTGGTTTCTCTGCGAGCAACATACGTTATTACCTCGTGGAACTCGATTTTCAATCGTGTCAGAGTGTCCGAGTCGAGGGAATAATGCTCCACGAGCAGAGATATTTTCGCAGCATCCAAGCATCTCTTCCTTACTTACCATCTCACTCGACCGAGAACCATAAATCTATCGTTTCTTCAATCAGAAGATAGGACAAATTTTCCAAACCATTTGTCTCTTCTCTTTTTTTTCTCTTCTTTTTACATCGAGTTATTGTTAGATGAATTAAAAATGCATTTGGGTCATAATATTCTATATTATCAGCACTCGATCTTTACTAATTAATGGACTATAATTCATGACTTTTAGTCGTATACCAAGCAATTGGCCAGCAATTCATTAAAGGCCGATCACGCGAGTAATCAGAAATCGGAGGGGTGTCTTGCCGAAGCGTAACGAAGATTCCAAACTGGATAGAATAAGACTGTACTACCAAATGAATGTTACCATATAGTCAGAATTATTGGGAACATTAATATTTACGACTGGTTGGAGTGCGAGAACCTTGTCACAGCAGCTTATTAATAAGGTGTATTAAGTATGTGACATAAACTAATTAGAAAGTGGTAGATCGTCCAGTTTGTTCCAAGGACGATGGAGTTCGAAATGGGACGATCAAATTTATTGGATCGCGTGCTTCCAATCGGCGAATTCCTTGTTAAGCCGTTGCTTGTACAAGCACACTAAGATACCTCTATCGTCGACTATAAATTTTATACGACCTTTTACTAGAAAGAACAACCCTTTTAATCAACCTTTTAAATCTACCCCACCCCCCCCCAAAAAAAATTCTCATCTATTTCTCATAATAATTCAAGTATTATAAAGTATAAAATACAAAAGTCACGTACTAATTGAGTCATCGTACGATCAAAGACGTGGACGACACAAGAATTACACACGTACGTTTGAGATAAGAAAAGGAAAGGAAAAAACAATTGGATCTTTCGATGCTGCTAATTACTTATCTCGAACGATGAATACCTTTCAAGTAACTGAATACAATTAAAGTATCACGAAGTTATGTATAAGTAATGAAGAACATTGAAGAACCAACTTTATCAAATGAACGTCATGAAAATTCGATGAAAACTACCATTTGAAATGATTCTATTACAAGAGAAATAATAATGAAATGAATGAATTCTATCCTTTGTCGGACTATTTGGCAAAAAAAAAAAAAAAAAGAAGAAAGAAGGAAGAAGTCGTCCTTCACGCCCACTGGGCTCCTTTCCATGCAGGAGTCGTACGCGGCTTCTTGCGTGGCTTGGACTCCTCGATCCATGTAGAAGGGTTTGCTGCGCGCGTCCCTCCTTCGGAACAGATGCATCCGCCGTAGCGATACTCTTCTCGTGGGCGAGCATAAATCCAGAGCGCATTTTGATAATACGCCTCGTAAATAATCCGCCCTTTCTACAAAGAGAACTTCTCTTCTCTTCTCTTCTCTTCTTAGCCTTCGTTTGGATTTGTCGGCATTTCTCTCTCTCACTTCTTTTTGCCTCATCTTTTTTCTTTCCACCCTTGAATCCCTTCGAGCACCATGGCATAGACCAAGCATCGTCACGTGCCATTCGCTCGTTCCAAGGATATCTGCCTTCACCGGATATACATACACTATGATGGCGCGTAAAAGATTCATCTCTTCCTTCGAGTTCCGTTGGAACCAGACTCCACCCTTTCCTAGATAGGAAGTCTAGGATTTTTTTCCTAACCGGTTTCATATTCCAAATTCTTTTGAAGATTAGACGAACCTTCAATGTTTCAATTAAGAATTTGCATTCTTATAATAATTCCAATATAAAATCATATTTAAATGACCAGTGTGGAATCTCAATTATCCAATGAGTTTTGAATTGTTATATACATATATATATAAAATAAAAAAAAGTGGGGGGGGGGGGGTTGGAGGTAGTAAAGTAAAAGCGTCGGTGAAATAATTGCTGGTGGAATAGGGTAGGTTCTCTTGCAACGTTACGCTTAATTAAGTCGTTGCCTTGTAATAATGCTAACGAATGGCGCGGCGAGCTCGTTAAGCGAATCGTACTCCTGTGCAAACCGGGATCTCGTAAATCGGCACTAAGAAGACGTTTCCTAAGACTTCTTCTTCTTAAGATCTTTCTTAACCAATGAAATAAGAGAAGTATAATATAGAATAAAATGTCGTAGCAAAAAGTATTCCTTGAGCTTGCTAATATTCTTGTTTCCATGTCAGAAATCTGACGATTGAATTAGCATAATTAGAGAGGCAAATTTCGACGTCTTTCAATATCGGACTCATTTCCCGTTGGTCATCGAAGCGTAGCATTATACCAGAGTATACGTCCGGGATAATAAGCTCGATCGAACCAATTTAGATAGCACGCTTCGATGAAGCTAGCGAAGAAAGGAAGAGCGAAGGTGTCGACCGATAATTTGACTTGCTTTCTTTTTCATCAAGCGATATTCTACACTCTTGTAAGAAAGGGAGAATGTAATCGACGGAGATTGCTCTCATCAAAAGGGAAAGTGAAATGAATCGAACGGGATCTTTAGAAGGCAACTGCCACTCGACAAATCCAGCCAATCTTGTTCGACTCGTTCTCGCTTGAACCATTTACGCCTACTAGACTTTTCATATATACAATCTTCTTTTCGCGCTAGTCTCATCGAGTTCGTTATTCATCGACCGCCTTCTTACCAGACTTATAATTACTAAGAGACCAATCCATCTCTGCTCATCAGGAATGGAAGCGCCAGCGGAAGTGACGCGACGATTCATCCTGCCCATCGCGAACCGTGCTGCTACTTCGGATGCAATAAATTATCCATGATGCTAATCAACTGTCTCATTCAAGGGTGGAACTAGTAGACGCGTTTTAATGAAAAGCAATTAACTCCAATTAAATCCTATTCCCTTCTTCAGACTCTCTTTTTTATCATATGTTTCTTTTATACATTCCTGCAATTAATAGAATTTATTCACTCACTTTGATCATTTATGATTATTTTAGACAACTATGTCATCTTTTAAAATATCTCCACGAATTCTCCAATATTATCCAAGTTTCTATAATGTATGTTGCCTTGATTATTATTGATTTCCACTTCTCGTTGTGGTATATTGTTCTCCAATGTTTCAATAGTGTTTATGTTCTGTGGTAATAATTGAATCACGAAATTACTTCTCCAGTATCTTCTCCAGCGTCTTCCGTGTAGTCTGGTTAATAAAAATAATTCATTCCAGATGGGTTTTGTTGAGTTAGCAAAGAAATGAATGCCACTCACCTGCCAAGAGTAATGAGCCAGCCCCAATAAGCGGCGAGAGTTAAGAAGCACGTGGGTAGAATAGCGACCATCATCCATGGCACGTCATGAATACCACTCTTAATCAACAATCTTATCGCTACTAAACAAATGTAGCACGAAAACACAGCGAGAGGAGTGGTTACTAATAAATAAAGAATATCCAACAGCATCTTAAAAGAAATAAAATATAATTGAAAAATTAATAATTCTTTATGAATAAAATCTATTAAATTTATGAAAATATTATTATACTTGTCGTGTTGCGATGACAGTGTTCACCCATAGAAAAAGGCTCCGAAAGATATTATGACGTGGTACTCTTTTAGTAGCATATCTATGACCACAAAGTTCACAACTTGTATGGCCGGATTCTGTGAGCCATCTTTCGAGACATTCCGCATGGACCAAAGCCACAGTTCCACGGCACCTGGTATAATTTTGTAATTAGAGATTAGAATCACCGGGATGTAATAGTGTAACCTAGATTTACTGGGTCGAACAATTTGTCAGAGTGAATTATTTGATCGCAGATGATTGATAAATTGCACTGAACATCGATGAGCTTACTTGCAAGCGGAGATTAGCGGTCCTAGATAAGCGTATGATGAAATATTTGACATTTGACTATCAGCAGCTTGTATTGGTTCTTCTTCATTTTCACAGCCTCTTTGATTTATAGTACCTTGTGGAAATCCTCCCATATGACAAATTCGACATATGTCCGTTGTTCTTCTTAATTCTAAATAATGAAGAAAAAGAAATGGATTTACAAAATTTACAAAATTACAGCATCCAATAATTCTTACCATCTTCTTTATCTATCAATTTCTTCGAGTCATCCTCATCACCTGTTTCTCTCTTCACTTCTTCGACATCTGTTAATCGTAATATTTCATCGTACTCGTCATTGACATCTGCGTCAATATTATCGTGAATGATTGAAGTGGCAACCGTCTCGTCATCTCGATCTGTTGTGATATAATCGGCTGTATTATGAGTGCGAGTATCCTCTCAGGTTGAGAGTGAGAGGAATCAGTGTCCGCTCGTTCACTAACCTACGTCACTACGAGAAGAGTCATTTTGCGGCTGCCGATCCGTCGACATCAAAGACCGGATAAAACCAACATCCTATCATACAGCATACCACAATAATTATCAATTAATTTTACACTAGAATTCTTCTCCCTTCAATTGACATTTCTAATTTTACATTTACACAGAACATATAAAATATAACAAATAATTTCCTCGATCCGAATGTAGCTTTCAAGACAATTGAATCTGATAGGATAGAAAATCTACAAACTATTCTTTGAACGTTGTAACATATCATAGCACGGCGCCTGTCAAGTGGAAAGGGTTAAAGCAATGTCGACAATAGCTGCGACCCGATTTCCACGAGCTCCTTGTTCGCATTAGAGGGAAGAAGGGGGTTCGAGGGCGCCGTTTGATTCATCCCAATTGGTTGTCATTCCAACTACAGATATCAATTTTCCGCAGGAAGTTCTCTGGTACGAATGTACGCGCGAGAGAGAGATCGTACGTGCCGGCAAGCATAATAAGCGGCATCGGGATCAAGCAGACGATTATCCAACCCAGTTATCCTGCCGGTTGTAATTTCGTATCTTGGCACGAGGATCCTCCATTCGTTCTATTTCTCTTTCTCTTTTTAACATCATCATAGAAATCTGAATAGAGAAAGATAGGATTACCATGGATCAGTTGAATCGCGTTAATTATACTTCCGCAAGTTTGCAGTATGCTTAAGCTTATGTATTTTAGAATGAATTTCCGGTTCTACTCGAAATAAATAGGCTAGTCGACGGAATATGATATGTATAGTATTTATTATTAGCTAACTGGGAAGCCATTCAATTTTCGGACATCCGTTGACCTAACACGATCGAGGTCTCCTCTTCCGTTTATTTCTAAACTATCATCTTCATTCATAATTATCATACTTCTATTTTGACTACCAAGAAGATATTAATCACATTCTATCTTAAGTTGATGTTGAAAAACAGGTGGATTATTTCATGTTGAAATGGACTAGTTTCCTTGAATATGTCTTAGAGAAATAGTGAATGACGCAAGTGTTTTAGTTACTTAATGGAATCATGGATTTCATTATTAGTAGAGTTGTAGTTTGTACTCACACGATCGAGGTCTCCTCTTCCGTTTATTTCTAAACTATCATCTTCATTCATAATTATCATACTTCTATTTTGACTACCAAGAAGATATTAATCACATTCTATCTTAAGTTGATGTTGAAAAACAGGTGGATTATTTCATGTTGAAATGGACTAGTTTCCTTGAATATGTCTTAGAGAAATAGTGAATGACGCAAGTGTTTTAGTTACTTAATGGAATCATGGATTTCATTATTAGTAGAGTTGTAGTTTGTACTATCTTGAAAGAACCGAATGGTAGAAACGAGCTGGAAGTAGCAGGTGCCAATGTCCAGTTCGTTCAAGTATTCGTTCCATCAACTCTGTTCATGGCAGAGTGCTATTTCTGCCAGGTGCTTGTGAGAGGGAAACCATGCTCTCCAATGTGCGCGCGTGCTGCTTGCACGTTTTTGGCTTGGAGATTAATTAAATGTGGCTGGAAATAGTTAAGCGATTGCTAGAGTCGAGCACGGAGAGAGGAAATGTTGGCTTCGCCAACAGCACACGGTCATGTTAATCTCACTTGGTGGACACACTGTCGAAATGAGAGCAAACCGCACTTGGAGAATTAGCATATAACACTTCTGAATACTTAAAATTTTCTAATTATAAATGAATATTCTATACAAAAATCTGTAAAATTTTGATATTAATTTATATTATTGAAAGATTGCAGATTCTTTAAGACCAAATTTTAAAATCATTCTTTGACAGTCATAATAATGAAGAGTTGACAACGGCTTAAGTCTATCTTAAAGTAAATGTGGCCACCCAGTGTTGGACCAAAGCTTGGATGCTGGGTCACGTTCAAGCTGAATGGACCTGGAAGCCCATTCATAATCGATATACATACATACTCGCTTCTCAGCCTCCAAACCACTGCCAACAGGCATTCATTGACACTGCCGTGTGAATGAAATCTCCGCTCCAATAAACAGGTGGTAGTCTACAAGAGATAAAAGAAAAAAAGGGACAAGAAAAAAGTACAACAGGATCATCCAGTTTCATATGTCAATACGATTACGATGGGCGTGGTGTGTCCGGATATCAGAGGACGTTTACAAGGTATCAGTCGACTCGTATAATCCATCGACTAGTAATCCGATTAGCGATGATTTGCTTTATTTCTTTGTGACGATAATTTCTCTCGTTATGGTGTTAGTTCTCCTTCTCAGCGTTAGCTCACTCTCGAACTCGATTGCCGGGTTGATCCGATTGGAAGGTTCGCTTGACATAGTTAAAACTTGTTCGTCGGCCTTTCCTTCTTGTGGTTTCTTTGCTTTCCAGTGGATCTTACGATTGAATCTATCATGAATTTCTTTCCATCTGTATTTATATATTTCTATCACATATTTCTCTTCTTTTATGTTTCTTATGAGAGTGTTTGTTGAACATTGTTAAGTAATTTTGATATTAAAAGGAAGAAGATTTCTGCACTTGTTACGTGTGAAAAAGAGGTAGGCAGGAATGGAACTCTCTAAATATAGTTGCTGGTCACTCCAAGCTTCATCTCGCCCTTTTTTCTTCCCTCTCGCCGCCCTCGGACAGCATCACCGGACCATTGCGTGTACTCTCCTTCTTTTGTAGATTGCAATTTATAGAAGCACTCGGCACCTGTCACCTTCTCACTGCTCCGATTCTCTCCTTCTCTGACAGTAGAGAAACGCTCACGAGAATAACTCTAGGAAAAGAGAAGCAGACAGAGAAAAGGAGTGACACATGTAACAAACTCGAGTGAAGCTATGTTTTCATTCTTCCATTGAGTAGATAGAGAAATTTATTATTATTACATCAGAATTTAAGTGCTACTGTTCTTTCTTTTATTCCTTTTAAATAAAAAGAAAAGGATGCAAGAGTACTCAAAGAGATTAAATGAAGAAGTAAGATTTAATTAGAAATAAATCTCGATCCATTACAAGGAGAGAGACGAAGCTCACACGGTGCATTCCAGCATCTTCCTAAAGAAAAAGAGGGGTAATTCCATGGTCTTCTGGTTCCCACTCGTTAAAATCCATGTATCCCAGCTGCTGCTAACCATTTCGCTCCAAGATAAACATCAGAGGGGGATCATTGTATGAAAGGGGGAAAATGGCGGTGTGGAATCATGTGTTTATTCGTTTGGTAAAGGTTTCTCCTTCAGGATCGGCGCGTCCTGTCATTTGTCTCGACGCACTTTCCTAGAATGGCAATCTTGATTTCAAGAGGAACTAACGATTGGAAAGGACAGTGACAAGTTAGAAGGGCAAAAGGAAAATAAAGTGAGAAAGTACACTTGGTCCTTGTACAGGGTGATTCATTTCTTGTTGAATCGCCAATGATGGATATAAGCCGTTGAAAATGGTATAATTATACGGTGTTGTGTAATTTTAATTTAAAGGAGTATTTACCGAGTATTTTCTATGCATTGACATTTATTTATAATATCGAATTGTATCGATAATTTAAATAATTGGAGCTCGAGTGTGAAGGGGATGATTAAAAGGCAAGTGACTCATCCTGTACATGATTTCTTTTGCTCTTCTAAGCTAAGAATCTTATTCAACTCTTCTCATAGGATCAATGATCGATCGACCTGACTCAAGTAAGGGCCGAGGACAAGGCTCGAAGACAAAGATCTCTGTTTAGTTGGCTGACTTAATTGGCGGTAGTTTGTTAACACGTTTCAAGCAAGTGTTCACTTCTCACCGAATAAGCTTGGAATCGATGATGATCAATATTCAACCCGCATACTCTTTGAATGGATGAGAGACATCATTTTAAAAGAGATGGCAATGTTAGAGATCGGCAATATTGATTAAGTAATTTCGTACCGCTCCTCTTCATTAGTCCTCGTCTAGCTTAATAACTGGCTTCCAAGAACTCGTAATCAGCCAAGTCTCGAGTCCTTTGATTAAATCGGATTTAAATAATTAGTCGACTTAATCGAACGTAAAAAGAAAAGTTGGGTCTTGAAAATTATTGCTGGTTTGGTAATTGGTTTATTTTAAGTGTAGGCAGCTGATTTGATACCTTCAGAAATGTGAGGACAAATGAATTTTGAGCTAGGGCTCTGGAATTTATATCACTTCTTCCTTGATACAAGAAAACATTCCCCACCAAATTTCAGACCCGGAAAATGTCGGGAAATATAAAAAACATGGGAAAAACCGTCAGAATTAGGCGAAAATGAATTATTCAAGATCGCTTTTCTATGTGTTTTCGATACAATTCCGGCATTTCTGCCACTGGTTTCATGTTTTCTTTTCGTTTTTATACTCAAACAATCGAAATATCAAGCATTCGTTAAAGTCCGAGAACCTTCGAAAAATCGAAAATTTGTGAAGGGGTACATATGGAAAAATTTGCGAAAAAATGAATTTTGAGCTAGGGCTCTGGAATTTATATCACTTCTTCCTTGATGCAAAAAAACATTCCCCACCAAATTTCAGCCCCGGAAAATGTTGGGAAGTATGAAAAACATGGGAAAAACGACGAAAATGAATTTTTCAAGATCCGTTTTCCATGTGTTTTCGGTACAATTCCGGCATTTCTCCCACTGGTTTCATGTTTTCTTTTCGTTTTTATACTCAAACAATCGATTTATGAAGTTTCATCAAAATCCGAGAACCTTCGAAAAATCGAAAATTTGTGAAGGGGTACATATGGAAAAATTGGCGAAAAAATGAATTTTGAGCTAGGGCTCTGGAATTTATATCACTTCTTCCTTGATGCAAAAAAACATTCCCCACCAAATTTCAGCCCCGGAAAATATCGGGAACACTATAAAACATGGAAGAAACCGTCAGAATCAGACAGGATCAATTATGCAGAAGGTTCTTTCCGCTCGTTTTCGATATAATTCGGACTTTTCTACCACTGGTTTTATGCAACCTGTTCGACTTAGGCTAATTACATAATAAGAATCTAAAAAATAACTTAATTCAGAGTCAAAGTGGTATCAGTAGTTACCAGTAAATAACTATCAACAAACAGGTTTTCTATATGCGATTTTCAAAATGATTACTTTTAATTACATTTGCTACTTAAGGCATACTTGTCTTCAATAACTTCTCATCTTAGTCCATCAAATGTACCACTCATCCACTCTGTGGAAAATAAATTCGACAAAAATAACAAATCAATTGCACGTATAATTCTTACTTCCAATACAACTCAGTAATCCCAATGGTTAAGAGTTCATTCAAAGATTCCAGTTATTCAGTATCCATTATTAATGATCCCGTCTGGAAAGTCAAGTCGCAACAGCTTGAGCTATCTATTTATTGCTTTTCGGAGGTTCTACCTGCTTTGGATCAATGTAAGATTGATGGATGGGATCGTATAAACTCTCGGAATCTCTGACCTCACTAAATGCGTATCATGCGTCATAAATTCGATAGAATGAAGTAATTTCCAAATTATAACAAAATAAACATATAATTATTACAAGAAAAATCAATGTCCAATACTATTTAGTTAAATAAAATTTACCACCATTCTTAATGAAGTCTTAAATAAAATGAGTAAATAGTAATCAAAAACATTGAAGTAATACACGTAAATTAAGATAAATTAGATAATAATTTATCGACTAGTTTAGAAAGATTTATTTAATATCCAATCTAAGTGAGAAAGAAGGTGAGAGACATACAATAGAGAAGAGTACACGATGCTGGCTTGTTAGTACACGACAGGGATGACGGAACAGCAACACAGGAAGTGGTTGGCCACGTGAGAGTCGGACTCTTCGTTCTTGCCCTTCCCTTTAAGCATTAGCGACGGCGCTTGCCCTACGTGAGCCTATTGCTTACAAGCTGCTCGAGCTTTCATCGGAATATTGATCCGATAATAGGCGTGGATCGATTATCGTTTCACGCTTATCTTACTTTTGCAATACACACTCAATACAAACATACATAAATCATAGTAATTAATATTCGATCTAGTTATTTACTAAAATCTATAAAGATAGAATGAAAAAATTCCAAAATATTCAGGTCGAACTTTAGAAGGTACAAAACGCTCGAAGGCAAATCATGCCACTGATCGAAACAACAGTGACTTCGTTGAAGATCGGTGTGCCGGGTTATCAGAGGTCAAAGTTACTCCCGACGATAAATGCCACCCGTGCATTTCTTACGTGCCCATCGTTTACGCATTGGGTGCGAAGATAGACGGCAAAGAAGTCGAAGGTAGATATTCGCGTCTGTCGTAAAAATGTTAAATTGTTAAAGGAAAACTTTTGTCTATCTATGTCTGACAGATTTAATTGTCATGATGATTCTAAGATGATGAGATTTCTTGCGACGGTTCTAGAACGCCAGCGATGTCATCCTATTTTTGCGGCTGCACCAGACAGTTGGACGTCTCTCGAGCCGATTCTATTTGCGTATAATCTCGAGCGTCGCTCGCACCAGCATACACTTTTCACTCGACTTCTGTCGTCTGTGCTTTTTCCACGCAGACCCCTCCCACAAATTAAACAACTATATTATCTAAAAAGAATAATATATATTACAATTATTCATCGATCAAACATATATTATTCCACATAAAATAATTCTACCATTCATAAATAATATACATTCTTATTATAATATATTATAAAGTATAAATATATAATATAATTTCACATTGTAAGCAAAGTAAATTGATAGCATAAAATAGCCTGTCAACAATGCGTTAAGTTGGCAGGACTTGGCTCGTTGTTCCATCGTTGGAGTGGCCAGCATCATTATACTCAAGAAGATTTGTGCTAGGGCGCGCGTTTGTTGTGCCGCGTGAGCGTGGCAGCGTGACCAGACGATGAGACACGCGTGTGTAGAAGGCAGAGGCTTCCACCGCATTTAGACGACGGGGGTATAACCGTGGTTTGTCTCGCGTCTTCCACCTCCTCCTCATCTTCCTCATCTATTTCAGATAGCCACCACCTCCTCCTCCTCCTCCTCCTCCTTTTCATGCCGATGGACCAGCTTTTACGAGGGAACTCATTTCGAGATATAGAAACAATTTTCCCTTCAATAAAAACCCTCGACCTTGTTTTTAGTTAATTAATTAAATTGGCCATGTCATGTAAATTGGTTATTCTTCATAATATTTAATAATAAAAAATAGCAGTAGAAGATCTTTTTGAATTAATGAGCTTTTAGTCCAACAGGATTAGAATGAACCATCGACCTTATTTTCAGATAATTAATTAAATGAAAGAATTATTGTTTTATTATCAGAATTAAATTGGCCATGTGTCTCTTTTAAAATGTATGAGTATTATTGTCGTTCTTCATAATATTTAAGAATAAAAAATAGCAGTAGAAGATCTTTTTGAATTGATGAGCTTTTAGTCCAACAGGATTAGAATGAACCATCGACCTTATTTTCAGATAATTAATTAAATGAAAGAATTATTGTTTTATTATCAGAATTAAATTGGCCATGTGTTTCTTTTAAAATATATGATGAATATTATAGTCATTGTTCACAAAATTAAATAATAAAAAATAGCAGTAGAAGATCTTTTTGAATTAATGAGCTTTTAGTCCAACAGGATTAGAATGAACCCTCGATTTAGAAAGGTACGCGGAGATTCTTGCCTTTCGCGTGTATACATACACGGGGATCTTCTTCGCGCTTTCAGGGGTCACCGCCCTGACCCTTGGAATTCATGATATTGAGGAACTCTGTGTGTATACACGGAAAGTTATTTCCGGCGAAGAATCCCGGGAAAATGGAACATCGAAGAAAGCAAGTTGAGATTGAATTTAATACGACCTGAACTACTATTTCAGATATTATAATTGATTGGCAATTGTATTGATAATTGTTCGATTGATTTAAAAATTCAATATAAAAGGTGTATGATTTTATATTCAATAGAAACGGCAAGCAGCTGATCCCGAATGGCTGCAGCCGTTTTATTTCGAGTACCAACACGCTGGTCTAAATTCACTGTCGCATAAATCATCGCACACAGTTATTGCTACCGCGTGAAAGGTAGTAGATCGTTTCTCTCTTCCTTTTCTCCCAGAAAGCAATGGGTTAGGAAATCCGCAGCTTTCAATGGATCGAATTACTTAAAATCAAAAGAGAGTTTCAAATGAAATAGAGAAAGATTTCAATGACTAATTTCAATTTAAATTCAAATATCAATGCTTCTTTTAATCCAAAGCTAGTCAGTCTAACTTTTCAAACAGACGTTTAGAATTATATGAGAAAGAGTGGAAGGATCGTTCGAAACTTGTCAAAAGAGGCTCAAAGAGGACTCGTATTTCCAAGCTAAATTTAGCAAGAGTCGCGTTCCAGATAGAGAAAGCAGGCTGACAAAACGAAGGAATGAGAGAAGCATGCAATGCCGCTTTATCGCAAGGATTACGTAGGAAATGTGATAGGTTGTCGGAAGAGAAATGTGTGCGATCTCGAAATGCAGAAGGAGAAATGTGCAGGAATATAAATCAGTGTAGAAGAAGCATATATATGTGTGTGTCTGTGTGTGTTTTAGTGAAGGGACACGTGGCTAAAATATTTTCTTGTCTTTTTAACTAGCTTTCATGAAGTTCCATATGAAACTGCCTGCACCTGCACCCATAACGAATACTCCAACCAACGGAACGTGTACTTTTATTCTTCTTAACTTGAAATTTCCTTCGTTCCTCTTCCATCCTATCTGCCCAGCTGTGCCTTCGCGCAAACTGAAGATTTTCACCCTCGATAATACTAATTCGAGATCCGGCAAGTTGCCAATGTTTTGGACAATTACTACCACTAGCATTCCAGACGGATTTTATTAGAGTTCAATGTGAATTCTAGTTACTTGGATGAGACTTGAAATTTTCATGGTAAAAGAGAAGTGAGTGATACAAGTTGTCTCTAAGATTTGTAAGAGATATCAATGAGAGAGAAAACTTGCCCCTCTTTGGAGTGTCTACCAGATTTTATTTTCATCTTTTATAGAAAGGAAGTGTGTGTTAATGTCGCGAAACAACGTAGTAGACGTTGTGTCTGTCGAGGATCTTTTCCTTCGAGTCTGGTACCCTTCGAGTTTCGTATTTATAAAGACATTCAATTCCTAGAAAGGATTCTCTGTTTCGCTTTGGTAAAATCACTCGTATTACTTTCTCTTTCTTTTCTCGAGACAAGTGTCATTTCTTGTCCACTTCCCCTTGGACATTCTATGCCAAGTTAAATGAGAATTAGAATTATTCATGATTATTCAGTGCTTGGTAAAAGTCAGTAATACGAGCATTGAATACATTGAGTATATTTAGCTGGGAATAAATGCAGTTAGCAAGGAAAACAAACATTGAACTGTGAGGTCGACGCTCCACCTTGTGCTATTCTCTTCGCTGGCAAGAAGGTTTCACGCATGTATGCTTGAAAGATGCTGCTTGTGGCCGGAAGCATAATGAGCCGCAGCAAGAATAGTCCCATGGAAAATGAAGCAAGCAAAAGCAGGAGAAGTAAAAGGGTGGGAGGAGGAAGATTTGGGAAAAGAGAGGTGACTGACAAACGTCGCTAATGAGAGAGTCCAAGTTAACCGTTGAAAATTCGACTAACGATCTTCTTAGCTTCGAAAGCATCCCAGTAAAGTGCAACGTATAACGAGATTCTCTCATTTGAATTGTCCGCTCGACGGCATCATTAAGATCTTGTCCAACCAAGTATAATTTCCAATTATTTCTACGAACTACAGTTACTTTTTAAATATCTTAACAGATTTATGAAATTGCAACTGGATTTGCAATACAAGAAGATAACAGGTCAGCTAACGAACTTCTATAATACTAGAATTAGCAGTAATAAGAAGATAAGTAAAACCAGATCTTTAACATGAGCTTCCGTGAGGATTAAGATTAAAGTCTCTCGAGTAACATGACAGTAGAAACCGACCTGAGAAGCAAGTCGACTGATCTCATTTCACTGGCATATGTAAGATAGCAATCCTATAGCTTATCCAGTTTAACAATAAAATCCTTTTAAGATTATAGAAATGCTTGAATTTCAAAAAGCTTTCATTTATTTCAATACGAACTTTCATCTTAAAAATAGTATTAAATCCAGGTTTGATTGACGTATGAAAGTAGTTATAATGCGTTGGTAGATTTAGCGATGGTAGTTTCTTGTCGAGGGTGGGAAACGATTTCCTTGGCGCCTTGCAAACGACGTACTGGACAAGTAGATCGTTAAACAAGTATAAATGGACTGACATCCCAACGCTTTCTGCTCCAAGGATATCCTAGAAGAGCGAGTGCTCGTTTATTTAAACGAACAAGGAGAAGACAGGTTGTGAAGGAATGCAGAGAGAGAGAGAGAAATGTGCAGACAGGAAGAACATCATTCTCTTTTTCTTTCTCATAGCAATGTACTTTAAACGAACTTGAACCCTTGGAATCCCAAAATCATTTATCGCTCTTGCTTCAGTCGATATTTCACAGTTCAAGCAGACTGAAGTACCCACTCGAATTCTAAACGGATATCGTCACTGGCGTTCATCAGCTTCCGTTAGCAATTGGATCTAGTAAAAGTACCATTTCCTCTTTAAAGTTACCCTGGAGATTTGAATAGTTGTCTGTGTAATAACAGAACTGAACCAGGAATCCTGTGTTCCAGGATATGATTCTCTATTAACAGATGTGGAAGCTCGTGGAAAGCACAACAAATCGTAGATCATCTACTTCCCTTATTACAGATGAACACGTGGTCCATCGTTTAATTTTTATACTCCCCCCCCCTTTTTTTTTTTATTAGAATCTGTCTATTTTTTTCCCCCCTTTAATAAATATATTTGGATGGAAATTTCTCAATTAAGATTTGCAAGAACTTTGTGTTTTATTAGTATAAGTATTAATTTGGTATGTTTGTGTATCATTAAGAGTGCTGATTACCAAGCACAGAGAGTTATTAATATTGCCTTTAAATGACCATTCTGTCACGGTGGGTATTCGATGGGATTCTCAGGGAATGCGATTAGTAAGAAGCTTGAACGAGCTAAGGAAAATTCCTTGCAAGACAATAATTGCATTGGTTAGCTTGGAAGGTGTACTTTAATAGAGCGGAGGTACTCACAAGCGAGATTGAGTTTCTCGTCACACTAATTGTTGCCTGTAATAGATTACACTGGCATGGATCTTTAAAGACGCCACCCAGCAAGGTTATATTTCACTGCCAAGGACTGCCTGTTTCTTTTATTGGACATGCCGATGCGTCCACCAATCTCTTTTCTTTGATCTCTCGAAATAGTAGATTCCACCCTCGACGCCTTTCAAGCGTGTCTTTTAAACTTTTCGAAGTTTCTACCTTCGCATATCATACATTTAAAAAAAGTACAAGTAAGTCTTTGGATTTATTTACAATCTGTCGACGAGACAGTGTATCTTAAAAAAAAATTGTAATAATCCGAGATTGTTCATAAAAGATCAATATTAAATTGATTCGATCGTTTGATTGACCTCCGATCGAGGACTTGCTATCGCCATCCGGTGGTGAAGCCAGCCACTCAAGAAAAGCGCGCTTGGCTCAGTCAGCCAAACAGATAAGTAATCACTGATGTATAATTAAGCCATTGTTGACCGGCGTTATAACGTCACTTAATGTAAACTAGTAATGTAAATGATGTACAAGTAAAATTATCATTTAGTTCGCATAAAATGATTCACTTCTACAAATAAGTACAATAATTCTTCCTCTTTTCTTGGTTTTTATACAAGATCATTTATTAAGTCACCAAGTAACCATCGCGGATGTATAGTAAAAAATTCGAAGAGGCTCATTTAGAAAATGTAGGCTAGTTAAGTATACACTTTGGACGCAAATGTTTTCTTATACATCGTTCAACTTCGCCGTACATAAAAAAAAATCTATAATTACACATATATCTACGTCTTTGCGTAGTCTCTTTGTCGATTGTATGCGTCACTATACACATAATACACATGGATGGTATATATGAATATATACGCATTAATAAATGAAACCGTGTAAGTGATTTTCTCTGGCACCAAAAGGAAAATAGTGCTGATTGGTAACTTATGCCAGGTGTAATTAAACCAAATGGAAATGTACGCCACAACGCAGTACGCATGCCAATTCCTAATATTCTTTGCATCGCTGATCCTCTTTCCGGCCGGATCTATTAGAGGCTTGTGCTCTTCCACCGTCTTCCGTTCGAGAACTCTAGCAACTCTAGTGCGCTAATTCGATCGGAAGTCGGATGTAAGATGTAAAAGGATAAAGTAGGATCGTCTTGGTTTAAAATAGTAGAAATTGAGATACGCCATTCTTATTAGGAAGGTATGCAACTTACGTGCTATGCAAGAGGTTTACTGTCACCGGCACAACACGCATGAAAAGTTCTTCAGCGCCAATCTGGCGCCTACTCATCAAGAAAGAGAAGAAGGCACATATCGCTCCGTTCTACTATTGCATACCAATCAGTGATCGCGTCTCAAGCACGGAATTTCATTCGAGCACTTGTTCTCCTCTCTCTCTCTTTCTTTCCCCCACTCGATCTTTCATCGACTAGATACAGTCTGTTGGTATCGTCTACTGATAGAATAAGAAATGATATCATGATAAATTTTCGAAAATATAAGCGTATAAATCTATCATTCTTTTGGAAGAAATAATATCTTTCTTAATAATTCATCATAAAAGAGAAGCTTCTTCTCACTTACTCATAATCTTCTGTCTCTCGCTTGGCATTATCGAGACTATCTTTGTCTCCGCGCACAGCAGTGCCGCCTTTTTTCCGTATCTTCGCAGCACTCGCATGCATTGTGTGCCGTAACCCTACGCGTGCAACGTCAGCGTGGCACGTATGCCATTCTCGTGCGACGAACCAACGAGGAATGTTAATCGAAGCTTGTACCAACTCGCATGTGGTACTAGCACCGAAAGCCAACCGAAAACTCACACATACATTACAGTACAGATAGTTTCATGTTTTATCTAATTCCTCGAAGATCAGTTAATTGATACGAATGTACCATTATTCGAGGTTTTAGATACACCTTATGAATTACGTCAAAGGAAGATTGATCCTTGAAAGGATAAAGAATGAAAGAAATGCTAGGAAGCTGTCGAAGGACTTGTAAGAGCAGTTTCTGGGGTGGGTTCATTTATGGTGTTCAAATGCAAAGAGGAATATCTTGGTGCTTCATCCATAAAAGTAGCTTCTTCGTAAGTAGGTGGAAGATCTTTTCGAGCTCTTAATTTTGGTAATCGACGTTCGCGTCTACTTGCTTCGATCGCACGTAAAATCACAATTGCCGGTGCTAAGAGTAACATAACCACACCAATTGCTAGCATTGCCACAGCAGCAGCAGCTCCCGCTCGGTCCATTGGTTTCGGTCGAGGTGCTTCTCCTCGAGAACTACTTGCTATTCCTGTGTTTGCATCATCAGGAGTAATCTGTTCCGATAAACTTCCATTCTGTTGTTCCTTCGTGGATGCATCGCTATTTTCCAAGTTGAATTCTTCCGATGAAGTAATACTTGGAAGATAATCCTTTCCAGAATCCTCGCTGAGACTCTTTTTCTTTTCATCCGTTGCTAAGAGTTGCTCTTGCGCGATGCGATCCCTTGCTCTGGCAGGTCTCATCCTTTTCCTAAGGTTTCCATTAGAAATCCTAGCATTCCTATCGTTCTCAGCAATCCGAGAAACACAGGGTTCCTTGTTTTTTAATGATGAACCATCAGAACCAGAATCACGACGATCATCTTTTCGGACGGCATTCGTATCCTTTCCATTGATTTCCTCCCATTGAACTTCTTTTTCTTGGCACTCAAGAGTATCCTGGATATCCTGTCGATTGGAAAGACTTGCTGCAGGCACCTGCGAAAGCACGAAAAATCCGCTTAGTCGTTGGGATCATATTAATTACTGAGAAAAAATGTAGGGAAGCCTGATAACTCTCAGGCTTTGGGGTCGTCGCACCCTCTTTTCTCTCTCTCTCACTCTCTCTCTCTCTCTCTCTCTTTCTATCTTTCTTTGCGCCATTCTTCATTTTCTTTAAGTGGAATAATGAATTCCTAAGACAATGAGAACTGCGTGGTACTCGGGTCGCGTCGATCCCAATGTGGAGCGCGCACCTGTATCTGAGCAGCGCTCTTCCGGTCGTCCGATATGTTGGTGTTACCGCTACGAAGAGAATTCGCTCCTCTTTGAAGAAGGACGATACCAACAATACTCCAAGTAGCCAACTGAAGAACGATGACAAGCCTTGGAGCCCATCGGTTGCTTTCTGTGGCGGAGCACATACCGAAATAGTCGTCACTGGCAGTGAGATTGTTGATGAATCAATTCCAGAAGAAGATCTCGATATTTCGAGAAGAAAGTAATTGGGAGGATAAAATCCCGTGTGAGAGGCGGCCTCTCCAACATTTGTGCTGTGCAAGCCTCGAAAGAACTATGATTTGTCCTTCGGTCCATTTACTCGATACCGTTTTGCCTGCGGCAATGATAATCCTTGCAGGCTTATAATACGTGACTTTCCGTTCCTTGATACACGTTCTATGTTGGTGTCAACTCATTCACTCACGATTGACTAATCCAGAAATACTAAGTCTGTGTTGAAGAAGGCGGGTGTGAGTTAGACAAGCAGACAGGCGTGGGCCTTGACGAAGCGTCTGATGTGTTTGATCTGTTGACGGTAGACGAGACGAGCAGCTGATCGGAGCGTTACGGAGAGTTGCGACGACAGCGGCGACGGTGGCGTCCAAGTTGTGCAATAATAGTTGTTGGTCGAGTGGGTAGGTAGCCGGCGCGGCGGTCAGTGCCGCGTGCCCTGCGTGCGTGTCCGATCGATCGATCGGTGCCCGATGCGATCGCTGCACGGCGGATGGGAGTGGTGCCTGGTGCCGTCGAAGCAAGCGTCGTGCGAAACGAAGTAACCGTCCCTCCTCTTCGCCACCACCTCCTCCTTCTCCTCCGCCACCTCTTCCCCGCTCTCAAGTTGTTTGTTGGGCTGTTTGTTGCACTCTTGGAGAAGCGCGCGCTAACCAGCCAGCAACAGCTACCGCGATAATCCTTAATTGCGCTGGAGCACTTCCAACGGGAAAACTAGCGCACGACTAGGAATTGCGTTGCGCTCCGTTAGCCGTCGAACTCTATACTCTCTTCTAGACTGTGGTAGCAGTGGCAGCGGTGGTCGAACGGGCGGGCAGGTGGAAATGTGTGTTGTTGTCGCGCGCGGGTGCACAGGAGAAGTGTGCGGCGCGATGCGTTTAGCGACGAATCGGTAGAATGACGAGGACACCGCGCGATACAGAAGAAGGTGGTAGAGAAGAGAGCGGCGGAGAACTGCGCCGGAAAAGCGCGACCGATGAGAATTGGCCGCTCGCTCGAAGGACGAGAACGCGCTTGAAGCTTGAACCGACACCGACGGAATCGGCTTTGATTCGCGATAGCACCTCCTCGATAGCGTATGCGCGCTTACACACGTTCGCTTCGCGCATCCGCACCTTCGACACGTACCGCGCTTCACCGGACGTGACGTCCTGCTCGCTCTCCGCCCGCTCTACCCGCTCTCTACTTACAACGTACACTGCCTCTTCCTATGTATTCGGTTACCACCGTTCCACTCGCTCACGAACATCCCCCAAAAGAGTCCAATTTCCTCATTACCGCCAGTACACGAAATAGGGAGAATCGACAACCCGCTTGTTCCAATCCTGTCAGTTCTACAACAGAACTCTTCGATATCAGCTCTCCAAGATTTCTTATAACTCCTTCGCCCCTTGATCTGCACAGTACCTTGCTCCCAGAATGATTGCATACAATCGCAAGCTCGAGACTGACGGTTTCACGATTCCCCGGAGAAAACGATATCACTCTGAGAGGGAGCACGGCAAAAAATAGCCTAATTGCATGACATCATTGCCACAGCACGACGTCATGCAATAATCGATGAGAAGGAATTGCGTCGATTTGTCTTAGTCTCTCAATGCACCAAGAGTCACACAGGAGTCAAGGTCCAGAGGCCTTTAATCTAATATTGATTTACGGAGATTCCTTATTATAATAACTAGTTGGAACGCCGGCTGTTGTTTATGGCTCATGAATATTTCAAATTAACGTATGAGCCGCGCCGTAGACGTAACCGCGCTTCGACTTGACGTTAAAGAGGGAATGGTATAGAATCTGCCATCTATCGTTAGTTCTTATTTACGCCGATTAACCGACTGCGCTGCAGTTACCATAAACAGCAGAGCCCCCCGCAATAAAGTAGAGAACTACGCGCTTGGAAAGTTCTAATGGCGCTCCCGCTCGTCTGTGTCTCTCAATGAACATTTCCAAGCGACATCGTAAACGTGTGATCACCAGGAGGCAGTGTATAATAAAGATAGACCAGGGTTCTTATCACAGCATAGAAACTAACCTATATTTGTGACTCTCATTAAGTTCGCAAGCAAATAGTACGCGATTAAAAGGTATGAACAAAACAAGCAAGGTTGTCTTGTCGCATGGATATCAGGAGGAAGATTTCGTACGTGTTAGTTCTCGAAAAGCATTTAGAAAGGGAAGACGAAAAAGTAAGATTCCTGAACCGCCAGACAATGATACTGACATAGATTGTGATACTCTGCTTCGGTAAGAGCCGCTAGTATAATTTCGGCAGAAAACGCACGTGGATTTACATGAGCACGCAATCCTTTTGTTTTCTCTTAATGTTCACAAACGATTTTCAGAACATTACTCGAGCTGGAGAACGAGCTTAAAAGCTGCCCCTTTGGCGAGTCTGTTTTCGCCCTGCTGAAGGATAGTCTGAACACTTTGAACGTCGACGGTATCGCCGAGATCCTCTGCTATGGCCTGGGCCGATATTCTCAACGCAGAGCACCCAAGTACCAATTAGCACTGCTTATGCATTTAAAGGACTATTACGGTGTGCCAGCATTTTTATACGACCCTTCTTTCTCTATTAAAGAGATTGAATTGTTAGAGAAGCTTGGCTTCCAGGTCATAGATACCAATGAGGAAGGCAAGCGTACTGTCAATGATAAAGTTACTCTAATATTCTTGCCACATTGTCCACATTATTTAACTAATAATTTCTTTTACGCCAATTGGAGCCGAGATTTGTGCAATTGCATTCTTATAGCAAATAGTATCACTAACGTAGTATCAGATACTAAGTTCAATAATATGTCCAATTCATTTCTCGGCAGAATTAAACCATTCATGTTAGAAACGACTCTCATAAGTCATACTAAAAAGACAGAATTAAAATACTCCATTCTTCGAGCATTCAATAGTACAAGTATACATATTTTCCCCGAGCATATTATGAACAGTCTTTCTGCTGCATTTTGGGCAGCTAGAGAAGAACCCATGTACAGTTCCGATGATGAATTAATTACTGTAGAGAAAACGAAAGGATTGCGTACAAAAGACAAAGTTCCATCAATTTCCTCGTGATATCCGGATGCTGGTGATAAATAACACTGCCGAAGATAACGAAGAAGGCTGATCCCATATGAGCGATCGTCTGTTCTCTTCCAGAACGCCGACGAGATGAATCCTAATTTGCTGATCATACGATCGCTCATAAAGGAGATTCGTCACTGTTCACGAGATGGAAAAGTCAAAGACAATATCATGGTCCAGTATGTTCTGGAACAAGCAAGAGCTCATCGCGAGACGTCGGAGGTCCTTTGCAAAGCAAGAGAAGAACTGAAAAACCTGGCAGAGACTTATAACTGTTATTTAAGCTCGACAAGACTATGTAAAGATATTCATGTGCGATATGCTGGCAAGGGCGAAAGAAGCACCAAGGAGACCGCGGACCTTGTGGGATTTAAATTACCACACGATCCGAAGTGACCCTCTTCTAGAATTATCAGTAGTTTCAAGTTACTGATGTACCTGTTGAGTCAGAAGCCTTATCAAAAGCTATCCCCGCTTGTACAGTGAGATATTTCTCAGCCATTCATAGGAAGTATTATACATGGTTGGTAAATAAAAGTACTTGTGTATAATAAAAAATGGAAAATACAAAATCTATCATTTAAAATACAATCAGCTTTCAGCCGCGTAAAATGAGAGGACAGGTGTCGTATTAAGTACAATAAATGGATTTGGGGAGATGAGTTGATTTACGAGTATTCCTTGCGTATACATTTGGCGATCGTGGAGAGTTGCATATTACTGGTTCCTTCGTAGATGGTGCCGATCTTAGAATCCCTGAAGAACTTCTCTTGGGGAAAGTCTGTCGTGAAGCCAACACCACCCATGAAGTCAATGCACTTCGCCGTAACTTTCAATGCCGTTTCTAAAACATATAACATTCACTATTATATGAGTTGCACATTTCACTAAGATAATCTAGCGATTTCCAATAAACATACCAGAAGCAACAAGTTTTGCCATAGCAGCTTCCTTCATAATATCTTGTTTTGCATCTACCAATCTTGCTGCGTTGTAGACAAGTAACCTGGCGGCTTCGAGTTCAGTTGCAACTTGAGCAATTTGATGTTGCATTGACTGTCAATTTAAATCTTTGTATTATTAATTCCTGTTCTTAGTACATTTTATGTAAGTCTTTCTCGAATGCAGAACTGACCTGGAAGGAGAAGATATCTGTTCCAAATTGTTTCCTTTCAAGTGTGTAAGGAACCGTGGCATCCAAACATCCTTGTGCAATACCAATCATTTGAGCACCGATTCCTACACGACCTTCATTAAGGAACCCAGCGGCGTATTTATAACCCTTGCCAAATTCACCTAAGATATTACTTTCGGGTACCTTGAAATTGGGTAAAGAATTAATATAGTATGATATACTATTTTATCATACAAGATAAGATGATAAAATTAAAATGAATCCTCTTACTCTGACGTTGTCAAAGTGGATCATACAGGTGCCTGATGCCTTGATACCTAATTTTTCTTCGGGTTTGCATACCGTCAATCCTGGAGTATCTCTTTCTACGAAGAATGTTGTAATACCGCGATATCCCTATAACAAGTATTTTCAATGTGGTCTAATATTCCAATAAACAACAAACACTTATCATTGTGTACGTCAATCTGTTGAAAGATGTTGTCGACTTACTTACGAAAATCAATTGCAACCGCAGAGGATCATTATTGGAGCATGCATTATCGTAGCTTAGAGTTCAAAGATTATATTGTGGAAGTGTTGCTTATCATATTAGTTGAATGTGTCATAGACGTAATGCATATAGTAGCAAAACTTACAGCAGATGGGTCAGCATTGGCGAAGACTAGAAATACGCCAGCAATATCAGAGTTCGAAATCCACATTTTTGTACCATTTATAATATAATCCGAGCCATCTTTCTTAGCCTCGGTTTTCAAGGAGAATGCATCCGAGCCTGAACCGGGTTCCGTAAGGCAGAAGCTACCAGCCTGATGAAAAAAAGAAATGGGCAAAAGTAGTTCATCAAGCCGGACTTCGAAGATATATTATTAACTTACATATTCTTGAGATAATTTCGGCAAGTATTTTTGCTTCTGTTCTTCCGAAGCAACTTTGATGATCAGAGAATTAACAAGAGTATTATGAATATCGACAAGAGCTGCAACAGCACCGTCAACTTTGGCTACTTCTTCGACAGTAAGAATCGTCGTCATGAAATTGCTACCTGTGCCACCATATTTTTCAGGAACTTCCATGCCCATTAACTGTAAGATAGAATTAATAGAATCGTCTACTTGATTTCGAAAGACTTCTCTTTAATCAACAGATTCATCATATCATATACATACACCATTCTCGAAGAGCTTTTGCAATACACCCTCATCAATTTTTCCCTCTTTTTCCATTTTCCGTACCAACGGGGCGATTTCATCTTTTGCCAACTTGGCAACTAAATAGCGTAGATAAGAAAATAATTCGATTATTATGACAGATCGACCTTTATAAACGGATGATAAGATAGAAGGTCACGAATCCAAGAGATCACGAAAATTCCTAGATTCACGTGGCACGTGCCGCTTTATTAAGATGCACGTCATTTATAAGGTAATGGTGACCGACACGCATCAATAAAACGTGTAATAAGAGATGTCAAAGTAATTTTTACCAGTTTCTTTCATCATAAGTTCATCGTCTGTAAATTGGGTCAGAGGTCCGGGGCAGTAATCGAGCCGAGATACACTCGAATGAATTTCCCTACCACTGAACGTCTTTCGTGGAATCTAAAAAATAGCAGTCACCATATTGGCTGGGGGCTTAAAGTGTACGGAACGCCTGATTAATTCATGGTCTCCAAGCATTTGAATACAATTTATTTTCACTTGAATGGAATCCAAATAAAATCAAATCCAAGGGAGCCGAAAGAATTCAAGATTTATATGATAATTATAATACTAACAGATGATTAATATATCCAGAAAAGTGTCGGTAAATTGATGCTGGAATGATAGTGGGAACAAGAAGAACCTTGAATATCTGTTATCATCGACGTGGCACGCATTACACAGGTGGAAATACCCAGCTAAATACGTAATATTATATTTTCTTTTCAACTTTGGTATTCTTTACAAAAAGCACTGAAACCCTCATCAAAGAAAACGTGAATATATAACACGAATGACTATTTAAAATTTAAAATACTACCAATTCCCTTGATCCGTTAACATGAAATATCACTTGAAATGAAACCGTTCTATAAACGGATATCTCGAATTAATCAAAGGGTATCTATTTTTTTTTTCAGAGACATACCTTGGTAACGAAGGATCTGAGGGAATTCATGTCTAATGTCCTAGTGGAACAGTTTGAAGAGCCGAAGATTGGAAGAGCTGGTACAATTCAGATGGGAAAATCGGTGGCACTGTGTGTGGATAGTCGGTTGGCCAAAGTAATACTGAGTGAAATACAATTTGATGGCGTGCTCGGCCCCCTGCGCGAAGGCCACTCCGATCGGCTTCTCGCTCGACGGATACCAAACAGGTTGTTATATAATAAGTGGAGAGAAAAGTATCTACTTGATTTGCTCAACAATTTGGGCGGGCGGCGGCAGCGGCGTGTGCTTCGACGCAAGCACAGCCGCGTGTAGGGGACAAGCTATCACAACATACCACTGTCTTATTTGCTCGTATTGTGATAGGCGTATTTTGTGACGCGTACGTGACGACGTACGAATGTTCGTCGAGAGGGATGGAAGGGTACGCCTTATCATCGATGGGACTCCCTGGAACTCGTGCCAGTATTTTATCAGCAACCACGAGACCCCCTCAAAAATAGATCAGCCATCTCGTTGGTTTAGCAATCGATAACCTTATCTTGTAGATTTCGGCAGTATGATCTTTTGGACCAAAGTAATTCGTAATGTGTCCAAGATGAATTCTGCATTTTTGATATCGTATTTGAAGAAGCCTGGATTTGATATGAGTTTGCTTAGTGCTGGATGAATGTGTTGCCGGGCATCTTGGTATGTGATTTTCAAATCAATCCTCAACGTTACATAGTTCGCCCAATTCGGGACGAGACACTAACAACGACTCAGTTAAGCCTAATAAATCCCTATTAACTTCTACAAGTAATATGCCAAGTGACTCGAGAAGTAGTTGATCACATCCCCTTAACAGTCCATCAGGCGCATTGCAAAGACAAGTATGATTTTGGCAAAGATTTATAAAGAGTGTGATGATATTTTATTTAAAATGATAAATATCATGTCTCCTTAAAGACCCACGATTTACATATAAGCGAACATTGTATTTATAAAGATTGAAAGAAGCAAGTGGAGGGCGCAGGTCAATTTCCAGTAGTTGAAGCGGCGGCTAGTATATTTAATAAAGCAGTGTAGAGTTTCGAGAGCGGGAAGACGCGGCAAAAATCGACTGACGTCTGCTGGTCAACCGCGAGAGGCTTTCTCTCCGCATCGAGATCTTTTCTGACCCATGGAAGGAGAATCATGGGCGATCGGCGATCGAAGGAAGGCGCCACCGCATAGGCAGCGTTGCCGACGCATGACCCGACCCGGTCGGACAGCTCTCCAACGGGACACTCCGTAGGAACGATACCGCAGCGCGATCGTGTTTCCCTCGCAAGCCCGACTACTTGCTATAGCGAAGAACGATAGATCGCGCGAGTAAAAAACGCCACGGGGCTTTTTTTAGTCTTCGTCATACTGGAATGGGTCTTTGGTGATTGGCTAAGGATAACCCCGTGGAAATTGTGCGATGTACGGAGCCAAGAGAAAGAGTTGTGTGACTCAGTGATCGAGGAGAGTGTAGCGGTAGTGTAAAGGGGGTAGAAGGGAAGGTAGCGCAAGCGCAGAGAAGAAGATGATGTTGATCCATATTGCGCAGGTAGTTGGCGCATAGGGGGCCCAGCCGTGCAAGCCAGCTAACAAGAGAAACGGTGCAACAACCAGAAAGCAGACAGGCAGAGCCAGGGCGGCGAAGCGAGAGACGAGAGCGCGCGCTGCCAGTTGCGTTATTCACGGCACGATCGATCCTCTTGCGCGCATTCTCTTCGCCAGCTATGCCAATCCTTGCGAGCAGCATTGGGTGTACGCGCTCCTGAGTAAAGGTCCCGAAAGAAACAAGCGGCGTTTGTGCGTAAATCGCGCGGGTTTCGGCATCGGAAGCGCAGTGTGTGACGGGGCATCGGAAGACCGATCGAAAGGTCGAAAGGGGCGCGTGAGTGGCGAGATTCGGTGGAAAGGTAGCGGCAGTGCAGCACGGCGCAGCAGCAGCAGGAAGAGGAGCAGGAGCAGATTCAGGGCGGGTGGAGTACTGGAGTACGAGTAGTAGTAGAAGGAGGAGGAGGAAGAGGACGGGGAGGCGGTAGAAAAAAGAGGGAAGGAGGTGGTGGAGGTGGTGCTGGAGGAGGAGGAGGAGGAGGAGGTGGCAGCGGCGCGACGGCGGAGGAGGAGGAGGAGGAAGCGACTGTAGAGAACGGAGGAGGCTCTTGGAAGAGCAGAGCGACGGCAGCGACGGCGACGGGGGCGGGGAAGCTGTCCACCGAACGGAACGACCGCTCGGCGATACGAACGGCGAGCCGAACGGTTCCTCGAACGGACAGGGATATATCGTTCAGAAGACAGTCACCGATCCTTTGCCAGGTAAGCCCAACCAGACACCAGCTTTCGCTTCGATCCGTGCAGCCCGTTCAGCAACCCGTTTTTCCCGAGCTTTCCTCGTCGCACGTTCGTCCCGATTCCGGCCCGGGCAGAGCCACGCTCTCTCTCTCTGGCTGCGCTCTCCAAGTCGTGAGAGTAATTGACAGGAATGACGTAGCCGCCGAGGGGTGTGTCGTCGATTGGGCGGCAATCCGCGATGCCGCCGTATGAAGTTTCCTTGAACGGCGCGCCAACACCTCACTCCGGCAGCTACTCGGCATTTCATTTCGGGCTGCGCCGCTTCTCCAGTCGGGACAACCTGACCCCTACGTTTACTACACACGGGCACACACGCTCCGCACAGACTTTGCTCCGAGAACCTCTCCTGCTACTCCTCGATGGCATGTCGCCATTTGCATCGTCCTCTTTCGCTCCTCGCTGTCTCTCCATCTCGAGTAGCATCGTCCCCACACTCTCTTCTTCCATCCTCCATTCTCCAATAGGGAATATTCCACTATTAAAAACCCTTGCCCTATTCTTCTACACCTTTCGACTCCTCCCAGGGGAAGAGGGGAATCAAGCTTGCCTAACCCGCAACCCCGCCTGTCTTTTCGAGACAGTTGGCCCAGCCGACTTTCAATTCCAGCCTGAGGAAAGTTGGCTCGGAAAGAGGGCGGCTGACCGACCGTCTGTCTTGATCGTGATACGCTGCCAGTAGTAGCGTAGATCGTAAATTATAGGCTAGCCGCATTGCTGTATTGCATCGTAGTGAAAAGCTGACAGAAAAAGTGGTCGCCGGTGACATAAATGGGTATCGCCGCACGGTGAACTACCGTGTCTCTCGGCGTTGCCAGTCGCGCTCGACGGGAACCCTCGGCGAACCTCGTTTAGATAGGACTAAAATAAAAATCCGGCTATATGTCGCGCGCAGATATGTCCGTCGCCGACCTTTTTTTCTTGATATCTCTCAGACCCGTTGCTTACGCTCCCAGATTATCATTATAGGTGTACGTTTACCAACTACACAGCGACTCGATGCTATCGAGTGTGTCGATCAGTGCTTTTGATGTGCGTCAGTCACAATCGCGAGCCGAGCTCGGCAAACACACAAGACCGCAGGCTCTTCATCTCCCTTATCTGCGAAGGAAACTCACAGTATCCGTTGATTTAACGCTCTCCCGCGGAAAATAGCCGGCTGTTCGAAGCTCGAGTAATATCCAAATGCATCGCTACTTCCCCTCTTTCCTGTTAAGTTCGACAGAGGCCAGAGAGCCAGTCGGAGTAGGAATGGCAAATCGATTTTTGCCTCCTGGTTGAATAGCCTCGTCCTAAGCGCCCTTGTCGAAACGGCGCTCTCTGTATCGGAGATAGTCCCTCACCTGTGCCACTTGTTCTCTTCTTATCTCCTCTAACTTGTCTCGTCTCTACTTAAAATCTCTCTGCTTCCCGTCCCTCCCAACCCCCCCTCTCGTCACCATATTCTTCCTTTCCCACTCTCAAGATTACTTGATATCGCAGCATAGGCGCCTCTGCTCTTTCCTGCTCGCCCACCTCCTCCTTCTTCCCTGGAAAAGTTGACAAGAACCCGGTATTTTCCCACTCACGGAAATTGCGACACTTGACGCAGAGCGAAAGAAGGTGCAATGGGTGGACAAGACCCATCGCGTTGTTCGCTTTCCTCGCAGAGCTCCCTCGGAGTTCCTCGACCCTAATTCACGGAAGGCGGTGGCCAACGGTGGCGGCGAGACGCATGCATGAGGAGGCAAAACGGGAAGAGGAGGAGAAACCGCTTGGAAATAAAGGGCGCATTTGAGTCGCCAGTGATATACGAGTTCGATGAATCTCCCATAGAGATGTGGGATGAAGAAGAGCGGGAGGATGGAGGATCATCATCGGCGTACGCGATACACCCACGCGCTTATTCTTGGGTCACGTTAAAATTACCCTATCGCGCCGGTAGCGCGCATATGGCGCTCTCCCTCTTGCTCTTTCATCGCCACCGGCAACAGCCAGTATCGCTCGCTCGCTCCACCGCGATTTAACTTGGTGATACGCTCGGCGTACGATCGAATTACGATTTGCGCCACTGGAAAACTATGTCAGTGGAGGCTCTCTCGGCCTCGGCTGCTAACGCCTGACCCAACTCCAACCAGCCGGTTGCGCGCTCTTTGCATCCTGCTGATGGTACGAGATAATACGGAGAACAACAGTTTGGAGTGCGCATTAAATGAGGGAGGAAGGCAGAGACGCGTAGAATACAAGGCGGCGGGATGGTGGACGGACGGAAAGGATTGAACGCACGGTGCCGCCCAGCGAACTACGAGGAGCGTAAGCGTCGCGTTTTAAGTTATGACATCATCGAGGCAGCAAGGCAAAGGCGGGGCGAGGTGGGACGAGACGGGTCTCGACGGGACAGGGACGGGTCGGGACGAAGCGAGGCGAGGCGAAGCGAGCGAGCGAGCGAGGCAGCGGGCGCGCGTCAAGTGTGCCCCGCAGGATAGAATTCAGTCCGATGCCTCGACATCGGAGGTGCCTTATCATTGGCTCTCTCTCACTCGCGAGGTTGATCTTCCGTGCCGATTAACAGTCCCGAACACCGCCCGATTCTACCCGTGAGCAATTACTCCCCTGAAAAACGACAGTCTTCCATAGGATTCCTTGCCGGTCTGCCAACTACGTTCTTCTCGCTCCCGACTAGCCAGTGTTTGACATTGGAACGACACCACATACCGCCCATTGCCAATACCATTGCTAAGGTATGCGGGACTCATTCCAGACGTAGTTAGCCTAATACGCCTTAATGAATTCGCTAATAGCCCCGGGCCCAGAAGCGTCTTAACATTCCTCGGCATTGTACTCGGCTGTCAGCTGGACAGTATATGGTTGGCTGTTCGATTCACGGTAGATCCAACCGATAAACGACTTGTACCGTTGACGCGAGTGTGCTCCCTAACCTGTTTCGCATGCAACCCTAATAGCTTCTGTTTACCAAGGTACTCAAGACGCCGGTGAAGTTGATTTCGGTGGAATCGGTAATATTTGCCCGGCTTAATTGGCGGTAACGAGCGTTAACTATCGGCAAGTTGCCCTGCTGGGCGAGAAGCGCGCGCGCGTTCGTTGGTCGGTCTAGGGAGGGCAGACGAGAAGCGAGAGGCGTGTGTAGAGATCAAGGTGAGAGAGGAGAAGAGAGAGAGCAGTGCCAGTTGTGCGAGGCGAGTGGTGGTTCCTCAGGGAGGTTACGGGAGGCGCGGAGTGTGGAGAGCAAGACGAAACGAGGCGATGAATCGGGGCTGTATTACGAGATGTGCTTCAATGAAAGAATGGTCCACAGTGCCGTCGTTGTCTGGCACTTGCCTTCGGATAATAGTCCTTGGCCATCTCGAGACTGTCTACTAACTTTGTAGAGGAGAAAGGAAAGAAGCCGGTTGCTCCCCCGACTTTCCCGATTCGATGGGCTACGGTGTCCGTTCTACCAATAAGTCTGTCCGAAATAATCCCATCGGGCGTCGCTACCACTACCACCGCTCCCCTTGGCTCCCCACAGCTCGACGAACCCTCGACCTCGATGAAAGGGCAGAGAAGAGAGATACGTGGCGGGCGCTCGTCACGCAGGGCTTGGTCGAGTAATTAGCCCGAATGTCCCAAGTTTGCCGAACCCATCGACTGTCCACTGAGAAATCCCGCTATGCTATACAGAACCAACTGGAGGAGGAAAGAATAGAGAAGTGCATGTTGTGCCTCAATGCTATTAACAGCACGAAGCAGGAAACGACCCTAACCGAACTAGTGACACATCCAATAGGGACACAGTGTTCTTCTATAGTATTCGGAACGATTTATCCAAAGGTTTTAGTAGAACGCGAGTGGTTGTGTAGAATAAATTCGTATGCCAGTCACGAGACTGTTCATTTTGCGCAGACCTTCAGAGCTGTATACATTTGCCTGTGCCCGAGACCCCTTTGCAATTCGGTCCGCCTGTTCTCCCAGTGTCAGCAGATCCTATTTCTCTGACATAAGTCACAGTGACAACAGACCCCTCTCTCAGAGACGAGACCAGACCAGACGAGACGCCTGCACGTAGCGGCGCTTCTCTTGCTGACCCGAATTAAAGGGAATGCCCGTAGTCCAAGCAGTAGTGGCTTGTGTTATAGGTACGCATGTACCATAGTCTAGAAGACCGAGTCAAAAGTGGATTGGAGCTTTTTTTGCGGATATACCGGGTGCGCTAGTGAGGTATCCCATCCCGGTAGAACGACGGCAGCGGCGATTCACGGAAGTAGCGAATTTGGGTTAAGCGTGCGCTTCCGCGTTAACGACCGTTAGTCGACGAGCGGTTCGTGGTTCGCGGTTCGCCGACTGCCGATCTCCTCCTTGTCGACTTGCTTGCTTGTTTGCCCACCTTTACTGTCGCGGCGTCCCTATCGGGATTCCGAGTCTACTGCAGTCCTCTCGCGCGCTTCTTAAGGGCAATCGGCAAATGACAAAAAGAGGGAGAGAGAGAGCGAGAAACCAGAGGCGGAAGCCAGAAGTCGGAAGTGGCGAGGCAGAGGGAGAGAGCTGACGGCGACGCGATTTTCCAGGTGGAACGAACTCTGTCTGGTGTGGGTGCGGTGGGGTACACCCGTCGTATACAATGTACACGTAAACGTAGCGTAGCAGAGGTTAAGAGAGAAAGAGAGAAGTGACGCTATCCCACGCGATCGGCGCCTACTCGTCTAAGAAAGCTGGCGCTGCCGGACCAAGCCTGACACGGCCTGGGCTTGGACACTCGCACGTAACCTTTCCATACTAGCAAAGAGTGACTGGGTAACTCGTGACAACGAGGAGGAGGCGAGGGCAGAGTGGATGTGTGCACGGATTATGATGCAACAAGCCGTAGGATTCCTACGATCGGAGGCCGATGAACGGGGTGGAATCGATGACGCGGCGAATGCAACCAGGCAGGCAGGCAGGCAGGCCTCGTCAGGCGAGCACGTGGCTTTACGAGTCCTCATTGTTTTCTGTAGTGGCGGGGTGTAGTACTCCTGTACTCGGTAGTAGGTGTACATACACACATAAAGAAGAGGGAGAAGAGAGTCGTGTGTATAGAATGCTCGAACGGGAAGCACGGCCAGGTTGCTTGAACGATTAACGGAAGCGCGGCTCGTTTTGAACACCGGTAAGAGAGCGGTGAGCGTAACGAGCACTCTGCCAGACAAGCGGAGCCGGTGCCCCCGGTGTGCGTGTATGCCACATAAGGATAAGGCCATAGCATAGGGTAGCTTTCGACTCGCCGAAACTCAGGAGTGCACGATATGCACGCGAGGGCTTTCCCACTGGCACTCACGCTTGTAAAGGGGGGACGATATAGCGCGGATATAAATAAATAGGAAAGAAGAAACGAAAGAAGAAACCGTCAGGATATTCGGGGTGCGCTCAAACTGAATTCCAGTCGAGGCGGAATCCTCTCCCTCACTCCCCTTCTCACCACACGCACCCGCCATTCCACTCGTAACGCTCTCCCCGCGACTTTATTGATCGCTCCTCGCTGCTCTCTGTTTTCCGACTATCCTTGCTTTTTTTATAACTGAAATCGGCCTCCGCTGAGAAATACCTATCGATCGTGTCCGCGCTCACACAATGTGGCGCCCGAAGAAAGTGGCACTGCTAGCCAGATACTTGATTTTCAAGAAAAGGGTGCAATGCAAATAGAGTGATTGCAGCTGAGAGCCATGATAGAGTATTATGAGAATGCTGGTCTCTTCTAATATCCCTACCTCCTCTTGTATGGGCATGCAAATTCGGTGTAGGGCACTTGCTGCCATAAGGGCTGCTGCTTGTATACGTGTAAAGGGCGTGGGGGTGGGGGGGGGGGGGGGGGGTTTGCCAGCTCACTCTCATAGTACTTGAAAGCAGACACGGTCCTTTGCTTAACGAAATCGTGGGTGCGAAATATAATCTGTAGGAGTTGGTATAGTGAAAGGCGCGCGTGAACGGAAGGAGGAAAGGAAACCGAGAGATTACTAATCGATAGGGTGGCTTTTTTTTGTTTGATACAGAGTCGGTGCCGCGTTGCGGACGGGACTGAACGATGGCGGACACAAGTCAGCAACAGCCGCTGGATGAGCCACACACAAATGGAGTGATGGACGGCCTGACAGAGGAAGACGAGAAGAGTAAGATGAGACCGGCGGATATCGACGCGGTAAGAATTTCGATCGATTCAACGGAGGAAAGAAGAGTACAAGTGAAGCCACATTTGTAATCACGCTTCGTTGTACTTTCGTTCTTTAGGATGTGAGGGAAATGGAGAGACGGAAGAGAGTCGAGATGATGAAGAACTCAAGGTTCTTTAGAGAAGAACTGGAGCGCATTATCGAGACACAATTGAAGGACGGCTCGGGACCATCGGGTCTTTTGCAACAGATCTCCGATATGATGGGTGCGCAGGGTGCTCGATTTAATGGAAACTTGTTCAAAAGTCTGTACTTATTTATCATCGAGACCTTTGTCTTCTCAGATTGGAAATAATTAGATCTGTCATTCATTACAGATTCGAATTGCGTCTTACCGATAAATGATATACGGGGTGTCGAAAGCATGGGATATGCAAAAGGGGAGAAAGTATTGCGTTGCAAATTAGCTGCAGTCTTCAGATTATTAGATCTTTATGGTTGGACTCAGGGTGTGGGTGGTCAAATCACAGCCCGTTTAAACCAAGATCAAGAGCATTTCTTAGTCAATCCATATGGTTTGCTCTATCATGAAGTAACAGCTTCGAGCTTGGTTAAAGTTGATATGCAAGGCACAGTTGTGGAACAAGGGACGACGAATTTCGGTGTGCATGTAACAGGATTCCAATTGCATTCAACGATACATGCTGCTAGACCAGACATTAAATGTATCGTTCATCTTACCACTCCGTCCGTAACAGCCGTATGTAACATTTGTTGATATCAATTTTATAATAGCATCATTTCTACGAGTTTTGGTAAGACTTATAAATCTTTTATCACAGATCTCCTCATTAAAATGTGGATTGTTGCCAATCGGACAAGAAAGTATAGTAATAGGCGAGGTGAGCACTCATCAATACTTGGGTGGAAGTTTCGAACCGGAAGAGAAAGAGAAAATTACAAGGAATCTTGGACCGATAAATAAAGTTATGCTCCTGACGAATCGCGGTGCTCTCTGTTGTGGAGAGACAGTCGAGGAAGCTTTTTATAATGTTTATAACGTCGTCCTGGCCTGTGAGACACAACTGAAGTTGATGCCAGCTGGCTTGGACAACCTCAATCTTATTACTGAGGAAACGAAGAAGGCAATATTTGAGGCATCTAGAAAACCACCTGCACCGCATCATACATCAGTTATCACCGAAAGTGCGGCACTCACAGAGAAATTGGAGAAACGCTGGCGCATTGGTGGCACAGAATTTGAAGCGCTTATGCGTATGCTTGACAATGCTGTACGTTATTAAATGAGAAAGTTTTCGGATGATTTCTACAAAATTTGTGAGTCAGAATGATTGATATAATTATTCATGTTCTCAGGGCTTCCGCACGGGTTACATATTCAGGAATCCTTTGGTAAAGGGAGATCCACCACGGCCAAGGAACGACGTGGAAGTGCCACCAGCAGTTTCCTCTCTTGGATACCTTCTTGAAGAAGAAGAGCTATACAAACAAGGGTAACTATCTACCCTTATTTACTAAAACTGTTCACGTCTCGAATTATTATGAAATATCTCACGTTCTATCTTGTGTGTGTTTTAAGGCTCTGGAAAGGTGGACGTAAGGGGACAGACAGGTCTCGCTGGTTGAACTCTCCGAACGTCTATCAAAAGGTGGAGATCTTGGAAACTGGTACACCCGACCCGAAAAAGATCACCAAGGTAGAAGTTATTACTTTTGAAAATAAAGATGAGTAGATGGCACGATTCGTGTGCGTTACCGCAGTCGTTCGAGATGAATGGCATTTGAGATTTATGAATCTCTCGCTAACTATTTATAAACTCGTTAACTCGATGTCGATGTTTGTGGAAATTTTACGTGCACGTTGTTGTTCTCTCTTGCGCCCGTTCGACGCGCGGAATGTCGTGATGTTTTGAAAAGTAATTGCAGTGACATAGTAGTTTCACTTTCATTCTCATTCATCGTATAGAATCGTAGAAAAAGTTTTCCAAGGATTTACATGAAAATGAGGCAACACTACTTTTATCCTCAATGAGTAGTTTATTCACTCTCCATTTCTATTTACGGTACATTCCAGTTTTTAATGAATTCATTAGGCTATATGATACGTGCCGATGCGAGCGTATACAACGCACAATACTTGTAGTGGATGAATGATACTTTGCATTCCAGCGATGTCGCGCGTCGATCGACCGATATCAGATTAATTATCGACGTTACATCAATTGCGCCTCTCTTGTAGCTTTCTTGATATTTAAATAAATATATCTACGTACATATACTTGTAATTCGTGTATATGCCAGTCTGCACTTATGTGCACGTGCTTATTATACAATCTGTTGACTATAAAAGATATTTACGTGTGGGAGGTTGTCCAGCTGCGAGTAATTACTTGCTCACCATCTCCCCACGCGTAAAGAAAGAATTACTTTTTCAATTGAGAGTTAAGGATGTCGTGAATTCCGTATGAATGTGTGCCTGTCGGTCGCATTGTCGAGGCGCCGAACTTCATTTTTCCCACTGCATTTACAAAACCAGACCGGTCGACCCCATAAAAATGAGACACGAGATTTCGTTCCGTTCGAAAAGAAATGCATGGAAAATTTTTATTCGAGTTCAATTACGTCATTACAATCAATGGACGGGTTAAATTGTGTTGGTCAAGATCATGGACCAGGCGTGGACATAGCGTGCAGGCACACATAGTATACAGGATCGAAAGGATACAACAGCAACGCTTTAAAGTATTGGGAAGGCAAAAGGGCGAAGCGCGAAATATGTGATAGACCAGTTTATTCAATCATAAAGCGGTTCCGCGGTCGGTTATATTATTGGTTTTTGAGCGGGGGTCGACTAACGTGCTCTGGTTTTGTGTGCAGTGGGTGTCCGACGGATCTCCGACCCATAGCAGTACACCGGTGAAGATTGACGGTGCTCTTCAATTCGTTCCCAAAAACACCAATCCGAAGGAATTTAAACAAATACAGCAGCAAGTAAGTGCACGGCTTCCCTATTCAATATTGGTTCATGCTACGATTATATTAAGTAGAATACGATTCAATTCTGGTCATTGGACTGTTATAAATTTGTCACTTTTTAGATTAAAGACTATCGTAGGGCAGACAAAATATCAGCAGGTCCGCAATCGCACATACTTGAAGGAGTTACGTGGGAGGAAGCAAAGAAAATGCAGGTTTGTCTTTTTTTTTCTTATCGGCATATTTATTTGTCAACTTCACTGTAATATGATTCATCATCTTTATCATCTACAAAGGATGCAACTATCAGCGGCACTGGAGAACAAGTAGTCTTAGTGGGCGCTGCCAGTAAAGGCATCATTCAACGAGGTTTCCAACACAACGCAATGGTTTACAAGACCCCGTACGCCAAAAATCCGTTCGACGCAGTTACCGATCAAGAACTTGATCAGTACAAGAAAGAAGTTGAGCGCAAGCAAAAAGGAGATATTTGTGAGTGAACTTGAAATCACTGCTGATATTATTCCCATGGAATCATTTCATTTTCGATACTTTTAACTGATTTTTCAGATGACGAGTCACAATCGGAATCTGAAGCACTGTCGTCGTTCAATGTAAGTCGCGCAACGCACGAATCCAGCACTGCCAAGAGTCCCATTCAATCGCCAGTCTCAGTAACCTCGGAAACTGAAGAAGAAAGCAGAGACGGTATTCTATACATTTTCCTTTTTCTTCTATTAATATATTCCATCATTGCTCTTATTATAATTTTATTGTGCAGAGCCACGAGTACTGCGAATAGAAACGAAACAAGTGCCTGCACCGAGTCAACCAGAAGTCGTATTGAGCGATGGTAAGTCATAAACATACACATCTGAATAGTATCTTTCTTTATTTTACACTTCCTTGTAAATATGGAAACTGTGTGGTATCTCTCCGTTCTGTTGGTCCCTCTCATTTCTTAATTTCTTTTTTTTTTCAACATTGTTATGCTTCTGTTTTCCATTATATGTGATATGTATGTGATACAGGGTGTAACAGATAGAATGGAACCAGCTTTTTACCATCGAGTTTTGCAATTTGGTGGGCAATGTTTTTTTGCATCAAGGAAGAAGTGATATAAATTCCAGAGCCCTAGCTCAAAATTCATTTTTTCGCAAATTTTTCCATATGTACCCCTTCACAAATTTTCGATTTTTCGAAGGTTCTCGGACTTTGACGAATGCTTGATTTTTCGATTGTTTGTGTATCAAAACGAAAAGAAAACATGAAACCAGTGGGAGAAATGCCGGAATTGTGCCCAAAACATATGGAATACCGATCCTGAAAATTTCAGTTTTGAGGTTTTTCCCATGTTTTTCATACTTCCCGACATTTTCCGGGGCTGTAATTTGGTGGAGAATGTTTTTTTGCATCAAGGAAGAAATGATATAAATTCCAGAGCCCTAACTCAAAATTCATTTTTTCGCAAATTTTTCCATATGTACCCCTTCACAAATTTTCGATTTTTCGAAGGTTCTCGGACTTTGACGAACGCTTGATTTTTCGATTGTTTGTGTATCAAAACGAAAAGAAAACATGAAACCAGTGGGAGAAATGCCGGAATTGTGCCCAAAACATATGGAAAACCGATCCTGAAAATTTCAGTTTTGAGGTTTTTCCCATGTTTTTCATACTTCCCGACATTTTCCGGGGCTGTAATTTGGTGGAGAATGTTTTTTTGCACCAAGGAAGAAGTGATATAAATTCCAGAGCCGTAGCCCAAAATTTATTTTTTCGCAAATTGTTTTGTCACTTGTGACATTACACGGCTACCAAAACAATTACGCAATGTCGGTATTACCGATAAATCAATGGTAAAAAGCTGATCCCATTCTATCTGTTACACCCTGTACGTATGATAGTGGCCAACATGCAAGGGTCACAGTGTCACATAATGAACTAACATGGCCATGCTGAATGCATTTACTTCCTTTTATGATCACTAACGCTTGCACCGGATACACGAGCACATACATTCGCACTCACATCTGCAGTCACCCTTTATTTATTTTCTGTTTAATAACTTTTTTTCACATATTAACATTTTAATTCTCGGTCAGCGGGTTAATCCTGATCTGCCAAAGGAACTAACTTAATTCGTGCTATGCACACCGTACTGTACGATAGCTCGATCTTTTTCAATACGGCAAAATATTTCAGTGTTGTGAAACAGTGCGATGAACGTCCGAAAAATAGGTGTGAGCATCTGTGATCATAACATCTATCTTTCGTCTCAGGTAGGCGGAAGATAAATTGCACCAACTCGCGTGGAATAGACTGAATAGACTGTTCTTGGACAATGTGGTTACAGATCTTGGTAGTTCCAGCCTAAACAGCAGCGAAAACGAAAACAATGGTTATAGATATAACGCGACGTCCCTATCTGTTTCCCAGTACGATAAACCATTATTACGTGTTGCTAAAACATCCACCATTGCAGAACGTATGACACCCATAATAATTACATATTCGCATAATGATACTTGCGCGAAGAAAAATAAGTCGCTTAGTTCCGAGAATGCGCTTAGATTAAAATCTACAACGGCAACATGGAAACCGCGAAAGGAAATGCGTAGTGTTGGAACTCAGTGGGAGGAACAAGCATCAAGTTTTATGGAGTCATTAGCTGTGATGATAGAAGAGGAAGGGCAAAGTACCGGGCCGCACATTGGAAATCAAGAATGTACGAGTGAAGATGAAGAACATTTCAAAGAAATCGTTACTATTCTCAATGGGATGGATCGGAACATTGCTGCCTCTAGGACAAGCTTATCTGGGATTTCCTGCACTGATATTTCCACCAAGTATAATTTGGATCCAACGAACATGAGTCTTCTTTATAGTCTTACACCTTCGGTATCTTCCGATCGACGAGAAAGTATTGAAAGTAATCAAAATGATATTTCAATATCCATGGAAATCTGTACGGAAAAGAATCATAAACAAGTGGGCAGCATTTCTCCTGAAGAACCGGATTTCATTTGGCTCGAATCAGGCACGGAGGAAATCCTTCGAAATGTTCCATTTGATGATAATCGCTCTTCACCTACGAAGATGGAAGCAATAAATACAGAAGAAAATGATGACATTGAAAAATGGCCTGCTCTTACTCTAGACAAATCTGATGATGATTCTGAAGAGAGCAATGTAATTTCACGTGGTTCTAGTAGTCTCTCAGCTGGATCTGACATACTTGAATTACCATCGCACACAGTTCAAGAATTGCAAGAGTCTACCGATGAAACTTTCCAAAATACCATAGGCATCGGAGCCAATGAAATCATTGCGGAACTTTCAGAGAAATCGAAAGACATGCTCTTTCAGATCACTGATTTCCTGGAGGAATTGGATGAATATACACATGGTACGATGCCACTTGATTCACACGAGCAGACATTGACACCAGCATCAAATACTCATCTGGGATATCTTGAAAACACAACTAGCCGTCATGATCGCATTAAAATAATTAATGAGATCGTTCATCATGTTGTTGACTGTGAGTCATCCGATTCTGATATACCATCGAGTGTTACATCTGGCATTGGTAAAAGAGCCAAGGAAACAGCAAACATCGAATTAAGAGATGCTCAAGGCTTGGAAGAAGTTCTGGAAAGTACTATTAGTACATCGTGGGAATCTCCTGTTGAAACACTCGTTAAAGGCCAAAGCATCATTACATCTTCTAAAGAAGCTATTATAGAATTCCGGACTATAGTTACAAAAAAAGCAGTAATCCCTGGGGAAAATCTACATCTAAACTTTTGTGTTGAAGAGAGCCAACTTGAAAGGGAAAGTACATCACCGGTTAGTGAAGGTTTTTCTCGACTTGATAGTTATTCCAGTTCGGAGAATGAATTATTTGCCGAACGTGATATTACGACGAGTACCTCATCGGGTGATACCTCCGAAGGAAATCATCGAGACATCGATAATACAATCACGAGTTTTAGTACAAAAAGTAAAGATGAATTCTATCAAAATGATGTCACTCTTCTTCCGCCCATATTAGAAGAACCTGCAGGATGTGACAATGAAGATTACAAAAGGAAGAATATAATGGATATAATGTCCGATGTTTACGATTATGAGATGGAACAACCAACTGCAAATATGAAGAGATGGGATACGAATTGTAATATCGACGAATTAGATTCGGATGCATCTAGAATCGAACATTGGAGACTTTCAAGTTTCGAACGAGCCATAATTAACGTGTTCGAAAATCCAGACTTAAATTTAAACCATGAGTGCCCAAAGACGGACAACTGCGAGTTTGGACGTCACTACAAGTCATCATCATCACATAGTCCCGTTGATTCAAACGGCAATGACGCGACAGTTCGGGACAGGAATGGGAATGACCGTTCTACGTGTTACCCTCCGAACGTTTGATAGGTTTATTGTGATAAACACCCATAACGAATCAAAGAATCATTGTTTATTTTCTTTTATTATTTTTTGTTATATTTGTATCTTTTTTTTTTTGTTGAAAGAGTAGCAACCTGGTGTTTACTGTATGTTAAAAATTGATCACAATAATCGTGCAGTACAATATTAGAATTATCATGCTTTTTGCACAAATCGTTTTTCACTAACTCATAATTATGCTGAGAGGTGTTGGTCTTTGAGAGCAAGATAGAGCTTGAAACTTCTCGGAATTCGCCTCGGTGAAGGTCACTTCGTGCAGTCGCCAAGAAGTAGCGTGACGTCGTCGACGTTCAATCGAAAGAAAGGGGTGGTGGCCGGATTGAGCTATTCGTTGAGAGCACTGAGAATCCACGTGGTGTAAAACCGAGATTGTTTCCGCTAGTCTGTATTAACGCGCTTCCCCTTTCCCCCCGCTAAATCATCCTTGGAAGAATTAACGTGGCTCCTATCTCCGTTTGAAACCGATCGAGGCCGGTCGAAGCCGTACGAAGCCGTGCGAAGCCTCTCGACGATCCGTTTTGACCAGCCAGGTAAGCGCGACGGATTCCGCTTCTCTTACATATCATCGGCTATCTCGTTTCTCACAGTACTGTTGTACCCTTCATCCTTGGTTTCCCTAACACCTTTTCTGTGACGCATCATTCTTTCATACCCTTCTCTGACAATGTTGGCTTTGTGTTTCAGGGGAGAACACCGTAAACGGCGACCACTCGGACGCGCACCACAGCACATTCTCGCAAAGTAGCAAAGAGGTTTGTTGATATTAGCTAGACACATTTAACATCATCTTCACGGCCGGCCAATATTCGTGACTTTCTCATAAGCTTCTTTAAAGACTCGCGTTTCATCAGAATCCATCGCTCTTGCTATTTTTTCTGCTTAAATGTAGAGGAATAACAAGAAAGATAGAAATTCCTGACTGTTTAAGTCTCATTTCATAAACACTACTAATTAAAATCGAATCGCGATAAACATTGCCTTCGTGAAGTCTCGGTTACGAGATATATGTCATCTCATTCTCACCTCCACGTCATCCTCGGAGTACATGAGAATGTGGGAACTCCTAAGACATCATTTCGTTTAGTAAAGTTTTGTAAAAGTTCGTATTACCTAGAAACGACTCTAAGGTGAATCGAAACATTCTTATGTCCTCCTTCATTAATCATGTAACATTCATGCAACATTCATGCAGTTAGTACAGTCGCTTTCATAAACTTTTTTCACATCGCTACGTGCAAGCTAGTTTGCCGATCGTGCTCGCTTGCATGACGTGAACTTCGAAATAGTGAGAACGAGGATGGCAGAGGATGTGGGTGAGGACAAGTCAGGATGAATGACTAGTATGAAAGGGGTGATGGGGATGTATGATTATGGGTGAATGATTGTAGCCGAGAGATCGAGGGAGAACGGAAGGGGAAAGAGAGAAAGGGTTAGCGAAAATTCGGCGCCGTGCATGTGCATGCATAAAGGTTTATGGTTACGGTTGGGACCTTCCGTGTTAAGGGTTCCGTGTCGCAGGATGTGAGCGTTAGCGAGGAATCGCCAAAGAAGGAAAAGAAGAAGAAGAAGGGCCTCAGGACACCGTCCTTCCTTAAGAAGAAGAAAGAAAAGAAGAAGCCTGTCGAGGCGTAGGTAGTCCTAAGCTCTGGTACGTATGGGGACGTCAATGATTTTTTCAACCTGCCTGTCACATTCATTTTCTTCTCTGTTTTTCAACTAATTTCGGAATGTCATCATATAATTCTTAGTTCGTTGCCCAAACTTTTGGCATAAGTCTTGACTTTACGAACTGTATTTTAAAGTGGCAGGTTCGCGACTATGTTTTACTTTGTGCCCCATTAATGTTGTTAGCTAGATTAACGAACGATCGGACCATAATTTATTCTGTGACTCTTCTATGTAGTTCATTCGATGTTTTTCGATTGTTCGATCGTTCGCATGTTCTCCAGAATATCGGTGGACCCGTCGATTTCTACATTCTGGATGTTGGTGAAGGTAGGCCGGCGATTTCTTCGTCTCAGCATCCCTTAGAGTAGAAGAGCTGCTGCTGTTGTAATTCGCATAGATGCAACGGCATTAGAAATTAATTTCTTTAGCTGCCAAATAGAGTCAGAACCATGATCGCGATAGTATACCTACTTCTCTCATTAATTCGCCCTAGGAAACAAATCGCAACAGGCACATATATCATGCAGATATATCCATTGACTTACGTTCTTGTCTTCGCGTTCTTCTTGCAGACACTGCCACGAGCAAAAGCTTATCGCAAATAAAAAAGAGTAAGTTTAAAGCGAAAATCGAGGAAGCGCGAAGCGAGAGCGAAGAAGACGAGAGTCGAAGAGCGCAATGCGAAGTCGAGCGTCGAATCGAGTCGCGGAAGGTTGGAAACACGCTTGGATGCAATATGGAAGATGTGAGACGAGAGAGAGAGCGGTAGAGCGGGAAAGCGGGAGAGACAGAGAGTGAGGGAGATAACGGAAATAGACAAAATTGGAGTAACCGTGCAACAATCAGCATCTTTCCAGGATTCAAGACTGCCATCGCATTACGTCTACGATAAGGAAACTATATTGTACTGTTAATGTTTTTACGTTTTTAATTTGTTAAGGCGTCGCGCTGATGTATTTAATCCGCTATTTAATTTTGCCTCCCCTGCCCCGTTTGTGTATCGCAATAAAAGATTACATTACGTCTGCACTTTTGCGACGAAAGAAGCGAGAGGCGCGCCGGCCGGCGACCCGGCCGTTTTCGTTCTCTGCTTCTGGCCCTTCCTCTCTCCTTCTCCCCACGCCCAGATCTCGCGGTTACTCGCCCGTTTGCGTACGCTCGTCTCGAGTTCCCCCCCCCCTTCAATCGATTCTTTTACTTTCCCCGATGATTCAGCGCTATTGCCACTGCCGTTGTCGCAATATTTGCGACTTCTCTCGAGCCCACCCCCTCATGCTACTGAATACTATACTCTAAGGTTTCTTCCGGTTCTAGCACCCTTAGTGTTCACGGGAGTTCCGTCTCGATTCATTATTAGCATTTCGATTGCACATCTTGATGGATGATGATACGAAACTATCGGGTATTCGGGCGTGTATTCTACGGTCAAGCAATTACCTCCGATACAGACCCGTGGGAGGCGAAAGGGTCTCGACTCGCAACCGAATGGCCTAGCAATCATCGAGTACTTCCTCGTCGCGCACACACTTCGCACCCTTCGAGACTCGACCGAAGCTGCGAAGAGCTTGTCGAGCCGGACTTTGCGTTCGCCTGTACGAGATGCCGAATCGCCGAGTGCGATTTCTAGAGTAAGACTTCTAGAATTATTCGTTACTCGGTTCTGCCGATTCGGAGGCTACGGGTATTTCGTGATCGTACTAGAATCCTTGGCTTTTGTCTTTGTGCGGTTGTTCTTTGTCAGCACGAAAGAAGAGATTTCATTGTGATCGCGGTCCTAGACCATAAATTTCTCTTCCCGATCTCGTCTGATATCTGTTTTCTTCGCGGTGCCCAGGTCGGTCAGAACCGGTCAGGGCGCACGTGAACTTTTCTCTGTTCGCTTTTGGACGCGAGCGCCCGATAATGGACGTACAATCAAGAGTTCTTTTTGTAAGCATAAGTTCAAAGACGTGGAATCACACAAGCGTTCAGCGACGGATAATGATAGCGCAGCGTAACGCCTACTGAGATTACGAAATAAGTTCTTTCCCCCCCCCCCTTTAAATCATTCAAGAGATAATTGCAAGTCTCTCTCATCGAGTATTCTTGTCGATGACAGAGTCACACACCGCCCACCCGACTTAGCGAAGAAGCCTCTGTACTCTCGGGACTGACGGCACTCGCGCTACTATTATGGTCGCTCCAACAATTATCTTTATTGCCGTTGTTATTATTGCTATTATCATTATTAATTATTATTAATTATCGTTATTATTATTATCTTATCATCATCGTCGTTGTCGTCGTGAGCACCACCCATCCCCATTGTCTTCATTGCCGGCTTATCACCGACTTTTCGAGAAGTGAGGAGCACAACTCTCTCTCTCTCTCTTCGAGAGTTCATTCGGCGGGCATTCGAGAAACAAGGTGCACGTCGGCAAGGCGACCTTGAGTATTTTGCGAGCGGCACCTCCGAATAAAGGATAATCGTGTGTCATCGAGATTGTACGTAAAGCGCGTTCTATCACTGTAGCTATTAATATATTACGTATAAAAATAACGACGGAAAATATACGGCAGTCGAATTTTATCTGAGTTGTTCCTTAGGATACCATTTATTTCCACCACTTTTATTCCAGAGGAAGGAGCAGTGCAAGGGAATGAACACAGAAGAAAATACATGTTTATCAGTAAAGAAATTGAGTCCCCTTTATTGCAGCCTTTTAACACAGACGAGCTAACGTCTTAGCTTAAAGTTCCTACAAAGAGAAAAAAAAATAGCAGAGGTTGTCAGGACGGTAAGAAAGGCGGGATATGAATAGAGACAAAAAAAAGGAAGGAAGTGCGAGCCTCGACGTTTAATACTCGTCGACACCATCTCCTTCGGCATCAACGGAATCCATTCCAACTTCCTCGTAATCCTTTTCGAGAGCAGCCAGATCTTCGCGTGCTTCTGAGAATTCGCCTTCTTCCATACCTTCGCCAACGTACCAATGTACAAAGGCTCTCTTGGCATACATAAGATCGAATTTGTGATCAAGTCGTGCCCAAGCTTCGGCAATGGCAGTTGTATTGGACAGCATGCATACAGCGCGCTGAACCTTGGCAAGATCACCACCTGGCACAACTGTCGGTGGTTGGTAGTTGATGCCGACCTTGAATCCAGTGGGACACCAGTCGACAAATTGGATGGTACGCTTGGTTTTGATGGTGGCTATCGCTGCATTCACGTCCTTCGGTACAACGTCGCCTCTGTAGAGCATGCAACACGCCATATACTTGCCATGGCGTGGGTCGCACTTAACCATCTGATTTGCCGGCTCGAAGCAAGCATTGGTGATCTCCGCGACAGATAATTGCTCGTGGTAAGCCTTCTCTGCAGATATTACTGGAGCATAGGTGACAAGAGGGAAATGGATTCTTGGGTAAGGTACCAAGTTAGTTTGGAACTCGGTCAAATCAACGTTGAGAGCGCCATCGAAACGTAACGAGGCTGTGATCGACGACACAATTTGACCGATCAATCTATTAAGATTCGTATAAGTCGGCCTCTCGATGTCCAAGTTGCGTCGGCAGATATCGTAAATGGCCTCGTTGTCTACCATGAACGCGCAGTCCGAGTGTTCCAGGGTCGTGTGTGTAGTCAGAATCGAATTGTACGGTTCGACCACAGCTGTGGAAACTTGCGGCGCTGGATAAATGGCAAATTCCAATTTCGATTTCTTGCCGTAATCGACTGAGAGGCGTTCCATCAACAGAGATGTAAATCCTGACCCAGTACCACCGCCGAACGAATGGAAGATGAGAAAGCCTTGGAGGCCAGTGCACTGATCGGCCAGTTTACGAATGCGATCGAGAACTAGGTCGACAATCTCTTTTCCGATGGTGTAGTGGCCACGGGCATAATTGTTTGCGGCATCCTCTTTTCCGGTAATTAGCTGTTCCGGGTGAAAGAGTTGCCGGTATGTGCCGGTGCGCACCTCATCTATAAACAAGCCATTTTATGTGTAGGGCAGGGTTGGAGGGTAAGCATTCGAGGGGCAAGGGGCGAGGGGAGGGGGGGGGGGGGGGGCTTGTGGAGGGGAGAGCGGTTTGCAAGGATTTCTTGCTGGCTTACCAACTACGGTGGGCTCCAAGTCAACGAATACGGCTCTGGGAACGTGTTTCCCAGCTCCAGTCTCACTGAAGAAAGTATTAAAGCTGTCGTCTCCTCCACCGAGCATTTTGTCGGAGGGCATTTGCCCGTCCGGCTGGATTCCATGCTCGAGACAATAAAGCTCCCAGCAAGCATTTCCGATCTGGACTCCGGCTTGGCCGACGTGAACAGAGATGCATTCACGCTGGAACAGTAGAGAGTCGCGTGCGAAAATCTACCTCACATTTCGTTTGCATAACGCACTTCTCCATTACGGCTGACATTGGTCCGAGGGAAAAAAAGAGTCCTTGCCGCTTGCAAGAGCGCGACACACGTCAACCGTAATTGAGAAGCGTAAATGTATACAGTCCCAACGGTATTTCGAAAATAGGAATATTGCAACGACAAGTTGGAAATCACGATACGATCACGAGGTCACGCGTTCTACTTGCGCGGATTCTTCCAGATTAATTTCACTTTCGCGACGTACGTATGTATTACGTTTTCGATATATACAGTCTAATAGATTTTGGATGATGCTCAAAAGCAGGGTCTTACCATTTTGAAGGTATAAAAAGGAAGTTGAACGAACGGGAATGAAAGATGCTTCACGAACAAACGGTACTGTGCCCCTGGAAAACGTTTCGGCGAAGCAGGCGATGGCGCTCCTCCGAACGATCAGCAACGAAATAACGTGACTGGCATCCGCTTTGCCCTCTCTTATAGCCTCGGTATGAACGCGCTGTGCGGTGGAGCCGCCTCTTTTCTCTCTTCCTTCTTCCACACAGCTCCACCGCACTCCTCTCCCTCAGATTCGCTTCGCTTCGAGACAAGGGGCCCCCAGCCGGCTTCAACCGGCGAGCCGGCCCAGCAGCTCGCGGAATGCCCGTGTTTTATTTACTCATTTATTTATTCCCGACGCCGGTATATACGGCCTACTCAGCCTACTGCATCTTGTCCCTGGGCGATGAAGCGTATGCTATATAGCTCTCGTGTTCCTCTCATTTCGGACGCAAATTCACCGAAGCGTCGCCGGTCGCCGGTAGCCGGCATGCAAGGCGGAGTGGAAGAAACGTGGCCGACGACAAGGAGAGGTCGACGACCATTCACGCTCTTCCTTTTCGTCGACCAGTGCGAATAACGTGCCGACGCGCAGCGTTTCGTCTAATAAACGGATAAAAATAGATCGCGGGAAAGGCTCAGTGGAGGGCGCGCAGACTCAATGTGCGAACTTGACGAGACGTGCTATTTCTAGGCGGACACGCGCATCCGGTTGTATACCCGACACAACGTTCCATCGACGCATTTACACTCTCGTTAGATAGACTGTAGCCCCACTTGGATTATGGACACACTACTGCTATTTAGATGTGGATCGATGATTCTAGACTAGATGAATTAGATATGAGAGGTCTTGATCGAGCAAGCGTAGGATGAACGGTAGGCAGCAATGAGGAATATAAGAAAAAGTTGGGGCTTCGTACATGCCTCGCTATGCGGTCGAGATCAGACCTCCACATTCGGCTAGAAGCGACTCCCCTTGTAGAAGCGGCAGTCGTCTATCACTGGACGTCCACTTATCTTTGTGTGATACCGACTCTCGGAGGACTGCTCCGTACTAAAGCCGCCCTGTCTATCTCTATCCGAGTTGTCTCGCTTGATGCACATTACGCAAGACTTCGCACTATTAATTCAAGGCGGAATTTTCGCGCAGGTGCGCGCTAAGCGATCGGTGCGCCTGCCTTTTTTCGAACGGATATGTCGTCGCGCAAACAACTCCACAAGAATTTACACGACCCACGCTATGGACGTGCCTCTTTTTCTTTCCCTCTTATGCTTGCATCAAAAGAACCGAGCTCTCATTCATCTACCCATGATCCCAACCCACGCTCGCCTACGTACTTTGCCGGGACAGGAAAATCATCATACCTCCTCTTACATCATCTTGCAATAGCAACCGCTAATTCTTCCCTTAAAAGGTAGTCTTCGCTTCTGTCATCTCGCACTTCTTCTTTCACTTCACCATTAAAGTTATTACACTGGCACATTTTTCCTTCGATTTCGGAATAATAATGGACGATTATTCAGAGTTACTTTAAGGAAGATAATTTTATACAATAAAATGAATAAAATTTTATAGTTAAATGCAAGAAATCATCACACAGGACTGAGAATTCTTTTGCATAATTAAGTTGACACTAACATATCTCAATTCCAACCGCCGTCGAGGATTATCATCAGTGTGCCATCTAGAGTGGTTTACGATAACTGCGTAATGATCTTTCACTGACATCTTACGCTCTGGGACTGTACTACTATTCTATCATATTATCTAGATGATTTGAACAGTTGATGTTTGTTGTATTGTGATTGAAATCGAGCTGAATAATTTTCTCGAATTCAGCTGGAAAAACTAATTATTGCGAGAATCAATATGTACTCAATGACTCTTCAATATGGTTCATCTTCTCTGGAAATAGTATAATTCGTCGATTTTATGAGCATGTTGTAAGTGTCGAAGTTCTAACCTCCAGAGCTCGTTTCCCCGGCTTTTTATAGTACTCTTGAAATTCTATTTGATCCTTCGTGTTGCGCTAGAAATGAATCTGGCGAAAAAGGGAAATTTCCCTTGAGCAGATTCAGTGCATTCCAGTTAAGTTCAATCGTTCGATATGGGAAGAAGTCGTTCACCGTCGCCAGGGAGACGAAGGGATCGCTCGAGGGAGCGCGATCGTGACAGAGATCGAAGACGAAGACGTTCCCGAGAAAGAAGACGACGGTATTCAATTATTTTTAAAATAATAATAACATTTATATCACATAAGACGAATAATATTCATTATTGTAGATCAGTCGAACGAGACAGAGTAAAATCTCGAGACAGAGAACGTGATCGTGAACGTGATCGAGAAAGGCATAGAAGATCTTTTAGTAGATCAAGATCACGGGACAGGGACAGAGTGAAGCCAAAGCCAAAGCCACCGACTGCTGAAAGACCTGTTATTACAGGTCTATACTTGTATTATTTAATTCTGTAATATAATATAAGAATTGAAGTACTCAAAGTTATCTATCATTGCAGAGGCTGATCTACAAGGAAAAACACCAGAAGAACAGGAAATGATGAGGATGATGGGCTTCTGTGGATTCGATACCACAAAAGGGAAGAAAGTAGAAGGAAATGATGTTGGTGCGGTTCATGTTATTCTCAAACGAAAGTATAGACAATATATGAATAGAAAAGGTGGTTTCAATAGGCCATTGGATTTTGTGGCATAAACAAAGACTTTGTCTTCAACTTGATTTTGTATCATTAGCTTTAAGTATGGTAACAAAAGAACTTAAGATGGGTAAATACATAGGGGTAATATCAAAAGGAATGGCACAGTTATTATTTATCATTCGGATGATGTTCTGGAACGTTTCCTTGGTGTTTCATCATCCTCGCTGTCATCGCTGGCTGACCTGTTTGCAGTATCTTGTCCTTGCACAGTATTTTGTGTAATTAACTGAAAGATCAATTGCAATTCTTGTTAATTGATCGAGAATATTGTACTACATGTTTAAAATATTTCTTTACCGCGGTCGCATCCATCTTTTCAAGACCTTCCACTAGTTCTGGATTTTTTATACGGAAGTCTCGAGTCACGCTATTCTTCAAATAATTATCCAAATGTACCTGCATCAAATAATATAAATAAATTTTCCATAAAGAAAACGGAAAACAATACGATTATATGAAATACTGACGCCAGTCTTTTTAGATAATGATAGCACATCATTGCAGAACTGCTCTATCACATAAACAACGCGTGGAATTAACTTTGTCTCCTTCAAAACTTTATTCCTTTGCGCGTATACATCTGACTTAGACCGTGATTTATTTTGATTGTCCTGCATTAATAGTCAATGATAGTTAATCCCATTGTTTATACTTTCATGTGGAAAGTGTTATTTGAATGAAGTCCTAAATACCTCGATGTGAGTAACAAAATTATAGAATACCGATTTGAGTGGCTTTCCAGCCAATTGGACGACATCGATGAATCTATATCATCGGATTATGTTGTCAGTTATTAGTTAGTTAATTAGATTATTTAAGAAGGCACACAGCATACGCACTTAACTGACTGGAACGGTGCATTTTGTTGATTTGATTTAGAAATGAAATACTTTGTGAGACTGACAAGTAAATTATAAAGAGCAAGTAAATTCTTTATGGCTATGTCTGTACATGGCCCTGGATCTATCGCTGTGTTAGTCAATGTATGAAGTACTTGCATAATATCACACAACTGTTTACAAAGACTGCGTTCCTTGTCACGTAATTTTTCTTGATCTGCAACATTGAAATTATACAATATCATTATGTAAAAATCTCTAGTTTCATTTTAGAGTTAAATATATTTTACTGACGAGTATCTTTTAGTTCCGGCGATGCACAAATAAGATTTTCTTCCGATTTAATACGTTGTAAAAACCAAGAAGCATTTTCCAGTTTTTCCTTCATAAAATTGCATAGTAAAATATATGCACGGTTTGCTGTGCTTTCATTTAGAATCTTATAACGCTCAGTTCTTTCCACTGCAACTTCATCTATTGTACCGAATATTCCACATACTTCCACAGCAATTTCATGCAAGCTTTCACCATATTCTTGACTAGATATTTCAATACGTAGCAATAATTGAAGTATCATTGGAGCCACTGATTGTCTGATATGACTTGCTTGTGCCATTTTCGACACTAATCCAAAGACTTTCTCAGGTTTATGTTTCTCAAAATCCATTTTGTTCACTAATTGTTCGATTATCTCGAGTTGCATTAACGGGACTTTTTCAATCAGTGCTTCACCAGCTCCTTCATCGCCCTGGCAAAGCGTTGTTTTTAGACTTTGTTTAAATGAGAAAATAAGATCTTGCAGTTGAGAATTGACATCCTTCGTAGCAGATTGTGTTGAACTAACTAAAGAAATTACAATTTTTGCCACTACTTATAATTCTGATTTAGAATCTTTCTTGATACTCACAAATTTCCTTTAGGAAACGTGGAAGTTCATGATCGAAGTTATTACAGATAATCTCGCAGATTTCCTTGAAACATTCTAGACTTGACAAGGCACTTTGTTCGTCACTTTCGAGTAGATTCGGCAAGTCTAATATAGGTTTCTTGTAAAGCAATCTGTTTTAAATATTTCATATTAGTGGCAATGAAAGCTTTATCCACTGCATTATTTATACTCACGCAGCGATGGTAATATATGTATTCAAATTTGGATCTTTTAGCTTTCGTTGTTTCTCTTCCGTGCATTTCACGCGTTGCAAGAGTTCCTGGCAAGCTTGTAGCCAATAGTGATGACAATCTTCATTGTCTTCAAATACACTATCTGGCAATCTAATGGAACACGTAAATTTGTTGGTGTAACATGCGAAGGCAAAGAATGTCTATGTAATTAAACTAAAAGATAATACACACGGATAAAGTAGAGATAAACTCTTGCTAATCGTATCTAAATCCATAATAGTATCCAATGTCTTTAACATAGTTGGTTTCTCCGATTTTTTCACTGTTGTATTATTTGTATCTTTGTCTTTCTTTTTCTTGCCTTCTTTCTTTGACTTTCCACATTGCTAAAAGGCAGATAAAAGAGAATATGGAAAAACATTTGCCTTCATTCCTAATTTGCCATTTTTTCGGGCGAAAAAATGAACTTTGAGTACCTTTATAAATTTTGTACTGCGTTTGTGTGCCATTACTAAATCACTAATATTGTTTAGTTCATCATTATTACCACTGATATACCACATACCAGTGCGAAATGCAATCAAGGCTTCGTAAACCGATATCGCTAGTTTGAGATTTGATAGTCTTTTTTGCGACTTTATCACGTCCTCGAATATATCCATATTTTCATTCTAATGAAAATAAATGTATATCCATCTGGTTAAATTGCAGAAGATATGAACATAATCATAATGAATTAAATTCTAGTACCAAATTAAAGTGATCCAAGTTAGTCATTGTCATTCTTTTACAAAGAGATTCCAATATACCCAGAGTCCGGTCTAAGACAGTCAGATTCTTTGATACACTGGCTATGTATATTTTTTGAATAAAAAATATTAATTGCCCAATTGGTTCATCAATTATTACATTGGGACCTTGAGTGCTAGTACACATATCAAACTTTAATGGTGGTAAAACATTCTCATCTGTTTCCAAATAACAACTTAGATGAATCAGAAGTCTATCTAATATCAGCTCTATTATTTGTGGCTGCTTTAATGTCACATCGTATAAACCTATAAAGTTATATCATTTATGAATTGGCACATCTATCATACAGTTATATCAAAGTACCTTTATATAAGTGAGCGCGGACTTCACACTCGTATGTGAAACACTTCTTTAGAATATGTAGGATTTCGTAACAAGCAGTCTTATTATATTCCGCAGGTAATCTATCCATTTGGCTACGCCTTTCTATGGTCACCTAAATCGTAAAATAGAAAGTAGGAAAATAAGTCCAAACTTACTGGAACTAGTCTAATTTTAATTTATGTTTCTTCTACCTGTGTGAGAATGGACGACGATGTACTACTAGATTGTCCAGATTTCTGGCTATGTGTAATTGAATTGACAGAATGAATCTTTGAGTTTTTTAACATTTCTAAGAATCCTGTTGCTGCCATTTCTCTTTTGAATGCACCTTTTCCATAAAGGGCTTTTCTCAGAGTTAAAATTAAATTCTCTCGAATAGTTGCCGAGATATACGTAAGTGGAAGAATGGCATGCAAGACTTGTGTAACAAGAGCACCAGGTAAAGATAGTAAGCATTCGAGCAGAGACGTAATCCAAACTTGATTTTCCAGAACAGTTAGTGTCAATTTACGACAAGCATATGCTAAACATTCTGTATGATATGCACTTGATGCACCACCTTGCAATATCTTTTCAATAAGAATTTGTAATATTGTTCCTACAGTTTCGTGACGTTTTTTTAATAACACTTTCAATATGTGTGTACCAGTTTTCCATAGCATATTAGAATAATTCTTTGCTTTTTGTTCTGTACTTAATAATAAAAAGGCAAAATCAATAAGACCTTTTAATACCAGGTGTCTATTCTTAGTACTGGAAAATTAAAAGTTCCAAATAATGATTAAATAAAAATACAGTAATGGTGTGAGAAAATAATATCATAGTTACATGTCAGCACCTATTTTCAATAACACAACTAAGTGCATGTATAGCATTGGTGTGTGACTGGGTTGTTTTCCTCACCCAGGCGGATTTACGTTGTTTCTCTTCTTCTTGAAAATTGGTTACAGTAACTGCGCGTAATAATTCCAAGACCTGTATCAGAAATAAATATTTTACACAACTCTGAATAATTCTAACATTGGCTTGTATCAAAACCCATTCTTACCTGGTCTTCGTATATCTCTGATACAGAAAGTAATACATTTAAAACGAAACTTTGTAATATATATTCGGGAACAGATGATATAGTTTTAATATATTTCAAATAATCCTTCAATGTTTTATGATTGAGTGAAGTTGTCTGATGAATATGATACAGCACAGTACTTTCTGTGTCCTGTAATTCGACCTTGCTAATAGTTCCTGTAAATCAAAAATATATATCAAAGTAATATCTAAACAAGATCTTATTTTAACTTTAATGATTTTATATACTCACCAAGCTCTTCCAAGCTATCCGCATTCTCAGTAGCATTTGCTATCCTATAACTAGATTCAAAGTACTTTTTCAAAGCATCCAAAAGATATCTGCTATTTTGTTGTTTGCATAGTTTAAGCGTATGATAGGTGAATGGTGGTACTTGATTGAGTGACAGTTCTTTTAAAGCATTGCATAGTGATGTGAGCACCCTAATACTGTCATTCTTTTCTAAGGCCATCTCCCTAATGGTAATTAACATTCTTTATTCATATGCGTTTTATATAAATCAAGTTAATTACTTGTTAAAATGACATACACAAACATCTTTGCCAAGCAAGGTAAAGCATCAACGTTCCATGGTATTTCACAAATTGCCTTAACAATGTGCGATTTATATTCTGGTCCAGAAACCAGAATATTAGTATGAGAAATAAACTTTTCTTTCTCAAGTGCGGAAAGAATTGCAGGCAATAAATCCTTCCAACTAAAATATATTATAATCATCCTTTTAATAACCATAGATTTATTATTTACTGCAAATGAATTACCTTCTGATCTGATCATTCTCATCATTGCGTATACAATTGTTACAAAACTCTACGAGTTTAACTAATTGGTTTTGCGAAGAATTTGGAAGGTCTGCTATTATCTGATTGATTATTCCATTAATGTGCTGAGTGGTCAGATTGGCTTTATTTAAATCTTGCAACAAAGTTGCTATTATTTTTCGTTTTTTGGCTTGAGATGCCTCCAAATTCGTGAAACTAGCTAAAATGCTATTGAATATCTTTGGAAATTCCTGTCGGCCGAGCTTATGCCGTAATAGTTTCGAGAGCTGTCAAAAAGTTGTTATTACTTCGAAAATTGTAGCCGGCATTTGGTAAACGTTTTATAAATACCTTTTCGGGACTCGCATTTTCAACCACCTGAGATAGATCTGAATTGATGCTGTGTCGGCTTAAACTTTTTGGTGTTCCACTCATATTTGTGGTATCACATTCGATTTGACTAAATGTGATTAAAATGAATACATCGAACTGTTTGGTTGAAGACTGTTCCCGCCTTTTCCGATTTACTGCGCATGGAAATAATACAACCCAGATGTTAACACAACTATGATACAAAAGCTTCCATTTGACTGTCCTTGCAATAAAAGTAAAGTCTTCCCATTTCTGATCACATGTCAAAGGGAATAATGTTTTTAATTAACAACAAAAACATACCTCACCTTCGTCGCATATACACGGTGTTAGGCTGTTGAATATTGGCCGCCATTTTGCCAATCTGGATCTGGTTCGTCTTGCAATAGTTCGTTTAGTGACTAATTGAATACTTAATAGTGTGGAATGAGCAAGGACACTTCTTAATTTACTATATTAATTTTTAATTAAATTACAATTGGCTAATTTAACGATTATAACTAACAGATGGTCAGAATACTGGTACAAATCATAATGGAAAGTCTTTAATTTGAAGGAAACGGTTTTCTGCAAAGCAAAGGGTTTATGTAGCGCAAGGACAGAACAGTAATTACCGATGCTGCATAAGGAACACAATAATTTGGCCATAAAAGATTAACCTTGTGGAATCCGGTATACCAATGTTTTCAAGTTCAGGCAGAATGTATTGTACAGAAGTGAAATCAAATGCGTTACTATTATGTATGCTAAATAAGGCGCAATGTAATGAAAGGACTATTGCCTGAGGGGATTTGGGTTCTGATCTAGAACAAGGTGTGGGATAATGAGAGTTGGGAAAAGCATGGATCTGGTCATATTTACTGGTGTGCCCTTATGTAATTATCGAATGAAGTTGGGGAGTTGAGCGCGATTTCAGGGCGAGGACACGTCAAAGTGGAGATCGGGGCTGGCGAGAGAGGCATGATCGGGCTGATTTTTGGTCCAAGGTCGTCGTAAGTCTGGTCGGAGGAAGAAAGAGAGGTTCAGGTCCAGGATGCTCGAGGCAACTTAGACTCGGGCGTGGCATTGCCAGAGCGTGTAAAAGTATAAGCCCCCATAAGAACGCCCGGCGAAAGTTTTTGGCCACCCGTTCAAATATCCTTCCCTCCTTACCTCCGCACCTCCCACTTCCTCTTCATCTCGATGGTTCTTCGGGGTATATAAGATTTCGGGTGTGCGATGTCTGGCATGTTCGCTTCCGTTCCTCACCAACGAAGAACTAAATCAACCCAACTCTCAAGATGTTCGCCAAGGTGAGTCTTGTAATAATCGAGTAACTCTTCTACATTAAAAAATAACCAAAATTCGTAAGTACATATTAACATATACTAATACTTTTCTAGATCGCAATCCTCGCCTGTGCTTTGGCCGTGGCCAATGCTGGATACCTTGCACCCGCAGCCGGCCAATACACTCTTCAGACAGCAGCTCTGACATCGACTTCTGACAACATCATTCGTAGCTCCGGCAACTTGGCTCAGATCGCTACCCAATCGAAGACCATCTCCACCCCATTCTCCAGCAGCAGCAAATCTGACATCCGTGTATCAAACCCGGCTGTCTATGCTCACACTGCTCCTTTGGCTTATGCTGCTCATGCTGCACCTTTGGCCTACCAAACCTATGCTGCCCATGCTGCACCTTTGGCCTATCAAACTTATGCTGCTCATGCTGCCCCTGTTGCCGCTGCACCAGTAGCTACCGCTCACGCTAGCCCACTCCTCGGAGTTGCTTACTCTCCAGCTGTCGCTGTCTCCCATATGACCTACAGCAACCCCATTGTCTCTTACTCCTGGTAAACCAATCGCAACCCATCAAGATCCCCCCCCCAAGATGCGACCCTTTGGCATACGTTCTTGAGAGTTCTTCTCAATTCTCGTATTTATTAATAAAGTTTTATGTCTAAGACAAATTCTATTTTGATATTCTTATTGATTTTATACTAAATCCTATTTCTTCCTTTAGTGTAGAATAATAGTGAAGATAAGATAGGAATCGAAATAATAAGTAGATGAGTGTCGTAACAATTTACGTTTATTCTCATAAGGCCATTGCATTCTGTGACATGAATATAATGTATACTGTATCAGGACGAACACTACATAATCGTCGAAAGGGCCGCGAGCCTCTGCCGATTTCGCTCTACATGCTCTACTCGGTGATTAGTAGGGTGGGTGTCGTCCTGTACCCGTTCCTCGAGATTTAGATGATCTTGACATGTCCCAAGCTGTTGAGGGTCAAACCGTTGATGCCATAAGGTGCCGAGATGCCAGTAGTAGCAATTCCTGGTCCAGCAACAGCGGTAGTCAAGCCATGTCCGATCAGAGTTGGTCCAGCAACGGAAGCGGTAGCAAGTTGTCCTGTAAAAATGTATTCGAGTGATTGTGATTAGAATGTTAGAATGAATAATTTATTATTGAATAAAGAAAATGAAGAATTGGATGCACATGGTGCAAAAGAGTGGCCTATGACATCGATGGAAATAGCGGTGCCGAGCGAAGCGTGATACGCGATCCAGAGAAAAGCGGACCAATAGTGGCTCTGCACTCTAGTTGTAGAAGCATCTGGTGGATTGAGCGCCAAGCAGTCTGCTGACGATCAGGCCAAATTTGCTCCACATAAGAATTGTATACATAGAAGAAACATAAAGGAGTGCAGAGATGTATGAGGCGTGCACGGCGGTTCACGCGCTCGAATTGGAAGCCGGTGTGAAAGATGGTTGAGAAGAAAGAAGAGGGTTGTCCGTCTTGCAGCCAGGCACAAGTACATTATGTACCTGCAAGACCAGAATTGATCGCGACTACAGGCCCATGCACTGCAGTCGCCGTTAGGATTCCAGGATTGGTAACGCGCACGTCCGCTTTCCTGACGCTACTGAATGGCGTATCTATGCTCTTCGAGTCCGCCGAAATGGCACCTAAATTACCGATACCCCGAATAATGTTGGAGCTCGTGGCAGAGAGGGTTGGGAGCGAGATCCCGGCAGGAAGAGAGAGAGCAGCAGGCTGCACTGCCACCGCTGCTGGAGCAGTGGCGAGCAGTCCACCGCTGATTACTCCGGCCTGAGCGACGGCCAACAGGCATCCACAGATCACCAAAATCTGCAATCAATCATTTTATATTATTTCCTATCTTTTATCAAAATCTTGTAAACACATTAAAATTCTTTAATTTTAATTCCACTGAACCGTTGTTTCTCATACTCACCCTGAACATGATGACGAATGGGTTGGTAGTGGTCCCCTTAACGATGGAAGTGCAAGAAGTGAATTGAATGCATCTAGTGATTCTGACAGTCTATTTATACAGGAGCCGTGGCGAGACTGTCCAGTGTAGTCGGTAGATTTTTTCCCGAAAACCTGGTATCGAGTGTCTGCCGAGCTTCAGTATAGGTTCGCTCAGTAAGCCGTTATTGCATCAGGCACAGTGTATTCTATCTCATCTAAACCGCGGTTGTCCCCTTCTCATCCCCTCACTTCGCCAAGTTAATTTCTGCCATCTTAAACCGCGAGGGTCACTTTTGACTATTATTGGATTCCCATTGACCCTTCAATGAATTATTCACTTCTTGGAAAATCTAATTACCCTAATTCATGACCCTGAGATCTATGAAAAAAAATCTGTTGGTTTGGTTGGATAGTCAGGGAATGCTTTCATAACCTGTGAATGCACATATATGTACCGAGGGGTACTTGCAATTGTGTGACGCAAGTCTGGATGAAATTGCAACCGATTGCCGCTTCTCTTTATCAAAGAGTCCTATAAAGTTACGAGCGCGCGATCGTTCTTGTCCAGCCGCTCAGCGACAGTCTTGTTCTCGATCCTTTCGAAGGGTGCATGATCTTCTGCTTGCATGCTTCGACGTTCCCTTCTGACCGGCTTGCTCGGATGCACAGGATCAGCACGGTTCACCGAGAGTTCGCTGCTTGATCCCACGGTGCGATTAAATTACGTAAGATGTGACCTTGCGCAAGATGTGTGTTTGAACCGTGTGCGACCACGGGCTAAAGAATTGGTGACCTACATGCTTCGACGGTAACGACGATGCATGGGCTAACTCAGGACCACGCCCTGGCCTCGAACAGGGATATTCACTTTTTGTTGGAATCCAACGAAGATCCCCCTCTTGATATTCATATCATGAGAGATTCGATTCGCTCCTGTTATTAATACGAGGTTCGAACGAACATTGTGTCCCTTTGAGATCTTATGAGAAAAGTACTATTAAGAATAAGAAATATCCTTGAAGAGAAGTGGTAATATTACGGAATCAGTAAAAGGGCCGAGTAACATCAAGGATCGAAGGAGACGTACGCAACTGTGTTGCAATCTGGAAGAGAAAAAGCAAACGCGTGTGCTCTCATTCTTTAATACCGGCTGGTCATGGTACCTTACCCTACTTTATAGTTTCTAGGTAACCTACGCGTGTAATGGGCTTAAGCTCTTTGTTCCTTGGCCTGGGCTTAAGGTTCTCTCGCCCGAAGGACTAATTGCGCTCGAAGAAACAGGAGCTGCCCTATTAGCATTGCGTTTCTTTCATCGGGATCCGCTTCCTTGTAAGACGTTGCCACCGCCAACGGCGGTAAAAGTTCAACGCGAGCTATATCGTTTATGCGTCCGCTAGTTGCGCCTATTCTTACGCAAACCTTCTTGTCACGCCTTCGGGACGAATGACGAATGACGTTCGATCGGGCGGCGACGCCTCGAGGCTCGCACCTAGATCAAAGATAGGGCACTTTCGACTCTTGATTGACATGTCTGCTCGGCATACGGATTCTACCTTTTTTCTGCGAATGCCATTGCACTCATACTCATCTTTCTCTTGTGTCTGATTCGTTCTAGTTTAATTATAAAGAATTTGAAACAGACAGCTGGCTGAAAAATACGCATGAGCCAAGAGGTGGAAGACAGATTACGTTTCAGGCGTGTCCAGGATAAACGAGCCGTTCCAAAAGCGAAAGAGCCTAAGGAAAGTAAGACTTGCATGCGGCCCAATCGATCTACCAAGTCCGCTCACGCAGAATGTGATCGGGCCATGTACGCACCTTACGCAATTGACATTGGCAAAGTGTAGCATGGCCGAGAACTTCGGAATTTCGTAAGCATGCCTGAGGGGAAGGTACGAATGATCGGCGACTCGGCCTTTCCGTAACCCAGACCTTCGGTCGTCGATGTCGAGGGTTCTCCCTCTCAGGACACCGTTCCGTCTTCCTCCACTGTCACGAAAAAAGACCGGTACATTACGAAACTTAAACTCCACCGATTGACTGCGACGATTTTTCGCTATAAAAAGGTGTTCATGGCCTGGCATTGTCAGACTCATTTCAGTCGCAGTCCAGAAGAGATAGCAAACACCTCGGAACCATGTCGAAGGTAGAACATCATCCTATCTTTTATAAATAGTTCTTAGAACTTGTTGGATCGAATGTTTAATGGATTTGTTCTGTGTTTCAGTTTATTGTTTTGTGTGCCGTCATCGCCGTAGCCAGGGCTGGCAATCTTTTGGCCGCAGCACCAGCTGTCGCTTATCAAACTGCCCCGGCTCTTGCTTACCAGAGTGCTCCGGCTTACTCTCACTTGAGCTATGCCGCCCCAGCACCCTTGGCATACACACACGCTGCACCCCTGGCTGTGGGTGTACATGCCCCAGCAGTTGGAACTTCCCATCAGAGCACTGTTAGGTCCCTTGACGGAAACTCTGCCATCTCCCACTACAGCAAGTCCGTCGATACCGCTTTCTCCAGTGTGAGGAAAGTCGACACCCGTGTCACCAATGACGCTAAGATCATCACCCCAGCTGTGGCTTATGCCCAAACCTACGTGAAGGCCGCTCCAGTTGTTGCCCATGCCGCACCAGTTGTAGCTCATGCTGCTCCAGTTGTAGCTCATGCTGCTCCCTACACCGCCTCTTATGCTGCTCCTTATGCTACATCCTATGCCGCTCCTTATGCTGCTTCCTATGCTTCCCCATACGCCTACGCTTCCCCAGCCTCTCACGTAGTATCCGCTCATACTACCTTCTCTGGTCTTGGTGCAACATACGCCTTCTAAATGACGATCACTTTATACCTCGACATACCACCGATTACACTCATTTCATAGATCAGCTCTATTCGATTATGCAAATAATGCGTAATTCTAGAGCTCAGAGTATTTGACCATAGTCAAAGTTCGCATTAAAAGTATCAAGTAGACCAACTTCCTGAGTTTTTATTTCCTCGCAATAGACCTTGGGTTCCCTGAATGGGTGAAGAAAACGAAGAAATCAAATTATATTAGTGTTGTAATTAATATGGTATTTATTTATGATCCTCGTAAAACGATATTGTCACTGTAACGAACCGAATTACAGGGTATGGGACACATTGTGCCTTTGTAGAGAGATTCTAAATAGCTGTTAGCTACGAGTGCAAGAAAAAATAAATACAATATTCGGTGTGCTTGATAGCACGCAACAGTACAGCTTCCTCGCTGACTGTGTTACTCGTTATGATGATGATGATGATGATGGAGGCTATTCATTATTTAAAAACACGCTTTACGATCAAGTTGTAGCTAGAAAGATACAAACGCTGTGTGTCAGCAAGTAAGAGGTTTTACAATGAAAATTGATTATCTGTATCTATATTCAACTAGGCCCTCTCTTTTTGTATTGAAAAAAGGGAGAAGCTGTTTTACCACTTCTTGCAAGTTGGTCCGCTGCTGAAGTTCAACCTACAATATGAAGTTACATAGATGTGGGTGATAAGAAATTCATTTCTCTCAGTTCGGATGGTTTTGCTTGCAATAGGTTTGGATAAGGTTTCGGTTTCTCAGCAGATGTTGATGGTGCTTTTCTCTCAATATCGCCAATGTAGGTAAGATTTTGGGAGGAAATTGATTTCTTTCGACTTAGCGATCTCGCAGGGAGTACATCCAGATTCCTTTCATCTTCTTCGTCGATTTTCGAAGTGACAATGTCCCTCGATTGCCCTAATATACTGGCTAATATCCAACTACCCTGGTACTTCTCGCGATCCGGAACGAAAGGACCAGTGAAGTAACGATTTGCAATCATCTTTCTGCGAGATTTAGGCGAGCTATCTGGACTACCACTAGGTGTAGATAACGGTGAAGCTGGTAATGATTTACTGCCTTTCTTGATGTGTTCACTTTGTTGTGGCTCATTTGTGAACACCTTATTAAATTGGCTCGACATTATTTGATTAGCTACGTGAACGATCGATTTGCCACAAAGTGCCGGTTCGCCATGGAATCCATCATCTGTTCCTTGCGATTTCGGTTTTACGTTTCCTGCTATTACAACTTTTGGGGGCTTTATTTCGGTATCTGGAAATAAATGATAATAATGATTGAATATGACATTGATAAGAATATTGTGACATTCATTAGTTAGAGGCCTACTTTTGTTGGCTGTGGATGGTATGAATGGCTGGCATGAAGCAGGATGCTTACTGAAGTCGACTGCTCTAGTTTCTTTAGGGCCTGTAAGTTTCTTGGCTGGCTTTGTTGTTTCCGTTGTCGACGAGGAAATAGTATTCCCACTTATTACTTCATTAATTGGCCTGTATCTTTGAGTGGTTTCTTGTTGATTTTGCACCCTTGGATAACGTATATAGAAAAAGCTGTCGTCGTGAGAGGGTGGGCTTAATGCATTCTCGCCGAAATCGAACCTGAGCACAATAGAATACACAAGGACTTTATCACCACATGTCCAACGATACTACTAGTTCGCTGATCGAGCTGTCCCGAAATAAAAAGAGAATAAGAATGAAGGTCTCCGTGCAAGCAAGACAAGAGTAAGCTCCGTCATAGATGGAGCAGTACGAAACTACGGCTCGGCAGAAGTACAAGTGTCTAAGAATAGCGGCTATCCCGTGACGGTTATTTGCGACGGTCAAGCTGCGCGGCTTTTCCGAAGCGGGGCAGATTCATTTTTTTACAGGAGTTCAAATCTCTTATTAACCCATTTATTATATCTCAGAATAGAGTTGAGGCTTGTATAAGATAAATATTGAAATCACGACTCAAATTTATAATCTGAAGTTTGGTCGGATCTTTTGTCATCTATATTGTTATAGAGCTTACCTAGGATCTGGCTTTCCTTTCATCCATTGTGGCAAGGATATTCCACCACCGAGAGACCTGTCCTCTTGTCCAGTGGAGCCCATTCTTGTGCTCACACTTATCTCTCTGTCTTGTGAATTTGTAATTTGAAATTGAGGGAGAGAAGTTAGATGCGGGATCAGTTAGTTTTCAATTATATTAGATTATCTTGTCGGCTATGGTGAAGGGGCGAGCATGAGTGGTAAGGGAAGTATCCAGTAATCGGCAAAGTGTCCGTCTTCCGTTCTTCCGGGTATCCGAAATGTTCTGGTACCAACTCTAGGAGACAGATATTGACGCCGTTCTACTGACCTGCAATCCGAGGAACTTACAATTAGAATTGCGAGAACGACCACTATAGTCTGCCTCGGGAAAGCGGCGCGTGCAGCTGCAATCCCTACAGCGATATATCATCGCGGCTAGTTTAGAGAGTAGATCGCCAAAACGTCAAGATTGGATTCGTTATGATTAGATTTCCTAGACGTCGTGACGCCGTTCTATGTGGCACACACGCACGCAATAACGCGATAAGTCCCGATGCTAAATTAGTGACTGCCGCGTGCAATTATTCGCCTACGACCTTCTGCTCGCCCTTGGTTTGGTGCTGGTCAGTTCGAATTATGCGCCCATTGCGCGCGCAATCTGACACGAAGAGAAAGAGAGGCAACAATTCAGTGATAAAGAGAACGATAGACGGTAATGGCACTCGCCAAGAAGTGTAATGACATTAAATGCACGTCACGCTTCCAAAGCAGATTAACCGTAGTCGATGGAGCTTCCTACTTAAGAGACCTTCTAAATTACAATCGGCCTGCCCGAAGAGAATCTTATCTTTGATATCTTCCTACGTCCAGTCACACGATAAGATATTCACGATATCCTCCGTACATTGCGCGCGCGTTTTTGTTTCCAATTTACCTTGCACATATTCTATATACATGTTCCCGTTGCATCACGAGTCATTACAGGCTTAACCACGTCACCCGAGCGCATATAAGTGCCGCATTATACTGCGTCTCTTCTGTCGCACGAGCTACAAGGAAGTACCAATGCGTGAAACAATAATATTTACAAGCGAGGATATCTGGGTCAGATCTCACCAGGATTATCATAAACCATAGCGATTGATATCGCTATCGATCACAATAAATAATTAAAATTCCAACGATTGCTTTGTCCTATCATCAGAGAACTTTCTTATTCTCTCTTTTCTATGTTGAATAGTTCAGAACTGCTTGATATGAGACATATGGGATAGTGTTGGCATCCTTACAACTACTCGGAAAGAATTCAGATGGAATTTTCGAAATTTGCCATTGGAAATGATTTACTATGAAAATATTTTATATGGCCTATCGAGACGTTACTTAAGGGAGGAATTGATGCCAGGGCAGGTCGATGACACGACTCCAGTTTTTTGCTCTCTCGTGCTATCCACCTTTGCCACCGCAAGATGTAAACAAAACGACCCTCATTCTGACTGGCGCGTCTAGCTCGCAACGCCAGCCAGAATTTTTCAATTCCTATATTTTCCTGACTATGCATTTCTCTTGGCTAATTGTCGTGAATCAAAATTGCCACTCACCCCGCTCTTGCAGCACACTGTATAATTTTCTTGAATTAGTAACGCCATAACTGCTGTATTTTTGAAAATGGTCAAAGGAACGTCTCGCGAACCGAAAGAGCCAAAATGATGCGAGTTGACAAGGCTCGCAATGGCTGACAATGAAAGCCAACACGAACTATGTACTCGTCGGTTGAGGGTCTTCTGTATATCAAAGAACACTTTCCAGTCTCCAGAGGGCGTGGCGCCAGTGTCATTTGGTTCATATTTCTAACCACCACCAATCCGAATGAAGAATTCGCTGGAATTGATCTGAAGTTGTCCGTTACAGTCGTGACTTTCACAGAAACTTATAAATTATAACTAATCTACTGGAGAATGTAATAAATCTTATAATTTATCGAAACTACATTTTATTCCTTTCTAGATGACTTCATTGCATACATTATTCATAGCGTAGCTGAGGGATGATCGGTTTTTATAAATATGATTGCGATGAACACACTCAGACATACTTAATTGTAACTCTTACGAATGTACAAATATTAGAGCTTCAACAAACACGCTCCTGGGTGCCCCTTTGACTTGAGAAATAGTTGACAGCTGTTTAAACAGGTGAATTATAAAATCGCGCGAATTTATCATTGGAATTACATTTAGAAGTAAAGTTTCATCGATTCTTCCAATCCCCGGTATTTTTACACAAGTTTCTTCGCTTCGAAGAAACTCTTCAAGTGTCTCATTTGCCAGAGACCCATAACAAGTAATATACAAGTCTGGGCGACGGACCACCAGAAAACTCTACGGTGTGTGCTTTCGGATGTCTGTCTAAATCTTTCTTCTCGGTACTAGAAAAAATATCATATACAATATAGCATTATAACAATATTTATCGAATAGCACATCAAACAATATAACTCCGTATAAAATGCTTACCCTCTGATAATCTTGTTCTTTAGTAATTTGATCTACTTGATCCAAAAGCTTTCTTATTCTCAATTGAAGTTCTGATAGCTTTTCCTTCTGAGCTATATTAGCATAGTCAATTGCATGCTCTCCTACTTGAATATCCAAATGTACCCTCTGTGGAATAAAGAAAAAAATAGATAACAACAATCTAATACTTCGCGTAGTATTAACTCGGATACAGTACCAATTGAGTGCCACTGAACCACGAACTGCTATTGGAATACAAGCAAATGATATGTTCACCAGGAGAATGAGACGTGAATGAGATTCGTCCTTCGGAGCTGTAGACTCTCGAAAGAATGCTCTGATCATCAGGATCTCTTACTTCCACATGCATACCAATACCAGGGCTGCTTGGCATAAATCCACCACTTCGAGGTTCGAAAAGTTCGACTTTGTAGTTCACTGTTGAGACAAGAAATAGTCATTGGATCATATGTTTCCGCTTAACTCGTATTGAGAAGCAGAAGAATGCCGGTTTCGTAGTGCTTGATACCTAAGACTGTTGTTTCATCTGGAAGCTCCTCGATAAAGCACTTTCGTTCGGTCTCACCGATGTGAAAGTAAAGTCCCGTGCCGTATTCTAATGCGCATAGTAAAACTAAGAGGATACCGGTGTGTCTCAACATGATTGCGTTGTTTGCAGTGCCGCAAGGAGCACTCTGTTCAAGTATTAACAAATTCCGGGTGAATATTCCACGAGGAACTTTGTTCGACACACGTCACCTTCGAAAACAATCGGTGGCACAGTCTGGTCGTCTTCTCTTACGTGGCGCCACCGTTGCATTGTCGATTATTATCGATATCGAATTTGGTCTGACTGTCGATTATTATAAGAATTGAATATCGCACGACTATCGATTGATGAATTGATATTGTGCGATTCGAGATGATTCGTGCGACTTAAGGTAACTTTGTGATAAAAGGTACATCGTGAGAAGTTCACTTTACAAGTGACATCAAGAACAAGATGGATATCCTGTTGTTGCTGTCGGTAGCTACATTGATCGTTCTTTTCATTGCTTTCATCAGTGTTTACTTTCGACGCGGTGCTGGTAAGTTACAGACAAACTTTTCATTCCACCAAACCTGCATTGCCACTTGCAACACCTTTCTTCTCTTATCGTTTGTGCTCCTTATCATTCGCTAACCTCTAAGTTTGTTGTGAAACAGATGTTCTGTCAGAACATCTGTTAGTGATTCCTGTCTGTGAGGTAAGATCCTGCTATTATCCTTCCTACCATTCGCAATCATTCCTTATAAATGAACAATTTTCAGTCGACGACATTCAAGTACTTGACGAATAAGAAATCGTAATAAATTGTAGGTAAACGAAGAGAAGAAAATGAAGCAGAGGAAAGAGTTGCACCGGCACGACAAGTGCGACGAGCAGCTGGTCAAAGAACAGCTCGACGACGAATGCAACCAACCAACGTGAATTACCAAGCAAACGAAGAGGAGAACGATTCCGGAAACGAGGCCAATGACGAAGGCACCGACAAACCCGATATCACCGATCTCAAGATCGGCGCGAAGAAACGTGCGAAATTAGCGGCGAAAGCCGAGAAGAAGTTTATGAGGGAAGCTGCTGAGAGGGACAGAGAAGCAAAAAAGAAGAAGGAACAAGAACTCCAGGAAGAACGGGACAAACAATACGTGAAGGAGAAGGAAGAAGAAGAAAAGCTAGAGGAAGAAGAGAAGAAAGCTAGAGAAGAAAAAGAGAAGAAGGAACACGAGGAATACTTAAAGATGAAAGAAGCATTCAGTGTTGAAGAAGAAGGCTACGATGAAGAAGATGTAGAAGCTCAAGAGAATTTACTTCAACAGTTCATTGATTATATTAAAGAACAAAAAGTAGTAGTCTTGGAACATTTGGCATCAAAGTTTAATATAAAAACTGCCAGTGTTATTGAAAGAATTCAAGAGCTTCAGGCATCGGAAGCATTGACTGGTGTCATCGATGATAGGGGAAAGTTTATTTACATCTCCCAAGATGAGCTAGAAGCAGTTGCTAATTTCATAAGGCAACGTGGTAGAGTCACTATTACGGAACTAGCTGAAAGTTCCGTTGATTTAATAAACTTGGACCCTGCTAATCAGAAAGAGATAGAAGCTAGATAACAGTAAGCCAAACTCTGCTTATACAGATTGTTTTTATGTGTGATTTTACGCGAGTTACAAAGAGTAACACGAATATTGTAAAATAGTCTATTGTAATAAAATCCATTTGTATATTTCCCCTTTTTAACCAATGTCAAATATTCAAACCCTTGTCTACTGTCTTTATTATATGTCGCGATATTATTTACCCTTTGTAGCCAATGAACATGTGAAATTAAGTGTTTATGCATAAATTCAGACATTTATGTTAATCAGGTTTTGAAAACGAAGGGTACTTTTATCCACGAGAAGGAATTTCCTAGGAGAATTAGGAGTTCGATAACGTAGTCTGTCGTAGTGGCAATGGACTCTTTCGCAATGATGCTTGGCGATGGAAAGTATTTCGATGGCACGAATATGCGTCGTAGGGCTGAGTATTCCAGTTAATCGCATCCGGACTCGGAACGAGAAAGTCTAACTTTCGGGAGACAGCGCGTTTTGACAAAACATTTCGGCGTCGATCCAGGGTCGAAATCGATGCGACGATCCTGACGACAGAGGGAATCGATGTTGCATCAGATTCTAGTTTACCTTAAGCTGCAAGCTACCTGCGTTATTTCTTATTTTCCCCCCTGAATGTATAATTTATCCAGTCGGGCACGGCGCTAATATACGCTCTATCGCGTGACAGTATCAAAAGAAAGACATTAACAATGATATTGCAATCTCTTTTCAAATGATTTTGGAAGAAATATTTTAATAAAATTGAGTATATAGTATTCAAAGAATGTTGAAAGAATATCAACGTAGAGAGAGAGAGAGAGTTGAAATGTATAGTTCGACGGGTGGCTGATTTATTCGAGGACAGCGTGCGGCCCTTTAGTACCATTATGTGTCCCATTTTTCACCCTAAAGTTAGTTCAGCGGGCCGCAACGATCCTCACGGGCCTCTTGGCTCTCTCGGCCTGTCTATCCCCGTTTGTTTTTGGATTTAGGATGATCGACCCTCTCAAATCTTACTGAATCCTCACGAATAACATTATAAATTTGCTGCTTCTCCAAGCAACTCATTGCCGCGCCCGTAAAATCCACGTCGTGATAGAACATTATAATGTTTACGCTCTTAAAAATGCCCGTGACTCTTGGCACGTCCACCGTCCGTTCATCTAAGAGGAAAACATGTTTTGTCGCCAATGAAACTAGCTCGCACAACAGTGATCATTAGAAGTCATTGAGATACAGTAAATTAGGCAGAATAGTAATCATTCTTAGAAACTCCTGAATTCATAGTACCAAAACGATGAACTTTTTCCTAGTTCTATTTCCGATTTCTATACCGTTAGATGGACCAAAAGTTGTACAACAACTCTTAGTATATATAATTACCTTAAATCGGGAGCAGAATGCACATGCGCGGGAAAAAAAGCTAGCTTGTTGTATTGAATAAATTACAAAAGTGAATCCATCAAATATCCTGTGCGCGCAAACAAGGTCGAGCTAGTAACACTTTGGAAATCTCGTAAACAGGGTAGAGTTATCTAGGTGAATAACAAGTTGGCGTAGTACGAATTCGATTTCGATCATGTGAACAAGGTGTGATAGGGTACGAAATCGGGGGGAGCGATGACCCCGGGCATGATCAATTAATTGCCAAATGCGATGCGATCCTTGACTCATCCTGCGAATAAGTTAGCATAATCTGCAGCAGGACTTCTTCATTCCAGAATGTCAAATGAAAATTCCAAATGAAAGGAAACCCTTTTTTTTTTCTTTTGTCCAAGTACCTTTTCATAACCTTTGTGGTTGACATTGTGATTTTCTGTCTTCTTTATCTTAAAGCACAAACACTTAGAAATTCTTCGGAGGATTTTGTTGTGTTCGTCATGAGGCCGATCTATTAGAAATTCATCGGGACGCTGGATGTCAAGCGTCAAGAAATCAAGATATCCCCACTCGAATTGGTACTCGGTGGTCAGTCGAGTGACCAGGCGAAGAAGGGGACACCGTGGCGACTATGTAAGAGCTGCGGAATTCATCGGGAACCCGCAGTCCTCTCGGAGACTCCGTGAAAAACATTCGAAATTTAATCAATCAACCATATTCGGCAATACTCGTTATTATTCGTCATCGAATTATTATCCTGATTGGACTTTAATCATACGCTCTCTTGGACAGCGAAGTCTAAGGAAGCATACATTTCTTTTAAGACGAAGAACAGTGTTTCGGTTTGCTCGACAAGACCTATGTGTCGATGAGGAGCAAGGTCTTAGATTGCCAAGGCAATTCCCCATCTTTTTTACCCAGTGTCAGGTAAGTTATTGATCTACTATTGAAAACAGGTTTTACTCGTGCATTTTAACATTCAACGAAAGAGTTTCGATCAATCTGTTTCAATTTATTCAAATGGAAAATTGATAATCAGCTTTTATATAACAAGATTTCTCAGATAACGGTACCGGAAAGTCTTTTCTGTGAGATCTGTAATAGTAAATGATTTCGTGTGCATTGAAAGGTCATCGAATCATCCTTTGACATTTCATTGGCAATAGTGAACTTTCATTCGAAAGATTTGATTGAAAATGTCTTCGAAATATTTACAGGCTCGCCAAGAACCTCAGGACTCGCAAAGGGAGTAGACGTGGTAACGCTGGAAATCGTTTGGAGTTACTAGTTCTCGTTCATTTGCATCACGTGCCGTAGAGTAAGTGAAATAAGACTTATCCAAGATATCCGGAAGTCGATCTTTTACTTACAAAAAGTGATGATCTTAATTTTTAGCAGGAGTGAATATTAGAAAAGGAAAACTTTGCGCTGGCAGCGAACGCAGAGTCTGTTACCACCTGAAGTTAAATTGAATTCGCTGCCTCCGAACCATTGCACACCGCTAATCGACCAGGGTTAATAAAAATTAACATTTAATTATTATAAATAGAAGAAAGAAATTTCATAGAAGAAAGTAAACGGTTAAACAAGTAATCGAAAATGGTGCACAGTAATATTAATCAGCAGTTCATCACCAGCCCTTATCAAGATCCAAAGTATGTCGAATAAACTATAATCTTTACTATTACTTTTAATAATTTTACTAAATATATTTGCTGGATTATGTTTCTAATAGAAAGGGTAAAGGTGATCGAGCACAGACGTCTTCTCAGGGTCAACACACCCCAAGCAAGACGGATAAGTACGGTGCATGGGGTTCTGTCTACAAGAACAAGCAGAACTTCGTCGACATGCACATCTGCTGAACGAAGATCATATGCTGGACCACCATCGGCTATTGGAATCAGGCTTCGCCCATTACGGATCACGAGAAGAACACGGGATTGCAAGATGTTTCCCTGAAATGTCAAATTTGCAAAATGTGACATTACCCTCTATAATTGACTCAGTGGCGTAACTTTATAGGCTGGGAAGTGCCTCGGGCCTCTATCGGCATGAAAGGACCCGAATCAAGTGAATTAATTAATCATTGGCAATGACCAAATGACTCGCGCGCTCCGAGATAATCGTGAGCTATGTGATATTTAGATATAAAATAATTGCGGCTGCATTCGTGGCAAAATTCATCGGTATTTATATGTTTCGGACTAAAAATACAAGAATTGATAATCAGGAGATTCTTCCAGTCGAATGAAAAACCTTGACACATCCTTTTGCACTCGGTCTTTTTCCAAAGTTACGCCACTGCATTATGTTTAATCATCCCTCACTAATAACGACACCGAATACGTGGCATCTTCGCTAGCCAGCCGTTTACCCCAGCAGTTTTAACGAAATTTTCTTGATTCAATGACTTTGTTAATTAGTGGCTTTTCTCGTGATTAAAACGAGTTATAGATATTCGTCTAGCGGGGTGTTGCATTGGCCTTAGAAAAATGGCAAGGGTCGATTAATAGAATTGGTCTTGATAACGGTGGCAATGGTTCGGAGAAATCCCTATGATTTAGTGTTTAATACTATCTTTAATGCTTCGCTAATCCTTTATACCCGGGGCTGGTATTTTGCTTTATAATTTCATGGATATTAAAGTTATGGGAATGTAGACAGCATCATCAGGAATCTTCCTTCAAAATCTTAACATTCCGCTTCGACATAGAAATCGATAGAAAGCACAGGTGTTCCTTTCAAATCCCAGCCGAAGGAACTAGATTTAAAAGAAGGCACGCGTGCCGTTGATTCAAATAGAGCGTCTTATAAGGCAGAGACATTTTTTGTCCGTCGACGGAAAACGTGGCGCACGTGCGCCAGTCACTGTTTTTACTACACCGAAAAAATCTATGAGGGTGTGTAGCTTGGCTAACGTGGCGCATCCACTTATCTTTGTAGTACAAAAGAGTCGTGTAATTCAATCGACAAAAGTACATACGCGAAATAACATCTGGTAAACAATGTGTTTGTTGATAATAAGACAAGAATCGTATGATAAATTTATGCTATATAAGCATAGACGATTGAAAAGTGTGACATGAATTTTCACGAATAAATGGAGTCTATTTTTGTAAAGGTGATCTCAGTGATCGCGAGAGTTGGACGTCTCGCGTGGCGAGAGAAGCGAGCGAGTTTCGGTGATAAATCGCGGATGCCCGAAAGTAGCTTCTTCCTGCCTGGATGGGAGGCGCTCCCGATGCTCAGGGAGAGCTTGCACCCCAAGGAACTCGAGGAGGAAAGAGAGCATTTAGGTGGGGATAGAGTAGCATGTATGTCTAGTTGGTGGGGAAAGCTCGTAGAGAGGAAAAGCTCTCACTTGGTTCGAAAGGGAGGTTTCTCCGGCGCAGTCGGTCAAAGGACGTGGCAGCGTACGGTCTACCTGTGAACCAAAACCAAGTTCAAGGTAGACCCCGTCGAAAGCCGAACATCTTCGTCGCGTCCGTTAACTCCAACAATTATCCCTTTTATTTATTTCATTTAATTTATTTCTTATTTATTACCAATAACTTTCGGTAGTTATTTTAACGCGACAAGTGTCAGTGCCGAGTAGAGAAAGGAGGATCATCTTCCGTCGAGGACCAAGAAGAAAAAGTGTCGAGGCACGCCAGAGAACGACTCGACGTCCAGACGTCGACGACACAGCTATTTCGAGGCTCGCAGATAGCACTGGTAAGCTTTTGTCCGCACACTCTCACATCTACTGGATACTTTTATCCAATGAATTCATGGCGCGCACTTGGCAATCCTTTACTACCAACGATTTCAACTATGCTAAGAGTCAAGCGCCCTTAGACTACATTCTATCTACCTTCTTTCTCTTACTTTCGAATTGACCGCGTTCTTAGCATAACAATCCTTGAATGTTCCACTAAAGGAAATAATCGATCTACTTTAAAATTAGATGGTCAGATTTTTTTCATTCCTTTTCCTTATACTCTTTTCATTCGTAATCCATTCTTACTTGATCCCATTCCTTAAATTTTCAGACTATATAAACCTTTATTTATATAACCCACCCGTAAAGTTTAGCTCGTAACACGCAATCATACTTTGCTCAAAGGCACGAACAGTATCAGAGATACCGCTCGTAAACATAGGAACATACTCGCTTGAGATCGCAATAACTCGTCATGGCTGAGGGTGTGACTCGAGCAATCGGCATTCTCAGCACGAAGTACCCTCAAGGAAATCCGCTCGAATAGATGTTCCGTTAGAGTAGTTCTCTGATGAACACATTCGCCAATTGAAAGTACTAGTATTCGTCATAAGTAGTATATGTCAGTAGTATTCAGACTATTGGAATATAGGATAAAGTTAGGCTATGTTGGTTTGATCGAAGGAAACGTATGGATTGAATACACAACGGAAATCCTGAAATCGAAAGATGGTAAAAGTTCTATCTTAAGTTTATATATTTGTAAGAGGGTCGGATCTCGCTCGTGTCACGTTTAAATCCCAAAGGTTCTTCATCCAGTTTCCTCTTCCTGCGGATGAACGTCGATGCTAATGCTCCTCGTTGCATCCTGAGGGAAAGGTACACGCCGGAATCAGGGGTGCTATTTTTATCAACGACAGCCAACAGTTACACGTACATACTAAGACACGTGAAACCACCCGCGAGCACGCGCTATACTCCTCACGAATAGTTCTCTCCCCCAGCATCCGTGGTTCATCTCGCGACAAAGGGGGGAACCTACTTTCAAAAACTTGGACCCGGCTACTTAAGCGCGTGGCTGTGACTACGTCTCATTAGATGGCGTTCTAAGTACAGTGATGATAAATGACTCGATTGGAAACTCGGAACAGAACTCTCCTTCTGATTGGGTGTTGAAATTCTTTGGAACTCGGAAGTGGAAAGCTCACTTATTTCGGTATCCCTTCGATGATTGACGCGTGCACGCGTCTCTTGAAAATGGGGACCGTGGACAAATGAATATTGTGACTGGGATAACGTGGTACAGCATCTGTGATCCAGAGTAGACGTACTTCCACGTGTTCCTCGTATTTAAGAGCGCGTGCCCCGCGTTAGCACCCTGCAGGAACTCCCTGATAGGGGAGGAGAAGTTTCTTGAAAGGGGGAGGATCGTAAAGTAAAAAAATCTAGAGGAAAAAGTTATCCCTGACACAGCTTGATTCTATATTTAAAGTAAAGGTAGATGTACTTTCTATTTCTTTCTCTCTGTTGGGGTGCTTGATTGCCAAGTGCACCTTTCACTTCCTTCCTCATTGGTACAACGGCATGCAGCATGTCAGAAATGCGATTTGACGCGATCCTCTTACCACTCGTCTTCGCCCTGTTCCAAATATAGTGTGCTCTAGGGTGTTCGAGTTAATGCTAGCTAGCAATTTGGATGGGGAGTTCTTGTCACCTTGCGTACCCCATGAGCGCATAAACCACATGGTAAGTGGAAAAGAGGGTTAGTTCGTGCGGCACATCGGCCATCAGCCCTCTCCGATATCGCATTTGTGGCCACGTGCGCGCTTACATACGTGCGTGGGTGCAACTGGTGAGGAATTAGTGCGAGGATGTCATCGTTATAGCCCTTCTAGGCATTTTGGGGTTACGTTGTCTTGGGTTCATTCAACCCAACTGACATTAATTATACCAAGTATCCTCGAAGTTTATTAGATCCGGAACTTTGGTAATAAAGTATGTGCTTCTTAAGGAATTCTTTTAGAAGAGCTTTAATCTTGATTAATAACACTCGATCAATATTATAATAGCTTTACTTCGTATTTTAATATGTATAATTAAATTCTCACTCCATTGTTTCGTGAGAACTCGACAGGACTCGAGTATAAAACGGATATGCTAACATATCCTGCTCATGGGGGTCCCACGTTATTCCGCAATTATCGCTGAGTTGTACGATGAAGTGAATTATTTCATTGCTACGCTCAATTACACTTTCCGCGCTTGTCTGTTAGTGCAAGGTCAGGGGCGAGGTTTTATCACTTGATTATTTATCTATTAATAGGAAATTCTTGGGAATAGATAACTTTTTTCAGCCACCCACACAGTTTCGAAAGATTTTTCTCTTTATCTATATTTGTCTTGGGGATTGGAATTTCCGCGACGACCTTTTTGCGTGGAAGTAAGCACTCTCTCTCTCTCTCAGTCTGACTACGCCTGTCTGGTTCCACTAGTCGAGGGCGTCAAACACGATTTCGTGCGCTAGTCGACGAGGATGGAAAAAAGGCGCCAGATTTCCTCCTCGAGAGAAAGAAAGAACGGAAGAAGCGAGAGGAAATAAGCGGGTGGATACGCGTGGGGAGTGAGAATTCATTCTAATAATAGATGAATTCTTGTTTTTCCTTCTCTTCTTCCGCTAGCTAATTGTCGGGGAAGTGACACCACTGTTACCTGAAGCAAACCTATCACTCTCATTGGATAAATCGTTGAAAGCAGATTCTTCATCCCTAAAATTAGTCAGGAATTCTTAACTGACTATAAATTCAAAGGGTTTTAATGGAAAAGCGATCTTTACTGGATCTTGAAACGCTTGCTCCGAGAATACCAATTCTTCGAAGAGGGCAAAAAAATCGAGCGACAGGAGACGCGCTTTTCTGCTTCCCTTTTGTGTGCCAAGTATATACACTGGACCGAAGGCAGTGCGTCGGAGAACAGACCCCCCGCGACCACAGATCTGCTTGCCTGCTTACATCCACCAGCCACACATATATAACCTTCCAGCAACATCCATACACACGTGCATCCGCTCAAACACGTGCTGTTCGAACGGATCCACATGTATCAACTGTGTTCTATTCAATAATCAATTATCCCAGTGAAACAATTCATGATAGAATTTCAAAATTAGTTTATACAATATTGAAAGAGTTTGGAAATAAATTGAAGGGTGGTCAAGTGTAAGGAAAGGGTTAGCCACAAAGCGATATAAATAGATTTCAAGTGAAATTCCTTTATCCTGACTCAGCGTCTACTCTTTTCAAGGGTGTAGTTGGAGAAGGAAAGTAAGTCAGTTGATTAGAATTCAAGCACAGGTTCTCATTGGTTAGAATCATTCGGGAGCGTTTGCATCGCAGTTCGCGTACTCATCGTGTGGCGCATTGTCTGCCGCGTGGAGACAGCTGACGGATTCTCCGGCGTAAGTAGATTCGTGCCTCGATGATCGCATCTCGGAAGAATGACGTCTAGAAGCGCGCCGAGACAGCGACGGCTGTTGCTTCTACCTCGTCGGCGATGGAGACGACGTTTGCCCTGTTCTCGTGCCACCCTAAAATAGAGCCGACGAGTATTCTCTCCACGCTGCTTCTGTCCTTGCTTCTCTCGCGACGGGCGATGCATCCTCTACGATGGAGAGTTTCGATGAAAAACAAATTATTTTTCTCAACGTAGAACGCCTTCGACGAATTTAACATCGTCATCTCCAACAGCCCTGACATTCCTCTTGCACTTATATTTCAAGGCGGACTACCTGTCAACTTCTCTTTCTCATCTTACATTCAATTATAGATTTCTTCCTCTAATCATTTGCAAAGATCGAAAGCCTCCCCTTTTGCAACTGTTTCAACATTGTCAGACATGCCTGAAGGAAAGTAAGGATTGCTAGTCTTCGATAAATGAAATGATCGACTTATTTCTGGAATCGTATAAAGAGCCATTTGACTTGAGGCAAGTTTCCAAGGCATACTAAATTACTTGTACTTGTTCTACTTTTCTGAAGCTTGGTATACAGGGAATCGTGTGAGCAGTGTCATTATGTACTCGTTCACGCTTGGCTAGGAGCGAGGGTAATCGTTTACCAAGCTAATGCATGCGAGAATACTCGGATCGTTCGCTCGAGTCCCATGAATACTAGAGTTCTCTCTGTTCGACTCAGTGGGATACACAAGGGGGCGGGTCGCCTTGAAACGTGCGAGACTTTTTCTCAAGGAAACGAGGCATTTCAATATCGATGATCGTTCGCCCCGATAACGGTATTAATATCGAGTGCTGAACTCTCTACTTACGTCGGCTGTAAAGCATACTTTAGCTCTTTGATGGCGTCATGCTCGACTAGAGAGGCTTGAGTCCTGAGAGGCAATACTGTGTCTAGTCTCTCATATATATACGCGTACTATGCATTTCATGATCGATTGTAACGTGTAGAGACGAATAATGGGAAGATAGTAAAGCGGGATAGCAGCCTCGTTACTTAGTTCCGCTGAGACAGCTCTATTGAAATGATCGTTACATCTTTTCTCTCTTACCCTTTGAGATCTATCGTTTGAGAGAGCATTCGATCGCAGCGACACGTTATATCGTAGTGGTAGTACTAGCAGCTCAACCGACAGGATGTACTTTCGGCAAAAATCCACGGAAATCCCTACGATGCCTATATTTGGCAGGCTGACTCATCGGGCGCGCGCTTCGGCTGCGAGCTTTGAATTCTACCGCACGAGACATCGTCGGCATCCCCAGTTTCCTCTTTCCTCTTCCATCCCCACAAGTAACCTAACTTCCCCTCTAAAAGCCTCCTCTGCTGTTCCAGTACTATTCAGAGTTGAATGAGCTCCAACTTGAATCATTTCTTTTTCAGAGGTCGATGATAGTTGCAAAGCCTAGAGTTTAGAATCATGCACTTCACCATGAGATCGAGAGATTCCTTGGTATACACGCCTGTCTCTCTTGGACCAGACACGGATGATGAAGAGACCCTGGTCAATGCGGAAGTCTACAGCAATGGTAAGTCTCTTGATACCTTTTTATATAAAGAACTTTTTTATCATCTAAATTTTATCGGATCCTTTTAAAAGGGTTTGAAATGAGAGACTAGAAGCGTGTCGATATAGTATACCAGCACACGGTAAAGATCTCTCTCGCTCTAGAGCGAGTCCCCGGCGAGAGTGTCTCCACTGTGTTTTCAGACTGCAGCGTCGGCGCCGCCGGTGGCGACGACCCGCCAGTCCCGACAGGGTGACTGGCCTCTGCCAGAAGCGCACCGGCCAAACACACTGCCTTATCTTTATTCGATGTTTAATGTTGCCTAACGACCTTTAATTACGTTTTGTGCCGCATTCTTATATGACCGCTCGGACATATTTATAGAGGTTAAGAGCATTGTGTACTCCTGCTATAAACCACTCCCACCTATGATTGCGAGTCAGGTTTACTTTAGATGATAGTTAGTTCCATTGCTCGATTTATTTCGATTTTATTTGACTGGTTGGATATAATTCAATTGACCGAATACCGCGGGAAGATTTCCCTTGAAAGGATATTCCTGACCAAGACAAGCCGGATACGATTGGAACGTCGGCCCATAAGATCTCTCTGAGTCAGAGCACACCTACATGACTTCCGAATTCGAAGCGGGTATTGCACGTAGGATACATTGCGGAGGCGTGGTACATAGCTATACATATGTATACAGACAATATTGGCGATCTCGTCAGCATCCATTTTGGGCAATGACACTTAACCTCCTTTTTCCCACATTGACCGGTTCCAAAGGACGTCTTATCGTTCGCAAATTTCCTGCCAAAAAGATCCTCTCGACGACTCTTATCGAAAGTGTCAGGATTCGAAATCTTTTTAAAAATAATGAAACTCATGTTCTTGTCGTGCTAAAAAAAGTGGGAAAAGAATGTTGGCAAACGCGGATCTGTTTCTGTCCCGACAAACGGCAGAAATATTTGTCTGTCTTTGATAGGATAAGAGAGTCTCGTGCATACTGAACAGAATTGCTAGAGAATCGAGCCCCCCATGATTTGCCCTGGCTTTCGATTACGAGGTATGCACGCGCGTCCGATAAGTTTTATCGTAAACGGCGCCGTCTGGCACTTCTATTAATTTCTTGTGCTTTTACGTCTCCTCGATCGTGAATCGGCGATCTCTGCACTTCCTTTTTTCCCTCGGCGGTAGAAAAAAAAGAAGAAGAAGCAGGAGTGGCATGGCGCCGTTTCCGTGACTAGCGGATTAGCGGATCATTGGCAGGTGGTAGTTGTAGGTAGGAGCGATTGAGCGGAGAAAGTATGTAACACGCGGTAGAAAGCGTACAAACGTATATATCCACTTGGCGTAATTACAGTCTAACTTTTGAGAGTCACGCGCGAGCCTTCAACTCTTCCTAGCAGGCTTAATTAAACGAGCTACGTTTTGACTGCTTCTTCCTGCCACCTGTCCTTTTCTCTCCCATCATAGTTATCTCCGAGTACGAGAGACAAGCGAGGAGTACGTGCACCGCGATCTTCTCTACGTCGAGTAATCCTTGCCCTTCCAATCTAGATAGAACACCAGGCCGATGTTCCCTTCGTGGACTCTCAAATATGTCTTCAGCCAAGTGAGACCAATGAGAACAGATTCGCCGAGGGCTCCGCACTGGTAGCAGCTTCTGAGCTCTACGTGTATCGGGTTGGATCTCTAGCAGCCAATTACACGGGATCACTTTGAGAGAGTAGTGCAGGCTGAAGACATTTGTAACCACGTGGTAGTACGAGACAGTAGGCTCCGATCGGATATACAGGCGCTACCCTTAGCACGAGGATTCTCTTCTGCTCTCTTTCTCTTTCCCTCTCTTGCTAAATGCTTTCGCATGGAGAACAGACATTTAAAAGCGGTGAGATCGATCCTTCCAGTTGGTGAGATGGTATGCCGGACACGTAGTGGACGCATGCCACGTACTACACAGATACTCAGAGGGGTAAGAGGAGCACATAAAACGGTGCAGCTCGTACATCTGAGCGCCCTGGGTAGATCAGTGATCTCGAGCACGTAGGAACCCCTGGCGAAAAAAGAGGCTAGCTCTCATCCGTTGTACACTAGTACATCTGGCAGGTAGAACCGATGAGAGTTTCTTAGTATGCGTGAGTCAGTAGAAGCAGTGGTAACATAGAGATGGTAATCGACTGACGTCTCCGAGCGATGTGAACGCTATATTCAGAAGGGGGCAGTGCGATCGTAACGAGCCGCCGCTGTCGTAGCCGATTCCTTCTGCTTTTTCTTCTTTCGTGGGAATCAAGAGTGCGATAAAGCTCGTCCTTCTTTCACTGAGGCAGAGCCATACACTCGACCTCTTCGACTTGCTCCTGCTTACGCACTCGAACCACCACCGGCAATCCCGAGAACAAAGTGATCGCCCCACTTTCCAAATTAACGAGATCGATAAATCTCACGCCACCACACCGCACCGCTACTTCCTTCGGTCGAAGTCCAAATTAATATTTCGCAAGTCGCCTTACTTCCCAAAGGGGTACACCAGCCATACACTCGCTTGTATCATAAAGTCTCCGGTGCTGAATTACGATACCTTGGTGTTTTAAGATCGGTGCTCCACTGGTGAGCAGTGAAATCAGCTAGATTTAATGGCCCGGTCATCGGAGTATACCTTGAGAGTGAAAGAGGTGTCGAGATACATGAGCCAGCGGTTAAGGATCCTCGCACTTTTTATACGTCGCAAGAAAGAGAGAAAGAAATAGATGCTGTGAGTTTAAAGAGACAGACAGTTGTAGAATTTAATTAAGCCAGACTGGAAGGTTGGATAGTTGATAGTTAACCGGAGTGCGCCTCCGGTGGTGTCCAGGCGAGAATGGTGGCGCTAATTACGTGAAAATTATATGGCGTTCGGCCTACTTAATTCGACGGATATTATGCTTATTGTACGCCTCGGGACTAGATCTCTTGCTCTGGTTCATGTCTGCTACACTATTACCCCCTCTCTTCTCTTTCATCCACCTCGGATTGCGGCAATCTTAGCTGCGGGCCACTAGCTGCGCAACTCGCTACCAGTGCACTTCCAACCAGTGCGGACACTTTCCACGCGATAATGGGAACACGTGTCACAAAACTTAATCGACATTGTTGCTAGATGAGATCCAGTACAGATAAGTAGCTGGTACCACTTTATTTCGTCCGAGACCACACCCGTGTTACTTAATGGTTTGCCATGTGCCATGCAAATTATCGCAAGTACGACCATACTTATCCTGACAGAATTAAATATTATCATTTTCTTAGATCGATACTTATAAGATTTGTATCTTATTTCCAAATTCCCATAAAATCGAATGTTATTTAATTAATTTTGAAGAACTAGTATTACAAGAACGGTGGTATGCAACGAACTAGAAGTATGTAGCTTGCGATCGAAGTGTATCGGGCCTTGAATGAAGGAAGGATACGAGCGGGAATGAATGAACGGAGAAAACGGTGTGGAGTATTGCGGTGCGTGGACCGAGGCCGCGTATGTACGTACATATGTAGATATACTCGTGTGGGAGCAAAGCGTGGGCGAATATACGCGTATCAAACCCGCTTGTTCACGTATCTTTCTCTCTCTCTCTCTCTCTCTCTCTCTCTCTCTCTCTCTCTCTCTCTCTCTCTCTCTCTCTCTCTCTCTCTCTCTCTCTCTCTCTCTCTCTCTCTCTCTTCCCCTGTCTGCGTATACTCCAATAATCTCTGGACATACACCCAGTCGTATTCCAGTCATACGACTGCTCTCGCACACTCTAACGATTCGAATAGCCTAATATAAGAAAGGGAACCATTAGAGTGAAAGCAATATGAAAAAGCTGTTGCACCAAACGAGGATTACAACTTTCAATCAACCCACGTACGAAAGGATAATACTTTTACAGTGAGACTTATATAAGTTAAAGACGAAATCGTAAGAAGATATTCGAATTATCGAACAGGTGTGGATATATCGTACGAGGGCTGAAGGTCTTGTCAACAATCGTTAGCTCGTTCTAAAGTAAATAGTCATTATCCAAGCACACCACGTATCACCACCGTGCGTAATATATGACCACTCGATTCGTCCCCCACGCACAGCAAGTGGCATTCAGAAGCAGATGCATTTCTCTCCAGACTTCCGCGTGTACGCATTGTCTTGCAAATGAGATTGACAGTGGCAGGAAGGCAATACTGGTCCGAAGAGTAAAAGAAAGAGAAGACGAAGTACTACCGTGTGACTCGCATCCGTGAAATCAACTTTATACTGTAGAATGGTAGATTGGTCAAAACTGGTACTACAAGACTTTCTTGATACTCTGATGTAATCAAGTAAAATTGTCAAATATATATGTAAGTAAAAGTCGATTGTACGATCGAGATGACTGGTTGATTTTGAAAGGGCTTTCGCTTCGAATAGAAGTTTACACCTACGTGAATATGGTGAGACAAGATCGACGGTAAATGATGCTCGGCTTCTTGTACAGTTGGAACACTTAGGTTAGGTACCTGTGTCCTCGGACACTTGGCTATTCGTGTAAACCCGATAGGATTAATTCCTCTTGTACGCGTGTGCACTGACTTCGTTTATACATAGACAATATACTAGTGTGCGAATATGTATGAAATGGTACGTTGTAGAACCGGTGTTAACCGTTTCGTTCATACACTGGGCTCCAGAAATTACGCTCCCCTATCTTTGTGTTGGTAAACACGTGGGCGGACTAGTACGTGTTGACTCCCTTTGCCCCGAGCAGCGACGACCAACGACGCTATGTATTTCACGAGGCCTCCTCTGCAGGTATAAGTGCGTGCCAACCGAATGCCCGAGACTTTGCTTTACGAGTCGAAACCATTCGCTCAGATTTGTCACGGTTTACGTTCGTTACTTTACACGCCAACTATTCCGCCTTGTGCAATACGGCTACCGTTTATATTACTGGTAAAACTGTCTTTTAAAAAGACTTTTCCAGTAAGGATTAAATCAAAAAAACTACCCCATAGAAATCTGTCATGCATTTCTTGATAAGAAATGGGTTTCTTTACTTTTGCACCAAGGTAATCATAGAAATAACTTGTTTACTCGGAATCTTCACTATCGTTGAGTAAACAAGGTGTGTTTAAAGTCGAGGGAAACTTTAGGAATGATAAAGATTTTCCCAGGTGCTAGGTTATGTTAGAATAGTAGTGAAGAAGGAATGATTCGCGCGGGTTGAACCTAGTGAACTGAGAGTGGTAATTCACGACGAGGATATCTATTGGATGAAGGTGGGATGAAGTGTTACCTCTTCCTGAAAGTATTCAGTGTACAGGAATAGCACGAAGGTTCACTCTCCTGGCGCTCCTTTCGCTCTCCGACTCAGAACACCGCACCGCACCGCCTTCTACCGATTGCGTTTGGCAAGCGTAATTAGTACCTTGGAGGCCGACGATATTTAATGCTCTACACGTATTTCTCTCTGCTACGAAACAGATCCGGTACGCGCGTCCACGTGCTCGTATTTCGAGCTGAGAAATTTTCACGCTTATCCTCTCCAACTATGTCTTAAGGATTTATGCTCGACGATATCTAGCAATAGAACTCTCGTTGAGGTTACAATATTTTTATGCATCTCTAACGAAGGAAGCTGACAGATTATCAGAAGAGATGCCGGACCAGTTAGAGAAACATGTAGAAACATATTTTTAAGAGACATGGAAATTTATGAGAACTGCTTTTTCCTTTGTGTTCACTGCTCTATCTTTTCAAATGAATCTTAAAAGATTTCATAGCTGATGAGTCCATGAATTCCCGTTGGAATGTATGCAACCTCCTGAAGGATTCCTGAACGTTCACGAACCACTAATACTTTCTACCTGTTCTCTGACGTGTCTCATTAGAATTTTTCTCACCTTACTCGTCCTTCCTTCGTGTTGGAATGGAATCCCTAATTCTGAGTCAGTTCGTGTCCCAATTCTATCTTTGGAACACATAATTGTTCTGTGTAAGTCTAATTTCAAGTTATCAATTTCGATACCTGAATCATGTTCGATCAATAAAGTGTTAAAAGAGAAATCTGTAAACAAATCTGAGTTACACAGATTCGAACGGTACTCTGACGAAGATAAATTACAATTAACCTCATTCGATCGAGCATCGTCCGAGAACTATTAATTATCAGAGTACAATGACTGGTTGATGGAAATTAATCTTATAATAGAGTTTAAAGGTGGTCTGAAGAGCTACTGAATAAAATTGTATTCGCTTACGATGATTTCTGACATAATTATGTCAATTATCAGCGAAGAGGTTAGGTATTTCCAAAGTGGATTTTGGAAAGATGTAATAAAGTGCGGTTAGTGAACGCATCAGGCAGGAAGTTGGTTGTGTGTCGTAGGCGGGAGTAATCTTTCGCCGCATCTCGTCCATCGTATCGGCGATGATTAGCGGGGCGATTTAACGTTTAAGATTGCCCACGCACCCAATTGTCCTTAATGCGTCGGTAGAGGATTGAAGTAACGCGAATAATTCCCTTCCCAACAAGACCCTTTTGCCACATGTTCTTCATCTCTTCTTCTTCTTCATTTCTTTTACAAATCTCTGTCATAATTCATTTAATCCACCATCCATAATATTACTCTCACTTTCCGCTTGTTCATCGATCGGTCACGCTTCGTTCACTAATTTATTCGGCTCGGCTTTATGCACAGACCGCGCGGTGCGACACTCGCCTATCAGGACAAATCGTTCTGACACGAATCATGTATCAACAAGTTACCCAATGGTAGCACGAATAAAATGGGATCAGTCATCAACAAGATAGATGCTGTTAGTTAAACGAGATATTTACAATTGAATCATTACTATTATCAAAGAGAATACAACATGAAAAGATAATCTTGAAAGAACTCATCGAAATAAGTACAAATCCACTTGATTTCTTTTTGGTTGTTTACGGAATGGTAAAAAGAAATGGTGAATTGCCTCGAATTCTTGGCGCAATCAATGTGACCAGTACCAGAACGTCCGTTAGTTGGATATGGTGGTGGTGTTCAGAGCCGAAAGTATGGTTGGTTGGACGCGCAGGGTGTTCTTTTTGCTCAAGCGTCCGCACAAGGCCCCGTATAAGGCCCGACTCGCACGCTACACACAACACAACGTACTTCAGGTCCCCCTTGCTTTCCACTACACTCTACACACTCTGCACACTGTACACTATAACACGCGATCCTCTCGACTCGCTCGTACCGATAGCGCGTTGGGCCCTATCTCCCCGCAAAATCGTGCGTAGTTAATTTGTCGTGGCTCCTGCCTCCAGACATTCCACGGCAACCTTCGCTCCCTCGAGTAAAGCAGCCAGACTACCAGACAGAGAAAGGGTCAAAGATTTTTCCATCCCATAAGACCCAACATAACCAACAAAAAAAAGTCTCACTTACCAGACTGCTAAGACTATTATAAAAAAAAACTAAGCCTGCTAGACATAAAATCATAAACATCGAGAGATCAGTGAAATAAGTGGACCGTAACATAAGAATGTACAACTGGAAATAGTCGTGTAGAACTTAACTATCGATTAGTACGACGTAGTATCGTATCTAGTGCTCTAGAACCAGGTGGACGTAAAATAGATGAATGCGATTGAGCTGTGGCACTGACGTAATTCAGGAGACAGGAATTAATCTTGACAGAGAAGCTGGTAGTAAAATCCTGCGGTTACCACAGCGTCCTCGAGAGCGTACTCAGGTTGCCGCTCTCACGATCCAGAATCGTCAGGACTTGGGAGATCCTCGCTAGTTTCATTCAGTCCCACCTGACCGCAATGGAGCGTCGTCTCGTCTTACAAGAAAAGGAATAAATCAAATCTTTTCCTTTTCCCACTTGGATTATCGGGTCAATTATCTTAGCTTGGGAATGGCAAAAGAAGAGGTGGTTGATTAGCAGTCATCTTCTGGGAGGGAGGACTCGTTCATTGCTGATAGTATCGACGACCATAAAAGACACTTGTTCGCCTGACACACTGGCAGGATGTTCTCTCGATCACGCGAGCACTCGTGTTTAAAGGATAAAAAAAAAAACAGTATGTCGATCTTTCTACTTTTCTCTTTCTTTCTCTCTCTTTTGGACAGTGTTACGCAGGGTGCTCGTTTAATTACCGATCCTCGCATGGGAACGTGGGCCCCTCTGGCTCGCTCGTACTCGCCGTTGGGCCCAAGTCCGAGCTCGAGTCAGGATCCCGGTCCGCCCACCCGCATCCGCCACTTGGGCCTCCGTGGAAAGGTGCAATGCACACCACAGTCTCCTCTGACTCTCTGCTACACACTCCTCCAGAAAACCCCACCAAATCGTTCCATAAGAACCTGTCTCATTTCTTCGCCAACCACACACGCGATTCTTCTATTACCTTATATATACTTTTTTTTCTCTCTTTATCTAACAAATCGACGATCTTTTGGGCCTCGTAGCTACTAGTTCCTCTAATAAAAGCTTGATAGGATATCTCTAAGCGGTATGCATTAATAATGGATTGTTATAATTCTGGTATCAAGCAAGTTCTCTCTTAGCCACGATTTTCTTGATTACTGACTCAAGTGTTTGGGCCTCGTTACGTGGATCGGTGCTAGCATGTAATGTCGGTCCATGTACAAGGATAATTGGACTCCCAAGAGAACGCGACGATTACTAGCTATCGGATGGTTGGATGACTTAAATAATGGTTGTTCGGTATATTTAGTTCAGATGAGATTTAGGGCCCAATTTACCCCCACCAAGTAGGGTCGAGTAGTGGGTATTAATGGGCCTTACGCGTAGAAATTGTGATTGGGAAGGGGAAGAAGAAAAGGCGAGCGACCCCTTTGGGCCAGTGGCGATCTCTCGAAGCAAGGTGGGGTCGGAGAAGGGGTAGGAGAAGGGGGCCCCGATCTCTCAAGAGCGAAGTGCGCAGCCCATTGAATTTAAATAACGTATTATCGGTGTCGAGCACCGCAAATTTGCCTGGCTGAGAGCGCAGTCTCATCGGCTACCGTCTTGATTTCCTTTTTCCCTCTTTCTCTCTCTTTCTCTTACTTGCTGTATCCTCAGGCTGACGGCATACTGATTATGCACTGAGACGATATTCTAAAGGGACGTTTAAGAACTACTCTAAGCCTGTCGGATCCACACGAGATTTATGGAGAACTCCAATCCCCTCTCTCTTGAGAGTCGAGATTGCATTCGTTATCTTTGAGTAATACTCCTCATTAAGAGGAAAAGCCTGTCACGCGTGTCTGCCTCAGTGACTTCTATCACTTGGGTTTCAATTGTAGAGTATTACTTACCACTGACTCATTAGTATGATCTCACGATGTTCAAGTTGAATTCTATTAACTCCTGTTAATTATAGAAAGTACCTGTTTTTTTTTAAAGGAACTTATTATATATTCTATTCATTTTCAATGGCTTGGCTTTCAACGGCTTTGTAAAGAGCCTCCGAGGAACCTGTTACATCGGATGCATTCTTACACGGTGGACTTCTGTAAATCGGTGTGTAATAACACAGTGGTAGGTAGGAAGGTGGGTAGGTTCGGTCGTGTGTCGGCGAAGGCTACTTTAACCTGTTCGGAGGCTGGCTGACTGGCTGGCTGGTCGGCCAGCGCAAGGATCGGGTCACCCTGCTCGGAGGGGCATCGCTCCTGGACCAACCAGGGAGGCTGGAACCACTCTTAGAGAGATGAGAATCGACAAGGATCAAAAAGAAACCCGGCTAGTCAAACCTTAGACACTAAACCATACCAAAAGCATTCCAAATCCTAGTCATTCTTAATTCCAAGAAGGACTTTTTTTCTTCCACGAAGGAATTCCCCGATTCTTTTTCTCTTTCTTTATTCTTGTCTGGATGATTCTTTCTTCCTTGAGAAAAAAAAAAAAATGAATCCTCGTACGAAATACGTATATCAGGTCAGCGTGAAAGTAGAAAGTAGCTGCAACGCTGCAAAAGAGTTAAATCCGAGTTATAGCTTCGACGCATACACCTGCTTCTACTCGAATGGCATTGCGTCGAACAAGTACATACATACGTAGACATATGTCACTGAGTGGAGTGTCGTCACATTCGAACGCGTTCACGCAACCGTATTGCCCCCGATTTCCGGTCGAAGAAGAGGATTGATACGCGGTATCTTCGTCCGGCTCGTCATCAGCTGTCCAGAGCACGTGCGTTGTTACGACCACGATCTTGTTGGTAAATGCTACTGCGCTTTGTCTCACTAGAAAGAATATTACGATATATCATCTTTCAGTAGGAGTAGTTATTTAAAATCTCAAATCATTAACACAATATTATTCAATCTATTAACTAACATTTCTCCTATTATCATACCAATTAATAATTAATTAAATATAAAATTAAATAAAATTAGACATAAGAAAGGGTAAAGGAACAATTGGTTCTTGAACCCTTGAGTGGCCAGTCGGATTAGTCTCAAGCGTATGCTCTTTGGTACGTGCTATACGAGTATTCGTAGGGACTTACGTACACGTGGTAGAATACTAAGCCTGCGTCATCTGTTCGAGGACCCTTTGCACTAGCAGTGAGTCCCAGCAATTCTTCTCGAGTTCCTTTCAGAGGGAGATCAGCCTTTAAATGGAGTAATGGTCCATCGAGCCGTCGTTCTTCAGTGCACGTGTGTGCATTAGTGTTGGTTACACGGCCTTTATAAGCGAGCTGTACTCCGAATTGGTTGTTGCGCTGGAGGTAGAGCGTAGGAGTGACCATTCAGGACTCGAGACTGGAAACTGGAAGGATTCAATAACCCTGCTTTCCCAAGAGCGCGGGAAGAAGAAGAAGAAGAAGAAGAAGAAGAAGGAGGAGAAGGATTTGGCGAGGATGAGGATGAAGGCAAAAGCATCGTGTATCCCGTTCTGGTTGAAGAGGTCTGAGTCTGAACTAGCAGCTAAGCGAGTTGGGGAGTCGAGTCAGTAGTATAGGCAGGCAAGCAGCCACTCGACCGGTCGGCCAATCAGCCTGTCGAGAATGACGCTGGAGAGACCGGTACCGGGGTACCAAGCTTGCTAGCTAGTCAGTGCGCCTCGAACCTCCTTCGAATGCGCCACGGTTCTTCTTTACTACATTCACATCTTTTTCTCTTTCTCTCTGCACTTTCTATCGTGCTCGCGTTTTATATTCTGTGATTATAATAGATTTCGAAAATATGTATACTATTTCAATACATAACCTTCGTTTAAGGTTAACACAAGTAATATTTGAAAAAGAGTGCGTGATACTATTCTTTTTATTAAGAGTAGTGTTTTGAATCGAGTTTTTAGTGCGAGTTTTTTGAGGAGGGGAAAAAAAGGAGTGTGACTATTGTGAGTGAGTGTGCGAGGATGCAAAGGATCGAAGTGGTGGATTAGGTGAGAAGGAGCGAGAGAATCTGTAAAGGGAACGCCATGGCGCCTCCGGATAGACACAAATCGCCACGACCTGGCTCCGGCCTTAGTCTCTCCGTCTTGGGTGAGTTGCAACGCGCAGCATCTCAAAGATTATATCTTCCGGTCGTGTATATTTTTTACTAACAATCAGGACCTTTCTCAAGATTATTTTGTAAATATTAAATCGTCAAAGAAGCAGATTTTATATTCTCGTAATAAATTCTTTTCTAAGAACTGAGATAGAATCGACGCTTCATTGGCGTTTGCCTCTTCAAGTTTATCGAACCACTCAACATGAGCAAAGCTGGCCCACAAATTCCTTAGGAGCAAGTTCCCGAAGGCCACGGGAACATCTCCGCGCTCCATTTAGCGCGAGCGAACTGGACCGACCACTCTTGGGGCCCGATTCTGCGAACCGGGCCTGAAAGACCCCCTCGAACCAGGGCTACACAAGCATCCGAATGAAAGTAGCCCTGAACCAAGTCTGCCAGTAAAAAAAAAGAAGAAAGGTTAAATAAAATAGAAGAACATTAAAATATTAATACTCGATAATGTAAAACTCGTAATTTCAAATTAATATCTCCTCCACATTTATTATCGTATTCATTCTTTTTCCGTAAGAGAAATCTTTGTTTCGTTTACAATGGAAGGAAAGTAGGGGTGAATGTCGGGCTGGTTCCACGCTCAATGGTAACACTGAATGGGTTAACATTGCCCCTGGCGTACAGGGGCGACACTCAGTTGATAGGAGTGCATTTATGCGAGCAGGAACACCGGTCCCCCTGCGGTGTCCACATATAAGCTTGTATTTATTGCGAGTGTGTAGATGATATTACGAGTTGAGAATGGAGAGTCGAGAGTCATGTTTCTGCGGTTGTAATGCCACCGAGTGGAACCGCGTGCTTCCGTTTTCGGGTGGGGTGCGTGCGACAGGTTGTCAGGTTCAGTTATTATTTCGAAAAAGGGTCCAAACCGGCTTCTCTACTCTCTTGCTTGAATTTCCGACACCCGCAGTTCTCGTGAACACCTGTTGCACCCAATTAAATGGCGTAATTGACGCCTGTTTTCTGGAGCGTGACCATTCTATGTGTATGTGTGTGTGTGTCTGTTACCACTGATACTTCAGAGCCCTGTCATTATTAACGTTGCCGGTCTACTTTTTCGGAAGCAGCGCACTTTCTCGAGACGCTTGCTCGCAGACTCCTCAACTCTTATCGAATATAATCATTTTTTATTATACTCCCTTTTGAACACCCTGTAGAAAGTGTGAGAGAATGATAAAAATCATTTGAATTTGATGTTACGAGGTACGAATTGATTTTGTATTGATGCACGTATTTATAATTAGTTAACAGGAGATTGTTGGTAGTGTGCAATGTAATAATAAAATAGCACCACTTGGTCCACACCGCAACTCTCATTGCACCTTTGCATAACGGAGTTTCGGTTTCATTCGTTCTCTGAGCAGGCTCTCTCTTTGTGTTTCATCTCTCTCTTTCGCGGAAGAAAGCTCTCCTGCGAGTAAGAAGAGAACGCGCGTAACCATCGTCTCGAGGATTAATTGAGATAACGGCTCGCGCGCTCTTTCGCGCAGCTGTCACCGTCGTTCAAATACTTGTACTTTGGTAAGGTGTGCTTGCATTCACTTGGACTCACAAGTAGTTGCATCGACATAACATTTTGCACTGTTGCAATCAACGGAACAGCAATGGTCTATGGTCCGAAAGATCGATCAAACTCAAATTGATCTGACTAGTAGCAGAAAATTAAATCACTCGTTTTATTCTATGGATCCAGTTAATCCAGATTCGTTCAATTTTCTCCGGGCCGTTTGAGATCAGTGAACCAACCAGTTAATAGCTAGTTGGTACCCGCCCAACTTCCTGCTACGGGATTTAGTGTGCTCATTATTTAATTGCATTGAAAACTCATGAATGAAAGCTAGGAGAAAGAAAAAGTATGTTTCTGACTGTGTGTTTGATCTGGTTGGTTGTCGATATTCAGGTTTTCATATAGTATTACATAATCGTGTGCTGCTGCTGCTGCTGCTGCTGGATACACATCGATTCCTTCTTCAAGTGGAAAGCGAGTTCATGATGTTCTCTTCCCTGGCAGCGTTTATTTCTTGAAAGATATTATTATGCCTCGACAGTTATCTTATTCCTTCGATCTTGATACTTCCAATTTGATACGCGTTGCTATTCCCTGGGTAACTTGGTATCGCGTGAATCACTCTGCTACGAGAGGAACGAGGAACGACGAGGTTCCAATGCAAACCTCTTGGGCCCAACATAACGCGCATATAGACTGGCTATCTTGCCACTGGCATCCAAACCATCACCCAGTCAGGAGTCTGCATTTCGCTTCTGATCGCACTTCAATCTCATTCTTACGAAACTCTCTCATCCCAACACTTTCTTCTTCGAATAACTTTTGTCATTTGTCCCTTTAACTACTATTACCTCCTATAAATCATTTAAAAATAAATTAAGATTTGCCAGAGTTAAAAATAAATCTTTAATGTATGATAGAAGTTGGATGAGATAGAAGAGCGTTAAGTAGAAAACTGTCCACGATACTAATTGGCAAAACAAAGGGTTCCTTTGAGAGGAGAGCAAGAGTGAAGATAGTAGAAGGGAAATTGGAAGGGAAAGGCAGGAAGGTGGTAAAGAGAGGAGAGGAGTGAAGGGCAACGGACTCCCTTCGCTCGAGTACACATCGGGCTATTAGCCCGGCAGGTTTCTCAGAATGGTCGTCGTCAGACACGACTGGTAGAACTGGTGGTCATCGTTCGATCCTCCGCCTATTCTTACAACCTTCTCTTCTCTCTCGCTCAGGTCCATCTGGTCTCTCAAGAGAACCAGGGTCGTCCGTGCACTCGCACCTATTTACAAACCTGTACGCCCCAGGAAGAGGGAAAGAGCCAACCGTTTGCGCTTGTCTCGGCGCAGGCTCAACGAGAGTTGTAAAGACACGGCTCCATTCGCTCTGACACTTTCCAACAGGGTCATTGTTAGCAGGTAGATATCTTCCAGAAGAATACAACATCGGTGACAGTAGACTTAGAATTGAATCGAGTAACCATTTGCATTAGTAGCAAAGCCCATCCTTCGACTCCTTCGACCTTTTTTTTTTCCTAACCTAGAAAATTAGTCAGGATAGGATCGTTGAAAAGAAGGTAGGACCCTTTTTTTCAAAAGAAGTTACTTCCAAAATATTAAGGGAGTCTTGAATTATGTATATCTCAGTGAAAAAGCAAGGCTGACGTAACGATTACCATCCGCCTCTGGCATCGTACTCAATCCACCGACCGACCCAATCTCGCTCTCGGTTTGGACCAAAATCAATTTCACGTTCATTTAGACTGAATTCCAACCTTTTTTTTGTCGGCCAATGTGTGGGCTTGGTTGAGTGTTGGTCGAATAAAATCGCCATTAATTTTGTATAGCGTGTGTATACGAATGAAAAGGAGTTTTTGGGATGGTGTTGGTGTTGGTGGTAGTTGCGACGCTTGAGAAAGTGAGTCACACAGCTGACGCTGTGAGATCACCGGGCTTTCGAGGTCATCGGAGGAGACACGCACGTACTTGTACGTAGGTACACATATTCAAAATGCATCGTGGGCATAGGATCCATTTTCAAAGGATGCTGCGAACCCCATTCACTGGTCCTCGATTGTTCTTAGGTCTCTGACGGTAACCTAAAAGGGGATCCACTGTTCTTCATTTCTTTTGTTGTCTCCTTCTTCTATCCAAATGAACTCACAAACGTCTCCATCTCTCTTTTTCTCTCTCACTATCTTGAACGTGCGAGAAACGTGTGCACAGGTGTACGCTTTCGCAACTATCGTTGCGATTGACTGTTCGGCTCAGCATGCAATCACATCCTGCGCTTAATCGATCGAGCAAGACGACTTTTCTCTTTCACTCATGCAAACCGATACTCTTTCCTTCCATCGTGAAGAGACAACGAACACTCCTTGTCTCAAACTGTAGTTTTACGCTCGAAGAGATAACAATTGCTCAGGAGAACGAAAGACAAGTCTACACTGACTCTGAGTATCTTGGACGTAAATACTCAAGTTTATAAAACGTTTGCCGGCCAATTGAGCCGGCGTTATCAAAGCATAGGCACTCTTGGGGAAATATAAGTAAGATCATAAGAATGCTTGAGCGAGAAAAAGAAAGGAGTCGCAGGCTTTTCTTAGCTTGGGATGTACAGTTAATTCGGTCCGGCGATAGGGGAGCGTTGCCCGTTATCAGCGAGGCTGACCATCCACTCGAAGACATGTATGGTCCAGCTAATCATCACATACACACACATATATACCACTAATAAATAGATTGCTCGATCGAGTTTCCTCGGAAGTTTCTTCCGTTGGATTCAACGACCTCGGATCTTCTTGTGTCTATATTGACTGTTCAAAGAATTGAGACTACTTTTATAAAATATCTTCTATCATTTACAATCCTGACTAAAGAATATCTTACTCATCCGGTTGAATATTCGCATCCCTCGATATCGAACCTTCGAATTGGGTCAAGTGACGGCGAATTGACGGGCACAATAAGAACAGTGCTCGATCACTGTCGAGTGAACGAACGAGCAAGCAAGCAATCGGTGGATCCCGCAGCTCGTATAATACCCATGAGTAGCCAGCAAGCAGACGCCAACGGAATCCAGTCGGCGTATGAAAAATGCGAGTGAGATGAACATTGGCACTGGCAGTCACGCGCAATTAACCCCGAGAATACATTGGCCGGCAGCATACATTTCGCTGACTGGCGTATGCTCTTGCGCACGCTCCTAGCATACGTAGAGAGGACAGCGCCACACGAGCCTTGTTGGCTACTCTCCGCGTATGCGGCACGCGCGCCCGTAAAATTCAATCTCCTAACTGTATTAGACATTGCAACATGGGCCTGGCTCAATACGTGCTGGAACTCCGTTCCCTCTCATTAACGAACTCACTTCAAATGTCTTCTCTTCCTGTCTCTTTCTATCTACTTCTTTAGTTATAGTATAGTATATCAGTCTCTTTCTTCTTGAAACTCCACTTATTCTTTAGAGAAAGAGAGAGACAGAGAGAGAGAGCATTTTGCCCCTAGTTTCATTCAGCATGCGGAAGGGCCGTAACGACGCTCTCTTCGAGGCCAAACAGCTAGACGCACCGAGATTTTAATCCGGCAAACGACTTGGCCGAGGCCGATAAACGCCGTAAGATAACCCGGAGGAGAGCGCGCACACGCATGTGGCTCTATACTAGCCTAGCCTTTTTTTCTCCGAGTCTACAATTTAATCTGTTCTGAAGGTATCATAGTTGTCCAGGGTAGGCTACGCGGCTTATCTCTACACTGTTATCGAGTCGTCGGTGCAATGCGACGACCACTAGTCTCAGCCCCGTTATCTGCGTTGAAACGCGCAGGTAAGCACTATTCTCTAACACTCGTCTCTCTTTCTAGGCAATCCGAGTGCTCTCCAATTCTACGGAGTTCTAGTCTGAGGACGATGATTTATTCATTTAATTAGAATATAATCGCTAAGATTATCCGTTCTTGTAGCATACGCTCATGGATGCTAATAACGCTTGCTTCAAGTATTTTCCATACAATGTGTGATTGCGATCGCACCACGCAACGGTGCTCTTAATTAACATGGGTAATAAAGACGGGAGAGTCAGTTCTTGAGTGTTTATCCTTTTGGATTTTAAGAATAATTTGACATTTTTGGTATAATTATGGCCGTCAGATACTTGCGAAAAAATGAATTTTAAGCTAGGGCTCTGGAATTTATATCACTTCTTTCTTTATGCAAGAAAGCATTCCCCATCAAATTTCAGCCCCGGAAAATGACAGGAATTATGAAAAACATAGGAAAAACCACGAAAATGAGTTATTCAAGATTCGTTTTCCATGTGTTTTCGGTACAATTCTGGCATTTCTGCCACTGGTTTTATGTTTTCTATCCGTTTTGAGACTCAAACAATCGAAAAATCAAGCGTTTGTCAAAGTCCGAAAACCTGGGAAAAATCTAAAATTTTTGAAACACCCTTCCCGACCGTTTCAGGGTCTGGTATTTCACGCAGTGATTCAGTATTTAGCTAGGAAACAGTGGTATAAATTCCAGAACCCCAGGTCAAAGTTCATTTTTTGGCCGAAAAATTCGTCAAGGGGTATACCCAGAAAAATTTGCGAAAAAATGAATTTTGAGCTAGGGCTTTGGAATTTATATCACTTCTTCCTTGATGCAAGAAAACATTCCCCACCAAATTTCAGCCCCGGAAAATGTCGGGAAGTATGAAAAACATGGGAAAAACGACGAAAATGAATTTTTCAAGATCAATTTTCCATGTGTTTTCGGTACAATTCCGGCATTTCTGCCACTGGTTTCATGTTTTCTTTTCGTTTTTATACTCAAACAATCGAAATATCAAGCATTCGTTAAAGTCCGAGAACCTTCGAAAAATCGAAAATTTGTGAAGGGGTACATATGGAAAAATTTGCGAAAAAATGAATTTTGAGCTAGGGCTTTGGAATTTATATCACTTCTTCCTTGATGCAAGAAAACATTCCCCACCAAATTTCAGCCCCTGAAAAGGTCAGGAAGATTCGAAAACATAGGAAATACCGTCAGAAACAGACGAAATTAATAATTCAGGAGGCTTTCTCCTCGTGTTTTCTATACAATTCCGGCATTTCTGCCCCAGGTTTTATGTTTTCTATTCATTTTGATACTCAAACAATCAATTTATAAACACTTTATAAACCTTAAAAAAAATTCATAAATTCGCTAATACAAAGATCTAAAATAACGACTTACATTTATAACTGAAGGCTTTATGACATCCCTTTACTCAATGGTCCATCATGAGCTCTCTATTGTCAAGGTAATTTCCTCAGCTAACATACTACAGACCAGGTTTACCGAGTCAAGGAGATGAAATTGTCTTAGAACTGGAAGGCCGGAGGGTTATAGGGAACGGGAGCTCGTTCCTCTTGTGAAAATGATCGGGTAGAGACTCTAAGCTATATATTCTATCTGATATATGTATGTGTGTGTGGCCAAGAGAACAGGATGGATCTGGTCACGCGAACAAGCCTTAGGCGCACGCTATTGAATTCTCAATCGGCACAGGTTGAAGATAGTTGCGCATAGTATATCAGCATCGATGGTCCATGCTGACACGGTGACATTCGAAGAATTTCTTCTTGCAGTCTTCGATCTCTAACTTAGTAATGGCAAGGTTGAATAGAAGTTAGCTTCCAGATGGTGTTACCGTTCTCTCTTGTCTCTTGAGTCTGATTTATTAGTGGTGTGTATGAGTCGTTCCAAGTTTCCTGGGCCCCCCGGTATGTGGTGCTTGGTACTTGGTGAGGCCGACGCGCCGCGCCGCGCCGCGACGTCGTCGATTTAAATACGAGAGCCGTAGGCGAGGAGCCCGCCAGGGTAACTTTCTCTCACCTCTTCGGGGCTACGGAGCAACGCCGATTATTACGCGTGACTCGTCGAAACGAACACGTTCGCCTGGATCGACCACCACCGTTCTTTACTCGCCGACACATCTTCTCTTGGATGAGAGAACCCTTCTCTTCTCTCTTCTCTCTTTCTCTTCCTTCATCATCTTCCAGTATAGTGAAACGAAATGAGCTCCGATTGCTGGTCCAGCTCTACCCGTGTATCCATTATCACGATCGCCTTTCACGCCGTGATTCTTCCACCGAGTGTAATCCCCGACGAGCCGCAATCAGACAAAGTACCCTTGGTAATCATGCGGTCCTGGAAGTCCACTTGTTCCTTTTTCTCCACCAGTAATCGCTCTCAAATGAGGGGTGGACATTAAACTCGGAGAACGGGTGTACCCAAAGTGGGTCAAGTAATTCCGCAATTGCGTATTACTGTATAAAAAAAAAGAGAGCTCAAGTTGGAATCAGTTGGAATTAAATAGGACTTGAATTCTCAATTTAAAGAATTCCTAGTTGTACTTGTCTAAGTATTGAACAGGTAGATGTTAGAGGAAAATAAGGGAGTGGAGTTTAAAGTGTGTGTGGACTTGGAGAACGTAGACGCGAGAGTGAACAAGGACTCGAGGACAGGTGGCCCCGACGTCGATGGTCGATGTCGTGTTCTCCGTTCGCCGGTCGACCTGGTGAACGAGCCTTTAATATCTCGGTCGTTCGTTCTCGCTCGGTTGGCCGAGTACCGGCATGCCTCGTATTTTATCCGAGTCGAACAGTAAGAGAACTCGGCCGAGCGCGCACTTACTCCGCCGAGAAAGAGGCGAGGCTTTTGCCAGCAGAAGGAGAGCATTGCTTGAGAGAGCGTGCACGACTCGAGCAGACTTTACGAGCTGGACCAAACCATCACTGTGCGCGATGTGAAAGGTTCCTCTAAGAATCTCTCATTTCTTCAGGGATCTTCACCCTTTCGACTAATTTTACCTTTTTTTCCTTCGAATATATTCACCAACATAATAGTTTCCCTGATATTTTTAGTCCTAGTTTCTGAAACATCATTTAAAAGTTAATTATTGACTTGGCGAAAAGTGGAGAGGTTAGAGAACAATGTAAAAATATTATAGAGGAAGATCTCACTCCCACATGAATAAAAGAGCGAGGGAGAGATGGCATGGGACTAGAAGTCGTCACGGTCTGTGCGCCGTGGGAATAATGGATACCGGATTTACACGGTTCGCCGCGCAAGAGCGGCCTCTCCTTCCCAGTTTCCTTAATGCTCGTTCTCGCCTTGTTAGATCTGCACCGGTGGTGTCGAAAAAGTGGCCCCGCTTGGTCGCTTGGTTGCTCTAGCTACTAGAATCATTAAAGTTCGAGTACCTATTAACAGGAGCTATCCAGTAGACTATTAGCCGCGTGAAACTGCCACCATTCCCTAATGCTTAGAGTAGGCGTTCGTTTCTCTAGTAGAACGCTAATTATTCATTTACACGATTGGCCAATAGTTAGCTTTGAATAGATGGAGCGGTCGAGCGGTCATCTCAACGGCGAAGCGTGAACAGCGGGAATGGCGGGGAAAAAAAAATATCGAGGGGAGGTTATGTTCGTTGAGGTGAGCTCTCCTGCGGCGCGTTCACCTCGCCGATTCAACCTTCGACCCTGTAGACTCCGATGCGTTTCATAAATCTCTCTGTGGGCGCGCGCGCGCAATCGCCCAGGCAAATGTACTTGGCTACGTACGCCGATGGAAACTGGATAGAGCCGGAAAGAGAGGGCAAAGAGAGAGAGAGAGAGAGAAAGATAGCAAGGAATCAAGAGGAAGAAGAAGGAGAGCCTGGAGAAAACGACATCGTTCTCGACGGCGAGGAGTAAATCTGCCATGGAAGCGGACTACCCGCGGCTCTCTTTCTCCGGGTGCGTTGACCCAGCTTTACGGTAAAGTCAGGCTCTGCCAACGGAGTTGCACCTGCCACCACCGGCCTCTACACTCACTCACCTGGGCAAAGGGTCGCGCGACCCGAATTACTTCCTACTGTTTTTTTTCTCTTCCCCACCCTCTTCTAACATCGCATGTACTTTGCTCGGCCGTTACTAGAACGTTAGTCGTAATACGACTTTACTGTCTGTCGAGTAGAGAAAGGTTGTAGGGTTGCATTTGGAGAGGATCGACAATCCAAGCTGAAGTAACGTAATAGGTCAGAGCAAGGAGAGTTAAACGGGCACCTGTTACGCCCGGCGACAGGGCTATCGTGAATCAGCGGTGCACACTAATTAAAAACGGTACTCGGAGAGCGAAGTTGCTCGGTCGAGTGTCGGAGAAGGACTTACAGTTAGGAGTTCTGCTTGGAGAAAGGGAAGCGTCTAATATAATTGCCATTGCAATAGTGTGTTAGAGCGGCAGCGACCTTTGGCAGTCGGTACTAGCTCGCAGGTTTAGTTCTGGCTGTTATCGGTTCGGAAATGGCAAGGGGGACTTTATCGAACGATGAGATCGATCGAAGGAAAGGAAGGTATAGCTAGTGCGAAGAGAGGATCCGCGAGGACCTAAGACAGGTTCGTCGATGGCGCGAGTCTATGTTGAGGACGATCGTTGAGTGGGAGAGCACGCGAGGTCCTCTTCTTGACCTCACTTTCTAGGATCCTTTAAGTATATGGCGCCCTCACCGCTCGTTTATCCATTATCGATGAAGGCACGCCGCGCGCGCTTCCCTCGACACACGGCGTGTCTCTACTAACCGAGATACACGAGAGCTCGGCCCTTCCTTCTACAGATTGCTCGTGACAGATGGCAGAGCGCTGTCAAACAGCCGTACAACTCGGCGAACTCGTTAAAGTGGAACGCCTCTCCTCTCCGGAGAGTGTGTGCCAGCAAGCTCCTCTCACGGAAGTCGTGGCCCGGCTCACGCTCAGTTTTTATTATCATTCGGGACCCCCCCTACTGGCTCCTTCTTTGCTTCTTCCTTTTCCTCTCTCCTCACTCCTCTCATCTACTCTCCTCTGCACGAGTAAAGCAAGCGCACGAGTTCTCCTCGGGCATCGTTATTATGCTTGCTGCCGACGGTTACCGGCCCTATCCACGCGACCGCCAACCGCCGACCGCTTTACCCACTGCAAAGAACACGCTGATTTCGTAACGAACCCTCTCATGAACGATCTACACGATTCCCTCTCAACCGGAGAATACTCCAGCGAACATTGCCGGACTGATTAACAAATGTTACTTCGATCGCACGAGCTCTCACCAGCTCCACTCTACTCTCCTACTACTCTCTGCTATTCTGGTATTCTTAGTGGCTAAACTACGATGGAATTTCTATTGCAGATCTCGCGCAGATCCGAGCACTGGTCGAGTCTACTGGGATGCTGGGAGGATCGAGTTGCCCTTCTTGCGAGATGCCTTTTGATAAGGGCAAGAAACGTCGTTTGATAGATTCCTGTGGACACGAAAGATGTTATTCTTGCCTATTCCGAAGTGAAGCTTGTCCACTTTGCCTACAAGCACACTTGAACGAAGAAGATGGCTTGGAAACACCCTTCGCAGACGGTCTAGCTGGCTCCTCTGGACCCATGTCCATCCTGGCGCCCACGGATACTTGGATCGATGAGTCATCCACAGTGAACTCTCTCTGCGGAAGCCCCAGGCCTCGCACAAAAGTCACCACCAGAGCCAATCTTCCCTCTCGCGCTATTCATGTGAGCATCATTCTCTTAAGAGTCTTCTTCATACTTACTTCTCATCTTTCAATGATACTTTTATGCTGAGAGTTATATTTTTATAACTGCTAGAATGAATGACGCGTCAACGGATAAGAGATGGTATTTGTAATCGTGGTTTTAGTCGCTCGAGTACTTATATCGATAGGCATTCCGTTCCACTGATACAATGGGAGGAATACAGTGTGATCATTGATTCAGAGTACGTGATATTTAACGATTTGTTAGCGAAGCTTCGAATAAAGATATCCGATGTTATCAAAGTGTCTCTCGTCGTGGAAATATCTTAACGCGCGACTTGTTACCAGTCCCACCCACGAGTAATTGTTCTTATATGTAAGCTCATAGTGCGGAGATACCGCGCTTTTCCTCCTACGCGCTCTATTTGTCTTTCTTCAAATATCTCGGACGATATCAGAGATTCTTTGTATACTTTTCTTAGAGATAATGTTTTCCGCAATTTACTTTATTAAGATTTAAATGATAGGAAAATGATTGTATTACATGGATTGAATTGAGATTTGTTACGATCTATTTAGCTACGACTCGCTGAGGAAAATATATCTGCGTTGTCTGCGTCTGCAATGGCAAAGGGACTGAGGAGCAAACCGCCGGCACTCCCGGACTCCGCGGCATCTCAGGGTCGTCAGAAGTTGCAAATGATGACGCAAAGTACGTAAGAGTAGCTCCATTATTCCACGACTAACTCTAACCGCCACTCTTCCTTCCAGGCGCAATATTCTCATGTGGGAGTTTCGTTGTTCGCAGGTTGCCCGACACCTCCGAATCAGAGGAAACGTTTCTTTCTGAATCCAAAGGTACTGAAGAGTTCATTCGCCCCGCAGAGGTCGTCTAGACGGGGTGCAACGTCCCCTGAACCCGTCAACGATAATCCTTCTGCACTCTCAGGTAAGCTAATACTTTTTCTAATCATTTTATAAATCATATAAAACTTGTATAAAATATATTTATTCAAATTAATGGTGATGGATAATTATAATGATAATTGGGGCATGCTATATACAGTCTGGATGGCTTCCTCTTGGGAGGGAAGGTCAAGGTGGCCGGGTGTAGTCCTTGGGAAAATCAAATCCCTCTGGAGCAACAGTCAAGGAACAGCTAATGATGGGCTAAACCAACTAATCGATTCAGCGAGCCAAGTTCCAGGCAGGCAGATTCTTTTGTCCCCAGTGTGCTTTTTCTGTGTTCGTGTTGAGATCCTTGTATTACCATTCATAAATATCTGTCGATGTTAAATCCAAAAAATCTTTAAATTCAAATAAGAATCGAAGCTATATGTTTTTTTTTTTTTTAACGAGTTGGGAAGGATATATAAAGGTTGAATAGAGAAGCGTGCGTGGGTTGATACTTATGAATGGCAGTGTCATGCAGAGTACTCGAAGGCTCCGGATGAATGGGATTCTCGAGAGTGGCGGGCGCGAGCCCAATGTCGCTAAACGCGTTCTTTCGATTGGAAAGTCTTCCTCTCTCTGGCACAAAAGCTTCGTTAGCACTTTTGCGCAGTTCGTGTGTCCGGCTGCAAGCATGTCGCATCTTTCACTCGTATTCATAGCATCCTATTTTCACCAGGACACCTATTCATATCTTAAGAGTGTGAAGTATTCGTGTGGGCGTTTAACTCTTTTGCACTTGGTCCTTCTTAGATTGGTAACAACAGCGGAGAAATTGGCATCGAGTGTGTTCTTTATATCTTAAATGCATCGAGTGGTTTGATCTTAAGAAAAGAATGATACTTGTTTGTAACAAAGTCTGTCCATCTGTTCATACAGACGATGAAGGTGGATGCGTTAAGCCGTTATCCTCGAAGACGAGGAAGTCCTCGCAATCGGATCTTTACATGAGGCTGGGCCTTTTATTGGGTGCGAATCATGCGAGGGCTGGATCAGGAGTAGACACAACCGACTTACCTGGTGGACCAGGTCGCATTTCCAACGGACAATGTGGTTCAAGAGTGCCGGTTCATGACAGTTCGGCAGCTTCATTTAGCAGTTTGACGAGCTTTGAAACGCAAACATTGGCATCGACGAACACCAGCCCTGTCTCGACATTGACAGGAACGTCGAGCGAGGCTGAAGTTGCTGCTGCTATGCGTTGTCCGATCAAACCGAAGGTGAAGGCCAAGGGAAAAGGCAAGTCGAGGGATTGCGACAGCGCTGGAAGCCTCGCCTCGATCTCCACCTCGGTCTCGGCCTCCACCTCTATGTCCATGTCCATGTCTGTCTCCGTTTCCGGCTTGTCGAACGGTAGCTCGAGCCCTCTCACTCCCAGAAGACATTCCGTCAATGCCTCGCAACCTGGTCAATCCGACGAACATACCCAGTTCAAGAATAGACGATCTGGTGCGAGAAGATCTGCCAGGGCAGGAAATCTTAAAGGAACTGTCGATGCTAAATGTAATTGCAACTATCATTTAACACTTGCAATTAATTCCTTAATTAAGTATCTAATTATCAATGATTTTTTTCAGTACGGTTTATTCAACATCACGCAACACAATTAACATTAAAACCGCTCTTCTTTGAAGTGCCGTTATTAGAGACTGATCCTCTTTTCACTGGTCGTCAATGGCTATTGCATGAATTGGAAACTATGGTAAATGGTTCAAGTCCTGGAGTACTAATCTCAGGATCACCAGGCACAGGAAAGACTGCACTCGTTTTGCAATTGGTAGAACGTAGTTGTTTCGGTAGGAGAAGGGAGCAGTTGGCCTCCGAACTAACCGAGGAGAATGTTGAGAAGGAAAGAGCAAGTTGTTCTACGCTACATTCAATCGTTCGAAATACGAATGAGAAGGTTTGTAAATCTTATTGGAAACACAAGGCATGATTTTATTAGAGTAGATTGAATTCAAGGGCTTTGATTACAGGTTCGAGATTTAGCATCACATGTGGTAGCGTATCACTTCTGTCAAGCGGATAATAATAGTACATGTTTAGTGCCTGATTTGATACACTCGTTAGCCGCACAACTTTGTCAGGCACCTCAACTCATCTCGTATAGAGAATATCTTTTATCAGAGCCTCATTTACAAGGCTCACTGTCGCAGAGAGAATGTACCGTCGATCCAGATCTCGCTCTTTCCAGAGGAATTATCGAGCCTCTTGTTATTTTGAAGAAATCTAATAGACTGCCCGATTCTAATATGGTAGAGTATTATTTCTATAGCAGATGTTTTTATCAACGATAGAAGAATGTTATTTTATCAAATTAATATTATAGGTCATATTAATTGACGCAGTCTGCGAGGCAGAGTACCACAGGCCTGACAGAGGCGACACAATAGCAAGTTTTTTAACGAGGCACGCTCCCAATTTCCCCAGTTGGTTGAAGATTGTTTGTACAGTAAGAAGCCAATTATTGGAATGTGCAAAACAATTGCCATACACTAGGATCTCTTTGGATAAGACTGCAAATGATATTTCTGGCAACAACGTTACGAAAGACTTGTCAGATTACGTAAATTACAGGCTATCTCAAAGCCCGGCGATCCAAACAAATGTAACTGCATCTGTAAATGGAAAATCTGAGTCATCTTGTAGTGCAAATCAGACGAGATTTTCGTCACATCTTCTGGCACTTGCCAGAGGTAGTTTCCTCTTCGCGAAGTTAACATTAGATCTTATAGAAAGCGGACACTTGGTTGCAAAGTCGGCAAGTTACAAGGTAAGCAAAAGCTTTTATTATGAAAATAATTTAATTTAATAAGATTTGTTATAATTATTATTAAATTTCCAGGTGCTACCAGTGTCACTCGCACAAATCTTTCAATTACATTTTAACTTAAGATTTCCCACTGCTGCGTCCTTCGAAAAAGTTCAACCCCTTCTTGGTGTATGCTTGGCAGCTTTATATCCTCTCACATTGCCAGAGATCTTCTATTCTGTCAACTCCCTGTACACGGACCAATTCATTTCATGGGAGGACTTTCTGCAGAGATTCAAGGTGAGTCATCCGAAACCATTGTCTTTGACTTAACGTGTCGAACAGCTTTTTTTTTAATAGACCTATCCCTTTTTTTCCTATTGCTGCTGATGAGTAGATTGCGTAAGTTGAAACATACACAATCTATGAATGTATTATTGAAGCCTTCATAAATCACTCTACTTCTTTAATGGTATCCGCCTATTCGATGTACAAGGATCAAATTATTGTTATCAGATGCTCTCTGGCTTCCTCGTGAAACGGCTGGACAACACGTACATGTTCTTCCACCCATCGTTCAGGGAGTGGTTGATGAGAAGGGATGAAGGAGAATCGACAAAGTTCCTTTGTGACTTGAGACTTGGTCACGCTGCTATTGCATTTAGACTGTCAAGGCTCCAAGCGCCACTTGATGGTGATAAAGCTTTGGAGTTGGGTCATCATATACTAAAGGCTCATGTTTATCGTGGTGTGGCACCATGTTGGCCTTCGCGAGATCTCCAGGTACACACCTACCCATTATTTACAAGTATGTATCACTCAAAGAACAGCTTTCAAAAATAGAATGATTTCCTTTCCAGGCATTCTGGCTATCTACTTCAACCGAATGCGTATCTGCAGCTTTATGTACCTTGCGAAACATTTACAGTCCCAATATGAAAGTATCACGATTACTTTTATTAGCTGGAGCATCGCCAAATTATATCACAGAGTACCTAGGAAATGCTCCAGCCCTTTGTATGTACGCGCATGAAGGATCCGTAGAGATGGTTTCACTTTTATTGGAGTTCGGTGCGGATGTAGAATTAACAAACAGTCAGGGTTGCACGGCGCTCTCTTTAGCAGCTGCTCGTGGTCACTGTGATGTTGTCCGAAGGTGAATAAGAACCAATAGAACTCTTTCTAGAAGTCTCATTAATACAAGGATTATAACTGAAAGGTATGAGATTTCGAGTTGTGGTTCTAATGTGTCAATATTTCGTAAACAGATTAGCCGCAGCAGGAGCATCGTTGGGTCATATGGACATGGCAGGTCAATGTCCTTTGGTACACGCTGCTAGACATGGTAGATTATCTGTGGTGGGATATCTATTAGCTTGCGACTGGGTGGTGCCCACTAGTGAAAGTGATACGGAAGGCGCCAATTGCGAAGTAGGAAGGGAAGAAGCCGCCCAACAAGCAGTGGTCGCAGCCGCAGCTCAGGGACACGAATCTATTGTAGAATACCTTCTTGACATGGCCGAGGTCATTGTAGATCGACCTGACACGTTAATTGGTGAGACAGCATTGACTATTGCGTCTGCTAATGGTTCCACTGCCACTGTCTCCGCATTACTCGCACGCGGTGCTAGTCCAGTGGCTGTTAATGCGAAAGGACTCTCTCCGCTTATGTTAGCGGCTAGAGATGGTCATTGGGGTACAGCAGAAAGACTTCTCCAAGGTTTGTACCCTCATTGTTTTTTTTTTTTTTTCATAATCTTTGTTAAGTTATTATAGTTTAAAAATGTTATGTTTATTGTTATAGGTACTCTCTCGAGCAGTACAGACACTGTTCTTGATAGTGCATCAACCCTCTTGGAGCAACATGACCCTTCTGGTCGAACCCCTTTGATGTTGGCTGCTTCGGAAGGTCATACAAACTTGTTAGAACTGTTTCTGGATAAAGGATCGGTACTAGAAAGCCGAGACAAAGAGGGTCTTACTGCCCTCTGCTGGGCTTGTGTTCGAGGGAGGCTAACTGCCGTGCAGAATCTCCTCGATCGTGGTGCTGACGTGAACACCAGTGATAACACTGGTCGAACTCCTTTGGATTTGGCCGCTTTCCAAGTATGTGCCCTTTTTTATACTTTTATTCTTCCCTTCTTTTTTAATCGATGCACTTAAAAATATATTCTTATTCTTCTTTGTGCAGGGTAATCCAAAACTAGTGCAGCTCTTATTGGAAAAGGGTGCAGCAGTGGAACACGTCGATCTCCACGGTATGAGACCATTGGACCGAGCAATCGGTTGTAGAAATATTCAAGTGGTCCAGTGCTTTCTACGCAGAGGTGCTAAACTAGGTCCCGCTACTTGGGCCATGGCAGCAGGAAAGCCGGATGTTCTAATTATTCTCTTGAATAAACTCCTAGAAGATGGAAATGTACTATATCGAAAGAACCGTTTGAAAGAAGCATCGCATAGGTATGCTTATGCTCTGAGAAAATTCCCAGCATCCCCTGAAGAAGATTGCCAGGGTCAAGAGCAGAGTCATATGTTGTTACAACTTCAAACATTCGCGCAACTTCGATTGAACTTCCTGTTGAATCTTAGCCGATGCAAGCGCAAGATGAGTGTAAGTGAAATAATCGAGATTTAATAAAGTTTATTATGTTTGATAGCTTTCTAACTTTGTAGCTTTTTCTATTTGCAGGAGTGCGCAGAAGCGATCGAGCTGGCAGACGAAGCTTTAAAGCTACGACCCGTCTCTTACGAGGCATTCTACGCGAGAGCCAAGGCGAGGGTCGACTCGGATATGTTGGAGGATGCTTTGGCAGACGTACAGGATGCCTTACAGATCGCACCGATTCAAAATAGGCAGGATCGAAGGGTACTTGTAGCACTAAGAGATGAAATAATTTCTCGTATTGATGGATTAGGGACCAGCAAAGGGACGACCGATTGCGCGTCCAGATCACGACTTCGAGCTTCAGTCGATACCCTTACAGAACTGTAATTACTCATTTCTTTAACGAAAAGACTTAGGAATTTAGCAACTCGAGCTAGGTTTGACTAGAAGTGCCTTTTAAAAACGACGATGTATTTTTTTTAATACGAACTTGTTGCGCTGAATAAGAATCTGCATTCGTTCCTCACTTCCCTCGCGATTTCTAAACCAGCACGTACGTAACGCATAATATTTAATAAATAAAATCTCTGATTGATATTGGAAATCAGGTTCGAATGCGGATTAATCGGATAAATAATAGTTGAACGATATAGTGTAGGTTGTACGTACTTGACAATTCCTTTCCTTGCTATCCAGCTAATTTAAGTCTGTCCAATCTATCCAAGCAAGCAAGGGTTCGCGTTTTGTGCAATTGATTGCATGAGCTTAGGTTTTCTACGACTTTTTCTATCATCGATTTCGAATCGATTACAGAGTTTAATATATATAAACCGTATGTATGTATATCTATATATATATATATGTATTTGTATCATACACGCATAATTACGCAGAGATTGGCTTTAGTGTCGTTGTAATTTAAAAAAAGAAGGTTATTTAATTGTTTCTTCTTCAGTATTTCCCTTGTTGACGCCGGGATCGTATTTCTAGACAAATTCTTCGTGGTTCCGCGAGTAACATTGATCGAGATTGAAGTGAGCACTTCACAGATGACGCGTATAGCAAGATAAAACGCGTCATGATCTCGTCGAAATATTTATAATGCATTTGCTTGCCAACCGTTTACTATTAAGTGTTCCCTCAAATGCGAGGGCCAATTTTTCTGGGCTTTGGTATCAGCCGCAATGTTATTGACCCTATCGTATGAAGCACAGGTGTCAAATAAACGAAACTTTTTATTCAACTTGTCTCTTTTTTCCCTTTTTCTATTAGAATAAAAAGATTGAATATCTGGAAGGGTGAATGAATGGATCAGGTAAGGAGTTGATATCATTCTCCTTATCTTCTCTTTATTAAATCAAGTTCTCATAATCTTATCTTAGCTAGAACTGAAAGGAGTGCCTTGTACTTTGAGAATAACGTTGTTAAGTAAAAGGAGAAATCTTGTAGAGTGCGCCTTGATTAAAGGTATTGCAGCTTTATGTAGCTTGAACATTCGCCCTTTGCGATACGGAGTTTTAAGAATTTTCATCTCATCCTCACGTACGCTTAAGTACACTTTTAATTTGATTAGACATATACGTATCTGTTATATGTATATTTCAAGAATAAAGTTATGCCTCGCGGAGATAATACGTTATCAGAGCATCCAGGTTTTCTTACTTAAATTTTTCTCGTCATTTTCCCCTTCGTTTCCATCGTATCATCATAGTATATTTTCTCTCTCCAAGGGTTCCCGAAGTATACGAATAAAAAATTAGCTTTTCTATATCGAGTGGAAGAAAAATACGAATGTCGAAGTATATAATTGCAATCCGATGACATCGGAGAATACACGAGACGCTCGTCGCGTTCTTAATACATCGTGATTTATCAAGACTCGATTGAAATTCGCCATACATCGTGAACTTCTACGAGAATATATGACTAGCACCCGCGATATATTACCTCGCATCGTCCATCTTGTCTTTTGTGCTTGCTTCCCATTATCACTTGTCGAGATAAATCACAAAGGTACGAAAAGTGCGCGATTGAGTTTCGTTCTGATTGTATGCGAACATCGATTACGCATGGAATCGTACGAGATTTCACTGAACCACAAATAGATTCTATCCGAATGAGAGATAGAGTGGTCCAGATTCTCCGAGTCGAGCAACCCCTTTACTGATTTCCGAGCAACAAGTTGCACGCGACAGTGTTCTCTCATTAAAGCCGCTGCCTTAGAATTCGCATTGATCGATGAAGCCGGTGAACTAGAAGCCTGCCGTCGATTTAAGCTCAAGATCTAGCGAAAGGGTGTCTCGCGCAGCCGTCTCGAGCAGTTGTGAGAATTCCTGTCGGGTGGCTCGCCTCGCCTAAAAAGAATCTGTGGTAAACCGAGTACTCCTCGCCTATGAATCATCCTGCTGGCGCGTTGTTGCTACTAGCCGATCAGAGATGGCTTCTCAGACCGATAGAGTTCATTGACCGTCAGTCGTTGGAATGATTGGTAAAGGCAAGCTAGTCGGTGTTGGTGGTTAGTTGGCAAGGCTGATGCTGTTGCTGTTGATCTTTCTTTTTGTTCATGCGGCACCAAGAGACACAGGGATGAATAGTGTCGTGTCTAGACGAGGGCTTTGCCCACTCGGCGAGAAGCGTTTCTTGCGCGCTGCGTGGACGGGACAGCGGTGATTCGTCAGAGAGAGATCCTGGCTGCTTCTCGCGAATTCCGGCTAGTGAGCCTTATTGTAAGTGTCCTTGTTTTGGTAGCCCTGCACATATCCGGATTGGTCCGCGATATCCTTTCTACCAGCGATTCCTTTGCCTTTGCCGGTCTCGTCAAATCGCTGCTTATGCGAGCCGGTATATTTGCTCACGTCCGTCAGCCTGTCGACCGTCGAGGCCGCCTTCCCAGCCTGAAAGGGGTTCCATTTAGAATAAAGAGAATAAGTACAGCTCATACGCGACATATCGATTTCAGCGCAGACACCTCTCTTACGTAACGTTCCACTTGTACGATCAGCCTGTCAGTGATAAACTAGTTTTAGCTGACACTACGTGACCGTCCCATCCCGAAGGAACACCGGCAGTCGGATACCGGTATTGATTAACATTTATGTAATCCAAACTTGACCGATCTGATATTGCATCTCCCAATGAAAGCTCATTATTATCGCATCCGCTTTGAGCTAATAAACTTCTTCTCTAATTATAGATTATTAAATAATGATCTGCCGATCGTTCCAATGCCAACCCTCTCCGTACTACTAACCTTATAAACGAGTTTTGCAAAAATCGAGGTTCGCGGGTTGATGGACAGCGGCTCGGAAATCCTGGCGGCAATTAATTGGAAAATTCTATCGTGTCTTCCAATCAGGAAGTGATTTAGCGGCTCGTGAATTCGATTAGTTCACCCTCGCACGAGGTTTTACTCACCGCGGACGATGCAGCAGTTACACCGGGTGGTCCACAATTTGCCATTTTCTTCTTCATCTCCACTAGATCCACCTTTTTACTCTTAGCTAATTCCTCGAGGAAGGCCTTGTACTGCTCGACTCCGAGTTTCATGGCTCTGTTATTAATTAAAATTAAATATTCATTTCTATCTTCAAGAAGTTATTGATAATTAAATCTTTCAAACAGCATACTTCTGTTTTTTAAAGAAAATCCCGGTATCGGTAGTGGTGATTTTTTTGGCGTCGATAACTTTTGCTTGTTTCATCCATTTATCGCTTTGGCTGAGAGTAATTAGTTTCCCATCGCTCTTTGGGTCACCGAATTTTGAGAAAGCCTTGAAGCTCGCCAAAAAGCTACCCGACGCCGAAGTGGCGCCTGGACTGCTTGGCGCCGAGCTTCCACTACCATCTTCGATCTTGAGATTCGCTATTTCATTCGTCACCGGAGTCATCGTCGCTTCCTGGTTAGCCTCATTCTTCTCGGTCTCAGTGTCAGCCTTCTCAGCTTGCATCCTTTTATCTACTTTTAACACCCGCAATTTCCATCTCTTTCAATCTTGTCGCCAATGAGTTTCCCTTTCCGGGGAAATGAATAATTCATTATGCGAAAAATCGACGAGTATCATCAATGAACGTTCAATGAGCAAACCCACTTTCATCGAAGTGGCTTGCATATTGTTTTAAATCTAAAAGGATCGCACGATTAATAGAGCAAGCATTTCAACAATTTTAGGTCAAGTGACTCGACTCATCGATTCAGGACAACGTAGCTACATTCACACGGACCTGCCAGAGAACCACGTGCGTCCGCAAAAGTGACACCCACTCTCTGTTTCGCAATCGCGATTCCCCGTTACATTACGTAAGAGTTAAATTGATGGAATCTACTTTTTTAACGAAGCCGAAGTGGTAAATATGTCAGACACGATTTAATACGGCAATGATAAACGAGGTGTTTGCTCATCGATCAGACGGATCAGCGGCAATCATTTTTCTAGAATTTAACATCAACGAGATAACCTGATCAGAGTTATCATAAATCAAGCTTACTCCTTTCTCGGATTTCTCCATAGAAATGAACTGGAAACCCACACATTTCCGATAAAGTCTACCCATACGATGTTATTTATTTACTAGGATCAACTGGTTGAACAAGTCTATTAATCTCATATGTGGGACAGTCAGTAGCAATTGGTATTTACAATCAGTGTTTCATATGGATGGAACCCTCAACATTACCATTAAGAATCACCTTCGTACCGCTCCGGTTACAATTGCGATTAATACGACAAAGGTCGTGCTATTATCTTACAGAGACTGTGTGGACAGGTATTATCTTACAAACGCGGCGCGTCGGGCGCGTGTACAAGTGCATTGACGCGTACATATATCAGCATTGTCACGTAATAAGAAATGTCGTACACTGGCGTAAAAAAAAGTCTGACTTATGTGCCAGGTTTACTGAAAGAGACGTCGCGGTGATCAGGAAGGAAGGCCACCTAGAGTTATTTCACGCCTATAAATAGAGATTACTGTGAGTCGCATGTTAGCGCAATTAGCCAACCGGCTATCCGGCTATACATTGCTATAGAAAATGATGATAGCCCTCGTCGAGTAAAGTATGCACGCCCGATCAGGTGTCCACTTGTCAGAGTCTGTCATTATACTTATCCTATCACTTAAACGAAACTGCGCACCCTCACAAAAGGGTGCGATGATTTTTTACGCATTGCAGGAAGAATGGAGTATGAAGTAAACGACTAATAATTAGAGTTCAGGGTGAAATACGAAGGGTGCGTAATAAAGAGAAGCATACGAGAGTGAACTCACCGTGTTCGAAGGGAATAACTAGAATACAGTATTTACAACAGCCCTAACTCGCTTTTGACACGCGATACTTTTTCGCTCACTGACGAGTTGCACCCTTCGCCGAGTCTATCTCACTGCTGGCAGCTCTCTAATGTTCCTTTCGGATGAGAAAGTGAGAGAGCGAGGAAGAACAAGGGATGCACAAGAGATCACTAATATTACAGTAAATGGTAGGGTAAAAACTAAAAGGGAGAAGCAAGCGGCTGCGCTGATGCTTCTACTGGCGATGCACCAAAGAGGGAAAATGTGGGCCGCACTTTCTATGTGTACACAGAAGGTTGAAAAGCTGTTGAGCGCGCCTTTCAGAAGAAGAATCTGTGCCGTAGAGCGCATGTGTTCTATCGATCCTCTAGAGTTCCAGGGTACACGCAGAGTCACCCTCTCTCCTACTATCCAGTTTGGCTCTTTCTCTCATCGAAAGCAGCGTTTTGCTAACCTGGCCAGCTGCCTCTAGCCGAAATGAGAGAGGCTGCTACTACAGACTTCCACCCGTCTGTATAATCGACTATAGCCCCTACGATAATCGTTCTCCTACCCAACCCTCTTCCAACATTACAACCCCAGCTGATACACTATTCCCTTGGAACCTTTTCTATCGTATACCACGCATCAACCGCGCAAAAATATTTTCAACAGAAATCTCTAGAAAAAAGGCTCATTTTGATACTTAGAAACACAAGATATTTTGAGAAGCTATTGTTTGCAATACTGTGTATTAATTTTATGTCATGTTAGTTGGCAACTAGATTTTCACAAGCGCATCACCACTATGTTGCGATATCAGTAACGAGTGTAATCTTGACACAAACATTGCCATTTCATCTTATCTCTGTCCAATGAGACTTAAGAATGACTCTTTTCCATACTCCGGTTGCCTCTCATGAGATATTCCTAACAGGAAATGCTTTGGTATTCACGAATAGCAGTATCTAGTATGATAGCGTCGCTCAGATTTATTTGGATATTACGTCAACATGCCTGGGGAGTTCGAATTGGACTCTGCCTGACCGAACACTGTTCTATTCCACTTGCTTCGTTTTGAAGTAGCATAAATCGCTTCAATTATTTATTAATTTGTGAATAAAGTGTTAATTAAAAGCAATGATAACTATTGTGAATTGTTATAATTGATTGTAATATTATATGAGAATTATAACTTAGCCACTTCAATGATGACACAGTGTAAATGTGTTCACCTTGTTATAGTTGATTAAAAACCACCGAGAAGATCACAGTTAATCCTGTAGGAAATGTTGAACGCGCGTTAGGGTTGTTCGCGAATGCTTTTGTGATGAACGATTCTAGGTGGTAGATTCGACTGCGTTCATTAGCGCGATTCCAGCCTGGATGCGGCTGAGAGCGAGACTGAACCACCTCTGCCACCGTTTCCGACATCATCCCCACCTACTATGATGCCAATACACCTTCTGCCAAGCCTCTCCTCGCTCTAGTCTGCCAACAACTTTCTTTGCAAAATTTCCAATCAATCCTCTCAGTCAATCTCATTTCTCATCGATCGAATCCACCCTTATTTAAAGGAAACATCTTGGAAGCTTTAAAGAATTACTAGTTCAAGGCCATCGTAGCTTTTATCTTACGCGCCAACATAGAATTTAATGATAATGATAATGATAATGATTCTCATTCATAAATAGAATGAATCGTAATGAGTGTCGAACATATCTATCAATTAGGTCTCGTTCGTCATTCGATTTCAGTTCAAGGTGAACTTTCCTAGAGTACGGATCTTCTTCTGGTACTGTTCTGGATACGAATAGACCGAAATCCAGCTGCCAAGAGGCCCTTGACCCGTTTCCTCCAACCGCCAGAACTAGATCTAAAGTTGGCAAGCGGCGATTAAGTGGTGCGAGTCGATGACTAGATCGGACCTGCGAGAAATACTACTTTATCGCGCGATCCCTCGCAATGAAAGTCTATACTTACACCTGAATAATTCAAGATTTCCATTAGATAAACTGATAGCGTGCTGATATCATTTCTCTGATTATATGATAAAGTCAGTTGAAGTACTCAATTAAATTTAATATACGTTCATGTTGAGTAGACATAATGAAAATCTGATCTAAGTGTAAATTATTTCAATACTTGTTGCATTTCATATGTTAATACTGATGCTTGTTGCTCTTGTTTACACAATGGAAAGTTATGACTAAATAAAATATAGTTCTACTAGATTGAATGAAAAACATTCGACCCAAAAACATACTTGCTTCGCTTTTTTATTTATTAGGATTTCCCCGAATTCTTAATAGGTTTTTTGTTCCTTTACCAATAAAGAATATTTCGTTTTATGTACCCTAAAGTCTGATAGCAACGAATACTTAATGCCCTGTTTAAGGGGTGAAATGGCGTGGGATCAATAAACCTTGCAATTCAATCAAGATAATTAGAAAGTCATCACTGCGCCACCTTGCTACTCGACGTGGAAGTTGAACGCAAAAGAAGATGGTTTACTGGCGTGGCATAGCGTGCTAGAGCAACGAGGCAGCTTTCTGGATTGTTGCTATAATGAAGTCTTTGAATGTTTCCCGTTACTGTGTCCTCGTGCATCATTAATTATGTGGTTCATTAAAATAGAATACATCTAATAGATTTATTTTCGACTAAAAGTATCAGTGATATAAATTTCGTAACATTCCGACGAATAATCGGATGTGAACGAATATTGCACGAGTGTGCACAAGTTCGGGTGTTCACAATTCACACGGAACTATTTAGAATGAATCCCTCGTGCAAATAATCAGTCTAAAGTGACAATAAGTTTATGTAATTAAAAGAAAATATAATGGCGACGCCAACTAATGGTAACGGTAACCTGGTCGACGAGTTCGAGGAAGCGTTTCAGGTAATTATTAAAAAATCCTTAATTTTTCAATGAATCATCATTAAATCTGTACTGATAACATTCCAGCAATGTCTGAGTATCCTCACGAAAGACGAGGGTTTGGGAAGCAATGGTATTGGTGTTCCTGGTGGTTTGTCCGTGGACAAAGAAGAAGTGAGAAGCGAAGCTGAACAAGTTACTCTGAGATTTATAGATTTGGCTAGGCAAATGGAAGCATTCTTTCTTCAAAAAAGATTTCTATTATCAGCCTTAAAGCCAGAATTGGTTGTGAAAGAAGACATAAATGATTTACGATTAGAATTAGCACGTAAAGATGATCTCATTAAAAGGCATTACGACAAGATTGTTGTCTGGCAAAATTTACTAGCCGATCTACAAGGATGGGCTAAATCTCCTGCGCAAGGCCCAGCACCGAATGGTAAATATTAGAATCTTCCGATTCTTATAAGAATTATGATCAACCATATATTTATGATCCAGGTTTACCAAATGGCGCGCAAAGTGGGCAGAACCAGCAAGCGGCAAATGGAACAGCAGCTGCAACGATACAACAACAGCAGCAGCAGATTTTACAGCATCAACAACAATTACAACAACAGCAGCAGCAGCAATTGCAACATTTGCAGCAGCATCAAATGCAACAGCAACAGCTTCATCAGCAACAGGTATTTAAATAAACATATTAAAACCAAAGCAGAAATTGACGTATATTCAGACAGGATCCTGTGAATAAACCTCGGAAGTGTTTCATAAAAGATACTCATAAAATCACAGTGATCTTGAACAATATATATATATACACATATATATATATACTGAGATTTGCTGGTAGTTTATATGAAATTTGAATTCAACATAGTTTTTTGTATTTTACTTATTAAAATGCTATATTTATTGTTATAAGAGTATTCCACTGTCTCTTACTATTTTAAATGAATGGATATTGCTGTTGGCTAATTATTATGCCCGTATGTGTGCATGTGAGCGTGAGTGCGTTTGATTTAGTTACACGAGTCTAATTGTCATGACTTAAAAGTTAGTAGGATGATTGAAAACAATGATATATTTCATTTTGGGATGACGCATCATGACAAAACATAGTCCATTTATATAGCAGAAGATTCGATTAGATCTACCATCACATGTACTCAGTGCCTTATAAAATTCCTATTGAAAGAATTTAGTTGAAAAGTAGGATGGCTTTTATCGATATGAAATTCTCTCGTCGCATTGCAGTTCTTTTTTTTTATTGAGAGAAGAAGTAACGAACATCACTGTATTCATAAAACGGTGCCAAAATAAATATGATTAAAATATGTACAAATAATTAACCAAAAAACGAGCGTATTTAGTGTGAGAAAGGCAATAATATAGGAATATAGAATGCCTGCTTAAAGCCGAAGGAAGAACTGGAACTCTCTTAATTGTGTCCCATCATTTATAATCACAAAGTATACGCGAAATCGAAAGTAGACGCTGATGAATGCTCTTTGATATAAATGTTCAAGTTTAGAAAATGAAAACTATATATTTGCATATGCATACATACAAATATTTCTACTTTTACCCATTCTATTTTTTATATTCATCATTTCCATATTGCACACTTCCCTAAATGGCATACTTTCTTTGTTCAGGCAAAGTATAATTGAAAGCAGTCGCCTATGAAATTCACCTAATACTCAGATTTATATTCTTTGCATGAAAACTCATATGCATGTATCTTGCATTCTCATAAGTAAAACTGTACTCTCTACGTGATGGGAATCTGTGTTCCAATATTTCTTCTTCTTCGCGTTCAAAACAACAGTCGTGGTTATATAAAACGAAAGTTTGTTACCATCGACGAAGTTATAAAATGATTGTGATCAAAAGTGTCATTTGACATATGTTGAATTGACATACAAGTAGAAGTCTGCGATAATAAATCTTTGTTCATAGCAAAAGAATCATTGTGCCTTTTTTCATTTCCCCGGCCTCTGTATCGTCATCCTGTAAATCCTACTAGCCTATGAGAGTAGTTATTTCTTAGTTTATATACACTTATCTGTTTCTCCAAACACATGCATGCGCATCCATCCTTTTACTAGTTCTGTGTCAATCGGCAGTCTTTTGATTTGGTATATTAGAATTAATGAAATGACAATGCCCGATTAATTACAGGTACAACAAGGAGCAGGTGGTCCTCCGGCGAGTGGATTACAGGGTGTAGGAGTTTCAGTGAGCCAACAAGGAATGTTCATGACCCAAGGTGGTGTTGGGGTAGCTGGAGGAAGAGCCGGTGGATTCCCAGTGGGCGGGGTTGGCAGCAGCGCATTGCAAGGTCCTTTGGCCTTCTTGGAAAAGACAACGAGCAATATAGGAATGCCGGAGGGGCGCAGTTGACGCGGAAGGGGGAGGGGCCGCGGTCGGGGTCGAGGAAAAGGTAGAGGAAGAGGTCGAGGCGGAGGTGGAAGCTTGCCACCGCCACCACCACTTCTGGATCCCTCGGACCCATCGTCGTATGCTGCTGCTGCCGCAGTTGCAGCTGCTGCGGCAGCGCCCCTTCCCTCTCCACAACAGCAGCCTCCATCTTGTACGTAGATTTATTTATCTACAAAACAATCGCCACAATATATTGTGTCAGCCGCGCCCCACCCCCTTGCTATGTACATCTTCCATAAATGATGGCATATTTAATTTCTCCTTTTTGTTTGATCCAAATGTGCAAGGCGATTATTTAGTGAATTGTCGAAGAGACACGTACAAGGAAATGTTGATTCAATCAGCAACAAAATCCTTAATTGTCATGAGAAAGATCTGTACATATTATAACTACACGATAGATAAATATGAATGTAATTGATACTTGTACATATAGAAACTCATATGGTAAATCATGTATTTTATTATATTAAGTTTTAGTATCCATTAGCACTTTTACAAATCGTGTGTAAAATTACACAGTAATGATCAAAATTATCAAATGTATTTTAAACAAATAAAATGTAAATTGCCCAAACGACTAAGTTCCTCCCGCGGACATCGTTTCTTTTAAAAAAAATGCATGGCGTTCAGATTTCGAGTATTTAGTTAATCGACGCGAGTGAATAAAGGGTATGAATAGTATTATAGTACATTGACAGTTACACGCAATACCACAAGATACCGTGACTCTGGATACAAGATAAATCAGCTGTACAAGAAACAAGTTACTATCGTACTGAAGAATATAATTCTGACATAGACCTGTACATAATCAAACGTGACAAGCATGAGTATTAAGAGTCGCGTTGTTCTCTTCTCGATTTCTTTGACATTCCGATTTGGTACTGCTCGTCGCGTAGTCCCCTTCAATTTCAGTATACACAGAATTCGGAATGTACATACTTAAGGGAGGCAGTCGAGTGCGCAGTTATATAAAACAAACGGAAAAATTATATATACATATATACATGCGCGTTAAGCGCATGTATGAATACGTATATATGTATAAATAAAAATTGATTTGGTAGACTTTAGCACAGTTTCTGTATGAATTGGATGAGAGTACGTGTTGGACGACCAGTCATTCCAGCTGGAATGTATGGTAAGTCGTCATGACCAGGACCCATAACTCCTGCAATGTCTAAATGCAGCCATGGCATTTCTGGCACAACAAATTCCCGCAAAAATGCTGCCGCTGAGCACGAACCACCGCCTTTGTTTTTCGCATTATTGTTCAAATCAGCTGCTTTTAACTTGGCTGTAAAATATTAAAGTAATATTTCTTAAAGAATATTCTCCAACTCCAAATGATCGTAATACGAATATATTCTAAAGATAAACTTACTCATTTCATCCTTGAAATGTTTCCACAAGGGAAGTCTCCATACTCGATCACCGGATAAAGATCCAGCAGACTTCAAGACATCAAAAAGCTTGCCGGAATTCGTGAAAACTCCTGTTGCCGCACCACCAAGAGTAATTCTCATCGCACCCGTTAATGTAGCAATGTCCAAAATAAACCTTGGGTTAAATTCATGAGCGTAGCAAAGAGCATCAGCCAAAATGAGTCTTCCTTCAGCATCGGTATTGTCAACGATAATAGTTTTTCCGTTCATGGCAACTACCAAGTCACCTGGTTTTGTAGCAGTACCCGAAGGTAGATTTTCAGTAAGTGGAATAAGTCCGACAATATTGGCTTTGACTTTGAGCTCTGCTGCAGCGCGTACAGCAGCAGCTACAACAGCAGCACCACTCATATCGGCTCGCATCTCATCCATGCTTGCTGGTGGCTAAGAAACAACAAACACATGCTCGTCAGTATAAAAAAATAATTAACTAATTGTTAAATAACTTACCTTAAGGCTGATGCCGCCAGCATCAAACGTAACACCTTTGCCAACTAATGCTATCGGTGCTTCAGAGCTATCATCTGCACCCTTGTAGCAAAGCTCCAAGAATTTTGGTGGCTCGCAACTGCCCCGTGAAACACTAAGGAATGAACCCATCTTTTTCGACTCTGCCCATTCTTGATCATGTACTTGAACGTGAACTCCTAAGTTGGATAAAACAGAGGACACCTTTTCACAGAAAATCGTTGGTGTCATTAGATTCGCTGGAGTGTCGGCTAATTCCCGAGCCCAATTCTGTGCTTGAGCTTTGATATGTCCAGATTGCCATTCAACCCTTAGTGAAAAAGTCAGATACAGAATTCGTAGTATAAGCGCTGATTACGCAATAGAATAATAATAGTACTTACTGTCCTTCAGATCCATAGAGACTGACATTGGGGAATACTTTTTGCTTTTCTTTATTTTTGAAAGCTTGGTAAAACCACATTGAAAGCTCAGCCCCTTCAGCTGCGGCTTCCGCGTCGCCCAAAGGTTCAATATTAATGTCCTTTATTTCAACGGTGTTCAAAGCGCGGCATCCGGCTGTAAATAAAAATGTTATAAGTTTTCCACGTACATGTAAAACGAAGATGTTTGGATTTTATAAATACCTGCAGCGGCAGCTCGAATATTTTCCTTCCCAATGTGGACTTCTTCAAGTTCGTCAACGCCAACATTTTCTTTACCAAGCCCGACAACTGCTACTCCAGTAAAATCACCTTCCAAACCCCAAAATACTCGGGTATCGCCTTTCGAAAGCTTTGGTCCTGCTCTGTGATGAGACAATCATAGATGCTTTGTCAATGATGTTTATTAACATCAAGTTGTAATCATAAAGCAAGGTAACAATGTGGCATTCTGGATAAGTAGGAGCATATCATATCGATTACTGACACTAGTTGGAACATGTATTGACACACAAATCGAGAAATTTATTTGACAACAAAGTCTAGGCGATCTGGACATGTATAGTATGTTACAATCTGCGATTTTAAAATATGTTCTAAAAATAGACTATCCTCCGCATATCTCCTAGAATATCTTTTCTGTGTCTTACCGGCAAATACTCCTAAATCTAGAATTACTCTTTCCATTATCATAACTACATATTAATTCTCGACTCTCTCAGATAAAGTGAAGACAATTAATTTGCACTGACAGTACTTAATGAGTAGAGGTCACAACTCTTTGCATCGCTGGTGCTATCGATCTGAAATAGTAATATTGACAAATTGCCCCTAATAGAATGAGGTACTGTATAATGTAAAGCTAATTCCGCATTATAAATACTGGATTTTTCATTCGCCTAAGTTTTGACATGAGATTTCATCCACTATAAATTAAAGCACTTTCTTTTTTGAACAGCACATCGACAAAGAAGCTAGTTGAAATTGACACATCAATATCTTGCGGCATTTAACATTATAGCTATTACCTTAAAGTGTGGCTTTCAGAGCTGTGTGTAAGTCTTTCGATAGAAAATAATAAATGTATCGGCTATTGAAAGACTGATAATTAAGAACATACTGAATTGCTCTTAGAGGCCATTGAGATTGGTTTCACAGTACTTACATTATCTTAAGTGATATCAAATATTTAGGTACTGATGCTTCAATAATTCTTATATCAACTATTACGCTTTACCCAACTCTGACCTTAACACATGGAAAGATATATTTACGCCCATAGTAGGAACTTAAGTAATTTCCGTCATCAAAACGAAACTTGTGTATTTGGCACATGTTGAATGTTATAATAGTGAATTCGTACTACTGTGAATACCAATAAGCAACAGTTGTGTCGCTTTTCAATTATTTAGGCTGTGCTAATAAGCTGTACAATATCAGAGTGTGAACTTTACTCTTCCTCGTAATAACCCGAATATTTTTCTTTTTATTAAACAAATGTGCATGTATCAAGTTGTGCAATTAGTTCCTGTGCCGAACTGCTACATTTGGACACGTCGATAAATTTAGTTTGAAAGGGCGTAAGCAACAATGTTCATCGTTTCATTCTAAGGAAATGTACAAGGGAAAGAAATGTTTGTGCTCCCTAAAAACTTAGAGTAAATATATTACTCCAGCTAGTCAGTCTCCCAAAATGTGAACATCCGTGTATCGGATGTCTTTTGAATTAATGTTTAGAGACGCACGACAATATCTAAAGCAGTTCCCTTCTTTTGTCTGTCATGCTGGAACGCTGAGTCATTTTAACATTGCAATGCGACGTTTCATTGCTCATTGCATTTTTGCTTGGCCATTAAACCTCAACTGACTGAATTTCATTATCTTCACACGAGTTCTAGAATCTTAATAATTCCTTGCGAATTAGCCGCAACGACAACGTTAGACATTTGCCTCCAACATACAGCAGAGACAAATTCATTCAGATCCTCTTCCCTTCGTTCTTGCATTTCTAATATACTTCGAATGCCGTCAAATTTATACGAAAACAATTGTTTCGTCAGCCCTTTGTAATACACATAAAGTGCGTTATTTTCAGAACCGCAGGCTACGTAATCGCCATCGGTGGCGAGGCCTACGAAATTCTTTTCATTTACATGCCCAACGAATGATCGCAAACAATGTGGATTATTAATATTCCACATTTTCAATTGTGAATCCGTACTGGCTGATACTATTTCCTCTTTGTTGATAAACTTCACATATGAGACAGCCTTACGATGACCTTTGAAGATACACAATGCTTCTTTCATATTGCGCAGATCATAGTAATGAACACAGTGGTCAGCAGAGCCGAAAGCTAGATGACACGAACTTCGTGGGTTAAATTTAACACAACAGACATTAGCCTTCGCTTCCAGGGAAGCTACAGAATGGTCGGTATTAAGAGCCCACAATTTAACTCGGGCGTCATCGGAACCCGATGCTATTAAACGAGTGTCAACATCATTAAAGTCAACCGACCAACATCTCTTTTCATGTTCTTGAAATGCTTTGGTCCTTTGCCCAGTAGCAGCATCCCAAACTGTCACAGTACCCTCGTAATCGGAAGATGCTAACATACCCTTGTGAAATGAGTTCCACGAAACACATGATATTTTGGAACTAGAAATCATTTCTACACAGGGATAATGTATATCAACTGTGTCGCGTATTGCTGTCCCATAATCGAATACTTTAATTCGTTTCGTTACACCAGCTATTGCAAAGAATTCATTATCTTTGTCAAACTCTATGCTTGAAACAATAGTCGAATTGCTGAAGATGTCTAATGAATAATTAAGCGTGGCTAATGGACGCAAAGAATTATATCGGGAGAATTTCACAAGATTCTCCCTGAAAACATCGAGGCCGGAACTTGTACTGTGTAAGGATTCACCCTGTCCTTGTGGTTTTTGGTCAAGAAGTAATTCTTTGGCACGCGAATCGAAGTAGCATTGCACAAAATCATCGAAGTGAGCATGCATCCTTTTTCGTCGTATCGCTAAAGTTGAAGTAGCATTAGGTGTTCCTGGTTTTTGGCTGCTTGTAGGATTTACAATTGATTCACTCGCAATTCCTTTTTCATTCGGCTTGACCATATTCGAGTCTATTATATCAATAATACCAATCATTTCTCTTCTGATAGCCGAAACTTGAGCGTTATCAGTTTTGCTACATTTCTTGAGATCTTCGATTCGCGGACACTTGCTCTGAACGTCTCTAAGAATACCTTCAACTTCTTCCACATCTTTCTTTATTAATGTTATTTCCTTCTGTAATTGATTCTTTTGCTCTTCCCTTTGTTGCAATAAATGCTTTAGAAACTCGTGTAAAAGTTTATTTTGCGCTGCGCATGTTTCTGCTTCAAGTAAGTGTTTCCTCTGTGTTAATACTTCTAATATTACGTTTACATCGGGTAAAGTAAGATTGGCGCTTTCTGCAGCAACAATATCTCTTAAACCATCGCATGGTGGTTCAGCAGCGACTCCTCTATTTCTTCCGTCACCAGAATAAGAACACAGCTCAGCTAAACCTTTGAGTCTTGTCTTATGTTTCGATATTAACTCGTTAAGAAGAAAGTTTGGAAATATGTCCTGTATAGTCAAACTGAAGCTGCATTTTGGACATCGTCCATTTGTTTCGAGAGATATGACTATACATCGATAACAGAAGGTGTGTCCGCATCGCGTTATGTGGGCTTCATCGATTACTTCAAAACAGATGGGACACAGATAATCGTTGTTTTTATCTTCGAGGGTGCCACTAATTCTGTGAAGGACATTCACTGGATGATGATGCTTAGTCGCTTTATTACTACAATCGGTTGTACCCCCGCTACTTCCCGCGGCGCTATCGCTACCGAGACTGGTATCATTGATAGTCGACATCGCTTTTGCCCTACTTAGTACTATCTATGCTATCTTTTAACAAACCTTCCTTCTATCAATATATTTTCACGCGCTTCATATTGCTTGTACTCTTTCCTCGCAAAATAATTCCCTACCAAAATCTACTTTTCTATGAGATCGCGTGTAACGCAACTATCACAAGCTATGCGCTACTATTGTTTGTCTATAGAGCGTATTGCGTTTCTTGCAATTCCGTCTTCATATGGAGCGTACAATAGCGTCTCTCAGTCTAGTCTTTCCTGAAACAATGAAAATAATGCCAGTGAGCTCATGGATCATATTGTTTCACTCAAGTTTCAAAGTCTTTCTTAACAGAAAATACTCTATGACAAATCTTTGAAAAGAACAAAGGAAAAGCAACTCTGATTGTGGAAAGCTCAGGCAGCATTATGAAAATTGTTTCAGGCTGGAATAGTGAATAAAACATTTCAGTATAGTCGATATTAGTTTGTGTACATTGTAAATTGAAAGAACTAAATATATGCTATAAAGTAGATATGATTAATGTTCATGGTTTTCGGTATAACAATGCCAGTTTACCTCACTCGTCGTGTATGGTCGTGAGACTTTATATAACTAGAAGTAATATCCCAATATTTCGGGCTAGTACTTTCGAGCGATGGGATTAACAGTCTGGGTCATGTGATAAAAAGTGTCGAGAGGACATGTGTTAAGTAATAGAACACAGACAGTGTTACAACTTCAATTGGTAATAAAGAGAGACGGTTTACTGAACTTACAATTGAATATTTTTCTGCAGATTTCCCTTCACGAGTTCATCGTACTTAGTTGCAGCGGGAGTGAGTTTAAATACACGTTCGTCGTCCGTTTGGTATACACCGAGCACCAATCCTTTCTGTTGAGAATGAAAAGAACACGAGTGAGAACCAATGGGGGTTATCATGCATTGAATAACTTGGAACTCGTAGAATAGAAGAAATCTTAAGTTCTCTTAGCTCATATAAATTCCGCCGTGAGTTTAACAATCTAGAAAGTTAGCTTCGAACATTATGCATTCCAATAACATACATTCCCCCGCCGCCCTTCAACAAGTCACCGAAACCGAGGGCGAAAGTTCGTCTTTTCAACAGTTTGTCGCGCACAGCAGAAATATCATGATTTAAATCCAAGTGAAATATCTACCGGATATCTTTTGGTACATGTAATAACATTATACTTACCTTCATGGTCGAGAAGTTGCACAAGAAACGTAACTGCGTATTACCGTATTGCAGACTCTTACCCCTGATAAGAGACAATGCCATAATTTGTTCGAGACTCGAGAGTATTTAGGCGTGATGTATATGGACATATACATGCGTGCCTTCGTGTAGATATACGTACCTATTTGTAGTAGATACACAGCTCTCTCGAAAGATACGATATCTGTGCAACCTGGTCACCAAGTGAGGATAGATTTGCCACTCTGATAGCTTTCCTCATTTGGTTTCGGCGTTGCCCTCTACTGGTGTCTTCCACGAATTAGACTATTGGAAGAACTTCACACGGTAAATCAAATGAATTATAACTGGTGAAAACAGAAAACTACAACTTCAGTCAGTCATTCAAATATTTTATTATTACAAATTCTTGATGGTCTATGTACATTTTTGTACGTAGAGTACACTAATTATATAATAAATATTTACATAGATTTTCGAAGGATGAAACATAAATCGGAACTTAAAAAGGAATGGGAAATTAATAGTATACTTTATTTATTTAAAAAGTCTGCCATTGGATCTTCAGCACGTTGTCGTTTCATTTGATAGGCTTCTATCTCTTCTGTACTCAAATCTTTCGCTTCGTACATGCTATTGTACGGTCGTTTACGTTCATCTATTGATAGTAATCTGTCTGCATCTCGTCGACTTTCCTCTTCTTTTCGAAGAGCTTGTTTTAATTTATCCTGCTCTTCAGCTTTCGCTGCTTTCCTCCTACTCTTTCGCTTTTCCTTCTGCTTGCGCTTCCTATCTTTCTTCTTCGAACTAGTCTTCCTTTCCGTCTTTGTCCGTATGTCTTCTTCATCGCATGAACTTTCACTACTCGATGAACCATCGTCGGATGAATCTGATTTGTCAGATGCGTCTTTCGTCTCTTGTTCAATGAGCACGCTTTTCTCTTTGGCTTCGTTCATTATCGATTCAGATGCTCTTATACCCGCTTCACCGGTACAATAAGAATTTTTAACAAAAGAATGACAACACTTGTACCCCCATTTCCCATCTATCCAATATGAACCCCAAACAGACGAATGATTATTTGGAAAAACATCCTCTTCGTATTTCGAACGAATTACTTGTCTCTCTTGGCCCTTAATCACCTTTCCATACCTAGAGTATTCTACGTAATGTTCTGTTTGAGCTAATAAAAGAGAAGGTGGTGGAGCATCAAGATGTTCCTCACCACCATATCGATTAATTATACTATCACGAGCTTTATCTTTAAGCTGATCACGTTTCTTGTCGTATTCCTGTTTAAGTAATTCAAGTTTTGTTGGTTCTGCCAGTAAATGAACATCTACTCCCTTTTCATGAGCATCCCAGGCAAATAATTGTGCAGTCGCATGCTTTTGCGTATCACCTGAGAAACGAGCGAAGTTCTCGCCCTTATAGTCGACCCTGCAATGTAAATTATATGTAACATTCCTGTCTTACTTTTACATTATGAATCTCAATGAATTTAATGATTCATTTTATACTTACTCTCGTTCTGTGCCCACATAAGGATTATCGCGCATAGATCGAGTTTTTGGATCGTAATACGCAGAATTTGGATCCAAATTCCTCAGATACTTCGCGGTATCTTCTCGAATACGAAGATTTCTTACAGTAATACGTTGTTTTGAATCGACTTTTGTACCAGGCATATCAACTTCATCTACATATTTATCTTCGTCTTTATCAGAGTCTTGTTCATCGTTTCCTTCAGCATTAAGTTTCTCTGCACGCATTTCTCTTTTGGCATCCTCTATTTTCTGGTATTCTTCTACAATAGCTCTATGTTCCGAAGGATCATAGCCAGCCCATCTAAATAAAGACATTAAAAAGTGGATTAATAAACTATGTTTTAGATTTTAATCGACTTATGTATTGGCATATAATAAAAAGGCATTACCTATCTCTTTTTCCATCATAATCCATAGATAATTCAGGCTGGGTAAATTCATCCGGTGCAATGTTTGTATTTGTAAACTTTGCACCAATCTTCCTTGGTCTTTCCATGCATTCTTTCTTTTTGTGTGTCATTGCACCACAATTTTCGCAAGCCCCTTTACGATATTTTATTGCTGTCTTAGAACTATCAACACCACGATTGTACCATTCGTCTATGCTACTGAATTGTTTTTGCCTTTCCGGCTGCGGCCTTTGATGCTTCAATGTTGGTCCCTGCAGAAGAATGTTTTAATGATTTTATATTATTTCTTGGGAAATGTGAAAGACATTGATTGCTTGAAATTATACATGCCTGTGCTCCAAAATACCATGGTGTGGCACTTATGTATTGTGGTATATGAGGATTTATATCTTTTCCTTCTTCGTCAACAGCAGCTGGTGCTGTACCTGCTTTTCTTGCTTCTTCTAACTCCTTTGCTTTCCTCCAATCTTCTCTACTTTTCTTTCGAGGTTCATCCTCGAAATCACTCTTGTTTTTCAAGATATTTGATACAGGAACGTTGGCTAATGGATTAGCCATCTTCGCAACCTTTCCACTAAGTATAATAAATAAAGTCTGACTTTCAAAACTCTTTTACTAACATTATACGACGTAATTAGACATAATACGTCTTTGAAGAATAATCACGTATACACAAACAATGCAACATGGGAGAAACCTAACCCGTCTTTCACTCTAATCTGCTCTAAACTTTCAATCATGAAATGACGATCCTTATGTATCGTACACAGAGTATACTGCGACTAATTTCAGAGGACTCCATTTATTAGCGCATCATTTTTGGAACACATTCTTGTTCCAGATATATCTGATTCAGAAATATTTTATCTACTTCTTCCTTTATTTATCATTAACTTTGTGAATGGTATAAAAAAAGGTCTCTTGATATTTCGGGAAAGTTATATATCGATTCTTTGTTATTTTATATACAATACAGACAAGTATAGGAGCATTGGAAACCGCCCTGAGTGGGCCCCATGGGCACACATAACATTCCAACATTTACAAAGTGGGGGTCTATCGGGGCTGATCGGGGCCTTATAAATGTCATGCGTTCCATTTGACACTTGAAGATTTAATATTCATTGCAACGCACTCGATTTCTTCACACAGGAGAATGTATAGATCTGACGAAAGTGTATCGGACATAAATATATCTCCGTATAATTAAGGAAAGGAAAGAGAGTTCTCCAGCTGCTGCGGGAACTGGAATGCGGGTTCAAAATGGAGGAAGTCCCAGATAGATCGATATTGCTCTGTAATGTCAGACACTCTTACTAATTTCTCCGTTTGTCGGATAACCGTAAGTTCATCTTGGATTTAGCTCTTTTAATATCCAATACGAAATCGATCCTTTAAATATAGAACGCATGTCCCGTATCCACGTACATGTACCCGCGAAATTCGACAGTAAGGAAGAAGGCTTCTTTTTTAAGTGTCCATTTTTTTCAATTGTCTAACTAACGATTCGCAGTGTCTGTTATCAATTGAGATAAATTATAGGAAGGGAATTAATTTAACATTGTAAGAATGATATATTTAATTTTAGAAAAGAGCATGGAATGGATGGATCATGCCCATTACTTTTCCCAACATTTGGAGAGCAAAGCAGCTCTGAGAGGGAAGTCCTATATCCGAGTCAGAAAGTGGGATTGTACAGGCCAGGCTCGGATGCCATTGACTTAGGATATCATACCCTGGATAATAATGCCTGCCGTTCTACATCATCTCCAGCTGCCGCAACTATTCCTATTAGACAGCAATCCCTCTCTCAACAAAAGAGGATATATACCACTGATCTGTGCCAGCTAGATGATAATTTATTGCTAAAAATACTAAGTTGGCTTAGTACGAGGGATTTGTGCGCCCTCGCTCAAACTTGTAGGCGTTTATGGGAGATAGCGTGGCATCCATCATTATGGAAGGAAGTTGAAATTCGTTATCCGCAAAATGCCACAGCCGCCTTGAATGCCCTAACAAGACGCGGATGCCATGCTAGTATACGCCGACTTGTCCTCGAGGGTGTTACCGGCCTACACGGACTTTTCGGCCAATTGCCTTATTTGAGCTTAACTTCTTTAATTCTCCGTCATTCTCGACGTGTCACAGATGCTAATGTAACTGCTGTCCTGGATAATTGCGTACATCTGAAAGAGCTGGACTTAACTGGATGCATCAATGTCACTGGAGCATGCAGCCGAATAACAACGTTGCAATTACAATCTCTCGATCTTAGCGATTGTCACGCGGTTGAAGATTCGAGTCTCCTACTGACACTTTCTCGTATGCCACATCTTAGCTGTCTTTATCTAAGACGATGTGCTCGTATTACTGATGCAAGCCTTGTTGCTATCGCTTCTTATTGCGGTAGTTTACGACAGCTTTCAGTATCCGATTGTATTAAAGTTACAGATTACGGTGTACGAGAAGTGGCAGCACGACTCGGTCCATCCTTACGTTATTTCTCCGTAGGGAAATGTGAACGCGTATCAGATGCGGGTCTTTTGGTTGTTGCCAGGCATTGTTATAAATTGCGATATTTAAATGTCCGGGGTTGCGAAGCATTTAGTGATAGTGCAACATTGGCCTTAGCACGAGGATGTCCACGTTTGAGAGCACTTGACATAGGAAAATGCGATGTAGGAGATGCAACTTTGGAAGCTTTATCAACGGGATGTCCAAATTTGAAAAAGCTCTCTTTGTGTGGCTGCGAACGAATTACGGATGCGGGATTGGAAGCATTGGCGTATTATGTCCGCGGTTTAAGGCAATTGAATATCGGGGAATGTCCGAGAGTTACGTGGGTCGGGTATCGCGCGGTGAAACGGTATTGCCGTAGATGCGTAATAGAACACACTAATCCTGGTTTCTCAAGCTGACTTCCTTACTCTACGCCTCGCTTGTACTGCATGCAATATATTTATTAACAACTGCCACTTCAACACTCACTTAGCTCTTAATTTGTAAAAAGCAACTGTTCTTCGATCAGATGTAAAATAATTTTTACGTATGCATATAGGTAGATAGATAGATAGATATATATATATATATATATATATTATATATACACACGTATATGTCTCGAAACTAAACTGTGCTATTTATTGATTTTGTAATTTAATGTGCAAATAAAGTTTTAGAATTCTACTATGTTCGTGACGTCACTTATTCCTTGCATTACGTTTAATTGACGTTTAGTGACGTCATCATTGTATGCATTCAGATGTCACTCGTACACCTTTATGGATCTGATTGGTCCACATCAACGTTTGCGGCGTAAACATAAATCCCGCGAGAACGACCCAAAGAACAGTGAAGATTAAACAGTGAAACAGTGAAGAACAATCAGATTAATCAATGAACATCAATCACAATGATAATGAGTTCAAATTATTCGTGAAACTCGAATGTGCCGATGTTGTAACCTTCCAGAAAATGCCAATAGAATATACTCGAATTTTCGGCATACTCCAAAATTACATCATCGCTGAATAGCAACGAATAGTGAAATTTTGTGACTGTTAAAAATCATGAGACCTACGCAAAGAAGACAACAAGGGATGCAATACGGCATGTACTTGCTGTGTATGCAAGCTATGAATTACGGAGTTGATAAAATTCCACCAGTTACATTAATTGGAATAGTCAGTCAGGTAATGATCATACCGGAATACAGAAGACGAGTATTATACGGTAATATAATTTCATTCCAATAAATAATACCAATACTCGTGTTTTACCTTAGGCATTACTTTATGCTGGTGTCATTCAAGTCCCTTGGGAATCTCATGATGTCTGCATATCTGCAAAGAAGATACTTAAATACCGAGATTGGAGGTCTTTTTTTATGTCGAATTTTGAGCACGGTTCTGATATGCATCTTTACTATAATATGATGTCTTTCATCTTGAAAGGATCTTATTTAGAACCCATGTATGGAACTGCAAACTTTATACTCCTCCTTGGTTTTCTTTCAATTGGATGTAGTGCGATGTACATAGGTTTAGGATACAGTTTAATGCAATTAACTGGCGATTATGCATATTTCACGGTTTGCGCTATTGGATTTTCCGCGGTACTTTTTGCATTGAAAGTCATCGTAGTCTGTGAAGAGCAAGATCGATTGCAAGAAGTCGGTGGATTTCGTGTGCCGAGTAAAATAGCTGTTTGGGTCGAACTTTTACTCATTCATCTTTTAGTTCCAAATTCATCGTTTATGGGTCATTTAGGAGGAATACTCCTTGGTTCCTTGTATTGTTATACGTTCATCGGCGAAATAATAGACAATACGATAAATATGATAACTGGTACACCGATTATACACGAAGAACAATTTTATAGAAGGCGGCGTCTTTTCAGGCGATAAGCACAAAGTTTTGTAATTCCTTCCTATTTAACTATATGTACTTAACGTTAACCTTATAATGTTCATGAACATAAAAATAAGCTATATTTTGTAATACGTGAATATATATTATAATATACAATTATTTTTCATTAGATTTTTATGTGATTCATGGGAGTAAATCAAAGATACAACCCAATGTACTTTGTCTTGTATTTTAGTGTTGAGAAAGAGACTGTTAAACATTTTTTAAGATATATAAAGTTGTTAAGATGAACTTGTAAAATTTACTCACAGCCCCATTATGAATATATCATATATTCACAGTGCTTGATCGCAATTATAGTACGCAGCATTGTAATACTTTCGGTAACACATACAGAGCTTTGGGTACTCAACACGATCTGAATATTTTATACAATTTGTACAATGTAATAGTAGGTAGTTTGTATCTTAATTCTGGTTGAAGTAGAGCATCCACTAAAAGAATAAATATATAAGAAACATTTCCATGAAAGATCTTTTGAGATGATGAGCTTAAAAACTTACTGATTATTCGATCTTCCATTCTGTGTGGTATATCATAGAAAATCAAATAAGCACACAATTTCCTTAGTAACGTGATATCTCCATGAATTTCACCCGTGGTTGTATAGGATTTAATGAGGAATCTCAACTCTGAGTAAATATAATCATAATGAAATAATGGTACGATGAATACATTTGTAAAAAGTAAACGATCCTTACCATCTTCCCACAGATCTAACAAATGGGCTGATTTCTGCTTGATAGCAAGTACACTCTCAACGCTTAGTAAAGGTTTACTATCTTCCGAGCATTCGTTGCCCGAGATTAACGAAGACACAAGCTTTATTTGCCATACAGAAAAGCTATTCGGATGTTTCTCCATCACTTCCATACTTTTAATCATATTGATCCATAATGGAAGAAGATTCACTTTATCTTTTATAACACATTCATAAACAATAATAGCGAATGTATGAAGAAACTGCCGTTCAAATTCAGTCTCATTTGGATGTAATCCTGACAACTTAGAGCTCATATCTTTCAATCCTAATGATATGTCGGCTATTTCCATTTTATCGTTGGATGTATCTATCTGCTCATTCCAGCTTCTACTTATTCTGTCCGATGAATCGCTCAAACTTTGACTAAGATAACCGGAACTGGCTTTTCCTAAACTACCATAAGATTGAGCCTTCAGTGTATCATCCTGTTTGACTGTCTCTTTGTTGGACCATTGTAAGAAATATTTCACGATATTCAAAACGGTTTTATCATTAGTAAATGATGTTACGGATTCAGGTCTTGCAGCCCATGCAATGACATTCTCCGTTGTCAATGTTTGAGCAATTAAGCTTCGAAAACCCTAAAACAATCACTGAAATTAGAGAGCAATGTACACTTTACACAAATTGCATGAAAAACTTACATGAGGATCTTCCACATATGGTAAACAACCAGCTCTTTGCTTGACGCTTAATGTGTCGCATTTCTTCAGCATTTGCTCAAGTTGTTTCCAATTGTGATTTTTCTCGAAAATAATTTCCCAATAACGGTCGTCTGTCAGTTCAATTTTTTTCAAACTATTTAATGGCGGTAATAAACATGGAGCCTGGAGTACTAAGTCTTGACCATCAGCATCTTTTTCAGTCTCGAATGTTAAGTGAACAGTAGCGTAACAGTTTTGGCTAGTATCAATGTCCCTGGGTAATATTACACGTGGTTCAGCAGCCAACACATAAAGATGCCGCAGAGCTTGTAGATGATATCTATTATCATTACTGTGTGTTGGGAATTTTGGAAAAAGTGCAATTACAAGAGCAGCTATAGCACTCGGACTATTTGAGAGAGTGTACTTTCCACCTCCAAGAAAAAGAAGACCAAGTGCCATATGTGTTGCTAAATGAGATCCATATGTAACAACGCTGCTGGCAGGACCGACTCTAGTTCTCACGTGCCTACATATTCTCATGATTTGTAAATCACCCGTCCCAGCCATTACCAGAGCAGTAGAAAGTAATATAACATTTAAGCATGTTTCAATCGTCGATTTCCCAGCTAATTCAGCGATGGTTTTATGCGACAATGCAGTAAACATTTGAGCATAATTGTATAGAGTTTTAAATGCATTTCTATTTGCTGTTCCTGCATATTTCAAACCTAATGCCATGCAAGCACCTGCTATAATATTGCAGTATGCTTGACTACGAAATGAAACAATTAATTATTACAAATATTCATTAAGTCATTATAAGTTAATCAAAAATGATTTCTTACTTCATTGTTTCGAGATCTACGTTCTGAGTTATTTCCGGCGTTGGTTTTTGCAGTCTATACTTATACACAATGTTAGGTACATGACTTGAAACCCATGATTTCGTAGGTTCAATTTCATTCCACAAAATAAGCGATTTTGCTAGTATCCTGAGCAAAAGGAAATCAGGTCTTACAAAGTCTAAGAGATACTGAGTATCCGGTGCTTGCATCCATTCGGCAACAGCATGATTTCCAGTATTGAAATACATAAGACCTAGTGCAATGGTTGCACCAGGACTTGTCACGTCAATGTTTATAGAATCACCTTCTCTTATTTGGTAACTAGAAGAATTTAATTAATTATAACTAATGCAGAATAATGATTGCCATAAGATTACAATACCTTGGTGATTTGTATTTATCCTTTTGCGATCCTGTGAATGGTCTGACATGACCACCAACCATGTAATAGTGTAAAGTATCAGGTATATTAGCCAAATCGGGACCTCCTCCACAACCCAATACCACAAGTCCTAATGCTAAGCCAGCAGCTAATGAATAAGATTCTCGATCCACACAATTTTTCATTTCTGGTCCCGGTGGTCTACCAATTTCCGATAATAAAGCATGTGCAATGTGTCTATGTGCAGTCTCTTGATAGACAAGACCGACTCCCATTAAAGCAGCAACTTGTACATTTTGTTGAACATTTAATTCGATGCTAGTTGGAGGCAATAATGTTTCCACGTGCAATGAAAGCAATTTTGTCATCGATACATTCATTGTACCACGATGAGTTGCTGAGAGGCCTAATAAAAGACCAACGCTTGTGGCTTCGTGGCATTCTACTAAGTATTCGTACATACTGAAGGGTGCAAGATTCTTTAAATGACCATTCAATCCTAAAGCCATTAAAAAGCCAGAATGTTCGATTCCAAATTCACCTTGCTGTTGTTTATTATATACTATCCATGTCGAATCAATATTCGATGCATCAGGACGAATACGAAGACCAGCAGCAACACCATTATGAAATAGTGGCCACATATTCATATTTTGTGGAACATCTATATGAGTTAATTCGACTGTTGTTCCTCGTGGTGGTGCTTTTCCACTTAAACATAGTCGAGGGATTGGTAATTGTTCTGTAATTATGGGAGTGGATGTTCTAAGAGTAAACATTCCTCTTCCAACTGGTAGTGCCATTGTTCTGGTGCATAAAGCGTGCAAATGTCTTTCTTGTTCTTCAATAAATTCGTGATCACTAACATCTGGTCTTTGAACAATCGCTATTCTAACTGGCTTTGATGAATTCAATAATCTACGTACTTCGGCTATTCTGTGATCTTTATTAAATCGCAATTTTAAAACCTGTAGTAAAAGTTTGTTTATTAAGTTTCCTATTTTAAGATGTTCATTGGGATAATATTAAAAGCATACCGCATCATCGAACTCCATGCCATCGTCTTGTTCTGGATCTTTAATAGAATAATTCTTGCCCTCGTTCTCATTCCGCAGAGGAGAATTTTCAGATGACAAATGTTTGTCCAGAGCTGCTAAATCCTGTCGATCTATTAATTCGTACGCATGCATTGGCCAATTTGATGGAGGACGTTCTCTACATTTATACATTACTTCCTTTAACATTATTGATATACCAGGTGGTAATATTTCAAGATCTTTCTTTTTCAAGCCTGAAAATCACTAACTATTGAAGTGGATCGAATTGAATAATAATCTGTTGGAGAATTCATATAAACTTACCCATTTCATGATATAGTAATACAATTCTATCCATTTTAGGCTTTTCAATTTTTCGTGGTATTTCCTTGTCCTGTTTATTCCCGATTTCTTGAAAATCTATACGACTACCAGCTGGTATAATAAGTTTCACGAATTTTTCTATTTCCAATGAATCACACATATTTTCGTATGTCACCATTGCTGTTAAAGTGACTATATTCCTCGTTCTTGAATTTACATGTGTCAAATATGGAAATGTTGGAACATCACGGAAATTTAAAAGATTATACAAGGTTTCGAAAATATTTGGTGGTTTCAGTGTCACATAAGTAGGAAATGCGATCTTTTGCAAGTCAGTATCAGAAATTTGTGATGCGCTATTTCGAAAACGACATAGAGTTGGAAAGTCGAGAAAGTAATGGTGAACATACATCTCAAATTTCAAATCCATACTCAATTGATAGAGAAGTTGAGCTAAAAGTGGCAAACTTTTTGACATGACACAATTCAATTTTAAATCCTCGTACAATAAATGCAATGAAAATAGAATCAAAGGGAAAAATGGGAAAAGAACAGCTTGTACATTGATCTTGCCAACATTATTCGAATCAGCTATGCATGATGGCAAACCTTGCATAGCACTTGTAACTTTCTGAAGACCAAGAACATTCGAAATAAAATCTTGAGAATTGCTATTTTTTATCGAGTTCAGCATGTGTATCCAATCGTCAGTAGATCCACTGTTAGCAGTCTTTTGTTTCTTTGGTACAACAGTGGGACTACTACGTTCCATATGCTGTTCTCGTTCATTCTTTCGTATTAATTGTAATTTCTCTACTTCATATCCAAGCATAGAAAATAAAACGACAAGGAAAAGATTCCACTCTTGTTCTGGAGAAAAATCTTGAGGTCCTGGTGCATTACGCGCTCCATACCATTTTACAAGCAACTGCATTGCTAAATCTTTCTGAAGAACACTTCGTAATGTTTGCAGACATTTTGTGACTGTAATAAATCACATATAAATCAAGGATTCCTAATATTTATACGAGATAATTTGTTCCACCATACCTAATGGTGATGTACTTGATGTTGGTAACGTTATTCGGAAATAATTTTTATTTCCATATTCAAGAGTAACTTTATTTCCTACTGCTTCTTTTAATGCCAGAAAATTTGACTCGATCACGGAATTTTCTAACAGTATTGGAGGTCGGGCACAATTTCCTCCTACTGGACTTAATAAATGAACGGATTCCTCGAACTTAATTTCATGGGATGTTCCGCAATTTTGTGATATCAAAGAACTTCGTCGTGGAAATGGCGAGCCCAGTTTATGATTCAAACCAGGCAAGAAATAATTGCATCCCGTCAAATTCGGCAATATTCCTGTTACGTGTAATTTGCCGACACATGTTATGCCGGAATATAATACTATATTGTTCGAAAGATCCATTGTGGCGATCATATGTAATGCCTGCAATATATATTCTAATATATATATGAAATTAAATGCTTTTCCTGGAATTTAATCTTGAATACTAACCGGCAAGTTCGCTATATCTTTAGCAACAAAGTTTGTTACCATACCAAAGATTATTTGCTGCTGTTTATTAGTTTTCTCGAGTCGTACCAAAGACAATTGAGATCGATTTGGAATCAAATAACATAAATAATTTTGTCCCACAAGATCAGATGTTAATACAACTTTGGATGCTTGATCACATACTACATCTCTTAAAGAAATTAAAAGTCGATGGCATATTAGAGTCTGTTTCAATCAACAACTAACTTTAAACTTACTTACTACCTAAAACTCGAAGGAATTGGAAACACAGGAAATATGTGGAAGAGGGCACCAAGGATTGGAGAATGAAATAACAAGATAAATATATTATTATAATTCAAATACTTACTTTGGGATGCCAACATTCTCTGTCCAAACATGATCAAGGCAGATCTCTGGATATAAAGGTCTACTAGGAACTCCAACATCTTGTAGTTGTATACTACTACAACTACTAAGAGGACTATTTTGTGTATGACCCAGCGATGCAGTCACAATCTGATGAAGTCTACTATGATGAAGAATTGAACTTGATGGACCACCCAAGTGAGGTGAAAAAGCAGAATGTGTTGGAGATTGACATCGAGATATTGTTGCCATAGGACTTTGAGAACGAGAATGTTGTTGTCCTTGTGATGGCGATGGTCCACCGGAGCAAGTAGTTGTATACGAAGTAGTACGAGATCCAAATGGACTATTTGATAATCCAAGACCTAATGTGTTTAATTGTGGATTTGGAACACCTATATTAATACATAATGATCTATTAAACAGAGTACAATAAAATAATGTAACAATAATATTATAATATAAAATACCAAAAATGCTTAGATGACCCTTATTCGTGTGGCTCTTATTCTGTGAAATATTACTTCCAAGATGTAATGGTGAAGCACTCATTGAAGGGTTGAATATACTCGAAGTAATATCACCACTTCCACAAACCATCTGACACTCTTCTGTAGAAGCTTTTCGTATTTTATACACAGAATGCAGACCAGTTTTTGTGTCGTATATCACAGCTAAAGATGGCTCAGAACTAGTAAATACTATTCTTTGATTTGATTCACACATGTATGAAATACCTCCTATAAATATTCATACATTTATATATTAAGGAAAAAATGTAAGAATTGAATAAAGAATCAGAAGTTAGCTATGTTAATTTACCATGTTTTATGAGCAAAGGGCAAATTTCATGTAAAGGATGCATCAATGAAAATGCAACTGGTAAATTTGTTTCAGCTTGTGCTTGCAATCTTCCAGCCTCTAAGGAGGTGAATCTGTAATTGAGAATTATAATTATTGAACTACTTTGATAAAACAATACTGTTTAAAGTGAGTAACTATACAAACCTCATTTCAAAAGAAGGAACTTGTGATTTTTCAAGCAAAACACCATATTTAATAGGCCATACAGCAGACACCTATATAAAATACTGTATTAATTCATGCTTGATAGAAGTAGTTATTCTTATCGAACAATAGCTTACTTGAAACTGTAAACTAGAAACATAATCTTCACCACTTTGTGCGAATACTCTAAGAGTATAAGAATCTATCAAACATAAACATTCTACTGTTTCTCCTAACGATTCTTCTTCTTCCAATTTCTTCCCCTTTGATACATGATCAGGTATGCTAGTATGAAATTTACACCACAATGCATGTTTTATGTCAGTCTCGCAAGTATAAGAAGTCTGAAGTACTCTGGTAGATTGACTACCCTTCGAATGAATTGCCACTTTCCCCGAACAATACAATTCTTCTTCGCCACAAGTACTATTTTCACGGACACTCCAGAATTCTTTCTGTATTAATAGAAATATTAATGTCAATTCGACTTATTATTGTGATATTAATACATTTATTGAAACTCACCGGGCAACGATCAGAGATATTAACTTCACTGAGTTTTTGTAATAAAATACTATCCCCAGCAATTGTTTGATTATGTGATAATTGTTGAGAGGCTACTGGCTCTGGATGTCTTAGAGCTGTTTCTCTGCCACCAGGAGTGTATTCCTTTAATAAGTTAGAATTTAATTTGAGCTATGAAAAACAACGACTTTAACCTTACCAAATTCTATTACATACCACCGGTTCTGAGGCGGCAATCATTTTCTCCCTGGTGTCATCCAGATTTGCAGAATATTGTTACTTTAAGTGATAAGAAGAAACTGGTCTACCGTATCTTCACTATTTGTTTCGGGAAACATACACTAGCCGATCTTTGGCAAAACGATATCATGCAACAGGACGCTCTATGAATCGCCATATTCAAACAACTTCAATGTGTTGATGTGACACAGCTGTGCACGTGTAAAAACGTCAATATTATACATATAAGTCGCATTCTATGCGCATATCGAATGTATGCATTTTTTTTTTTTTTAGTTGTACGAGGATTATGAAATAAATAGTATCAACTATTTTGGCACCCTTACACTATATCATATGAGTAGTAATATAAATAGTTCTTTATTACAAATCAAGATACAACTGCCACATAAGAACGTATAAATATTGTATGTGCTAATTGTACAATACTGGTTATTGTTACAATGATACAGCGCTCGGAGTATAATAACCACCAATCATTTCTATCGCTCGTATTTATATTAAACAGAGTATTAATCGTCTTTTTTCGAATAATTAATGTGTAGTACCGTAACTTAACTTATGAAAAGATGTCATTCGAGATTTCTTCTTTAGATAAACGGGACTGAGATATCTACTAAGTTCCAATGGTATCAATTATCACAGTTAAGAAGTATGCAAAAGATTGAAAACATTATTTTCGGATGTATTCCTTAGTACCTGTTCAGCTATGTCATACTATATGGTTCTAAATTCATTGAATAAAGTTGCAGATTATGTAATTCTTTTCACATGTGATTATAAAAATTGACATAATCATATGTCTGTGTAAAGACCTTTATAGATTTATTTTACCAAAGCATACATATTTACAAATACTTCGCAAAATTCTTACTGGGCATAAAAATTACATTTCGCTTGTGTAACATATAGCCAACGAACTTGCATTAAAAGAGCACACTTGAACTGTTATATTGAAACTGAATTTGTCTATTGTACTATATATTCGATGATGATAAAACAAAGCGACTATTTCGATAAATAATTTTGGGGTTTGCTTAAAAAATAAGGTTCAATATTGCATTATCATGTGGACCCGTCCTTGGAAATGGCATATACACATTTCCACATGCATTTCCAAGGAATTTCTATATATAGGTCTTTCGATTTCTCACAGAGATCGCGACCACTAAAAATATTTGTGAACAAAGCAAGCAATCTTCTGTTTTCACTCTCAATCTCGTGCTCTTCCGAGATCGAGGGAAACTGAAATATATAAGACGAGAATCCGGGCATGGAAAGCATTCGAAGAGAATGTTTAACGCGGTACTTGACGATCTTTGTGCCGAATGTGCCAGTACTTGTGTGATGTACTTAAATTATCTGACGCAATATTTTCAATCACTAAATTCAGAATGTTTTACGATGTATTGCTTTTAAACCATTTTCCTCATACTCTCTTTTACTAACCCACATCTTCTTGAATGTATCTAAGGAGGCCAAGATAGATCCTCCGATCCAAGTACTGTATAATCGTTCTTGTGGCGCAGATATCTGGACATAGCAATGCATAAGTAAAAATTAGATTTCTTACATGCTCACTTACATACGAATCATATCATTGATTATTTTAACATACCCTAATTTTGATATCCTTTGGTGCCAATTTACGAATCTCCGACAATAATCGTTCACCAAATCCCTAAAATAAAATGATAATCATTACCACATGAACTTCCTATTTCATTCTTCCCAAAATCCATAAATTCAACTTACTCGGAATAACGTTGAACCACCCGAAAGAACAATATTTTGGAACAGAACTTTTCTCAAGTCTAAATCAGACTTCTGTATTGAATACGTAAGAACATCATGAAGACCTTCGCATTCTTCACCAATCAAGTCTGGCCTGAAGAGAACTTCCGGAGCTCTGAATCTTGCCGGACCAATCTGTTTCAAATGAATATTATATTTTACACTGCTTATATATTATAAGCACCAATCAGATCTTAAAGAATTACCTCCAAATGACTTCCATCAGGTAGTACATATTGGAATTTATCAGTACCAATTGTCTCTTCCTTGTGAGGATTACTAGCAAGATAACAAGCTCTTTCCTTAATTGTCCTAACAATTTCAAATTCAGCTGTTGTTTTAAGATTAATGCCCTCTTTACACAAAAGAAGCCTAAGGTGCCTTGTGACATCTCTTCCTGCTATATCGACTCTCATTATACTATGTGGCATAGCGAATCCTTCATAAATAGGTACTGCGTGTGTAACACCATCACCAGCATCTAGAACTACACCAGTAGTTCTGCCTGTGGCATATCTAGTAAATATTAATAAAACAAATAGATAATATAAAGATTGTATCACTGATAAATATGAAATATTCTATTGTTCTTTAAACTGAATTACTCACAAACTAAGTACAGCTTGCATAGAAACAAATAAAGCTGGGACATTGAAAGTTTCGAAAAACAATTCAGCTGCTCTTTCTCTATTCTTATTTGGATTGAGTGGTGCTTCTGTGAGAAGAACAGGATGTTCTTCACTGAATGTTGATAGCTGATCTTTACTATAAACGTATAACCAGATTCTTTCCATATCGTTCCAATCTGTGACAACACCATGTTCCATAGGATATCTTAGTGATAAAAGACCACGGTGCTCTTCTGCTTTCGGGCCCACAAATAAATCTCCCTCGAGAGCACCAGCCATTACCCGTACGTGTTTAGGTCTCCCGATACTAAAAAAAAATGATTTGATAGACTGATGTGTAATGGTATTTTGCCATCTGTCAGTAACCTCCTATGAATAGGAGCACTGGCAGAATATTAATGAGGCACACTTAGTGGCGTTTCACTTACTAATTTGGAAATCTGCATTTTGGTATCTGATCGCCGGCGAATCCCGCTTTAATCATGCCAGAGCCCTAGAATAATAAATAAATCCACATATCGTCTTTTTAATCGATTAAAAATTATAGGAATCAATTCTTTTTTAAATGGGTAGTGCCATCATTATTGGGAGTATGTACTCTTATGAGTAACGGTCATGAAGGTAATACTATTTCATTGATGACTAATCTGACAAGCAAGGAGACGCTCGATCGTCATTGTTTTTCAATGAATATATGAACATTTTCGGCGTTACTCGTAAGCCGACATTACGGACCCAGAGAATTTGACACGCCGACCTCAGTGAAGGAAGTAACATTATTTCTCGAAATTAATTGACCACTTACATTGTCAATAACTACTGGCTGATTAACAATTACATCATATGGCTCCATGATTAATAGAAAATCACTCAATCCGGGTAAGAAGACGAAGATTCACAACCGTAATCCCTCAGTCACACACCTATCCTTTAGGTGAGCTCTGAAGGGAGTTATTGACAGCGAAGTAAAACGAAAATTACTCCACTCCTTCGACCTGCGGCAGGATTACCAACTTCGTTGGTCCGCCTAGTTTAAACTGAAGAAGTCTGATTCACGATTCTTTTAATCGTCAATAGGACTTTCGATTCAAAAAACGATTGGATATTAGATTAAAGAAAGAAGCAATAAGATGAAGTGATAACAACATTATAACAGTAAAAGGATTTATTTTCGGATGCTTAAGGACTACAAAATAATATTCTACCAACAAGTCACAGCCAAGATTTGAGTGCTCTGTCTATTATATGCTGATTTTTTACTGCTTGGATTTCGAATTTAAAAATTTAAAAAAATCAATGAACGTATGTCTAATTTTTGTTCAAAATTTCACTTGATTTGGGATGGGAGAAATTGAGCAAAACCGTAATTGTTCTCGCAGTTCACAGTATTAAAAGACAATGTCTATTTTAAAGTAGAATAGTATATTCTATCATAATGTGAAATAACTTATTTCTTATAGTACACCTAACTGCATAAGAAGTCACTATTAAAATATATTCTTGAATCATTTGAATCTCGCATCGAAATTCCAATTATTCCGATCCTGTAAAGAGACTTCTATTTTGAATGAACACCCGCAGCCACTTTAAATTCTGTCTGTACAGAAGTAGTGTTTATAGGACGAGAAAGAATATAGTAAAGTTCAATGAATCCTTAATAAAGTTCTGCCATGAGCAAAACAGTCAAAGAACTCCAGCCTGTGAAAGGATGACTGCCTTTTCCTTCGCCGTAAACATCACCGTAGTTCTCCCAAACATACCCAGATTTTTTATACTGTTGTATAGTATTTTGTATCAAGTTCTGTCTTAGGCTTTGGTAAACCTTTTTTGCTTTCTCCTGATAGGGTCCTTCAATATTTGAGTAATGATAAGTTGCTCTAGTTGTCAAATAATTTAAATTGATCCATATAGCTCCGCGCCAATAAGGCGCATCGTGTTCAGTATTATATTTCATATAAAGCGGAGATGTTTTCGCAAGAGAACGCAAACCATGCTTCGTCCAAAGAAGATCACGGTTTGTTAAGTCCTCGAGAACTTTTCCTAGTTGTGGCGAATCAGGATCAATGATTTCTAAAATGTATGGGAATAGCGAAACATAGCCGAAGGATGAATCGACGTATCTTAATGTAGGATCTTCTAAAACAACTCGTATCATTTCCATCGATTGTGCATGAGATCTTGGAGGTGGTGTTGGTTTCCTTAAGGTCACTTTATCAGTATGTAAGCCGAAGTCAGAGTAACTCTGAGTGTTGGGTGACCAATGTAGCATATTTAATAAATTGTTATCAGCTAAATAATCATAAGTTTCTTGATATTTTCCAGCAGGCCGTTGCAACAGATTACCTATTTGCGCCATTATGTTGGCTGCAAAGGCAATCCAACAACGTAGATCGACATGTCGTTCATCAATATTAGGATGAGAAGCTCGTGGATAATCATCCAAACCCGATGTTAATGTTTTAGGATTCAACTCCCTGTTAATTGTACTATCTCGACCTTGCCATCTGTAAGTGCTAGGTATATCTCCAAGTTGAGTGGTATTATACCAATTGAACCATGTCTGAAGTCTCGGATATAATTTGTCAAGAAACTGTAGATCTTTCTCCGAGAGCTTATCACGATTATGTTCAAGAATATAATGTAATGTTAAGAAAAATGTTGGGGGATTTGCATTTGTATTAACTTGCGTGACGAATTCCTCAGGCACTTTTGCTAAGGCTTCTTGGCCTAAAATCATTTCTCTTGGAATCCACCCTTCGACGTTCATCAAGTCGAACCAATGGCTTATAATGTCCACTTCGATTTCTAAATCCCAAGCTGATATTAACAAACCATGAAAGCCTTCATCCCATAGAAAACCACGTGGAAAGAAACTTCTACTAGGAATTGCTGTATACAAAGGTGCTTTCCAATAAGGCACAGGTCCTTTTGTATATTGACTTTGAACTTGCGAGCTTCCATAGAAATATCCTATAGAGCCCAACATATTGGAAAGAGCCATTTTTGCAAATGATATTTCTTCTTCTCCATATCCCTTTGATTTTAATTGAAATATTCTTTCAAATTTATCATTGAATAGCTTACGCTGTTTATCTAAGGCTTGTTTATAATTCTGCCCAGTTAATTTATCAGCACGATCGGTAAAACTACCGGATTCAAAGCTAATCTCAATTTCAAAGGGAATATGTCCTGTGATCTGTGTCACAATGAAATTTGCATCTTTCCTTCTACCTTCGGCAGTGATCGGTAATTGTTCGCCAGCTAAAACTATATGAGACTTGGAAGATCCCTTCTGTGTGGCTATTCTAAGATTTTGTAAAATGGTCTCTTTCAAAACATGTAAACCAGGAGTAACAGTTGCAAGAAAAGAATGCTCTTCAGCTGTACCCTGTATCAAGTTCAAGTTTATACTAAATGATCCCAAACCCTGGGTATTGCCTTCTATGCCTGTTAAATGTTTTTCATCGCCAAGATTTGCCTTAATCCATCCTTTAGTCTCTTCTTCAATTGCTGTATAAAACAGCAAAGAAATTTCTTCTCCCTTTTTCATCAGTTTTTCTGGAGTCACTAATATTCTAGCTGTCCAATCTCCACCATGATTGCCACCAGGCCTTTTTACAAATGTGGTGTTTATGGTTGCTCCATTATCAATAATTTCTTGTACACCAAAAGTTCTCGCATCATGTTCAAGCCAGGCATATCTGGATTAACAAAACAATTCTTATAAATAATATTCTTCAGATAAATAAACCAAAAGATATGGAAATACCTAGATAGTTTGTCGCCTTGTTCGCACCAATGCCTAAATCCACTACCATCTTGCTTTAAAAGATGAGGGAAATACCACATTAATCCTGTTACTAATGAATGCGGATCTCTTGTTTTCATGCCAAAGTATACGTTAGGCCTGTAAGTTCCCCAATATCTATTTGGAACTTCCAAGCCACTTTTGGTTACCAGCTAAGAATAGAAATATTATTTAAAGCTACCTTTCAATGTAACACATAGTTTTTTTATACATACTTTTTCCACATCGTAAGGTGTATTCACTCTGGTTTCCAAGTATCCTTTGTAACTAAACCAAGCAGCAATTCCAATACAGATTGCTGTGGCAACTGAATTAAGCACAGGCATCTTGAACCTTTTTTCAACCTTCTGAGGAGAGGAATGCATTGTTTTCCCTTTGATTCTCAAAGGTTTGTCTTGAGGTTTACATTTTGCCATTCTGTACTTTCAAAACCACGGATTGTCCTTAACCACGTAAATTTCTTTCTAAAGTATTTGCAAGTTATAACAGAGGTATATCGCACGTGTACTTTGTGCGAGCATATGTTGTTTATTCCTGACGATATTTTAATCGGAATATAAGTGATTATATATCATGATAATAGGATTTCTTTATATTTACTATAAAATAAAGAATAAAACCAAACATAGAAAAATTCTCATTCACAAATAACTTTTCCGTCATGCCGGCGTGGACACGTATCCACGTCTTTCTGTCAGGTTACACTTGACAGCTGACATTTGAAGAAAAATAATATCTGCTCCAATCTGTTCTGAATTATACTAGAAGAAACCATGAAATGATTGTATCAATCGTATTAAATATCACACGAATAGTGCTTTAACATTTTTTAAATTTATTTATCCAATAGTTTATATTACAAATAAAGCGTTAACTATATCGTGTACGATATTAATTGTTTTGGGGGAAACAACTAATGCAGTATGTATCGTGCCGTTTACATCGTTGCACACATATTAGATTTTTGGATCAATATTTTCTTATACTCTTTTGAGCGAAAGTCTTTCTATTCTTGTCGTCCTTGTCCCATCTGCAGCATCATGCCGAATCTAGATTGTCTTAAGACTTTTCTGTGATTCGTGTGCATTTTGTGGATCATGAAATGCTATATATGCTCGCAATATGCTTATTTAATTACGATTGTGATTCATGAAATCGTATTTCCCTTAATTCGTTAGTCTTAGATATCTTATACGTGTGTTTTTATACATGTCTTTTAAAAACTTCATAAAACAACTGCGTATATACAACATGGGCAAACACTATAGTTTCGCGTGTTATAATTATATTATGTTCTTATATTTACGAACAGAATAATAACTTACTTATTCTCTCGAAAATCTTTTCGTTAAAAAATTCACAGCGGCATAGAAATATATGTGTCAGGAACAGAATTTTATAACATTAAATTATAGATTCATATTAGAATTTCTTTCTTCGTCGTGGTGTGAATATAATGTATTAATATATACTTGCAGGCCTTATCAATATACTGTAATTGTAAATTGTAACGTGCGAACGTAATTCGAATGAAATATAAGACAAGGATATTTACACAGGAGTATTGCTATATATATATATAGTATGAAATACATTATTGTAGTATGTTATTATTCTAGTGTATTCCTTTCAATACACGCTACACGTTTTATGCATGTGTTTTTTTTTTACGAGTAATGCAATATCGTTTCTATACGTTGTATCATAGCGAATGCTATTTTATATCGACAATGATAGTTTTGATAATGCGCCTCCCGAATGTCGATTTTGCTGAACTGTTCATTGCTAAATGGTTGCTGGAAATAAATTGAATCCGCATTAAATCACGTGAAAGATCTTCGTGGAATGAATTTCTATGCACAACATAACACTGGAAATAAATGTTCTTCCCGGTTGCTCCTCATCTGCAACTGAAAGCACTAATTCATGCAGTATCTTTATATTATGTTTAATACATCATATATTACTTTCCTCACTTCTAATTCAATTAAGCCTTCCGGAATAAATGTACTGCGTGGCTAATATTGAGACGTATAATTTATAACGAAGGATATATAACTAACATCTTCTACAAGTTGCAATGTATAATTTTCTAGTAAATAACGTCAAACAAGATTAACAACTAACAAGGTGTATGGGAACTTTCGCAAGTAAAAAATATTGCTACTGCATGTATAAGCATTTGTTCTGCGATTCAAAACGATATTACTGTCTCGGAAACTATAAACTTTGCAAAAACTTGAACGACACAAACCATTACGCTTACTTCGACATAATACTGTTGCTAATTAAACACTACTCATTAATACTAAATACGGTGGTCGTATTAAGAAAAGGTCTTAGACTAAATATTATTTTCTGTGATCCCACAAAAGATTGATAAGTTATTTTTTTTTTTAACGGAAATGAGATCAAAATAATACTCAACTGTTGATGTATCGTAGCTAATCTGCAATTCAACGGATCAAATAAAATTTGTTAATACATTAGTTAATTGAAATCGTACTACAGTGTGTCCGTATTGTAATAGCCCTCAGAAATATATATGCTCTTCGACGTGCGTATACGTACAATTTTTATGTATCACGTAGACATATATGTACTTTGGTAAATATTTCCTATGCGTGAGATTTAGAATCATGCATTCCACACGAAAGAGCGTATACATATAAAAAGACGATAGTTTTATCCGTGGTATGATGTTACCTTTATCTATAATTTTGTGACTCGTTTCACGTACCCTTGAATTCGCAGACTGGGTCACTGTTCCTCATCGATTTCAAGTACTATCAAATTAGAGTAGACTATGAAATAGACTATGAACATGTTTCAGTAAATCAACCTGAGATACAATAACGCTATGCCTTTAATTATTTCGAGCAACTAATCATCGTCCGTTTATCCACATATCGGCATTTACAATTTGCCGTTCGATTTGGTATTTGTCTTTGGATAGGTCGTCCGACATCTCCGTGTCACATATACCACACTTCGAAATCTCATATATTATTCTCAACAATGATATCAAGCAAATGATTCGCCTAGAGAAAACTCTTTTTTACAAGTAATATGTATATATATATATAATATATCGTCTCGTTAGATTCATCAACCAGATTAATCTCTCTCTACCAGAATACGGATATTTTTTGATATTCTAGAAATCTTTGCCCGGTACAAACGATTCATGCTGTGAAAGACTAATTCGTGATTTAAAGCTGGGACGCATTGGACACAATGAATTCTATCGAAGATGCACCAATTGTGTAACGATAGTCACTATAAACTAATCTCAATATTACTATAGTTATTGGCAGGACAATAGATTTATAGGTAAATGTGTTCGAAAACCGAAAAAGTTCACCGAGAATTCCGAATTGTAAGTGTAAAATTACAACGATTTACTTACGTCCCGGTTATTAAATAAGAATTAAGCGAAAGCTGAAAGGGGAAGTTGAGGACCCGGTGCTTTAATCTGTCTTAAAAGTAATTGCACATACATTATGACACAGAATGATAGTTTGACTGTTACTTTATGCGGCCAGCGCTTACCAGTTCAATATCTTTAAACAGATGTATAGGGGTATCCAAGTATTCTTCCGCTTCCTCGATTATTTAACTTTGCTCGCACGTCAAGTGAGCGGTGTGGAACTGCCTTCTTTTCTTATATGATTTGAATTGACGGAATTGCAACGCAAATGGATAGCCGGATCAGCATATGCTTCTTAGCGCACCTCTGAAGAGCATGATTATTATATGAGAATTCTCATTCCGTGATTAAATCAAAAGCTCCATCGTTTTGGATTTCAAGATGTATCATGTTGCAAATAGATTGGTGAATACAACGTATATGGATGGTATTAGAAATCGTTCTTGGTATTTCTCAGAGGTGGCCAAAAAGTTTTAATAGTAAGCTATCGCTTACATATTAAAGTTGATGTGCTGACTCGACTGGCCACTTGCGTTGACCACGGTTCATTTTCGCAAGCTATCTTTACTGCTCGCGCGGCTAGTTGAGGCTGTGCTCGACTCGCCAGGTCCACCAGCACCACCGGTATCGCCATTGATGCTCGATCCAGCGAGCGATGATGTTGGAGTTACCGGAGCCGAGCGCCTCCTCACTTTTGTCAAAGCTTTATCTAATCTTTGAATGAAAGCATCCACATCAGACTTCTTCATACCTAACGCTGCAGCAGCAGTCAAATACGGAACTGGATAGTTGCTATTGTGCGCGCCCCATCCTGCAGCACAGCATATTAGTCAAAGTATATTATCCAACAAAAAACCCTAGAATTTACATGAGACCATTTACGTACCCTCGAACTTATGCGAAACAATATGCTTCGAGTCAGTTGTTGTAATAACTCTTGTACCGCTGACATTCCGAAGGAACAGCATTGATCCCAACATTGTCACTTGCTTATAATCATGCTGATGACTTAAGCATTGTAAAGTCATACCCATAGATATGGGATTTCCTTTAGTATCGAGCAGCCGTTCTTCGTGCCTCGCTGCTAGTTTTTCTAGCTCTTCTTTTAAGTATGAGAACATTTCCTTCCGCTGCGTTACTAATTGTTTATATCCCGACATTCCAAGGCTCAACAACGTTATCATTACATCCATGACAGAGCTCGCACTTGCTCGACCTGGATACATCTTTGATATGCGATCTAATAGATTCTTGTCGAACGAGCCTATAATTGCACCACCAACTGGTACAAGGAAATTCTTGTCTGTGCTCTGAACAAAGGCGTCAACACGACCTTTTCGCGATGCCTCTTGTATTAAGTACATACACCTTGTACTCTGCAATCTTAGAAACACAATGAATATTAGTAAACTTATAGTACTTAATTTAACAACATTAGAAAAGGTTAAACTATTTTACTTACCCATAAGCATTATTTACAAGGTGGGGTATGTTGTATTGACTACAAAGGGTAGCAACAGTGTCAATAGAATCGCACGCTCTGGGTGCGAAACAACTTGTTGTAGTAAGAACGCAAGCAATGCTCTCACCCAGGGCAGCCATTTGAGATTCGAGTCTTTGCACATCCGTCCTTAATTCATCGCCGGATATTTTCATTTCTATGACAATGGGTTCAAGCCCTGCGGTGATTATAGACTTGAAGCTTGATTTCTGATCGATTCGGGGCCATAAAACATATTTTCCTCTTGGTCTGTCCCTCTTAAATGTTAACATACATAATACCAGGCTCATGCCAGTAGCCATTGGTGATAGAAAACACCCTGCTATACTTTTTATACCTATAATTATAAACATATTAATTAAATATGATTAACATACTATTTTATTTCAAGAAAGTATGATTCGATACTTACCCATATACCTAATAACTTCGAGTACTAAAGCATTTGTCAATTTATACATTAAGCTGCTTCCAGCTGCTTTTGGTTGAACTTCTTCTAAATCACCAGACCTTCCTATTCCATGTCCCATCCTAAAATGACGCCTTGCAACGAGACCAGATGCGAATCTGGCTTCTCTTTCTCCGACACTACAGTTGGCAGGAAAGTTATTAGTATCCATTTGAGCGAGGTCATGTAAGAATGCCTCTATTGTGGCATCGTCCCAGCCTTCTTCTGGCCATTTTTGCTATATTTTAATAAGTTAGAAATATCTTTTGATTAAATGAAATAACATATATTATATCATAATACGAAGAAAGATCTTACATGTTCAATGAAATGCCTTATAAGATTCTCTCTTGTTTTTTTAGCATTCAAGCCTTGTTGTACGTATGTTGAAGGTATGAGCCTTTCTGCTAAACTGAATGCTTGATTATTCATCTTCTTGATTTGCCCGATTCTCTGATACACTTAGGCCACTTATATTTTGAAGCTTGATGTTTTAGCACACCATCGCTTTATGATTATTAAACAATCATTATCAATAATGTTGACTATTTTAAAAAAGGTGATGAATATTGCTTGTTGCAATATGTAAACACAATATGAAAAGCTTATGTTTCAATAATAAATTAAGAAACTCAATGTACCTGCTTTAACTGCCAGTGCAAAAGCTTAAAATGTGATGAAAACTAAAATAACAGGTTTTTTTAAATGTATATTCGTTTAAATAAAACACAAACATGATGTGTGGAAATGAAATTTATTTTTCAGATAATATGATGCCCAGGCATTACACATCAATTATGTATTGTCCCAAACAATAAGGAATATGGCATAATTGTAAATAAATATAATCGTAAAGTAACAATACTTAAATGTTGCTTGCGACGTGATAATATAATCGCAAGCTAATATACGGAAAGCATTATAAATCGGGCTGCTTTCTCGGCGTGCGATTTAACAGAACATAAAATCTACAAAACAGGCAGAATTCACTAAAACCGATGTTTAATATCATGCATGGATGAATGAATGCTCCCCTGTAAGTTCACCAAGTTCATGAAATATTACTATAAAAGCAGAAGGTTATGTTTATTATACCAAGCGACTTGATACTTTGCCAATAGACTTCTCGATTAACGAAGTTCCGCTCGACCGGAAGGATGTCCCTTTGAATGGGTCGAAAAAATCATAAAAAAACTGTTGCTTTGAAAGTGACACAGTTTCATAGGAAAGCCCTAATGAGAGATTGAAAATGGGTTGGGCCGAAACCGAGGAGATGAGAGTCGGAGTGTCCGATAGGCGCAATCGGTACTGAAACGAACCGCGGAGGGCCAGGAAATAGTAAAACGAGTAATCAGGTGGTATGCACGATCGGAAACAAGGGGCGACATATAGGCAGGAATACGTGTGGCGCGACGATGATCCGGAATCGCTAGCAGACAGGTCCCTAGGTTATGTCCCGCCGAGGTCACCTAAATCGGATTAATTTTACGCAATACAGACGATGCAACGTAATTGTTTGGCCACTGGGGCCCTCGGGACCGCGTTCCAATTGTTCTCGCTCGCACGATGAGTACCGCGGACGCGTGGAGGATTGCGAAAATTGCGAAGTACAGAGTTTTACCTCGAATTATGGCGTTCGGGCGACAGCGGACGGACGTGTTACGCACGGCGCTACGAACGAATACGTCCGCCGCCTTTACGGGCCGCCCGAGTGATCCGCGTCTTATCCGCGCTCAGAGTATCCGGCAGGTGCATCATTTACTCATTATTATCCACCTCTTTCCTTGCATTTTCTATCATCGATCATCACGCGCCTGAATTATAGGGAGAATCGACATGAATAATGCCCAGTCAACGACATTTTTAAGTACGTCCTCTGTATTCTCTTCGATCTTCTTATACCCCCCCCCCCCCCCTTTTATAACTTCTCATCTATTTCATATACTTACATACACTCTTCTTCTATCTATAACGCCTAGCTTTCTGCGATGCGCAGACAATATAGCACCCTATCAATTACTGCTGAATCCATCCACAATTTAATTATGTTCAGCCAAGCCGAATCCATTTCGCTTCCTCATCTCTATGTGCGTCTGCTAACGCTTAGAAAACTCCCTCGCATTTTCAATATTTCGTGACTTCGGGCAAGATTTGGATCATACGATACATCGATGCTGCCTTGCATTTAAGTTTTACACCTTATAAGTACTGGTTTTACAAGGTAATGAGTGGAAGTATGATTAATTTAACCCTTAAAAAATTCTGCTTGACGTCACGGAATTCGAATCTTTTAAATTGGACGACTGCCGCCGCGCTCTTTCATATTATACCATTCCAAACTTTCCCGCAGTATTTTCCCATATTGCTTTTCATTTCAATGATCTCGATATATATATATATGTATGTATGTATGTCGATGTCAATGTTAATCATATCGCACTTGTACAAATATTCTTTTCATTTATTATAATTATAGCTGATCGCAGAAATTAGCGCTGTAAGTACACCTTATTTGAGACTCCTTAATCTTTAAGTGCGCACATATCCCATCGATAATCCGTCACGATTGCTTTAGAAGAACGCTTCTAGAATAGTGGAAAGCGAAGTGGTGCGTGGGGGAAAAGTCCTACTTGTGTATTATACGTTTTTAACAAGTTCCTGTGTGTTCATCTCTATTTCATTACAAAAATGATAGAACGAATTTCCCGCGCGATTATTGGCAGTCGCGTCACCCCTGCCTTTGATCTTCCGGATTTCCTGTTTTACCCGCGGGTACTGTTTTTTCGGCCCATTGGCACACCTGCATGGAGGTCAACGCAGTTCAGAGAATTGACCTGAGTGGCGCGTCGTAGTGGATCTGCACTGTGTGCTGCGAAAGATACTATATAACTGCAGTTAGTGCCCGGGTGACAGATAGCCGTGTCGAACGTACAGTTGTTAACCTGCACAAGAGGAACAGTTTGAATCTCGCTTGTAACCAGACGACACAGGTATTTTTTTCCGAGGAACTGTGCTTCGACGTAGGTATACGTTCTCCTATGTCTCACTCAAAGACTTTCGCCAGATTTTTCTCTGACCGTAAAAAATCGACCGATCATTTTACTACTACTTTCACTGAATTGACACCATTTTTCGAAATCCTTTACAAAGAAACTTTGACTTACTCACCAGTAAAAATCTTCTTAACCAAATCGCTCAACGTAAGACTGAAAAGGATGAGATTTTTGCGAGATGAATAATCGACTGATAAGTTATCCAGCAATTGGAATCTTCGATCATTTCAAAAGCTTTGTGACAATTGACACCCGGTGATTTATGACTTTCGAGAAAATACCGGAAATCATATTATGCCTCAGAGGCTCTAGGATATCGATAACTAATAATATTTATAAAATGCTGCTTATTCCTTCGATGAGGACTTTGAGATGCGCATCACCTCGTTTCCATCCACACTGCAGTTGTATTACTGCAATTCTTATGTATCTTTCATGTTACCTAGATCACAGTATTATTTGCTCAAGTCATACAAAAAGTGACTTAATTCTTTATGCCATCGTATCGTAAGACATTTGCTCTATTCGAGTGGATAAATAAACGCGATTCTTTCATTAATCCTTCCAGCTGATAATGGCAATGCAGAAACGTAATTCGCAAGGGTGTCGCGAGAACAGTGACCAAAATGAGAACGATCCAAGCGGAACCAGGAAATGGTATCGACAAGCCAGCCAAAGGTAAAAGAAATAACTGAGCAATTATTCAGAATTTTAATGAATAGTGAACGGTATTAGGCGCACACTCTGACTGGGCGCTGGCGGACAAGGCATTGAACAACTTGCGACAAACAAAACATTCGAGACAATCGAATTGAGTAAGATCCCTCCTATCGGTAGTTTTATTTCGATAAAAACAATGACGCAATCAGTACCGAAACGTGTTTATCAGGCTGCTATATATTTCCCACGTGTAAGCCTGGAATCGTGTAGTTAGGTAATTATGCAAATCTAAGAATAATTGGGTAACTTGCTCCAAATAATATTCTCTTACGGACAGTGAACCGCGATGATTGCAATCGCTTAGTTCAGTACTTTCCTGATAAGAAATCAGTCCCGGTAAACATCAAAAGTGTTATGTTGATGAATTACTAAATGTAATACTGATAAGTAAGACTCGTGTGCGTCGACAGATATATCGAGTCTAGTCAGGGTCATTTCCACGTCCTACGCATTCTTAAAACTGGCTATGCTCGGTGAAAATAGCTTCTTTCACAAACACACGCATTTCTAAGCGAGGGAAAAATTCAGCGACACTTATAAACAAACCATTTGCGTGTTTATCAGCGCTCACCTTATACACAATACGATTAGACTACTTCAACTTTTCATTGAATTGTAGAACAAGAAGAGACACTTGGCTAACTGATTTGATTAACTACGATCAAACCAGAGTACTTAAGTGCACGGAATTCCAAATGCCTGGCATGCGATATACTTTATTATTTGCCCGAGGAAAGTTCCCGAAAGTACTCCAATCTATTAACAGCAGGGGGGCCGTTTTATCGCAGTATTCCGGTGATACTACCAAAGGACTTATCGCCAAATCGACTGCACATGGCGCCTAACAATAGAGCGAATCTATGACTGCCAGTATAATCGATAGAAAGTAACGAAAGGATACCCTTATATTATACCCTAGCTATTTTCCCTCGACTCATCCCCCCCAAAAATAGGGGTTGCTACATCTGTCGCCACTTTTGAAATCTTGTATACCACAACCAGAACCACCTAAGTTAACACGCGGAACTTCTAGAGGATTTTTCTTACTGCTAATACAAGAACGCGTCAAGTCGATCGATTCGCGGAAATATCAGGTTTTATTGGCGTACTTTTCCCCGACACGCGATATCATCGCGCGAATGACCCCTGCCCATCTGCAGCCGCCGTCGTGTTATCTCTGATCCGCCTGTTTTCGTCATCGGTGTTTCGTGTTGTTTGCTCCCAGAGTACTCTATCCGACAAAATTTGTTGTACGATACTCATTCCTTCACGCACGTTCCTACAGTTAACAAAGCTAAGAGAGAGAGAGAGAGAGAGAGAAGCTTCCAATCGTGTCAGCGATATAATCGAATACAATTGTGTTGTGATTTCTTGATTGATATAATTCAATATGCAGAACGTGGATCTGCTGGTCACACCTCCAAGTGGATCTGGTAATTCTTCATCAGACATTCCACTCTTATTTAACTACTGAGATTTAATTCTTTGGTAGTTGAGATAGACTTGCTAATTAACATCACTTAGTCGTCATTTGTGAATGAGACTGAGAGTTCAAAGCACAGTTCTTCTTCTTCTTCTTCTTCTATTTCTTCTTTACATATGTTCGTCTATCTCTCTTCAATCTTAAGTGCAACGATTAATAACAAAGCCCTCAAACATTCGGATCAGGGTTCAGACTGGAATTCCTGGATGAGCCTAATACCTGCCCGAAGGATTCTAGGAACATGTCAAGCTTTGGCTTCAGCCTGCATCCTCCTGCAGGATTAAAGAGGAACGACCGAAGTGAACAAGATCTGGATATCTTCAATGAGGGTGATCGCGGAATTCGAACAGACAAACGTGAATTAGATCACAGGTATTTCAGCCAGCTTTTCGTTACCCTCAGCGACTCGTATTTATTTCTCAAAGATCTAAACCCTATTTAAATCCTACTTAAATTATACATGGAACATTCCAGTATTTTCTCACTCTTAAAAATCATATACTAATATGAACTAGTATATGTCAGAAAAATGAAAAAGGCTCGGAACTCCCACGTGTAAGAAAGAGCATTGGTGCCAGCAGGCATCTCACTCTTGCATTCTGTATCCCGGTAATGTGCGCGCGCGCGTCCCCGCAACGATCTGCATCTCTCATCAGTTAGTTATATCGCCCACACGCCGAGTGCAAGCGACCAATGCATATGGAGAGAGTATCTGTGAAGCATTTGAAATGTAAATGCAATATCGAGAAGTCTGGCAGTACTATGTGAAACAGACCACGCGAGGAGTAAAGTGGTATTCGGTATGATTGAAGCCTATCAACAAGCCTATTCCGATTAGCCATTACTCACCATTATAATATCATCTTTCTAAATTCGATTAACGCGTTGCATGGGGTTATCCTTCTCAGTATCTCATTCAACCTTAACCGATTATTTCATTAAATGCAATCAACCTGACTACGTTCGCTCTCACGATATACAGAATATCAGATCAAACACACTCATCGTAAGTCGCAAAAACCTACCGTTATAAAGATCACAGCTGACAGTGGTTTTACGGCTCGATAAGTGATTTCCAATAAGATCGCGTAATAAGGTGGACTTAACGTGTAATCGAGCAACGTATTTCCGTAACACGCGTGTTTACCGTACCGGGAAGTAATTTCATCACTTTCCAAGGAGTATTACGTGTGACCTGAAACGTATCCCGATCTCGCCGCATACCAAAGTCAATGATCCTTGAAAATTCTGACCTCGATTCAGATGTATTCAACTCTTTAAAGTGACCCTGTTCGAAAAATAAAATTATCTCTTCTTTTTTTTCTTTGTTGCAAAGAATGCTTGAAAGTTTGTTTGGAACAGCACGATATATCAAGATAAATATAAACGTTCGTATGTCATCCAGTAGGAAAGGTTTCAGTGTATTCCTGTTAAATGTTTTTGAAGTACTACGATTATGTTGAATAGAGTTGTCTTTCAACAAGTTGTAATACAAAATCACAGTGTTAGTGAAGCAAAGTGATGGCTAATTTTCAGGAAGTCTTGCTGTTTTAAAGAAAACGTTGTGCCGGTTGCGCAAGCTGCGTGGAAGTGGCTTATTTTCGTAACTGGCAAGGTATCCTGGCAACGCGGTGAGGATGTCTCTTAATTATCGTGCCACGATGGACACGCTTAATTTATTGATATCTTTGTACATACATTTTTACTAAAATCAGACTTTTTCGGGTTGCGAAAAAATGTATTTTGACCCAGGGCTTTCATTTTTATATGAGTGATTCCTTGATCGAAGAAAATATTCTCCAGCAAATTTCAATCCCGGAAAATTTCGGGAAGTCTTGCAAATATGGAAAAAACCATCAGAATTAGGCGAAATTGATTATTCAGGATGGCCTTTCCATGTGTTTTCGATACAATTCTGGCATTTCTGCTACTGGTTTTATGTTCTCTATCCGTTTTCAGAGTCAAACAATCGAATTATCAAGCGTTCGTCAAAGTCCGAGAAGCTTGGAAAAATCTAAAATTTTTGAAACACCCTTCCCGACCGTTTCAAGGTCTAATATTTCAGGTAGTGATTCAGTATTTAGCTAGGAAACAGTGGTATTAATTCCAGAACCTCAGGTCAAAGTTCATTTTTTGGCCGAAAAATTCGTCAAGGGGTATACCCAGAAAAATTTGCGAAAAAATGAATTTTGAGCTAGGGCTCTGGAATTTATATCACTTCTTCCTTGATGCAAGAAAACATTTCCCACCAAATTTCAGCCCCGGAAAATGTCAGGAAGTATGAAAAACATGGCAAAAACCGTCAGAATTGGACAAAAATGAATTATTCAAGATCGGTTTTCCATGTGTTTTCGATACAATTCCGGCATTTCTGCCACTGGTTTCATGTTTTCTATCCGTTTTGATACTCAAACAATCGAAAAATCAAGCATTCGCCAAAGTCCCAGAATCTTCGAAAAATCGAAAATTTGTGAAGGGGTACATATGGAAAAATTTGCGAAAAAATGAATTTTGAGCTAGGGCTCTGGAATTTATATCACTTCTTCCTTGATACAAGACAACATTCCCCACCAAATTTCAGTCCCAAAGAATATGAGGAAGTCTTGAGAACATAAAAAAAACCGTCAGAATGAAGTAAAATTGATTATTCAGGCTACTCTTTCCACGTGTTTTCTGTACAATTCCGGCCTTTCTACCACTAATTTAATACTTTCAACCCATTATTCATCCATTAATACCATTAAATAAATCGTTGTCTGAACAAAGCTAGTCAGCAAGAAGGATAGAGGAGGCGCCTTAGTTATGCGTAGGGTTTATTTTTGGTCGCAACATTTCTACCAGCCGAATGCGGTTATAGCAACGCGTGTGCTCACCTCGATATTACAAAGGAGAGAGAGAGAAGAGGTAAGAGAATGCGGCTGAGTCTGGCTCACCTTCCCATCCACTGACTTAATGTGATAGCCCATGAATTTGGAGCAATCTTGTCGATGCAATTCCGTCTCGATCTCGACTGAGACCTTGGCCTCCCATATATCGTTCGTTACATAATACCAGGATAGGAAAGGGTTGAAGAGTTTAAGCTTAAAATACACAAGCAAGCAAGCAAGAAGGAAGTTGCGTGGATAATGATGCGCTAGCTGAGAGCGAATAATTCTAGGGAAAGTGTGAGTCGACTGTTACATACGGTTGTTCGCACGTAGTATGTATGTTCGCGTGGATCCTTCTACAGTGCTTGACCGACTTAACTAAAAGTCGATAGCACCAGCTAAGGCGAAGAGAAGCGCGCTTCCTAACAATTACAGGTATCCCTGTTGTCCTTGCTAGCTCCTCAGCATTGTTCTTCTAGCACTGATCTGGCTCAGCATTTTCAAGATCAAAGTCACACTTTACAAGAAACTTATCGAAATCTTTTGATATCATCTATCAATATTTTAATGAATTATTGATTCTAGATATTCGCGTGTCTTTGCAAGCAGTTGGAATACTTGTACCGTGTATAGACACAGCAATTGGAAAGACGAATTGAGGAAGTCTAATTTTAGAGCGGAGGGAAGCAAGTTCCCATGGACAATGAAAGGCAAGGTGAAATGACTCATCGGTGTTGTAGACATATTACCATCTGCAGTGGCATTGTACAAGCAATGACTGTAGCCCTAGCATCCCTATTAGTCGTCTTCTATCACTGACAATAGTTCCGGCTATTCTATCTTCGTTCTGCCTATTCAAATGAGACGTATCTGATTTCAAAGCATCTTTTATTTTCGAAGTTCGATGAAATGATAGAATTTATTACTCTACCATTTTGGCAGATCTAGCCTGATCTCAATTTCATTCCACTTGCATTAACTTCTGATCATTAATCATGATTGTGCAAGAATTCTCGACGAAGGATAAAACGCAATTGATTTTAGAGGTGGATTTTAGTGAGCAGGTATCGTAGAAGATGATACCTTGCAAAATACGTAATATGCAAATAGAGTGTTATCGGTACCGCCGAAATTTGAGCTACAATCGCTAGTTATCTTTTGCTTGCAAGTATAGTTACTTATCGTGACTTACTTCCGAGCACTTTCTCGCTATACTTTATCGCGTCAGCTCTCAAATAGGCAACAACACACTCTCTATTTCTCCCTCTTTCTCTTCCAATGATCATTGATCAAGGTATATAATTAATCTGAGAAAAGAAAAGTATTATGATTATATTATACAAGAAAGAATTATTTGTCAGGTGACAAAAATTTGTATCATTGTTTATCGATCATTGACACACAGTGTTAGTGGGATGGGCAACGATCCAGGGTTAACCGGTCATTCTCGAAGTAACCAGCTGTTTGAGAATTTAACAGTGTAGGCGAGAGTTGCGCCCGCAAACTAGATCTACGCCCGGAAGACGATGAATTAATGTCGATCGTCGCTCGTATTAACCGGTCGCTCCGCACGGTGAGGATCAGTTGACGTTTGATCATTGAGCGGTTCACTTCGCTGCTCGTGTCTCGTGGCAAACCTTTCACGTGTCGTCTATACTTGTCTTGACTCTGTCATCACCAGTGCCTGTTTTTGTGCTACGAACTTTTTCTTTAAATAAAACTATATCTGTGTGCTTCTTCTTTTTTGTTTTTGTTTTTAACTTTCATTCTTTTATTATCAGTGAATGATTAAAAGGATTTTGTGCATTCATTTTGGACTAGTTGGAAACTGACGGAATTATCTGTATGTATACGATACGTTTGATTCTAATTTGGCGGGCAACGAAGCATTGGTGATAATATACTTTCTTGGCAGTGTCAATTGAAAATCACGCGGGGAAGTAGAAGTCAATCCTTTCTCGGGAAAATCTTATTAGACGCGCATTTCTGGGCTTTTTCCAAAATGCAAGATTAACGTTGACGCACGTGATAAGACCAGTGATTCGTCATTAATGGAATGATTGAAATACTGTAATCTTTAGAGGAACGTATCGAACCTCATTAAAATACTCCCCTGCCAACACGGATTGATTGCTGACGAAATTGATTAGCTGGATTCGAATAAAACGACAAATGATTGGTCATTTAGACTTTTTCTTTTAATCAATGCGGGTGGTATTCTGAGAAGAAAGTCGTGAAAGTCATGCTTAAGTTGGACCAATATGTACTTCACTAGTACTGATAATCTTTTTCTTTTTATATACCAGCATACACTAAGCTTTTATCTACTCGACACGCATTGTGAAACATGTAATCGGTTTCCCCGGTTTCGCTGCTGGGCATCGTATTTCTCTTGAGTATTAAGTTGTAGGTCGTAGGATAGTTAGCCATGTAATGTGAGAGCAAGAAATCGTAAAAGCAAATAACAGAAACTACAAGAGAAAGATTCCTCTTTTGAAAGCAAAGCACTTTCAACCTACTCTTAGCAAAAGATTTCCGAAAAAGACGCGCAAGGTTCCATTCGTGTATCTTCGCAGCTGGAATTCCATCCATAAAATGATATGGCCAACTATTTTTAAGCGAGTAAGAATCATGCGCATTCAACTTTCACGTATGTATTTTCACTCGTACAAATCATTCTTTGAATCATGAATCACTGTTCAAACACTTTTGTAGTATAGAAGACAATTGTTGAAGTGTTCGCCACTTCCCACGATAGAAGTAACGCGTGATACCTTTTATCGGCGCGTGTCATTGGTAGCGTGTATACTTGAAATCATTGTGAAAACAGTTAAGGAAGAGAACGAAGACTAACTGACTTACTAGCAGTGAGATATCGTTATCGGAAGAGTTCGCGCGATTTCATCGGCCACCGTGTCACGCTTCAACCAATTGTTTCCTTTTTTTTTCTTTTTTTTTTACTCACTTCTGACTAACATTATAAAAGTAGCACAAGAAAAAGTCAAGAAACGTGTTAATAGGTTGATAAGTGACGAGTCACCTTTGTTATTCCATGAAGAAGTAGCAGCAGCTTCTCAACTGCTGCTTTCAGTGTTTCATCATCGCATAGCAATTGCAAGAAAGAGGGGGAAGATACACTGTGCTCCGCTGACAATACGCGATTCCCTCGAAATGACAATAAAAGCTTTGGTAAACCATTGCATGGTCAGCTGCGTTGCGATACAACAAATCCGCTTTGTCCTCGGTCAAACTAACGACAAGCTTCGTCCCCTCGCACGCCTTTATTAAGACCTTTAATCTGCTGCTGCCTCCGCCGCAGGAGCAACTCTTGCAAAATATCCAATGCACCGTGCGTAAATCTCTCTGTTATCACCAATACGAAATAAGAAGGCGTTTACTATCTCGCGCAGCTCCTCCTACTGATTTCTTGGAATCACGATAGTTCCTGATTCATCTCTGTTAAATAGAAGACAATGATTTATAAATTAGAAATATGCAAATAATAAGAATATCTTTGGAATAAAGAGGAATAATATACTTTTATAAAGGATGGAATTGCCCTGTCGACAGGATACAAATTGTTTGACAGTTAATTACTGTAGTGATTGATTCAATGTACTGACCAACAGGAGGTTGTACTGTAATCGCTTAATTGCCGTGTGTGTGCTGGGTCTGTTTGCCTGGAAAGTGATAGTCTCTCCGAAAATTCCACTCGACCTGATAATCATTTGTATTTCGTTCCCCTCTTGTCTTCTTTTCTTTCTTTCTTTCAATTCACCAATGCTTCGTATTCTCCGACACGACTTATTCTTCAAGTCTACCATCTATCAAGGTGATTTCTTTGAAGTGACAGCTGTGCATATCATCGGTCTTCTTATTGGGCGAGGAGTGCCCATGCACGATTGATATCACACGAAAGATGTGGCTAAAGAATGTGAATGAAGATGGCCTGCCGGCAGCAAATATTGCGAATGCACGTTCCTGCGCTCAGAATGAGTAAGTTTCATATACTTCCATTGGGCAAGTATATTTCTCCCACTGGATAATCATCTAATTATCATGACAGTGGATGCGTCAAGCTGTAATTCCCAAAGCATGGAGAACAACAGGATTGTAAAGAGCGATGATATCTGACTTTAATATGAGATACGATAATTCATGAGATAGCATCTAAAACATGAGACATGGATTCTCAATACTCGATGGCATATGGCATGTATAATACTTGATCGTTTGGTATCGCTAGATTCGATCCATTCAAGTATGATGTATTTATGTAGCTTTAATTTAGATCTGGAAAAAACGAAAAGAACAAAAGCTTTGCGATTTTAATATGTATGATTAATTTAAGTAATATTGATAGGACGAATAAGACATCTGCGATGAATAAGACATTTAAGCGGCACACTGTCCAACAGTAAACAGCATATCTCTGTGACCTCGTGTTTCCACTGATGATCAGTACAGTGCAGTACTCCGAAGATCGATAATAAATGCACACCAGCTTATCAATAAGCACCGTTTTGCATAAACACGTGCTTAAACTACTGAAGCGCGTGCCTTTTAATAGTCGGAGATATTTTGTATTAAGTCGGTCAATTGCCTGTTTTCATTATTCTTTGTAATTAGTGGTGTCACACTTTTGATGGTTTTACTGGTGATTTTAATGAATTTCTACTCGAACCTCTTGAACCTGATGCCACTCTCAAAACTGACGTTAGCGCAAACAAGTCGATATCATAGAGTGTTGACTGTCCAATAGAATTAATTGTTCGATATCGGACTTATTTATCTTTTTCTACAAGCAAGAATAACCATCCCACTTGAAATCTTTCGGGATAAATTGACTGCATTATGTACTCAAAACTGATCCGTTAATATTTTATTGTTTTATAATACTCGATGATATTTTGTTACAGAATTTTTGTCAATCGCAGTCTACATTTAGAAAATATTAAGTTCTATGGCTTCGATATGGATTATACATTGGCAGGTAAATTATCGGAGACTCTTTGGTATTTGGATTAGTAAGATGGTATCGATTAAAAGTCTAATGAATTCAATGTTACTTTAGAATACAAGTCGCCGCAATATGAACAGTTGGGGTTCACTCTACTCAAGGATCGACTTGTTTCACTCGGCTATCCGCAAGAAATTAAAGCCTTCGATTATGATCCCAGTTTTCCAGTAAGAGGACTGTGGTTTGATACTCTTTATGGAAATTTGCTCAAAGTAGATGCTTATGGAAACATTTTGGTTTGCGTTCATGGCTTCGAGTTCTTGAAACAGTAAGTTTTATTATTCGAATATTCTTTTTTTAATCGTAATAAGAATTTCTATATGAATTTCTTGAATTTTCAGCTCTCAAGTCTACGAACTTTATCCAAATAAGTTTCTACAATTGGACGAATCCCGAGTCTATGTGCTCAATACGTTATTCAATCTGCCTGAAACATATCTATTGGCATGCCTCATAGATTTTTTCACAAATTCACCTCAATACTCGAGGGAAAAAACTGGAGTCAAGGAGAGCGAGCTTACCATGAGTTTCAAGAGTATATTCCAGGACGTACGTAATGCGGTAGATTGGATACATCTCCATGGTGACTTGAAAACTAAAACAATCGAGAATTTAGACGAGTATGTTAAGAAAGACGAAAGACTTCCAATGTTTCTTACAAGAATCCGTGAAAGTGGAGCTAAAGTCTTTCTTCTTACGAACAGTGATTATGTTTTCACTGATAAAATCATGACTTATCTCTTTGACTTCCCACATGGCGCAAGGGTAAGTATTAATTCTGGTAATCTTGGCCATTTGTTAGATAAATTTATTAAATGCAATGATTTATATTTTAGCCTGATGAACCACATAGAAATTGGAAGACGTACTTTGATACTATTGTTGTGGATGCTAGGAAACCACTCTTCTTCGGAGAAGGAACCATTCTTCGACAAGTTGATACTAAAACAGGGGCTTTGAAATTAGGAACCCATAAGGGACCTTTACATACAGGTAAAGTGGAATTTAATAGGAAACATATATTGTAGGGTTACAGGAAATTGAATATCATATTCTAAACAGGTGAAGTCTACTCGGGTGGATCATGTGATGTTTTTACCGAACTTATTGGTGCAAAAGGAAAAGATGTGCTTTATGTCGGAGATCATATATTTGGTGATATTTTAAAGAGTAAGAAAATTAGAGGTTGGAGAACATTCTTGATAGTGCCAGAATTAGTTCAAGAACTACATGTTTGGACTGATAAATGTCAACTCTTTGCGGAGCTTCAAAACTTAGATGTTATGTTGGGCGAAATGTACAAGTATGTAATAGATTTTCTACATTGATTCTTTGAATTGTCTTTCATGTCTTTTATATTATCTTATTTTTGTGTACAGAAATTTGGATAGTAGCACAAAAGAAAAACCGGATATTTCGAAATTACGTGCGTCCATACAAGATGTTACGCACAAAATGGATTTATCGTATGGAATGATGGGCTCTCTATTTAGAAGTGGAAGTAGGCAAACATTTTTCAGTAGCCAAGTAGTAAGGTATGCAGATCTGTATGCGGCTACGTTCCTGAATCTTATTTACTATCCATTCTCATACATGTTCCGTGCGCCAGCCATGTTGGTAAGTTATCATTTTAACTGTTAAATTAATTCTATAGATCACAAAGAATTATTGCATAATAAAAATGATTTTCAGATGCCACATGAGAGTACAGTTGCTCATGAACAAAGGTTTGTAATGGAAACACCAATGATTAGTCGAAGACGTACATTTAAACTAGCCGATGAAGAGGAAGAGCCAACTCGGCCAGCAACCGTAGGTGTTTGTTAACTGCGAATCATCTTTTGTCATACTTTGACTATAATAATATTACTAATTCATTGGTTCCTTTTATTATTTAGAAAACACTTTACGTGGATCATTTCAACAATCAAATTCCTCATGCAAGGCCCGAAACCCCACGCAATGTGACACACACACACGACGAAGATTGTAGTGACGAAGACAGCGACTCCCAGAAACACGGGAATCACGTGAGATCATGTACAAAAACCCCTAATTGTCAATGAAACGTTCCGAATGTCTTCACTAGAATATGTTCCTGAAGACTTTTGAACGATTGTTATATGTCAAAAGGGCATATAGAATATAAAAGATTTAGGGACTATGAAAATAGAGTCCCTTTGCAGTAGGCAGTGTCACGATCTTGCCCCACGGCAACTATTTCAATTCTTTCGTGAATTTCTCGAATATATTTGTATATGACGAGTAAATTTTTTTATTTTTATTTTTTTTAGTAAATCAATACGTGTAAAGTGACGTTTCAAAACTCAGACTATTGCAATTGACATTTGTATTGTTTGCAATATTGTAGATATTATAATCTTACTGTTCCATACGTTAATGTACAATATGTACATTTATCTGTACATTTGATGGTTGCTCCTAGTCTTATAGCGTGAGATATATATACATATATGTATGTACATAAGGCGTGAAAAGTCTTTAGAGGATAATCGATATTCGTATCGGCCAGAGTATCTAACAATCGTTTGGTTGTAATTTAGTGCCTTACTGAAAACAACAGTAAGACCATTAATCACCGAGCTCATAGATACACACTTGCATTCTGCTGTCGTAAACTGTTTTCAAATCCGTCTATATATTTCCTAGCATATATCAGTGATCTTCGCACAAGATGTTAGGGTCCTTAGGAACGTCCAGACTTTGCATTATATGAGTTTACGACACAGTAGATTTTGTAATCGCGTACTATGCGTTTTGTATGCTTACAATTATACGATACGTTCGAATTGTTATTATCTTTAGTGAAAGTCGTAGGGTTTAAGATTGTGGAAGATATAGTCTAAGACGAATCATTAGGCTAGGCTTTTTACATGAAAATAATAGCTTACCGTCTGCATAGATATAACGGTATTAGTGTATATGACCGTCAAAGAAAAAACAGTTGTTGTTGATACTTTGTTATGCGAGTCACCGGACTCATATATATATATACCTTGACCGTCATGCTCATGTCGAATTATAGCTATATACAATTTTATGCTAATTGTACAAGGACGATATTGTTACGATTCCAGGATTTCTAGTGTATCCCGAGATTGATCAAAGAATTATTCTTTACGCGGCTTACAATTTAGAGACCAGACAATACTCAACTTTGTATACGAAGATTCGAATATTGTATTAATCGCACGATATAATCAAAATTATCTATACTGCTGTTTAAAAACAACTTCTTCATATATCAGTTGCAATCTAGGATAATAAAATTACATATGATTTTCTTTTAAATATTATCTGATATCCACATACGTATAGGAATGCTTGTCACGATTGATAGGATAATGTAAAGAAATAGTTTTATTTATTTAATAATACAGTTTGCTAAATACATGTACTGACTGGTGCTAAATTTGCTTTCTTCCTTGGAGATATACTTCCTTGCGAATGATTGTATTATAACAATAGGTAAAGCAAAGCTCCCTGTTTTTCTAACTGAAAGTTTGAGAGGAATTTATTGATTCATGGTACGATATTGACGAAATAGTTGTAAAATATAATAAATATCATAAAAACTCCAAAAGATTTTACTTTTTATTGACAGCGAATTTATTTCACATTCACATAAACAAATCCGCTAAATACTCTTCGAATTCTTCCTCCCTTGTTCTTTCAGATGCTTCCACTGGCTTTTCTTTCCAAATATTAGTCTTTTCAACTTCTACTTTTTCTACAGCTTTCTCTTCTTGGCTCGTACTTTTATTTTCTATTTCTGTACTACTACTGTTAGGAACTTGAGAGGTACTTGGTTCACAGCAGTCACTGCTTGTCCCTAATCTTTTCAATTCTTTCTTTCTCTTTGCTTCCCTCTTTTGCGATTTGTAATTTAATCTCATGGAACATTCAGGACATAATCCTTTGGACACAATGATAATAAAGTTATAAAAATATCTAAACCCAATCACTTAATCTACAAATAATCTAAGATTTAAATCTCACTAACTTAATTTGACCAGTGCATTCTTTTTCTCTCCATGCTCCACATATCCAAAATTGATCTCCCAGGATCTAAGACCTTCCTTCTCGTTGCATTTCTTACTGGCACATTCGAACTGTCCCTTTCCTACAACTACTTCTTTCTCTGTTCTCCATCTTAAAGCGACCTACCATGTACATAAGAAATATATATTTTTCTATCAACATCCGTACCATTATTCATAAATAAATACCTTGTTGTATTTGTAGTAAGTAAGGTCAGCTATACAGTATTCTTTGAACAATTTATCGTAATATTTTTTTGCCAAACGTGCTCCCCATGTGTCCAGCTCATCTTTGTCCTGATCCCAAAGAAACTTATGATTCTCTTTGATAACGTCATAGTCCGTCTTATCTCGGGACCTCGAAACACAGGCCGAAACGTCAAGAGCTGTTGCGTTTGAGGTTTATACAACTATCATTGATCCTTGTACTTTAAAGTTTACCGAAACTACATCTACTCGCATATTATCCTCGTAGAACACGCTAAGATAATTAAAAAGATCAACATACGTGTCTCGATTTAACGACGATACTGAACCTCCATATAAGGCGAAGTAATCATTCATTAACTTTTTATGCCTATCATACGCAGACAAATATGCGTATGCTGGAAACATATTGGAATGTTCTTCGAAATTCTTGGATAATATTATTCCAGATGTTTAATACTGATGTCTGTCGTTGCTCCGTTTAGGCACCGTTAACCTAACTGGAATATGTTTTATATCACTTTTACACGACACACTTTTGAATGATTTGAGAAACTGAACGTATTATGAAAACGTCTCAATGTAAGGTATATTTACGTGTCAAAATATAATATAATCTATAATTTCTACGAAAGAATAGACTTATAGTCGAAAGACTACGTCTTCCCGAACCGCTACCTTTAAAAATGGTGTACAATGCGTCGCAGGACACTTGAGATTTCTTTACCAACTCCAAAAACTTGTTTACGTTTCGTACATATTATCAATAGGTCACATGTATCTTATCATCTCCGAATATATTAAACTCGCTAGTGTGGAGATGCCCAACGTGGTATTCGCATTTCTCGAAATCATCACTGCTAGTTGTGCTCGAAAATAATTGTTCATCCGAATATTTGTATTCTTTAATCGGATTGACAATGGCTGTGACAGTGAAAGTAATTGGGAATACTGGAGTGTTTCCGAAATTTGTCAGGGCTTTCAGTAATTTTGTTAAAGTAGTTGAAGTTGGGCCACGGGATGGTTTGCAGAATGAAAAGAATATTGTGCCGACAGAAGTTAAAGTTGACTTTATCAATAAATTAACTGAAACAGGATTGAAAAGCATAGAAGTGACAAGTTTCGTCTCTCCGAAATGGGTACCGCAAATGGGAGATAACAGTATTGTTTTTCAACAAGTTAAGAAGAAGCCAGATGTCTCATATCCAGTTCTGGTACCTAACGTTAAAGGATTGGAGAACGCTTTGAAAGTAGGTGTCAAGGAGATTGCCATATTTGGAGCAGCTTCGGAAACATTCTCAAAGAAAAACACAAACTGCAGTATCGAAGAAAGCATAAAGAATTTTAAGGCTGTTATTGAAGAAGCATTGAAGCATGATTTAAAAATAAGAGGCTACGTATCCTGCATAGTCGGCTGTCCTTACGAAGGAGAAATTAAACCGAAAGTAGTAGCTAATTTATCAGAACTAATGTTACAACTAGGATGTTACGAAATATCTCTCGGAGACACAATAGGTGTTGGTACTCCGAAAAAGATGAAGAATGTGTTGAATGATTTGAAATACGTTACATCCAAAGGAATGAAAGAATTTGCAGTGCATTGCCATGACACTTATGGACAAGCTATAGTGAATATTTACGCGAGCCTTGAAGCAGGAATACGTGTCTTCGATTCTTCTGTTGCTGGATTAGGAGGATGTCCTTATGCAGCAGGAGCATCAGGAAATGTAGCTACAGAGGACTTACTATTCTTCTTGAACGGACAAGGCATGGAAACAGGAATAAACTTCAACGAAATGGTTCAAATTGGGGACGAAATTAGCAAACAGCTGGGAAGGAAAAATCAATCTAAAACTGGTGCTGCAACAATAGCAAAAGAAAGCTTACGAAAATCATCGTAATCTATGTTCAAATAAGTTTTCTATTAAATAGATTTGTACATATAAAATGAGAAGCATGTAATTATACTTTCTTTACTTTTAATATCATTTTTAAAATCTGTATACACAATTTGTAGAAATATAGTGCAACTTTCAAGAATTATATTCCCGCATTTAAACGAGGGAACAGGCCCTTTCGAGAATACTCAGAAAAAATTAATTAAGTTTTTCTGTATTAAAAAAAATACAATATAATACATTATTATTAACACGCAAACGATTATGCATCAACAGGTTAATCAGTGTTACGAGATATTTGATAACTCCTGTAATATAGCTTGTGTATCTAGTGCGCTGAGATCTATCGAACCCCTTGTGTCAATTACAACTCCGGTGACCTAAAAATCAAAACCAGGTTCACCACGACCAAGCATTATATCATGCTAATATAAAATACCAAATATTACCATTTCTTCAAAGAAAGCAGTGTGATTAGGTTTTTCCGAATATCTCTCGTACTGATCTAGATTGTCTTGTAATTTTAACGTGAGACTATCATAATTTTGTATTATGATTGCCAAGATCTGCTGCTCCGTAGGAGTCGACAGGCTTTCACTAGCCAACCAAGCAGCAATCTTTGGTGGAAAGTGATTTACGATGTCTCTCATGTTAACCAGTGAATTCGTAAGTTTCAGCGCGTGTTCTTTATATTCGTATGATTCACTGGTCGAATACCTGAGTGCTGTATATTCGAAAATCATTAATGAAAATGGGCAATCATGAGAAATTTAACAATCCAAACTCACCCATGGCATTAAGATTAGTGAAGATTAATCGCATTCGAATGATTTCGTAGAACAATTCATCATAACTACTAGGAGATGATAAGAACGTATCGCCGTATGTGATAAATAAATTTAAAATATTCACCACCTATAAAAAAGATTTATAACTACCAAATAATAGATATATACTTTCATTAAATGTTTCGATTTGGATACCTGAATAGCTAATGGAAATATATTCATTTTCTTTACAAGATGACTCTCGTGTGTTGTGAGAAACTTAAGCAAATTAATCAATGCCGTCCACAAGTCTCTCCATTGATAGCCAAGCCGTACGCGGCATCTTTTTTGATAGCAAAGCAATCTTTGTAAAACACCAATACATTGATGATAGAGTTCAAGCGGGAATTTTTTCATCATATGTGAGGTGATAAATTCCACAAGAAGGTCTGGAAGAATCATACAATGTGTGGCAGTTGTACAAATAATGCTTTGACATTGATCTTGATTTTATTTACCAAGCAGAGTTGCTGCCAATGGTTGTGCAGGGGCTGCTTTGTCATTGATTTTTCTGTGGTGCATCGGCACGCGATGTAAGTGTACTCTAAATGCCAAATTGGCGTCATGCATCAAGCTGTTTGCATATTGATCTTCGGCAATACAACTTAATATGAGAAAACACAACTTAACATTATTCATTATTGCCTCAGTTCGTATGGCTTGCATAACTATTGAACTAGAATAAAAAAGAATATATATATTCCGAATTGTTGAGAATAATCCTATATGGAAAAAAGGATTGTTTCTCACCAATACTGTAAAAATGTAGCTAATAAATTGAAGGGCTGTGCCATAGTGTCAGGTGGTTGTGGACCTGGTGCCGTAGCATTTGGTCCTAAAGTATTATTTGGAGAAGGTGGTGCGCATGTATCGCTTTGTGTGTATGCCAATGTTGTGACAAAATTACGATTTAAATGCGTGGCCTCGTACAAAGCCAAGAGCAAAGCATTATTTGCACGGACTTGCTGTGTCTTTGCTTCTTCTTCACCAATAAACATACTTCCAACCATGCTAGTTAAGGAAGACAGCCAAGAGGCTTGTACCTCTGAAGATCATAGAAATAAATACTAATTGTTTGACTGTTTAATTGTTAGAAAATATTTCTCATACCTGCTCTTTGTTGAGCAAACTGTCTGCAAAATTCTGTTAAAGAACTAGAAATCACTTGACCATATCCATTAAGTGCAAGTTCATCGTCAAGTATAGACAATTTAACAATATATGGATTGGCACTCTCGTGCTTTCTGTAGTTGACTAGAAGTGTTAAGAGTAAAACTGCATCATGGCCATGACGATTTCTGGCTGTCGTGTCTTTTAACAACTAAGTGCCAAAAAAAATCTATCTAAGTTGACCAAGTTGCATATGCTACTTTTGATAGTACATCTTTCCAACACCTACTTGAACTAGAGATTCAAAGACGCTATTCACCATCACGTATTCCAATAATGTGTTCTGACTGACATTATCCATTCCAGTTACAATAATTAACAATAATTTGAGACATAAAGCCTTTAAGCTATCTGGATATTCTCCTGCAAGTAAAGTAAAATATCATCAATATCATAGATCCTATTTTCTTTTCAATTCTTGTCTCAAACATATGTTAATACCTGTCAAAAAGTTGTTACAATGTTGCATCAATGTTGTCATTCGCTGTTCGGCTGAATCGAATCCGACTAGAATATCTATCAAGTTAAATCCACAATCGCCTTGACTAGCCTTTTTATACATAGATTGAATTACAGCAGCCAAAGTCTGAAGCGCATACACTACTCTAAAAGGATGTTCATCTACCAGTGTATCAACGCAATGACAGACCAAGGCATTTAAATTTTCTTTACTGGCATTAAGTTGCTCAGCTGTCATATGTAAAATCTCATTTTCGATATGTGAAACCTACAATTCGAAACTTATGAATGACCATCAATTAAATCTAAGAATAAGAGATATTCTCAGTGAAATTTACTGACCATTGGTTTGATTAGAAAAAGTTCATTCCAAAAGTTTGGATGAGCTAAAGTCAAATCTTCCCCTTTAAAGAAACTTTCATAAATAGGAACAAGTTTTCCTTTATGCTGGCGTTTCGAGCCAGAGCCACTTCTCTTTCTCATTGCCATTGCCATTGTATTTTATTCCTTTTTATCCATTACCAATCATTCTGAAAATTTAAAGCTTTTGAATATCTGTAATTGTAAACACTATCTGGTTCAAAGAAAATAAAGAAGCACAACTGTGTTACTTGCATGTCATTATTAGCTGTACAAGCCATAATGAAACAATTTCTATTTAATGATGATTATATTATTTACTATTTCTTATATGATCAGACACTGTATTTTAAATGATAATAACATAACCTTCGACTTTGATTCCTGAGATCTATTAATGAACGTGTAACAGGGAAATGACAGAATGTTCAATATCAAATTCGACAAGTTTAGGATACCGGAAATTTTTTAAAAAGCTTGCAAGAAATCATGAAATTTACTCACTAAAGAATGGTGCAGTTTGCTGACAATGGAAATATTGTTGTAGACCAATGAGAAAATGCCTCGGGTAATTTTCTGATCAAGGACAACTAGTGGTTAGTAAACGGCAAGTAAATAAATCGGTTTAACCGGTTTCTCAGAAGCAAACTTCTTCTAGTATTGCGAAAAGACTTTCTTGTGAATGACATCCACGATCGGACAGGCGCATCATTCGCATCTGCGTTCAGCTGAACACTTCGCTGCCTAGCTGTTATGATTGTCCGACTAAAAGTACTTCTCGACTTCCGGTTGTTCATCATCGATATATATTCAAAATTCAATTTTCGTAAACAATAAAAAGAACTTGTATTCTAAATCATTTCCAATAAAAACACGATTTCATAAAGATCTGCCAAATATCTGGCTGCCACAGAAATTTATATAATTGCAATAAAAGCGTACAAATGTTGATGACGAATGAAAGAAAAAAATTCCTAAGGACGCAAATTTTGTTTACCGGAAGTATACATGGTACCGGAAATGAAGTAGTGACACTTGGAAGTCCAACGTAATAGTGGTGATTTCAATCAGAAATTACGACACAAACACACTGCGTCATACTAACTCCATTCAAAAAAGTAGATTTTCGAAACTAAAAGGGGAAAGATAAGCAGGGTTTACTCAACAGATTATCAGCTGCCGATACCAGAGCCATGGCTGACATTGATTCGATACTACTCAGCTGAACGGACACATGTACCCAATTAGATGTCACGCTTCTTCAAACTTCGTAACATAACACATAATCTACCGGCGTTTTAAGACAATTTAAAAATTTCCCAATATGAAAATATCAACGAAAATACTTTATTATTTAAGACAGAGGTATAATATTACATTCATTATTTTATAGAGAGTCAGAATCCAATCGTTTCATGTGGAATTCTGTTATTCGTTACAGATCACGGCCGTTGATTCCAAGAATCCTAGCACAGAATATTACTCCAAGTAAACAATATTCGTCTCACACACATGAAGAAAATGAGGAATTCAATAAAACAGATAATGGAAAATATAAAGCTGTTTATGCTGCTACTTTAGCTGCAACAGCTTTTGGAATGTACTATTACTTTCGATTTAAGGATAAAGTACATGCGCTTGAGAAGAAGAATATTCATTGTGGAGAATTGAGAAAAGACTTGAAAACTTATACACTGCAAGAAGTAGGCAAACATGACAATAAAGAAAATAGAATATGGGTTACATTTAAACATGGAGTGTATGATATAACTGAATTTGTGGAGAAACATCCGGGTGGACCCTCAAAAATTATAATGGCTGCTGGCAGTTCGATAGAACCTTTTTGGTCAATATTTGCAAACCACAATTCACCTGAGATATATGAGCTATTGGAATCTATGAGAATTGGGAATATTTCAGAGGAAGATAGAAAAGTAGCAACAGATGGACAATATGATCCGTATGCCAATGAACCGAGTAGACACAAAGCATTAATAATTAATGGTCACAAACCATTCTGTGCAGAACCACCACCTTCTCTCTTGGTTGCAAGTTTCATTACACCAACGTGAATATTAGAAAGGTTTATCTTTAAAAAATAATAATATACAAGCCAATAGTAATTCTCATTCAATTATTAATTTTCAGTGAACTATTTTATGTAAGGAATCATTTACCAGTGCCTGACATAGACTTGAAAGAGTACAGGCTTGAGTTAGCTGTTGAAGATGTAACTAAAAAGACTTTAGATTTCGAAACAATAAAATGTAAATATCCTAAATACACTGTAACAACTGCTATTATGTGTGGTGGAAATAGACGTTCCGAAATGGCAGCGGTAAGTTACTTATTTTCGACAATTTTAGAAAATTAGGAGAAACATATAAGAATCAATATAATTAATCATTTATTAGGCGAAACCATTACGCGGCTTAAGTTGGGGTGTAGGAGCAGTAGGTAATGCTACTTGGAGTGGTGCTAGGCTTTGCGATGTTTTAAAAGACTTAGGAATAACTGAAGAGAATTATGATCATGTGCAGGTACTTCACAACTGGCATAAACTGAATGAAAGTAAAGAATTAAAGTAAACAAATATACTTTTTTTAGTTCGAAGGATATGATCTTGACCCTTCTGGCACACCATATGGTGCAAGCATACCGATTAGTAGAGCTCTCGATCCCAGAGCTGATGTAATTCTAGCATACGAAATGAATGGGCAACCAATATCAAAAGATCATGGCTTTCCAATTCGTGCAATAGTTCCTGGCGTTGTAGGAGCTAGAAATGTAAAATGGCTCGGGAAAATAATTGTTTCAAAAGAGGAAAGTTCCTCGCAATGGCAACGAGGAGATTATAAAGGATTCTCGCCAAGCGTAGATTGGGATAACGTAGATTTCTCGAAATCGCCAGCTATTCAGGAAATGCCAGTTATATCGGCAATTTGTGCTCCTGAATCATCGGAGACTGTAAAAGTTGAAAATGGAAAGATCAGTGTAAAAGGTTTGAATAACTTGTAATTTCCTTAAGAATTCTGTCATTTGGATACTTCTAAATCGAAATATATTCCTATACAGGATATGCATGGTCTGGTGGAGGACGAAAAATCATTAGAGTTGATGTAACAAACGATCAAGGTAAAACTTGGTATACAGCAAATTTATGTGCCGAAGATATTCATGCCAAAGTAGATCGTCATTGGAGTTGGACACTTTGGAGTGCTGAACTTCCAGTTCCCAAAGAATGGAAAGAGACAGAGATTTGGGCAAAAGCTGTGGATGCCTCGTATAATGTCCAACCGGAGAGTTTCGAAAATATTTGGAATTTACGAGGTTTCCTTTGTAACGCGTATCATAAAGTAAAAGTGAAGCTGGATCAGTAAATCATTTCATAAGAGTAGATACTTTTATTAGCTTACAATTATTTCGCTCAATCATGATAAATACGCACATGACAATCCTCAATAATGTTACATCCTAGAACATACACTTTCCACGAGTGAACTTTTCTTGCAGGGCCTGTATAAATATGTAGATATGTAAAAATGTATAGTTAAGGGTTTCTCGATTCTTTATAACTATCATACTCACTCATCGAAGTCTATAGAGTTTTTTACGGTTTTAAAATAATCGTATACAGATTCGAGGGACATATCATTACGTTTCTGTTCATAAACATCGTGAACTTCAAATAATGGATTTTCTTGCATTGCCGTTCTACCGATTACAATAGTATAAGGATATCCAGTCTTTTGAGCTAATAACATACGTCGCCCCAATGTTAAGTCTGTTCGATCATCAAGTATCGCGTCAATATTTAATTTATCTAATATTTTTAATATGTCATCGATATACTGCGATCCTCCTTCTTCCTTACTGCCTTTCTATAATATTTTATAACGACTTTAATAAATACTATTTAACTACAATAGATTCTCTTTACTCATTCTGCATTACCTTTGGTGGAATTATACAAACTGTATAAGGTGCCAAACATTTTGGCCATCTTAAAACATCATTTGTTGATAAGATTTCTACAGCTGCTGTAACTATCCTATCAATGCCAAGTCCATAACAACCCATTGTAGCAGGCTTTTTTTTATTCTCTGTATGTATCAAAACCTGCATGGGCTTTGAATATTTTGTGTCTAATAAAAATGCATGGCCAACCTCAAGCGCGTTATACTTATTTAATTCTTTTTTGCATTCCGGGCATTGTGTGTTATCAGACATATTTTGATTAACAATGTAATCGCACGATGGGCAAGATAATATAGTATCATCGCCAAAATCTGTTACATAATGGTACTCGTGCGATAATGTTCCTCCCATTATTCCAGTATCAGCAGCCACTGCATATTTCAAGGGATATTTAAACTATCGGATATAATTTTGATGATATCTACTGCAGAAAAAATGTATACCTTTGTGGAAATCTATGCCAATAGTTTGGAATATATTATCATATGCTTCGCATACAGAATTGTATGTTTTTGTAGCACTTTCCATATTAGTATCAAATGTATATAAATCTTTCATTAAGAATTCTCTACTTCTGAAAAAGCCAGTACGCGGCCTCATTTCATCTCTCCATTTGCTAGTAATTTGATACAATCTGAGAGGAAGATATTTGCCACTTAGATATCCCATAGAAGATAAGGCAGCGCAAAGTTGCTCTTCGTGTGTCTATTATGGGACATAATGATTCCACGTACACAAAGATTTTAATTACTCGAGTGCATAATTATATCCTTACTGGACTTAATATATATTCAGAGTTATGTCTGTCTTTTAAAACAAACAATTCGGGTCTGGCTTGTATTAATCTGTCTGTTTGTTGCCAAAGAGCAGATTTGATGAGCGATGGTAGAAGCATCTTTTGAGCATTAATTTTGGACATCTCGTTGTCAACTATACGTGTTAACTTCTCTATAACTCTGTACCCAATGGGTAGCCATGCATACAAACCTGCGCTAAGCGGTCTTATAATACCACATTCCATAAAGTGCTGGAAGAAGTTTGTGATGTTAAACAATCACACTTACTTCATATTTTATACTTTCTAAATATTGTTTTGTATTAAAACTATATTACTACTTAATCATCACAAGTCGGATCGGTCTGTTAACTCGAATTATTTGAGTTAATTAAAGACTGACCTTATAACTTTTTGAATTAACATTCGTCGCTTCGGTGGGCGGAAGGAAAACGGGTGGAAACGTCTGAGACGTTCGTGCTATTTTTCGAATGTGTCTGCTTGCCATTGTTTAAATAATTTCGCTTTTTCACCGGGTCAAATACAGGCTACGAAATATTTCGCTATACAGTAGATACACGTTTAAATTCCATACAACTGAAAGCACATGGGATCTTTCCTGCAAGTGTACCGTAATAATGTTTACTTGTATGCAGCTGTGTTCCTTGTATATATGAAATACGCACACAGTTGAAACATTACTACTACTACTTTATACATTCATGTAGGAACATAGAATCGACCTGTCACCATTGGATGTGGAATCCATAGGTTATTTCGTGTCTCAGCTCGGAGCGAGACTTTTGTATACCGAATGACGACTTTTGCGAGTTTTGACATTTCGATGACCAAAACGAGTGGCATCGCAAAGTTACGATACCGCTGACTGTTGCTCAGAATCTAATAACGATGGAGTAAAACAGCCGCCAACACACAGGCAAGCTGTGAAGATTTTGGAATGGACGAAGAAAAAACGGATTCGTCCTGCGAAAGGACTATTTCTTTAAAAAATGCCGATCCACCAAAGTTTCATCAAGAAAAGACTATTTCCGACACAGAAGGTACGAAAAGCAACACAATTCTATAAAGAATAGTATGATTATGTTCGAAATTCCATAGACTGTTTATCATGTTGACATCTTTACAGCTGTTCATTCACCCAATTCCAAAGAAGCACATCAACATGATCCAAATAACATAGAATCATCATTGCAATGTTTACATGGATTAGAAGAAGTATCTCTGATACAAGATGTAGTACCAAACACAGAGGAATCAAATCTTGATTCTCAATCTTCAACCGAAAGTGATAAACCAAAAGATACTAATAATGATCATCCAATGTTACACACAATTCCAAATGAAAATATTACTATTGGAACATCATTGTCCAAAGCATTCTCCACAGGAAATGTGTCGAATCAATACGAATGTTGCGATTTAAAATCAGCTACGCATGAATTTTGCGTAGATAAATTAGTTGCCAGATCAATAGATTCTATTCAAAGCACACAAAATTTCGAAGACAAATTATCTAATCCTGTACAATGTGAAATAACCGAGGAGTCCATAAATGGTACAAGATTCTGTGAAAGTCCGATGTACAGGCCTACTTTGGTCGACGATAGTAGAGCTGTTAAAATTTCACTGCCAACGAATCCTATCAATCTTATGCAGTCGAATGCCCAATTTTTAAACAAAAGCCGCAATTTTCTACATTTTATCACAGAGAAATCAACGACCATAGTAGAAAAGGCATTGCATTCTCAACAATTATCAGGGAAATATAATTCCATTGTAAAAAACAAAGAGATTCTTAATTCTAATGAAAAAAAAGAACAAGACTCTTCTGGATGTACTTTACGAGGCTCAGCTATGTCGACTGAATATATTCTTCCAGAAACAAATAAGAATGAGATAACAGATGACTGTGAACATAATAGTACTAATCGATCTAACAAAGTACAAAAGTCTGATGAACATGATTCGTATGTTGGTTTCAATGGTTCGACGGAACAAAGTAAAAGTAACGAGGATGTACTTAAATTTTCGATACAAAGTGAAAAAGTCGATAAAATTAATAAGACCAATGTCTTACCTGATACAGTCGAAGTAATTAACTCTTGTAAAGACTTGAATGGTGACAGGCTTCCAAATCCAAATGATGTCGCACTTGACACTTGTAATATTAACGAAACAGTCACACTCACGAATAATCCGAACGCACCGTATTGCGAAGATTCAACAGGTAACTGTGACGGAAATTTGGAACATGGTTTGTTACACCATCCAGCGTACCTAACGCTTCTTCGAGACTACGCCGATTTGAAAACGAAGAATATGAAGTTGCACGATCAAGTAGATCATCTGGAGGAACGGAATCGAGTATTGGAAGGAGAAAAGAGCGGGGAAATTTTCAAAGTACAAATCGAGACTTTAGAGAAAACGGTAAATAGACTTACGGGTGAGCTAAGGTCTTCTGTCATATCGCAAGAAACACTTAAGAAAGAATACAATATAGCGAATAAAGAACGTGAAAGTATGGTAATGAAGTATGCGGTTGGTGAGAAACAATTAATCGATAGTCAAAGGTGCGTTTTTTAAAAATGGTGAAGTAATTTCGATATTAAAGAATGCTGATAAAGGTAATTAGAGATTTATACATTTCATTTATATTTATAGAGTAAGAGAGTTCGCCGAACGTAAAGTTAAAGACTTAACAAAGGACCACGAATTATTACAAAATAAATTACGACAAGCACAAGGCGAGCGAACTAGAATTTGCAATATTCTAGACGGAAAGTGTCGTGAAATCACCGAGCTTCAAAAAGAAGTGGAAAGATTGAAGGAAGATGTAAAAATGAGGGATGTGAAATTAAAGTGGAGTCAGACAAAACTCAAAGCGGAGATGGACGCGCAAAAAGAAACGTTGCAAAAATTAGAAAAGGCCACGGTATTAAAATCTTTATATAATAATACATCGAGGAGGAAAAAAAATGTATTTCCTTGATGATATCTCGTTCCAGGCAAAGAATATTGAAATGAAGGAAGAGTGCGAACAAGTGCGAAAGGAATCCGAGGAATCGATTAGAAGATTCCAACAATCCGAGGAAAACAAGGCGGTAACATTGGATCAACAATTAAAGGAACAGCAAGCACGGTTAATTTTAGAAAGGCATGTAACTGAAGATAGAGAAATGTTACGAATTCAACTACAAAAGGAAGTCGACACATTGAAACACAGGCAACAAGTCCTTATCGAAGAAAACAACACACTAAGTCTGAAAATTCAAGATGCGGAAAAGAATCGTTTAAACTATGAAAGTAATATTAGTAATTTGAAAGTCACAGCTGATCAGCGTCAAAAGGAAATCGTCGATCTTCTAGATAAAGTTTCACAACTAGAAACATTGAAAGTTCAACTACAGCAGTAAGTACAGCAGTAATTAAACTTGAATCGAGTATGTTGAAAGATAATAAAATATCAATTATTAATATAGTAAAGATCAAATTCTGGAAACGACAAAAGCTGAGGTAGAACATTTACGATCAGCGAATGAAGAATTACAGGACGATATGCGAGCTTGTCGCCAAAGAGAAGCTGATATGTTGGACTTCACACAAAAATTAACAGACAAAAATGTACGTCTTCAGTCTGAATATATGGCGCTCGAGATTAAAGCTAATCAATTACAAGAAGAGCATGATCCTCTGCACGAACGTATTACTGAATTAACTACGAGACTTAAAGAACGTATTACTGAATTAACAACGAGAATTAAAGAATTGGAAGGAAGTTTGATCAATGAACAAAAGACTCGAACGGAAGAGTGTGATATATTAGCAAAGCATTTAGCAGAGCAAATTCAAACCGTACAGGATCTTACTCAAAAATTAGAGGATAGCCAAGGGGAAAATGCTGTACTAAAAAGAAAGCAAAAGCTCGCTGTAAAAGAATTAACACGAGAATTGCAACAATGTCGTAAGAGACTAGAATCTTATGAAGCAACGTCTCCCTGTAATTCATTGGGTGTGAATTCAAGAGCTGGCTCTAGTGCTTCCCTAAATACAGGTGACCTTGAATCTCTAATATTATAAAGAATTCCTTAATCGATCGTATATATAAATAATGACATTTCTCTAGGTGACGTGCCAAATGGTGCCTTATCAGATAACAGTAATGCGGGTGAGCAGCCCTTGCAAACACTGGAATCCAGTAGACAGGCATTGATAGATCGAATAATACAATTAGAAAAGTTAAAAGTACAGCAAGCTGAGAGATTAGATTTCTACGAGGAAAACACTCGCGAACTAGTACAGGAACTGCAGAAGAAGAAGAAAATTATACAGAATTATATTTTGCATGAGAATAGTGGTGCTTTGGGTGGGCATGACAGAGATAGATATAAGGTAATTATATTTGTTTCATCTTTGTTAAGTTATATGTACTAATAACTAACATAAATGATTTATTTATAATGCAAGCATATTAAGAGTAAGAGGAATCCGGTAAGCGATATATCAAAGTAGCGTTAATTAAATTTTAAATATTTTATTATGTCACAGTATAATATTGAATTTAGTAGAGTAGATTGAACTATAAGGCTTCATTAATATTACAGGCTGAGCTGGCACGGCACGGTGGTATAATGGCATCCGTTTACAACCAGCGAGTTTCGGATGATAATATGACTTTAGAATTATCACTCGAAATGAATCAAAAATTACAAGAGGTGCTTGAAGATGCGTTATTAAAGAATATAACGCTTAAGGTTTGCAAAGAGTTCTTCTGTTTTTAAAAGGTAGAATAGTTAAATATTCATTCTAATAATTACAATTACTTTTATAGGATAATATTGACACTTTGGGCGAGGAAATAGCAAGGCTAACTATGCAAAACCAACAAAAACAAATATCAAAGTAAAATGTCTGTACTTACCACAGAGTTGGGAAGCACCTCTTAAAATACATATGAATTGTAACATTATCAATTCTCGATTCGTCGAGTTTTGCAAGTATCATATTTTAGACTGGGAAAAACTTGGTGCATCGAACGTTTTTACGTTCTACATTATAATTTCTTGTATTAAACAAAACTTTATGTAATACTTTCTCATGATTTAAGGTGAAAGTAAGTAATATCCATCAAAGTATCGATTATACTTATTTATACATTATTACTATTAAATGCCGGGATCATTGTCCTTTTCTTTATTCATCGACGTGTATAAGACCGAAAGGACATTGCCATATCTAGTCAAAAATTATCATACATTAAAATATCGCAGTATTTCAGTAAAAATTAAGCTCAACACGAATTGATAAACCTTGGCTTTAACAAAAAAAAAAAGAAAAAAAACATTCCACGTCTTATACAATTCTTAATTAAAGCGATTAAGTTGTCGGAAGCAACAATTCGCCGGTATTGAATCAATGTAATGTACATGTAGTGCACACTTTTTAGTGAATAAGATATATTAAGCGATATAGATTAATGGAGCCTGTATATTATGTGTAATCATAAACTTGTACAAATATAAACAATGAAGTTTTCTGTTAAGTTCACTTGTAAACAAAATTCAGCTACACGTGCAAATATAGTTGTACAATGCATGCTGCAAATGATCCATCTCTTAGACTTACCAATCCTTTCCTTTTATTAAAAAGAATAGGAACAATAACTGTACACGAGTGATGATGGAATCCCTAGGGCTGGGTTTTATCTTTACGAGTCTGCCAGGTTTGTTCACACGTTTAATGACAACCTGTACTACATAATATAAAGTATTTGATTATAACAAGACAAAGCAGACCTCGTGACTTCTGTAATCTACCCCCTTTTCTTGTCAAGGAATTACGAAACTATTACACTTTATCCCGTCTAATGAGAGGAACACACCTATTATCTTTGCAACGGATCGAATTCCACGAGAAATAATCCTGCCCAATTTCTCGGTTGCTATTTGCCATATATAAGACACATTATTTCCATCGGACAATAATTCTTACTTCCGCATTTTCTTACGCAGTCATCTCCATTGCCAGTTTCTTTCTTTCTTTCTTTTTTTTTTTTGCTCTGCTCTCTCGATACCCTTTATATATACATATGCACAGCACTTACATCCTTATAAAGCGCATACTAGAGTGAAATTTACAATCGGGTGGCAAATACGATACACTGCAATTAAGTCGAAGGTATTTAGCCGTAGAACTTTTTACGTATCTCTTGTGTGTACATATGTGTGCTTGTGTTTCTGTGTACGTATGCTTACACTCGAGTACCTGTTGTCTCCACGCTCGAATGCGACGGGTACTATATAGTCGCGCAATAATGTATGCACAGGGGCTATTGCTTTTGTACATCGTATCTTGGTATACACACGTACTATAATTTTACATTCTAAACTTATGAAGAAAGAGCACTCGATCATTTCTCATTTTAAGGAGGGCAATTTAAAGCGGCGATTTTTTTTGTAAAGAGGAGATCATAGGAATACACAGGGTGATAGTAGTGGAATTGAGGGGTGATGTGTGTTGGCAGCACCTTCTATAATATTGATAGTTGGTTTTGCCATCTTCACACGATTAAATCCTTCCATTCGATCTATTTTGAGGTATTCATATACAAGTATCATCCTTTACCCCGTATATCTTATTTGGAAGTTAAATAAGTGCCTTAATATCTCTAATGCCTCTTAGCTCGTCTGGTAGAAAAATATTGCTCGTTCGCCGTCTCGTTTTCTTCGCATTAGCTTCATATCGAGGCTTTGGATGAAGATCTTATCTCCGTCGCAAGACTCATCTTCGGGTAACCGTTTCCCCGATCTTTTTTTTTTTTTCCATTCCACATTCGTTGAGGGTTATGCACTGTTGTACAGGCATTGCCCATCTCGAATTTACATGGGATCGATTTGAAGATCGTATCTTCGTGTCTGAGAGAGTGACTAGTAAGTGCAACTCTAAAGTTCAATGACCTGGGACTTCCTCGGTGATTCTAGTTCAACGCTTTACTGGAATATAGAGTTGGTAACTGAGGCTGGGCCTTTCAGTCGTCTCGAGGTCCGGATTGGCTGTCCCATAGACTTGCAAATTCTCAGTTTCACCGAGTCGAAAAAAATGTAAATCATTCGTTTGGCCATTGTACTCGCAGTGCGGATCGATCGTGCGAGCACCAGCACCAGCACCAGCAGCAGTAGCAGTAGCAGCACCGGGGTGATATCGTATTTTCCATTAGAGACTGAGGGAAAGGCTTGTTGGAGGCAGTCGGCTGGGCCTAGATTTCGAGTAGAAGCTTCCCTCGTGAATCGGCCACCACCTTCGGTGCATCGTGCGACCACCCTCGCTCACAACTCGTTAATTTTCCCTACCCAGATTGATTTGGAGCGAAACACCCCATAGCCCGTTTCCTCTCATTGCTAGTCATTCACCGTCCTCTCTAACATCCCTCTCATACATTAAAGCCCACATGAGCCCCAACAGGGTCACGTATCATGGATACGTCTAAAGTAACCCAACCTCCAACATATCCCTGTGACAACCATCCTACGAATAAACTCCTCGACTTTGTCAACCGGTACATTTCAAAGCCGTTCTAAATACACATCCATCTACCACATACAAGAAAACACAGAGTATTGATCACCATACTGTTTTATGGCTTTGTCATCGAACCATCTGTATTTGTTCATATGCGACTGACGAGTGTCTGACGAAAGCCAGACAGCATCTACTGATGCATTCCTCGTCTGAACAAACTACTGTCTCGACCGCCACTTTAAACCCTTCTCCAACTTACTACTTTTTCCAACATAATATTCAATCATGATAAATAAAAACAGGAATATTAAATAAATATTACATAAACTTTACATAGAATATTATTCAAAATGCCTTGGGTTGTTTTCTGTTGCAATGTGCAACGATCCCTGGCTAACTCGGACCTCGAGCTGGTTGGAATAGGGCTGCCCTACCCTGTCGCTGGGATGCCAGCCGATCCGGGTAGATTGGAGCTTGGTGCAGCAAGCAAGCAGCAGCAGCAGCATCAGCGGCGGCAGGAACAGGAGCAACCCCGGGATAACCAAGAGAGCTAACGGAGCGGGATGGACGAGGTAGGCAGGCAGGCAGGCAGACAAGCAAGCACGAGAGAGCAGCAAGCGGAGCGGGCTAACGAGAGGGAGAGAAGGTTCACGGGCAAGCATCCGGGGATCGGGGACCACTGAGGGAGACTGGGAAGCTTCGTTGGTTAGAGAAAGACATCGATGCGTAGAACAAGCCTGACGGCCCTGACGGGGGAATATACGCAGCGTGATCGAGAGGAGAGTCGAGTGGCGAGCAAGGGAGCGAACGATAACGAGGGAAAGAGAGGTTATAGCAAGAGAGAAGATAGAGCACGCATAGGAAAAGAGAAGATCCATGAGTCTGCTGCTCTGCCAGGACACGAAAGGGTAAGCATCGCCAAACAAATCCAGTCGACATCGACGACGCGGAGAGATGAAATATATGATGGGTGTGGAAGTAAGAGAAGTGAGAGATGAAAAAGAGAGGCTAGAATAGAGAAAAAAAGAGAAGGTAGAGACTGGGGGGGGGGGGGGGGGGGAGTTTCGAGTAAGAGGCAAGAGGGAACGTTGCTGAAGGGAAAAGCCGAAGCTCGAAGTAGATTGCGAGGCGAGCGGAGAAAGAAGGGCTAGAAAAGCAGGGCGAGCCGAGGGTGCGGGTGCAGGCACGCCAGGCACAGAACATAGCAGGAAAGAGAAAGAAAGAGAGTGCTGGGTTAAAGCGAGGGAGAGAACTAGCGGAGAAAGGATGTCGCTGGAAAAAGAGAAAGCCGTGGGGGGGGGGGGGGGTTTAGAGTTAGAGTAGTAGGTGCAAGGGAGGTCTCTGGACGAGGCGAAGGTGGAGACGGCATTGGAGGGATGAAGGGCGACGAGGGTGATCGAAAGAGAGAGAGAGGGAGAGGGGGAGAAGAAGAAGAGAGGATAGCAGAGAGTAGGAGAGCAAAAGCGGGTGGTTGGAGGAGGGTTGCGGCTCGAAAGCCCACGCGACCCACCCTCCATAAATTCTAGCAGCCAGAGGGGTTCCCATTAAAGGGGAACGAGTACTATCAAACGCAGAGTCTGCTCGTGCTGTTTCCTTCCTTAAAGGGGATATAACCTCGCATTGGCTTCTCATACCCGAAAGAGATATGAGCATATCGGATTTAAAGCCGCACGAATTCTATCGCATTGCTCGGACCCCTCGTGTCTATTACCCGCTGCTCCCTGCCTCTCCCGCCTTCATCGTTTCCTCTTCCCCCAATGCTGCTGCTGCTGCTGCTGCTGCTGCTGCTAGCCACGCGGATTTCTCCTTGTTTTTGCGCCTTCTCTTTCACAGTCCTTTTCTCGCACTCTCCCTTCTCACAGTCTCTTTTGCATGTGCTGCTCTCTCTCTCACTTTGTCTGTCTCTCTGTGTATGTGTACCCTAGGGTTGGTTGGATATGTTGGGAGCCCTCGTCGTCCTCTGCGTTGCCGCCCTCGGCGAGAGAGTTCACGAGGAGAGCATAGCAGGGCGGCAAGGGTGTCGCAAGAGAAGCACAGCATCACAGCAGGAGCAGGAGAGAGAGAGAGAGAGGAGTAAAGGCAGTAACCAGGGATCTCTATCACCGATTGGAAGCATTCGTCTCTCAAATTAGAGGCTACTTATGGCTCCCTTAAACCGAGCAGGCACGATTACGAATTCCAAGCAGCCAATCCTAGTACGAGAGAGCCGAACCCTACCTCTGGGCTCATAAGGGTTTCGAGATACACAATTCCATCCCTTCAGGACATAACTTTGAATCACCGATCGATCTTTCAGCCGATCGAGTCCACTGTATAAGTGAATATGCTCTCTGGTAGCAGTGAATTTTAGTTCTAGCTTCACTGGACGAATCGATCGACGCGCAACACAAGACACAGAGTCTCCTCTCTCGCTCTTTCTCTCCCCCGGTGTGCTTTCTTCCTGAGCCCGACGGAGCTTTCGCTCATGGGGTTGGGCTGCTGGCTGGCTGGCTGGCTGGCTGGCTCGATTTTCAAGCAAGCAAGCAAGCAAGCAAGCAAGCAAGCTTCATTCCTCTCCACGTGCGATTGACTAAAGGTACTTATAATGAGCCGGAGCTCGACGATAATTAATATCCTTGGTGCCCTTTCGGCGAAGCCCCGGTGAAAGAGCCGATGGGACGCGCACGAGCGACTGAAATGAACTCAAGTGAAAAAGTAAAGGTTTACATAGGCCCGAAATCAAGGTGAAAAATCATATAATCTTGCCAAGAATCGGTAGCGGTAATAATAATAATATTAATAATAATAATAATAATAATAATAATAATTGATTAATAATAGGTCAATAATAATAGCAACGATATTAATAATCGCAGTAGTGTCGGCCACAGTAATAACATAATGTTTGGCATCGTTAGCTCCGCATTCTCTACAATGCATCCTTGCGTTTCTGACGCACTCTCTCATGCACTCGAAACCGCTCGAGAGAACCACCATCCTCTGCTCGATGATAGTTTCGAGCAGTCGAGGCTTGCAATGGGGTTTCCTAGTTAACAACGTGTCATCACGGCGAGTACAATCTAGTCTATGACAAACGTAACGAACCAATAGCCCTGTAAATCGCACTAATTAATAATAGCACTAATAATATAATTGTAATCGCAATAATGACAATGTAATCGGCACAAAATGAAATCTCGTAATACAGCTAAAACATTGCCACGGACGTTCGAGTTCTCTGGCCGATCTCTCTCTTCGCTATGTTGTCAATGGGAAAAAAGAAGAAAAAAAAAACAATAGAGTGATCTGCAGCACTGCTGGGAGGCTCTAAGTTAAGCGAAGGTACATTAGAAAGAGAAATAATAAAGTCCGCCCGATACTATCGCGAAAGTCTTTAATCCATTGAGTGTGTCTTCTTTCAAATAGTCGATTTTTTGTCACCACAGAAAAGCGTGAATTCCGACGAGAAATTGTGAAATTAAAGCGCAAGAAGAGAAATGGAACTGCGCAATTCATTCGGCAGGAAACTTGACAATAAACATGTATCGCAATAGATGGCTTTTTTTCCTTCTAGGTAGAATTTGATTAGGAAACTATGAAAACAGGTGTCTTCAGTGTCGGGTCACCGGATATGATTATCGCTCGAAAAAAGAAAGTATAGTTAATTCTATATACTTCTTTCGATGGGATGCCATTTTTTGAACGGCTGTGCGTTAAACCGAAAACATAAGAAACTATCATGCACGCGCGCTTCTTTGATTCCCTTGACCTTTGGTTTAACAGCCAGCCGATCAGGAATAATCACCTTCTCGTAGAGAGGCTGGAAATCAAATGAACTCTCGCAGGACTCTCGGTTCTTTAAGTATGCAAGTCAGTATGCTTTATAAATGGATACGTGTATGCCTCTCTATGTACAAATACATGGACTTAATGTTAGTCTAAAAGCAAGTTCGCGAGTTCGTCAAACGGAACAATTACTTTTGGTACTGTTACACAATCGGTTCCTCGAACACAAAGCTTGAATTAATTCACTCATTATGAAATTTTCCAATAGGAAGGAGTCGTTAATATGAGACACAGATGGAAATTGCGAGGTAAATTTGATCTTTATCAATTGAAAGGAACAAGCAAACAAAGAGGATTGACAATCGTTCGAAGAACCGATCGCAGTGGTTCTGCTGCAACTGGTACACTAGGCTCGAGGATGTGCTCAAGGTACGCGTTACGGATAAATTATGCTATCTTAATCTAAATGTATCGAGGGACGGAGCGTTGGACGGGTCAAGGTTGCCAAAGCCGAAAATCGACATTCTCGGTTATCGAGGACCCGAAAGAAGAAATGTTCTTTCATCGCGTTTTGCAAGAGAATCGTGGAATGTGCTTCCCATCGATATCAATTAGGACACTGAGCATTTAGGATTCGCGCTCTTTGACTATGCAAGAAACAGCGATACATTTCCATCTGCCTTTCGCGTCGTTGTTCTCCGAAGGAAGGAAGCTACAGGTATTATCTTCACTCACCGAGGGTTGAGGAGAACAAAATGATTTTAGGCACGAACACTCGATCATCGCCTCAGAGATATTTCAAGAAGAAATTAGGGTATTCTAACAGGACGCCGACGGGAGTATTCGCGTGGTCTCTTCGGCGTCAGTTCCCTCCGATCGAACGCTCGTCCCTTTCGACAACACTCTCTCTCTCTCTCTCTTTCTTTCTTTCTTTCTTTCTCTCTCTTTCTTCGCAAACTTAAGCTATTTCGAAAATGAGCCATTTTTACGCTTCCCTTCTTCCGGCTACCGTTACATCTCTTGGCCAATCTCTCCCCTTCTCTCCCTCGCATTCTTTCTCGCAATCCCGATGGCGAACAAGTGCAAGACCGGTGAGCGTGCGGATCGCGTTGGTGCAATGGAAAAAAAAGTGATATGTTTTCTCACGTGTCAATCGATTTGTGAGACCAACATCGCTCTCTCACTTCTCTTTCATTCCCCGGCGCCACCTTCTTCTTCTTTTACGCGACGACGACGACGACGACGGCAACGGCAACGGCAACGACGACAACCACAATTTTGATATTGCATAAGATAAGAATAGGCGAGATAGACCGCGGTGCACCGGGTTCCCTGAGCCCCATTTCTCATTAAACACCGTACAACGCCACTATACGATAGTGAGTTTTTCTTACGTATATGCGGTTTCCACGGACGAGTTTCATTCACGAGCACAAGCTTGTGTCTTTGCTGCGAAAGAACGAGCACCAACTCAATATCCGTATCAATAAGGCAACCGCCAGTGAAATACTTCCGGGGCGGAACACAAGGCCTTAGCACATAATTCACTGTCAATCATCATTAGTTTAGTGATATCGACCGGGGAGATATTTAATAGTTAGGGAATAACGAATTGCATTAATGTTTGAGCGGCAATCGAGGAGAAAGTTGAACTACGAGCGGCGGGTGTGAATGCGTGAAAATGGCCAAAGATCCTTCCTTTTTTTGCGATGATGCGACTCTCTTCATATCCTAGCGATATGCCATCAGTATAATAAAGGCACGCAATAAGAAATGTTCATTTATTCATAACATAATAGGACAAGCTGTACTAGCAGCTACTTGTCTGCCGAAGGATAAACTTGCCAAAATGGACAATTGTTTCTTTTCTTTCTTTCTTTCTTTCTTTCTTTCTTTCTTTTTTTTTCATGGTACTATCAACCAAATGTATTTCGCTACAAAAAACAAATGTAATAATACCACAGCAACGTCTTAAAAATAACGTGAACAATTATGATTCTAGTAAATATGAATTTTTCCCTAAAATGAGATGATCCAAGAATGTCGCTAATGAGAATAGGAAAGTACGAAAGCCACTTTTAAATTCTCTCTCGCCCTTCACCTTGGAAACGCATACGTGTGGGTTTTTGTCTTGGAAAAAAGAAACAAAGTCGCTGGTGACACACCCTTTGCATTACCGCTCTCTTCCCTTATGAAATAAAAACGTTAGTCTTTGATTCGAAAAATCTGAGTGAACTCGCGCTTCTCTCTGTTCCAGCTTTGTTACATTGCTTCTCCTTTTAATCGTACGTATGTTTATTGTTTATGAGATGCGTGTATAAAAAAATATGAATCGTTTCGTTTCATCTATTAGAGGTAGATACGCAGGAAACAGAAGCAGTATTCTTACGCTTTTTTCATCGTACTTTTCTGGGTCCTCTTTTATGCAAGTTTCTAACGCGATTATTGCCGAACGGCCTGATACGACCACTGAATGTCTCTCACGGGTTCAGCTACTAATACCTGTGTCTCTCCTGTACGAATGAAACCTAGATCTTTTGCTGTGCACTCTAGTTGTGTCTTGTTGTATACGGAACGACCATCTCTCTTTCTTTCTTTCTTTCTCTCACTCTCACTCTCACTCTCTCTCTCTCTCTCTCTTTACAAGCAGCAAACTATAAGAAGGTGTGATCCACGAATCACCGCGAGAGAAACGAATTTCAATCGGACAATAAAAGCTTGCTAGTTATTTTTAGAAAATAGTTATGATATCTGGTGCAATAATCCAACAACTTTTATCGATAGCACCTAAGCTGCTATAGAAGTACTTACATACGTTCTCTTATAGTAAAATAATCACCCGACCTACACAAAGACACAAAAGCCTATAACAGTGGGGAAGTTACGCTTTATCATTTATCAGACAATAAACGCCCGATCCTCTTTATTGCAAAAGAATTTATAGTCTACATTTGGTTAGGTGCCCAAACAAATACCTACACTCCGTTGCACACACGTATATGTATGAGTGTTTATGCAAATATATATACAATTACAGGACTGAAAGACAACTATAATAAAAATTGGAACGTTAATGGAAAGTGACGATATACGTGTATACATACATTATTATATACAGAAAAACCCGAGACTACGAAGTAGCAACACAAAACAACAAACGAGCGTTAAACCGTAATCGAAGCGCTAAGAACAAAACAAATGAATGCCGGACCGCTTTCTTGATCCTGACGAGAAATGCGTGGTAGTTTCATTATTTCGGAACTCTTGGTTGATTGCTTGTTATGTTATGCTACGTCCTTCACCGACTACCCGATTCTCAATCATGAACAACGCGCAACCTACTTTGTGGCGGAGTTGTCGCTGGGCATCTCCAAAACCACGCCTACTCTCTTCTTCTGAACTCGTAAAGAAAGACATGTACCTTTGTTGCACGCTCTCTCTCTCTCTCTCTCTCTCTCTTTTTCCCTAAGCCAAAAACGAAACTTGCTGCTGCTCTCTCCATCGTCTTCGAATTTAGACCGACTTTCTTTAGTCGCAAACGAGGTACACACCAACCACCTCAGTCAAACAGCCGATACAGATTGGCTGGCAGCGTGATGGGTGGAAGCTCTGTGCGGAGTAGCGTCCCTGAGACTCTCGACAGTCGGCGCTAGTGCACTTGAGCGGCTTGGCGTCAGTCGCTAGCGGTACCGCTGTTTCCAAAATACTCCCCGGCATCCCCACGGCAGATAGGACACGTTCTGTTAGACTGTGAACAATAAGAAACAAACCAAAAAATCCCACACAGTTAGTTTTTAAAGTCTGAAATATCCCAGTTCTGGTAACCCTGATATACGTATACGTACCTTGAGCCATTTGTCGATACACTTGGCGTGGAATTCGTGTGAGCATGGCAGAATACGTAGCGATTGCATGGCCTCGAAGTCACACATGCAAACGACGCAGTTGGTCTGATCGCCCTGATGTGTCTCGGCGTTGAACTTGTAGGAAGGCAGCTGCTCGACCTCAGCACGGGTTAATCCGCGAGTCTTTGCTTCTCCCAATCGTTCCGCCAACGACAGCAGAGCCTCGTAATTTTCCGTCACAGATTCCGGCGATGAAAGCTCTGCTTGCGTGTACGGCGACAAAGGCGGGTTGCTTAACATCGCTCTGGGGATGATAAGATATAACCTCGATAAATTATTTCATCTTCTTAAAGAATTATTGATTCCAGTATTACCAAGGTGATACTTACAAGAAATGTAATAAGAAAGCTGGATGGTAATGTGGTAATGAAGGCGTCCCTCTCCACCTACTCGATCTGGATCGCCTTAGAGTGTGAACATTAGATGCAGCGCGTCTGGTCCTGGAGTGTATCATTTCCAATTGACTGTTTCTGGTTTCTGATAAGAATATAGGAGGGGGTGTCGTAACTTGTGCGAGAGCAGGTGGAGAATAGGAGTGGGGTAAAGGTAGTGGAGCACCAGCAGCTGCCCCTACTCTATGGTGGTGGTGCGATTCTATTAATTCTAATTCAACTTCCCTCTGTAATCAAACAAAAAGGGGAACAATATGAATTGAAATTGCTATTCTATGAACAATATGAATGGAAAACATGTAAAGGATTTCTGCTTTTGTACCTGTTGCGAGAGTTGATGGTGCGCAGTGTAATGAGTCGTATGGACGGGTGGTGGTGGTGGTGCGTGCGCATGATGCAGAGCAGCGACAGGGCCTCCCGGTGCCGTCGGGTATCCCCTGGACGCAGCACCAACTATGGAACCCACCAAACTATGACCCGGATGGGTTGGATGCGCTGGCGAGTAGTGACTATGATGATGTGTCACCTGAAGATAATCAGATCAATTACTAGTATCTTGAATGGCTAATTATTATGCTACATATACGTAACTATGATGAGCGAACACTATCATACCTGGCAGGAGTGTGCGAATGCATGTGCTCCAGTAGGTGTATAGATCCCATGAAGTTGGCAAGGGATTCGATATCCTGTAGCTTGCGGATGCCAGAGAGGCTCTCCGCTAACAGCCACCCCCAATCCAGAGACCCCAACTTGACCAACGTCGACCACCACCGGGCCATTCGCCCCTTGCGCCGGATGATGACCCGTACCGGCTGGATGATGAGGATGTGCTTGATGCGCATTGTGAATGTTATGATGGGAATAGTTGTGCAGGTTGTGATGAGAGCCATGAATGTTATGATGAGACTCATGGATCCCATGATGAGAATTATGAATCGTAGGATGAGGATTATGCCCAGGGATAAAAGGATAGGAAAGGCCAAAGGAGTCGGTGTATCGTTGATAACGATTCCTGACAGTTGGGCTACCCCGGGTGGACATACGGGGTGAACGACGTTGGGGTGCCGCAGAGAATTCCCAGGGCGGTGGCGTGCTGTGCAACGGCGGAGTAGGTGACGGCGGCGTCGCTTCCCGCACTTCTATCCCCGACACTGCGCCATTACGAGATATCCGGCGTCGTTTCCTCGAAGGAGATTCACTCTGAAATGCATCGCGATCGGTTTCCTTAACGAAGAATCCGATACGTTAGAAACAACCCAATACAGATAACCGTATCTCAACTAAATATAATCTAAACGATGTCTCTCTCTCTCTCTCTCTCTCTTTCAAACATGGAAGGTTCGTTACCTTACGGCCATCATCTTGACTAGGCTGCCTGTAATATGGCGGTGAAGGTTGAATCTGCACAGGGCTCAAGGGTAGCTGGCTCGTAGCTGGAAAAGTTTCAAATTCTCTCTTACTCGGGTCCCTAATAAATCGAGATCTTTATCTTAAGAAACACGACACTAGGCGTACCTTGAGAATTTCGACGGTACTCCATGTCGACTCCACTGGCCCCAAGTCCTGGACTCATGTTCAGCAGTGGACCCCGCATCGTGTTCTCCTAAAGATAACCACCACACATGTATACGACATTTTTGAAAAAAGGAGGAACACACTCTTACTATTGAAATACATGGTATAGAATGGTACTTAGAAATACCTGGCCACAGATATTGATATGAAGTTGCGGCGAATTGGCCGGTGGGCCGACGGACTCCTGAGCGAAGTGGGTTGGTGGCCCTCGAGATTGCGGGCTGTGCTGCGGAGGCGGCTTATATGCCACGCTAGATCCTCCTACGTTCCCGTGATACGAGACTTCCTTACCGTTCGGCCCGCTCGACGTGCCAAGGCCTGGGCAATCCCTAAATCGTACAAAAGCATCACAGGTTACTTTCAGAACACACCCGTACCAACATCAGCGCTCGCAGTGCAATCTCCGAGTGGGAAGTTTGGCTCAGTCTCGTATCCAATGGGGATTTTTCTATTAAATTTATGAATCCTGAATATCCCAATGAGAGCCAAGAGTAAACTTCTCAGTGGTAGAATTCGTAGGGGAGAATCCCAACGCGTACCGGAACTCACGTTGTCGAATGCAAGAGAGATGGCGCGTCCATTGAACTCAGCGTACAGTGTGCGATAGAGGAGAGTGTGTTTCAATCCTTAGTATTCAACAACGGGCACCCTACGTGCGCGTCTAACGTCCGCAAACTCCAAGTTGCTGCGATTCAACTCTTAAAGTGCGATGTATCAAAGTCACTCGTTCTTGGATAGGATATCGAAATGTTTCACCCGTTTAATAAGACGTAACACTCCCCTCTTTCGTAACTGGTAGCTGCTCTTCCTAGGTTATAAACTTCACACGCAGTCTCCTAAGTTTCACAGGTCGAAGAAGCCATCTGATATGGAATCGACTAAGAAAATGGTGTTGACTACGACGACAGCAGCAGCAGTATCACGGAGAGGCGACGCAGCAACCACGAGGCACAAGCGACGAGGCATTATTATCGAGGCAATATTTTTCCCTCTTATCCTTAACGCGTTTTGCCTCCGATGAAATCCACAGAGTGATAAAGCAGCTCGCTCGCGTGTCGAGCGCATTGATAAATATTGTCTCGGGTGCAATTGTGCTCGACTAGAGAATCCCATCTGGAGAAGAGATGGTAGTGGTAGTGGTAGTGGTAGTTGGTAGTGGTGGTGCGGCAACGCGGCGGACAGATCGGCCTCTTTGAAGAGCGACACTGGGGTCTCCGAGTGTTCTCCTTTAAAACGGGCGTCGCTCTCGCGTCTCGGGTTTGAAAAAGAAACGAGCCCGCCCGTCCACATAATAGTAAGAATGTAGACCAAGGAGAGAAAGAGAGAGAGAGAGAGAGAGAGAGAGAGAGAGAGGCGTGCGCGAGAGAAAGAAGGGTAGATAGTTAGATAGATAGAAGGAACACGCAAGTATATAGTATATACGCATTCTAAACTGATACGCACAGAAGGTGGTGGCATGCCAAACAAGATAACCAGTGGGTGGAACGTACAAACATATCTCGTACACGAGAGAAAAAAAGAAGAGAGTGTGAAAAGAAGAAGAGAAAAAAAAACGCAATAAGCGATCTCAATGAGAAAATCGCGGCCGTCGTTAACGAAGGCGGCGGCGCTCGTATATGCGATATGCACTGCCCGAAGGTCGTAGTTGCCATAAGGTGTGTTCATGCAGTAAATCGGCCGATTGGTAAGGATCTCAAGATTACACTTGGCCAAGTCGCGTAGCCAGTAAGATTCCCCCCATAAGGATCACGACACAAATCTACTACCTTTCAACTGTCCGACATAAATCTCAAGGCATATAGCACACGTATGAAAACTACACTTGAAAGGGAAGGGGATTCGTCGCAGTTTCGACTCCGATTTCCCTTTGGCTCGAACGATGTTACGCCTAACAGTGGGGAAGGAAGGCGCGCACGTTTGCGTCTCGCCCTATCCTATTTAGAGGGCAAGCGAGGCACGCGAGAGTTGTTCTTACAACGGAGGAATGAGAGCTCTGCTAGCAAGCAAGCAAGCAAGCAAGCAAGCAAGCAAGGCAGCCAGCCAGCCAGCCAGCCAGCCGCCAGCTTTGCCGGATCCTCGCATGCAATCCTCTCCCAGTGGATGCGCGCAACCAGAGCTACGCCACCGCGAGATTGCGACAGAGAGCGTGCAACGCGGCTGCTGCTGCTACTTCTCCGCTACGACTTTCCACAGTCGGTGTCTCTGTCTCTGCGTGGATTGCTGCTGCTTGGAAAACATGGAGTGCTGATGTTTTCCACGCAGTAAGAAACCAATGCGACATATATACAAGCTGTCGAGTTCTTAACACCCGTCATATTAATTTAACACAGAATACAATTCTTCCAACTAAGATAGCTAAGAGTATTTTCCAAAGCTCCCGTTTGTTTGTTAACTATAACGAGTTCAAATTAATGATGACGAACGAAGCGCTTTGCAGCTTGTATAAACCAGTAGAGTAAATGATGAGAGCACAAGAGCACCGAGCGATCGAGCGCTGAAAGACAGCACAGACGTGTGAAGTTGTGGAATAGTTGGAAGAGCGAGGAAGTAACGTAACACGTTGAAGTGAGGAAAAGATGACCAGATGGAGAAGGGTAGGGCGCAAAAGCAGGGTATGAGGCAGGGTGTATATGCCAAGAGGCACAGCAGCCCTGTGGTATAAGAGAGCGTTGATTATCGTCGATTAGAATCAGTCAGAAGGAGCGCGTTCAATGTCGGCTCTAGCTTGAAACTGAAATACAGTGAAGACTCTCGGAGTAACTATAGCAAAGTACGATAGATTTAACGGCACTTTCGCGCCATGATTCCTTCCCGTCGACCTCGTCGTTTGAGAGTGTGCGCGCGGCGCGGTATACGAACGCTCTAGTGCTCTGATGCTCAACACAGTCTTTTTCGACAAGTTCGACTGGCCATTCTATAAGCGAGCAAGAGCGCGCGCGGCCCAAAAAAACGTCAGGTCGTAGTCGACCCAATTTCTTTGAGTGGGACACAACAGACTTGGGCCGTCGCTGTCGCCGCTGTACGGGTACATATATCCGTATCTCGGGTATTCCGAGATCCCGGTTTATAGCGGCGAGTTGCCTCGAGAGGAGACGGGCCCAAGGCCGAGTTGGTGTTAGAGCGAGTCTCGACAGGCGGGAGAGAGCTTTGTGCGCTATACCCGTTATGGAATCGTAGCGGTGGTGGTGGTGGACATTGTAGATGCGGATATTCCTTGTTGGTGGGGAACTGCTGGGGATGCTGAGGGTGCCATCCGGATCTGGAGTGTGGTGCTGCAGAGCCGCGTGAGTGAGGTACTGCACCACTGGCACCAGCTACCCCGGCTCTATATCTTCCTTGCTGAAGGCCCAACCCGCGGACCTGATGACTCCCGGGCCCATTCATCCTCTCACCCTACCTCCCCTTTAGCCACCTTTCACCCTATAGACTCTCTTCTTTACTTCTCTCTTTTCTTCACCACCCGTCTCTCTCTCTCTCTCTCTCTCTCTCTCTCTCTCTCTCTCTCTCTCTCTCTCTCTCTCTCTCTCTCTCTCTCTCTCTCTCTCTCTCTCTCTCTCTCTCTCTCTCTCTCTCTCTCTTTTTCTTCTCCCTTTTCTTTTTCACTTTTCCTCTTCCTACTGGCTCTCTTTCTCCTGCCTTCCTCCTCGCACTCTTCACTCAGCCCTCCTGCTGCTGCTGCTGCTGATGTTTGGTTTCCTTGTTCCTCGTACGCTTTATGTGTCTGTGCCAGCACTATGGTACGGGGCCGAGGCCTGGGCCGCGGCCGGGGCCGTATTTCGAGTTCCGTAATTCCACTCTTGAGGCTTGGCAGGCAGGACGAAGAGCTCTTCTCTTCTCTTCTTCTCTCTTTCTCGACGAAGGCTTGGGGGTCGAGAGATCTGACGAGGCGAAGAGGAGTCTCTGCCTCGGGAGCGGTGTTTTGCTGCTGCCGATGGCAGCCTCGTCACCGCCCTTTCTTCCCTCTCGGTCTCTCGCTCGGAGTCGCGCGCGCACAGAATCCTCCGGCGATCCACCAACCTCCAACCTGCCGGGATAGCCGAACCACACGTTACACACCATGTCGGCGAAACGCTGCCTCCTGCTTCTCTCCTCCTTTCTCTCTATCTTTCTCTCTCTTCGCTTGGTTGTTCGACCACCCTGGCCGAGGCTAAACACCCAGGAGATCTTAAATCATGTGATTGAAATTAGACGTATGATTTTTCAAAATATAAAGTATAATTGTTATATTATTTCTCTCTTTGATTTGGAAAGATTCAGCCAACTTTAGTAATATTTATTTAATGACAGACTGGAAGGAATCTTAGATTTTTATGCCAACTGGAAAGGCTATTGAAATGCTTCTCTTAAAGTATCGTATTCGTATGCAGTGCCAGATGTAATTTGGAAAGATTCCTGGCACCGTTTTTATACGGTCAGATATACGTCTAGGTAGAAGTTGGCTTGGAGAAGTTGTCCGGGTGCCTAGCCTGAGCTTCGGGTGTGTGTGTACGTTTCCAGTTTTCATATTTTGGGTTGATCATATACCCGCTGCTCTGCTTCTCTCGCTCGCACTGTGTATGCCACAGGCAAACATTTACTTTTTCTCGCCGTGTAATCAGGAGCTTGTGAAAAGGAGCGTAGTTCATGCAAATCATATCTAATAAGCTACTAGGAATATGTATGAAACGTGTCTTCTCGTGGACAGAGTAACACGTGAAAAGACTACTCTTTTGGTCAAGTCGAAAGATTCTCATGAAAATCGCTCCTCTTCAGTGGTCCCAAGAAAAGTGTTATACAAAGCTGGTTGGATGCGTGAAATGAAGCTTCTACATTATAAACATTTAGATGGGAATGAAGCAAAGATGGCATATGGCAGAATTGTTTTAAAATGCAAAATGCATAGAACATGCGACGATACAATTTGTAGAAATAAGGTCCATTGTAAGAGAACACAGTGAGGAGAAGAAGAAGCATATTGCTACTGACATAAAGAAGAGACGGTTGAATAGTGAAATGATTGGTCTTGTTAGTCTACGAGTAAATTGGTTTGATCGGCATGGAGAATAGAAGAGAGAGTACCAGGGCATTGGAGGGTCATTAGACTAGGACTAGTAAGAGCAAATAACATTGTCAGGGTTATTTTGGGTATCGGGCGAATTTTCAGGGAGGCTTGAAAGGCTTGGATATATCTTTTGTGTGTGTGTGTGTGTCTGAAGGGGGATATATATTTTTTTCATTTTTTCGGTCGGACAAGCCGGAGCCGAGCAGCAGTCCGTAGAAACGATTAAATGAACCGGAATATCCAGGCCCCGTTGCTTTGGGCCCAGCCTCCTCCTCTCTCTTTCGGTCCCTCTCAACTTTCTGCGGGGCCCAAGAGAGGAGCCGAGGCGGTGGGTTCGCCTGAGAAAACATTTTCGACGGAGCTTTCGTTCCGCCTGAGCCCATTCCAAGCAAATCGACCTGAGCGCACACTTTTGTATGCAGACACGCTCGAAAAAGAAAGCCATACGGCACCACATCTGCATCTCACCAATCAGGAAGATAAAACACGCATTTCTCAATTTTCAATTCGAATTTTCATTGCGATAATACATGTTCTTCTTGAACAAGAAAGAAGAAGGTAACAACTCTCTTTTACAGCGACAATTTACAAGGTTCTACGACCTGTATTTTCGTTGTCCAGCAACTTCCACCCAACTTATTAGTTCTCTGCGGGTGCCCTGCGAGTACTTGTGCCTCTCGACTCCCAAAGAAGAGTTGTGATCCCCACCAAAATCAAACCGGAACGCACGGGTCCCGTTGCGTGCAATTTCAAGCAGGTGAGACCGGACCACACAACTCGACGTACTTTTTTTTCTCACATTTTTCCCAGCCTGATCACATGTGTGTCTCTTACAACAAAAAAAAGAGAGAGACTCACGCAAGAAGAGTAAGACAATAAGACATACAACAGAGTATCTGAGAGAAAACCAAAAACCATAGAATTTGTCCAATGGCAACTTTGTTCGGGTTCGAACACTCGTGCGGGATTCTCATGCCAAGTGTTCCATCGAAAACGCAGGGGTCATAAGTGGCGCAGTCTCGCACTGGATTCACTCGAGCGAGCGTAACTATCGATTTCCTATGGCGAGCGAGAATTTCGGCGATCGATTCCATCAGGGAGAGTCTCGGAGAGGCTTTGGGAAGCGTGGAACGAGAGAGAGAGAGAGAGAGAGTGCGGACCACTGTGGGTCCAGTGGTTGTTCGGAGGGGCCGAAAGGAGGGCTGAGAGAGGCCGGGTGCTGGTGACGAGGGGTAGGAGGACCAATGATGGCGAGGGGCAAAGAGGAGGTACGAGACGAGTGAGAAGGAAGAGGAGGAGGGGCCGAAGAGGGAGAGAGGGAGTCCACAGCAAAGGAGAAGGCAGAAGGCAGCATGAACCACGCTCGACTCTATACACGGCTATGACCGAGAGAGACCCGAGTCTGGTGTGTCTGGCTGTGCCGGCAGTGGAGAGAAACCCGTTTACCTTTAAACTCCTCTGCTGCCCGTGCGGTGGTGGCTAAAGGCGAAAAGCGTCCACGCAAGAGGAAGAAGGAGAGCCACGGAGAAACGACGCTCTACCACCGCCCGCCGCTCTTCCGAGCACTGAAAAACTTTTGGATTCCAAAACCATTTGGTTTCTAACTTTACTTCGTCGAGAAATTAAAGGAAATTCGTAATTGAAGTACGATTCATATGTTATTAACGATATTCACGAAGGAATGATTGGCCGCGATCGACTTAAACCAGACCCGCGCTCATACAAGGTGGCGCTCACCTAACGTTAGACTGGGAGAGTAAAAGCTCGCCACACACGTGAGATTCTACTTAAAATCGGAATCGACCTTAATTCAAGCGAACTCTTGAAACACACGTAAATCATGCAATCTCGTGACTGAAGGATAGTTCGAGCAGTAATTCGAGTAGGATAGTGTGTAACAGTGAACCTGCTTGGGTGTGCTTGTGCATGCCGACATGAGAGGAGGACAAGCAATAGTAGAAGGAGGAGAAGGAAGAGGAGGAGGAGAAGAAGCAGACGGCACAAAGAGCCGGTGCGGTCGAATCGGTGCCGCTGTTCTCGAGAAGGTAGTGGTAGCAGCTGCGTTTTCGATTTTCCAACAGCTGGTACCCTAGCAGCAGCACCAGCAGCACCAGCAGCAGCAGGAGCGTCGTCGCCGTTGCCGATAGACGCTCGCCGCAGACACTGGGTAGCGTGCACTCGAGCAGAGCCCTTAAAAGGAAGGAACGAACCAACGACAAAAGGCGGTCCCTAGGGCGACGAGGGAGAGCCAGAGAGCCAAGCCATAAGGATAGGGCAGGCAAGGCAAGGCAAGGCAGGAGCAGCAGCAGCAGCAGCAGCAGCAGCCAGCGGTAGAGTAAAGAGGCGGTGGTGGCAAAATCGAGAGAGTCAGGTCGACAGCCCCGAACTCGCTCTGCTCGCTAGTGCGCTACTCTCTCCTCGAAATGCCTCGGTTCCTTCCTTCGAATCCTCCAGGAATCAGTGGGCTTCGAGGGTTAGAGAGAGTACGAGAGAGAGAGTGTGTGTGTGAGGAACGAAGAGAAGCAGAGGAGGAAGAGCGTGAGAGAGAGAGAGAGAGAGAGAGAGAGAGAGAGAGAGAGAGAGAGAGAGAGAGCAAGAGAGGACGAGTGAGAGGGCTCGAAGGAGCTCACTCTCTATCGATCCAGGCTGCTTCGTATCACGAAACTGGCTGGCACCCCAGAGAGCGAGAGACCGAAAGGGAGGGAGAGATACGCTGCTCACAGAGCCAGCAACGGAGGGGGAGAAAGAGAAGGAGAGAGAGAGAGAGAGAAAGAGAGAGGAACGGACACAGAGAAATTTCCACTTTACTCCTCAAAGGCTACTACTCGGACTACGGATTTTATGTTTTCTCCATCGAACTCGTTGCTCTACAGCTCCAACCCCCTCCCCCCCCCCCCTGTTCCTTCCAAAGCTACACCCTCTATCCACCCACATTACGTGTCTCTCGGCTGCACGGTACACGCCTGCACCACCTGCTACTGACACGTCTCTGAAAGGAGACAGAGGAACACTAGAGAAGAACGCGCCGTGGCTCCTCTCTCCACGACGATCGATCACGATCCGCTGCTGGACGACAAGCACACAATTTTTCTTGCTACCGCAATCCGAGAAAAAAAAAAAGGAATGCTAATCATAGGGAAGAGATAGTGTGCTAGTGGCAGGGAATCTCTTAGGAGCATCAAGGAAGATCGTAGATGCTCTAAAATATTCAAGGTCCACTCAAGAAAGGGTACGGTTAACCTTAAAACCCTTGGGTAATGCATTTTGTTCTGTTCGTCTTAGTGGAATATAACTGTGGGTTGGTTAATTAAGGAAGAATTGGTGGATAAATGGAGAGAAAAGAAAGAATCAGTGGCGGAAGTGCCGGAATTGTATCGAAAACACTCGGAAAGACCTTCCTGATTAGCTGACACTGTCTGATTTCGACGGTTTTTCTCATGTTTTTTAATCTTCGCGACATTTTCTCGGGCTGAAATTTGGTGGGGAATGTTTCTTTGTATCAAGGAAGAAGTGATATAAATTCCAGAGCCCTAGCTCAAAATTCATTTTTTCGCAAATTTTTCCATATGTACCCCTTCACAAATTTTCGATTTTTCGAAGGTTCTGGGACTTTGACGAACGCTTGATATTTCGATTGTTTAAGTATAAAAACGAAAAGAAAACATGAAACCAGTGGCAGAAATGCCGGAATTGTACCGAAAACACATGGAAAACCAATCCTGAAAAATTCATTTTCGTCGTTTTTCCCACGTTTTTCATACTTCCCGACATTTTCCGGGGCTGAAATTTGGTGGAGATTGTTTTCTTGCACCAAGGAAGAAGTGATATAAATTCCAGAGCCCTAGCTCAAAATTCATTTTTTCGCAAATTTTTCCATATGTACCCCTTCACAAATTTTCGATTTTTCGAAGGTTCTAGGACTTTGACGAATGCTTGATTTTTCGATTGTTTGAGTATCAAAACGAAAAGAAAACATGAAACCAGTGGCAGAAATGCCGGAATTGTACCGAAAACACATGGAAAACCGATCTTGAAAAATTCATTTTCGTCGTTTTTCCCACGTTTTTCATACTTCCCGACATTTTCCGGGACTGAAATTTGATGGAGATTGTTTTCTTGCATCAAGAAAGAAGTGATATAAATTTCAGAGCCCTAGCTCAACATTTATTTTTTCGCCACTTTTTTCCTCTTCTTATTCCTTACCAAAATGCCCGAACCTAAATGACTCTCGATAACTTTATTCATACATAATGTATTCCTACTGAACATTAACATTACGCAATACTATAGATGTTGGCAACTTACACAATTCTGCACTTTAATAATTGCATAAGTTGTTGCAGGCGCATATCTCGAGAGTATACTCGTAACCGTCCAACAATGTGTTAACATACGCCTCTGCGGTAGACGCAATAATCTAGTCGTTATGTCGGAAAATCTTTCATTGCTTCGACGTGCCCAGCAGCAACTCTCCAGGCTGGCCGAAGAGGAGGAGGAACATGCCGAGCAATAGCGATATTCGTTCGCAATAATATTTGCGGAGAATAAATTGCATCCGTCGGTTTAGCGGGCACGCCGATGTAGCTTTTACTCGTTTGCTTCTTGTTCCACGTAATTGCGGAGTGCATACTTTTCAGATTGATATCAGGGCGCAAAAGAGAGGAGAGAGAAAGAGAGAGAGGAGGGAAGATCAGGTACGGTTTCCTGCGTAGGATCTAGTCCTGCTAAACTGGACCTACCCGTTCGAGAGTACGAAATAAACCAGCCAGTCTGGAGTAACAATCCGGAAGCAAGAATTCTCCGGTTATAGCACACAGCCACCACCACCACCACCGCCACCACCCGGTGCACTGCACCCAGTTCAGATTTGTTTACACCCCGCGCATATGTTCGCAGCCCGTAAAAAGCCTGTATGGACACACTGGTGTGTCCCCGTTCCCCCCAAATCGATTCTCGCCCTGCGGTACATTCACCGCGGCTGAGAAGTGTTCTAGCGAAGAAGACTTTCAAGATATATCACCGCAAAAGGATCTTCTCCATAACCTAACTTATAACTTGGAATCTTTGTGTCACCAAATATTCCACAAAATGTCGAGTGACTTAAATATAAATTAATTATAACGACACACCTATCCTAAAAAAAATCTGCTTTCGTCAGGTTCTACACTTTCCATCGATTAATACACTATTATATAATTCAAGCAATAGGTTATGTCTCGGGCAAAGATAAACTGGCTGCGCACTGAGGTCTCACGTGGCTTTCGCCCCATACAACGAGGGGTTTTCGATCGACCTATCATCCCATGAACTATACCCAAGAGAGGGGCAAGTTCTCGTTCTTCGAATTCCCTTTCATGAGTTAGGTGTTCGGTGAGCGACTAAGATATCCGAGGAATTGTACTGGAACGGGGTGGCAGGGTACGCTAATGATGCAGGTCACTGGATTTTCGTGTGATCCATTCGTAGCCGGCTGTTGTCTAAAGGGATTCTCCCGTGAAGGAATAGAATGTCGTGGGGGGAGGGGGAGGGGGGAGGGGGGTTCGAATCGATCGGCAAAGGGGGGAAGTTACGATTAATGCGCATTGTAACGCCCGCATGCCCTTCACTGATGAATTACTCCATCTAAATTCAAGCGAACTAGTAATCGGCTTACGAATTGGACGCTAGGCGTTTTTCGGTTTCTCTTGACAAGGAAAGTCATGCATGGTAGAATCTCTCACCCGTCCCCGTTTATACACCCGTATGGTTGTTGGCATGCCCGCATACCGCAGCAACGAATTATACCCGGGGAAGCATCCCCGAAGCTTATATAATGATGGATATTGTGAAGGTTCCCTTGGGGGAGGCGGAACCTTTCCCTTCAGGCTGCACGATCCTGTTCCCAGGTATATAACTGCGGCTTCGAGAGGAACGAAAGGGTGAAACTACGCGGCTAAGAGTCATCTGTTTGCCTAACTACACAGGGAAGCAGAAAATGGAATCGCACCAAACTACATTAAAGTTAGAACATTCAGTTCCATCTGTCTCTTCTTCCAACTGACATACTCTCTTCCAACATCAATCCAATAAGGATATTTGAATACCAAGCCGTCACTATGATATTCGGATACTTGTTGGTAAATATAAGTCCTCGAATAACCGTAGCACAAGTAAACCGAGCACAAGAATGTAAAAACCACAAAAATATGGGAGCCATCTATTTCTTTGATGAATATAGTGTCACCAAATGTATCCATCAAATAAATCAAATAAACGACATAGAGTGCGAAATTGGTTAAAATTAGACGGTACGCTATGAGGAAACACGTGGTATCGTTCGACGAAGAGAGAATGCTAACCTCCTGGGGCGTTTAGGATGTTAATATATTAATGTAAACTCGAGGACGTCTGGTTGAAGTGATCGTGGTTGTACGTAGAAGCAGGCGTGACAATGGTACCGGGAAGCATTACGAAAAAAAGCCGAGACCGGACTAAGAATCGAGAAAAGTATTTTCCTTACCGACGGTAAGGTTTGTGACCACGTGACACCATTCGACCTCACTTCTATATTATGTGTCGCTAACTTATTCTCTTTCGGGACAGAATACTATAGATAACATTGCACTAAAGTAGGATGGTAACGTGTACATCGAATGAATCAGTATCCGTACGTCATTATGTTATCGAGGTGCGTGCGAGTGTACGTCACCACCGGAAAGATTATCGCGAACGGTTAACGAAGGATAGAAAGAGTGAGTGGTATATCACGTAGTTACGAAAAACGTGCTTCTTCTACGAGGAAGAAGGAGGTAGAGGCATGGAGCAGAAAGGAAAACATTCTCACGATCGACGTCTCAGCTGGAGTGAATAAGAAGGGGGGCGGTGAAGAAGCTTGAGAAGGGACGCGCCTGACAAGAAAAGGGAACAGAGGAGCAAAGGATAGTAGTAACGTTCCCTACCGCCATGGTAGGGAATGTTTTCGTCGTAAATCGGGCTAGCAAGGCAAAGGTAGCAAGCGGCAAATGGTTTACGGCAGTGAGTATGTCCCTTTCCTAAGAAGGGACGCATCCAAAGAGAGCGCAGGGTACCGTTCTCCCAATGGGCGATGTCCACTTCCTGAAAACCCAGGTGGACCTGTCTTTCTTCGAGCATCACCTGCCCGTCCCTCGCAACAACAAGACCTTCACCGCCAGCATATGCCGCTTGCCTTACCTCGGAGACTGAACACTTGCTTCTTTCTACCTCCTCTCCAACCAGGCTTTACCTGCCTTTGCTTTTCCTATACGATACAACCTTTTCAACTTGGAGAACTCGAGATCCGCGCAATACTATCTCACACGCATTCTCTTCTCGATCTCGAATCCCCCAAAAAAACTCGATGCTGTCTCCTCCCCTCTTTCTCATATATACTGTAATAAAGTGTGCAACGTATTTTCGAGCGCAACTGCTTGAAGGGAAAAAGTCGTCGTTTCTTTTTGTTCTTCATATTGACCAAGTGTTACGCTAAGAATGAGAAAGAGAACGGACAGACTGTCGAGAGAAACGCGTCGGCCCTCAGTGGGTTGAGCATGGCTCCAGGATCGTAGGAGTGATAACGCCTGCACTCCATTGGAGAAGGAGAAGCAAGTTAATAGAGGGGAGGACAGAAAGGTAGAAAGGAAAAGAGAAAGAGTAACATTGTAGCAAAAGCATATCGCATTTCTCTCGTAGGATGATGGACGCATCATGAAATTCTGCTTGTGAAGTCCTGACAAAGGAAGACTGTACAATTCCGCAATGAGACATCGGGGAATAGAACAGGCTATATTCTGTACCAGTCGGAGATGACCAAGCTACGCGAGACATTGATTCTGCGTCGAAGAACGATGTAGCAGAATACGAGTCACCGCCGCCGTTTCTCTACAACGAAAAGTGACGCAGTTGTGTATACCATTGGTAGGTGGTGACCAAGGTCCTTTTTTCGGCGGCGGGGAAGCGAAGGTTTGGGTTCCAGCACGGTAAAAGGAACAGCAAGAGTAAATGATATATGCGAAGGAATAGTGCGCGTGGATTTAAATACACAGGGAGGCAGTGTAGCAATGTTGTATCTTGGTTGTGGCGTCAGGCTTGGTCGGGTCAGGCTGGAGAGCATCGGCAGAAATTTAAATCTGTGCTATCTGACTTGGGACCGCAAAAATATTTGTCTCTGTGGCGTCGTCTCTTTCGATTACAGCGCTTCACGATGATCTGTTGCCTGTGAAGAAGATCGACTTGGTCTTTCTACGTGTTGTATCGAAGCAATGGTGGCAAGCCTTTAAAAGTAATCCACAAGAATGAATTCAGCTCGACCTCGCGCGAGTTGAGTCCGAGGCGTAACAGTTTCTCGACAGTCGGGCGCAGTAAGAGAGGGCGCGAACGACTGGCCGCGATAAATTTGAGGCAAAACTTTCACTGTTAATTAATTTGCTTGGAAACAGAAGTAGCTAAGAGATAGAGACTCGAACAAAGAGTCAAGTCCCTGAATAGCTCTCAATCGAAGGATTTGATCCTTCGATAGTGAGAATGAAAAATATAGCGTGTGTCCATACACGTCGACATCGTGCGAGCCAAGTGCGTCGAGGCGTACACTTCTGTCTGGAACGATGTACGTAAGAGGAGAGCATGCCTACCTCGAGCGAGGTTTCCCCAAGCAAGCAAGCAAGCGAGCGAGCGAGCTTTTTATCGGTTGACAAAGCGGGGAACCTTGAGGAACCGAGAACGGCGACGTCGTCGTCGTCAGCGACGAGGACGACGAGGACGAGGAGAGTCGGCGGCTCGCGTTGAGCACAGCTGCCAGACTTGTAAGCGGCAGAGGGGAGACGAGAAAGAGACGGAGAGAAAAAAAAGCGATGATCAGCGCAGCCTTATTTCGTAATTGAAAGATGCAACGAGTCACTCTCCCGTGCCGTTCTCCTCTCCGACTGCAGGAGAGCAACGGAGGAGCGGCTTTACACTGCAAGAGCGTATCGAGTTCTCGAGGCATACCTCTTTCTCGTGTTTTAAAGACTAGCCTCTCCTCTAAGCGCCAAGAAACGCGTGACGGCTCGAGTCTCGAGACTAAGAGCAAAGGAAGAAGAAGAATAAGAAGAAGAAGAAGAGTTCTCCTCGAGGCAGTGGAAAAGGATCGAGGGAGATGGTCAGCGGGTAACCGCAAGCAAGTAAGGAAGGCACGATGTAGCTAGCGAGCGAGAAAGGTAGAGGGCGAGCGAAGAAACCAACGTAGGAGGAAGCCGGGAGAGTACAAAGGAAAGAAGTGCGAGCGCACCCAGAAACGGATACGCAGAGCGTATCCATCGGCGCGGCGCGGAGCGGCGCGCTGCTGCCTGCCGGTGTGTGTTCATTGTTTGCTCGGATGTTCAAAGCCAGCTCTGTCCGCCGGGAACACCATTTCCGGCGTGCGTTGTTCAACGGCATACGAAATGCCCGTCGGAGGGCGTATCGATTCGGACAAAACATTCGTAGCCAAGTATACAGAAAGAGAGAGAGAGAGAGAGAGAGAGAGAGAGAGAGAGAGAGAGAGAGAGAGAGAGACAGATAGATAGAAAGAAAGAGAGAGAGAGAGAGGAGAGGGCGAGAGAGTGTAGAGTTGTGTGGCCATCGTCGAGGCACGCACTTGGCTGCTCTCTCGAGCAATCTAGTCGGTTTGGTCGGTTGCTCTCTCGGCTGGCGGTGCTGCTCTGTAGAGAGAGGTTGATAGGCAGTAGGACGGACTCTATTTCCTACCGTATGGGGTAACACTCCCGCGTCGCTGTCATGCCTCGATGTCGCAGCAGCAATTCGTCCGATGCAAGCAGTTGCCAGCAGAAGCCACGATGATGATAGCAGCGGCGGCGGGCACACACGTATTTACACACTAGCGAGAGGACACCGTGGGAGGAGGAGGCAGAGGCACACGCATGCACGAAGTTCGCACGCGCGCGCGCGCACGGTCACCGGAGCAGCAAAAGCACTCTCTCACACGCGCGCACCGAGAGAAGCCACCACCGTGTGCACGATACTCCACAGAACACACGGCTTCTCCCGAGCACGGCGCGCCACGGACTGAGACGAAACACGGCTCGTCGCCCGAGCCGAAAGGGGAGGGGACTGCCTGACAGGCCTCCACTGGGGGAATTACCAAGTAGTGGGGGTGACCAGTCGAAGGAGCGTAGCGTGAAATAACAGAACCTCGGCCCGCCGCCACCGCCGTCCATCGTCGCTACTCACTCGCTCGCTCACTTGTTCGTTTCTCTCTTACGATCCGATTCGAGCCTTCCAAATGCCTGCGGCTACGCTCGATCGGATCCAATGAAAGATTCTCCGAGCTTAAGACCTCTTTTCAGCCGAGGCCCGAATTTCGAGCGTCGCCCAAATCACCGGGGCGCAAGAACCCCTGCGCGCCACGCTTAATGCTCGATCCTTATTATCCATGAGTGAAGGAGAAATAAGAGAGCGAGAGTTCCGAGGACGGGAGAAATCGGCCGGCCTTTTCCAACAGTATTTCAAGATAGGAGCCTCGTCGATGATAAGTTAACTCCGCTATCAGGAACGCGAACGGCATCGCGCAACCCGGCTGCCGCCGCCGCCGCCGCTTGCTTGCACCATAAAGCGAGGCACGGGAAAGCGGAAGTGTTGATCTAGAAGTAATTCTCGTAAAACGGGAAATTGATCGGGCACCGATGGCACAAGCGTAGAGAAGCTTGTAGTGCGCTGGCAATGATAAAAAGGGAATATATCATTAAAGTGGGTAACGGCCAACGAATATCGGTTCCCTTTTCCGCTGAGTTCAGCACAAAATCGTTCCCATTCGGGTCGAAGGTAACATAACCCGCTTCACAAATTTTAAGCAATGGAATTTAGCCAGTTGATGGTTGTTTTAATTACACCATTGATCGATATCAAGTACAAAGTAGCAGGGGTCAAAAGAATCCCTCGGTCTATCATTGTCGAGTCAGATCTCTCAGTGACGATGACTGGTTAAGTAGGAGGATAGGGAGGAGAAACGGTGGCGGAGATGCTTTCGAGGCGGTCGAGTGTAATTTTATAAAGGGCTTTCACAAATGTTGCCATGGAGCTACTTGGTGCTCGGCGATATGTACATCCCTGGCTCCTACAGGGTTTAATATCGAGGCGGGTAGCCGAGAGGAAGGAAGATAGGGGCGACCCTAAAGCGAGGGAGAGTGTGCTGGATGTTAAAGCCGTGCGGAGAGCACGAAGGGACCTTCGAATAAAAAAAAGGTTGGATCCACCAGCAGTGGCAGAAGAGCGAACGAAGCTGGTCCCCCCTTGCTTTCGGATCCAGAGGAAGGCCGTGGCCGCACCCACGCACTCCTCCGTGAGACGAGAAACGAGAGATCGCACTAGGTCCCCGCTGTTGGAGCCCTTACCCGTGTAAGCAAACACCGGCCAACCTCCTCCGCTTCAGGGCTGCTTTTCTACTTTCCTCTCTACATTTTCCACGAAGGTGCGTGCCTTCCAAATGCAAGCCAATCGCAGCCAGCCTACGCGGTAACGGCCTGTCCTGTCCGTCCCAAGCTTTGAGTGCTTGGGCATTATGAAAAATTCTGAAAATCCACCTAGGTCCTATTGACAATGGAACCAAACGGCCTCGCAAACAGAGGCCTTCTACTTCTCTAGAGTTTCCAGAGGACCAGGGAAATTCCGAACAGAGCTCGCTTTACAACGCGGCTCAGCCTCTCCAGGTATGCGATGCCTTTAATTCCGTTAAATTGCCGGGCAGCGCGCGCGAATGGCGATGGCGAGGCGCGCCAACCGAGAAGACCAACGCAATTCCGACAATTGTTAGTCGGATCACACGATGCTTGCACAACCGCCCCTCGAACCTCCAACATGCCGTGAGCGAGCTCGAGCTCTCCTGCCGAGTTCGAGTGACACCTTCGCTTTTACGCCCTGAATTTCTGCCGATCCTGCCTTTCGATTACAGCTTGTATTCGTCCAACGGAACAAAATGTAAAATAATCGAAAGAGGAAGACGCCTCTAGTTGGTGCTTGAAACGGCCGAGCGATGGCCGAGTGTACAACGTCCAAGCGGTAACGCAACGATGCAGCTGTCGTACGCGTCATGCAAGTCAAAGCTGAACTTAATCGACGCAAGCGACTTACGAAACCTGCCAGAATCTCTCGTTCAACAAACATTCGTTCGTACTTTATGAAAAATGTCAGCCGTAGATGGAAAAGTGTGAAACATAGTGTTATACTTCTCGTGAGAAGAAGTTTGAAGTTAGCTGGGAGGAAATGGTTCGGTGGTTTCGTAAAGATTGCAGCGCCAGCCGAGTGCTGGGATAAAGAGAAAGAAAGAGAAGGACGCGTTATCGCTTGGAACGGTAGAGTATAAGCAGAGAGGAAAAGGAAGAAGGAGATAGTCGAGCGAGGAGCGGAGGATAGGGTTGCTCTGTATCAACTGTGCACCCTTATCAATTGGAAAATTGGTGTGTGCACTGGGAGCGGAAGAGGAGGGGAGAGCGAGTACGCTGAAAGCGACGGAGGGGAAGGAACGATTAGGTTTACGCGCCGCCAGGGAAGTGCCTAGCAAGCGTTCGCGTTCTCTCTTCTCCTCTTCTGTGAGCGTCGAGTCCAAGCCTCGATTCTCATTTTAGAAGCTTTGTCACCAAACCCGCCCCGACATAAGACCACTAGGAGAAAAATCGTTCGGATCGGGATTACCCATTCACCCTGAGGAATCGAAAAAATGCTCAGTTTTCTACGGATGCCTGGCCGATCGAGGATCGAGGGTGTCTGTACAAAAGCCAGGGGCGTAGCCGAGAGGCAGCAGGGCTCCGTCGCGCGTAGAACGAGCGAAAGGGAAAGAGGACGAAAGGAAAGTGCGCTAGAGAGAGAAAGAACTCGGACAGAAAAGAGGAAGAGTTGGAGAGAGCGGGAGAAAAGAGAGACAGGAGGAGGAAGGCGCATGCGTCACCCGTCGTGGGCGTCGGGAATGTGTTGACACGAGAGCCTGAGTGAGAAAGAGAGAGCGAACGCGGGTGTGCGAGAGGATGAGGATGAGGGTGTTGGAGAGGGAGGGAGAGAGCCAAGCGTTGTGGCTCTAATGCCACGACGCCCGTATTATCGCCGCTGTGCTTCCCATGCTGCGGGTACGCCCCGAAGATCCTCCGAAAATCTGCTTCTTCCATTTCGTCATAACGAGCGACACAAATCGTTCCTCTAGCATCGTTGGATCTTCCGGCCAAGAGCGATAATGATCGGAGGGTGTAATTATGTAGAAAGACGGAAAAGAGGCCGGTGGTGGCCGGCAGGAGCAGCCGGATCCAGTCTCGGAAAGCCAGCCAGCCAGCCAGCCAGCCAACCAACCAACCAGCCAACCAACCAGCCAACCAACCAGCCACTCGCTCCTCTCCCCTCTTCCCCCTCCCAACCCCTCCCAGATATCCAATGTCAAAGAGCTTCCCTTTAAAATTACTTGGACTTTCTCGAGTCTCGCTCGCTCCAGATTTCATCGGGTCGACGGACACCACCCCTACTTATATTTCAGCCTGCATAAAAATGGCTGGGACGTAACTCAAGCTCGTCGAGCAACGCTCGCTCCGGTATTCATAATTTCTAATTTAACTTTTCCGAGGCCGGCAACCGGCGTTCCTCCTGCTAGCCGAAAGGCCTATGTTTCACACAACTTTTATCCGATGTTTAGAAGCTCGCCCGGTAATCCTTGAAGTAGGCAGGGCGACGATACCACAGGGAATAGCGGCCTCTACACGTTAAATTTATATCCAACCATATTCCAAGAAAGTGGGAGAGTTCACACACAGCCACCAGGGACACAGTGCTGCTCCTATGTGAAGTTACGATTTTCACGGGAGTCCTGAGACATTATAGCCACCACCGTATGACCTACTAAAAGCTACAATGTTTAACGCGACACATTATCTTTCAACCAGTAATGCCATACTCCTTATTCCGAGGGACTTGGGATCCTTGACAACGCAAGTGTTATAGAACGCTGCTTGGAAATCCCCCCCCACCTGCTCGCTGAACGTAGTGCCGATCAAAATAAGAGAGAAATCGAATGCCGATCGTCGATCTGCGTGTTCGCCTTCCGTGTCAACAGAGACCGCTCGACGATAACAGAGATAGAGAGCAACGAAAAATATGAAGATTACAATTATACGTCGGGAAATTGTTCTCTCTATCACATCACAAAGCAAGAGAGAGAGAGAGAGACAGCGCGCGCGCAGCACAAGTTCTCCTATGCACATAGAAGGCCAGTACTCGCAAGGCTCTATTGAAAAATTCTATGCATTTGTAAGTATCCAGTATATGTGCGATGGTGGTGAGATCGCAATAGTTGCTTGTGGTTGGTACGCACTGTTCAGGAGCGCCGAAAGTGGAGTTCTTCAACTGGGCACAACGCGACGCACAACACTGCTGTTCGCCACGTTGGAAATACGCGCGACAAAAGACAGGGTACAGCGTGGGAAAGATCGGTGGTTCGAGTTGCTGCTAATTGTCAAGCTTCCTAACTTTGTAATTGACGAAATGGAGTTTCGCTTACATACAAATGGCTGGCGAGCCAAGTTACAACGGCCACGAAATTGCGTAGTCGTGGCACGGAGCCCTGCTTGACTTCACGATTAGATAAAGTAGCAGCACACTGGAATAGGGGACGATGAATCTAACAGTCGTTTCCGAGGAATCTTCTACAAGTACAACGTATCCCAGTTGACCAAGGGACTTTGATAAACTGGTATAAAATAAAGCGGACCAAGTACATAATCATCAAATTCGAGACATAGCTCCATAAGATTACGAGGCTATCGTGCCAGCCAATATTCTACTATCAGCACTATCGTCGAAGCTAGTACTGGTTAGTATGCGCTTGTAACGCACAATCGATTGCACGTGAAATGCGTTGGCGTTTAACTTTAAACATGCTCGAATTTCAATGTGAATTCGTACCAGGAGAATATTCCTGCTGTGTATAACAGCCGACGAAGGGAGAGACGGTCTGGCTCACATGATCGAAACAACTCGGCACGCACTGTCGGCGTCTATCACTGGCAATTAGCCGTCCACATTGGATACTATGTAATAGCGTGCGTTTCACGCGAGAACACGGCCAAGTCCGAAACGTGTTCGTAAGACCAGACGCATACACACAAAGAGGAAAGTCCGTCTACGTAGCTATAGGTAGGATAGAGAAGGGCAGACGAACGTGGTCGAAAATGCATATACAGGTAGAGGCTACATAAACAAACGGGTCGCGTGGGGAAACGCGATTGTGCCATATACATATATGTATATGTATGTATGTACATAGGGTCTGAACTCGAAAGGGGACAAAGGGAAGAAGAGGCGTATACGAAAGGGGAACGGATGAGAGAAGGAAAGATCGAAAGGCTTCGCCAGATAGATTGTGCAATCGGGTAATAAGTCTGCTCTTTCCTGTGCGTGTGGCGAGAGTGTCGCGCGCGCATCTGTGCATCCTCTGTGTTTACAAGAGACACTTATCAAAATCGAAGGTGAAACAGTACAATGAAAGCCAAGTACGAATCAAGACAGAAAGACAGAGAGAGAGAGGGTGTGTGTGTATGTGTGTGTGTGAGAGAGAGAGAGAGAGAGAGAGAGAGGGGGTGTGGGCAGAGGGAGGGCAAGAGAGAGAGAGAGAAAGATGAGGGGAAAGGTGGAGCGGGAGAGGGGGCTCGAAAAGTATATGACCGATGGCATAAATCATGAAAGAAACATGAGAAAAGAAACTTGGGCATGGTGTTGCTTCGCTTTCGATTTGGTCGCCTGGTTGGAGAAAGGTATTCGGAAAATCTACGAAGAAGCTTATGGACGAGGCAAGACGGAGTGTAGCTGTGCCGTCGAGGCGCACTAAAGAGAGGTTCGAGCGAGCGAGAGAAGGGCATCTAAAGAGAGAAAGACAGAGAGAGAGAGAAAGAGAAAAGACTGAAAACGTGAAGAGAGTAGCGAGAGACAGAGAGTAGGAGCGATAAAGATACAGAGAAAGACAGGGCGCATCGAAATTTCGGTGGGAAAGTCCTACCTTTTACGGTGGGAATAAACACTGGGGTTTTTTCAGAGCGATGTCATAGCGCAGAGTGGGTTGCTCTCTCGGCGCTAGGGCGAAACCGACGGTCGGCGATGGCCGTGCAGCTCACCACTAGAAACACTGAGGTCGCTCCATGTCTCTCACTCGCAATGTAGGACCCCGCCCATAATGAATTTCAGGCCGATGCTGCTTCGCGATATATCACAGAATCTGGAAAGCACAGCTTTCAATCATGTATGCCTGGCGAAGCTTCACCGCCGATCACCGAGAGTATCCTCGCGCGCTGGCGGTTGCCCTGGCCCCTCTTCCCGATTTCTGCGTCGCAGCCGTCGCAGGTTTATCAGCGTTCTCGGCCACTGACGTCAACAGCCTTTCACGAACTTCAGATAGCTCGCCGTCCGCTCTTGCGGCGGCACCACTTGCTTGCTCCTCACCGCGGGCCACATTGTTCCCCGGCGTATCGACGGGGAAAAACTAGCCACGGCAAACAGAACTATCTCTCGCGCTCGCACTTTCTCCCTGCCAAGCAGAAAGAGAGATGGAGAGTCAGTAAGGAGAACAAGTATTGTTTGCGCTGAGAATATACGCGCGCACGCTTATCTCTAACGATAAGGGACGAAGTGAGCAGCGCGTGTTGTTCGATAGAGCTTAAGAGCAGCTGAAAACTCGATATCTACGCCGCAGCTTTGCAGACTGTGCAACCGAGTACGATATCACCGCATCATACTCGTTGCACGCTCGCATATTCCTAAAGTTCGCCTGCATCTTTGATAAAGGAAATCTGATAAACCGTGAAGGGGATGGTTAGGGGCAAAAGAGCGTCTCTTGAATTCATACTTACGTCACGAGGTGTCGTGGCTCACTGTCGCCGACCAATCGAGCACCAGCTGCCACCCGATCGTTATAAACTACGTTCACTCATTCGACATGACGAAAGAAATTACCATTCCTGTTGAGTCAAGCGACTTTCGAAAAATCCGAGAGCTCCTCTGACGTGATTGCACGATTAATTCTTTGAAAAGTAAGGAATTTCATGACAGTTCCGTGAAACTTCCGGGAACGAACGAAGGTCCCCGAAGGCCTTCACAGGCCCATTGGTCAGGGGCTTGCATAAGAGGGGCAGGGTTCGATTTCATTGGAGGAGGTAGTTCGGAACGCAGTTTTCTCGATCCTTAAGTGTGGCTTACGTCGTCACAAAGGCAAGAGACAGTGTTAGAGAAGGATTGTGCTCGCGAGCACTCGTGATAGGAGTTCGATCACAGTATCCGGTTTCAGTGTTATGTGAGTTGGCGAGATCAGGAGTAGGAAAGAGATCGTGTGAGGAAAGAGAAGAGACGAGTCGTGACGAGACGAGACGAGAATAGGGAGAGTGATAATTGAGACACCGAGTAGCTGAGAGAGGCGAGTCGGCGGACGGTCACGCAAGTATTGCGGCAATTGAAAAAAAAGAAAGAGGCAAATCGCACGCAGGCTGCGTGCACCTACGAAATATCATTTCGCAGTGAATTTCGCAGTCGTGTATGAACGTGTACGCGCGCCTGCGCTCGATTCAGGTGGAAATACGCGAAACTTCCGATCGCACGGTCATCGAGTCGTAAAAAATCCGATCCGATCCGGAGCAGCAGCAGCAGCAGCAGCAGCAGTAGTAGCAGCAGCAGCAGCAGCGAGGAAAACAAACAACTCGCAGCCGCCATCTTGTGCCTCTCCAGCTGCGAGCGTTGATAGAAGTGGGAGACGTCCTACGACGCGCGTGTGCTCTATTTCGTGGACGATCCAAGCAGTGTGAGTCGAAGTGGTGACCAACGGTCACCGAATGTGGTCAAACTCGCGAGAAAGGCAAAGAGGAAGGACTGCGAGAGAACTCGAAGTGAGCGGGGCAAGGTAGCATCGCGCTAACGTAGACAGGAGGCTCCCGGGGTGCCCCACCAGCTTTATCCAGCTTTATTCCACCGCGTCCCCCCATCCGCCCCACTACCCGCCCCCCATACCCACTACCCGTTTGCCCTGGATACTGAGATTATTGCGCAGTTACAAAAATCAACGCCGGATACGCACGTCGAGTGCACATTAGATTTCACCTTTCTTAAGCGGCCCGTGGACAAGTCCAGACGGTAAGTAAACTCAACTTTAAGTGCCCTCATTAAATCCTCTTTCTCACTGGATCCATTCTCCTTTCTATATGTCGTGTACGCGTCTCTACGCGTATATGAACGCGTCCCAACCACTTTGCGCCATTTCATCATACCAGTCCCCCTCTTTTTCTACCCAGTCTTTCCTCTCTCCCTCCACCGGCTTATTTATTACACCGTTATACGTACTACTTTCTCATTTACTCATTCACCCGTCTTATCTCGAGAGAAACATTGTGTTATCGGCGATTGGATGGCTATTTGCAATATTGAGAATGTCGGGAATGTCAACACTGGCAAACGAGAGATGCTGTCGACTGGAATAAATGGGAGATTGGAGTTATCGGTATGGCAATACGCAGTACGAAGTGGAGGCTCGCTTTGTGTTTTTGATGTCTCTCGGTATCGTAACCGGGCGCGCGGTATTTCGCAAATCATACTCGTCTTTGATAAGCGGTTGGTTGGGCGGCTGGGTGATTATCGGGGCTTGTTTGGAATTGGCCAGATTGCTCGTAGGCGATTGATCGGGGAGGGCTGTGTTTACCGGCGCGGCCCGGCGCGGCGCGCCGCGGTGAAATCGATGGAGCGTCGGTATACTATATACATGGAGAGTGAGAGAAAGAGAGAGGGAGAGATGGAGGAGGAGGAGGAGAAGCTGTGTTGTGTCGGGCAGCAAACGTGGACGTGGACACATAGTGGATAGATAGATAGATGTATAGTTGGAGGAAGGGTTGAAAGAGGAGAGGAGGGACTAACCGGGGTGACTTGGGTTCATGTTGCAGACGGGTTGGTTGACTCGCTAATTCCAAGCGAGCAGTGAAATCGAAGACCAGGAGAAAACGAGCCATGACGAATTCGGCACCGAAATTGAATGACAAGGTAGAACGGCAGGGCTCGCCAAATGGTGGAGTCGAGCGGCATCATCATCATCACCGCTCTGGCTCAGTCAAGTCGTCGACGTTCTTCCATAATGGTGGACGTCACATACGGAATAGTACCGGCAGACTGAGCTGTAGTCCACATTGTGGACAATTGAAGAGTACAAGGAACTCACCCTTGCGCTATGAGTACAGTCCGAGGGGCAGCCCGACAAACAGCTTCTACGCGGGTGCAAAGTTCTCGGAGCCACCCTCGCCGGCTAGCCTGCCTAAACCGCCGAGCCATTGGACCACGAGACTGATGATGACCAGCTGTCAGCAATCCGAGAGGAGCTGCGACATTTCGAATCACCTGAAAATGGTACTTAACGTCCAAGCCTGATACCCAAAGACCAACCGGCCGCTAGAGTCGGCCACCAGCTCTTTAGCGAAGAGACACAGGTACGACATTATCGTTCCATCTCCCGCTCGATTGTCCAAGAAGAAGCGTGTATATAAGAAGGACCGTATGATAGAACGATCCACGTAGTGTATGCGACAGATAGAAGAACAACAGCACAGGGCCACTGACCTCTCAAATTCTATGACGGATCGATGCGATCCGTTCATTTAATATTATCGGCACTCGTGCGTTCTTTAATATAGTACAGAAGGGAAGGAGGGAGTACGAGAGAGAGAGAGTATGTGTGTGTGTGTGTGTGTGTGAGAGAGAGAGAGAAAGAGAGAGTTAAAGGGATGCATAACACACTGGAGGATTTAAGGATAAGAAAACGGAAAAAATACTACACTAGGTTTTTTTTGAGGACGCGGGTGCGTCTGCCGCGAATTCGAATCGTCATTCGATGCAACACGATTGCGTTTTAACGATTCTATTATACGCGCCGTCTAAGAGGATGTAAACATATGTATTTTAGATTATTATATACGATTAACTTGCAGAGACATGCATACACGCATTCACACTCGTACATCGATACTGACACATACACCTACACTTATACAGAGAGACATATACACCTACACCGAGCATACTGGACACTTATACATGAAATGCAGATGCATATTATATCGGTTTGAAGAAATGGTACGGAGACATTCGCGATTATATCAGGAGTCGCCGCTTTCATTATCTTTCCACGATGGAAATTCGAAACTATCTAACACAATGTCCGGAATTCTTTCCAAAATTCGTTCATCCCGCGATCGCGAGGGTGGAATTACTTTGGGATATCTTAGGTTCTTCTGCATATTGTGATCTTCTATTGTTACTATTTAGTATGGAGTTGAAAGGTTTTTTGTTTTTGAGTGCATTCGCTCACGATTGCCTCACACAGAGAGAGAGAGAGAGAGAGACACACACACACCTATACCTTTTCAGTATCCAGTTTGCTCTTTGAAACACTGTGATCGCTAACTATTTACCCTATGTCTCTACTAAATTCTCTTCGCCAATTCGATCTCCAGTAATTTCTCGACTCGTCCTTTGCCTGGGGGATCCAAGAGAGCTTTTCCGTTTCTACTTATGGGCTTTTATTTAGTTGAAAGTATTTCTATTTTACTTTTGTTTTTGGTCTCGCGGAAGCCCCGCAACAAAAGAAGTGAATCACTTTTGCTGGGCATTGCGCAAGATCGCAAAGATGACTCTTTTCCGATAATGTGCAAGAGGGATCGATTCTCGTTCGTAGTATGAGTGTGTGTTTTTTGGAGGGTACCTCGGTGATAACAATGATACGAGAGTTTTCTGCCTGTTGTGGGTGGTATGACGCAAAAGTCAGACGTCAGTGTGTATGTTTTTTGTGTGTATGATTTGAGAGAATGCTTGGGAAATGTCACCGGGGTAAGAAAAACCTTTGAGTGCGTGTGTTTCTGCAAAATCATCGCTGACTTAATAGAAAGCGAAAGTAATACTTGTGTTAAGATGACTAAATTTTTAGCCCCAGATTTCTTTCACCTTACACGCTCAAGTGTAATATCCTCGATTTTATATCCTGTACGAAGAGCACAGGTTTGCTTGTCACGAGCTAGTTGCTGAAATATCATTTCTTTATTTGAGAGACATCAGATTTCCAAGTTTAGTTTCTTTATTACTGAATGTTCCGTTTAGTAGGAACGATTGTATCTATGATCCATCTTGAATACGTAGCTCCAATAACAGAATCTAAGGTTTCCAATGGAGTCACTGCACACCGGGACAAAGTCGAGCTACCTGGGGGTAGAAAATAAGGGTGCTAGCTACTCATAGGATCCTTGGGAATCTTTAAAAGCAATATACATATTCAGGGGGAGGCATAGATCAATTGAAATTCCAAAGAAAAGTTTCTTCTTTACGTAGGACAAATGTATGATTTTTTCCTATCAAAGTGACAGTAACAATTTTTTAATTTCTCGGCCTTTCTTTTTTCCTTCAATACTTGAAGATACGAGAGAGAGTATTACGTGTGCAGACAAATTACTTGAAGCAACACATTTTAGCAACTATATTCTGTTTCCCGCCCGCCCCTTTTTTTTTAGTTTACCAAGATACCTTTCTGTTTTATAGTCTTACAGTAATAATTCGGCCTTTCTTGCTTTAGTTTCGATTGTGCGTTCGTTCCGAGGCGTAGATTATCTACGAAAACGAATGGATCTCGTAGTGAAACATAAGTACGAATGCCCGCGAACAAAATGTATGAATGGAAAGGATTGCGTGAATGTGACGAGCGTGGTAAGATGGAGACTGAATAAATAATAAGCGATGAAGGATAGAGAGCGATAGAGGGGAAAGGGAGAAAGGGTATCAAAATGTGCAATTTCGAACCTTTCAATAATCTATTGCTCCACGTTTCTAGTTTGGTAAGGCGAAATTTCTTACGGTATCTATAGCCAAGTCTATCTGACAGTCAAGAAATGATTCCATAGACGAGAAATAATGCTCGTACGATAAACATAGATTGACCTTAAACCAAGGTCATTAACCGGCTCTCGTCAAAACGCTGACCACAAAAATTGTACATTTTCTCATTGAATTTTCCTTCCGATCGGGGTTCGGTGCTGAGCAGCGGCTTAAAATGAGGAAGAGAAAACGATTGTTTCGAGACGCACAAAGGGAAAGTGTCCGAGACTCGTTCTTCCCACTTTCGTGCTTCGTAAGCATGGTTCTATCATTAAATTCGTTGTCTTAATTAAATCATCTATCTAATTCCTACGCGATTTCAGGAATCGATAGCCTTATCATTTTTGGCATCGACTAAACTTCTAATTCCAGTAGGCTACTTTGTTTTTTTCTTTGTTCCCAGTGCCATGTTATTTTCTTTGGTATCGAAGCGAGATGTCATTACCCTTTGGTTCGATCGACGTGGTTGACCTGGTTCAATAAACGTGTGCAGCAGTCTCTCTCACTCCCTTGTTGACGAGAGCTGGTCAGCTGGAAAGTAATGAAATACGAGTGTATTACACGGCGATAATTAGCCGAGGATTCGCTGGTCTTTCGCAGGATATGTTATGGGTTATATTCCGCGGAAAGGGAAAGTTGCTGCTCTCGAAACGGAATGGGATTCCTTGGGTCGAACAGTTGTCCGAAGAGGGAGGGGAAGGCATACGGATACATATACACATTCTCTCTCTCTCTCTCTTAAAGATATGTTAGAGTTCCGTAGTGTCACCGCGCGACATATGGTCTTTCGTTTGCTAGAATTATAAGCGGTTTTTAGCGTACTCTCCGCGATGGGCTTTCCCGTACTTCAACGCGGGTATACCAAACACTTTATGGCGCCCGGGGGAATTCCAGTAGTTTGACTAGCGTGATTGTTACGATTAATTGATGGGTCCGGATATCCCAAGAGCTCCAAGCACTCGAGTAATCGGGCCCAGAACTTTTTTCGGCATTCTTTTTCTTTCCTCTCCGTGGTGTAACGTGTTTCAATTGTAGATACATACGATAATGATACATACAGCCTCGGGTTGAAAAAAAAGAAGAAAAAACATTGACGAATGATTTCCCTCTGTCTAAGGTTGAGTGCTGATCTAAATGAATTGCGGATTGTATACATATTTACATACTCACTGCCGTCCTGCGAGCGAGGGTTTGAGCTGAGCTACGAACTAAATTCATCGTGTACAGAGATCTATTGGCAAAGACGATAATGCTGCGCGCATCTGTACATAAGAGGATTCTCACGTTCTCTCGTTCTCTCGTGCGAACAATCACTATTTGTAAATGACACTTGTAAAATTAGTGTAAATACGCGAGAATTAGCCGCGATACCGCGCGCGCGCGCGCGCAGTCGAACCGACGTACATATATATGTATGTATATGTATATCATCTCTTGTATATGTATGTATATATGTAGGAATAGCTCGAATGCAATAGCAATTAATGGGGATTCCATTCTGTGCGCGAGAGCAGCAACTTTTGATCCCCTTTTACTTGGAGATCTTCGAAATTCTATGCTATTATGCCCAGTTTTTTTCTTTCGAGACCGCAAGCTTTAGTTACACGAGTCAGCCACTATTTCTCGTACGCGTACAACTTACAAACCCACCTGGAACCAAAGGCTGCCAGGAATTTCCAAAAGCAAACGAAACAGGGAGCACTATCGACACAACAAACCAAAAGAAGGGATAGAAGTGTAGGAAAGATAGCGAACGAATTGAAAAATATTGGGGTTTTGGGGGGGGGGGGTGGGGGTGGAATGATAATTGGAGAATCAATCGATCGACGATGCAGTGAAAGGGAAAAAGATGATATAGGAAATTAGCTGTGATGATGACCCTATAGGTACTACTAATTTTTAATTGGTAACTGAACAACATATATTATATATATACAACACAACACACGATATATATATATATATATATTATATATATTATATGTACATGATAAGCGATAAGGTTGGGTAATTTAAGTATGTCTTTAAGTACGATGAATTGATAATAAGGTGAGGAGAAAACCTTTTTGAAGATAAATCGCGGTTTGAAATAATTACAGCACTTTGAGCGCTGTCCCCTAAATGAAACGGGACTTTTCTCAAGAATATGGGGCAATTGGGTACCAAGAAACCGATATGTCCTCTCGAGCGTTACTATCAATTAAATAGTAAATTAGTGATAACCGGTTGAAACCGCGATCGTGGAAAAAGGTGGATGCTCGAAAGTCGATGATACTAGAAACTGATCGTGCAATGATTACAGGCGAACTTAAGGAACGGTGGAGAGAGTCAGTGAGAAGAGTAGATGGATGGGTGAGTGGGTGGGTGGGTGGGGAAAATTGTATGTTGAGAAAAACTTTCGAGTACGTCCATTACCGTGGTGGTAATCCACTTTCGTGACTTTAAGACGAGATGATAGTTGATAGGATTCTAATTATACGGGCCAGCAAGGGTCAAGGGTCGTTCCTACATTGAGTAATGTTTAAGAAACAATGGTTGCGTAAAATGTCGCTTCTTGGATCTTTTCAGTTCTTGATGTATGACATTATTATCTGTGGGAGAGAGATGATGGGATGGATGATTGGTGGTATATACGTCTCTCTCTCTCTCTCTCTTTCCCTCTCCTTTCAAGTGGAGAAGAGAGAAAAACAAAAAGAACAGTCGAAATTGGAGCGACCCGTCAACTCAGCTGGCACTTATTGTGATACTGTAACGTACAAAAATCGTTCGTCGCAATAGGCTGCTTACACGAAAGATCAAGGGCTATATTCGATAAGAGAGAATCCGGATATTCTCGTAAGAGTGCTCTCATTGGATGCCTCATGGCTCCTCTCGCCTCTGAATTATTATTTGTCCTCCCTTCTTTCCTTCCCTGTCGACGGTTCGAGTCAGGATATTTGCGCGTCCCTAGATTTGTCTCTTGCACACGTGTGCAACACTTGTTCACTCGAGGCCACACCGTCTTTCAACACTTTCGAAATCCCCTTTCTTGTCGTTGGACTCTCTTTCGAAATTTACTCACTTTTAGATATATAATTAGTCACGCTTGTATCCACCTTTATTTGGAACTCGCTTTTACCACTGTTTTATTCTCGAAAGATATCCTCTTCAAGTTATTATTCTTTAAGCATCCAAGCATTTCTCAATTTCATTGGTAATTCAATGGTTAATGAATTGTTACTAATCATTTCTATCAGGAATCAATACTTTTTATCTTCGATGTTACTGCATCGTTCAATTGGGCAGATGATCATTCAAGCGAACGTGAGCTCTTCTTTTAAACTAGTTTTTATGTTTAGGCTTATGCGGTATGTGCGTTTGAAAATTTCTGTCTAAAACTACTTTTAGACACGTGTTCGATGTCGTCACTGAAAGCGCGAGCGCGCGCGCGTGCGTGCGTGCGTGCGTGCGTGCGTTCTCTTGGTATTATATTTTCGGGTCACGATAATTCTGTTTAGTCTGGTTTCCTTTATTACGTAAGTTTAATGCTATTTAACGTGTTAACAGCTAGATTCATAAAGACACACGGTACACATATTCGTCTATCGGGAATTTTTGTGTACAATGAGACGCTTGATCGAACTATTTGTCTCAAAAACATCGTACGTCAATCGTTTTCACATTCTATCTCATCGGCAGAAGCGCGCCCAGGAAACTCATGAATCTTGCATATCCAAAACTCGATGCTTCCTCTGGAAAGAATACCGGAACACGACGAGCAATCGGTAATCTCAAGCTGTTTAGCATCGCGAATGAAAGTATTAGTCAGAATCGATGAAGGAGAAAAGAAGAAGATGAAGAAGAAGTATATAATCATCGAGCGATCGTCAAACTCATGATTGTGCCTTGAATCTTTATGACTTTTTTCTTTGAAAGATTCAAGGCTTAATCCCCGGGACACTCTATTTCTTGGGAAGCCCGAGCAAGGCCGTATCGGGTCACACAAAGCCTGATTGGCTCGAGGGACACAAACATCACAACCACACGAAACACTATGTCGATTAAGTAATTAAGCCTTAAATTTAGAATTAAGTTGAAAGGTGTCCGAGCGAGACAGAGAACGGGAAGGAGAAAAGGAGAGAGAAGCCGATCGAAAGAGGTAGTTGTGTTTGTTGGAAGAGGGAGAGAAAAACGAGATGGAGCAGTACCCTTTAAATGCCATGATCTGAGATCTGTCGGTTCTTTCGTTTCCATGCATATACGCATACGGTCATTCGTCATACATCAACAGTTTCGCCAGTGTCCTTTTTATCCAGTTCTTTCATAGATAGCATATTCTCATAATATTCTTATAAGAATCAAGTTATCTTTCAAAGATCCAAAGAAACTTTTAACTTGTATATTTCACGATCAACATTCAAAGGATCGACTATATGATTCTCACGGTTATTTTCTCCTTTTTTTCTTCATTTACATTCGAGGATATGCTAACTCTTGCTGTGTTCCTCTGTAAGGAAATGATCCTCGTGCATCGCGTGCCTTTAGTTTCGCGTCGATATCGGACTACCTTGAGAATATATCGACGAGGGTATTGCATGACTGCATTTTTTGTAACGGGTGCAATACCCTCGCCGGTTCCCCCCCCCCACCACCCACCCCCAAATTTTGGGGCATGCCTTTTTTTTCGATCTCAGTTTTGTTTCGTAAGCCTTCTATGTTAACTCGTACTCGGTAGTGGCGATCCTTCCCACTTGTCATATGATCACGCAGCTGCACTCGATGTTGGTTGGTGTTTAAAGTATTTAGTTGGCACGATGTCGCGTTGCGATCGAATTGAAGCCAACTTACTCGATTGCATCGCGACATACGGCTTTTGTCCAGTTAGGAAGCAAGGATTATCCTTTGTGTCGAGAAAGAATATGCTAGAAGAGTTGCTGCGTGATTTTTTGATATTGGCGATCGACCATTGAAAAGAAAGACACTAGAAGAGGACGATGGGAGGCAGATTATCGCGGCGAAAGGGTAGAATTAGTGCGATCGCAAAAAAGTGACGATAGCGAAGAGGGTCAGAGCCATTTCTTCACACACACACATACTTGTAAATTCCATGCATCTTTAGGGCGAGCACATATACGAGTCGACGACAATATTTTTTATTCCTCTTCGCTTCGACTTTATTAGCGTTCTCGCGAAAATTCATATACCTGCGGAATGAATACAAAATGCCCATCGGCTCCTTAAACAAACCGTCACGTATCAAGGATTAACCATCACTCTCCTCGTTTTTCTAATCAAGACTCTCGAAATATGCCCGATCTCCTCTCCCACCAATAGCACAAACACAATTCTCAACATGGTTTAACACTTGACGCGTGCGGTGGGTTTTCGGTGCAACTCTCTCGCACGATTCTCTATATGCGCGCGCTCTGCGAAAGCAACATCTCGCGCAAAGAGCAAAAAATGAAAGAGGAGAACAAAAACGCACTGACTATTTTAGCGAATCGAGATTCGACCATGTACCTTGATATATATCTTTCGTGTGTTTTCAGAAAGTATGCGTGGAAGTCTGCCTTCCTGTGCGACCGAGAGTGTCCGAGAGAGTGAGAGAGAGAGAGAGAGAGCATGAATACGAGTGAAAAAAACTGAGTTTGGAAGAGTGGGAGAGAAAGAGAGAGAGAGAGAAGACGAATGATTGCGTGTCCACGATATCGCGTGTCTGTAACTGCGCGAGTGTGCCAAATTGACAGGTTTGAGAGTGCGCGAGAGAGAGAGAGAGAGAGAGAGAGAGAGAGAGTGCGAGAGAGACAGATAAATATATAAATGAATATATTATATAATAGGGAGAATGAAACAGAGAAACAGAGGGGCCCGCGTGCTCCATAAAACAAACGCGTTCTTCCCTTGCGATTTCCTTAATATTCTTGTCACATGCATGCCTCGATAAACAATCAATTTACAATACATAAATGTATCAGGACATCATAGAGGTATAATTCGTAAGGTTTTAAATTTGGATCTTTGAGAAATTGTCCCATTGTACTTTCCCTTCGAAGGTCTAGAAAAAAGCTGTTGGTATATCTTACATGTGACTGTGGAAGAACACGTTTGTTTAAATCCTCGACTTCTCGCACGTGCCGAGCGTTTGTACTGTCAGGTTTGATTTGAAGGTGAAAGGATGAGAAGGTAAAAGATTGTTTAAAAGACGCGAGAATACGAGTGAGAGACTGGAGAAATGGTGCATCGCAGGCACGTGCGTGACAATAATTTTTCCTACGTGTAAACGGCCGTGCAAAACTGTCAATTTTAAGTTGTCCCGATTAATTTCTGAATTTTCCGACTCCGAGCAAAGTGTGCTTGAGTTACGTGTCCGCGTCAGCCGTGTATAATCTCCGTCATATTTCTGAGGAGTAAGAATCTGCCAATTCACTTTGTTATTTGACCAAAAAGAACAAAAAAAGAGTACTTTGCCCAAGAATTTTCCCGTGTTACAGTCGCGAGCCGATCGAATCGTCAATTATTGAGATGTAATTAATCGTCCGGATCGATATTCCAATCGGTGATCATTAGAATAGAATGATTTGAAAATACCATGCAAAACTGACGCGTAGACGTTCCTCTACCACTAAGGACGTGAGTCTCCTACAAAGAAGCACGTGGCATTTCTTCTGTATCCTCTCTTGTTTTTTTTTGTTTTTTTTTTGTAAGTTTACACTTTACACCGAGCATCGCTGTACAAAGCATCATTTCGCCAAACTCTGGTCTGCTTTAATCGAGAGAGAAATGAAACTAGGAGTAAGAAGCGCGAGGCGACTCGGACGGTGCACCAAAGGGCACTACGTAGGCGAAAAGCGTGTACACCGAAAGCAACGATATTTCCATTGTCCCAAACATCGCACATTGGCATGATTTTTCCTTCAAATTCAAGGCTTTCAGCCTTAAAAAGTCTGCAAAAGAGGGTGCACAATGGAATATCGGATGGCAATCGGTGTTACACGTAAAAGTCGAGTCCAATAAGATTATACACACAACACACAAGCGAGAGCGGGCAGAACTTTTGTTCTGGCGTTCCAACGAATAGAGAGGCGGCGAGGTTTATCGTAGGCAGTAAAAACAAACGTAGATTTTTAAGGATACTGAGAGTGTGCGCGATCTCCGCGGTGATAAAGGCGACTACTACGATGATGTAAAGCGATGATATTGACGATAGCTGACAAATGATGTCGAGGACGATGAGATGATGATGATGTTGTGTATGGAAGAAAGAGAGAGAGAGAGAGATCGTTCGTGCAACGTTCGAACTAAGGACGACGAGATCAGAAATGATTTTCCCTTCCGTGTCTCTTTGATAACTCCGTCGCGAAACACGATGCAATTTGATGTCGAGTTTAGGGTGTACGTAAGGATAGAGTTACAAACCAATATCTATATTATACGTAAAACAACAAGATTGTATGTTTAAGGTTCGACTCGAGCATATACATAAATGTGTATTATATCGTATTAAGGGTGCCCGTTTATGCGTCACAATGGCAGGATCGATTGATAATAATGTCGACGAACAATAACAATTGTACATAGACAGAAGAACGAATTGATACGTGCTTGAGAGAACTGTGGTTAGCACATGAAAGATGAAGAGAGAATATGTATTTTGCTATGGAAGCGAACACATTATGCGGACGCTGCGTCTTTCCATATCCTGTACAAGTTCAGTTGGAAGCTCTTTATTGAGAACCGAGGCGAATGTTGGTCTAATGCCAGCAAGAACGAGTCTCCGTTCTATGCTGGTCATCGAATATTTGCAAGAGAGAGAGAGAGAGAGAGAGAGAGAGAGAGAGAGAGAGAGAGAGAAAGAGATGAAGAGTTTGGAAAGCAAGCAAAGATAGAATGGAAGAAGGGTGGCGATTGAGAAGGTTTACGTCGTTTCGCGCAACAACGAGACCAATCGCGACAATCATCGGCAAAACATTAACGTTCATCGTTGCATTCGCAAATGCGCGGATTCTATTCTCCTTGAGGCTTTAACAATCAACATTCCGGATGAATCCTGACGGTACTTATCGAGTCAGACCGTACACTCTGAATATACATAGAGGAGTCTCGATTGGACACGACTTCCGTTGGATTCTGCAAAAAAAAAAAACAAAAGTACAGCATACAATAGAACGAGAAAATTCAATTCGGGAAGAATCGATTCTACAGAAGAAAAGGAAACCCCGACGACGAATCGACAGACACGGGACACGATCCAACATGTGTATTTGCGATATCGACAGGGAAGGACACTTTGTTTGGCCACCCTTCGACGCGCATCCCGTTGTTTTCGTCGAGAAACAATTGTCTCGTGTTTGCGCGTCTCACGAGAGAAGTGAAAGACGCCCTTTTTTGCGAAGGAAGTATTGTCGGATAAGAGAAGCGATGAAGTTGCAAACGACAGTAGATAAGAAGAGGCTCGGTTATCGTGAAGAAGATAAATTCAAGAAGAATGGAAAGTACAAAGTGCAGCGTCCTAAGAGCGATATAAAGATGGTCCAAGACGTGATTCAAGCTCATACTATCATTTTCTGGTACCACCGGTGATGGTGGTCCGCGTACGCACAGCTGATGTTTCATTAGAGAAAGAGACATAGCATCGACAGATGGCTTCAAGATGGAAAAGATAAGAAACCGACGCTGCAAGAGAGGAAGCGATGGGCAAGGGAATGAGTTTCTCATGATGATTGATTGGATTGGTATGGTTTAGATGGACCCGAGAGCTCTGGGGTGGCAGCCATATATAAAAAAAGTCCTCCAGTGGCACTCCACGGGAAAAAACCGGGATAAGATATCGGGTCTTTGGTGGTGCTGGTGCGAGTGTAAGGGTTTCTAAAAAACGAGCAGAAAAAATGTCTTTTTGATCAAAAACAAAAAGCGCCCAAAAAAAGTAAGTGTATAAAATCAGCTGAGAGAAAGATACCTGTGTGTGAACGGAAAATCGTATGAATGGGAGAAGCGACAAGTTTCGAGGAAGGGATTTGCCTGGAAAAGGAAACGAAGAGACAGGCAGTAAGCGAAGAAAAGGATGTGGCGTGAAGCGTCGGTGTGCAATATAGCATCTCCAGTGGGGATGCTGAAGAATGCAAGATGGAAATTCGACTCCCCTTTTACCTGAGAAACCAGAAGCTCTAGTAAGAAGCTCGATAGAAGGAAAAGAAGAATAGAAAGGGGAAGGAGATTTTAGGTCGCGTTACACGGACCCCAAAATATGTTGGATGCTTGATGTCTTGGAGAGGAATTTAAGCACGGCACTATTCCACACGCAAAACATGTAAATAATACACATGGACGACAAAAGGAGCGCAGATAATCCGAGAAAATGCGCGCGTTTTACCACTGGGTTCGCAATGTTTGAAGTACGCGCGTTTTATGTGAGGTCTCGTGTGTCGCCACTCGATGACATTGGACGCACATATCTATATCATTGTTAATCCGGTAGAATTGCTGCAACGCGAACAAACGAGAAGAGATATCTCAGCTGTGTTTTCAGAGATAAAAGCAGCGCAAGTAGAAAGAGAGAGAGAGAGTGAGAGAGAATGACTGCACGGAGAAAGGTGTGTGTGTGGTGCTTTAATGCCACCACAAAATGGGATTTTCAACTGGACCGACGACTGTCGGCACACGCTCATTGAGCGGCGCGTCCAAGTTTCTCCACGTATGCCTAGCAAGGATGGAGCCAGTTTTATGGAGCGATACCAGAGACTAAACCAAGGGTTGAAAGAAGATTTTCAAGATTTCCTGGAGCCGTAGCTATACCTTCTATATTTTTCTTCTATATCCCTTTCTTTATTTCCCACCCACTCCCCCCCCCCCCCCTCCTAGTATACCCGGCCCCCTTTCCCCTTTCCCTTTTTGCTTTCACCAATCTACCATCGACACGAAAAATAGTGAAAGCCGTCGCAGATATGCTTGCATTTCCAGGCGGCATTTCTCTTCCCAAAGCATTTTTGGTCCTACATCTTTTCTGCACCTCGTTATATCTATGCATATCCCATCCACATTTCCTCTTTACTATCCCCCCTTTACTTTAGGGCCCTTCTCAGGGCCCGCAAATGACTCAGTAACGTGGGAACAACTCAGCAGCTGGACTTTAAACTTTCCTAAGAGGATCTGTTGCATCCAGGGAAACCGGAGTCGCAGGAGGCATATCCTGTGATTCCCATCTACCAATCTGCCCTTTTCAGGGCAAAAGTCTCAAACGTAAACTGCAGCAAGTCTACAACTAAAATTGTCCTTTTCAGGACAAACACTCAATAGAGTGTTACTGGCCTTGGTCGTTTGGTAAATTGAAGAAGAGGACGGTCTGTCCTTTCTTCGTACCTGCGCTCAGGTTATATAAATAAAAATGACCCTCACAAATAAACCCAGTCCTTTTGGAGAAACTCTGCAGTGAGGTAGACTGTGCTAGCACCTGCTATGTCAGGTCTAGCTATGTATATCTTGCTGGAGTCTCTTCGAACAACAGTCCTGTCCTCCGCTTCTCATTTACACTTTATGGTTGGCCGCCCCCGATAACGTGCGCACGTACATCTTTATTTAGTATTCCATTTAAACAGGCTGGAACCGAGATAAACGTCATTCCCAAGCGCAATGCGTGGATGGCGCGAAGTGGGACAGGAGCGCGTGACTCCGAGCACGCGTAGCAAGAAACAACTTCTATCTAGTTTGCGAGAGATCGACTATAGAATCAACCAGCCATTTGAAAAGTATGTCACGCTTCTCTCGAACACAACGTCACCAGTTTCTACTGATACTTCTTGTTTGCGACCAATCATAGTTCAGACTTTTTTTTTTTCCATTGAAAGTTTGAAATTGGTCGCGTCAGCTTGTGACCTCGAAATTTAATCTTAGACGTTTGTTTTGTAGTCTTATCATTTCGTGTCAATTACTTGAATGTCATTTTACCTTGACTATTGACGATTTGCATCGCGTCGCAACTGAAACTTGTATTTTTTTCTTGTATTGTATTCAGTCTTTCTTATGTTTTCTAGTCTTCCTGATTATTTCAGGAGATGAAATTTGGTGGAGAATGGTTTCTTGGATCGAGGAAGAAGTGATATAAATTCCAGAGCCCTAGCTCAAAATTCATTTTTTCGCAAATTTTTCCATATGTACCCCTTCACAAATTTTCGATTTTTCGAAGGTTCTCGGACTTTAACGAACGCTTGATTTTTCGATTGTTTAAGTATCAAAACGGAAAGAAAACATGAAACCAGTGGCAGAAATGCCAGAATTGTATCGAAAACACATGGAAAACGGATTTTGAATAATTCATTTTCATCATTTTTCCCATGTTTTTCATACTTCCCGACATTTTCCGGGGCTGGAATTTGGTGGGGAATGTTTTCTTGTATCAAAGAAGAAGTGATATAAATTCCAGAGCCCTAGCTCAAAATTCATTTTTTCGCAAATTTTTCCATATGTACCCCTTCACAAATTTTCGATTTTTCGAAGGTTCTCGGACTTTAACGAACGCTTGATTTTTCGATTGTTTAAGTATCAAAACGGAAAGAAAACATGAAACCAGTGGCAGAAATGCCAGAATTGTATCGAAAACACATGGAAAACGGATTTTGAATAATTCATTTTCATCATTTTTCCCATGTTTTTCATACTTCCCGACATTTTCCGGGGCTGGAATTTGGTGGGGAATGTTTTCTTGCACCAAGGAAGAAGTGATATAAATTCCAGAGCCCTAGCTCAAAATTCATTTTTTCGCAAATTTTTCCATGTGTACCCCTTCACAAATTTTCGATTTTTCGAAGGTTCTCGGACTTTAACGAACGCTTGATTTTTCGATTGTTTAAGTATCAAAACGGAAAGAAAACATGAAACCAGTGGCAGAAATGCCAGAATTGTATCGAAAACACATGGAAAACGGATTTTGAATAATTCATTTTCATCATTTTTCCCATGTTTTTCATACTTCCCGACATTTTCCGGGGCTGGAATTTGGTGGGGAATGTTTTCTTGTATCAAAGAAGAAGTGATATAAATTCCAGAGCTCTAGCTCAAAATTCATTTTTTCGCAAATTTTTCCATATGTACCCCTTCACAAATTTTCGATTTTTCGAAGGTTCTCGGACTTTAACGAACGCTTGATTTTTCGATTGTTTAAGTATCAAAACGGAAAGAAAACATGAAACCAGTGGCAGAAATGCCAGAATTGTATCGAAAACACATGGAAAACGGATTTTGAATAATTCATTTTCATCATTTTTCCCATGTTTTTCATACTTCCCGACATTTTCCGGGGCTGGAATTTGGTGGGGAATGTTTTCTTGTATCAAGGAAGAAGTGATATAAATTTCAGAGCCGTAGCTCAAAATTTAGTTTTTGCTGGAAGGCATACGGTGCTCTTCAGCGTCTTTTTACAGGTCATGATTGCGGAGTTAGACTTGGACAAGAAAACGTCACCTTGGGAAAACCAAAGAGGAAGGCTGTGATAAATATAACTGTACTTTGAAGACTGATCCATTCTTCAAGAACTCAACGACACACACTTGGCTGGACATCGTCCCTCAGTATTTATTACCTTCTGTCATCATCCTTATCAGAAGGCTCATAAGACTGATAGTAAATATTAGGATCTGTTATTAATATTTTCATACTCTACAATTTGACACGCATAAAGAGAGTTATTCTAGTCACTGACAGGCTCTTATTATATTCTTTACTGAATAGATTTCCAGTTTCTATTGAAGTATACTTAATTGTACACAAAATGAGTCATGGGTTAGCCATAAACGTCTTCATATTTTACAAGTATATGAGACCGTTATTTATGCCAGTCACTTGTACATCGTTCGAATGTCTGAAGCAATAAATGTAATGGATACGACATTGCTAGTATTGCACTACCTTTTCCTTATTCAAAATTATCGGGGAAGCAAACACCTTTCGACTGAATAATGAATAACAAGTGTAATATAGACATACCAAGGGCGTGGACATATGAATCATCATTTATTGGCATATTTTTCTGACAGTACTTCGGAATACGATGCCAACCCACAGCGGTGGAGGTAAGTACCTGCTGCTAAGGTACATACCTGCGTTTAATATTTCACAAAGGGGTTCGAGTTGAAAGCAGCTGTTCTCTGGAAAAAGGGCCAAGTTTCAGCAGGTTTCTGGCCAGGGATTGTAGGGGTGGGACCAGCTGGCGAAACGTGGGGATGGCTGTCAGTCACCATATGAAAAGCCACTTTAAGGGAACCAAACATGTGAGACAGGTTTTTCGCCCCCAAAGACGCCAGAGGATATTCCTTGTGTGTAGTGTAAAGGCAGCTTGAAAGAATTCTCGATGCTGCTGAGTCACTTGGTAATCTGGGTAGGCCATCCGCTTTCACTCGCACCGTTGTACCGTTCTGCCAACCTTGAAGTATAGCTTGGTCGATAGTCGTACTATCTTATTCAGAGGCTTTAAGATTCCACGATATGAAGAATATCCATATAAAGACTTATAATCATTTTCCAGTGTTGTTGTTTTGTAATGTTTTGAAACGTAGCCTTACACACGCGATAACAAATTCGTAGTTTGGAATTTTGCCAATTTTGAGATGGAGTAGCGGCGACAGTGACCTGTGTCGTCTTGTTTTTGCAATAAAGTCATCATATTATTTTCGTACTGTAAGGCGGACACTTTGGAAATTATCTGTGTTACGTAGCCTTAAAGCGTAGCCACGAATTATCTATATTGGAAATCATGCACTATAAATACATTACTAAATTTAACGCAGACGTTATTTATCAAATTGCAAACTTGAGAGCGGAATAGGTGTTCGAGGTACGATTAAAATACACGCAGATATACTTTGGAAAAGGAAGTTTTTTTAAAAGCACTCTGGTATTTTAACGCAGACAAAACGTTCTTACTAGAATAATTGACGAGGAATCCTCCAGATTTCTACATTTCCGAGTGTGTCAGCGATCGCTAATAAATCCCTTAAAAACAAAAGAGAAACTGTAGTATTTTAAGTTGAACGGTGGAATGAGCGTCAGGCAGATGACAAAAATAGAAGAGTAGAGCAATAAACCCATGATGAATCATTTATCAAATACCTCTTGAAATTCATCTGAATACTGGTAACATTCCTTTTATCTGCTCCCTCCAGTTTTATGTTAGTCAGTGATTTGCCATCAGTAACATTATAAAACTCTATGATCGGACTAGCACCATAAGCTGCGAATATGTCTTGATTGCTAATCATCCACGTTAGCCCAATTACAGTATGCTCGAGTGAGATTGAGCGTAAACATGTGTGCTAGAAATTCGGAATAGTGGATTGGAATTTCTGTAGAACTTAATTGACACAATAAAATACCTGATTGAAGTCATAGATACGAATATCTTTATCTGTAGCTGCAGTAACAAATAAATTGCGAACTGGGGAGAATTTAACACACGTAATACTAGCATCGTGTCTTTCATACTCGTCTATTACAGGGTCCATAAGAGTTCTATCACCTATAAATTTAATTTATCTATGAGCTAAATAGTTTCATAACAAATAATGATTGACGTACCCTCGATAGGAGCGACTCGATCTATACTGCATTTATAAGCACCGCCACATAATGTACCAGCCACAAAGAATATGGAATCTTTGGGTGAGAAATCGAAAGTTGTAATGCAAAGACCAGGTTCAACCGCTCGTTCTCTTCTACCACTGGCGCTTCGAGGCCTTGAGTTCTCAACTGGATTATGTTCCTTTGCTATTTTTAGCCTGCAATAAAGACAAACGTAAGTTGATGTTTTCAAGATTTCTTCATCGATGCATTCTTAGAGATTCAACTACCTTTTGTACGAACGAATGGTCGTGAAATTGGCGAGTAATTCGTGAATGAAGACATATCCGTCTCTGCTAGAGCTCACTAATAATGCGTCGTTCATTGACCCTGTTCTCCACGATACTTGCGAAACTGAGTCATTGTGTACGCAGACTGGTGTTGGTGTTGCTGAAGTACTATCTCTCAGATTCCATACAAGTACATCACCTGTTTTTGGAAAGGAGTATCAAAAATAATACTGGAACATATGTTTAAATTCAAGTTTGCCTGATGTATTTACCACTGAATAAACCAGCAGCAATAATAGATGGTTCAGTCGGATGGAAAGATAAAGTTGTGATACACGCGTCTGTTTCTAATATTCCCTTTGGTGTGTCTATAAAAGTTCCTTCCTTTGTATGATCGTACAACTGTATTTTTGATAGATGTTCACACCAAATTTCATGTTGAGCCACCTCATAGGAAACTGCCAATGTTCCACCACCAGTGCTCCAGGAAAGATCACTGATCTTTTGCTGGAAATAATGTAGTAGTTTAATAATAGAAGTGTTTTTTGTTAATTGGCATTATTTCTTTTATATACAGTACCACATTGTTAGCTTCACCAGCTGTGTTTGTTTTGTGTAACAATTGAGGTTTTATACGAAGGTCTTCTTTAGTTTCTGGCTCGTATTCATCAAAAGCATTTGTGCCATGAGCTTCATCCAAAGCTTCCAATACACTAGGTGTTATCTTCTTTAGAAAACTGGCTAGTTTACTATAATCTACACGCGGTTGTTTTGGTTGTTGATTCAGAGTTTGAGTCTGTAAATTATTAAGTACATTTTTAGTCAAAAGGTCTAGTTATACAATAAACTTATTTTTCTTTAAATACCTCTACGCTCTTAGTTATCACAGTCTGTACATTACTTTCCCGATAAACAATATCCGTTGTCTGCACATTAGCTGTCTCATCCGATCTACAGAAAAGAATATAGTATAAAAATATATTCATAAAACTTAGCTTGTATATGTCTTTGATGGTTTATACATACTTTGCGGATGTCAGCTGTGAGTTAAAACTCACGCTTTCAACAGACTTATCAGTAAACATTTTGTAATGAAAAAAGAACGTCAAATATCTCGACGAATATTACAAAAGCACAGGAAGAGCCTGTAAGTTTTTATTCCATCAAATTTCAAGTATAAATTACTGGCTCATTTAAGAAGAAGCATATCTTTAAATAGTATTGCCGAGTAAGAAATTCAACACAGTAGAGATTGCAATATAAAATCTATTGTATCAATGCATAAAGCTGTATTATATGAATTGATAGAACTGCATACAATTTAATCTATACAGACTGAGACAAGCGGAGTGAAACGGAGTGGAGCGAAGCACACAACGTCATATGTGCTCGAGAAAGTTGCTAGTGGAGGGGAGGGTGATGGGTGAATCCCCACTCTTTGAGGATGCAGGGTCAGCTGATGTGCATTCGAGCGTCATCTGTCAGTCACAGTGCTCGTTCGCGCTGATCTTCGTTAATAAAAAAATAACAGGCCGATTAAAATCAGGTCGGTCCGATTGCTGGTCTCCACACACGCATGACACCAGCAAGAAATGTGAGAAACGAGTAGTGCCTGACAACCAGTGGGAGGGAAGTTCCTTGTCGAAGCACGTCGTAGCCTAGGAAGATCGAGGAGAGACGAGAGCTTTGCAAGAAAGAAGCATCATCAGCGGCATTCTATCCCTTATCAATTAGATAACAACGAGAAGTGCATCTACGTGCGGCAAGATGATCTGGAAGGTCCAACGTAAGCAGCACACGGTAAGAATCTACTGCATCGTTATCAGCATGTTCCCCCTGGCGAAGAGCGCGATCCTTAGCCTATTTGTTCCGGCGTTTTTAAACCTCGTGGATTAGTCAGCGAAGCAAGCATTATAAAGGCAATGCAGGCGAATAGAGTGGAGGATAACAAGAAGGAAGAAGTAGATGGTAATAATCGGTTAGAATAAATGAATTCTGAGGCGAAAGAGAGCGAGTCGCGCGTTTCAATTAGACGGGATTGCGCGCGCACGATTCATGGCGACCGAATGTCGTGCACTGCTCCGTCCGCCTCTATCAGGATAGTGTCCTCCGATTTATCAAAACAGCTAGCCAAAGTCGAGGATCCAGTAGGACGCGCGTGTTCCCGGTGCCGGGCTGAGCGACCGCTCGACAAAGCGTACGCCAGCAAACTTCTCTCTGCCAGTAAAAAGGCCCTTAAAATGCCATTGGTGAGTGCATGCTCCCCTTGCTCTCTCGACTTGTCCTTTCCACCTATTTGTTGGTGTGTCACTCTTCTGTCGGACACCTTGCTTGTCGTGTCGTGATAACTTCCAACATCACGTAACCTCCGTGCCCTCCTTCGAACGAGCTCCAGCCTGTTTGGAGCAAGATCGAGTTGGAGTGCGTGAAGGCATGATTTTTGGACGCACCATTTCCCCTGAAAAGGTTTGGGCGCGGTTTTGTGGTTAGATAGTCGAGCACTCCTGTCCTGTACAATTATTGCGAAACTCTACTCCTTTGAGGGAGTTAGTATGTCGAAAGAATGAAGAATTAAGGGAGTCTTGGTGGTGCTTGTCTTTTTATAGGGCAATCACGCGGCCCTCACACCTCTCGAGGACATGTCGGCTGGGAGGCAGGCGAGCGGAGGATCGCCACCGAATTGTCAAAGGATTTATATACAACGGGACTACAGCGAGGGTACTGTCATTAAGTTCCAGACACGATTCCCTGCCGAGCTCGAGAACAGAGTATGTACTTTTGATCTTTTATATATTCTCTTTTTACTTTTGTATCGGTTGATTCTTTCTGTGTGCCTGTCTTTGCCCATTTTATTGGATTTTCTTTGCGAGTCGTTGTATCCAATAGTTCAGTGAGTGGGACATTACGATGTCAGTGTTGTTTTGCTTTTCTCTAAGAAGAATTCCTTGGTTGAAGATGAGCTAGCTTCTAGGTATGATTCTTTGCTTTCCTGAAGTAATCAATGGTTTATCTTGATGAATAGATGATTGGGAATTAATATCCGAGACTGATTAGAACTATTTTCTGTGTATTTGTTTGATCTAGCTGGACAGGCAGACTTTCGAGTACACGATCAATCAATTGAACACCTACTTTGCTGAAGCGGAAAGGGCTACCTGTTCTACATACTGCGAAGGCTGCCTAGCTTGCCTCACCGGATACCTAATCTATATATGCACCGAAACGCAATATGAGAAGTGTTTGAGAAAGGTAGCGAAATTCATTAGTGATCAGAACGACAGAATTTATAAGCCGCGCGGCCTGCTTCTAACAGAGCCGACTGCGCGAGGGTTTAGGCTAATAGAAATTTCAATCCTTGATAGACCTGCGTCGTGACTGCACATTAGCCGATCCAGGGAAGTATTCATGTGACCAGTGCACTCTGCCAGAATCACAGATTTACATGCGCCGATGAGTGTCGCTCGACATAATTACGTTACGCCCCGATCCGCTTGAGTTAATCGCGCGAGGTGAACCGCCTCATCATGTAATTGTCGCGGTCTTACACCTACCACGATCGTTAACTCCGGAGAAAAAGAGAAACGCGTACGACAAGGTGCATCCTCGTTGCCTTTGGCCAAACCTTCGAAAAAGGGAGTGCTCGGCGAATGTTTGTCCGAATGTAACAGCTGAGTCATCGTTCATTCAGTCGTCTCGATTGACGGAATTCTCGTAAGCGATTTGCTCTGTTTTGGTAATGATACCGATCTCAGTGCAAATCGGGCCACAATACACTCCGTCAGTTCAATTTCCAACGCGTACGGAAACATACGAAAGTATTTGGGACGAGTATGACAAAGGTGAACGATCGTTTCGATAAAATGATACGTTCTCACCTTTCATACAATACACAGATTCTCGTAGATTTTTTTTACTGGTCGTCAAGACTTCGTTGCCACTTGCATTTAAACCACAGATGCTCCTTATTATGTATCGATTCTTTACGCAGCCTGCGTTCGATGAGTTTTTGTACATAAGAAATAATTATACTGCGTTTCCCTCTTCCGTAATGGATCTTCCATGACCGTTTACATTTACCAATTGCAAGATCGTCACTCGAGTTTCCTCATTTGATACTACGGAATCATCGAACGCCCCTTTACCGCAGCTTAGCACCTCTTGATCGTGATTAAGGAATTCGAACGAAATTTACTGGCACAAATACTTTTGCGCTATGATATATCCTGGATTGGCTAAGGGAAATTGTACAGATGAGGGTGAAAGAGTAGAACACCTACTAATGGAATAATTTGTAACATTGTGATCAAGGATTCGTTACAATTGCAATTTACATATTATCTAGCAACGCTAGGAAAGGTTGTCCGCGCCTATTTTGCTCTATATTTTTCTACACAAATGCTGAGTCTAGTCGGAAATATTTTCTACGTTTGCCTGATACAAGACGCTTGCCATGAATCGAGAATTTGGTTTATTGGAAGCGACGCATGATCTCAAAACAATGCGATAATGCTCTTCTGATCGATTGCCGTAAGACAAACATATGTCTCAAGCCGTATAAAGGATGGTATTCGATTATGTTTAAGCATTATTGCTGTGCCAGGTATACATACCTGTCACTAACTATGTCACAAACACTGCAAGATTGACTTTTGTATGTTTACATCCTTGGTCACAATGGATTTGCCGGGGACACTGTTAAAACGTAATCCTGCTGCATTGTTCAAGTCTTGCCACTTAGCCAAGCCACTGCCTTGATCTTCGACTTCTGGGTACTGGTACAGACATTTCTAGAGCATCTATGAATCGTCAAGCATCCATTCTATCGTAAGAAGTTGGATTACAATGGTACTACAGGCTTTCGAAGCCTCTATTTCACCCCAATTCTTCTCGAGTGTGCAGCATTAGACTTACGGTGCGTCCCCGATTAATATGCAACGAAGGATTGCATAATATGTAAATAGTGAATTAATCATCGACATACGGATGTATCAGGAAGGAACCGTTTGTTATACTTAATTTAATTGTAGGACCAAAATGTTTGATGATTCGTTACTGTAAAGGACACCATCGTTCGAGTGTAATTTCTAAATGTTTTAATAATAAAAAGCTGTCTGAAATGGATCAGACATGTATCTTTTATAGAATTATTCCCCTGATTATTAAGGTTTTTGTAAGAAATGAAAGTGTGTGTGTGTTTCATCAATGAGAAATACTTGAGCACATTGAAATTTTATTAAATCCTGTGCGATAGTTGTCTGACAGGCATTATCCTTTTTTCACTGCTATATCAAAAGACTAGAAACCAGTCTCACTCGTGTTATTTAATCCTCAGCTTCCTCGGAGTCTATAAACACAGTATTATCTGTAGATATCTACTTTGATCTTGATGCGTCACTTACATGGCTTTCGAGCATTTTGCTTCAAAACCTTCGCTCTACATATTTCACAACATTGACCCTTCATCGCAAAGCAAATATAATTATTCTGCTATTCGATAGACAATATAATGCTTCGGTAAATGAAACTACAAAAACTTAACTGTGCTCAGCAATTGTATGTAACAAAAGGGTATAATTGATGGGCGAAATGGAAGAATGTGGGGATCGATAAGAAAATATCCCCAAGTTGGGGCGGACTTTCGCCTTTAATATACAAAACGTCCATTCAGAATCATTCGCCGTTTACCCTCTTTTGCACGACATGCATCTTTCCATCGCGTCTGTTTACATTGTTGACCAGATAAAATTTCAATAGATCATTTGGTAGCAGAACCAAAGATATTGTGCTCATAGATTTCATGGTGATTGTTTTAATGAATAAAATTCAGAATTCACTGCACCGATCTTTAATGAGCACATCGACTCTTCTTCTTCTTCTTCTTCTTCTTCTTTTTTTTTTTGGTTTACTTCTTCTTTCTCTTTACTTTGTGCTTCCAATTAGCCTAAGATATCGAGACGCGTTACAAAAAGATTGTCAAAATTGAATTCATGTACTCTCGCCGATTTTCGACCTAACAATACACGCGCTTCTTCCTACTTTGCAATTGTGAGCAACGTCGGTCTATGGTGCGACATGGCACACCCCCTAAATTCCCCCTAACCACTGACTAAATGTACACTATGGGATAGGTCCTACTTTTTCTCTCCTTAACACTCTACAACCAACAATATTCGAATGTACAAGGTATTTCACTGACGACACATATTCCATAATTCAGAAATAAGTATTCACAGTGTTCATTTTTTTTTTTTTTTTTTTTTTTTTTGATTATTCGAGTCTCTTAGGAACATCCCTTTTCTTTGTCTTGGCAAGAATGACTTTACTCACTCAGGTATACTCTCAAGTGTTGACGAAGTGAGCCGTCAAATAAGTAGACACAGTTTATTACGACTTTTTCTCTCAGGTATTAAAGCTTTCGATTTAGTAGCTTCTTCCGGAGTACTTTTAGCATAAAGAGATCTACTTAAGCGATGCCTGACACCTTTGCTTAATGTACGACCACCTTTTCTTAAAGATGCGAATCTTCCCAATGCTGGTTTATCTGCTATTTCTTTTCTCTCAGTGTGCGAACAATTTAGAGTCGTTACAATGAATTCAACATCTTTTGGTTCATTCGAGATGAATTCTTCGACTGGTTCGTCAATTGTGTCACGGTCAATCCAGGTCAAACCCATTTCGACCTTTTCTGCAAGGTCTTGCCAATTTTTTCTATTTTCCATGGTACCATCGTAAAGTGGCATTATCCATGGGAAAGTTTCCGAGAGAACCTTGTATAAGGGCATGCAAATAACATCGATGAATCCGACCTGCATCTGTGGTAATTCATCTTTCCTCTCGCGGTCCATCATTGCGATTGGTTGTTGATTCAATTGCAATCGTTCTAGATCACCTTGATCGAAAAACTCGTCTGCCACAAGTTTTGCTACGCGATGTTGTACTTCCCAAGGCTTTGCAATTGCACTTACATCGCAAGCTGTCATCATCATTCCGCATAATACTATAAAAAAAAGTTGACAAACTTTATTAGAATTTATTACAAAATCGTAATAAAAGAAATATGAAAGTTTCGACTTTCGTACGTTCTTTTTTCTCTTCGCTTTGCCAATCGAATTCGCCTTCATCAATCAATTCCATAAATCGATTCTTCTTTTTGAAATAAACAGCAAGATCCGTTGAAAGTATTGCACTTTCAACTACTTTCATTACTCGTCTATAATCTTCCATTGAAAGACTCTGGAAAATGTTGTTACTGTCAGAGTTGAGGATCATCACACATTGATCGAAATGATGATGTTCCATTGTGCTGGTGGAATAAAGAATTGCCAAAGGTGATTCTGTCTTCATTTGAAAGGCATTGTTTGTACCACGGTGATCAAGATCGTGGCATAAACAAGCTACCAGTAAACCAAGGATTTCAAGGTCAGTCATGAATTGTTCCATTTTCCCAGTCTTCAACATAGCGAACATTGTTTGTGCAACGTTCAATGCGTGTCTCCAATTGTGATACTTGACAGGTCTAAATTTAAACAATAGAAATATTATTTTTATACTATTTAAAATATTACCATTAAATAAATACCTATAATTCTTCTTTACACTGAGAATCCAACGACAAAGAACTTCATAAGGGATGTGAAACTTTTGAATCAGGTTGCATTGTTTGAACATTCGTATTGTGGCGCGACAAGTGTCCTCGTCGGTGAGGTCAAAGTCGATGAAGGTAAAACTGTAGAGATTATATGTTTCCGCGGATGGTATATTCTCTGAGGTCAACCTTAACGCGTCATCATTATTGGCTGTCGCATGATAGCTCAAACATTCAAGGGCTACTTTTTGTTTAGCCATCAGTTTGCAAGCTGATTCGTACATTTGAGTATTATGGATGCCCAAACCACAGAAGATAGCGAAAGCTTCGAAGATTGAGACATCCGAATCCGTAAAAGAAGTTCCATTATCCTAGGAAACATTTCATCAAATTTCAACATATCAGAGTAAATACTTTTCCCTCACAAAAGAATGTATAAATCAATTTTACACAAAAATTCCCACGTACTTTATTAATTAACTGAGCAACTCCAATGATAGTCCTTTGACCATTAGCAATTGGCATACAAAGGATGCTCCTGATTGGTTCCTTCCAAGCTTGAACGATGTCTCTTTTCAACCAGGTTGCAACATCCCCTATGTTTAATATTTGTCCAGTTGTTGCGACGTATCTAGCAATTTGACCCAAAGGACTTGAAAGATCAGTCGCACTTGGTCGATAAACTCTTGCTTCTTGAATCTCGTTGTCCATTTCAAAGCCCAGAGTAAACTTGCTGTCATCATTAAGTATCTATTGGAAGATATAATCATTAAAGTATATATTTCTTGGTATTAAGATTAATAGAACTTAAATTCCTACCTGTTGTTGGAAAATGTCCTCCATCTCGATATTATTGCTCTGCGCCAGGAGGAAAGAGAAAAATCATCATCAGACTTACGAACTTGAGTAACACTTGCCGGTGTCACTCACCTCTCTCCTCGACAGTGGCTTTCGGATTTCTTGTATCGACCTTCCTGGTCTTTCCACGATCTTCTCGAGATGACCCTGTCACAGAAATCTTCCATTTAAGTCTTTATCAATATTAATTCATTCTATCTAATTAATTACTTACAGCTTCTCCGCAATCGAGATCCAACAGATATACCGCGCATCTTTCACATTTAAGTAATTCCTTTGCTTCGGTCATAATCTTCGTGACGAGGCACTCGAGATTATTTTGCTCTTCGAATATATTCCTAGCCAAATTCAATAGGATTTGATTCCTTCTGTATTCTTGTACCGAAAGCTCGAACAATTGGGCATTTTGTATTCCAATGCCGCAGAAAGTAAGATACCTATGATCAGATTTATTAATTAAAATCATCCCTACGAATTTAAATAAATGATACTTTTCTTTAACCAACCTTTGAAAAACTTCAACGTCCCTTTCAGTAAATTCATTACTCCCATTAGTCTTGTTTATGATCTGTGCCACTCCAATTACATCGCCTTCATAATTACAAATGGGCATTGAAAGAATCAGGGTTGTTTTGTAACCAGTTCTCATGTCAATGGAGCTGTTAAATCTAGGATCCTGTGGGAATCAAATGAAAAAGTGGCACATTAACTGAGTAAATGTACGAGCTTCTTACGACGAACCTTATATGCGTCTTTAATGTTGATGGTTTCTTTAGTTTGAGCGACAAAGCCTGCGATTCCAACGCCAAATGGTATTTTAATCTCTTCGCTTTTAGCTCGATGCAATGCTTCTTCTAATTCAGTGTCTTGTGTCACATCAAAGAGTTTTGCTACTAAATATCTATCTTCGAGCGGCCCTTTTGCTAGGAATAAACTACCACGATCCGCGTGTGTAAGTAAACCAACATTCACAAGGATTTTGTGACAGAGAACATTGATGTCTAATTCATTTGCAACGTCTCTTATTAATTCCATAAATAGATCGCCTTCTTCTAATCTATTTAATTCTTCTCGTCTTCCAACAAGAGATCTGTAAGATCTGATAAACGATTTTTGTTTTTCTTCTTCTTTCTATTATTTATTTGTTTATTATGTGTTAGGATGAATTTTTATTGTTTTATATTAAGTGATTTACCTGCTTGGACTTTTACTGCGCTTTGCAGGTGAACTCGAAGACAACCAACTTTGAAAAAGATCCGAAGTCACACTATTACGTTTACTTCGATTTAAACTGTTGTCGTCCTGATTGGAATTGGAAGGGGATGTTTTGCCTTGTTGAGATTCGCCAGCGAGTAATCGATTTCGTAGCTCCTCGCTTGCATTGTCGCGCAACCATGCTTCGATTGCTCCTGGATTTGCTTCCATGTACCTTCGATTGATGTATTAATTAGTTAATTGTTCAATTATCGCGTGATAAGTGTTGATAATATGGCGATTATTACCTTCCGACTTTTTCTATTGTTAGACCGTCGTCCTCATCGTATTCATGAATAGTATCCTGGCATGAGATCCTTTTGCTCCTGCAGAACCTTCCAATTTCACTTTCCTTCTTTTCAGTCTTCGTGTTCATGCTTAAATTTAATTTTGATTCTTCCTGTGATCCACCTTCCGATTCTTCTGCTCTTGTTTTTAATTCACCCTCTTTTTGAGATGGTATCATCTTTGTCGAGATTTTCATTGTCCCGAAATCAGCCAAATTATTATTGTGGTTCACCTGAAATAGGTGTTCCAATGTAATTCGATTTGATTTTCATCTTTGAATATTGTTCTCTTTTTTTTCTTCTTCTTTTTTTTAAATACCTCAACGTCTGCCGCCTCCGGCGACTCTTCGTCGACTTCTTCGTCAGCTTCCATATCACTTTAGGCCTCAACTAATTATCATTGGATGTGTAATTCTTGGTATAAGTTGTGTCTTTTTTTTTCATGGACTCTTTTAAGCTCGTGGTTCTTGATTAAAATCTTGAATAAGATAAGATATTTAAAGAATATTGATCAATTTCTTATTTATTGACAAAGCGATTTCAATTAACTTTCTAATTCAAACAATTTCGAATCTTCAATCGAACGACAGTTGAACTTGCCATAGATTTATATTGGTTCGTGGTACTTGGCCGTTTTTTCTTAACTCACGATGGACAAACGCGACCCCATGAATTTCATAAACCCGGTGTTCGTGTTACTAGTATATCCTTTACTGGTTCGAGCTCTCCAACCATTCCTTACTCACCCAGCGAACCGAAAGCAACGACTCACGTGGGAAATCCAGCCCTAATTGCTAAATTATGGAACAACCCTCTTCAATCTACACGATGTACTTCCGTAGAATTGGCACCGAAAATAATTAATTTCGCTTCGAGACCGCGCGCAACTTGCCCCTCTACTTCCAAACTTACCATCGTCTAGAAAATTTAAATCCAATCCAAGTGCACAAAGAACATTTATACCAATCATACTTCTATTTATCACTTATTACACATATACAAATATATTTTAAATTTATTTTTAAATTTACCTTTACAAATTGCCGAAAATATTTGCCAACTTTCCATATTTCTTGTTGAGACAAAAATGTCCTTTTGTTAGTCACAGCTGACTTTATAGATGTGGATGATATAATCGAAGGTACTTGGACAGTTATTGCTTGTGTACTTTGATTTCATAGGATAAAGTTATGAAAGTACCACTGTCCACTGTGTGCTCTTTCATCGAGCTGATATCATTCTGAAAAAGGTGTGCATTACTCCTGGCAGATGTTTCCGCCTTTATCCTTTCAATCACAAGATTTTATCATTGTGATAAAAGAATGAATGTGTATGCGCAAGTATATCAAAGATAATCAAGAATAAGAATTGAATTGCCAATTGCGGTATAATTCGAGTACAACAAGTGCTCTTGTTAATATATTAAATCTCAATAAGATGAGTAAAAGTGAGCCGACAGAATCTTTAATACTCTTCGCCGGAACTCTCGCTCTTATTCCTTTTATCCTAAAGCTTTTGATGCATCCGTGAATCCTAAGCCGAGCGAGAATTAATCCTTTGTGCCGGCGCAACCGGGAACAGAGCATCGACGTAAGTTTTTTCTCTTTTAGAATAATTTAAATGAAGTAAGAATGAGATCTTATTTCGATTATTAATTATTCTTGGATAATAATTAATTAATTCCCAAGTGTATTTTGTGGATTTAGGATTTCTTGTAATACGAATTTTTTGTTGATTGTCTTTCGATTTTGTTAGGATTTTAATTGGATGAGAATGAAGTTGAAAATACCGATCGAAAAATTGCCAGGTAGTTAATCGTTTGGTTTAGCGTTCGAACTCTATCAGGGAAGTATTTATGTCCATTGTAAAAGAGGGATCGATCGAGTGGCGCGTCGTTCGGTTGCCGATCGACATCGTCTTTCACTCTGTTAATGGCATCGGCGTGTTCGCTTCATCGCGATCGCTTAAACTGTCACTTAAACCAATCGGAAATCAAGTTCCACCGAATCTAGTGAATTATTCCTTCATTTTAAACCGGCTACTATTTCTACCACTGAACTAACATCGAAATTCTTACCGATTTCGAATGAAATTCCAGTGTTACTCTTCATTTAGATTTCTTCTTTCCAAAATTGAATAATCATAATTCTTCCAAAATCACTTTAAATCTGGCAGAGGTGAGTCTCGATCGAGACTCCCTCCATTCTCTCATGATACACTTTCTCGATGAGTATTACTCACTTTATTATAATATTCCAACGAAACTATACCACTCAATCTTTAATATTCACTCTAATTCAATTGATTTCACATAACATCACATGAAAAACATTTCACATTCCACCACACATTCGGCACACAAAGCACGTCGCAAGAATTCTTCTGCTTAAGAGCGGGCTTTTTCTCCCATCATATTACAACAATGATGGAAAACACTAGCTTGAAACTTGACTTTTTAGCCCAAGGAAAATCGAGCTACAAGATCAGCCGGCCAATCGTCGATGTTCTTAAAAGGAGAACGCGCGTTCAAATTTACCAACCAACCAACCAACCAACCAACCAACCAACCAACCAGGTCGGTCGAAAGCACCGAGCTTACTAAAGGCCAGGCCAACCGACGATTCCACGCGAAACGTCGAGCTTGGCTAGATAGGCGCGAGCTTCCCCGAGTTTGTATGCGTCTCGTGCCGACAGAGAGAGAGAGAGAGAGAGAGAGAGAGAGAGAGAGAGAGAGAGAGAGAGAGAGAGAAACTAAAACTAAAATGGAGGGGTTGGAATTTGAGAGAGAAGACGATGGAAGAAGAGAGATAGGAATATGTGTGCGTCGAGGTTTCCTTGGTGTGCGCGAGAAAAGCTCGAGTGCTTGCGCGTTTGCTAGCCTTCGATCCTTCTCACAGAACTTTGTGTGTGTTCTCTTTCTCTCTCTCTCTCTCTCTCTCTCTCTCTCTCTCTTTCTTTCTCTCTCTCACACACACATCCCCTTTGCTTTAACTGCTTCATCCCCACCTAAAAGCGAGAGGAGAGCTTACGCGTCCTGGTGGAACACGAGGGCCTCGATCTCCTCTCTGCGTACACTAGGCGATCAGCTTTCAAAGGGGGTGGCAAAGGCGCCCACGTGCTCTTCCATCCTACGAATAAGCATGTCTTGTCAGAGTCAATTAGAGAAAGAATTTCGTATTATTTTAGTTAATAGAATAATAGAATTACTATTATAAAATTATAGTTTTGCATTCTATGAATTTCTCTTATTCTATGCAGTCTGTTTTAATATGACGCATTTCCATCCCCCCTTTGCGCCTATTTTTCATCCCTTGTTTTGAGCAGTGGTGGAGGAGAATTGTTTATACATATGTTAGTGATATTTGTTATGATATGTTGGTTGTTGTACATTGCTCTCAAAGTGTACTCTTTTTAGAGAAGGGTTGCAATTGTTAGGATTAGAGCCGCGGAATGAGATTGGAGTCTATGCTCTGGAGTCGTCTGGAACAGCTTTCTCTCCTAGTTGTAAGCGGAGGGTGGCGGAACTTGTGCGCCGCCGCGTATTCGTGTGCTCACCGAGAGATGCCTGGAAAGATCGATAGTGGAACGCTGGTCCCGGACGCGCAGCATCATCATCCCCGAGGCCGCCGCCGCCGCCGACGACGTCGACGTCGTCGAACCATTTCAACGAAATTTTGTTTTCTCGAAATTCTCGTCGATATTTCATTATTATAAATTCTATTCATTGATTGTCTTATAATTGTTCGTCTTATTAGGAGATTATTATTAATTATTAGTTAGTAATGAATTCTGGATAAATTGACTGAATGTGGTTTGGTAGTAGTTGTGTTTTAGGGTTCATCAATCATTCGAGTATTTTTTTTTCATCACTTTTCTTTATCATACATCAGTCTCCAATGAATTGTAATCGATGTCGATGGAGGGAGAAACTTTCCCTTGCTTCTTATGGAACACCATACCAACCCCTTATTCACGCCTTTCACCTAATCTTTCTAGCCTGTAAATCAATTCACATTGTAACCAGGAAATTTGCCGCTGTTTCTTCTATTGATTTTATCCTCGTATTATAGTAACTTGTAGATTTTAAAATAAAGTATGTTTATTAAGATCATACTTTAATTCTATTATATATTTCTGGAAATTTATAGAATGATAACAAGTGGTTATGTTTATATATGTTGAGATATTTATATCATAGAATTAGGGAGAACTCTTGCAGGCCACATGTTGTGCTAGTCGATGTTAACAAATCGTAGCGCATGTTTCCATCAAAGGAAATATTGCTCTATCCGATTTTCCTGATGAGGGAAGACTTTTCCTCGACTTATAAGAGGGTTGATCGGGACAAGGGTGCTTTCCCTAAGGGTTCGAATACACCAGGTCGAAGTCCAGCATGTATTTCAGAGTTTGCTCGTGGTGATCTTTGAATTACATACAAGATAGTGTGAGGTGAAGTGAAGATCAAGCATTACAAAGGATCACTCTAAGTCGAAAGCAAAACATTGCCTTCTTGAATAATGCAAATATTTGGCGAGCCAGTTCTCACATAGAACGAGTAAGAATTCCTAGTGAATTTCTAGAAGAGCGTCTGACCAAGGTCTGTTTCTACTGGAGGTGAAAAGATATTACGAAGAAAGCTTTTAATGAGAAACTTGAGGGTTTGCAAACAATTCTGATAGTAGCAAGGAGAGAAGAATGTTTGTGATTTGATGCTGACTGACAGAATGGCTCGTTAGTCGAGAAGAAAGGGTCAAGAAGGACGAGAGGCCAAAGAATCTTAGGTGGAAAGATTGTGGTCCAGTCTTTCAACGAAAGAGGCTGTCGAAAAATGGTATCTTTCATGAGAATCATCATCTAATATCTCATCTTCCAAATCTTTCACCTCAGAAGCAACATAGAACGAGGAAACATCTCAGTGAGCACTTTCGGAATATGATGCTGGCAATCGCGTGGGACAACCTGACATTTCCAACTCGTGTTACGTCATAGTCGTCGTCGCATTTCATCCAACTTGTCTGTCAGAAGATCCGCGACGATGAATCAATGCCTTCCTATTACGATTTACGAGATCCTTCCAATAACGTTACCTTTTACCATCTCTTCTCTCATCTCGAATACTCCGACGAAAGTTAAGTCTTAAGAAAAGTCCAAGTGGACGACGTTGAAAAATATGAAGAGTCGTGGGAAAACAAGAGCCTGATAATTGCTACCATAAAATTGATATAAATCGAGATATCTTATACTTAATATGTTATCTTTTTAAAATAGGTAACATGAAACATTATATTTATGAAAATAGCAAACCTTTGAGGAAACTTTCCAACTCGAAGAGTCCTTGGCTTCTCTGATAGCCGAGCTTGCAAAAGCTCCCCATTTTGCCTGGGGTTCCTTGCTACTAACGTGCGAAATCGCCCATTGTTACTCGTCCGGGTGGCTTTAACGTGCTTTATTTCGAGCGAGATTAGAGTCGCGTTCTACCATCATCGATTTTCTATTTATGGAGTATAATTTAATCGGCGTTATTATGAGATTAAGCCATCGCCGTTAACAACGTCCGCGACAGGGATTTAATATTCTTGGTAGTACACTGGTCTCTTTTATAATAGATTTAGCTGGTACAATCTATCTTTTAAAACGAAGCAACTGACAAAAGTTTAAAGTCTCATTGTAAAAGAAATTCATAAAGTCTTTTTTTTTTTATACAATTCTTATTAAGCAACTGAATTATATTTCTCTTCTATCTTTGGCACGATTAGCGAAAAGCTGCTGGTAACGACAGCTTCGAACGTGGGGTGCCTTTCTAGGCGCACGTGCTTTCATCTCCACGTGCTGTGAACGACTACTACTCACAGTGTTATACATACTGTGACTGCGCCACCCTCGAGCATTAATAAATGTCGTCTCTAATAATAGTGATGCTAATTTCGTCTGCTAATTCTGCCTTTTAATAGTAGAAATCGTGCTTTTTTTAAAATTAAAATGAAAGAGTTGGAAATAGAATTCGACACAAGGAATATTTAACAGTTCACATTGTTTTATTACACCATGGTTGATTTTTGACATTATCACCAAGTACAAAGAATCGATGGATACGTCGATTTTATCAGAGATCATCGTCCGAGTCTTGGAATCTGTGATACTTGGCGACTGTTTGAGGAAAAGTATCGTAATCCTTGCGTTCCTCTTCGTTGTTTAATAATTTCCTTCTCTCGAGTGCGAGATATATGAGAAGTGGGCAATATGCGACGTTAATAAGACCAACGATTCGCATTACCCATTGAAATCCAACCGCCTTCACCATTTCACTGCCTGTGATAGGTCCTTGAAAAAGAAACCACATTGACAAATACCCAAGAGAATTGACAATGGACCGAGACTTTCATGCAAGGAATATTTCGTCCTTCATCGGAGAACTAAAAGTTCTTATCATGAAAGAGTTAAATTGACGTCGTGTGAGACAAATTCGTAATGAAAAAACTTTGCCGACAGTTTCTGTTATTTCTTAAGGAATAAAAGATAAGTTCTGACTAAGAAGGCAAATATTCTTGTCAGTCTCACTGTGAATCTGACCAAATAAGATAATCTTAAATAAAGAACAAGACAAGCTGAATTACCAAGGGAATAAGCCAAGCTGACAGCCACTTGTTGGATCGAATATACAGGACCGTAGCTGCCATTTCGGTCGACCAGACTCGCCAATAATGGTACCAAAGCAGCATCAGCAACACCGATTCCCAAGCCCATTCCCAAATGTGGGAAAATCAACTGTGACATCGTCTTCGCCGAGGGAATCAAAATCACACTCACACCAACCAATAACATTGCGATCACTGCAACTTTACTTCGTCCATAACGATATGCGACACTTCCGAAACAATTTGTACCAACAAGATAACCAACGCTATCAGGAATAAACACTGTTCCCAATTGCCATTTCTATTAAACATAATATAAAAATTAAATCAAAATGTCTTCTTATTAGAAAAATATTATTCATAAAAAGACAAACCTTTGGTTTAATGTGAGTATGCAACCAAATAGGTAGACATGGTTCAAGAATAGCCATTGGTGAAGTTGAACACCAAATTGCTCCAAAGATGATAAGAATATGTGGATTGGATAATAAATGTCCCCAGGAAGTTGTGCATTCGCTCGTCTATTTATTATAAATAAATACAGCTTTACGATCAATCCTCTCACTTTTTCATTACGCTAGAAATGAGATGAACTCACCTCGACTTTAGTTTGTATATCCAACGTAAGGATTTGCAAACCTACGAAGATAATAAAGTGAGACAAGTGATCGTAAATGGAAAGATTGGCTGTTGGATAAACAATGAAGATAATGAGACACACATATGACCACTACGATGAAACAGGCAACTAATAAGAAAGGTGCCATTTTCCCTTCAAGATCATAAAGAACCGAACCAATCGGATAACCGACTAGAACACCTAGGGCTATGCTTCCTAACACAAACCCCATGATCTTTGACCTTTTGTCTTCTTCCGGATATTGCGAAGCAACCAATGACATCCCGGAAACACCAATACACGCCGATGATATTCCTTGAATACTTCGTGCAAGAAAAAGTGCTTCGTAAGTCTGACCAAATGCGAATACTATAAAAACACTAGTATTATTATTTCTCTAATGAAACGAATTAATTGTAGAGATTTTTTGAAGATTCTTACACATAGCTGCTACAAGAAGACTTAGATTTCCAAGGAAAAGAGGTTTCGCATAACCAAAAGTACCAGTTAGACTACCAACGGCTGGATTTAATACCAATTGTACAAAAGCTTTTGAACTCAAAAGTAATCCAACTCTTCCATTCTCATCAGTCTCAGCTGCCTCGCTCGAATTCCCATCGATTGTGCATAGATAATCAGGAATAATTGGTACTGAAATATTTCATATTTCTAATATCGAATGATGTGTATATAATAAGTTTAAAATTCATTGAATCTGATCTTTTCATTTACCTACAACGGTGAGAAGAACATTATCCAGAAATAAACTGAGGTAGACCACCGCGACGATGATTGGTCGGGAGTCCTTTTCGTTTTCTTGCGACATGGTACATCGAGATTGGATGCTGTTCCGTATGAAAAATAGTCGAGTAGAATAGCACACTATGCTATTTATCGAGGATATAAAGGATTCTGTATCATCGCTCGTCTTTCCATAGCGATTGGTCCACAATTATATCTCATTTCTTTGACCTCTTTTGTTTTCTCTTTCTCTCTCTCTCTTTCAATATAATGAAATTAACGCGTATGCGCATCCGCGAGCGTTCTTCTGCCTTTTTTGTCTTGGAAATTCCAGTCTTGATACTTCAAGCAAACCGCCAAACGTGACTGGAAAGCGTACGAGTCCCGATCGAGCTTTTATAGCGTTCGAAGGACGTTCGTCCTTGCGCAGAAGCTTTTTCACTACGAACCACAGCTCGAGGAATACGCTCTTCGTTTATACCGAAGCGATTGCGTCCTTTTCACGAGCCGATGCACTTTTCGATTTATCTCACCGGTACAGCAACGCAGGCAGCTTTTATCAGACACTGGCAGACTCTTCTCCGATTTCATGCTTCTACTATTTGACAGATGGAGTGGAAAACAATTGTACGCGCCTATCAGCACTAACTTTACGTTCCATTTTTACTGTAAGAAATATGTGTATCTTTTGCCAGAGTTAGTTAAAATTAATTTATATCTTTTAGATTGAAAGTTATAAGAATTTCCTAGTCTTTCTAGGTTTCCATTTTCTGGTTATACACGACAGATTACGGTCGCGTTATGTTCTTTTGCGATTTCTTGTTGTACGTGGTGGTTCGTCCACTCAGAAAAGATATGTCGCGGAAAAAATCTCCGATGAAATGAACGCAACGGTCGACGAAAATCCCCGGGAATTCGGAGAAATCTAAGAGGCAAGGCCATCCTGAATACCAAGGGAACTAGTGAAAAAGTGACGAAGGGTTCGAATACGAAAAGGGCTGGGGAAAACAAGTACTCTAGGATTTTATCTATCAATTTATTAGGATCTACGCAATTGTCTTTTCCAATTCGAGAACAGTTTCAATCGAGAATATTTCAGAAATGATTGCAGTTCGATAGAAAAATATTCCTATCGTACTTCGATTCATCGATTTTCTACCGCGTCCTCCCCGATATTCCTGTGGTTGCACACGCACCTGCGTCCCGATTGCAAAATTACGAGGCGACCATAACGCAATTTCGGTCTGGCATACGCCAAATTGATTCTGCACTGGTTCGTTCTCGCTTTTCCCTTCTATCCTTGTTCCTCTCTCCCTCTCTCTCTCTCTCTCTCTCTCTCTCTCTCTCTCTCTCTCTCTCTCTCTCTCTCTCTCTTTCTCTCTGCTATTCTGTCCATTTCTACTAACAGGGAACGCGCAACCAGTTTCCAATTAGTTATGCCGATAATGGGTGGACGCTCGGCTAAAACACTCTGGAAATATTCCTGCGACGAGAACGCCAGCCGACAGGAAAGTTAGCGAGCTCTAATGAAATCGGGCGGATGTGCTGCCATCCCTTCCATCTAGCAACCAGTAATACTATGCACGTCCATTGCAATTTCCCCTTCGCTATAGATTCCAAGCCTTGTACAGTTTGAAATGTCCTTTGAACGAAAGGAGAGACATTCTAATAGGGATGAGAATGAAATTGAAATTTAATGTTTTAATTAAGATAAAGTTTTCAACACAAACGCAATCTATCAGAAGTAAATTGTATTTTTAAACGAACAACGTGATTTAAGGATAATTTATAACACTTATTGATAAAGTTTCTTGTTGATTAAATAGTCTGATAAAAAGCCAATCGAATAATCAACCAGAACACCTAAGGCTATGCTTCCTAACACAAACCTCATGATCTTTGACCTTTTGACTTCTTCCGGATATTGCGATGCAACCAATGACATCCCGGAAATACCAATACACGCCAATGATACACCATTGTACAGTTTGAAATGTCCTTTGGACGAAAGGAGAGACATTCTAATAGGGATGAGAATGAAATTGATATTTAATGTTTTAATTAAGAAAAAGTTTTCAACACAAACGCAATCTATCAGAAGTAAATTGTATTTTTAAACGAACAACGTGATTTAAGGATAATTTATAACACTTATTGATAAAGTTTCTTGTTGATTAAATAGTCTGATAAAAAGCCAATCGAATAATCAACCAGAACACCTAAGGCTATGCTTCCTAACACAAACCTCATGATCTTTGACCTTTTGACTTCTTCCGGATATTGCGATGCAACCAATGACATCCCGGAAATACCAATACACGCCAATGATACACCATTGTACAGTTTGAAATGTCCTTTGGACGAAAGGAGAGACATTCTAATAGGGATGAGAATGAAATTGATATTTAATGTTTTAATTAAGAAAAAGTTTTCAACACAAACGCAATCTATCAGAAGTAAATTGTATTTTTAAACGAACAACGTGATTTAAGGATAATTTATAACACTTATTGATAAAGTTTCTTGTTGATTAAATAGTCTGATAAAAAGCCAATCGAATAATCAACCAGAACACCTAAGGCTATGCTTCCTAACACAAACCTCATGATCTTTGACCTTTTGACTTCTTCCGGATATTGCGATGCAACCAATGACATCCCGGAAATACCAATACACGCCAATGATACACCATTGTACAGTTTGAAATGTCCTTTGGACGAAAGGAGAGACATTCTAATAGGGATGAGAATGAAATTGATATTTAATGTTTTAATTAAGAAAAAGTTTTCAACACAAACGCAATCTATCAGAAGTAAATTGTATTTTTAAACGAACAACGTGATTTAAGGATAATTTATAACACTTATTAATAAAGTTTGTAGTTGATTAAACAGTCTGATAAAAGGCTTGTCTTTGCAATTGCCTTATTTTCAAGAGCTAGCCTTATTTTGGCGATTACGCTCCTGAATTTGACTGTCAGAATCGTGTTATCCTGGTAACATCTTCGTTTGCGTTATCTTCACGAATTGGAGGATCGCTGCGTGTCACTCTTGGACTAGCAGCTCGAGAATTATAAGCTTCGTCATGATGTCTACGACTACTAGTAGGGTACGATCCTTCCACGTAAACGTCTGTCTCTATACAATCCTTCTCCTCGAGGATCAATTTCTTCTTTCGTTGACATCTCGGACGCGCGTAACCTGAGTCGATGTTGCTCCTCTCCACGCCAGACTAAAATCCAATGTTATACAATCATTCTCTTGTTTTAATGATTAAAAATCAATTTTTAGAAATACTTTTAGATATTCCTTAGAAAAAGTACACGTTACTTTCATCCTCCAATTTTGAATTCTAAACTAAAGAAAAGACTGAGACGAAGAGAGACCGAAAAAGTAAAAAAACAAGTCTCACGTCTGCATCTTCGACACAGATATCCGGAGTGAAGTAAGAGCTATTAACTTCTCGCATCTCCGAATGGAAGCCGTAATTGTTGTAAGCAGGTTTCCTTCGTGATTCAGGACTTCTCGAGCGTGTGAAGTATTTTTGATTTGGACTGGAACTGCCATAATAATTTGGGAAAGCAGGTGTTACTTGTAGATTGTTGATACTACCTCCGATTGTTGGGTGAACGTAATCATAAAATGGACGAGCCTGTAAATTTAGAATATTTAATAAAATATGTGTTTCTAATAAATAAATAATTTGTAATCATATATTTCATGGTTCTATTGCGTAACGATTGGACGAGCTTGGTTTCCTAGCTAGGCGGCGGAGTGCGAGTAGTCTAATACTACTTAGGCTGAGTTCGCCTAGGATTTCCAGTGGAATAAGACGGCAGATGCCACTCAACGGAAATTGCACACGGAAATCTTTCAACGAGACGTATCGATCGAGTGTATAAGCGCATAAGCGTACTACTCGGTCTTCGCCTAGGAGAAAGCACGATAAAAAGGAAATTCCTACAAGGGATGATGCACTGACCTGCCTCGCTACATTGTTCATGCGCGGATCGGGACCTAGATCGCCAGAATCGAACTTCCGGCCAAAGTCTCTGCCACGTGCTAAATGTGTCACCATGTAATAAGTACGTGGAATTAGAACTCCAGCGATGATCAAGTAACCGGTGGATATGACGCCAAAACAGACGACGATGTCACGATTTTCAGGCTCCATTAGAATAAAACATGTCACCCAAACAGCCCAGGCTATTAGTAAACCTATTGCTGTACCGAAGAAACATTTCCCTTCTCGGTAATTCCGTTGTAGTTGCGCCACAAAGAAACATACCACGAATAATGTCACCAAAAGGAAAATGTCGTATGCTGTGAAAAGATATAATGTGATTCTTTTTATTGTGTGCTTTAAAGATTTTGGTGAAGTAAATATTTGTAAAATGAGTAGTATGTAAAGAATTAGTAGTTGAGAGTTGAAATTGTATTGAAAATACTCCGAAAGGGCTTCTTTATTAGCTAACATTGTCTGATTTCGACGGTTTTTTTCATGTTTTTTATACTTCTCGACGTTTTACGCGGCTGAAATTTGGTGGGGAATGTTTTCTTATATCGAGGAAGAAGTGATATAAATTCCAGAGCCCTAGCTCAAAATTCATTTTTTCGCAAATTTTTCCATATGTATCCCTTCAAAAAATTTCGATTTTTCGAAGGTTCTAGGACTTTGACGAATGTTTGATTTTTCGATTGTTTGAGTATCAAAACGGATAGAAAACATAAAACCAGTGGCAGAAATGCCGAAATTGTACCGAAAACAGATGAAAAACCGATCTTGAATAATTCATTTTCGTCCAATTCTGATGGTTTTTGCCATGTTTTTTATACTTCCCGACATTTTCCGGGGCTGAAATTTGGTGGGGAATGTTTTCTTGCATCAAGGAAGAAGTGATATAAATTCCAGAGCCCCAGCTCAAAATTCATTTTTTCGCAAATTTTTCTGGGTATACCCCTTGACGAATTTTTGGGTCAAAAAATGAACTTTGACCTGGGGTTCTGGAATTTATACCACTGTTTCCTAGCTCCATACTGAATCACTGCCTGAAATACCAGACCCTGAAACGGTCGGGAAGGGTGTTTCAAAAATTGTAGATTTTTCCATGGTTTTCGGACTTTGGCGAACGCTTAATATTTCGATTCTTTGAGTATCAAAACGGATAAAAAACATAAAACCAGTGACAGAAATGCCGGAATTGTGTCGAAAACATATGAAAAACCGATCTTAAATAATTGATTTTCATCGTTTTTCCCATATTTTTCATACTTCCCGACTATTTCTGTGGCTAAAATATGCTGGAGAATATTTTCTTGCATCAAGGAACAAGTTATATAAATTTCAAAGCCCTAGCTCAAAAATTATCACCAATAAAACCTAAATAGATATTTACTCTTGAAATTGAAGTGATTGTAAACCAATTCAATAATGTACCTAATAAAGCGATGAAGGTGACACTTCTAACAACATCAGAGGGATCATCAGCGCTGAGAATGAAGTACATAGTAGAAATAGCGATTTGCACACCGCACATAAAGAACACCATTAAACCCTGAAGGTAGCCATTAATGTGAGTAGCAAAGATGCCACCCTTGGAAAAAGCAAGGAAAAGAGCCCTCGACAACATCACCGAGAAGTCCATTCCAAAGGCGAGTGTTGTCACAAAGATTTTTCGAGAGTTAAGATTTTCTGGTCCAACAAATTCGTCGTCCATGCAGAAGGGTAGAACTGTCTGCAGTGTGAAGATGTTAGCCAGTATGAGAAGAAGTGTCAGAGTTGGATTGCCATCGAGCATATCTTCAGCGAAGAATCGATAGATTATAAAGATTGCAATGACACCGCATGCAACAGTACCACAAACTACCACTGTCAAAAAAATCGGCGTCCAATTGCCACTCTTCAATAAACCACGTTCTTGCATATCTATTTAAATCCAACAGAAGTATTACAAATAATTGATATAATAATATTGATAATTAATAAAAGTAAATTACTCACTTCTAACAGTACGCGTACCAATCCTTTTCTGGAAGTTCACACAATGCTCACAATTGTTAGCATACTTTTTAAGACAAAGCCTTGGCATCTTCGGCACTCTTTTCTCCGGCGATACTCGATATTTGCCTGATTCTACTTTATAAATTGCCACATCAATTAATTCCTGTTGATTCTTCATAGCAATCAAATATTTCACCATATGAGACTTCGGTAGAATTCGAAGTGCATCGTACACATCTGTATTTCGTATTTCATGCCGTGAATTTGGATTAAAACGTGGCAAAACACAAGACATTCCACGGGGGCAATTTCGCTTTTGAATTTCTTGAAGAACTTGAGCTAGTTCGATGACAATTTTCCCAATACCGAGAAGATGAGGCGAATGTATGACCGAGTTACTGGCTGTCTCGAGGAATTGCTCGACCGTCGGAAAGCCCTGCGTGACATCGAAGTCGAATGGTTCCGGCTTCATGACGTACGATCCCGGTGGAATCAGGTCTGCAATGCCATTAGAGAATTTCCATTCTCTTTATTATAATATTTCTATTTTTCTATTTTATTGTACTTTCTATTTTTATTATAATTATTTCGTACCATCAACATCGGAGCCATCAACTGGCAAAACAATCCAAGTCTTTCTTGGTCCTTCAAGTTTCTCACCAGTTTCGATCCACTCTCGAATATCTTCTTTATCACCAATCACAGCTATCACCGAATCTCCATTTCTTTCATCCACCTCGTTCATATCACCATAATTCCTCACACATATCCCAGCGTCTTTCGTACCATCAAGGAAATAATTAAGAGCGAAATCTGTATTGACTAGAAGGAGGTCGACGACCTCGAATCGAGTGCTGAGGTAATGCACCATCGCGCCGATCAAAGGTTTGGTCAGGTTTTGATCTGAGTAACTACTGATCGGCACGATACTATAATTGCGCAGTGGTTCGAGAACTGTATTATAAGTGGATGGTACAAGTACGCCTAATTCATACTGATCATCACACTCTGAATCTACTGCGACCTGAAGTGTTTGTTTGTAGACTGTCATCTCATCATGGCAAGTGTCAAATATTTTTATGCCTGTTGACAATTATTTCTAGTATTTCATTTTAACCTTTCGGATCCTAATGAATCGTATAAAATTTCTATGATAATCGAATAGAATATCTTTCATTCTTACCTAACGAAATGCCGGGTACAAAGTCGTATTTATTCAGCATATTTACCACGTAAAGTGCCGTCGAGAGCTCCTGAAGACCTTTGATCGAAGTGATATTGCAGTAAGGCCCATAATGAGCATCCACGAAGACTAATATTAAAAATAAAGTCGCGATAAAAGATACTATTTTAAATATGTAATAAATCTGTAATTTATTATAATGAAATTTACCCGAAAGAACCGCATCTCCGGAAGTCTCAAGAAGGGTGCGATTTTTACAGACCACTTGATCCTCCGCGGAAACAGTGGGTAGAATAAGATTAAGAAGAAGGGTGAACTTGATCAAAATCGAAATCATGGCGCACTCGAATTCCAATAACTTGTTTTGTTGTTTTATTAAGAGAACATATCTTGTGCAGAGATTTTGTCTTGTAGAAGATAAAAAGAATGACAGAGTAATAAGATAAAAGAATATAGGAAAAATAAGGGTGGTTTCTTTCTTTGTTTAATCGATAATCATCGAGGATAATGAAGAATTCTTCACTTTATTCTTAATTGAGACACAATGTGCCTTTTTCAAGTAAAATCAAAGACTTCCTTTTGCACAATCGTTCTCAAAGTACTTTCATAAATCAATGATGATAAAAATCACCGATCGAGCTTTGTGAGAATAAAGTTCCAAGAGAGAATAATAGTAGGCTAATAGGAAACGTGTTTGCTTGGCAGTAGCGTCTTATCTCGTTTGAATTTCGATCGGATCCATGAAATCGCGTGTTAAAAGCCACTTCTAGTATAACAATTGCCAGGAATCACGCTCTTCCTCCGGGTTATTCCTATTCCTGTTTATGGTTACCCGGTCCCGTCCACACTCACATCTCTTGGCTTACATAATAATAATAGCTTCCCACACAGTAAACCACATAAGTATTCCTCGAAGTGTTGATACGTTCTCTTCGGATCTTTCTTGATAAATTTCTGCCTTCTTTGATTCACACCGATAATTCGCTTCTCGGTTCACGCACTTCTCTCTTTCGTTGACCATTATTGATCTATTTCTCTTATCACAAAGTTTAGCCTTATCTTCGATTGTAGCTCCAACTAGGATTTTATTCTGCTTTCACTTATCCTTTGGTTAAGTCCGATGGAATAAGTGAATAGTTAGCAAGGTGAATAATATGTTTTTGGTAGAATAGCAGTGAAACTCTCATGACTGGGCGTTTGGGGAGCAGCTGGCCGACTGCACGCTAGTGACCACCGAGGAAGCCATACTCCTCGAGAGCTCTCTCTCTCCCCCTTTTTAAACGTATTACACCCTCGGTCACGTTGAGTTCTGCAGCCATTTAAGGCGCACATACGATTTAAGTGACAGCCATTGGAATTCTTTTCCATTTCCTTTAAAAGAAAGAAGAGTTCCAAGCTATCATAAAATCGACATCAACTATCAAAAGTTGCTTTCATCGAATCTAACATCAATCAATTTCAACCTCTCATTGATTCTTTAAAATCCCTTGAAAATCATAGTATTTTATCTGGTCGAATATTTTCAAGAAATTATGTTCATATTATTCGAAATAATTCTTGACACGTGTGATTAATTGTCAAGGTTAGTAGAAAGAAAAAATCATGGCTTCTGGACTATTGTCAACTCGAGGACAGGAATGATCGACTGATGGGATGCAAGGTTACTTTACCTAACGGCATTGTAATCCTTCCTTAAGGTTACGTTCCAAACATTTCCAAATGTAGTGCACCTGGCTATTTAATATTTCATGAGATACTCTCACCCTTCACAAACCAAACATACCTTTACCTGACCTTTAGAATTATTTCACAGGCATTGAGAATAATTATTTAAGGGGAACTGCATTTTACAAGACCTTCGGTCATTTTTACCACGCGGATTAAACTGTTTTCCTTCAACTTGTAACAAAGTAAATTATACAAAAGCGACCAGAAGCGACGAGACAAGCTTTCTGTATAACTATTCTGGGAAGCATTCATTGCGTAAATAGAAATCCAATAATTCTGTTTGGAGTAATAAAAGTTTTGTCAGGTTTTTGTTTTTATTAAAAATACTCATCTTATTTTATAATGAAATCTTATAATCATTCTTCACACGAGAATGAACGATTAACTGTAAATCAATGCTCTAACTTCATCGAATACGACCTCTTCGATACTTTGTGCTATAAATCGTAGACTACTAAGAAAAGGTTCATTGTGAATTATAGCCTATTTGCTGAGGAAATGATTGGATAGGTGTGGAAGTTAGTCTAGTTAGAAGCTAGGAAAGATCTATGAGTATACTCCTAGACTCTGCGATCGAAGCGAAGGTAACAGAGAAACAGGAGTATCAAAGAGGTTTACCGTTCTCGAGTTTACCTGGCGCAGTATTACGTAGGTGACTAAAGTGAGAAGATTTCTTCGATGAGATATTTCACCTGAGACTAAAAAAAGCAAAGAAATTTCCATAAGCAATAAATCCCATCAGAAGTATTTAAAATTAGAAAGTAAAATCAGATTTTTTCTAAAAACGTCACACTTTCCACCAAAATATTTATAAGGAATTAATTGAGAAAAAGGTTTGAATTGCTAGTAATGAAAAAAGAAGGGAAACCATGGATAGTTCAAGGATTGTCCTATCAATCAGGAATTTTTTGGCTTGCATCGCCATCGGCTATTGTTCATCGTTCGAACACTGATTGAAAGGTTGGCATGGAAAATGGAGAAGGATGATGTTTCAGTGATTGGTTTTATTCGTAGTAGTCTCATTCGGTTGGTACCATTTAACATCGAGCTGACACTTTTCCACCGCAAAATCAAAGACAAATGACACACGTGGAACACGTGTCAAGGACGTGCCATGACGCAACTGTGAATGGTAGCGAAGGTCTCTGTGTATAAGAGCCGACAAATCGCCGCATTGTTCTCGAATGTCATCTCGCCTACTTTGAATTCAGGATTTACAGCGACCTGTACAATCAAAACATATCATACACATTCAATTCAATTCAATATTTATTTTAATATCAATCATTATATTATTCCGAAAATATACTTTAAAGAATTTAACAAGCTTTCTGTCAAAAGTAGATAGGATTAGTGTCAAATGATTTCAAGTCGTCTGACTTCAATCTGTCACTATCATTATGGGATTGCATGCAGCGTATAGGACTAAGCCTGTGGTAAATGTGTCAAGGTATCGCTGGATGATATCGCAATGATTATCTTCAAATGATTTCCTGCGAAATCCTGAATGTCCGTCGACTAGAATTTGAATGGAAAATGGGGCCGAGGACATTCTACCAAAGGAAATGATTTCTTATCAAAGTAAACAAAATTATAAGATCACCTTAAATGTATATTGACCAGGTTCTAATTCACTTATATCCACCCATTGGCAATCGATATTATGTTTGTATATGTCACTGCAATTCACTGAGATTCCTTGGTCACCGTAATTCGCACACTTGTACCTTAAACCATATATAAGTCAATCTCAATTTAATTAAAGGATCAATTTCATTGAATTCTCATCGATGTTAAATGACGTCAGAGTGGGTGGAGTTTTTACCTAGGTTCGATCCCAGGCATGCACTGATTATCCTCCAAGCAAAAGGAAGCTTTGTGACCTTCGGCAACTTTATTGCCGGATGCGTCGATCACGTCGAATGTTGCGAATACTTCCATTGAGTGATAATGCCTGTAATAAATATTAAATAGAAAAAGATTATATTAAAATCAAAAAATAGAAATAAGAATAAAAGAATATCACTCACATATGACACATGTGCCATTCCCAAAGATGTTTCGGAACAGATGGTATAAAATCAGCAGTGCCAGTATTAAGAATCCTAGCAGTGAAACGTAATAATCGACGTGTTTCCAAATGCCAATTGTCCGACTCTTTTTGAATCTTATAAGCTTGTGAAGCCACACAATTCTCTTCCATGGCACATTGCAACCAATACATTTGTCTATCTTCCAAATGTGCTGTACGCATTAATTCTATATGATCGAAAACAAGATCTGGCATTTCTCTCAAACATACCACACTTGCCACTGTTTCTCCAGCACCTATTTATTCGGGCCAAAATGGTTAATACAACTTTTATAATGAGAGTCATTTAAAGGAGAAGAAACAAATACCTGGACAATCGATAGCTTTGTCATGAAAGCACTCAAGGAGAGATGTTTCAGTGCCACGACATTGAATTCCACTGATAGTCATCGGAAGCTTTTCACCGCCGAAGAAGTTGGTTTGCACGGCGTCGGAAGCATAACCCAAGGCTAATTGCCGACAAACCACTGCTGCTTCAAAGAGAGACCAACTATCACCGCAGACGACGCCCCAATCTGAAATAAAATTACTTTATTACAAAAGTATCCTTTTAAAGGATTTTTCTGTCGAGTCTCTTTTATAATTAATGACTAGTAATGAAGACCTGAATTTCCAAATTTAATTTCCACCCTTCCTTCCGAATGATCACGCCCTCCAGCAAGTCTCATAGCCATTCCTCGTTGATGATGATCTTTAATTTTTAACTTTGATGATTTTCCTCTCATTTCGCCTTCTACTAATTTTCCATTATGATCATGAAGACAAATAACACCGGCAGCTTCATTGCTACCACAATCAGTGAGACCCCAACCATCGAATCTACACTTGGAAAGTTCGTCCTCGGTGCCATCACAATATACATTATCCATCCAATATCTTCCTAAAGATTTATATGGTGATCGATCGTTAGTGGTTTAGACAGGATGAAATAAGGATCGACTAGACACTATTATCTTACTCCTTGGTTGACCAAAGTGACTGTTCGTCGTTGGCTTAATTGCAGCGTCGAAGCCTAATTGCCTGCAAACCACATCGGCTTCCCAGTAGTCCCATTCGTCGTCGCAAACACTGCCCCATTTGCCATCATGAAGTATTTCTACATTTCCTGTTTCAACATAATATAATCTAGTATTTTAAAGAATTTATTCGATTCTTACAAAAGATCAGAAATGAATTCGATTATATAGAATTTCCTGTATTCATATCAGATTCATATAATTCATGAATTAAATGAAAGGATCAATCATCTTTAGTAGATGAAATTAAGGTTTTCCTTTAATAAGGATTCTCGTTAAAGCAATGCAAGATTATCTAAGCAACGTGAGTAATGCTTGGGACTATGCGGACGCAAGCATGGTCGTTGACATAAATCGTGTTCTTAGTTGACCTCTTTCTAATCGCGTTGATTGCATAACCCTGATATCCAATCGATCGATTAAAATTCCTCTTCAAGGATCGTACTGTTCAATCTATATTTTAATCTTCAATTGGCAATTGTATTACACACACAATGATTTATTCATATACCACAATTATAACATACCTTCCCATTCGTCGTGTTCGCTTCCCACCAACTTGATGGCGCCTTCCTGCTTCTTTAGTTTCCGGAAGTCCTTCCTTAGTTTTTTCACCGTTCCCGACTTCCTATCAACGATCTTTCCCGGGCTTCTAGCCTCGCTGCTAGTTGCGGTAGAAATCTCTGCGGCGAGTATCACCGACAGGATAAAAAAGCGAACTAGAACCACGTGCTTTATCCTTGATCCCATTTTCTTAGGGATTCATCGAATCCTAAATGTACATATTATGTATTCCACCCCCCCCTTTTTCTCTCTCTCTCTCTCTCTCTCTCTCTCTCTCTCTCTCTCTCTCTCTCTCTCTTTTTTTTATATCGAATTTTTTTAAGACTTTGATCACTTAGCTTTCTTGAACTTGATCTATTATAGTACCGAAGAAAGGATATATCTTGCTCGCGCGGCTATCGAGAGACGAATGGAGCCAAGTGCGCTTGGATCATCGACTTGTTGAGTGGGTCTGTGTGTCGGGGCCCACAAGCTTTGGCGCACGTGTATTTCGTTTACTGCTTCACAAGCTACTGATGTGTGCAACGTCGATCACGCAATGTAATATGTTTCCAACCTAGTCAGATCATTCTCTCTCTCTCTCTCTCTCTCTTTCTCTTTATCTTGCTCTAACTAGAACTGAGATCACCTCGTTTTTCTTTCTCACTCTTTCGTCTCTAATTCCTTCTTCCCCTCCACATTTTTCCATCTTCTTTCTTTGCCAGCAACGCCCCAAGAATTCACCCTGACCCTCTGACCCAACAGTGGGCGGACAATCCTAGATAGAAGAAGAAGAAGAAGAAAAAAAGAAGAAGAAGGAGTAATATGAAGGAAGATCGATGCCAGTTCTAATTAGATCACCAGACTCTCTTGACACCCGCGTATACCGTAAAGCTTCGTTCCCAAGAATTCCGGCAATGTTTTTCTATTAATACTCATGATCGCAAAGATCTCGCCCTACCCGGAATCCAACGCTCGCTATGATTACATGCTATACATTAGATGCGGTCATCAGGAGCGTGTGTGAATCTAGAATACAAGGTATCCTTGAAAAAAAAAAGAGCATTGCGTGTGAGAGAATAATATCTCGACAAGTCTATTGTCATTTGGATGAGGTTATACAAAAGGTGTGTCAGGAAGACCCAGCATCCTGAAAAATCTTTCTAATATTACTAATGAAAACAAGAAAAATTATACAATATGTACAGGGTGATTCACTAGCCTTTATACTTATATGGTATTGAGTAATTTTAATATACAGGACTATTTACTGTGTCTTCCCAACGCACTGATATTTATTTATAATATCAAATTCTACCAATAATGGAAATAATTGGAACTCGTGTGTGAAGGGGATGATTAAAAGGCAAGTGATTCACCCTGTACACCCGGTATATGCCAGGATTTTTCGGGTTAAAAGGAGTATAAGGAAGCTTGAAAAAACAATCGATGGTTTATTCTCTTAGTGCATTTCATTATCACTCGTTCTTTCTCCCTCTTTCTTCCAATGACTGCTCTGCTCTGGGCCGCATTGATTACCGGGAACTGCCGGCGCGTAAAGTGCTTGGCCAAGTGCAATCTCGAGCCGGAGGAGTGCACTCTTTTATACAGGAAAGGGCTCTGCTACTCGCCCCCTTTTTTTCTTACCTTCCCCTCCGCCCCCCCCCCACCCCTTTCTTTTTTCTCTTTACTCGATGAATCTCTGAGCCCTCTCCAGTCTGTCGTCACTTGGCTGCTGCTGCTGCTGCTGCTGCTGCTGCTGGTTGTGCTGATACCTGCAGCAGCTACGAAAGAACGAATAGAAGGCAATTCGATCTGAAGAAAAAGATCCGGAGCTTAGAAAGCCACTGCGGCCAGCGGAACGTGGTTCTCGTCACACGATATACCAGCTCGTATTGTTCACCGTTACACAATCGTCGCGCATTGATCGTTTATATATTAATTCTGTATTATTACAGCATCTTTCTTTTTATTTTCTCAATGTGATAGTAAATCTATATTATGATGTAACACTTAGCCCAAATTTCATACGCTTATTGGGCCTGACTAGAGAGCTTCGTTGTTAGAAAGTAGGCTAACGATCTTACAGAAAAGCATGAGTTACGACTACCTCGAAGCTCACAGGTTATGTAATCCCACTTGAACAGCAGTAACCTCCTTCTAAGAAATGGGGTACTTCAGGTATAATAGAAGGTGTCGATGGAGAAATGTAAATTAGTTTTTATTTAATCTTGTAGATGCCTGCTTTTTTTTTTTATTATAGAATTCTCTGGTTGTTTCATTGTGATCTTAGAAGGTTAGGAAAAAAGGAAGAGTCATGATTGGAATAACAGGTCAGGTTTTGACACGCTTCGTTTGAATGAGCACCTTGGGAATGGTCGAGCAATTATCCCCGACTATCAGGGAAACGACCCACGTCTAAATTCCATACATACTTCTAATGGGACATACGCCAGGCAACGCGCCAAGGGAGAAAGCAAGCAAATCATTCATTAGAAACGTGTTTATTGATGCAATTGTGAAATGAAGTGAAATGTAATTTTATAGACAAGAAGATGTGAAGCGAGTTTTGTTTCGCGCGATTCCTGTCGCTTTCTGATAGATTCGATGCGAATGTACATATGACCAGGTGAGGTGCAGGCCACGGTTCTTTCTGACCGCAACCGCAGGCATTAATGACATACATGATTGATACTCCAGATGCAATGCTCTCAAATGTGTGCTTCGATTTGCAGATCGTCGTACGCGCCCTTTGATTCAACATAAATGTAAACCTCGAATTTTCAACCCCTTTAATTTACCATCCAACAAACTATAGATAAATGAATCCTGCATAAGGAATCATAAAATATAAATCCTCTTCTTTTATACTTATTAAAATATTATCAAAATTCTTGCCAAAAAAACGTCTGTGTTTATTGGATCAAGATGTATTTATTAAAAATAGATAATTCTACAAGAACGTGTGATAAGTATTTAATAGATATTCAGACAAGAGTAGTAATGCCGGCGGAACTGTTGTAGCGCGCTACAGCGGGGTTCCGGGACGTAAATCTGTGCGGGTTCATCCACAGTCGGTATTGTCAGGATGATGCTGTCGGGGAGGCGTGCGAAGGCTCTCGATAGTCGACACCGCCGACACCGACACCACGCCCAATCTAAGTAAGCGGCGCGCGTCTATCGGCGTCTCTGTCGATTGGCTTTTGTGTCCTCGGTATCGTGGTCTTTGGTGCATTCGTTGCTTCCCGGTGGCTAGCCGTCTTCTGGCGGTGCCCCCTTCCACCCCTCCATTCTGTCCTCTGGGTAACCTTTGCTCGTGGAGAGTATTGGAGGAGCGTGTTCCCTGAGTTGGCCGTGGTGTCTCTGATGGTGGCGGTGCTGCTGCCGGGTGCATCTAGCATCGGTGGCTGATTGTTGGTGCGAGTGCGAGGTGACTGCGAGTGGTTGAGTAGAGAAGTTGGTCGTGGAGAGTACGGCGGCACGCCACAGCACGGGACGGCAGGCCACGCCACGCTACGGTACAGCACGCCACTGGCACGGAGGACGGAGTACGAAGCAGTACGTAGGCTACGGAGCATGCTAGTCAGTCAGTCGGTTTTTATCCATCGGACGGGACGGTGCGTGGTGGCCTGGCATTCGGTGGCCAGCCAGCGGCTTTACACCACGATCGGAGAGCGCAGAAGAGCACGAACAAGCGCCGCACCGTCGCTTTCATTCTTCGTTCGAATCATCGTTCTCCTCTTCCTGGTTGCTTGCCTTCTACTCTCCCGAAACCGAGCCAAACCACTAGGAGGCATCGCGCTGCCTCTCGTTCTCGTCGATCCTCGCTCTTTCCTAGAGAACCTTACCCGCGCCCGCGCGTTCATGTGTGTGTGTGGTGCGTGTGTGTGATAGATCATCCAGCAGAAAGAAGCTGGAAAGAGTAGCATACATATCTCTGGAAGTGAGAGAGACCGATCTCCTCGTGGCCAAGCAGGATCGAAGCCACCGCCGGAGCCGCTCCGCTCCGCTCTGCTGCAGCCAGCGGTCGGCCATTGCGCTTTCTTCGTTCGTGTCGCCGTAGCGCTCTCACAAGCGCGCTCCTGCCTCCTGCTCTCCCATTGGCGCCGATCTGTACGTTCCTCTCTCTCAGAAGAGAGATTCTCTACATATGACTAGGATCATACATGCTTGCATGCGTATGATCCTATCTGACTTTTAACTTCCAAGTTTACATCTCTGTCTACCCAACTTCACCTTGCATACCGGCTCATACTTATACCGGACTTTAACTAACTCTTCCCTATCCTCGACAACATCAGCCACCTAATCCTCTCCCTTTATTTGAACAGCGTATCCCTCATCCTTACTCATCTCGTCTCCCCTTGCTATTAGAAGTCTTTTGTATACGCTGTACGATCGCCGAAAGAAAGCGTCTCGAGATCGTTTACATCGTCTCGTGTTTCAGGGGATCGCGCTCTGTGACTCGTGCCCATCACGAAATAAACTGCTCTGTCGGTAAGCCCGCATCTCCCTTTCTCTCGTCCTTTCTCCCTTCGTAGTGATCCTCTCTTCCAGACTTCCACTGGGTGCACTCCTTTCCTTGGCAATGTATTCATGACCGGCTATTCTTCGTCTCTTCTATGTCTGTCGGTCTGTTTCTGTTTACGTAGCGTTGCTCTCGCTCGCTCGCGCGCGCTCACTCTCCGCCGGCTTTTCCTCTTTCCGCAGCAGCCAGGCTTTCCCGGATGCCTGCGTGACACCCATTTCTTCCCTGTTTTCTTTATTCCGCCGCGAGTTTGATAGATTGCCGAGAAGAAGACAGCTCGGTTACTTGTCCCGTGATCAAGAGAGCGCGTGCCGAAGTCACGCATCGATCACGCGAAAGAATTTCGGCGGGCTGTTAAGCGAACAGCGTACAAACCAAAGCTAGTGGTGGTGCGTTCGTGCGAGCGAATTCGAATCTCGGCAATGTTCGCTAGCGCCGATTTCCAAGTTCACGGCCGAACAGGTGCCCCGGGCGGACACAAGCGCGCAGACCGCCGCCCGTCGCCCGTGTCTGCCGCTTGTCTCGGCTCGGCTCGGCTCGGCCTTATTTAATCGGGCCAATTTAAATAGCTACCAACGAATGTGCCGCCGTGCTGCTACTCTCGCAGGCACGCGCTTTTCAAAGCTACACCGCGCCAACACTGCCATGCGATCGATGCCCCTTTGCATAGTTAACCTTTTGACTGCCATGGGCGCCCATAGCCACTTCACTTTATTTTACTAACGATCAACACATGAAATAACAAGCTCCTCTTTATCTTTTCTCTCATAAATATTACATTCTAAATATATCCTACAACCAATATTTACCATCATTCAACACAGCAGTGATTCAAGCAATTTTTACGAAAGTCCCTTTTAACTGCGCGGACTGTCGCCGCATTGGCTGCCAGTCAAAGGGTAAACCTCGTGTCTCTTCTAGCTGGAAAGCGCACTCTCGAATTCGACGCTGGTGAGTTCTGACGCTCCTCGGATGCACTTTGCAATTCGATGCGCACCATTCTCCGTTAGTTGTGCGCTCTCAGTCGTAGTTTAAACAGTCAAGCCTCTTCCATAAAGTACGTGAAAGTCACGGGTTGTTTCCCTTTCAAAAGAAGATCTTACCGTGGCGCGAAACGAACCTTACGCGCCACCGGTAAATCGCATCTCAGCTAATGCTCCTTATAAGGCAGCATGCGAAACCCTCCCAGTCAAGTGTAGAGTTATATTAGTGAGAGAGCACGTTTTCCGACGGATGTTCTTGCGGCCTGCGCGCTAGTTCAACCGGACGCTATTTGACGTCAGGAAAGGGCCGTGACGTCCGTGCCGTGGATATCACAGTGGCCTGCAACGGACGTTGACTCTGCTTCTCTCGCGTCTCTCCTGTACTCCGTGCGAGACCCTATCCCAAACCATCCAAACCCAAACCTTTCCTTCCTTCATTCTCTTACTCGCCCGCTCTCTCTGTCTCTCTCTCTCTCGCTCTCTCGCTTCATGCTTTCTCCCCCAGTCTTCCTTCCTTTCCAACCGGAGTACCGTTACCGTTGAAATTCGGCTTTGTTCCGAGAAAAAGGAACCTCTCCTCCGAGTTCTATCCTTGCTACTCTTCCTGCCTCTGAGATATATGCCTCCAGGTATACCCTGTGCGACTATTCTCCAAGTTACCGGCAACTTTCCGCAATGATATTTTTCTATTCAAGTAAATAAGTTCACAGTGGAAAAGTGCTTTCAAGTTACTCGAGCGTGGATCGTTCGAGTTCGAGTAACTTGATGATGTCAAGGATGGTATGTGTCTTTCGGATAGAAAAGAATTGGAAGGATTTGAATGGAGAAGCGAACGGAGGTGGAATCGCGTCGGAGAAGCGTTGGCAATCGTTTGCGTATTGATTCCCATTGGCGACGTACAGTATCTCTCTATCCATCGAGGCGAAGGCCGACGTGCAATATGTGGGGGGGGTGGGGGGGGGGGCGTCGAAAGTGCAGTAAATTCGAGTAGAGTCGATTAACGGACAGTGGCCCTGCGATCCGTTACATTCATACAGCTACTCCGTTACCCATTGACTCATCCATTGACTTTCCATCTGTTCGTTGCAAAATTTGGCTCGCTCACAGATACTCGAATTACTTGGCTTTCTTCCTCACACCAAATAAACCAATGGACAACGACCTTTCTAGATGCATCGATTGCGTTTATTGATGGGCCTGTTGTTAAAATGTAAATTAACATGCAAATTACTTATCGACGCGAATCCTAGAGGGCTTAACCCCTTTCCATTGCATTAATACCAATCGGAATAATTGACTAGGAGTTATAACCTTCACGGACTATCCCATACCGCATTTAATAAAGTCTGACTCACATTACAATATTCTACTAATAATTTCGGAACTCTACTAATATATGCTCTATCAACTGAGTGATTTCTAGTGTCTCTAAATCAATGATTTTTTGAGAGCACACGTTTCTCTATAATGTGAATGAGGCTTAAGGGTGGTGGGCTTTTGCAGCAGGACCGCGGGCCATCACGGAAACCAGGGGAGATTCTCTCATTTCCATTCGAAAGGGTTTTTCGCTGGCGCGGCTCTGCCGGTGGAAATGGTTCTTGGGTGAAAGTAGCTGCTCCTCCTCCTCCTCCTCCTCCTCCTCCTCCTCCTCCTCCTCCTCTCTCTCTTTCTCTATCCTTCTCTCTTTCCATCAACCGTCGAGGGAATATACGCGCGTGCCGTTGCAACTGCCTATTTTATCGGGGGGGCCTTTGTCGCACGCTGATCGTTCCTTCCTGCCCGACGAGTGGCTATTCGCGCTCGCTCATGCACCCACGAATTAATTTTTCCCTCTGCCTTTCCTCCTCGTCCTCTCCTTGTCGATGACGGGAACCCTCTTCCTTCCTCGAGATATATATCTCATCCTTCCATCCGCCGCATTTACTCCTCCGACAACCACATCGTGTGCGCGCTTTTAATCAATATACATATGTTGGATTCTAAAGTTTTATTTATGAAGAGTTAAGAGTTATATGTTAAGTCCGTTGTACTGAAAAGAATTGATATTTTATTGATATTTGTTGATTCTTTCGATTAATAGGATGTCTGATCGATCGCTTTTCTTTTCTACCTTCTTTTCTTTAGTTCATCATGGTTCTCTTCTTGATAATACAAACCTGTACTCTCGATTTCGGATTTACCTTACTCCGCCTGGCTGTTACCACCACCAGTCAGCTAGCTATTAACCGGGCCGCCCCATTGTTCTCCCGGCGGGACAAAGCCCCTCATACTTTAGCCGCGTTTGCTTTTCGACCGACGTGAATTTCACTCTTAGCCTCCAGTTGTGTCTAACGTTGGGAAACTGACAGGACGTTTTAGTCGGTTTTACATTTTTCTACGATTCTTCTTTATAATTCGAAGTAATTAAAATAGTTAATCGGATATTTGTATAATTCATTAACATAGGACAAAATTGTAGTGATATATTTTATAAAAGAACAAATGTGTTAAGTGGAAACTGACGCGTCGTAACTTATTAGATCAGACTGGCAGGTATTACAGCGACTGGTCGGTCTCAGCTTGGTCGCATCGTTATCTCGATCCGTATGGTGCACCTGCCGCGTGCGCCGTGTGTACTATTAACGCACGTGTTAGTAGTGTGCGGTGCAACCACACATGATGATCTTCAGGACGGCCAACGATAAGCGGTGTTGCTCTCCTTCGCGCCAGATACGCGGCATCCCGTGACAAACTCGAACCACTGTTCTTGCACTTTTGTCCCTGGCTTGTAATCCGAGTTTTATGCAAGCATAAACACAGCTCGCTTGTTACTTTCGTAATTGAAGAGAAAAAGTCTTCAAGATCAAATGAATGGCAAAGTTGATTTTTAATCGCATTTATTTATATTACATAATATTACAATGATAAATTCATGAATAACCGGTTAGAAATATGTTAATATTTTATGTTCGCGCAAAGTATTGTAAGAGGAAGTAACAGCTCGATGTTATATATGCGTCAGGCAACATTATCCTCTTTGACCATTTCCCAACACCAATTCAGCATAACGAGAAGAACGATCGCATTGTTTCTGCGATGTGATCCTCCTTCTCTTCTACCACTGACTCCTCCTACGACTGCCGCTCCAGAGCTTGTTATCTCCTCGCTACTGACACCCGGAAATCCTCCCGAGTCGAATAACACGTGTGACCTGAAATCTTCTTTCAGAGAGTGAAGCCGAGGCTGCGTGTCGCCTGTACGAAGCCACTACCAAGGATTGAGAGAAGAAATCTGCTATAAGGAACAAGGCTTTTCAAGTTGGACCAGTAAAAGAAGCTGTGCCTCGAATGATGCTTAAGTTTGCCAAAGTTTCTTGAGGAAGAAATTGTATTACAAGTTATAAGGAAAACTTACTGGAAGAAAGATTGTTCATTAGTGTCTTTTAGTGTCCTGTTGGAAGATGCTGTGAATGTATATGCGAAATCAAGGAGAAGTGGCTTGACATTTTTCCAATACCAACTTGACGCGAGTTTCCAAGAGAAGCCTCTAACGATCTCTGTAGCCGCTCGTTACTGAGAGCAGTCCATCCATCCTCGATTATTGGCAGCCGCCTCCGGAGAATTGCCGGAAGAGCCGTCGTCTTCATCACAACCATCGGAGAAAGATCCAACCAGTCGCTTACCAGAGAATAATAAGAGAACGTGAAGATTTTCACGCAAGGAAATTGGTAAGAAGAAACCTGGATCCTCGATCAAGAAAGCTATCTCAGAGTCTTGGAGAGCCGCAGGGCGGCTTTAGGAAAACTAGCCCGATGAGGATTATACGCAGGATATTTCAAGTCTGGAAAGAGCAGACGAATAGGAACACTATGCTCTCACAGAGATCGTAAATGCAAGGAATCGTACGGTGAACTCTCGAACGCCTACGATCATCAATCGTGCGATCATAACTGGCTGAAATATCTGACAGGATAAGTGAGAAGCTTTGTGCATAAAGCGTAACAAGAAGTCAGCCAAGCTCGAGATTCATTGTATAGAACGACTGAGAGAAAGATAGAGGAAAGAAGAAGTAAAGGTATAAAACTGAGAAGAAAGAGAGATAGTGTCGTTGAAGGATCCTTCCGGTAACCGGTAGGAATCGTTCCGGTGTTGGGATTACGTCTTGGTGTCCTTGGTCCTTGGTGAAAGGGGAGTGTGAGGGATATATCGGAGGTCCGTGCTCGTGGTATCTATAACCGGCTGGGGCCGCAGATGGGAGCTGGTCTGCCAAGGCCCGACAGGGTGATCAGCCCCACGAAGAGACAGCCGTGCGGCAAACTTCCGCTCGTTGTCCTTCCTCTTCCGGCTGCCGACGCAACCAATTTTAGTCTTCTTCCTTCGGCTCGACTTCCACGTAGACGGCCACGAGGCTTCTGCCCCCCGATTCGGCCGCGCAAACTCGATCAAGCTGGAATTGATGGAGTTGGAGAACATCGTGGCGAACACTGTGTACCTCAAAGCGAGAGAAGGTGAGTTGTGGAGTACGTGCGCATCTCTCCACACCTTTTGCAACCATCATCCTTCAGACCTTTTCTCCTCGAGGATCTCTTCGTATTCTACTACTTAGCTGACTACGACTTGACCCGACTCCACTTCGCTTCGCTCTTCTTTCCTACTATTGCCCTTTACCACTCCTACTCCTCGTACATACTACAGACACTGCATTCTACCTACTCTCTCTCTTTACCTGTGAGCAACACACTGCTTAAGTGCCTCTGCACTTTAGTAATTGTTTACCACTTGCCTCTCACTCTGTTTACCCTTTTTCACAAGCCAATCCGTTTTTCCAACTACTTCTCTCACCACCTTAATAGTATACTACTTCCATCTCTACCCTCGACTTTCACACTCCATTGAAATATTAGTCAACGACTTGACTTTAGAGAGATCACACTCGACACAGATGTTCTTTGGTTAGATTGTAAATTAGCATTGCTATTTAATTATAAAGTTCTCGGTTGAATTGAAAGCCGATACTTGTTAAGGAGACTGAACTTTCGCTTAGTCGAAAGCATCCACCAACGACGCGCTATCATCCTCAGGAATACTAATTAGGCTAAAAGTTCGCATGCCATGCTGAACCCATGAAAGAAGGCGCACTTACCACATTGTTCCTCGGTCACGAGTATACTTCTATTTCCACATGCATCGACTTATGCAATTATTAAAGCATAGCATTACGTAACTTGTCCTAGTACTTTTTATTGTAGTTTCCATCAAGTGAATTCTCCAGGAATAACTATATCTGACAAGTTCTGGCACGAAAACATCAGTAAACAATATGTTGAAGAAGTCAATGGGAAATGAGAAGGTTGATGAAAAATTGCTGCAGTATATTCTGAGGGAGGAAAGTAGTATGAAGATGAACTCAAGCTTACAAGAAGAGTGTACAGGAGTATATGAAAAGAAGTCCGCGCAATATCCGCGTCGTGCTAGTCGCCACTTAATTGATATGTTGGACGCGCCGATTGAAATACGAGCGACGCCACTAGCGGCGAGGCTACTCTTCCCGCAATTATTCGCACTCCCGCCGACTCTTTTTCCAACGGCAAGGCTCGCTCTCTTTCGATATGCGTCGCCTCCCGCGCACTCATGAAATATGTATCACTATTCAAAGGTGTACGCGTTCAGGCTTCTGGGCCTCCGTGACATTATTACTCGTACATCGAGTTAGCCTAAGGCGCCGCTGAAAGACGATCTCTCCACGTCGTAACTTGAAATGTCATTCGAATACTACTGCAGAGATTGCCATCTGAGATTCACTACTCTTTGGATTATCAGAATGCCAGAACATGCTCGGTTGACATTAGAGGATTGTTTATGTTGATTAAAAAAGAAATAGTTCATTGGAAAGAGGTGCGTCTAGAACTTTAGTTGATTTAGTAGTTAGGTGGGGAAAAAGTCAATTTTAATTAGCTCATAGCGCCCGTCACGTCCCATTGAGGAGTGCAGCGCCTGTTGCGTGGTTGGTAAAAGCAGGTAAATGGGCTCGCGTGATGTTCCAACGACGTCAATGAGCTTGTAATCACACTGACTCCGGGCGAACTGTTATAAACATGTAGTAGAGAGGGAAGCGAACAGGAGAGGAAAGCTGCAAGCGAAATAGGCACGTTAATGCAAACGCCGGCTGTAAATTATGTAAGAAGCCACGGCTCGAACTCCATCAAAGTAACGAGTTAATTACACGGCTAAGGTTACCATGCGCGTCATAATTATAAGCGGGCGACCAGGAAATTGGCTGTAATCGATAGCACTTTAAAGGTGTTATTTTTACAAAGACTTCTTTCACGACGAATCCACCCATTTACACCTGATCTACTCTTTTCCATCCTTTCAAGGATGCCTTACAACGTGTTCTCAGGGTAGGTCGGCTGAAAAATCGAGCCAGTCCAATTTCAACAGTACTATCTAGTTCTCTCTGTCTGTCCAAGAACGACAACGCTCCTCGATAAAGTCGAACGACCCAAAGTTTATTTGACCTGCCGCGCGCGCACATCGAGCCAATTCTCTCTCTCTCTCTCTCTCTCTCTCTCTCTCTCTCTCTCTCTCTCTCTCTCTCTCTCCACCCTCTGTGCTTTTCTATTTCTCGCCGGTCTTTTTCTCTCGGCGCTGTGTATTAGGGTCGATAAAAGTCCTTTCAGCCGGCTGATCGTTGAGGAGGGTTGAGGGGCGGTGGGTGGTTGGCGTGCTTCGACGCACAGGCTATTCAGGATTTAATTTAAAAATGTCCGTAAATCCCGCCGTTCCCTACTGCCGAGACTTTTACGTAAGATGCACGTTCCAAAGTCACGTTAAACCTTTATCCAACGAGAGAGAGTGAGAAATATCCACTGCAAGCGATAACATACTGAATGGGTGGGCATTGGTAGAATGCAGTAGAATGCGGCAGGAACGAAATGAAACTTGGAACACAAATAAAAATGCTGTCTGCTACCTTCGTTTTTCCTGATGGCAATTTCGCTGACTGTTGGATATCAGGAGAAGCTTCGACCATCGGGAGAAAGTGGCTCGATTACGACATACACACGCACGCGCATACTCAAGTGAGAAGCGGGGATGGACAATTGGCGAGGATGCCGCAACGTGCTTATCATTCCTCGAGGATGAACGAACAGCACACCGGTGCACCGCTCCTCCCCGACCTTGTCCATGCCGTGTATTGTTTTCCATTCCGCGCGCGACTTCGACTTCACTGCGCCTTCCATCCGGCTCGATTCTCTTGCCAATATTTCATATCCTTACAGTGGTTTCCTTGTTACGTGCGCATAAGGAACTTGTTATATCTTTGTTTTTATTTAAATTCAAGGGAATATTAAATGAAGAGTAATAATGCAAAATTCTTAATTAAGTATTATTATTCTTATTCGCAGGTGGTGGTGACAGTAACAAGGGCAAGAGCAAGAAATGGCGGAAGATACTTCAGTTCCCACACATCTCCCAGTGCATCGGCCTAAAAGATAAGTTGGGTAAGTTTGCTCATCTTCACACGACTGAGTACACACGATGTAACACCTAACACCATTTGCATCGATGAATCTAGGAGGGCGGCGAATGAACTTGCAGAAAGGCTGATCTCTCTTAATCCCTGGTCTCCAATCTAGTCTGATAAGATCGGTATGATAATAAGGCGATAGCCGATAAGATGGATAAAGCGCAGCACTGCTTGCTTGCATTCTGTCGAGGATAGCCGCATACCATAAGCAAGGCGCGATTGGTACTTGAAAAAATCCCCAAGGTGGGATCAACGATTTTTCGAATTCAACCCGTTCGACAAGAGAAACGCCCATAAGGAAAATACAGGCGGACTTTACTTTCTGAGAAAGGGAGAGAATAACAAACGACTGGCAGTGTTTTTCCGGGCTGGGTTTCATTTCCGAAAGTGGGACACGATATCTCTGACGGCTGCGCTACTACTTACAAACGCCTGCTTACTTCCCCTATGGACCGATCGCGTGGTTAATCAACCAGTGACCCTCTACTGACCTCGCTTCCTACGGATTATTGAATCTCGGCTGCTGGGAGACTCGTTAAAAAAGACACAAGCCTGCGAGACAATGCTCTCTCCCGGCTCTTTGGCCTTCTCACCCACTCAGATAACGTTCCCGCTACGTCGCCTTTTATTCTTCCTTTCTACTTCTTTCAAATCGCCTTACAACTCAACTGAAGAGAGTACAACTATTCTTTTCAACACAAAGCTACAGATTTCTATCTGGAATTCGCGTATATCTGACTTGTCCGATCGAATACCACCGACTGTGCTTGACCAGTTTCGATTCGATTTATACCTAACTTTCTTTTCATTCTTGATAGAGCTTCCCATCACTGCTGATCCCCGTTTACTAGCATCTCTGATTAATTAAGGGATCCGATGAGAAAATTATTTCAGCTCTCGCTGTTAAGAATTAATTGGACTGCGGCGGTGAGTGCAGAGGAGCGTGGATTCCACCCTTTTGTGGAGTCGTTGCTCCTCGCTGTTGAGCAACTTCTCTACTGCTTGAAGATGATTAGATCGTGAAAAGCTGCATTAATTGGATCGAGGAGGGAAATTCCCTTGGCGAAGCCGGTAGTTGGCCCGTGCGTCCGGATCTATGGACGAGTTCCTGCCTTCGAGATGATTACGCGATGTATTCTGTAAGCAGGAAAGCCGGGATTAGAGGCCAGTGAAATGAGAGTCGAAAGTCCAGAGAAATAAATATTTATTCGCAAAGGAGGAGAATAATACGATAATCTTTGTTCTGTATATTTTAAGTCAAACACCATTTGTCTTGCATATCTTTCGGTATACATCTCTTGAAATGGATTTAAAATTTTCCATGGGATTATGCTGCAGATATCAGATATGGCTACGTGGTGGATCAGCAGCCGATCGGGCGGCTCCTCTTCCGAAAATTCTGCCAGGACAAGGAGCCCGCGTACCATCGGTACAACCTGTTTCTCGACGCGATTGAGAAGTACGAGATCGAGATGGACGAAAACCGCACTGAGTTGGCGAAGGAGCTGTTCGAGTTGTATCTTAAGAGCGAGAGCTCGGGGGTCGTCGACATCCTGAACGTCTCCCTCATCTCGCAGTGCGAGGAGCGACTCAGCACCGGTGGGAAGGAGCTCTTCAACGAGATCGCACAGACCGTCAAGCTATTCCTGGCGGGCCAACCCTTCTCAGCGTTCCTCACGAGTTTCTACTTTTACAGGTATAAGACTTTACCATTTCCCTTCACAAATTTTACGCTCAATTTCTCATAACGAAATTATGATACTAAGAAATTGGGCAAATATTCTCTCAGGTATCTACAATGGAAATGGTTGGAAGCACAGCCTGTTACTTACAAAACCTTTCGTATGTATCGGGTATTGGGTAAGGGTGGCTTCGGTGAGGTGTGCGCGTGCCAGGTGCGGGCCACTGGCAAGATGTATGCCTGTAAGAAGCTTGAGAAGAAAAGGATAAAGAAGAGAAAAGGTGAAGCTATGGTTCTAATTGAAAAGAATATCCTACAGAAGATCAATTCGAAGTTCGTGGTGTCGTTAGCTTATGCATATGAAACCAAGGATGCTCTATGTCTCGTTTTGACCATCATGAACGGCGGAGACCTTAAATTCCACATATATAATATGGGCGGTGAACCTGGTTTCGATATTAATCGAGCGAGGTTTTATGCGGCAGAAGTGGTGTGTGGTTTAGAGCATCTTCATCAGCAAGGAATCGTGTACAGAGACTGCAAACCAGAGAATATTCTTCTGGATGATCACGGACATGTTAGGATATCCGATCTTGGCTTGGCTGTTGAGATCACGGAGGGTGATATGGTTAGGGGCAGAGTCGGCACTGTTGGTTATATGGCCCCGGAAGTGATCGACAATGAGAAGTACACCTTCTCGCCGGATTGGTTTAGCTTTGGTTGTCTGCTTTACGAGATGATCGAGGGTCAGCCACCCTTCCGAGCGAGAAAGGAAAAGGTCAAACGAGAGGAAGTCGATCGAAGGGTCAAGGAAGATCAGGAAAGATACTCGCCAAAATTCACCGAAGAAGCGAAAAGTCTTTGCCAACAACTATTGAAGAAAAGCCCAAAGAACAGGCTGGGATGCAAGTGTGGCAGATACGGCGCGAAGGAGGTGAAACTCCATAGTTTTTTTCAGTGCTTGAACTGGAAGAGGGTCGAGGCCGGTATGTGGGAACCACCGTTTGTCCCGGATGTGAGTAGGTGTCGTATAGATTGACCTTTTTGTCCACCTTTTCTTTTTCTTATATACCAATACGTCAGAAAACTATATTTCCCCATATGTCTTCCTTCGATAAAGTTCTCCACGTCCTTTAGATGGAAAAGTTTCATCATCGTCGTACAATTTCCTTTACAGCCTCATGCTGTCTATGCAAAAGATGTGCTGGACATTGAGCAGTTCTCTACGGTAAAAGGTGTCAATTTAGATGCCACGGATGACACGTTCTACAGCAAGTTCAATACTGGCAGTGTGTCGATTCCTTGGCAAAATGAGGTGAGTCTTCGAAGTTAAAGTAGATTTCTACAGTTAGATAGTGGCGGTCTATTGGTGAGCGGTCGAACGGACGCCAGAGTTTAATTTCGTTTGAAAAAAGCTGATGCTTAACTTGAAGAGGATCAGTTGCACAAACTGTTTTTGTACGTCAGAGGAAGCAAGGGCCTCGTTATCGTCGCCATTACTCGAGAGAGGAAAGCTTTTGAAGAGAGAAATCTATTCGTTATATTTGGAACTGTTTGACGGCTCGTGATGCACGTCTGAAAGCGTCGAAAGTGCACTTGAGTGTATTTCGGTCGCGTTGTCTTACCGAACGATTGTCTGCTCTTTGTTCCAGATGATTGAGACTGAGTGTTTTAAGGAGCTGAATGTACTAGGTCCTAACAACACGCCTACGCCAGACTTACTGATTAATCATCCGCCGCCTAATAATGAGAATAGAGGCTGTTTTCCATTTCGAAGAAAGGTACATTCATTCTTCTACAATCTTTTATCTAATATAATGATTCAAATATTGAAAGAAGAATGTTTCTTTCCATTACAGAAGAAACAAAATTCTCGCACAAAACAGGTCCCATTATCGGAGTGCCATTTATTAGAGCTGTCACAGAGTCTGAGCTCGGAGATGCCGGCCAGCTGATCCAGGATGAATAAAGGTAGCCAGAATCAGTCGACGTCGTTTCTCGAGCATTGCTGCTGTGGCCGGCAGCACGCATCGAAATGCTGTCCTAAGCTTCTCGAAACGAGCGATGAGACCGCATCCTATCTTTTATGGTGCTGTCCTCCCACCATGACCACCCTCGACCTGGCCATCCTCCGCCTCAAGGGTTCCGCCGAATCCCAGGCGACGTCCAACACGTGTTCGAGTGTTCTTTGAACGCGCTTTCTCAGGTTTTTTTTCCGAAACTCAAGCGCTCAGTAAGTGAGGATGATGATTCTTATAAGAAATTAATGAAGCAGGTAAGCGCGTTTCATACACGTCGCCTGCAATTATAGGAATGCACTCCGGGTAGAGTGTTCCTGTCGAACAAGCGCACACTGAACTACAAGAAACTACGTATGTTCTTAAATACTACGTACATGAATGAGTCGAATGGCTTTACCCTCTCGATGAAAAAGGGTACTACTCCAAGAAGTAGCTATTAAGCGACACATGTAAAATACCCCGCCCAACCCACGGAATTTTATCTGCAGTATTAGTATTTTTCTAGAGTTCTGCTTCTTATCACGCTTATAACTCTAAAGCGTAAACGGAACGGATCAGAATGAAACGGGCGAGGGTTTCATTAGAAAGATTCGTATGTACTCGCTAAAATTTTCCAGAGTACATTTACAAAATGAATATGTCACCGGGTAAATGAACTGCTTATGCCGTGCCGTGACTTCCTTATCACGAGAATAACGGATTGGTACTTTAGTTCATTTCCGCCTTGTTCTCGTAATATTCTTTCCTAACGGAGCTCGGAGTTTTTATGACTTTTACGTTTTTTGACGACTACTTATAATTCGTATAGTCGAAGTCTTCTAAATACTTATCGCCGTCCCGGCATGCACGCACAACGGTACTAAACTTTTTCATTTTATATCAGTTGGTCAGCACACGAAGAATGGTAAAAAGTAAATGAGATGAGTATATTAAACTTATAAACAATACACGCATCAACAGAAGCATGTATAAGTAAGCGGTATAACGACCTAGTAATTTAATGCATTAATACAACCACACGGCAAACGGTGACACTTATCTTTCACGCGATTATGTCTACCAATTTTCTCGCCATTTGTGCGACAAGAATTTAAGGAATTATAATGATCGAAGAAGCAGATAGATTGACAGAGTGTCATTCGTACAAATTCTGCTAGAGAATTCTCACTGCTCGTACATTATAAGAAACTCATAATTTCCTATAGAATTACGGGATCCGTGCAAATTCGAAGAATGAGCTCGACCCTTTTTGCGAATAGTCGATCAAGAATTTCGTCCAAGAGCGACTAAGATTTTTAAAATTTCACTGGATCAATCTTCATCCAGTTCTCGTAAATGTATCAAAAGTAATCATATACTCAAGCGACTGGTGTCTGGTTAGTACTGGTTTCTTCTTCGCGATGAAATATCGCTAATACAGTTGGTTTACAAGTCACTATTGGCGTACCAACTATTTCTCCCACTCTCCACAAGGAATCTCTCAGTGCTTTCAACTGTGATTGTTTTCGATGTCCTCCAATAGTTAATTTACCGAAATATGGACGGCGCGAGTTACCGACACGGAACATAAGGAAACTCGACCGTCTCTCCTTTGCTCAAAGTTCATACGATCGTCTCGTAGAGAGAAGCGATAGAAGTCCAAGCGCGTTTTTCAAAGAAAATAGCAGAAAAGGAGGAGGAAAGGAATGAGGAAATCAAAGTGTGTCAGCCTATAGTCTTTTAGAACTTATATCTATTCCTTCCCTTGCCCTACTGAAAACGTGTCTCGAGGACCACCTCTCTTTTATACCTGCTGGCGGCTATCCGAGCAGTGGTCGTCAGCGTCCTATACTTTTTAGAGCATTCCGCAAATACACACACAGAGACGTGCAGATATATTCGTATCATTGAAAAATCCTCCCATGGAAATCTAAGTGCAATCTTTATCGAATAAATACAGATTCTCTTTCTAAAGCGAGCATACGCTGATATCTAACAGAAGAGTTGCCGCAAGGAATAATCGAAACCGTTCCACTTGCCTTTCCGCTCAAGATCGCCAGCAAGTTACGAGGAGAAATCACTCGTTATTCCAGAGCAACTAATCGCTAGTATAAGGAATAGAATTTAGCGCATAGAGGGTGCACGAGGATTCTTAGAAGGCTGATCGAACAAGAAAGAAACCTCGCTAAAATCATGCGTGTTTTTGGCAGAAGGGAACTTCGTAAGCGAAAATGCGTTTTAGGCCTGCTAATATATTGATCACCAGTTTCATGGACTTGTTCGACTAATTCCAAAAGGAATATCTAACTATCCTTTCCTCTGATAACATTTTTAATGCACTACGCAATAATTTGGAAGTCCATTTATCCGTTGATCAATACAATTAGTGGAGCTTCGTATGCATCAAAGTTCTCCTTTGTACATAGAGTGAGACAGAATAGCGACGGCATTACCGATTAATTGTAACGCGACCTAAGAGAAAAAAGCGACTAGACTAGCGGTAGACTTATGCGTGTTTATATAGGAAAGCAAGGGAGGATGAAGGATGTAAGAGGCCTGGTTGTTCGGTGCCTTCCACGCGAAATGGTAGGACCGACCCTAGAGACAAGCCTTATCACTGCTGTATTTATACATATATCCCACTCCTTCCACACTTCCATTCTCACTCTCACTCTCACTCCCTTTTATCTGTCACCTGTCTCTGCGCGGCTAGATTTAAGAGACGGACCGGCGTAAAGTCATGTCGACGTAGATTTATTGTTCGCCTCCGCGGCACATCCTCCAGCTGGATAAAAGGCGGTGTAAAAAATGCCTCGGTCAATCTACGACCTTCCAATGGAAATTCATTGTGTTCTGAGGGGGAAAAAAGGCAGAAAAAGAAACGAAGGAGAAATGTGCGCTCTCGCTCATGCCTACTTTCTCTGTCTCTCCGAGCGTTGCGTTCGATTGAGAATTTTTATCGGCCTAAGGGAATACACCGAATACACGCCCTACCTCTTATCGACTGATACTGTGACCCATGCGAACGATATTCGCCGTATTTTTGCACCGCTCCCGATAGACAGGAGAATCGAGCGAGAAAATATGCGATAAGTAAATAATGAAGAAAAGATTGATTCTATTGAATTTCTATAAGGAATGGTCGGTCCGCCTGATATCCAGCTTGAACTGAGGCCAGTTTACAGAGCAAATGCAATTAGGTTTCGTACGGTGCGCAATAATCGCCAATATATCTTTCTTCCGAATTTCTCTTTTGTCGCGAGGCTCGAAGAAAAGATGATCCAATGATTGTCATTGGGTTTTTTCTTTCTTGTCAATGTGTGAAAGCGAATGAATCGTATTCTTGGAACACACACACACACACACACCTCTTCCAATAGTGTTTAGTCTCGGCTTTTTATGCGTTCTAATCACGTCCGAATTGTATATCTCTGTGTTTAGTTAAAGTCGATCGCCCTCACAGATTTTGTACCTCGTGTTCCTCGCCTAAAACCCGGAACGGCCAGCCACTGTAAATTGCTAAGAAATTTACTTAATTTATTATATAACGACCTGGCATTTTTTCACCACGCGGAAATGGATGTTTACCATCGTCCTTTTCTTTTTTACTCCGAGTCTTACTAGTAACGAAGCGCACAAACGACGAAAGACGTCGCGGTGTTACTCTTCCCGTTGAAATTAGCTAGGAGAAAAGAATGCAATGGTGTTTACAAGTGAGTTTAATGAAATGAGGACGAATGAGAAACATTTCGGATCATTCTCTTTCCCTGGCGGATCGAGCGCTTGCTAATGAACGAGCAAAGCGTGAATTTTTGTTCCTGATGCGTCGACGAAGCCAAACGAAACTACTCCCTTTTGTTCTTTTTGTAATCTCTGTATGTTGTACAACTGCTCGTGGACAAAGTTATAAATATTATAAATATATTATGTATATTATATATATATATATATATATATATATATATATACATATACATATATATATATATAAATATTGTGTATAAGTTATAAATATGTGAGCGTTATATATTTATAACTTATATGTTTATACATGCAAATATATAGATACGTATATAACCACGAATCTACGGCCTTTGTTTTTAACTTACTTTTACCTTTACACGAATTTAAATGGGTTTAGGAATCAGGTGAGAAATTCTTTCCAAAGGAGTGTAAAGGAAGGAACTGCTTTTACACAATATAATATATATATTGTCACAATTCGCTCTTACATCCCTCGTTCCCATTTTCTCTCATCTGCTCAGATCCTAAGCTACCGTGGCTTCACACAATTCTTTATAGCTTCATCCTCTCTTACAATTAAAACTTATGATATACCGCGAAGGAAAGTGCACAATTTACACTTATACATACAGATTCGGTCGCATCGTTTTCCCCGACCGAAATGAATATCTTTAGTTTCAACGAAATAAATGCTTGGCGCTGCCGAAGCTTGGAATATCATACTCGCGATGCCTTCCTCACTCTCTTTCTGCTTATAATATGCGACGAGGTAGGAACGGAGTTTTTCATACTTGGGAAACGATGCAACCAGCTGACAATGCAAAAACGAGAAGTGAATTCAATATTGATTTACTTCGCGTAACCGCGTCGTCCTTTGCTTTCCCAGTGGCTTCCCTTCAAGGACCATCTCAAGTGCGTACTCCGCTTCTAGTGTTCGGGCCGGAACGGAAAAAGTTAATAGAAAAATGCACCTGCAACTTCCCTACAACACTTTTCTTTCACAGAAACATCGCCGTTCTCCCTTGATTTCAATTAATTGAGTGAGTTCTTTATTGTCTCGTGTTTCAGAGTACCCAGCAAGGTCATGGTCGTTGTTGTAATTAGAAAAATACAGGATTCGCATTCTCTACTTTTAATAAATTCAATGAATTTTAAATCTTATTATATCCTTGATGATATATCGAAAAAAGAAGAGTGAATGGACTGAGGAACTTTAAGAACGACAAGTGAAAGGTTTTTGACCGATGGTCATTCACCTTGATGGGCACCCTGACCGGAGTTAATGAATTAGTGACGCTCGACACATGTACCATAAAAATATAGATGCGCAAACAACAGATACAGCTGCTTATTAAGACTCTCTTTCTTCTCTTGCTTATCGCAACAAAGAAAAAGTGCTTTTCTTGAAGGCGTAGTCCGAGAGAAATGCGATATGCTGTTACAAAGGCAAATCGGTCGAGGCCATACTTTCAAGGATATTTCTCTGCAGGAACTAAAACTATATAGGAAATCTAGACGACGCGAGGATTGTAAACAAAATCTACAATATACAGCGAATAAAGATTTCGCTCGAAGAATAGCACGTAGAAAGTATTTGGTCTTAGAAAAGTTCAATTATGGATATGTGCGACTTGTAATGTCGTCTTTCTTAAACGTTAAAAAATTAACGTGTGCTTATAATTAAAAGAAAAAATCACAGTACGGTATAAGGGGTTCCAGCGTACTCTAAAGATGTTCGAAACTTCCCTTTCGAGATGGACCACACACACACACACACACACATTGTGCAAAACACCATCCTTCCGCCACACTACAATAATAAATGCGGTGGAATTATAGCTTCGAAACGACGCAGAACATATGGCTGATTCTACTAGGATACTAATATCTTTCTGTCAAAATATCAGAGGTATTACAAGGCGATTTGTTGCAAGGTTCTCTTGCTCCGTTAAGCACCTCCTCGTCAGGTAGTCATCCCAAGAGTATATCATAATAAAAATTGGAACAACTACCTGAAAGTAGAAGCAATTCTTTCCAGGAGACAGACAACTGGATAATTTCGTTTATGCGACTGAAATAACAATTTATCTAATCCGAATATCTTTTTCAAGTTTCGGATAGCAAAATCTATTGACATGTATTGAAATATTAAAATCAGCTAACTACCTGAGGAACTGTCGACCTCAGCCCAAGATATAAAACATTCAAAATTACTACCCAATCGATTCTTAAAAATACTAGTACGAATCTCCAATGAATTTCATTAATAAAATGTATCCGAATATTCACGAAAAAACATGATAAAATCGAACTTAATCTGTATTAGATTAATCAAGGCTTGGTAAAAGCATCGATATGCGTGCTCATTCGATTAATTTCTCTTTCCTTTCCCTCGCACTCTATTACCAATCGATCAGATATACTTGTTGGGGAGCACGTGTATTTTTTACAGGTATATATGTATGCGTATGTACATGCACCAACACTCGTGGCAGTAAAATGCAGATCTATTATGCGAACCTTGATTAATGGCTTCCAGCGCGCCTCGTATGGCATTCTCCGTTCCACGATCACTGAATAATATTAATTAAATGCATCTTAATAATAAAAACACACGCCGCCCAGGCATTCCCCTAAACATAAAGCTTAAAATCTAATCGAGTACTGATGAGTTCTGGCGAAAGTATTTCCGTTTCCAATCAATAGAAACAAAAGATCGAGACTGCTAGGATGTGTGTGTCGATGTTGGAATGAAAGAATTCGTAATGGAATGGTATATGGATGGGAGGGGGAGGGGATAGCACGCAGGGAATGTCTCGGCAATGAATCCCTTTTGGAGGCCAATTCCATTTCCGGATTTCATGATGGCGAACTCAAGGATGCACCCTTGAAATACTTGTTGGACACGTCCTGCTTAAAGATGGCTGTTTCTTACAATAGGACGTCGCCTTCACCTCCAGGAAAACCGCCAAGCATGTCATACCCATAAAATAATACAGGATAAATGGCATGAAAGATTCAGAGTATTGAGGGTTGATCGGAGAAGCCCTGGTGCAATCCTGATATTTCTCGGGGTGGAAAGTCACCCCCCCCTTTAGGGTCCCGGCAATGACAGCCTGATTGCGTTTAAACCTGAGCGGGCTTCGCCTTGCCCACCACCAGCATTATCTTCTGCAGGAACTTCGTCACGCTTACTGTAACAAGAAAATACTTATTTCTTCCATTGCCCTTCATAATATTATGAATTTAGACATTTCAGAAGAATTTACAAGAAGATTCTGTGCACCATTTTAGCGCGTGTTAAGGGTAAGTGTGCGTGGTGCTGGTCCCGTGAGTTGGCATGCAAAATTAAACTTTAATAATGTGTTAACTTATTCATTTTAATACGGGATAATACATCGACGATGAATAAAAAGCAGACGATATGTACGATAAAGAATGCGAATCAGTAGTGGTGAATAATAATAAGCATGCAAGAGAGTATGATACGAATTGAGATGATTAAATAAATAGCACGATATTGATAGTGAAGACAAATAACGAAAAGTAACATGTTTCAATAGCTTAAAGTGATAAAGATCAATGAGTGCTAAGCATGCGTGACATGGCGAGAGTAAAATTGTATAGTGTTGTTAGAACCTTAGTCTTTGGTCCGACGACAACCATCAGCTTCTGCAATGTTTGGGTAATGGTGCCTGTGGGAAAACATTAAACAGAAATCATAATGATAAACATAAATAATACCTGCATTTCATGAAACTCGAGACAAGTGCCTTAAAGACTATCAATGAGTGTTTAATAGAAATAAAAATCTCTGCTTATCAAAAAATCAACCTACCAACTCCTTTTTGGAAGAACTTCGGCTTATTCCTCCACGCGACGAATCCAAAGTAGACAGGTACCGAAGAGAATATCATCAGGCAACCGTAGCCTGCGAGCGAAACAATATTATATACCAGTGGGAAATTAGATTTGCCCTCTAGGGAAATAAATTGGAAGGTTCCTGAAAAATTACCTGTTTCGACAGGGCTAGCGTACATGGGTACGATGGTCACGAAAAGGGTTGCTATAATATAAACAATAGGGAACGCAAGATTGACTTTGATGGGCCTGGGTAGATTTGGTTGGGCGTATCTAAGCCATGGCAGGCAAAGAACTGATACTCCTATACTCAACTGTAACAAATTTCAAATTCACAATACAAATATCGTATGTTATCGTAAAATCTTTAGAACGAGAAGAAAAATTATATAACACCACTTTCGTTGTTCTGCCCTGAGTAAACAAGTCTATCGTTACCTTAACGAGACGACGAAGAATGATGAAACCGAATCCATGTATTACACTACGTTCAATGAAAGTCACATCAATTTACACTTCTTCTATCAAAGATTCTTCGTCATCCTCTTAATAAGGGGTACATTTAATTGATGATCATTGGCTATGCTTCTCTTATTATTATCACTTTCATTTTCCCATCGATTACTATTCTTAAGGATCCGATGATTAACTTTACGAATGATAAACTTACCCAAGTTGCAAAGCCCACGTAGTTGATCAGAGCGAAGATGTCGGACGAGCAGAGATAAACCATCGATAGTAGCGCCTGCAATGAATTAAAGATTACGATTCCAATTATCGTCTATAATTATCAAATCTAAAGAAAACGAATCTTTGATCTCAAAGATCTCAGACTAAACTTTAAATAATCAGTCTCCTTAATAGATCTTATGAATACAATAGTTTCTATTTAAATCAAACAAATCAGGATGACTTGAATTTCGAACGTACCATGCATAGTACAGCGGGAGTTGGTGTAAGCCTAGAGATTTGTATCATAGTTAAGATCTCAGGCATTTGACCCTCGCAAGCTCCTGCGTAAAACAGTCTTGAAGATGTAAGAAGAATTCCATTAACAGCTCCAAATGTTGAAAGAGCCACAAATACAGGAATCGTCCATGCCATTACACCAAATAATCGATTGGCGAAAGTCTGCACGGATTGATATTTATTTTCAAATGATTATAATTATTATAACACCTTGTGGAGATGCTTTAACAGGCTTATATGATGGATGACAACTTACCACAGCGACGGCTTCGCTGCCCAGAACTTCGAGAGGGCTTAACGTCGTATAGAAAGCCATATTCGTGAATACGTAAACTATGGTGACGAGGGTGCAAGAGATCCCAATTGCTCTTGGCAAATTTCTATAGAATAATAATTAATATTAAAATAAAATGAATTATAATAATCTTGAAATAAAAGTATACATTTATTCCTACCTTACTGGATCCTTTAATTCTTCGATAATAAAATTCAAGTAATTCCATCCATTATAAGCGAATAAGCCTGAATAGAAACTTAGCGCTATCGAAGTAACTTCTGTGTTCGTATTCTCGAACGTGAAATACTGAGTATGACCTGTGAAAAAGTGATTTCCTTGTAGATGTTTGATAGTTGGGGAATGAAAGGGTCCTGATGTCATTTGGCCAAATGAATGGTCCAATTCAAGTGATTCCTTGCACGCGCGACGACCGCGTCTCAAATCGCCAGAGTATTTACGCCACCTTTTTGATTGGACAAATTGTCTCGTCCGGCAAGTGAAAAGATGTCTAAGCATCTTCTACTATTTTAAGGGCAGCGTGGGCGGCCTCGGCATTAATGCTCTTCGCCGCACTATAAGCGTACAGCTATTTTAAAAGCCGATCACGAACACCTTTTTACCAAAGAATTTCAATGGACACGCTTCGACTAGCATTCCAAAATTTTTCAAGCACGATTCCAAGTATTAGAGAAACTTTGTTCCACTGTTTCTTTTTTGTTACGTATGAGAAATGACGAAGCATATTACAATCATTCTATCATGTAGGACACAATATTATAGGATTGTTCGCAGTGAATAGATCTTCTATCGACATATGCCGATACCAAGAGAAAGTCGATCTGATGCAAGATAGGTCCTCTTTTTACAAGCGCGCGCGCGCGCGCGCCCGCGCGTTAAGGTTGATTGATCAAGGCGAGACACGAGAAACGCAAGGGCAAGAAACAAGAATGTGCTATAGAATCATGGATGGTTTTTTTTATCGTCCGTTTGAAATAGTTCAACAGAATATACAAGGATCATTGAACTCACTTACCAGTTGATAGTTGATAAGCGCCAGTGAAGATAATAATGAAGAGCGCAAGAAGTTTGGCATAAGTAAAGATATCCTGAACCCGCGTTGCCCATTTTACATCCCAGCAATTAATGAACGCCAAAATGCCTGCAATTCAATAAAGACCAGGTTTTAATTTTCTTCATCGATCCAGATGGCAAAAGTAACAAGCCACCCCGAAGATTGTCGATATCGCAAGCTCACGCAAAGCCTTGCAGCTTTCATTCGATTAGGGCTCGTCGAGTTTAATCAGATTCATTGGAGGGCGCGCCAAGAAATTGGCGGGGGAGAAGACCTGTCGACAAGATCGGCCACGAGCACTCTCGCCAGCCGAAGGTTCAAGACGTTTTATCGCTGAAATGCGTTAGTCTCGGATCACTTGGCTGTCGTTTTGTTTAACCAGCAGATTTTCATATAATCAAGACTTTAATATTTTTGTATTTCTATCTTAATATTTCTTTGGATGAAATATATTAGTCGAAACTTTCATATTTACTGTATCGAATTAAACTATCTTTCATTATAGTCGACATACAATTTGGAAGTTGCGTGGGCTCGAGATTCAAGGGTAATCGAGCTACTGGACATCCTGATTACTGTTGAAACGCACCGACTTAATACTGTGATGAATGGCACTAAGTAGCCGCATTGTCCGACTGCTTTATCTCGGCTTTGTGGAGCCACTAGATAATGGATTACGTCGAATAACTAGATTACACTTCATTAAACAGATAGTAACTGCTCCCGCTTTCACAAGTTCCGCATTCTCCTTTTACCAAGGCTTATTATTAATCCTTGTGAGATTAAACCGATTAGAAATTACTGATTCCATATCTTCTCGATTCTATTCGCGTGCTTACTAGTTAATTGGTACATGCCAAACAGAAAACGTGACTCCTTCAAGGCTTTCGAGATTGGATTAATGTACAGGGAATATTGAGAGATCGAAGATTAGGGGAACTTGAATTCGAAGCTATCGAGTAATATTGATTGGAAGGAACCAAAAGCAAGTCACGATATTTCACGAAAGAAATGAAAGAAGAATTTTTTGAAACACTAGTATTCATTGATAGAAGCTTGTTAAGTTCAAGTTCAAACAAGTGTTGGTGTAATAGACAAGTTATTGCAAAGCGATAGTCCCTTTAGCGTAACCGGTTATGCGTTATAGGCTGACAGCTGAGAGACTATCTGGCACCAAGCCAACCAAGCATTACGTTGCCGGGGGTGGAAACGAGTTCAGGATGGTTATCGACCTGCTCGAACGAAGAAACTGTGTTCCCTAGACCGCAGGTATCACCACTGACCTATGCTAATCACCTATCATCACTACGAATATTAACCAATCCCATCGCAATCATCCAAATGATCGAACCTTTTGAAATCCTGTATAAAAAGAACCGTAATTTCATTGAAAATTACGTAATCCTTGTTTACAACAGTATAATAATAGGATGAAATGAGAAGATTGTTCTGTTCCAAGGCAGAGCGAGTATGATTGACTGGTAGAGACGGAAATTTCCAAGAGTTCAGGATATTAGGTAGACGCGCGTCAATAAGCATTGGAAGCCTGCAGAAGGGGTTCATTGCTCTTGTAGGATCCAGACGACGTAGTGCATACGGTCGCGAAAAAATTCCAGTCCTTGAAGACGCGTGCACTGTGTCTAACGAAAGAGAGAAATGTTGCCTGACGCAACATCTCGCTGAAATATCGCGAGACTGTTGCGCGCTTCTTCCTCCTTCCTCCTTTCGACTCTCTCGAGGGCCTCATTCCTCTCGGGACACATCTTGTTGTGTCTTCGTCACTCGGTTGCTATAGTTGCTACCTCGATGCGTCGTCGTCACCGGCGCCGGCAACCGCCACAGCGCCGGCGGCCAGTTTTTCGTCGCCCCCCGTCGGCGAATTATGCTGTTGCGGTTGCCAGTTGACACGTTATTAGATTACATTCGATCACAATGGGACGTGATTGCCAGCACTCGGCCTTTTTTCACTCTCATCCAGGACTCAAGCTTCCAGCCGCATGCTGTCTGACCGACACACACTCCATCTACTCGCGCCGGATCAATTCATAACTACACGTACTATTTTTCATTTCATTCTCATTTCTTAATTAAAGATAAATACCGGAATTCTGTGGGGGAAGAAAAAGACATTTACACAGACATATTACAGGAAATTGAAGTCATAATGTTCTTGTTAAGTAGCTAGAACTTTTTCCTTGAGTTTTCCACTCAGCATTTACGTCACTCCGATCGGAAACGATGGGAAATGAACTTCCCTTAGTGGAAATGGGTACTCGTCATTCGACGGAAATCGAACACGCTCACTTACTTTGCTATCGATGCAAGTCTTTCATCGAGAAAGTAGGACACTTTACCAGCGTCATCCCTCCGGAAGAAACGGACACGATCCCACTGGTGGACACCATAAGCCGATTGCGCTTGCTTGCGTTTCCATGATTCCTAGTAAACTAACTGAGCGGTGCTATGGAAACTAACCTAAGAAGATTGCTAGCACCCTAAGAGCATTAACTATACGCTCGTCGCTTCGCTAGCTTTATTATGAAGTAATTACTTCAAACATTTCCGCCTAGGTATTAGACTCCTGGATAAGATTGCATTACGCGGTGTGCACTTGCATTTCTGTAAAATGATCCGCTAGGAACGCGGAGGAACCGCTTCTCCTTCCAGTAACCGCAAGAGAACTCGATCTCTTCTGAATGGCTTCCCTGTGTCCGCAAAATCCAAGTCAAAATGCTTACCAATAATAAAAGAGAATTGACGATTGTATTAAATCAAATCTATTTTTATAACTTTGATTATATCGGTGTTCATTATAATACAATAAGCTGAATCGTAGAAAATTACTCTTCCGGTTGGAATAAATTGGATCCGTGGAAATCATGTGATATCGACACGCAAACTTTTTCATCTGAAACTTATGAAATTCCTGAATGACGAGAAGTGCGCGTTCCTTTTAATTACTAGCAACTCTCAAGCGGAAGTATACTTCGAAGGTTGTCCTTACTAAGACTTATTGCGTATTCCCTTTCTAATTCAATGACTTCGACAAACTATTTTCTAAGATAGCCTACTTTATTAAAAGCAAACCTTGCCAGTGTGTCCTTCGGATATAAAAACTATTCTACCTGGAAAGAAATACCAGACTTTTCCTTAAAGTCGTGCAATATGACTCAAGATTTATAAGAATGAATATTTCGCTTCTACTAATACATTCGTGTCTTTTTCCCAGGGAAATCCCCTTGCTACACAAGCATTCATTAGTCACAATTACAAGCGATGAGAAAAAGACACTTATATCAGAACAATGACAATATCCTTCTCTCTCTCTCTCTCTCTCTGTCTCTGTCTCTCTCTTGGAGACTTTAAGATCCTGTGACGATCCAGCTGTTTCAGAGTTGGGATGCTGAGTGGTTCTGAATGCCCGGCAATTGCCAGCCTCACGAAGTTCAAGTTGAACTTATAGAGAATTAGGAATCAAAGAGCCGCTTTCAAGCTAACTCAATGAAAGCGTATGCCTCGGTGTAAGTTTCAAGACTAACAGTGCACATGAACTCCTGAGAACCAAAAGATCTTGAACTAACGGATCCTTGATAAAAACATTAAGAAGAAATCTCGTGGTAAATGAATGACTAATTGAATTGGATGATCAAAAGGGTTGGTTGCTGGTAGTTCAATTGTGAAAGAAATGCCGATGACTTCTAAGAAGAGACTGGAAATCCAAGCGAGTCAATCGTTTCGAATGATTAAATGCCTAAAACGAGGTCTAATCAAATCAAGTAGGTCGAATACAATCAATTGTAGTTAATAAAAATCGTGAGAACTTACGCGTCTCTTTTCTAACACTGAACAATCTTTCCCCCAAGATTCTATAAAATTTGAAACTCACAGATGCAACAGGCTGCCAGCATCCTCGCTGCATCTTCGGGTGGTGTACAATCCGGGAAGGCTGGCTTCAGGACGTAGACACTGAAGGTCAGGGCGACGATCGCCTGGCTACAAGGCCGTACTATCATACACTCGACCCAGAGCCTGATGAACGCCATGAACGGTCCGAAGGTCTGCATGATGTACGCGTAATCGGCGCCGGACTTTCTGATCATACATCCAAGCTCCGCGTAACAATACGCTCCAACCTGTTGCAATCAGAGTAATTCTTTACATTTCATATCCACTTAATACTATTAAAATTATAAGAGAAATCTATGAGGATTCTAAAAAAACAAAACTTCTATATTGGTAGATTAAATTATTGAGTTGAATTGGGATTAATTAAAGGTGATTGGAGCTCAATGAATCTACTGACAAAGTCGATACTTGTTAGTGCAAAGGGGGGGGGGGGGGGGGATAAGAGTTGACAGAGGAAAATAATAATTTCTCATGGGAACGAAGACTTCAATATCTACTCTTGCCAATTGGGAATAAGATAGAACGTACCATCGAGAAGATACCGGAAGCTGTCCAGACTAGGAGACTAGCATTTACACTTCCGGTGTATTTAAGGACACCAGTAGGGCTGACGAAGATGCCAGAACCAATGATGGAACCAACGATTACAGTGACTCCGTTGAGCAATGACATTTTTGCTTCTAACTTGATCTCGTCGTTAGCCTTGTCAGCGGTTGGTACCGGATCGTACGGACCTTTCTCGCCATCCTTTATGCTGCCTGATTTCGACATTCTCCCTGTAACAGAAATTCACCCTTTATTTCTATCCTGATTGCTATGCTACTCTTTCTCTTTCTATGCCACTGCTCCTTTCATCTGGTAAAGAGCACACTGATAACCAGGAGTACAATTCTTATCAGTTAGACTTGAGAAATCTCCTCTCGTGGGAATTCTCATTGTTCTCTTGAATAATGTATCCACTACTACTGAAGCCACTGAATCAGGCCCTTTGAGAGAAGAACATCTTACAGGAATGGTTACTTCCTTATAAGTAGAAACGGTCGATTTATAGTCGGACATTGGGATCTTACCACTGCATTTAACACATTGTTGTTACACCAAATGAATATATGTATAAATAGAATGATAGAAAAATGAATGAGGTCAGTGACATAATTCATTACCAGCTCCTTGAATAAGATTCTTACGAGACAATTCATGAATTGAATATAAGAGTCGAGCGATTTTTTGATTGGCAAGACATAAGTTCCGGGGTCTGAGAATTTGCTTGGATTCGCGCTATTGCCTTGACTTGTTTACCGTTTCTTTCGACGCTTGGTCCCTCCTTTCTTGAAAGCAAGGAATTAGCCAATCCCATGGACAATCAACACTTGTGCACACTTTTCGATCTCACCTGACAAGCTTGTCCAAAGGTGTTAAACCCGTTCTCAATCAAATCACGATCAGTTGTGTATCATTAATTAATATCATCGAATTCATTGGAATCCGAAAAAGTGTCATCTTCCAGGTAAACAGGTTTTTTTCAAGCATTTCAGTATTCCATGGAAATATTCGCACTTGCTTTTGGACTAATACGTCAATGCAAGCTCATCATAAATTCGTCAAGTGTAATTTACAACCTGATAGCGATATCTATTTGTAGATAAATAACTTATGTGCAAAAGTGTTTAAAGAGTAGAAGATAGGAAAGTCAGGTATGTAGATGAAACATGTAAGCTAAAACCTTACCGAAGGTACCGTACATCAGCATGGTTGTTCTAGTTGAAGGCTGCAAAAGGAAAAGAAATCCCTTTCTCGACCGGCACGGGGGTTTTTTTTTTTTGGTGTTTTTTTCGTTCAGCGCGACGAGAATTGCCGCGTTAAACTTCTGTAACACGTTTCCAAATGAAATCGGGAGAAATACGATGATCGGGTAAGGCACCGTCGAACGAACTAAGCGTACTGCTCGCGTAAGGATAAATGTAAATCACGGAGAAGAAATAAAAGAGAAAAGAGCGAGTGTAAGATTAAGAAGAATTCAATATACGCAGACGTCGAAGTCGTACTGTCTGTCGTCTCTCCTCAGAAGTGATAGTACCCTAACGACGAAACTTATTGTCACTGCTCTCTGATACTGCCTGAGCTACCAAACAAAATTCACCTTAATCTCCTTTTCACCATTTATCCAACATTCTATTAGCAATAACTTCAATCACTTCCGCCATTCTGTTATTCAAGAATTTCTCTCCGCATTGTTTTATTCCAAGAATTAACAAGATGATAATTCACTACTGAATATCTTCGTGTTTCCCATGTTTTTTTTCAATTTTATATACACTTACACGATTACCAATGGCGCTTAACTTAGTCAACTATCATATCCTTATTTATCTTATATGTTTCCAATACTTTCTGACCAATTATGATGGATTACTCCCAACTGTAGAATACGTTTGGTATGATAGAAACACGTGGCTGTAATCATATGGTATCAGGGAGCTCGAACGGAGTCGCGAACCAATATCAAATTTCGTTTCTCGCGTTACGAGCATTGGAGAAATCTTGATACGAGATTCCTTTCTTACTTCTAATCGTTGGAGAAGTCCACCATTTTTTTTTATTCCTTTATGTTTACGAGTATTATAACAGATGAATATTTCGTAGCTTGAAAAGCAACGAATCGGAGAGATTGGCCGATAATAGCAGCCCTTTGGGGTAGCAAGATGGGGTATATGTGAGCAACCCTCCTTAATTCGAAAGGCCTAACACGCCTGTCTGGCACTCGTATTGCTTCAGCCTGCTGGTTTCGCCCGTCGCAAATACAGTGCTCCGCAACACAGGCCTGGTTTTGTATGCTTCCATTATGCAGCAGGATTTCCCTCACAGCCTCCTCTAACTGTGACACAGCCAGACCATCAGAAACCTGGGCTTCCCCAACGTTACGTTACACACTACAATTCCCCCTATTCGATAGACGCGTCCGCCCCTTTCAGTTCGTGTCTTAAAATCTTCGTCGTTTTAATACCAACCGTCGATTTTTCGCATCATTATTGTTACTCGAAGTATAAACAGTCATAGAACAATTGCAATTTGTAATAGAATTGTTGTATCAACTTTTTTCTTTTTATGTTGTCTTGTAAGTATTTGAAATGCTTTTCTTTTTTATATATAAGATACAAGTTTCTTTTATTGTGCGAGCATGAAGTGAACGAAATGAAGTTTGACGAAAGTGAAAGATGCGAGCTAGATTGCATCATCGATCCGTTTACAAGAATGAGGCAGACAACGCTGTAAGAGGGTGAAGTGTAACTTGTAACTTTAGCATGACAAATTGCTAGGAGACTGTTACTCAATGCAAGAATTCCATCTTTACTGTGACAGTTGTGTAAATGTTGAAAGTGAAGTTCTATGGGGTTGCAATGTGTGAGAAAAAGATTCCCCGTAGTCTTTTGCGGATAGATAAAAAACGTTCACTTGAATGTTCGATAATAGCTGGCGCCAATTTCCATCGGAGGCTCAATGGGAAATTGCATGCACTTCTAGTGGAACGAGGATGTACTTAAGCGTGATATTTGCGAGGCATGCTAGCCGACGGAGAAAAGGCTAGTTTCCACCACCGAGGTAGGTACTGGCGTCGCGACGGAGAAAATCAATAGACCACGTGGGTCGCCGACCGGGTTTTCCGAACCCACTTTTAATATTCTACTTCCTTTAATGTTCCTGTATCACGTATAGAACTCCTACTGTGTGTGTGTGTGTGTGTGTGTGTGTGTGAGTGGGTCCTCGAATACTTATCACAAAGATATACAACGATTTTCATATAATAGACAACCTATACTACTTAGCTTGAATAACGAAATTCAAACCCCTTAAATGTACCCGCACCTTTATACACCGGCTCCACTCAAACCACACGCTTCCTCGGCTTAATTGCCATAGCAATTAAGAACCCATTGTTTTTCGATCGTCAGACATATTACCACGACGAGTGAAACCAACACACAAGGAAATCAAGCTCGTTTAATCGATCGTATTAACGATTACCTGGGAACATGGAAACTTTCGCGCGAAATGAATACTTTTTTTTCGTAGAAACGATTGCAGCGCGGTCTGACATTGAATGATTTGTGCAAATAACTTAAAATATTAATAAGATTCAATACAAAAGTTTCAACGATTGCGAATCCTTGAAAATACTCGAGTATCAATTGAATCTGTAAAATATACTAAATTGTAAAGTGATGTAATATAATATTACGTTGCTAAAAAAAATTGCCAGCCACGAGGGCGATGGCATCCCTGTATGCCGCCATTCTGCACTCCACGAGACAGTGAGGCACGCTTTCGACGAAAGCTACCCTTATTAATTATTAAAAACAATCACTTTCTTATACACTGAGGCTTTGAGTTCAACACTGCTTAAACTAAAATCGAATTAACATCGACTTTTCATTCAACATTTCACTCGCGGATGGAAAGCACGCGCGTGTCGCATTGCAATCGAACGGGTAGCCTCCATTCGAGGGGTTAAAACAGGCATGTACACACAGAGCAGGACTTACTTTTGCTATCTGAAGTATGCTTGCCAGATGAGATGAAGCAGCAAAATAGCACAGGACACTCGCGATGATATATATAAAAAAAAAAGGGGGGGGGGGGGAAATTTAAAAGACTGGTTAGAGAATACTTCCTTCTTTCTTTTTCTTGTTTTAAAGGGGAAAGGGAGATTGAGAATTCGCCCTCAGACGGGCATCGTTTCACAAATTTCCCGATCGATCCCACCGCTTCGCCAGGGACTTGTCTGAACGCGATTTCACTTGAGAATGATTTCAAAAGGGAGAGTAGTCAAAAGTGTAGAGAAGGATCTCTGAGAAAAAGTAGAAGAGATATGAATAAAAAAGGAACGACAAAGTGAAATCGAGATGGTTCACAAGGTAGGAGAACGAGGAGCGAGTGCGTGCCGCACGGCGGTCGAGCTCTGAATGAGTGTTGCGCGGCGCTCCGTGGCGAGCCTCGATTCTCAACGCTGTTATAACAAGCGGCTACACCAAGCACTCGGCGCATGTCATATTTCTACCTCTCTTCGTATACTACAAACTCTCTCAGACAAATATAACACGTTCCTAGTTTAACAAGTGAAATGTCGCCTATCTTAATTTCTTGTCATTCTGAATATTTACCATTTTAAAGCCATCGAACTAATCACTACTTGGAACTATTTACGTATATCGCAAGTTGTTGTTGTCATAACAAAGTAACAGGAGTTTTATAAATTGAGTATTAAAAATCTTTTCATAAAGATAGTTTTTAATAAATACATTTCTCTAGGATTGTTAAGAGAAGTAGCACTCTGCTGAATCGATCTTGTGCTCTTCTTACCGTGTGCCAGGCTTTTTTCCTGTCCTGGTTCCTTCCCAATCCATTCGGTACTTCTCGCAGAGATTAGATTGTAGGTAGAGTTGACAAAAATCGCTAGTATCTGCGGGCACATATTCTCCACTCGAATATTAACTAACACCGTTGGAAAATTTAGAAAAAAGATGAATTGAAGATCAATTGACATCTATCTTGATCAAACTCTCGAATAATACTGGTTGCTAATCGAGTTTATGTTTACTATCTTCGTTCTACTAGACTAGAATTCGCACGGCTGATCATAAACTGTCGGTTTTCACTTCGGCGTATTCATGTATAAATTAACTTTGGAAGATCGTCATTGTAGAACAGGTATATCACAATCCAATTATTCTTTAGTTCATTATATGTCAATTAACTCTTCTATAACATTATTTGTAACCCATTGAAAGCGGCTGCATGGATCTTTGATGGATTAAATTCGTCGAAAATTGATGATAAACGGTCTGGATTGGGAGCGGCGAGCAATTGCTCTTCGAGTGTCGTGCAATTAATGATGTTACTATGTAGTACGATGAATTGGTGATAAAAGCTATCAGGCGTTTCGAAAAATTGATAAAGCAGAGTGTGATATCAGAATTTTGGCTCTCTTGTTAGTTAGTTTCATGGATTTATCAGTGATGGCAGTGTTCGTAGTGTCAATTCTCATCGACACTGTCATATTCAGGCAAGCGTGAGTCGACAAGAATCTATAATGGTGTGATTTGCCAGTAGGAAAAACGATGCGATAGAATCGCTTTCTGAGATTAACAAAATTTCTGTTCATGGCATCTTGCTAGTCTATTCGCGATGAAATTCTCGACATCGTTAAAGAATAGAACGTGCCTTTCTCGACGTGTTCCTTCTTTCTTCCAACTAAAAACTTCCTGTTCCTCAATGGAAGAAGTAGAAGGATTCGAGGAAAAATAAAGAATCACTTAAATGAGAAAGTCTGAGTATGGACAAAGAGAAATCTCTACTGTTAAAGGGAAATTGCAAGTGAAGTAGCATTTCTTATAAAACCTTTAATTACTTCAGCTTGAAACTACACATTGGACGATAATGAAATCGACTATTTACCGATAAAACTTTCATTACTAGCGAAGAATAGTACTTCGATCTTCCGGTAACAGAATGTACACACTTTCCGTGTAGGTTTCCATGGAATTCTAAAGGAAAATCTAGTATTTATTTCCAATAATGTATCTACGACTTCGAGAACTCTCGTCCCGTTGATCGAGCAATCGAAAAATTCCCGTTTCAAATTCGTCAGAATGATATTCTGAGCAAGAATGTTTGCCTACAGATAAAGAAGTTACGGGAATTTCGCTGGAGGATGTTTGAGAAGTCTGTTTGAGTATCACAACGGATAGAAAATATGAAACCAGTGGCAGAAATGCCGGAATTGTACCGAAAACACATAGAAAACCGATCTTGAATAATTCATTTTCGTCCAATTCTGACGGTTTTTGCCATGTTTTTTATACTTCCCGACATTTTCCGGGGCTGAAATTTGGTGGGGAATGTTTTCTTCCATCAAGGAAGAAGTGATATAAATTTCAGAGCCCTAGCTCAAAATTCATTTTTTCGCAAATTTTTCCATATGTACCCCTTCACAAATTTTCGATTTTTCGAAGGTTCTGGGACTTTGACGAATGCTTGATATTTCGATTGTTTGAGTATCAAAACGAAAAGAAAACATGAAACCAGTGGCAGAAATGCCGGAATTGTACCGAAAACACATGGAAAACCAATCCTGAAAAATTCATTTTCGTCGTTTTTCCCACGTTTTTCATACTTCCCGACATTTTCCGGCGCTGAAATTTGATGGGGAATGTTTTCTTGCATCAAGGAAGAAGTGATATAAATTCCAGAGCCGTAGCTCAAAATTCATTTTTTTGCAAATTTTTCCATATGTACCCCTTCACAAATTTTCGATTTTTCGAAGGTTCTGGGACTTTGACGAATGCTTGATATTTCGATTGTTTGAGTATCAAAACGAAAAGAAAACATGAAACCAGTGGCAGAAATGCCGGAATTGTACCGAAAACACATGGAAAACCAATCCTGAAAAATTCATTTTCGTCGTTTTTCCCACGTTTTTCATACTTCCCGACATTTTCCGGCGCTGAAATTTGGTGGGGAATGTTTTCTTGCATCAAGAAAGAAGTGATATAAATTCCAGAGCCCTAGCTCAAAATTCATTTTTTCGCAAATTTTTCTGGGTATACCCCTTGACGAATTTTTCGGCCAAAAAATGAACTTTGACCTGGGGTTCTGGAATTAATACCACTGTTTCCTAGCTAAATACTGAATCACTACCTGAAATTCTAGACCCTGAAACGGTCGGGAAGGGTGTTGAAAAAATTTTCGATTTTTCCACGGTTCTCGGACTTTGACGAACACTTGCTAAATCAATTATTTGAGTCTGAAAACGGATAGAAAGTAAAGAATCCATAGCGTAAAAACCGCACTCACGCTTGAAACTCGTGTTTCGCTAAAGAAAAAGGAAAAAAGTATCATCGGCCTTCATCTAATCTATGTTTAGGGAGCTGCCTAGAAGCAAGTTAGCTCTGCCTGGTCTTCTGAGGAACGAGTCGACGTAGGAGCCCGTTTGGAGAACTGGTCCCGCTGAACGTCGGACGAACTAGACAAAGACTGAAATGAAAGGGTGTGCAAGATCGTCTTCCGAAAGAAAGGACCAATTGCTTTTGCCCCCTCAGAAGTCCCTGCTTCGAGGTCGCCCAGCTGTAGGAATCCTTTGTACAAGAGTCCTCGTTCGCGATGCCAGGAAGAAAGGCTCCGAAACCCCGAGCCGAGCAACTAGCACGTGAATCGAATGAGGGGAGACCAGCCAGAATCCTCGTACAACCATGAAACTTTAACCGCCTTCTTCGTTCGGTTGCCTACTCTTTTTTATACCACCAAAAACTTGCCCCATATTCAGCGTGTACATAAAAACAAAACAAAACAAAAGCACTCAACCATAAATGAATATGACGTGCCGCGACAAATCTGACGAAACTATCAAAGTCTTGCGTATGAAACACTGCATATTTAAACAATAATCAATGTTATCGACAACTCCAACATTCCATATGTAACAACTTAATACCAAGGATAATGCAATTTCAATTGCCTTGGCTTAAAAAAACAAAAAAAAGGAGTATAGAATTGCTTGGCAAAGGGAGAATTCTGCGTGTGTTCCTTTCCATCTGGTTGGACATGCTAATCTGTTATTAACTAAATCACACGTTCTGAACATGAAGGCGTACCACATTGTTTGCGATAATTATGGGGCAACCTGTAGTTATCGCCAGCAGTTATTTACATTGCTTAATGAAGCCGAGCAAGAGTAAGACTAATGGAAGAATTTGTATTAAATACTGCTAGTAATTGTAATTGATATTTTCTTAGTAATCAGGGTTCAAAAGTACATTCTTCTTTCTGGTAGCGAATAAAATCTTTATGGCGTATAAGAATTGAATTGAACTCACCCGCGAAGAAATTGGATGCGTACAACCATCCGAGGAATGCCGGGAACTCGGGATGCCCGGGCAGGATCAAGTAAGTGTGCTTGTTGCGTAGGATGTATTTCAGTGACGTCATGAAATCAATACTGCCCCACCGGAGGCTGACTCCTACGTCACCGATGACACACACTCAGCTTCTCTCTTGCGCGTGGTCCAGATCGAACTGCCGTCGGTATTCGTGGTACCCAGTGCCGAAACTCAAGCGATTTGACAAGATGATTAACCCTGGATTTAGACTTGTAATCTCATTTGAATTTCATACATTCTTTTTAATCGCCTTCCTCCTCTTTCTCTTCTCCCCTTCTCCTTTACTAATCGTCATGATACGAATGTCTCTCAAAATAGGGCTGAAAAAGTCTACCGTCATTTCCCCGCCACAAGCACCAAGATATCTGAAACATATTATTCAAGCATGAAAGTCTTTCGAATGTATTATTTTGAATCACAGTGTGAATTATTGCGTAATGAAACGCGTAGTCTTATTTGGCGAATATAGAAGGAGAGAAAAAAATCAAAACATGGAAGACAGACGTAAGTTATTTTGGCAATGCTATTTATCAGGATATTCGATAACGATGTGTACGTCCTGAGCTAACCAAACGACTTGTAAAAGGTCAACTGACCTGCTCTTATACCTAGTCATTTTCTAATTCTACCGCTGTCTCGTATTTAACCGTCAATTAACCTGTGGTCGTTAATTTAATTCGTAAGGAATTATTCCCTTCACCGGTTCCTGACATTTATCCATTAAACGTGCAGGGGGATTGGCGTTGAAATATCTAAGTTCGTTTACTATGAAACATTGGACGAATACTGGATAAAAAGACTAAAGTTTCGGGGATGTCCCGGTCGAATCAGCTGACCCACTTAGAAAGTGGAAGGGGGTCAGGGACGAGGATCACCCAGGAGAATGCTTCCATTTTGCAGCGATCGTGGCTTTTAATTGATTTTTTGACCGAGCAAACACGTCAGCGATGACCCCATCGAAAATTAAGATTACCGAAATCGTAATCGTCACCTCTCTTATGTGCGAAATATGAATTATCCAACACGTTTCCAATCGATCCGCGAGTCTTTTTGCATGCCTCGATGTAACCACAGCCTGGAGCAAGTGACGCGTATATATAATGGAACTTGGATATACCGCCACGCTAGTCATCACTGAAACCGGGAATGCTTCGAATCTGGGACACAATGTATTGTAACGCAAGCTCAATGCCCGGGTTACGAAAGATACCTGGGCGAAAATGTGAGCGAGGGAGGTGCAGGCGCAGGTGCACGCCTTCGGGGCTCCTTGCGCAATGGAATTTGACATTCACCGTCCCCGCGCGATTAGGAAACCATTATTGAACAACGATACCTGCTCCTTTTCGTACGTTACTTCTAAAGCTTTGAGTGAAAGGGAGCAAGAGAAATATGTCTATAAGAAACTTCCTTGTGCCTTGAAAAAGAATGCGTTCGCATAACTTCCAGCAAGCCAAACACAATAACATGCAGGATAAAAATAACATCAAAAGACACTGAATTAATTATAGGATATAGACAAACCTGTTTTCCAATATCATCATTCCACGGATGATATCGAATGATCTTCGAACTATTCCGCCCAATATTCCATAGTTTTTTAAATAAATATAATACACAGTGTAGAATATATCGATTTTACTGGCTGCGATTGAAACAGGTTTGTCTGGTTATGTCGACTGCGGAGAAATGTAGTGCTCCGCACCCTACCGAGCGCTACTGAGAACTTTATGGTCAACTGTGTGTATGCTATGAATTGTGTGTACACGTGCGCGATGATCATAACCTGAGCGATACTTTGACACGAATAAGTTAAAGGGGATTTAACGTGCACGCACAGTGCTGCGAAATTATCTAGGACAAGTTGAAGTATCAAACTACAAGGAATAGAGACGACGTTTAAAAATGGGTAAATTAGGGCCACGACTCGATAGCAGGAAGAAGGCAAAGAGATGGCCGAAAGGACAAAGCTCCAGCTCGAATCCAGAAACGAGAAAACATCGCGATCAAGCATCGCGAATGTTTTTTATAGACACAATAGGTATATTTGATTATTCATTTATATTAGAATCCATGCTTGCAAAGGCAATTGATTTTATTTGTCATTCTGATTAGGAGCACCCGGTCTCACGCGAGATGACTTAAAGAAGCACGATGCTATGCAAGGGCTTCAGCCGGAATTTGAGAAACTTGATTTGGCTAATGATGAAAATGAGAGTATTGTTGATGGTACTGCAAATACTGCTGACACATTTGCTAGTAACTATAGCAATTGTTCCAATATTTCTTTTAATAGGTAAGTATTGATATTTAAAAGTCAAATAATATAAATCTTTATATCATGGATACATTATAAAAATTCATCTCAGGTTCTTGAGTCATTTTCAATCACAATCTTTGCTACACAAAGAAATGTTAGCAGTCTTGTCAGCTGTCACAGAAATCATTAAACAGAATGATGGTACAGAGACATCGACCGAGTACTTTGCTGCACTGGTAAATATAGACACTAATGTTTTCAAATATAAAAAGTTGAGTTGAAATAACTTTAAATATCTTATTTGGTAGATGAGTACTTTGGAAGCTGTCGAATCAGAAACATCAATTGCTGCAACACTTTCATTACTTGGTATGGGATTAAAGACTGTCCCAAAAAATGTTTTGAATGTACAATTTGGAGCAGCAAGTAAAATATTCCTTGATATACTCACAAAATATGCTGCGACAGACGATTATCTAATTTTAAGACATGTAAGTTAGAATTATTACAGAAGATGAAAAATTCTAGATGAGATTCAGACCAGATATATTATTTATTATTTATTTTATAGTGTATTCATTGCTTATCAATATTGCTACGTGCATTAGAAGCAGCAGCATGGTCAGACTCATCCAGTATGCAAGTGCTGGATGCTATATTGTCTTTTATCACATATGGTAAACCCAAAGTAAGAAAAGCTGCGCAACATGGAATATGTGCTATACTAAAAGGTAACTTCTAATCAAGACCTGCTGATTGTTAATCAAAATAAGTACATTATACATTAATTAAATCTCTTAGGGAGTGAAATTATGAAAAGCGACAACCCTCCGCAACATCATCCGGCATCGCCGCAAATCGCAAAACATTGTATTGCTCAGTTAGAAATTGGTTCGGAACCTGGCGGTGTTACGAGTGTACTACATGTTCTTGTTTTATTAAAGGACATTGCACATCACTTGCCGAAAGCGCACGCAAAAGTAAGGCATTGTTATTAAAAATCATTCGAATTTTATAGATAATCATGTTTGTAATAAATATTCTTTTAGACTATTTGCGAGTCCCTCTTGAAACTCATGGGACTAAAGAATGTGTTGGTAACATCGTGTTGCTTGCAAACTTTTCATGGCTTGTTTATTTCACGGCCATCCGTGGAAGTTCTTCCAGCACAAAGGAACGCACAAATTATAACTGCACTTTACGATTATCAACCACCAATGACCGACACCCAACCAACCCTTGCTTGGTTGACTGTTATGCAGGAAGCACATATAAATTTAGCTAATACATCATTGAATTTTTGCTCGGCGATCTTACCTAAACTATTAGAAAGATGTATGCAATTATGGCTTTCGGATCGGACTGAAATTATAGCCAGCGCATCGCACGCTATTAAAACCCTATTACAGGAATGTTTAGGACCAATGTGTGATAGCGAAAGTAATACACTCAAGTAAGAACAACTTGTAATTCATTATATACAATCTTTATACTTTATTTATATCGTACCTTTTCACAGGTATGGTAATTGTATGCAACAAGTTATTGTGTTAATGCACAGTGCATTAAGTTATCAATACTTGGAAGCTTGGTATCATATTCTGCACTTGATAGCTTTGCTATTCGAAATCACTGGGAAAACTAGACATCCTAAGTTGTTAGAAATTGTTCAAACTCTCGCAGATTTACATGAATCGCACGGTTTTTCGTCAAAGAGTGATGCAGAATATGCAATAGGGGCAGCGATAAAATCGATGGGTCCTGAAACTGTACTTAAAACAATTCCGTTAATGGTACGTAATACATGCTACATCTAATTGGATTTTTTTTTAAATATATTTAATTCTCAGGTTAATCCAACAATAATAAATCTCAAAAGAGGATGGATGCTGCCATTGTTAAAAGATTGTATAACTCAGGGCACAATTGCTTTCTTCATGGACACTTTATTACCAATGGCAACGCTAGCTGAGTATGTAATACAGTAAAATCAAATGAATTTACTCCAGTGTAACACAATTGTACATGTTACAGGAAAAAAGCAGGGGAAGCTACTATTGCTGGGAAAACTTTTGGTTTTCTTGTGCCCCAAATATGGGCTATTCTACCCAGCATATGTCAGAATGCCACGGATGTGAAAGATAATTTTAAAGTATGTGGAATTTCGTTAATTTGGATACATATGTAAAAATATACTTACTTTTACAATATTTTTAGAACATTGCCAGAATTCTCGGTGTGTCATTAAACGAGAAAAAGGATTTAAGGCTACCGATTCAGTCTGCATTACGAAAGCTGGTCTTAAAAGCAGTGGAATCTGAGAATCAAGAGGATATTGTGGAACTTACAAAATTCGCTAAGAACTATTTACCAATCTTATTAAATCTATACACGACTAAAGGTCAAACCACGGATGAAGAGGGGCAACGCAGGGCGGCATTTTCCACAATTGAAGTACGTAAAAGAATATGAGACAAACCAGATTAAATATTGATAATATAATACTAAAATTATTTGCATTTATGTAGGTGTACCTTAAAATTACAAATCAAGCACTGATTTTCGAATTATTTGATCGTGCGCTTGGTAGATTGAAAGAACCAAATACAGACCCGTTCTTTACTGAAAGTATACATGACATTATGAGATTATTGATGGAATATGTGGATTTGGAAAGGATCAAAACATACTACGATATTTGTATACCACATCTAAAAGACACTAAAAATATGAAGGAACAGAAAAAGGCGTATCGATTCTTCGAAGAATTATGTGGCAGTGAGAAAGAAGTCTGCAAGGATTTCGTAAACCAACACAGACGAGAAATTCAGAGATTAATGACGCAAGCAGCAGCTGCTGTACAGAACCCATGCAGAGGGGTAAGTAAAATTACAATAATTCAAATGAAAAAAATCAAATTCATTAATTTGTGAATGAATTTCATACTTAGGCGCGAATGAAATGTCTTACACATCTTGTGAGTATTCATCCGCAATTGGAAGGAACGAAATTCTTGCAAGCGATCGTTCCAGAAGCTGTACTCTATATTAAAGATTTAAATACAAAGTGTCGTACAGCAGCATTTTATATATTGAACTGTATAGCGGAAAAATTCTTGAATAACGAGAAGCATTTAAAGGAGTATGTTGATATGGTATTGACTGGATTACTCGGCACTCCGAAATATTGCAGTGCATCATTACTTGCACTTGCATCCATCACCTACCATTATAATGGTAAGTTCCAGCAATAAAATATGTTCGGAAAAATCGAATTAAAAATATTACGGCTTTATGGAAAATATTTACAGGATCTCTCGGTGTTCAAACTGTAAAGGACATACTAGAACATGCTTGCACTATTGCTGTCAGCAAAACGCGAGAGATAGTGGAGTCCGCATTAGCGTATATCAAAGTTTACATCACAATTATGCCATCACCCATTGTTGCTACTAGTTTGAAAGGAATCGTAAGTAATTGATAAATCATAGGAATGTTTCTATGTCGATTAAAAGCTGTGGTTCGTAAATCATTTATAATCGTAACTGTTAAACACGTAAGATGGAAACATTAGCTGGAATGGAAAAGGATTGCGAACAACACTTCAGGCAAAAGGTGCGAGATATTCTTGTGAAATTTGTAAGGAAATATGGGATTCAAACGATAACAGCTTTGGTATCGCCACAAGACACGATTTTACTAAAGAGGCTGAAAAATATTAACAAAAAAGAAGAGGCAAAGAAGAAAAATAGGGAGTCGAAGAAAACAAAGGATGCTGACGAGGACGAAGATGAGGAATTCAATGCTAAGAGAAGGCCAAAGAGGTAAAGGCAATATTCCCAAAATTTAGATTACGAAGTACTAGATTTGGTAAATTAACGTAATAAAAAATGTCTAGCATGGAAGAAATATTGGCTGACAGTGAAGAGGAGTTCGATGAAGATGCAGAAAATGAACCAAAGAAAAACAAAAAGAGAACATCAAGAAAGGAAGCTTGGATTCAAGAAAATGAAGAAGATATTGTTGATCTTGCTGATCCTTCGGCCGCCAGAAATATAACAAGTTAGTGATCTGCTTTATCTATTAAATAATTGCTTTCTTCCAGCTCTAACCCATGCATCAATTTTATAGCGACTCAACCGGGTCAAGCAAACTCTAGGATGCCATCAAAACAAATTAAGGATCGCGGTTTCAAAACAGCACCCGATGGTCGTATTATTATCTCTGAAGATAATGAAAAAGACGACAGTGAAAAACCTGCGAAAAAGAAGAGGAAAGCGCCATTCCTTCACAGTGATTCAGAAGATGATTATGGTAATATAATTGACTGTTCCATAAATATTAATCAATTTTTCAAAAGAATTTAAACGATTACTTTTATAATTACAGAAGATGACAGCCAATCGGTTGTAACTTCAAATTCGATAGCACTGAAACGCAACCAAGCTTCAATGTCAGACACTATGAGTGTAAGGAGTCAAGCACCTTCCAGATATCAAGGTAACACAAATCTAGTATATATAATTAATCTTTGATTGCCTTCAGTTTAATTAATAAATGTTTATGTGTATAGCTGGAGGATCGGGTATTCATCGTCCAGTAAAGAAGGCAAGAGTAGATAGATCACCAGGTGCAGAATACCGGGCGCTCAAAGCTGGTGGGGATTTAAAGAAAAAAGGCAAACCAGAACCTTATGCCTACTTACCACTCACAAGATCGTCTTTGAATAAACGAAAGAAGAAGAAGAATGCAAGTAAAATAAATAATGTTGTTAAGGCTGCAAAGAAAGGTGCGGCTGCTGGTTTGCGGCAAAAGAGAAGGCAATAAAGAAGAATTCTACAACACCATATGACACAAATCGTGTGAAATGGTAAACTATCGTGTATCATAAATGACGTGATAACTAGGATTTTTAATCAGAAAGTCGTCCCGTGAAAAATAGATAGAGTAATTTTACTCCAATTATGAATCAAATACGCGGAGTGCTTATCCATGTACAGACATAATTATATATCATGAATTAATGTATTGAGTTATGTTATTTTCCTAATAATAATCCATTCGGTATAAAATTATTAAGTCTAATTCTTATCCCATAACTAGCTCTTAGGTTTATTCTTTAAGTTAACAATACAATGGAGTGCTTCATACAAAATAATTTAGTTTAAATTCTCAAAACTTACATAGAAGCCCAGTAATTTTAACTCCTAGAAAAATGATTTATTAATCCTTGAATGTTTTTGTTTCATATATCATAACAATAACACTATACTCACTTGTCCTCTGCACTTGCTTTCTTAGGCAACATACTATCCATGTCTCCGCTGTCACACATTTCTCTTACAATGTCTAATCCACCAATAAGTTCACCATTGATATACAATTGGGGATATGTTGGCCAATTGCTAAATTTCTTCAGTCCTTCTCTGACATCATTATCTTGTAAAATATCAAAGGTTTGATAATCTCCCTTGTATCTGTTCAGAATAGAAACTATTTCCCTAGAGAATCCGCATCTTGGAGTTGTCGGATTGCCCTTCATAAAAAGCATGCACGGGGCTTGATTGATTAATCTCTTGAGTCTTGATTCTAAGTTTTCCTTTCCTTGAGTAGTACCCATTGGTGCAGAATCTTTGCTAGCACAATGTTGCTTAATCTTGTCTGTCAGGGCTGAAGGATTTGCACCATCCACTCGGTCTACAATGTTCTCACCCTTCACAAGAATGACCGTTGGAACTGCTGATATACCAGCTTTCAACGAAATCTCGGGTACTTTCTCGGCTTCGATCTTGCCGAAATGTACTTGCTTGTACTCGGCCAGAGCACTCATCTCTTCTAGTACTCCGTTTATTTGCGAACATTGCTCTGCCCATGGTGCGTGGAAATGGATTACCGAAAGATCTTTGGACCTTGCACAAGAGATTCGTGACCGTCAGATTCGAAGTGTTTCGTGATGATGATGCTTACAACAACCGAGGCTTTATCGCAAAGTTTTTACGAGAAAAATCATGACTTTCGAACTTTCGGAGTCCGGGACTTTTCCATGAAAAACTGCGATATTACTAAGTCGATGTTTTTTTCTCAGTGGAAGACAATCGGAGCATTGTCAGATAGTTTAATGAAAGAACTTCTTTTAGGACAGTCTTAGATATTTTAAAGAATCATGTCAAAAAGATGGAGTATAGAAAGTTCTCAATAATAAAAAAATCGTCTATTATAAATTCGAATCTTACACGAAACAGGTTATGATATTAAAGTCCATGTGTCGAAAATTCTGAAGCTAGAAAATACTCACTTAATGTAATCCTCGTATTCCTGCTGACTACTCAATTCAGTCACGGCCATTGTGCTCAATATCCTTTTCCTCACTTCGGCAAATATTCTGGTTGAATGAAACCCGAACACTATAACAGATCTTGCCGGCAAAACGTCTACGCGACTTTCGAGCATATGCCTATGGATGCCGAGAATGCGCGGTTTGTCCAAGCCCGCACCCAATCACCCTGTGCGAGTTAGGTAAGCGGGTGATTTCGATTTCGGTTCTTTGACTTGTAAGTTAATCTATTACCAAGTGATTACCATGTTCTGTAAGTAACTTATCCCACTCTAAAGATGACGCGGCTAAAATTGGAAGAGAAGGGTTCTGGCTTTGAATGGGACACATACTTTCGCTAATCTTGGAGTTAGAGGTGCTCCGTAAGATTGATCGAGGAACTCTAGCTAGCACTGCTTAGTAAAATCCGCTGACAAATAGAGGGAAGAAGATTCCATGAAAAATTACTCTACTACATTGTGTAATTAGAAAAACAAAAGAGATACATCGTAGGAATGATTTATTCGTTGATTCTCTAACTGTTTCAAGACGTGCAAGAGAACCTTCGTGGATCATATGCTATCCATGGTATTCCAGGCACACATGTATATCAGACTAAAAATAGTTGGGCACCAGAACAAGTTGCAGTTGGGAGAAGCGAAACATACTTTCTCCGGAGAATGGTAAACTGGTGGTGGCAGAGAATGACATATCGGATTGAGTGGTAGGTATTTCCAATACACAACAGGTGCATCAGAAGCGAGTGACCAATGTGGCTCGTCCAGCCAGTGGACGCCGTCTTTGTTCGAGGTTCTCTGTCTGGCTTGTATGGTAGAAGGAAGGGGAGAGGATAGGAGTGGATAGGAGGGCAAGTGAGAGAGGCCAAGTCATACACGGGCAACACGGCTGATATGCGGGGAGCAGGAGGAACGTACGAAGCGGCGAGAGGACTGTCAGACACCTCGCCCACAAAAAGCCAATGCAGATGCTAACGGGCGGCGAACACGTGCGACGCCCTTTTTTTCGTAAACGTCGCGCGAACACGCGGTGCGATGTCCAGGAAGTTCTCGCGGTGCGACGCCCTCGAAGACATTTCCACCTGGACTACCAGCGACGTGTTACACCTACTTCGAAAGGTGAGTAAGTGAGCGACGGCATTCCATCTGAACCTATCTCGACTCTCAAGGAACAGACGGTTGCTATATCTATACTTCTTTTTCTCCTTTCCTTAGTCATCAACCCTACATCCGCTTTGGGCTTTGAAATCCTGATCGATAATATTCCCTGCCTTTTGGCTGCATATCGTACGCCTTCACGGAAATCATGTATATAGTATTTCAAGAGATTACAACAAGCGCGTGTAGCGTCACTTTTGCTTTGATCAACATTGGAATCATTCACGAGTACATCGAACTTCTGAAAGATGCAATATCTGTGATTGCTTGTATAGATTACGTATTACGTATCATTTACTGAGATTCTTCGCTCACTGTCGGCAGACAACCAATGATAGTGGAATCACCTACTCCATCCGGCTACGGGGTTTTTTCTTATCTATAATCAAAGTGTCGACAATTTGTTGCATGATTACCGCAAGCAATGAGAAACCGGAAATTCCGGGAGGAGGATTCTCATTCCTTTGGCTTTAGTCTGCCAGAAGTGAAGCTCGTGAAGTGAATTCCTCATCGTTAATTCGAAACTTTTAGATCAATGATTTCAAAGTCAGCGAAAAACGATCGGTGTGATTTTGCATGGTGTACGTTACACCGTCTTATGCCGGGTAAAAGGAATTTTGTGAAATTGCAGAATGGCTTGGAGGAATGCTGCAAAGCGGTAGCAAAGCGTAAGGTCGACGGCGATGAGTTACTTGTGAGTCTATCAAATAATTACACATCTCATGTTCTACATTAACATTCATACTATGGCTAGTATGTTTGTTGATACTTCGTTTATCGCGTCGTCGATTCACTAGAATATTATGACAAATCATTGCCACGTATCTATTAACGAGAATTGTATTGCATACTATTAAATTAATAGATAAAACAGTGAATTGTCCAGTATAAAATTACTATAGGCGAGTAAGAGTAGTAACGATAGCGTGAAGATCCCCCTTTAAGTTTCGATTCACGTGCCAGCAGCACGGCGGCCTCAATTGTGAGTCTGTCCGGCTGGCGCGTGCTCTCTTATGTCCGTCTTAATTGATTGTAATTATTCTAGCACTTGACAGAGGGGAAGTTGGCTCTGTGGAAGAGTGACCTCACGCGTCCAATGATATGGTAAGACTGCAAAGCATAAGGAATGTTTCCTTTCGACTTTTCATATCCTCGGAGAAATAGAATTAAGAATTCAAGCCTGAGAACCTAACGGTTTTCTTTTACGGGAGCTAAATACCTACGACCAACTTTTACTTGTGACCGTTTTCACTTCCACTGGATGATATATTCTACTAATGCAATATGCAGGATTTGAATCGTTAAAATATATAAAATTCATATTATGAATTAAGAAATATAACATTAACAAATCATGCATGCAAACTTCGAATAAGTACGTAATTGTTATGTGTGGGCGGCATCCGATTGCTCGATGTCGCATTGAAGCCGGACGCGAATAAGTTACACTTATCATTCCTAACTCTACAATCCGGTTGCATTTAGGAACGTTTGGAAATTCGTAGAAGACGTGAAGAAAACACCCGAGAAATATGTGGAAGCAAAGATTACGGAGACCCAAAGAAATGATGATCATTTAAGTGACACTGGTTCCTGGGGCACGGATTTCGAAGATGAATTAAATGAAGATAGCCTTCCTGAATCTAAGAAAGACATAAGACCGTATTCCGTATTTTCTGTCAATCAGAAATCTAAGGAACAATGTGCAAGTCATAGAAAAGTAGAAGCCACGTCTGTCGATATAATTTCACAGGTAGAAGACGATGGAACTTATGCAAATTGCGAATCTGTTCATGAAGATGATAGCACTTACGCGAATTTTCACGAAACCAATAAATCCTCGATGAAAAATGTATCACGGTTACATAGTCAAGCGGAGAAAAGTTTGGCCGAGCAACTGAAGGAACAGCTGCAGCTGAGAAACATAAAAAAGCCGATGGTTGGACCAAAGCCCGAAGTATTAACACCTCGGAAAATCGAAGCAGGTCCAGCACTTCGAACTCAACCGCAGAAATCTTTCTTACATAATGCTTCGAAGGTGACAAATGGCCCACCCAATCAAATACAAAGTTAGTATCAGAATTCTAATTAAATAAAAGGCGAGTATAATGAAAAATTGTATGTTCTTATTTCAGAACGCATGAGTGTACCGCCGCCACCAGAGCCAACTAAAGTCAACGATGCTGTAGTTACTGAAACCGCAAATAAAGAATTGCCAAAAGCTTCTATGACAATAAGAAATCTAGATCTTCTAGCTAATTTGCCGTCGCGAACAGAAGAAAGCGAGGATGAGTACGAACCGTTTGATGAGCAAATCATCGAACAGAATCAGAAAAAGAGTATTTCAAGAGGCAGTAGCAAACAGTCATTGACGAGTGGTCATCAAAGTTCTGTTGAAAGTGTCTATCGTCCGCCCAGTATTACTAGTCGCGAGGAAGAAGAAGAATCCTATGAGATTTACGAGTCAATTACAGAAACTGTAAGTCATAAATCTTAGTATTCATATAATAATATCAAATAAAATACGAAGCAATGGTCCTCAAATTTCAGCCGAATGACGATGGATATTATTTGAGCCCCGTCCAAAGAATACCAAGTGTAGAAACACCGCCACCGTTGCCATCAAAGCCACCGTTATCATCGAAATCACCATCTCCAAATTTGAATAGATCGAAAACGGAAAATACTAAAGGTTTGTATCCCCTTTTACTCTTGCTCTTATTGCATCAGAGCAATCAGCGAGAATACTATAAGATCAACTGAAAGTGAAGTAAGAACGTCGGGTTTTTTCGAGCTCGTAAAAAAGTTCAGGATGCAGTGCGTAAAATGCTGTTCCCACCACCATATGGGAAGCAAATGGCGATTACAACCGTATATTCGTTCCCATGCAACCTGATGCATAGTGAAATCCCATGCAGTCATGCAAGCGCGATCGTCCTCTCAATTTCCAAGTGGTTACACTCTAATTAAATATCAAATTAATCATAGCTAATAAAAATTCAATGATATTATTAGTGAGGGGCAAGTGTAATATGTCCCATGTGTACGATGTTAAAGTGTCGTTGCATCGATTGGACGTGGGTGCGTGAGATTTTGGAAACATGAGGAGAATAGTGGTATAAAGTGAAAAAAGTGTGGTGTGATGGAATGTGTTCCTGCTTTTATCTACGACTGAGCAAACAGCTCTTAGGAGGTCTGGGCTTGCGACTGGCCGATGAGGTCTCCGATATGATAGTGCGGATCAAAAGAGGCCTCTCTACGTGTTGTTACTCTCACCCACCTGAGCCACCAGGTATAAGAAGCTCAAATAAATCAGATTACAATATATGTCAGGTGTTAATGATTTTCCCAATTACCCATAACGGTAAAGTCGCATAAATATATGAATTTTCCAAGAAATATATATTTACTGTCAAAGGGAAACGCAGTTAACCGAAAATAGACTAATCACACGGCATATATTTAACCCTTCGGGTTATTTCACACCCCTTGCTGAGAGACCAACGGATTGTCGGCCGAGTCTCTCCCTCATGCTGGATTCAATCTGTTCTCCAGTTAAAAGCCAGTCGCATCTGTGATTTCATGGTGAACAGATCGTTCCTTTTTTACGGGATACTTTGAAAGAGATCTCTTAGTTCAGTAGTAAGAATTGAAGAGTTCTAAGTTACTTCTTAGACGATTAGTAATAAAGTAGCAAGGACGATTAGTGTAGAGAACCGGTAATTCTTGAAAAATGATCTACCACTAATCTCGTTTTCACATCTATGTTGTTTTGCCAGTGAAACCGGACTCTCTCAGACATTGTTATTGAATGCTATTCCTGCCTGCATTTTATTCACGCCCACGTTCCTATCAGTCCGATCCGTTGTGCGTCGCGAGATAAATCCGCGTGTGTCGCGTAGCTGTGCGGGTTTTGCATCGAGTTCTCAACAATAATGGATAAAGAAAAATCAAATGACGATATGTTAATGCACATCTTGCTGTTAAACGCATAAGTGTCCGTGCGTGTTGAGTGATCTCGAAGTGTTAAACTTATTAAATTTGCAAAATGGCAACTATAATTGGAGATCCAAAACGAAATATTTCGTTAAACACGGCTATTCGTCGACAAGCAAGCTTATCCGAATGCCTAACTCAAGCAACACTCACACAAGCTCGCCTTAACTTAGCAAGTTAGTCATCATTCAATTTTTTATACAGACAATTTGGAATACTGGAAAAATTGGAGGTTGATCAGGTGTTAACTTTAATCTTAAATGATTAAATTGAACGATTAAATTCCCGTGTTCGCAGAACGGTCCCCGGACAAGAAATCCGCAACTCTACCCCATTCTAGTAGCAACAGCTCGGTATTGACCGAAAGAGCTACAAGACCGCTACCACCACCGCCTGACAGGCAATCATATACTGATCAACCATGGTTTCACAATATTACACGGGAGCAAGCAGCAGCCTTGATTAAAGAACGTAAGTAATAACAGGATTTTGCATATGAAACGCGTCAATCCAATCTTTATAATTTTTATTAATACGCAGAGAGTACTTATGGAAATCCGCAAGATGGATATTTTCTTCTGAGGCCATCAACCACCAATATAAATAATCCTTTGGCGTTGGTGTTGTGGTACAAGGATCGAGTTTACAATGTTCCGGTTCGAAAACGACCAGATAATAGGTGAGGCTTTGATTTTCCTCAAAAACAATGCTTGGATATTTCTTCCTAGTCCAACATTAAAAGTTCTTTTCGTACCTTCCACAGATATGCACTTGGTACAGCAAAAGTAAACGAACAATCATTCACGAGTGTCGAAGAAATCGTGACATTTTATTCGAGGAAAGAGCTCGTGTTACACACAGGAGGTAGCACAAAATTGACTGACAGCCCACCAAAGTGAAGACGTCATACACAATATATTCATGTGCTGAACAATCTTAAATAATTGTCTTTCTCAATGTCCTTATGTTTATCGAATCAAAGATCTCGTGGAGGTATGCTCCATGGATATATTTTCGTAAGAGATAAAACGAAATCATTTTCATATGGAATACAGAAGTGCATTTATAGTAGTATTTTAAAGAATTCAATGTGATTTGTGTACGTTAAGATCTATTTAGATGTATATATAAATAAGAAAGTATTGTCAACATTCTCTATCAGCAACGAATGTTGAGAGATACTGTTCTACAAATTCGTCGTGCCTTTCATCTACTTTGTAATACTCTGAATATTGATAAAATAAAGAGAAGAAAATATACGCTCTGCTAAATATAACGCCACGTTCCTCATAGGATCGTGCATTAACACTTACGATGTTAGAATTTTAATACATTATACAAAAAATGATTAATAATTACAACATTGTAAGATTAAAGCTTGTTGTTCAATTGCACGCGCGTCCGCTTCTTTTTTTCAGGTGAGATACTGGACACGATCAATATTCGTGAATATGAGTCACGTCAATCGATGTGTCTGCCACACCGAGCTATTTATCTACACGTTGTTCGGATATTTAAACGATAACGATAACGCCGATTAACCGTACACTCCTCTCTTACGGTGCTCACAGCTCCTCAGCTTCAACAAACAGTCTGAAGGTGCAGAGTGAAAGCTTTGGACGCGTTCATTCCATAATTTTCGATACATAATCCATCAAGATACAATTGCCAATTATTTCTCTAAGAAGAACTATCCAGTTTTCATTGAAATAATCGTGATCCACCAGTGTTGTAAGGTAGGACAGTACAAAAGTGAAACAGAATCTTGAGGATACAAGTGATTGACATAAAAAGATATTAATACACTCACCATTGATGCACCACGAATCGTAGACAATTTGCAATGCGTCTTTCTGAGCGTGTCCAGTCGAAATTTCACCAGGCATGTACGAATTACGATGTTAGGGAAAGATACACGTAGATGGAAAAACTTAATTCGCGCCATGATTATGTAACCTGTGCGATCGAAATGACGCCCGCGACGCGAGAAACCGAATCCACTTTTGAAAACCACTGAATCCAAAATATAACACTACTATTTATAATCTCCTGTAGAACCAACACTCACTGAGTCACTTTACAATCACTGCACCGAATAATTCAATCACACAAACACCAAGTTGCACAAGGGGAAAAAGTGAGTGCGATAATCAAAATTGAATTACGTGAACTTGGAAATGACTATGCGATAGATTGTTCCCGCTCGACTCGGGTGGCAAGATGAAAATATCACGGTTGGCAAGGTAGATATTACCAAGTTAAGAGTTTAAACATCCAGGTGGCTCTGCAGAAGGAAGTCTTTTGCTTCCCTTTTTTCATCGAGGAACGGTTTCGGACTGTTTTGGATCGAGCGAAGAAATGTGGAGCAGGAGGGAGTGTGAAAAGTGTGAAACGTGCGGAAGTGAGCGCAGCATCAACAACAAAAGGCAAAGCGAGATCGAGGATCGTGGCTGCAGTGCAGGTGGTGCAGGTTGCAGAGCGGGAGTGCGAGTGAGGGTGCGAGTGTGCGAGGTACGAAAGAGCAAGTGGAGCAAGTGGCGGAGCGCATGAACTGCGAGTAGGGAAATGGTAAGGGTAAGAGAGAGGTAAAGTGTCCAGAAGCAACGTAAGAGAGGCTGCAAGGATTGAAGAGAGCGTGGAGTGCTGCAGAGTGTGTATACAGACATAGTGAGAAGAACCGCCTCTTTGGCAGGAGGCAAGTGAGCGTCAATTGAGCGCAGACAAACCGCTAAACCGCAACGCATCATTCGGCCTGTCAGTCTGTGCGAGAGTCAGTGCGCGTCAAGGTAGTGAGAAGGAGGATCTCGTAGATCCGGGGCGTTGGACCGAAGATGATACGTCGGTCGTAAACAACGTTGAAAGTGTTATCGCTCTCACTCTCTCGGTGTTCTCCATGGAGGAACGATAAACAATGCCGACATGAGTCAGGGCCAGGCGAGAACGCAATTGCCAGTGGGAATAATGTTGAATTAGATAAGAGGTGCTAATCGCCCGGGAATCGCTGTCAGGGAGCAATGGAAGATGAACAGCCGGCAAGGGAGGCCAACAAGATTTGCGGGGTGTGCGGCGATCGCGCGCTCGGCTATAATTTTAATGCTGTCTCCTGTGAGAGCTGCAAGGCCTTCTTCAGGAGGAACGCTCTCAAGAACAAGGTGATCATCACGAGAGCACAGATTTCTGACCTCTTCATTCAGTCGCCCACGACCACCCAATTCAATATATTTTCATCACTGTCTTTTATTTGAAGCACTTGATCAATTGTAATTGTGTACTGTAAATTGGAAGTTGGTTGAATTAAAGTTCCAATTGTATCACTTTGGCAGTATCTATGCAGCATTGATTGGAATACTGAGACACGCTCGGAGTTACGTCTCAATTGCCAAATATGGTAGAATAATAAGAGCACTTGATAAGATACTGATGTTTTTGAGTCATCGAGCTACATACACCTATTAACCAATAAAAGATTATTAAAGTTCATTTAGAAGGTTACTCTCCATCATATATCCTGGATGAATACTCATTCATTTCTCTCCTTGGATATTATAACCACTTTGTTTTCCTGCTTGTATTATATAGGAATCGTGAATATCTTTTTCTAGGACTTTAGGTGTCCCTTTACGGAAAACTGCAATATTACTCCAGTGACAAGAAGATTCTGCCAGAAATGCAGATTAGATAAGTGTTTCAGGATTGGCATGAGGAAAGAGTATATCATGTCCGAGGAAGACAAAGTATTGAAGAGGCAAAAGATAGAACAAAACAGGGCAAAGAAAAGACCGCAAGGAGAAAATGGAAAATCTTCTAAAGTTAAGAAAGATTCTGTGGAGGAATGCAACTTCGAAGATACTGCTATGTCGGTCAATTCAGTTGCATCAACAATGTCCGACACTTATTTTTGGGATTCGGACAGGAAATATACAGATTTGGATGCAAGTAGACAAAATGTGACAGAAAGCATGAGCCCAGTAACAGCTGCTAGTGTTCCAAGTCCATCAAGCCCTCCGGAAAGTGCCAGCATTATAGCTTCTAAGACACTTGATATGCTGAAAGAATCTTCTCATCCTTTGGATATGGCAAAACACGACATAGTCTCTCAGGATGAAGAGGAAGAAGAAAGTATTGAAAGGAAGAGACTCGACTCGGCTTCGCCTGTACAAACCCGGTCAAAGTTCAATGAATTTAATCTTTCCCCACAAAGTGCGGATAAAGATAAATCTGCTGTAATGTCTCCAGGAAAGTTTGAACATAATTTATTAGAATTTAATTCAGGATTCGGCACTGCCAGTAATCAGTCACCAAAATATTCATCAGAGTTTGATGAAAACACATCGAGTTACTGCAAACTTGATCAGAGTCCTGTACAAAGTATCTCTAATGCTAGTAGCGATGTACAAGTTATATCCTCTGAGATGGCAGTGCGTCAAAAATCAAAGGAAGAATGGCCAAGAAGTATGTTGAGCGCAAAACTTATTCAGGACCCACAATTAATGATGAAATTCATTAACAATCCAAGTTTTGTGGAGAAAATCTTTGAAAACCAAAGTCTCATTATTAAAATTATGAGTAATTTGGATGTGGTTAACAAATTAGCCGAAGATCCGGCAATATGTCAGTTCCTTGAGGATAATAGTGCTCTTGTTGAGTCCAGTGAATTGCCTGACAAAACAAATTATGAGTTAAAAGATTCTTTGGAGAACAGTCCGATTAGTGAAACAAAACAGATGTGGAAGGAAAAGACACAGCGTCTACAAAATCCAATTCTCACTGATTTGATTACAAATCGAACTTCAAATGTGTGTAAAAATCAAGATGCAGAGCCCAGCACAAGTAGTGATTGGGATGAAAATACAGGAGATGTTACAAGGGATGTACTACAAGATGTACAAAGGTAAATACAATATTAAATCTTAGGAGAAACAAATTGTATTCACTGAATGATACTACTTACTGATATTCCTTACATTTTCCACAGATTACCAATTGCTGCAAATTCTATTGAGTCTATTTTATGCGAAGCAATTAAATTGGAATTTTCGGCATACTCGAATCTAGGCGGAAGCCAGAGTAGCCGGGAACTGAATGATGCCGAGAGGGCAAAATTGAACGAACTAATAGTAGCTAATAAGGCCCTATTGACTCCTTTGGATGAAGACCTAACAAACTTAGTGGGAGATGACTGCAAGTTTAAGGTATTTCTATTTACTATTGAAACTAATAGATCTACTCGCGCCTGATATTTAATACTAATTTTTATATACTTGAATCCAGGGTAACTTTAGCGAGTCACATCCGATGTTACTTGATATAATAAATCTCACCGCAATTGCTATTCGACGCTTAATAAAGATGTCGAAAAGGATCAATGCCTTCAAAAATATGTGCCAAGAGGATCAATTGGCACTCCTAAAAGGAGGATGCACAGAGATGATGATATTAAGATCGGCGGCCAATTACGATCCCGAGAAGGATATGTGGAAAATACCACACAGTCAGGAGAGCATGTCAAACATCAAGGTTGATGTGTTGAAGGAAGCCAAAGGAAATTTATATGTAGAGCATGCTAGATTCGTGAGAAATTTTGATCCGCGATGGAGAGATGAGAATATTATATTAATTTTAAGTGCCATTGCACTATTCACGCCAGATAGAGCGCGGGTAGTGCATAGTGATGTTATTAAACTGGAGCAAGTAAGTAAAATCATGGTGAAATTAATTCTATATTATATTCAGGAACGTGAAAGTAAACGTTTATGTATGTTTCATTGCAGAACTCGTACTATTACTTGTTGAGACGTTATTTAGAAAGCGTTTATCCCGGTTGCGAGGCAAAGTCGACATTCTTGAAATTAATCCAAAAGATTTCTGAACTTCATAAATTGAATGACGAGGTTGTCGGTGTTTACCTGAATGTAAATCCATCGAGTGTGGAACCACTTCTCATAGAAATATTTGACTTGAAACATTAGCAAATTAATTAGTGGCCGAAATGGCTTTCGCACCGTAGAGACTCTAGAAGTGCAATTCAATGACATTTGGTAAGTCTAAAGTTAATGAGATTCCATGATTTCGATTGCTAACTAGTTCGTAGCTACGCTAACGATGATAAATTCTCGGTAAAGAATTACATGTGTAAAGGACGGTGTATAAAATGTAATACTTTAGAAACTTTGGAAACGAATAATACATATGTTCGATTAAATATTTAACTGGGAGCACAATGTAGTGTGCTCGTAACATATGTATGTATGTACGAATTGCAATATTAACTCTGTACATTCTGTTGTAGAAAGTAATCAGTGATACTTTAGGCAAGTGTTATATATGTAAAAAAGATCCGTGTAGTTTAATATCTGTTGCGACGTAATAGATGTAAAATTATTTTAAGATATTTAGTCGCAATTGCATAGTTAATTGACGCATATTTCGCGTATAAAAAATCATTGTTACTACGAACATTCAATCCCAAAAGAAGCTATATTATTAGTAAATGTTCAGCTTTACTATGACCAGAGATTATAGACACATCAAATGTTGCCATCACATGCAGAGACAAAAATTTAATGCGTGATATATGTGTATTACGGATAATGATGATGTATACAATCAAATGTGATCCTGCATAAATATATTTTTCAAAGATTTGTTACTTATAATATCCTGGAATACACGACTTTTTAAATGAAGCTAGAAATAGAATGTCTCGCAGTCGTTTAAATAGATAGGCAATTGTATTTTTTTAAAAAAAAAGTGTCTATCTATTATATAAGCCTTAATTCATAAGGCTCAGAAAATGTTATACTCTTTTTATTGCAATTATATTTTACGAACGAAGTGGTAAAATACTTTAGCATTAGTATCATACGTCTTCTCGAAATGGCAGTCCACTTTTTCGGCAGCAAGATAACACGCTCCCAAAGAAGCTGATACTTGTAATTGCAGAAGACTTAATTCATCTATGGTGGACTTCTTGATCTCCTCAACAAAACCTGCTTTCAAGTATTCCCACGACTTCCATACAGAACCCACGCAAATGACTTTCAGTCCGCCGTATTTCAATTTGCTATCCTGAAAAACATAGCATTAATTTAAATACTTACTACCTGTAATCTCAGTAACATGAATTATGTGTCTACAGGATATCTTACATTGTGAGCTTTCTTAGCCACTGATACTACGTGCTTTGCCAGCTGTTGGCCGGCCTCTTCAAAAATGTGCAAGCAAAGAGGATCTCCTTTTTCACAGCCAGTGACAATTTCCATCGTAAAATGAGCGATTGTACTCTTATTGAAATTACTATACCAAACAGGTAGCATATCATATTGATCCGTGATACTAAAGTAATTTCTTATGGCTGGCCAGACATAACTAATAGGATGCGGACTCTCAACAAGACCGTCCATGTCGTCAAAAGCGTATTTACATGCACGATGAGCAATCCAGTAGGCTGCAAATATGGTGGCCGCTCTCTTTATCAATTATTCCTGACGAGAACCAATTGTAGCTACTTACCACCGCCTTCATCACCCATCATATGTCCCCATCCTCCGCATCTATGGATCTTGCCATCGACATCAATAAGCAAGGCGTTACTACCTGTACCAGCGATAAGTACAATACCACCTCCTTCCAATCCAGTTCTTAAACTACCGAGAGTATCCGAGGTAACCACATATTCCTTAGCTGCATCTGGATATTTTTCGAGTAATGTCTCCCTCAGAATAGCATTTGTCTTTTCTTCTTCACACCCACTTAACGAGAGTCCCTGATTCGTTCACGTAGATTAATAATTCTAGTAAGAATGTTAGTATTCTAATTTAATTACTGACCACACAATTTAAGGGAACCGATTCTGGTAATTTGGAAAGTTCTTTTGCCCTCTGTATCATCGCATTGATTCTAGCAGCTGTTTCCTCGATTCCAACAGTCTATGAGATAAAATATGACTGTAATTACAACGAACTGTTACTTAGAATAGATTAATTACCCAATGATTAGTATGTGGCCCTTTGAACTCGGTCAATATGTCTCCCTTTTCATTGAGCAGCGCCAGCTTAGACTGTGTAGCACCACTAAAAATTGTTATTATTACATTTTTCGATGTGCGCGCTGTGCGTTCTTAACAAAAGTCATTCAAAGATATGAGGTGCGCATCGAATTGTGTTATGCAAGAAAGCATTGTTTTATATTTTTGTGACAAGGTCTCGTAAAATTGGACTAAAATATGCTTGGTAAGATTATCTTGATAATATTGTGTAGCGAGTATTCATTACGCAAATAATTCTTATTCGCTCTAGATTACGACGAGGGGTAAAGACTCTGATAACGAAATTCAGGTCAAAAAGCCGAGTTACGATAGAACTTTCACTTCTCGGCAAACATTCTCATTCGAAATAAACTCTTTCTGGCCGATGTGTGCTATCAGTCTCGCGGGGAAACCACTTGAATTATAGGAAATTGGATTTAGCTTATCGATCTGCATTGATAAACTTTGCAAGCTGTACTAACTCCCATACGAATAGAGATAGTATTTTTTAACAATATGTATCACGGTAAAATTTTGCACGATACAGTAACATAATGTTATCAAAGTTTACTCAATGCCCGTTGCACCGGCATTGCTGTTGATTATATTAGATTCGTATCAGTGTATGACGTACGATAAGGTATTTACGGAAGTGTAATGCCTACCCTTCAATTCCACCGATTATCATCTTGCTTGGTTTCCTTGGGACTTCCTCTTTAATTGGTATCACGTTCTTCTCGTCGAAATCGTAATCAGCCATACGCTTCTTTTGATCTCTTAACTCCCTGCGAAGTTGAAATTCGTCAACTTTTCGTTTCTCCCGCTTTCGTTTCTTCCCATCCTTTCCCTTGCTCTTCTCTTCCTTTTGCTTGTCCTTTTTTTTCCCACCCATATCCTGGATTTCTCTTTTTCACTCAGGAAAAACTAGTCTTTCGACTACTTTCGACATGCGGGATCATGTGATTTTAAACGGGAGTAGGAAATGGGATAGGATGTCTGTTGGGATAAAAACTGAACTCATTTCTACTACAGAGTACATGTTCCAAGAAGAAAGGAATTTGTGGTGGGATAAGTAATTGGAAACACTTTATAAGCATTCAAACAAACCGCTCTGCGGAATATTCGGCACTATATTCGAAATATTTCACTAGCCATTTGAAGCTTTTGCAAAGAGAAACTTTGTTATTAACTCACAATAAAATGTTGCATCCAACGGTGAACGAATTAATAAGCCATATGCTGTGCGTATTCTTCTACAGTTTCTTTATGCAAACCAATGTAAATGATTTATATGATTTGCTGCAAAAATTTCCTAATGAATTTCAATCTAGCAGTAAGCTATGTGACAGTCGGCGTTGTGCTTGCCGCGATAGTCAGATCTCCATGGATGTTTCTACGGAGTAAAGAAGCAACCGAACTGCAAGCTACTTCACCGGGCAACCACAGTATAAAGACTAACCAGTAAGAGTAGGATCACTCGGCTGCGGATCGTTTGTTCTAGCTGAGGCATGTTTTGATGAAGCTCAAAGACCGTGGCGTGATTCCGCTCTGTCCCGCAAACCCCTCGTTTATAAACGAGCCGGTGTGTTGTACCCGCTCGTTCCCGCAACGCACCTCGTCCGAATTAGACTTATGCGCCTCTAGCGGCTTACTTGTTACTCCACGCCTACTAAAATGAGAAATATGCCACGCGAATTCCAGCGGGGTGCCCCTACTGGTTAGTTCCCACACCTAACGCTACATCGCTACAACTTGAAAGTGGGAGTAATCATCAAGGTCCGAATCATTGCCGGGGAAAGAGGGGCTGCGCTTGACAGTCCGATAACGGGCGCCAGCCCGACATCGTTTAAATGGCATGCGTACTTCTGCGAATATCTGCGGAGCGTCTCAACCGGTACACGTGTTTTTAGAAACAGTCAATCATAACAACCTTCCAACGGTTGGGACAAACTTGATATTCTTACGTGATAATGAGGGTGTCCGGCGCGATAAGAAAATGGGTAAAAAACTATATTACATATATCGAAACGCGGGTCGGCGATCGGAAAAAGTATCTAGTTGGACAGGGGTTGTTCTCGAGGACGCGCCACCTCGAAGTGCATAACCTTCGTGAAGGGAGAGTATCGAAGCGACAGAGGTGCGCTCTCGACGAGACTGCGTCAGGTCGGTGAGGTATTTGGTAGGAGCGCGGTAGGAGTGCAGAGTGGTGCAGAGCAGTGCAGAGTGCAGGGTGCATCGTCTTGGCTGTCGGTGGTTCTCGGTTCTCTCACCTCTCACTCTCAGTTCAGTGGGTTCAGGGGGTGTGTGTGTGAGAGGTGAGAGATCGGTGGTTCCGGTGGTGTTGGTGGGCCAGTGGTGTCTGCCGGTGGAAGTTGGGGCGGTAAGGCGGGAGGGAGGAGGAGGAGAGACGAGAAGCGTGGAGAAGCGGGAGGCGGGAGCGGGATTGTAGTGTGGGAGCAAGCTTAGCCGCGCGGCGCGGTGGCGAGCAGGCGAGAGAGGAGAGCGCTGCGCACCGAGCGCACTCGACTCGTCCACAGCACACTGTGGATGTGGAGCAACGGAGGCGGCTCTACCAGAGAACTCGGGGTGGTGCTTCGTTGTGCCAAGGAGAGAAAAGAGGATTCGGTGGCACAGAGCGCAAGTTACATCGAGTCGGGAGAAGCCGAGGGAAGTGGCCGTATGTACCTCGTCCGGTGCGTCGCCGTCGGCCATTGTCTCTGACATGGATGCCTATCAAAATGGCAGAGGTCGTGCAGATGTTTTTGTTCCTATATAAATCGAAGTACCGTCGGAAAGGGCAGTGCCGCGAGATTATACGTGAGCAGTGCGGTGTACACGTATTAGCCTGGCCGATCCTCTGGACGGCACTGATCTGTTGGCTCGTGCATTTGACCGCCGCCGCAGCCACCACCTCCTCCTCCGGGTCGGCCACCGATCCGACCTGCGACACCAACACTTGCATCAACGGGGACTGTGTCAATGGCACCTGCGTCTGCCACGAGGGCTGGCAGGGCTTCGCTTGCCAATTCTGTGGTGGAAAAGTTCGGTAAGTCGCCCACGCTTTTTTCTATCTTTTCTTAACTCTCCTATAGGTCCGCGCGTGTACACCACAGCCGCCGCATGTAGTCGATGTAGTCTCCAGCCGGCCTACACTCTACTTACTACTCTACACCCGGTTTCCCTCCTGTCTGTCTAGACTCCTTCATCCTCGATTCACCATACTCACTAGTCTACCTTTATAGTTTGCCCTCGCGACTAACTGTACACACGCGCTCATTCAAACGGTATCTCCACGATTTTTAGGTCGACTTCCTATCCGTTTCCTTTTCCTTGCGCTCTGCTTCGAATCTCTTATACATCTACCACGATTGCGCTCGTTCTTCCTTGTTGCGCGCGCTCTCTTTCTCTTCTCCCCTCGGCCTTGTCTCGTCTCGGCTTGTCTGGCGTTCTCGTGGCTACGTAAATAAAGACGAGGGTGTGGGAAAGAGTGGGGAAATAAGACGGTGAATGTGCAAGCGTGCGTACGCACGGCTTCCGTGGATTTAATTGCTCCAGTGCGTGGTGGCCGTCAGTAACGCGTTTACCAAGGGGACCAGTCTCGGTCATTGTCTGCCTGCTTTGCACCGCGCTACCAGTAATCCAGCCGACGAATGACCAGTCGTCGTCTCGCAAATCTACTAGGATGACACTGACCCCCTCGAGTCCCGACCTCCCTCGGCTTCGAGGCTTATGCCCCGATTGGATTTCTCTCCGATCGATCGTCGGCTTTAACTTTAAACTTCGCGACAGGAATCCCTAGATTTCCGTCCACTGTCAAGGGTGCATCGTCCACTACAATCTCTTCGCTCGACATAGGAAAATAGCTACGCAAATTCCATAAACCAATCGATCGTCAATCCTCCATAACAAAAGAAGCCCAATTTTTCTATAACATGTCACAATTTCCTATCGCTCCTTATCCAACTTGTCACTGGTTTAGTGATTTTCCTCTTGAGGCGCCGGGCGAATTGCCCATCATGGGGGGGAAATGTGCTGCGGGAGCATGTTCGAGCGGTGTCTTGCGAAATCGGTCAAGCCTTCGGGAGGTCAATGTACTTAGACCCCAGGGAGAAAAGCATTCGATGCATTTACCAGATAAGACGTGCATCTCGAAACACTTTGTTTCTTAGACTCTCACCATTTTCCTATTGCGAAAAAGTCAGATATGATCATTGGAAAAAAAGTTATTCTTAGAATTGTATGATAGAACTATGCTGCAACGATGTAAAAGTGGTACAGTAGGCATTATGCAAAATGGTTTAGTCTTGCCATTAGGGGTGTCAGTGGTTTGTACGTGGCCTGACTGATCAAGTGATCCACGGACCATCGTACGGAGGCTCAATTGTTCCCGTAAGGGCCGTCATTAAGCATTCATTCATTCGGCGGCCTTGCTAGCAAGCGGCGGTTGCTCCCACGATTGAACGAACGAACAAGCTCCAACGAAATACACTGCGTTTTTTCTACGTTGCACATTTTTATCTTATTATTATTACTTCGTACCACAGTAAAGAATGAATCCTTTTTAAAATCCATTACGACGTTCGGTATTCGTTGCTCGTCGCTCGAAGTAAACACACTCACGGATATGATGGAATGATCAATGAGTGTCGACACCACTCAAGAATACACAAGCCGATAACTCTCTTCGTCTTCTTCTTCCTCTCAACTACTTGTTCAGCCCAGTTTTACGCGCCATACGTCTGATCCGTTGCATCCTATCCTGACTGCGTGTTTTCGTTCCGCGTGGCCCAAGCTGCGTCACATATGCCGCTCTCCTTGGCGTTGCTGCAATGTCTCTCTTCCCATGCCTTTCATCTTCCAATCTTCGTAAATAACCAGTCCTTACATTTTCAATACACTCTTGAACATTTTGTTCATTATAATAAATTATAATAAATTATATGTTTAGGATTTATTTCGATAGGAAGATCTATCTAGCGCACTAGTGAAAGTAGCAATGTCGACTTAGGAAAATCTAGCAGTGTCCCTTCGAAACATTCACCAGTCTCAACTGTTCATAATATACCGCTATCCTGTTATAGAATGGCATGATGGAAAATGTTGAGAGCAACTTCCCTGGTACACGAAAATGATATTATCCTTGCCAATTACACGGTAAACCGGTTACCCTGGATTATTAACGGGTCGAACGTTGAATTTAATTATATCGGTTTGCGCCCACAAATCGGCTCCCGTTCACAGACAGTTTAGCGACTCCAATTACCGTAGAGCTCGTCCGCGCACCAAGGCCCAACTGAGTTTCATGGCTTCTTTATGCTTGCCGAGTGTTTTTCTTTTTCCTCCGTAAAAGTCTACGTCTCATATTTCAAAGCGTGTTATTGAACAGAGAAGTATTTGACATAGGAGCTGAAAGATTTATTTCCATATAACTTTATCGTCTTAGCCTTTTTCAAATTTATTCCTCCACGAGATTCAGCATGGACGCCTTACTAAGCGATGTATAAGAACTCGACATAATCGAACGCCACCGACTAAAGAGGTTAGGCGTGCCTGAGACTCATGCACGGGGATCAGACGATTGGCAGAGTACCGTTACAAGCGTGACACTTTGACCTCACTGGCCCTGAAGAATATTTAATTGCTTGAACGTCAGAACACGTTCGTCTTGGTGATACAACCGATTGAAGAACGCTTCCGCGATATCCTCGATCCTTCGACGTCTCTCACAAACATTGGATTCTTGCTGAGAATTGGAAAGCGTTCTAAATGTCACCTCGGCCATAAACTCGTCTTCGCTTCAGCTACGAATCGAGCGACGCGTGTGCCTGGAACGGCCCCTCTCCGTATGACACACCACTCTCTTTCGCCAAAGAGAAAGAGAGCCTCTTCTCTTTCCAGCATCCACTACAAGAAAGTATGCAGTATAGAATTTTACAGAGAGTGAATAGCAAATGATCTTCACTGCCGCCAAAAACTGTTATCTAACTTTACATTGTAAGAGGTCTGATGCGTTGCTTGCTTCCACTTGGACTTTAGCTGGAAGGACTAAAGTCCGCAAAAACCGGACCCCGAACCGGTAGAATTCCCATTCGATCTTCGTGATGCAGGCATACCCGACGCCACACACACACACACACACACACACACATTCTCTCTTTCAATGTTGGTGCATTTGTGTTGAGAGAACGAGGAGTTTCCCAGCGAGAATTCCTCGGCTTACATGTCTCTCTTTCCGGCGCTGTATTCGTTGTGTCTCAGGTTGGATTATTGTTCGCAATATAATTGGCACTGGGTCGGTTTCCTAGCGTTCCTCTTTTATCCCTTTCGATCCTATCATACAATTACGAAAGGGAGCTGCTGTGTTACGGCTTTACGTAATACTCATTGACTGTTGTATAGAATCGTAGACTGCGACATCTCCTGGAAATATCGATATCTGATTAAAGAATTTCGTAATGATAGAATCAATCTTTAATAATATAATGTTTCTTTGTAATACGTCTTTTTAGTTACATTTAGTGAGTAGTTACAGTCTCATTATTTCTCTCCTGTTTCAAGAAGGCAGGGATTCCGTGGCTGGTGTAAGCGAGTGCCGGTGCGGCGGGCATATGAAAAGGAGCTTTCTTTAAATAATGATGTAGAGAGTCATGAATGCCAATGGGACACTCATAGGGTTGGTGTGTGGAAAGGTGGTTCTAGCTTCCCATCCTTCTTATTCCTTCCTGTAAGGCGAGTACAGTTACTCTTCTCTTCTCCGGTTGGTTGAGCTTTCCTCTTGGCATTTTCGGCTTTCTTCCGCCCCGGAAGCTGGGAAACCGCTTGAACACTGTCGAGAAAATGAGAGATAAAGGAGGGGAAAAACGAGAGTCTGGGTCCAAGCAAGAAGTCCGAGACGACGAAGGGTGTGAACTTACTGTACTCTCGGTCGACGAGTCTATTCACTTATTTTAATTTAGCGTGTCTCTTTTAATAGTGCACCATTTCCAACATCATTCGCCAAGAGAGTAAAGAAGCGACACACGCACACACCCGTCCGGTCGACGAACCCGTGACTCATGATTCTTTGCTCACTCACTCTCTCACTCTCGCTCTCTCTCTCTCTCACTTCGCTTTCCTTCCCTTCCCTTCCTCCGTCTCCTTCGCCGAGTTATTGAAGAAATATTATTCTCCACTAATGAGAGCGATACTCACTGTGAGATAGCGCGCGAGCTTCCCACTCTGCCACGACCAGGCACAAATTAATGCTAGCGACAACGTCTCGTCACCGACGCTATTTCAACCGCCGCCGGCCTCTCTCTCCTCTTTTCTCAGTGACGGTGAAAAAAAAAAAAAGAGAGAGAACTGGTACGGCGTGTGCGCGCGCGTGTGAGAAAGGGATGCTAAAGAAGAAAGAAAAATAACAGGCTGATAGGGATGAGTTATGTTGATATTATCCTACGCATGCACAATTGTTTTATCCGTATCAAATGTCACCTCTATCGCATTGCCCTTGGCATAGCAGATAAATTCTGTCGTCTGTACACAAATCAATTAATGAAAAAAGCGCAAAAACATTGGGGAGGTATATTCTAGTACGTCAGAGACTTATTGCCTTGGAAATCTAGCTATTGGTTTATTCGATTTATTTAAGAAATAGATTCGTAACTATTTTGATATTGGTGAGGAATTATTGGGAGACCAGTTGGAATCATCCATGCGAGAAATGTAATCGTTTGGGATGAACGCTTGAAATCTTTCTTTCTGCAATTTCTCTTTTCGCCCTTCATATTTGCATCTGCGTGTAGATTTCGAAGGGAAGGCAGAGAGACGCGCGTCGTTGTCGATCGACGTGAAAGCTGTCCATTAGAAAATGCGTAGCGGCAGCAGAGTAAGGTGGGATGTTGTAGCTCTGCCAAGTTGGTATCTGCATTGAGAGAGCGCACTGGTTCACGGCAGCAGACGGTATTGCGGGGACTATCATACATTTACGTTTCCCACTTCCACTTTTTCTCACTCGCTCACTCTCGGACAGCTGGTATCAAGCGACGGAACGCGGAGTGCCGGCAGGAATTCCCATTGGTATACGAAACCAACGAGTACTCGACACTCCTTTTTTTTTTTTACATTTTATGTGCTTTTATATTAACTGGTGTTTTCTGTCTGTCTGTCTGTCAAGTTGATGGTGGAAAGGTTTTTTAAAATATTTTTGTTTGTTTATATATCGATTGTTTGAGTATCAAAATGAATAGAAAGTAAAGAATCTGGAGTGTAAAGGCCGAAATCGTATCGAAAATACTCGGAAAGAGCCATCTGATTAGCTGGGATGGTCTAATTTTGGTGGTATTTTCCATGTTTTTCATACTTCCTGACATTTTCCGGGGCTGAAATTTGGTGGGGAATGTTTTTTTCTATCAAGGAAGAAGTGATATAAATTCCAGAGCCCTAGCTCAAAATTCATTTTTTCGCAAATTTTTCCATATGTACCCCTTCACAAATTTTCGATTTTTCGAAGGTTCTGGGACTTTGACGAATACTTGATATTTCGATTGTTTGAGTATCAAAACGAAAAGAAAACATGAAACCAGTGGCAGAAATGCCGGAATTGTACCCAAAACATATGGAAAACCGATCCTGAAAATTTCAGTTTTGAGGTTTTTCCCATGTTTTCCATACTTCCCGACATTTTCCGGGGCTGAAATTTGGTGGGGAATGTTTTTTTCTATCAAGGAAGAAGTGATATAAATTCCAGAGCCCTAGCTCAAAATTCATTTTTTCGCAAATTTTTCCATATGTACCCCTTCACAAATTTTCGATTTTTCGAAGGTTCTGGGACTTTGGCGAATGCTTGATTTTTCGATTGTTTAAGTATCGAAACGGAAAGAAAACATGAAACCAGTGGCAGAAATGCCGGAATTGTACCCAAAACATATGGAAAACCGATCCTGAAAATTTCAGTTTTGAGGTTTTTCCCATGTTTTCCATACTTCCCGACATTTTCCGGGGCTGAAATTTGGTGGGGAATGGTTTCTTGCATCAAGGAAGAAGTGATATAAATTCCAGAGCCCTAGCTCAAAATTCATTTTTTCGCAAATTTTTCTGGGTATACCCCTTGACGAATTTTTCGGCCAAAAAATGAACTTTGACCTGGGGTTCTGGAATTTATACCACTTTTTCCTAGTTAAATACTGAATCACTACCTGAAATTCTAGACCCTGAAACGGTCGGGAAGGGTGTTTCAAAAATTTTATATTTTTCCAAGGTTCTCGGACTTTGACGAACGCTTGACAAATCAATTGTTTGAGTCTCAAAACGCATAAAAAACATAAAACCAATAACACAAATGCCAGAATTCTATGGAGAAACTCAGATTTTAGTAAAAAAGCTTAAGAACTCCTTATTTCATTGGAACGAACGAAGAGGCGTGTTGTATTGTTATTCCTTCAACGTCAGTGGGCGCGACAATGCGCATCCGTTTTCGGGATGCAATCATTCCTATAAATGTGCCGTTGCCTTCACTCGCCACCCTTCCACTCTACCCATCGCTCGTAATAGTTGCAGGTGTCTCTTTTCTCTCAAGTCCTTCGTCTCCATCCACCCGCTTTTCCCGGTGTTTCGCATTAAGCCCGATTCACAGTATACATTCGCTCACGCTTTACTAGAGAAAACAAGCTTCCACTGATTTGAACGTGAATATCATTCACTGTTCCTTCCAGATAAATTCATAATGTGCGGATGATCTTTATAGTCAGCTGCAAAGTCAGATTTCTTTAGTGTCGAGAAAGAGAACGAGTTCCAATGAAGAGACAGCAAGTAAAATCTCCGAAATACATTCTAATAATAAGAATGCGTGATTCTTTCCACGAAGAGCAAACAGATTATTTGAGATTCATGGGTTCTCTGATCTCTCTGATGGAGAAAGCTAGTACAGAATTCGCTGGAGAACATTAACATTATCCCAGACAAATGGAGTGGTTGGAAGAACCGACACTATCACACCCAGGAAACTCAGCGCATTTTCCGCCACTAGATAGCCGCATTGTTATTCAGAAGGCGACGTCGTGAGAACTTGGTGTCTCGGTCTTGAGACGAGCTCTTCTCGTCGGCGACGTCGTGGTTGAAAATGCGTCGAAAGCTTCCCTCTACTTCACCCTGTAAACTCCCTCCGACGTATTTTCATTCCTTAGCTTTCCTCTTCATTGTCATCGTCTTCCTTATCCGCAAGTTCGTCTTTCGTCTTCTTTAAAATCTTGCCATTTCCGGGACTAGTAATTCTCTCATTATTTCTAGGTTAGTCCTAAGAAGCCATGTTTTCGCAGTGTCGTATTTTGACAATTGACCGTTTCTCCTTGAGAGATTGGGAAGGATAATTGAACGTGAAAATTGTGCTGTCCTCACTGAGAGAACGAGGACTAAGTGTCGAAGAAAGAGACGAATGAGGTCATATGGATGAGTAAGGCGAACTCGATTGAACAGCTAATCGTGCTGCTTCCACAAAAGGGTACTTGCCGAGTGCTATTGTTAGGCGCGTTTAATTCGTTCCGCCCGTTATTCGAGAGGACAATCCGGACACCCTAACCGAATTTCTTCGTCTCTAAAGTAAACCTATATAACATTGTTTGATAGTATCTTAAGAGTGTCAAGTACAAGTACCGATTAATGTATTGTCCAAAGTATATTTATCAGTCGTCTATTAGTCAAATACTTGATGTTCCACTTGAGATAAAAATAGCTCTCTCTTATCGTAATCACTCGACGACATTCTTAAACTAACATGATCTCTACTTCAATTCTTCTTATTAAAAAAATAATTATCAGTAACATTCTCAATAAACTTATTCTTATTTACATATATTTTTTCACTACCTTTATTACGAATTCCGATTGAAATAGAAGTTCGATGTACTCGGAAAGTATCGGCAAGCTTTTTTCATGGTTGACAAACAGTTGATTGTTAGTCTTTCATGGTATTTAATTATGCAATCGGTGGAGTTTAGGCAGAGTTCAGGGAGGGCAGAGCTTATCGAAGCACAGGAAGTGTTTGAACTGAATATCGTATTCGATTGGTTCGAAATTGAATTTCAGTCCGATGGATAAACAGTGAATACAGCTTATTGTTAGAATGGGTAGACTAATGTTCTCTGTCTTTGCTTGCAGATTGTCAGAGCCAACGGGTGGTATTCACGATGGGACTGGGAATTACACGGCGGATGTGAAATGCTCCTGGTTGATCGAGAGCAATCCAAATTCCACGATCCGTATCCACGTGGAACAGTTTGCAACGGAATGTTGCTGGGACCATCTGTATGTCTATGACGGTGACAGCATCGAAGCACCATTGCTAGCAGCCTTCTCTGGATTAATGCACAATGCTGGTTATCACGTGCGTCGTGTTCCGGAATTGATCGCTCGATCAGGAAGTGCTCTTCTTCACTTTCACTCGGATGTAGCTTACAATATGAGCGGTTTCAATATCACCTACAAAGTTAACACTTGTCCAAGCAGGTAAAGCAGACACATTTCATTCTAGTATTTATGTTTCGTCTTATATTCTTAGAATATAATTAAATCAAAACCTGATAAAACTGAAATCGGCTTGTTATCAAGAACTCGTAATTAGTGAGATTAAATTGAGACCGGGCAAGCTTGGTTCTCCAAACACAAGGGGACACGAGTGATAAGCTTGTCCATGGTCAGGAAGTAGCACAGACAATCTCTGGGCTCTCTTTAAAAGCCTTCGGCACTTTGTCATTCTTCCTCAGTGAGGAGAATATTGATTCAGTAGTTGAATAAACGTTTATTCTCCAAGCAAGTAAATACGATAGGCTAGTGTGTTTGTCGAGGGATTAAAGGATTCATAGTTGCAGTAGTCAAGTGACCTGTGCTCTAACAGGTCTTAAGTTTGTCTAACTTATCTATGGTAAAGTCTGATGTTTTTCTTTTAAGGTATTCCCATGTCGATTGTTCCGATCACGGAGTGTGTATCGATGGGATATGCACCTGTGATGCCACATGGACTGGGGAAGCCTGTGATATTCAAGTCTGCCCGAATAATTGTACACACAGCTTGGGACAGGGCGAGTGCAATCGGGAAAGTCATCATTGCGACTGCGCTCATGGTTATAAGGGTAAGAAGAGAAGCAAGTCATTAGGCGTGTCATACTCTTGTCGCGAACGCTTGCATAATGAGCGCTTGACATAACTCAAGAGTAAGAGTGAACATGATCATTCTCTCTTCTATGTACAGGAGCGGATTGCAGCCAAAGAAGTGATCGTGGTTTCTGGGAGAGCGTGACTTTTACGGACTTCTCGCCAGAGGGTTCCGCTAGTCATTGTACTGTAGTTTGGAAGGATTCATTGTACGTGGTTGGCGGCGAAAGTTTTCATCGTGGAAAGATGATATATGTTTATGATTACAATGGCAACGTTTGGGAAACGCCTCACGTCGAGGGCAAGGTTCCGCTTCCGCGTTATGCTCACTCGTGCGTGCTATTTGGCGACAAGATATATATGTACGGTGGCGTTATACGAAATTCTAGTGTGACGAATGAGATATGGGCATTCGATGTGTCCGCTAAAGTCTGGGAGAATGTCACTGTACATGATAATTGTCTTAATAAGACTATGTGTGGCCCATTAAAGGTAAATAATTATTGTGTGTTCTTCTTTAATTGGTAATTCAAGATTGTTCTTTTTAATAATACAATATTTGGACACAGGTAGCCGGACATACCGCAACTCTCGTGCAAGGCTTGGAGAAGCAAGAGAGAATGCTGGTGATATTTGGTTACGCGCCTCATTATGGGTACTTGAACACCGTCCAGGAATATTCGTTTGGTACTCGAGAATGGCAGATTGTCCAGACTACCGGTTTCCCAGTGAAGGGTGGTTATGGTCACACGTCGGCGTATGATTCTCTGACCAATTTGATTTATGTGTACGGTGGATACGTGTCGGAATCCCAAAGTACACCGGTATTAACAAATAGACTCTATGCTTACAACCCAAACTATCGTGAATGGACATTGCTCACATCTGCCACATCAGCCCGATATTTTCATACGGCAGTTTTTGTGTCCCCTGGAGTGATGCTTGTGTTTGGTGGCAATATGCATAATCATACACAGCATTCGGATGGTCCACGATGTTACTCAGCCGACCCTGTAATCTATGATGTCACGTGCGATTCGTGGTATCAATTTCCATTGCCGAAAGAAATGACCGACTTGCCAAGATATGGTCATAGTGCAACCATTTTTGAGAAGTCCATGTATATCTATGGTGGCTTCGATGGCCAAATGCTGTCCGATATGTTAAGGTAATACTTTTATAGACTTCTAAAGAATATTATAATGCCAATCCTATTGAAATAGTATTTTTCAAATGTCTTTTAATTTCACAGATATACCCCAGGAAATTGTCAAGATTTGAACACGCAGAATCATTGTTTAAATTCGAGGACAGGGGTGAAATGTATATGGGATAAACGTGAGAGCAGATGTTTGCCAATCACGAAAGTACCACGACAGGTTTTACTTAATGACGATTTGCACGACGGGATCTACATGAGATGCTTGGATGACCTACCACCACGTGGGATGACGTCTCACAAGGAGCTGTGTAAACTCTTGACTGATTGCGTTGCCTGCGTTCAAACCTCTTATAACTGTGTTTGGTGTGGCAAGAGCTGTTCGCACGAGATATGCCGTGATAATGCGAACACACCTCCAACCAAGGCTATCATTGATCTAACACAGTGCGACGCACATACAGGCATCGAGTGCTTACAATTGCATACATGCCACGCGTGTTCGAGTAATCCTCACTGTATGTGGTCTTGGTCGAACGGGTTAGATCGATGCAAGCCTCAGTCGAAGGCACGCGATGTAGTCAGGCGTCTCGAATCGAGTAATGTGACCATCTTTGCGAATGGCAGAGAGGTCACTGACAAGACTTTGCAACAAGTTACAATTTTAAATGGTACCATTCAAGCACAACGCTTGACAGTCGATTCGTGTCGCAATCCGTGCGTGGAATACACGTCGTGCAAGAATTGCACAGTTTCTGATTGCATTTGGTGCCACAACGAAAGGAAATGTGTTGATAAGAATGCATATCCTACAAGTTTTCCGTATGGACAGTGTCGTGAGTGGACGACACACGAGGCCAAATGTCGTGCCACTGAAACAGGAAAAGAATGGTGTAGCTTCTATTCATCCTGTTCGAGCTGTTACTCGGATCCAGGTTGTGGATGGTGCGACGATGGTTCTGGGACTGGAAAAGGACTTTGTCTACCTGGAGGAGCTCGTGGACCTAGTAGTAGAAGTATCGATACATGTCCATTTGAACGATGGTACTTTACCAAATGCCCCAGTATGTAATATTTTAAACAAATATGTTTTTTTCAACTATAAATACTAAAGTTTAGAAATGTATTAATGTGGAAAATGATTTCAGCTTGCCAATGTAATGGTCATAGTAAATGTCTTCCTAACAGCAGCGTTTGTATTCAGCCTTGTGGGAATTTGACGTACGGTCCTCATTGCGATAAATGCATTCCCGGATACTACGGTAGTCCCTTAAATGGAGCGACGTGCCAACGTAATTACTTGCATATATGCTATGTCCATCTTTATTCGTAATGGATACCAAACAGGGAAATAAGATCGTCTTTTAATTTGCAGCATGCTTTTGCAACAACCAAGGCACGCAATGCACGAGTGAGACTGGAAAATGTTTCTGTACAACGAAAGGCATTATTGGGGATCATTGTGAACGATGTGATGTCTCAGGACTTTATCACGGGGATCCTGCGAATAAAGGATCCTGTTTCTGTATGTTACTATTTTTTTTTTTTTTTAGACAAGAAATGTTGGATATACTTTTGGCAGAAAGATAAAGGTTTGTTTATTTTTCTAGATGAGCTTGCAATCGACTACCAATTTACGTTCAACTTAAGTAAAAAGGAGGATCGCCAGTATAGGGCTATCAACTTCAAGAATTCCCCACCGAAGCCAGAAATTGACGCGGAGTTTTCCATTACGTGTTCCGTTCTTGCCAAGATGAATGTTACTATAAAAAAAGCAAACAGTCCAGAGATACCATTGCTGTTAGGTGCAAATTGTACCACCAGCATGTACAAGCACCGCTTTAGTAAGGCGGACTACAATTTCGGAAGCGAGGATAATAATACTTTGACCACGTTCTATGTATACGTCTACGACTTCCAGCCACCTGTGTGGATCCAGATTTCATTCTCCCAGTATTCCAAATTGAACTTACAACAGTTCTTTATAACATTTTGCACGTGAGTACTCGAAACTTGACTCTCAGGAAATGAAACTTAGAATCGAAAGCTCGAAAAATTCATTAGTCTGTTTATGTTGACTGGTTTTTTTTTTTTGTGGATCATTACTAAGGTGTGAAATGAGACACCAAACAATTGGTAAAGACGAGTCACTATCGGGGGCGTAGTTTCTTTTCCAGTTTTCCCATGGTTTTCTGTTTTTCCAAGCCTCAGGCAGTATTTACTTGTAAACTAGAGATTACATGCCACCACCCAGGTGCTTCCTTGCTCTGCTACTGCTGGCTGCAGTCCTTTGGAAGATCAAACAAAAGTACGACATGTACAGGCGTAGGCAAAGGCTCTTGGTAGAGATGGAGCAAATGGCCAGTCGGGCATTCAGTCAAGTCCTGGTGGAGATTGAAAGGCGTGACATTAGTAGCTCAGACTCTGAACGAAGCGAGACTGAGTTTACAAATTGTCGCAAGAAGAAGAAGGTCTGTTGTTCTCTTTTACTTCCATTTTCTTCATTATTTTCACTTTTCTAGTGGGTTTGTGCCAATCTTAGATTTGTCGTAAGTGCATAATGCACGGGTTAAATGGGCAGATAGTAAATCCAGGCGTATGCAAATACTTTATTATCGCGACCTTGTGTCTGCACGCACATACCCACATATATAGAAACATGTACTGTGAGTTCTGACCCATACGTGGTTGCGTAGGATGCCCCTAGTCCGATCGCGCTGGAACCGTGCTGCGGTAACAGAGCAGCGGTCTTGTCGTTGCTAGTCAGATTGCCTACCGGTGGAGAGCCTTACACGCCGCCTGGACAGAGCGCCGGTCTGGCTGTAGCGTCCGCGCTAGTGACGCTGGGTAGTCCACGGAGACCTTCTCAGGAATTGACGACGAAGGAACCGAAGAAGATACGAAAAACTGCCAGCCAACACCCGGAGTCCACTTGCATTTAGCGGTAATCCCTGAAAGTAGACGGCACGCGATCGTTGGCGTGCAACTCCGGAGCCTTAGACGTATTTCTGTGATCTTACCTACGCGAAACGGCAGGACTGTCGGTTGTACATGTATCGACGAACGAACACCCACGAACGCGCTCGGATACCGTCGATGGGAGTGCTCTGTGCTCCTCGCTTCGCACGTGTTAATCTAGCTCCGAGTTAAAGAGAGTGATCGGCCGCCGATTTGGATTCAGCAGCACCGCAGTCCGAGGTAAGGAAGAATCGAGTCATGATACTCAAGGGTCAGCTAAGCGCTTAGGATATCTAGATATCTTCACTTTCCTTGCATGAAAGCAAGGAAGTGCCTTTGCCAAGAAACTAACGGACCGCTCTACTTTACGTTACTCTCTAATAAACTCGTGGTAAGTTCCACTTCTTCCACTCGCGACAACGATGGTCTCTCATCTACGTCAGACGTCCGTACAAGTACTTGGCTGACTTTTAAGTTTCCCCTTGAAATACTTTCGTTCGTATCGACGATGTACAGTCTTGTATATAGATCTATTGACGAGTTTTTCTTTCCGTTTGGGGGGGTACAGCATAATCGAACAAAGTTTATCGCGCGGGTAAACCGCAACTCGTATCGAAAATAAAACGGAGTGTCTCTTTCTCTCTACTATACCAAGCGTAGCTCGGGTATCGTATCTATTGTTCTTTTATTCCCTCGTTCAAGCGCGTAATCGAGTTTATAGTGGTTAATCCGTTTTTAGAAATGTAAATACGCGAAACTTTCCGACCGAATGAAAGTGAGAGACGCTCAAGCCAACATAGCCTTTCTCGAACTTTCAATGTCACTCGAGGGCTTCTCATAGACAGGCCTACTTCGCAATCAGTTGTGCGATTTTTGGATCACCAAGTGCTAGAATTCGAATCATCGATATAGCGCCACAGTTTTCCAAGCCTCCATTCCATCAATTTCCAGAATCATTTTCGATCTCGGATATTACTTTTTGTCGTTTAAGTGCTTTTTTTTTCATGTATTCTATTCTGGCTGCGAAGAAACGTGTATGAGATTATAAAACTAATGATATTCGTACAAGTGACAATGCTAGCCGACGGTCTACTTACGATAAAACGAGTATACAAAAAAATTTGATACGAAATGAATCTCAGTGAATAGAGAAAACGCGCATGTAATCGTCGACACTGTCAGTATTTGTGCCAAATCACTTTTCATACCAAGATTAGCATAACTTTAAATACTATTGACTTGAAAGAAAGAAAGAAAAAAAAACTTGTAATAAAGTTCTGTGGTAGTTCAGCGATTCTCTATTCACTTTTGGCGTACAAATCCAGTACATAAAAATCGTAAGGAGTTTGCCAATGCATAAAATGCACCGGGATTGTTAAGTTCGATACGTTAAGATCTGATATTTCGTTGCGCAGTGTTATAACTCGTATGAGTTATCTACGATTAATGTGATTTTTCGATTGCGTAGCGCACGTCGTATTTTAGTCTACCGAGCCCGGCGGGTAAGTGTGGGTGTTGCAATAAAATGTTTCTCGTGATAGTTCGATGATATTGCCGATTGGAAAAGGCTCGCGCAGAGAGAATAGAGAGCGGTGATGGTGATTTCGCGTATCAGATGGATCTGCCTATCTCGTTCGAGTACGTTTTACATTTAACGAAAAGAGAGAGAGACAAGAAACTGCTGAATGAATCGTGATGTGTGCGTTTCTCCACGCGGCTGTGCATTTATTACTTTTAATCCATTGCTACGGAATATTCTGTATTCGCGTACTGATATTAGATTTTAGCTGATTAACGACCAAAAATTTCGAAGCAATCTCGTTTCCCCCGTTCTTTTTCTTGTTTTTTTTTTATATATATACACACTTTTACTTTGCAAAATAAATGTTTGCTCAGCAATTTACCGGTTGACCTAGTTATCGATGACTGCACGTTATTTCAATCCTCGAACGAAGGAAGATACTCCTAGGTCCTAGTTACACGTGCGCGCTTTAGAGATTTTGCGCTTGGCAAAAAGGTACATACATGAATAATGCAGGGACTTTTAATCGCTGAATATAGATTAAGTACGGCGCATTTCGTTTCTTTAATCGTTTTAATACTCATTGAGCAAGCTGTGTCCATCCTTTTGCGATCTTTCGAGCTCTATTTCTGCCTCCTCCTCTACTTCTCTATCTATGTCTTTCTTATTTCTCTTAACCGAGTAAGAATGATTTCGCTAAACCAGATGGGAGGGGGGCTTTTTATTATATTATATATCAATCTACGCTATTAGCGTAGATATCAATGCGAATAGAGAGCTGCCCTAGTTTTACAAAAGTATTATTTATTGTTCACCAATGTCTCGAATTCGTGTCATTACTTTACTACGTTCATCGATCGCCACGTACTTCATCGGAGCAGTGTCAGCGAGATGTCAGTTCACTTTATATTACACGCTCATTTTTTACTCATTTCAACAAGGCAGATATTGCTCGAATCATTAGACTTTTTAGAACTCTCCTTAGACAGGCCTACTTTGCAATGAGTGATACGATTTCTCGAATCACCAAGCCCCCCGTTCTATCAGTTTGCCAAATTAACTTTCGATTATCGGTCTTACTTCTCGTCATACGCCTAAAAGCTTCTTTCATAATTATGAAAATCTGACAGAAGACAGAATGCCAAAAGTACCTCGTATATGAGATTCCCTGTCATTCTCGAAAGCCACCAGAATGGCAAGAAAGAAAAGAAGAAGAAAAAGAAAACCGGCCGACTCGATCAGTGAATAGAATGCTTGACAAACCGTGCTAAGACCGTCCGAGCACCGTTTGAGAAGCGAGTTCATCAGCCCATTAAAAAGAAAGGAAGGACCTTCCGGCATGCGAAGAAACGGAAGAAGGTTATAAGTATAAAGCATGGGGTTTGTCCAATGTCGGAAGGGATGATCCTTGCGCGGATTTTTTTTCCCCCCCAACACAATGGGCAACTAAAGCTCTCTAATAAAGGAAAGAGGCAAAGGAGAGAAGTCTGTAACCGAGAAGAAAAAAAACGAAGGAACAAAAAAAAACTAGGGGCAAGCATGCAGGCATACGCTAAGAATAAATACTTAATATTCTAAGTAGATAGGGCTACCATTATGTGTAAGATATAGGCTTGCAAGAATTTTTCTAGGACACAATCGAAAATAATTTATTTTTATTCAAGCGTAAGCGATAAGGCTATCACTTTGATAATACGAGAACAGTGTGACGACGACAATGACGACAGCGACGATGACTCGAGTGACGAGAATGATGACGTTTAAATGAGAGGAAACAATGGGCGAGGGAGTGTACGATCGAAACCAGTACGAGCCTCTCTCTGTTTCTCAGTCGACACCACAGGGGAAATCCATGTATATGTCACATAGCTCTCTTTCCTCTTTCAATGTATATAGCAGTTGGATGAGAGAAAAAAGAGGATAGAGCGCCACAACGGTGCAGATTCCTCATTTACATATTGCCTTGTTCTTTTCATAGTCCAGCTGTTAGCCCATTGTCCTTAACATATATTGTTAATCGGCACGATTCGCAGAATGTCCAATTACCAATAATCAATTCATTAGTAATAATCAATTTTGTCAGTGAGTTCACATGTCTTGCGAGTTTGTTAGCCGCTTTTGCAGGTCTCGGGAAATAATTGATTCGATCGGTACGAGTAATGATGCCGAATGGCATTACCGGTGCTCGGAATGGCTTGTGGCTCGTTTGGACAATCGTGTACGGACAATCCTCTTTCCCCGCTGCTAGCAGGTTTGCATTCACTTTATTAACTCGGATGCAGCCGAAGCCGATTCAAGCGAATTTTCCGCTGGAGAAGCAGCAATTTATGAATAGAGACGCGCTCTTTTCAACATCCCCGCGCTTCGATTCAATCATTCGCCGGTTTTGCCAGGGAAACATTCGCTCTCGGAAGGAAATGCTTCTGCAAACCTATTAAAGATCATCCTATGAACGATCACCTTCTTTTCTTTTTTTTTTGCCACGGTTTTTTTATTGAGATCAATCAATCATTTTCATCGTCCTTCATTCGATCTATTCAACTTATCATCTAGTCTTCCAATGTTCACCATAAAATCCCCATGCCTTGTTAGAGGACAGGTTCGTGAAATTTGATTAAATGACTTTTGCTACTTTCATAAGAATTTTCCCACGGTTGTATTATTATATTAACTAGATTTTATTCTACATACAATGATAAATGATTCGTGTCGATCTCTTGAAAAATCGATCGAACTTTCTCGGCAAAGTGTGCCAATTTGTTCTCGGTCAAAGACTGGTCCTTTACATTCTCTCTGACTTACAGACTGATCTCAAAAATGAGTAGAACTTTGTTTCATCAATTTAATAATATCTTTCGTACGTTTAACATATTCCCATATGTTTTACGTAATCTTTATAATTTCTACAAAAAAATCCTTTCGCCTCTTTCTTCTAAATAATACTAGAAGGGTGTAATCAGGGAGTTGCCGAGAAATGACGAGGAGTATTGCGAAAAAGGATGGTAGGATTGTATGACGAAGAAGAATTCGGGAGAATCGAAGAGAAAGAGGAGTGGGGCGGGGATTGGATGGGATGGGGGATGGGGGGGTGAGTGGGGGGAGAATTCGACGCGGCTCAATACTTTAAAGACTGGCGCATGGCATTTTTCCCCCTGCAATCGCGGTAAGCCGAAGGCATATGGGACAAAGCTAGTGACACGAATGTTAAATCTAAAACTCTTAAACGAAAGAGAGAGAGAGAGAGAGAGTGAGAGAGGGAGAGAATCTGCGTCTAAAGTTGGCGCCTTTGTGTATCTGAGAAATGAGAGAAATACATGTTGCAGTGAATGTTCCAAGCGATAGAAATCCTCTGGCGTCCGGTACTTTTTGTGCCAGAAATCGCAGGGAACTATTAACTTTGTAGAGTACACGTTTTTGGTATGATAAGAGTGAATGCGAATCCGAGTGCGTGCATAGAAGAGAGAGAGAGGGAGAGAGAGAGAGAGAGAGAGAAAGAGAGAGAGCCGAACAAATCATATTGTATTATATTAAATGAGACAGATATTGTTTAAATAAAATTGATGTATATACAATCCAGCAGAGAGCTCATCCCCGATTGAACATCATTCTTTTCCCATCGAACGTAACAGGTTGCATCAATGTTGCTGATGTTTGCATAGTCTGATGATACTCAAGAATACCAGACTTGAAAAAAAAAAGCAAAAAAACACTCTTGTAAGGTACTTGATTTCAATTGAAGGTAGTGTGTGTTGGCAAGGACGAGCTTTTAGTAATTTGGAAGTTAGTGGTGTATAAAAGCAATTGCCAAGGAGCCAGGAGGGTAGTAATACAGTATATACACACGTGGGTTATTGATTGCTGGAGAAGGTAGAAACGGGTGCCCACCTTTCTCCCAATTAAATATGAAGGCTTAAGTTTAGCGCGAGAGGTACATATCGATTACCGCGGGCGCCTCGGTAAATGTCAATCCGCCAGGAAGCTCGCAACGATCTACGATTACAGCCGCGCGGTATGGTTGAAGTCGAATCAAACAGTGTCGTTGTTCTACTAGAATCGAGAGGATCAATGCTCTCTTGTGAAGTCGGGTAAAAAAAAAAAAAAAATGAAAGAAAGAAGAGGGAATCCTAGGAAAGAATCAAATGGTGCTGACTGCTCGACGTGATGTGCGTCACTGTGCGGAAAATGATCAGTGATGCGAGGACACGACCAGCCGAAAACCGGATAGCCACAGGGATCCGGTTAAAGGGACGAGAGAAAAGGTTCGCAACGGCGTGAACAACCAACGAATCCGTGGGAAATTCAGGATTGCCAGGATTCCGCTTGACGCCACCAGTCGAGAACGAGAGAAAAACAGAAAGCGCGACACGTTCAATTCACGGTCCACATCGCGCCAATCGCTTAACGGATTCCCGACCATCCAGCATTCATTAGAGGAACGCGCGAGAAAAAAAAAGAGAGGGGTGGGGTAGATGGATACGTGTGGCGAATGAAAAATAGATGGATGAAACAGGTAGATATTGGTCCATCTCGTGCTGGCCGATTTATTCCAACCTCAGAGAAATATCAAGTGAAGTATGATCTTTATACTGTAACATTCGTATGTTCGAAGCAATTCCTTCTATTAAAAAAAAATGAATCAAATAGCCACACTGCAAAGGGACTAGCATATCTAGTTGATTGCAATTCCTGAATATCGTGCAACTATTTGACGATGAATGGTGATTGAGCCTCGGACTAAAACTGGTCCAGAGTGTGAGTGAGTGAGCGAGTGAGAGAAGAAGGAAAAGAGAACGATCCCAATTCACCGGTCAAAGCTCTATGTTGACCATCGACTTTTAATGAAGAGCGTCAGAAAAAAAGCTGGACATCTTTTGTGAGTAGGGAGGCTCTATTAGGCGCTCACGAGGTTTAATCGAGGCTTCGGTAGCCCAGAGAGACACTGACGTTTCGATTAACTTGGGGAAGCCTTTGACTTTTGCCGCGGTTCATTCATCTCAAAGGTGTTACAGCTCTACAGCTAGATAAAGGCCATAAATCCTCACTCCCCACGTCATGTTTTAACGATCTCCTAGCCTTTCTCATTTAATCTTGCACTTCCAAATAGTAATTAATTGAATAAATACTTTTCTTAAACTAGTTATTAATGAAAAAGATTTCTGTTCGGTGGTTCGGATGAGCTGCAGCTGTTGCGACGGAAAAGCAGAACTTTAGGAAGTACGTAAAGACGAGCGTGTCGGTTCTGTACTGTGCTAGCGCGATTCTCAACACTTGGAACTAGAGATGATTCTTGCCGAGGGGAGAAAAAGGAGTAAAAGGAGGATCGGGCAAGTTCCAAGCGAAGTTATCGTATCAGAGCGCACGGCTGCCGGTTAAGGCGAAGCTTTCGAGACTTCCTTAATTTCGCCAGGGGACCCGATCGTATTTATCTTGTGGCCGACGTGAAATTGTGCCGGCTGTGGTAATCCGACGGAGCTAGAACACTGGCTGGATTCGCCAGGCTTAAACACGCGAGAGACTCGCAATTAAACTCTCCTCCTGGCAGCTCTTAATTGAAAGGTTCTCCCGAAAAATAATCCCTGTCGACGAGGCTTTCTACCAACCTTCAACATTCTCAAAGTTCCCTCGTCGCTACATCAGCTATTATCTTCCTGTGTACCAGGTTTCTACTTCCAAAATGTAACATTTCTCTCCCGTACACCAAGAATTCATGGTTAGGTAATGTAATTGGGTTGGTCGAGAAAGAACTTCCCTATTACATCGGTTGGCAGATAAAGTTTTAAAGCGTCCGACGACCCACATTTTAATTGCCAAAGTTAGCCGATGAAGCCTAGCTTCTGGCGGCCCACGCTAATGGTAGATCTTTCGTTGGGCGCCTCGACACTTGACGTGAAAACGGCCCATCCTAATGTTCCAACTGCAGCTTTAATACTTGCCAACTTGTGATATTACCTACAATCTCGTCGTACCACGCCTCCTATCTTTCTTTCTCTTTCTCTGAGACTTACAGCATCAGGGAAATTGGTCGGGAAAGAGCAGAGAATGCTCATTGGTGAAACTAAATCGTTCAAAGTATGACATTCGCGTTCTGATTCCAAAGCTAGAGCGACGGCCAAGTTGAACGTTAGCTTTTCTAACAGGAATACATATTTTTTTCGGCCAGAAAACTGCGGGCAGCCGACAATTAAGGCTGCCTAGTGGTGCAATCAGTCGGCCAGCGAAATGCAATTGGGCCGTCGGTAAAAATGATTGGGCTCTCAATTTGAGGCCGGCGAGCCGGGCCGAGACTGATTACAACCTTTTAATGGAGTTCACTGGGACAGTGGATGGTGTGCCGTTTACTTTCATCTCATTCGCGGCCAGCACTTCTGATCGTGACATTATCAATACGTATCCGATTAATATCGAAGGAGTGTGGGTGGGAGAATAAGCGCGTGGGTTGGCTTTGGTAAAGGCAGATGGAGCAATATCGAAACGAAACTGTTTTCGCGTAACAGACACGCATGGCAAGTCGGTTAGAGTAGGCGGACTCCTTTTTTTCAATCAGCCTTGCGCGGAACGTATCTCCTATCTGGTACGTGCTTTTACAAGCCGCGCCGACTCTATTGTTTCAGACAATAGTCGTTGAACTCTTTTCACGGCTGGCCTCGGAGGAAAAAAGAGCGAGAGGAGGCAGTGGTCGGTAGGGGAGGGCGCGCTCGCCGCCGGTGGAATCGGGCCGAGTGTACAAGACAATGAAAGAAAGGGCAGGCTGCCCTACGAGCGGATAATTGTCTCACTAGAATTTCCAGCTCGGCTGACCTCACCGCAAAACGTTCGCTCTCATTTAAAACGTAATAACCGTTCGTCTTCTCCTGTCCCCTCGACTTTTTTTCACTCGATTCACAAGCCCTACCGCTGAATCTACCTCACCTCCAATCCCCGTCGCACCGGCTGCGCGCGATACCTTCATCGATACACAATCTATCGTAATGGGGATAAAGACCGCTTGATAAATCGTTCTTCTTTCGCTCAGTACACGTGCAAGGCATGTTAGGAGCGTTTACTGCCGCGGCATAAATCATCCGACAGGATTAATGGCACCCTGTGGTAAATAGCGTGGGGATTTCAAGTTCAATTTGCGTTCGTCTCGCATCCGAGAAGCGAAGGATTCCAAAGAGGAATTCGATCTGAATGGTAGAGTTGGTGGTAAACGACAGATGCCTGTCATTCTTCTTCCGGAGGCTGAATGAAGGCGGATTCAAAGGACGAAGAAGCGGCAGCGTGCCAGCTTTGACAAACAAAAAAGGCAATTTCCTGGCAACGAGAGAACGCCAGTTTTTCCATTCTTTTTTTTCGAAGATCAATCCCACCGAAATCGAAATGCTGCGAATGTCGTTTGTCTAGTAGCAATTGAATGGTTGCTGCATTGAAATTCGGGCGTGGAATTAAATCTCTGCCCACGCAACTCTCTTCCCCTTTTGGTCCGTATTGCGCCCGTCAAATATTTACCAGCGACATTTATTATAACCGAGGAAATTATACGCGGGTAGTATAAATTATTTTCGTGATCCGGTAGCGCTTTAATTGGATGTCCCACTCAAATGTAAAATGGAAATTCCACCTACCTTGCAATACAGTCGAACGAAGGTGAAGGAAACATTGACCGGCCTTCGACGAGGTTAGGAAAGAGTCTTCATTGGCAGCGTTCAAACTTCCAGTATTTCAATACCAATTCTTGGAAAGATAGTTGGATGAATGAAGGTGAAACTCTACCGGCTGTTGAAGTGTTGGTTCGATTGAATCAATGTAAGATCGGCGCGGGTGGATATTTATCCGAAGGATTCGATCTGTTCCACGGTCGATAAAGGCCCTTGAGAGTGCCGGCCGATGGCAGTCCGCAGCCGGCCGCCGTTGCGAACGGATATTTCGCACTTCGCAACCACTATACCCTCTCGCACTTCCGCCTTCCAAATTCCCCGACACTTGTATCCTATCACCAATTATTCCCAAGAAAATTCGTAACTGTTCCCGTCGCTACCACCTTTTCCCACCGAATTCCTCGCTTTCCGGCCGTTCGGCTTGCTCGCTCGGGAGACTGCTGTGTGTTCGGGACAGCTCGTGTAAAGTGCGCCCGTGTGCGGAGGAAGTCGCTTTCAGTGAAAATAACACGTGAGAAGGAGAGGAGACTGGTTGGCAGGGGGAAAGAGCAGACGACACACACACACCGGATCCTTCTCTTCCCGCGTCTACATCGAAACCTATGTCTTTTGCGGTGGAATTGCGAGTAACAGTGCGAGTCTTACCAAAAGTGTCCAACTAACTAAGGGAAACTTGGAACGTGGAACGCGCGAAAGATTATAGGCAGTACTTCCCGCCAAGAGGATCCAATAGTATTGGCGCCGCTGTTTCCCCGATACGGTAAGCAAAGTTTCATTTAAAGTGTGTGACAGATGAGGTTACATTGTGAAGAGGTGATAGAGCTTGCGGCATATCGGACAGTGACAAGTAGCGCTTACCATCGGAAGTGACTAATTGCCGGTTATCTCGTAATTAGAATAATTGTCTGTGATGATGCTCTCCCTCCTCGATGGACGGTAGTTCGTTCGCTCTCTTTTTCCATCCTGGAGTCCGGAAGATAAGCAGGCAGGCCAACCAGCCGATCGTTCGTAAGTGTAGCTGTTCGTTAATAAACAAGAGCGTCCTCCCATCAAGCGCAATAAAGCTCGTGACAATAATCTTGCCGCGCCGGTGTCGAGCGCCCCGTGCCGATGACCGAAACCCTTCTCTCTCATCTCCCTATTTTCACTCCCTATTCTCACTCCCTGTTCTCACTCTCTCTCTCTCTCTCTCCCCATTGCCAACAAGTTTGTCTCCATGTTCATGGAAATGCATCGCCGAGTAAGCACAGGTTCCATTAGCGGCATCCATTGTCACTAATGGAATTTGTGCTTATCGGAAATTCCAGCAGTGACAGCGAATAACCTATTACAATTGGGATACTACGAAACTCCTTTGTCTTCTTGAGAAATCGACTCAAAGCATCTGTAAGTTTGTATCCTCCTGATCGAAAGGTGCATAAGCATTGAAACAAGAGTATCATTTATCACTATCGTTTGATGTGTGGCGAATGTGACGAAAGAAACGTTTAATCCTTTCGGTGATTGACACCTTGGTTATGTAGCTTATATTTGGTGAATCGAGAGAAGAGAAGAGAAGGCGACGGGCTGTACAGGTCTCTTCGGAACAGTGCGATTGTTTGACGAGCGTCTTCCGCGTGCAATCGTCAAGATAAACAGTTCCCGCTCCAATTGCTGCTTAAGAAGACTCGTCGTTGCATGGTGAAAGAGAGAAAGAGAGAGATGGCTCTCCATAGTAGGAGAGAGAATTTCCTTCAAGGAGTTCAAGGGAGCGAGCTAATTAGTGTGTGGTCTCTTAGCCACCCAAGAGAGAAAGAGAGAGAGAGAAGACGTGTGCAGCAAGGAGAATTCTCGGAGGGTCTCAACCCTGGCAGAGACAAGCGTAGAAAAGAGAAAGAGACTGTGATGATATCCGAGAAGCTCCGGTAGTCGCGCGCGCGGTGAGTTGAAATTTTCATTTGGCAGGCTAATGAGTTTTTAAGTGCTCTCTCTCATTCTCTCATTCTCTCCCTCTCTCTCTCTCTCTCTCTATTACAACGCTTCGTTAAGAAGAGAGAGCGAGTTAACACATTTTTACGCCCGCTTTCCCACCAAACGAACACTAATCTCATTCCTCAATGCATAATTTAGTTGTCGTGGTTTCGTGGCGAATAAAAAAAAATCCTTCCTTTTAATGGATTTTTACCGAGTTTCTTTGACAACTCTTCCGATCACTCTCTCTCTCTCTGTATCTCTCGGTGACATTTCGCAAACGGGGAATGCGGGCATGTGAATGTACTTCCGCAAGGTTGATTGGCCGCTCTGCCGTGCCATCGTATAATCAATTGGCCGGAGAGAGAGAGAGAGAGAGAGAGAGAGAGAGAGAGAGAGTCGTTTCGCTTTTGAACCGCTTATCTGCTTTCACACCATACGCTCTTCTACCACCGATATTTCTTTACCCAACCAACCACTTTTTCTTCGCTTCTCCTTTAATAACCACCGGCTTATTTGATCCCAAACCCCCCCCCCCCTCTCTCTCTCTCTCTCTCTCACGTTTGAGAGCTTCCTAGCATTTGCTTTGCGCGTCACATAGCGCACAGTTGGCGCGGCTTGCATCGCTTGGATCAAAGAGAAGCGCAAGCATAATTTTCGACGAGAGCCCTCTGCTATTCGTGTCAATCTATTCTCTCAGGGAGCTTTGCTCGCCACTTGCTATCATCGTCTTGTGTGTTGCGAGGTCGATTACCTTTAAACACTTTGGATATTCTAATGTAATAATACTTCAAGGCAGTTCTTTTATTTTATGGATTGATAAATATTTCTTTATCGTTATTATAAAATATCAATGTGTTGAAAGAGATGATAATATTTATTGGGAAAAAGGAGGAAAAGGTTGGTTAATATACATGTGTGAGAGAAAAGCTGACAGTGCAATGGGAATGCGTCGCTCGACTTTATCGCGCTATATTTCACGCAGCCAGAATCCGGAATCCGTGGCTCGACGCTTAATAAATACGCGAACTTACGAGGATCGAGGAGAGGAACATTTGTGAACTGGTATTCCTGCCAGCAAAGAGCCAATGCCGTTTTATTTTCGCCGATCGAATCATCCCCCCGCGAGCCTCCCCAAACCCCCTCGCCATCCCTTGTCGACTAAAGTAACGACTTCTGCTCCTTGCGATCTCAACTGGCGAAGGTGCCAGGTACACGTTTCCTGAATTTTATACGACCAACCAACCGGAAGAATATAAAGGTCTACTAGTAGTATAAGCACTTGTACGGAGAGAAAAAGATGTATAGGATTGATTTTTGTGATAAAAGTTGAAAAGGAAAATATAATAATAATCAGAGATTCTTTGATGAGAAAGAAGATTGTAATACTAGTGGAATTTCACAGGGAGAACAATTGTTAAAGCTCTTTGAAGATGACGATGATTCGAGCACTGTGTGTTACAAGTACTTTCCGTCATCAATTACGCTGATGGTTGCTCCGACTCATTGAGTACACTGCTTTCAGATCGTCCCGCCGTATTTAGTCGGGCGAGGTGAAGTTAGCGGGAGTAATCATTGCCTCTCGCGTCGCCGAGATATTCCTTTTAAAGTTCCTCCTCTCCATTTGGCCATTCAATTCACTGCTCTGTGACTGACTTCCACAGCGAAGGAACTCGTAACTTTGAGAGAGCGTCATTTTCCAAGCGATTATATGACTTTCCGACGGCCAGTTGATCTTCCAAGTTCTTGTTTTCCTTCTTTCTTTTTTTACCCAGCTCTACTTGTCCTACTCTTTCGATTATAGCACCCTGTAACTTCCTTCCGACTTTTAGAGCACCGAGTTTTTTTCAAGCGTATTTACTCACTGCAATAACATTCGACTGATTTATGTTGAGAGTTTGATGAAGTAAAAGATTCGTTCTTGGCATGAAAAAAGTTCTTACTAACATGAAAAAGGATTTTAAGACTTCTTTTTTACTTATATTTCTTTTATCTACCTATATTTCACTAGGAGGTAAGAAAAATATTTCATCTAACCTTCTTTCGTCAAAAGCAGACGCAAAGTCTTTCGATCCGTAGCAGTGATAGTCTTGAAAAAGCCAGCAGCGTCGGGTCTAGTCAGGATGATCCAAAGGAAAATGTCATTCGCATACAAGAGTGGCCGAAGGCAAAGCTTTCTTTTCAAAAGAGCACCGTTGAATACTCGTAGCGCTGTTACTATCTTCAATTCTTTAATTAGAAATATTACTTGAAAAGTTCGCAGATCTTTTTCTAACTTTGCATTTCTGATTGAACGAGAGTAAGATTGTAATAGGTCGACAGAAAATTCCATTGATAAAAGAGAGTGGAAAGAAGAGGGGTGGGTGGAAGAGTGGTGAAGAAGTAGTAGAAGAAGGTCTCAAGAGGAGTACCTAGCATAGCATAAAGCCCACTCATTCGGCATAATAAAATAAGCGATTTGCATGGGAGGTAGAAGCCTTCTGGCAGATAACGTTTTCCTCGATCATGCGCCTTTTACGTTTGGAGAGCGCGAGCATTTCGATTTACATTTCATATTTCCCGAGCAGTCGAAAGGGGGGGGGGGGGGGGGAAAGGTCAACAGAGCGCTCTGCTTCTGCTGCTCACCGCATTTTCACTAAGAGTCTTTCCTGATCGTCCTTTCCTTCTCCACTGCAATCTTTCTCTCTACTCAAGCGACTTAGAAACTTGAAAAAGCTTCACCACTAAGTAAAATAGTCTTTCGAATGACAAGAAAATTTAATACCTTTAAATTACCTATTCACATTTCAGCATTTATCGTATTCTAACGCATTGCTCCTCTCACAGAATCATATTTCATGGATTATTCCTCATCTCCTAGATGGCTCATCTTAAGAGTATCTTATTGTTCCGAAGAATATCGAGCGAGGAGTTCATTGTCTTAGGATCTCAAGCAGAGTACAATGCTATCCAATTTAATGATCACTAACCGTTTATACCAATGTCAGGTATTTCCATTGAATTCCGTTGTTGCTCGAAAAGCAAAAACCGGTGACTTCTTTTCCTGACCCTTTCATTCCACAAGTCTCTCAGCATTCCTTTGAGAAGTCAGTGTATCACACTTTCCTTCGCTCTCCACTGGAAAATTGCCCTTATCACTTACATTGATCTTTCTAAAGTGATTCATGATCGCAGTATATGTGTGTGAATGGTTAGGCGCACTGCGGACACTGAGAGAGTATAAGTAGAGTATGCTTGGACATGGCATAGACAGACAGTCGGAAGTATCCTGACTATCTGATTCTACTTGAATTCTTAGACACACTACTATTACAGAATAGTTTGATAGTTGTATTTATAGTTGTTACTAAAGCTTTGTTCATATTTTAAATGCAATAACCCTTGATAAAAGATGATGATATTTTAATGAATAGGAAATGAATGAATGTGGGAATGAACGTGGTCATTGCAAATAATGTGAATGGAGGTTAAGTTGGATAGCATGCAACGGAGTGTGCACGCCGATTGACCACAGCGCTTTTACGCATTGCGGCCTCGACCAGCTGGCCGGCTCCAGGAGTTTGTTTATTAATAGCTTCCGAGCGAGAATTCTCTCCCTCTCTCTCTCTCTCTCTCTCTCTCTCTCTCTCTCTCTCGATTATTTGTCTACTCTGTCGAGCGGAGATGTAATTCAAAAGGTAATATTTGCATACGCCAAGCTTCATAGCTCATCCAGGATCGAAACGATTCCTTTATGTCTGTTTCCTTCATCGGTTTCTACCTATTGTTATGGTACACGTGTTCAAAGCATAACCTCTCGATCCAAGTTACTTCGCACTTACTTGATAGGATCGAGGTCGAGGAAAGATACATTTATTATTTAATCAAGATAATAACTTTTCTCTTTTGCATTGATCAATGTGATTTTAAATGCAAAGTAATCGATGAATCATTCGTCTTCCAAATCAGTCTATCACATCGCCATCATTTTCCACTCGAGAAACGACAGACTAGAAACACCCTATTCGGAAATGTTGCCAATGCGATTTCGGTTAGACACGTTTATGTTAGTTTTACGTAATCGAAGTATCATATCGTTTATTACTAGGATGTAATATAATGTTAATAGTACGCGACGCTTATTATCCTGTCGACTAGAAATTACAGATTGCGCACGAATAATTAGCCGAGTTACGTATAATTCGGAGAGCAGCTGTGCTAGAAGAGCGCGAATGAAACTCACTTCTAACAAATGTATCCAACCCAATACAATGTAGTAACTTTCGTTCCAATGCCAGCGTAGCTTTCATCCCCTTATTATTTCACTAATTATTATCGAGGGAAATTACTCTCGAATTTCCACTGGCATATCCAGAATATTGTCGACCAGTTATTTAATAAAATAATTCGAACACATCGAATTTCTTCATTAATAAATAAGAAACAGAAGTGATATAAAATGTCACTAACAAATTCTCTGAGTTATTCATAACACGAGACAGCCAAATCTCTGCTACAGCACACAGCATCCCTTGACTTTTAATCTCCTGATGGAGCAGGTGTTCCTTCTTCTCGAGTAAACGAACGTACGCGCAATTACCACGATGTTGCATTACTCTGACAGACACGGATAAAGACAGTGGTCTTTTTGTCACATTCATTCTTAAAGGGAACATTGTCCCTCTCTTTTTCTTGGTACAAGAAATCTTACATCTTAAATTTGTAAAATCTCAATCTCTTTCTAATTTCATTGCACGTTGAATACCATCAGTGATTTCTCTTACTTGGGTAATACGAAGGTATTAATGGTACAGTATTCCAAGGAGACTTTTCGTAGAGAGGAAGTTTTCGTTAGATGCTGCCACTTGGAGAAATGGCTGGAAGGCGATGCCAAGGAATGCGATAAGTTAGTGTAGAGTGCGTCAGCCAGTCCACTAGGTAACTAGTGCGAGCAAGTCATCCGGAATGCACTGAGATACAGGAGGTTCCCTTTCCTAGCTTGGACTGGATAACTTGGCTTTTTTAAAAGTCTCAACCACTATTGATTCACCTGGATGGCCGCGTTAAGCGATAAGCTTTTACTCCGAGTATCCTAGCTTCTCCTTCGGCCACCCCTTTCACCACCCCCCCCCCCCCCCCTATCTTCCTCTTCCAAGTCTTTGGTACAGCAATTCCTCGATGTATCTTCAAACGATCGAGCTCTCGATCGACCAACCTTCTTTTTCCCTTCAACCAATCCCTTCTTCTTCGTCGTCTTATCATGCCCTTCGCCCTCGACAAAGGAATTCTTCGAGTGGCTACTTCTTTTTTCAAATATCTACCACTACCAACCCTGTCTAACTATATCCCAGAGAAAAGATTGATTTTAACGAGACCAAAGTGAAATCTGTCCTCGTTAAGGAAGACCTCTGCGGACAGACTTTGCTTTCCAATTAGGTTGTATGTAACTTTTCAGTAGTAAAGTCTGTCGAGTCTATCTTTACCTTGCGCGTATCATTTCCAAGGATATTTAATGGTGACTTTTCATCTTGAATCTTATTCTTTGAATATGAGCTGATAAAAAGTGTAAGAAAATCCATGGAAATCATAGATTCTTTGATCGAAAGCTTTTAGAGGTGAGTTTTCTATGTTTTACTTGAAATATTTCTCTTACGCGAAGATTGAATCCTTGATGTTTGCGTTCTCTCGAACGAAATACTGATACGAATCTCGTATGCAAATATTACTGGCGTCTTTGACGACATATATCCGCCTACAAGCGACAATCTGCTTCGTTTCGACTTACCTCTGCTTCAGCAAGTTACTCTTTACTTAGTGGGAATTAACGTGTAATCCTTTGTAATTGTTGCGCACATTGTAAAGCCGCGGTGAATTCGGCACGAGTAATATGTAAATGCAAATGCAGACAGATACGCATGTATCTCGCTTTCCGTGGACGAATTCAACCAGGCGGCTTCTTCGCTTTAACATTTAAAGAGCACAAGCTTGCGAGTACGGTGCTCTGAATAATTGGAGAAGCAACCGCTGAGAAGAATACCAGTTTCTTCCGTTGCAAATAACACAGCTTCCGAAATGAGAAGCAAGTGAAGTTGGTTCTCTCAATTTTTCACTGACACCTAACAACAAACCTTTTCTCACTAGAGTGACAAATTCATGTTTGCAAAGCAAAGCTTTCTCATATAATATTTCACCTGTTTCATATGTGTATTAGAATATCTTAGTTTTGATTTTCAGTAATTATTAACCAGAATTATTTCACTGAAATGAAATTAGATTAATTGAATTGAGCCAGCTAAGTCTGGCAGGTGAATTCTTAGTGGCTTTCGCGGGAAAAGCATGAGTTATCGGCGTCCCGTTTAGTCCGAGCTGTGCAAAACTTACGAAGAAATGTTGCTTCCTCACTGCTCGCAAGAGTCAGCGGGTTTGGTACAGTTGGGCTAATTGAATCGCGGTGAAACTTTGTTACGAAGTCATTTATAACTGATTGCGATCCCCGCAATAGTTACTGTCTCGTGACGTAGAATTTTGATATCTATAAGATAATCTTCTTAACAAATTATTCACAATCTGTTTTACTTGAAAGAGAATAATTGATACGAGTGAGAAAAAAAAAAGGTACGTGGAATCAATCAATTTGTAGTTAGCCTTGTCCTGACAAATAGGTCACTAATAGAACCGAGCGTTCCATCTAGTCGGCGAGGGGGGGGAAAAAAAAGGGGTCGATTCGAATGTCGTTCGAACGATCCTGGAACACATAAAGCTAGTTGACACGAGAGCGACGAGCAGCTTGTACACACAAGTGACTTCGGCATAATGATTGGTAAACATATCTGATCCTTAACTCAAACGATAATCATTGACCTTCATAAAATACCAACACCTCGCACTGACATATTAGATTAATGAGAATTTTTCCAAAAACAATTCTTTCTACAATGACTTTTCCTTGGATCCGATCAATTGATAGGTAGAATCGAAGCACCTGACATTTCCGAACAATTGGAGTTCACCTTTCGAATTCTAGGAAGAATCCATGTTGTTGAGGTAGTCCATGGCAAAGCATTGCTTGAGAGAGAAGCAATTGTTTTCCTCGAGGGAATCGATGAAGCAATGAGATCTTGAAAAAGAGAGAGAGAGAGGGGGGAGGGGGGATATCTGAGATTTCGTAGAAAGCGTGGCAGTTGTAGGGAAGAAGGGGATACCGGAAGTGACATATCCACCGGATTGCGGTAGGTCAGGCACGTATCTGACCAATATCGAGGGTGTTCGCGTGGCATACCAAGGACTTGGAAGCCGTCGAAGTCATCGAATTTCCTCGAACACAAGCCACAATCCTTCTGGCAGAGCTTCGACATAGGAATCTTTCCTAGTAGTCCATTAGGAAAAAGCCTTTTCATTTTCAATTGATTCAGCAGGCAAGTAGAAAGTGACACTTTCCAGTATCAAGGATAAATCTTTCTTATTCTACTTATCTATTTGATATAATAGTTTCCCTATTCGTCGAGCAAGAAGAAACCCAGCAACACATGCTGCGTTCAACACGCAGAAGTACAACCTGGTATTTAAACTATTTAAGCTCGTCGGAATAATTAATGGATGGCTGAGTACCAAGCGCCTTCGGAATTGGCCAACTCCACTTAAGCATCTAATTTATCCACCCACACATTCTATGATCGCCCACCCACCCCACCGCTTCCCCTCTCCTTTTCCCCCGTTGGTTCTCCAGATCTCAGGAAATTTTGTAAATTTCCCCGAAAGTCCTCGAGGTCCCCCAGAATTCCCGCGAAAACTCCCTGAGTAGCCGGCTGTACCAGATTAGCACCATTAAATCCGACCTGATTTCCCAGCCCGGAGAGGAATTTTCCCGCCACCCATTTACTCTTCGCCAGTATAAATCAATTGACTGTTCTATACTTTCGAAATGTAATAATTAAATATATGAAATATATTAAATATATTTATAGTAATTGAAGGTGATTCAAATCATTCTGAATAGTGGCGATTGACTATGTTCAACTACCTACGCATGACATTTCGAGGGAAAGAAAGGGGAAGTGGAAGGGTCGGTGAGAGGGGAGGGTCAAGAGGGCGCAACCAAGAGAGGAGGGTGATTCGAGAAGCGTGGGTGATAGCTGCTAGCTCGACTGCTTCTCACGATTTAGGCCAGCGAGAAACAAGCGGAGCACGCGGAAGTAGAGAAGGCAAAGCCGAGAGGGGAGAAAAAGAGAGAGAGAGAGAGAGAGAGAGAGAGAGAGAGAGAGAGAGAGAGAGAGAGAGAGAGAGAGAGAAGCTGGTACGCCGTTGACGAGGATAGAAGAGAAGCGAGGAAGGCGAGCACGCTCGTGCCAAGAATGAAATGAAATCCGGCGACTAGAGAACCCAGGCGAACTGGAGCAGCATCCCTCGGCCGAGATGTTACTGCTACTACTGCTACTTTACCATGCCAATGGTAGGACGACACGAAAACCGATTGAGCGAACGACAGTCAAGCAGGCAAAGACTGCGGAATCCCCCTGCGAATGCCCGCACCACTCTTTGCAAGCCTCCCACGATTTTTATCCAACCCATCGGTGACTTTTACTTTTATGTTGAATTTCCTTTCAATTGCTATTATTATAACACACATCCCAATTCAAATTGCTGATCGAATTAGATACACTGTGTAAATCAATGATTTTTATCCAACCCATCGGTGACTTTTACTTTTATGTTGAATTTCCTTTCAATTGCTATTATTATAACACACATCCCAATTCAAATTGGTGATCGAATTAGATACATTGTGTGAATCAATGATTTTTATCCAACCCATCGGTGACTTTTACTTTTATGTTGAATTTCCTTTCAATTGCTATTATTATAACACACATCCCAATTCAAATTGGTGATCGAATTAGATACATTGTGTGAATCAATGATTTTTATCCAACCCATCGGTGACTTTTACTTTTATGCTGAATTTCCTTTCAATTGCTATTATTATAACACACATCCCAATTCAAATTGGTGATCGAATTAGATACATTGTGTGAATCAATGATTTTTATCCAACCCATCGGTGACTTTTACTTTTATGTTGAATTTCCTTTGAATTGCTATTATTATAACACACATCCCAATTCAAATTGGTGATCGAATTAGATACACTGTGTAAATCAATGATTTTTATCCAACCCATCGGTGACTTTTACTTTTATGTTGAATTTCCTTTCAATTGCTATTATTATAACACACATCCCAATTCAAATTGGTGATCGAATTAGATACATTGTGTGAATCAATGATTTTTATCCAACCCATCGGTGACTTTTACTTTTATGTTGAATTTCCTTTCAATTGCTATTATTATAACACACATCCCAATTCAAATTGGTGATCGAATTAGATACACTGTGTAAATCAATGATTTTTATCCAACCCATCGGTGACTTTTACTTTTATGTTGAATTTCCTTTCAATTGCTATTATTATAACACACATCCCAATTCAAATTGCTGATCGAATTAGATACACTGTGTAAATCAATGATTTTTATCCAACCCATCGGTGACTTTTACTTTTATGTTGAATTTCCTTTCAATTGCTATTATTATAACACACATCCCAATTCAAATTGGTGATCGAATTAGATACATTGTGTGAATCAATGATTTTTATCCAACCCATCGGTGACTTTTACTTTTATGTTGAATTTCCTTTCAATTGCTATTATTATAACACACATCCCAATTCAAATTGGTGATCGAATTAGATACATTGTGTGAATCAATGATTTTTATCCAACCCATCGGTGACTTTTACTTTTATGTTGAATTTCCTTTGAATTGCTATTATTATAACACACATCCCAATTCAAATTGGTGATCGAATTAGATACATTGTGTGAATCAATGATTTTTATCCAACCCATCGGTGACTTTTACTTTTATGTTGAATTTCCTTTCAATTGCTATTATTATAACACACATCCCAATTCAAATTGGTGATCGAATTAGATACATTGTGTGAATCAATGATTTTTATCCAACCCATCGGTGACTTTTACTTTTATGTTGAATTTCCTTTCAATTGCTATTATTATAACACACATCCCAATTCAAATTGGTGATCGAATTAGATACATTGTGTGAATCAATGATCTTTATCCAACCCATCGGTGACTTTTACTTTTATGTTGAATTTCCTTTCAATTGCTATTATTATAACACACATCCCAATTCAAATTGGTGATCGAATTAGATACATTGTGTGAATCAATGATTTTTATCCAACCCATCGGTGACTTTTACTTTTATGTTGAATTTCCTTTGAATTGCTATTATTATAACACACATCCCAATTCAAATTGGTGATCGAATTAGATACATTGTGTAAATCAAGATACCAATGGATAATATATCTGACAAGTGGATGCCCGTAATTCAAAAAGTCCGATTCGATGAGTATCTAGAAAGGGATGGCTTTTATCAGAAAAGCCTAGGACACGCATCACGTATACGTGGAGAACGTGCCTGTTTCCACGAACCGCTTCTACCACTTCTCTTCCGTTATACTTCCCCTTTCATTCCCTAGTTCCAGTAAATAGAGAGCATCAAGCCTTCTACCATCCACTCGAATTAGCGCGAACGGCTGAAGAACCACTCATTAAGCTCCGATTACGATCAACCTGCTTATTAAGAACTAATTTAAAATGATTATACTCATCGATCAGATGAAACTTCATATCGTAAGATTAAACACGTCGTGTTTTTTTGTTTCTCTCTCTCTCTCTCTTGAAATATGTAGAATAAAGAAATTAATTTGTTCTATTGAACGTATGGTAAATTTAGCTGACTGTGAAAGTGTTGGAAACAAAAGTCGTATTCAGCCTGTTGAAAATGGCTCGTCGAATATTTGCCTCGATCCTGATTGAGCCATTGTTCCTTCATGACAGTAGTACTATCTTTTAGTCTCTCTCGACTAGCAGGATCGTACTGACAAATTTTCACTTACACCCTGCCAGGAAAAGCCCCTCGCTATTTTGCAAGGCCACAATGAATGCATGAGAGGAAGACGAGAAAGCTGTGCTTTGCACTTCGTGACTCAGAGATTCCTCTATCTCGACAGCTTTTGTCTGAGATCTGACGTATTTCTATCTCTGTGTGTGCGTGTGCGTGTGTGTGTGTGTGTGTTACGTATGCATCGAGGTCACGCGATTTCCTCTGCGTTGTAACCACTCGCCAAATTGGCGTCCACTCTTATTGGAAGGCCTAGTTTTCCTCGCAACATCACTAAATGTACTTTCTGACTCATTGGAAAGATTTCGTGCGATTTCTTCTTCCTTTCAACCAAGTAGAAAATCTCACTAGGATGTGTGTTCTTAGGAATAAGAGAAGTTGATCTCCATTCACAAGGAACAGGATGGAAAAGAGTATCTTGAAAGAATCAGGATATCGAGAATTCAGTGATCCTGCTGAGTCCTGAAAAATCTCCTGTGACAAATGACTCTTCGTTGCTAGTGTGTTATTTTCATTCTATGTAGTCGTTTATCATTCCTCCTTGAATCAACCACACCACTGGGAACTACTTTTCCTTCGTCTCTTTCTTCTTTTCATTCTTTCAACCTTTCTACTACCACCTGGCAAAGCTTAGTTTTATATTGGACATTGAATAAAAGGTGCACCAGCCATGAAAGAACTTACTATAATAGAAAGATTGACTCGATAAGGTTGATAGTATTGCACTCGATTGGACCAAAAGTCTATTCAAATATAATAACCCTTTTTTCCTAGAATGGATCAACCCTCAACTATATTAATCCCTTAGAAATCTGAGAAAGACTTTCGCGTAGAAGCGTGGGATTCGGATCATAATTCATGTGGAAGTTATGGCAGTTCCCCCACCCTGTTAAATGTCAGAAAAGTTGGCAGTTTGGGCGGTTAAATGTCAGAAAAGTTAGCAGTTGCTCGCACGGTTTAATGTTAAGGAAAAACTTGTTGCTTCTCCGTTGGATTTATCTTTAATGAATTCAACCTGATAGGATTGGCTTCTATATGATTTCTGTTGAGGAAAAAATACTTAATCGATATTTGAGAGGAAAGGTATTTAAGGTTATGTAGAATTGAGTTCGATGCGAGCGCAACCAGTGCGATGCAACTGCGATAGAGAATGCAGAGACACACGCTCTCATACATACCTCTGCTCCCGTCGGATAATGGACCGTAATGTATCTGCCGACTTATCACGTCGAGAGCTTTCTTCCGGCTTCATCTGCACGTTCTCTCTACTCTCCACTCTACGAAAGCCATTCTCACTCTCTACTCACTCTTCTTCTCTTACTCTTACTCCTTCACTCTGCTTTTCATCCCTTGTCATTTCTCTTGCTCACACTTTAACCCTTTGGGTTTCCAACACCCTGGCATTAAAGCAGCCGAAATTCCCACTCGGTCATCAAATAGGATCGTCTCTAGTTTCAATAGTAATTTCCATGTCCCTTTCGTTTGCCCACAAACCTTCTCCATTGTTTATGCTCCTCAGAATTCGATTTGTTAAATTATGAGAATATTTATCTATTATAATAGAAATGCGTGGGTAAAAATTATTATATATTATTGTTAGTAGGAGGTAATAATTATTCTTAGTTAATTGATAATAATTCGACTTTCCTTTCATTTTACTCGAATCGTTTCAGTTATATAACGAATAGTTTCAGTACTCACTGTTGATTTGTGATCCCCGAGGACTATTTGGCGTGTAAACATTTGCAGTAATTTGGTCATATAAGGGTAGGTGGAAACGCAGGGCAAAATTTCGTAGTATATGTGTAGATATAGAGTTTGGAGTTCTGAGCGTTGGTGGGCAATATGCGCTGTAAGTTCATGTACCTCCTACCCAGCATCCACCCACGTACCAAGGCATGTTGACATTCTCGTTGGCCCCGTAACCAAGCAATACCTTTATACGGAATGTGCATCGGAAAACCGCCATGTTCTCTTCTCCCTTTTTTCCTTTCTTTTTCCTTCTTTTCCAATCACACCTGAGCTAGTTTTCTTCTTCCAAAATTTCTCTCTCTTTCTACTAGTGAATCTTTTTCTCTCAATGCCTGCTTTTCTTCTCATTCTTCTTGTCTTCGTTCGAGATATATCAGGAACAGAAGCATTCTTGCAGCATCCGCTGTTTACGAAGCTTGTTCGATGAAGCGGCGAGTATCTGGAGCGTGTGATATGATTGATTTAGCTCATTCCCCTGAGAGAAGGATACTCTCTCTCTCTCTCTCTCTCTCTCTCTCTCTCTCTCTCTCTCTCTCTCTCTCTCTCTCTCTCTCTCTCTCGATACGATGTCTCGAAATTCGAATCTCTCAGGAATATCCAACTCGAAACTTACTCCTCGCATACGCATCATCCTCGGTTCACTGTATTCGCATTTGTTTCTCATGAACTTTTAATTATCGAAATATAGTAAAGCTTCGCCTGATGAAGATCGATCAGATTTATTCTACGTGTAAGATAGGCCGTGGACTGCTTTTATTTGCTCGATCGATTACCTGTACTTTTGTATTTTATATTTAATTATTTAAAGGAACAATGAAATATTTTGCACTTGATTTATGACTGTCGAATGTTAGTTGTGTTCCTTTTTACCAAGACTTAGAAATACGCGAGCCTTTTTAGCAAAATGTCCTGGCTAGTGTGTACATAAGCCTGGTTTTTTTCTGAGGAGTCAGACGCCTGAGGCGAGGCCGGACAAATTACAGGAGTGCTTCGTTGTCCGAGGCCGTAAACCGGCATATACCCCTTACACTGATCCCCACGAAACTCATCTGGTGTATAAGGTAGGCGAAATTCTAGCTAGACTAGGATTTCTTTCTGCTTTGTATTGCACTCAGTACACCTCTTCTTCACCGGCATCCTACTTTTTTTCCTTTCTCAGATTTTCCTAACCCCACTTTTCCCCTTCGACCGCCTTTTTTCATGATGACGTTTGTTCCATTTCGTTGCCAACTAAGAAGGATGAAATGGAACTGTGCTTTTCTTATGTTTCTCATTATTCTTCTCTTCCTAGGTGATTTTTATAACATTTTACTAGGTTTAAACATTTCTCTTCCGTGTGCGCGCCTGCTGGTCCAGCGAATGGTGCGCCGTTAATCCAAAAGGGTTGTGGTTTTCGGTCTGGGTTGCCACGCGGTGAGTGGTGAGCTCCCATCTGATCCCCATCGAACCCCAATTGTCGCCTAAATGTGCCATTAGCGAGATCAGCAGCACTTCCCAACACGCACACGCACTCACACTCGCACTCTCTCTCTCTCTCTCTCTCTCTCTGTTCTATTGAACCATTATCAGCATCCGAGCGCTCATTAACCCTTTAAAGCCCCTCTAACGCCAGATAGGATGTTCTTTAAACGACAAACACAACGTTGACCACCTGTTTTTATGCTGAAAGCATTGTTGTTTTTAGAATTTTAATTATTAAAGCGAATATAATGGATGTTATTTTAGAGTGTCAGTTAAAATGAATGATTCTTTTATGGCTAATTAGAAATGTACTATAATTCATGCTGTGGAATTCATATATTTTCGCGGAGATTGGAAGGACGCTTTTTTCCAGGGTGCGCTTTTCCTAGGTTGGTCGAAGCTCGTCCGGAGAAGAGTGCGATCTCGTAACTCGGTGGCGCGCAAAAAGTCTCAGCGGTCCAGAGATAAAGTGAGATAGCTAGCGAAGGCCTTCTTATTTCTTACTATGCCACCTGGGAGGTTTCGGTGTCGGATGTTTAATTTATTCGTGTACTCCGCACTTTGAATAGCCTGTTTACGACGACATTCGACCAATTCGAGGTTATACATCGTACAAGTCACCATTTTTCTTTTACGTCACGTAATTCCTTCTTTCTTTTGACAAGAACTGAACACCTTGTAATCTTGTAATTATTCTTCGTCGTCTGAAAGACGAGTCATTGAGATGATATCCGCGACATCCTTGGCAATTTCTTTCGTTCAAGTGACGAATGGAAAGAGCTACTACTGGAAAGGGTAGCGTAATTTCCGAAGGGCGCGCTAACTAAATCTTCTTCTGGACGAGCGTACTAATGAGATGGTTGAAGAAGGCGGGGGTGGGGGAATTCGGAGGGACGAGAAAGACGGAGTTAGTCGATGACTCCAAAGCGAGCTATCGTAAATTGGAGCAACCCTCGTCCAATGGGATCTCAATCGTACCATCTGAATCCAAATTCTCACTGCACTTCTACTAATATGATTAAGAATTTCGTACTTCCTAATATGCTTAATGAGCCACTCCACAAGGAATTGGTCGAATCGATAATTAATTTGCATTACATCAAATTCTCCAATATTCGAATATCAATAACAGTGAGGGGAAAAAAGCAGAATTCCTGCTTTTAAAAGATAGAAATGCGGTAGTCAGAGGAAACTTGTGCCACAAAGAAATAATAACACGCCGGGCGTGTGCGAGCGTGCAAGATTTCCACGTGACAGGATTACTGAACGACGAAGCATGCCGGAAACGTGATCACGCCCGATCCTGCCACTATTTCGTCCTTCCTCCACCCAACAGGAACGTGATTCCCGACTAAAACTGTTTATTTGCCCAGCCTAACTAGTCACTGCATAATGATTTCCCTAGGATTGTTCGAGGTTAGGTTTCCTCTCATTCCTGCGCAGCCACACATTCGTGGTTCAGAGTATTCCCGCTAATGTCACGGAGGATTTCTTTCTCGCTGCTAGATTTGTCAGAGCCGATTAATCGTCTGCCGTTGCACAGTTTGCAATCTGTTACGCTTTGAATATCGATTCTCCTCTCGGCAAATAGAGATGAAGCCCAGAGAGAATTACGCTCGTCTGTCAGGTATCCTTGGTTATTTGCAGGATTGATTCTCTCTTAAATTGAAGAGAAATGTTATCGTCGATGTAGTTCGATCAGATCAGTGAATCCTTTAGGTTTCTATTGATAGATCGGTTCTTTGAGATGAAAGCAAAGTAGATTTCAATCCGTTAGTATAGTCAGCAAGCAATTGGTCAAGGAAACGTTAACATCCGAATTCCGATTAAGATCTAATCCAATAGAAAGGACTAGAAATTGACGACTAGTAGAGACGAATGATTCTAGTCGGAAAGCAATTAAAATGAGTTGGAATAATAAATCTCTGAAGTAGAACAACCATCGTATTTCTAGGCACAATCTACTTCAGGGATTTTAGCTTTTGCAATTTCTTGCCATCGAGAATACGTTCCGTAGCTAGCCGGAACTTTCGTTCTAGCGAACGGCACTGGGATTTACATGCCAGTCGATTTCCATAGGCCGGGAGGGCTTTTGCAATGCAGATATCACGGAAGAGAGTAACGGAATGGTCCGCGGCTGTGTCCGCCAGATGATAGCCGACAACGGAACTGTCTGTTTGTTCGTATGATAAATACCACCGACATATTCGCTTGAGGGAAGAGAACGCGTGTATGTAAATAGCTTGGGGCGACATTGTCCTAGATGGAATCTCCAAGAGCCACTCACCCGTCTACGAAAACTTATGGTTTCCCGAGATCTCTCATCCGACGTGTTACCAATTTATCTACTCTTACATAACCTGCATCTTTCCCCCCCCCCCCCCCATTTTCATAAGATTTACATCTTCGTGCTTCTGATTGAAGCGTCAGATCCACTAGAAAAGAGACAATAAGAATACAAAATCATAAGTGAACTAGGGTGAAGGTTAACCTGCATCTTACTGGACGAACTACTGTGTCAAGGAAAGATACATTTGTCCTGTGTGAACCATGATATTTCCGCGGGAAACTTGAGCTTGTTTACTGAAAGCTTGCCACACGGACAGCTCCATCTTTCCCCTCTTTCTTGTAACTTGTCATTACTGTCAACATACGCTTTCATCGTCTATCATATAGAAGAAAAGATTCTTTTCGAAAGGATATGTGAAAAGTGAGGTTAGGCAATGAAATGGTTCTATATTGAAGATCTAATAGAAATACGTGAGTTATAATCTCATGGAAATTATTCAACAAGAGATAAGCTAGATTCTAGCGTTACCCGAGGGATATTCTAATGCCGTGATCTAATTGGAGTCGACTTAACCAAGAGTGAGAGAGAGTGAGAGAGGGTCGAGCTGGCGCATAAATCGGGTTGAGCAATTAAAGATCGACCCTTAAGAGAAGTGTCTAACTGAGCATATTAGGCCCTTGACACGATTCCCCTGGTAATATCTAGTCTACCCACTTCCTTAGCCGACTCTCTCTCTCTCTCTCTCTCTCTCTCTCTCTCTCTCTCTCTCTCTCTCTGCACTCCATTGGACCTCGCTGATTAATCTTCCGTCACTCTGCGCCTACGGGCAAAACCTTCTATCGTGCTAGTTATAATATGCAAATATCATTGGAATACATAAAATTTAGGAAAGTCAGAATAAAGTTGTAAAAGTCGAGATTTTTTCATGCTTGATAAATATATATTTCAACTTTAAGCAAAGTTGTATGGTTATCTAGTTTTATATATGTCAGGACCCCCCCCCCCCCCCTTTTTTTTTTAACTCACAGCTACCAAGTTATCCGACGATCTAACTCGCTCTGTGACAGATACGACCTTTTTTTTTTTTTTTTTTCACGTAGCGTACGTAGAATTTTGCAGTATGACAGCCACAGAGACGCAGTGCAGTGATGGTTGCTGGCTCGTCGAGCTTGTCACGAAAATACCTGATTCGCTGGCGCCTCTGATTAACGCACGTTTCGCACTCTATCCACATCTTTTTTCTCTCTCTCTCTCTCTCTCTCTCTTTTTTTTCCCTGTCACTCGACTCTTTTCTAGAAATGTTTAATGTAGTTCTACTCGTAGTGGTTGTCCATAGTTGTTCAGGACAAGTATTTCAACGAATGCTTGGGACTGCCGAGTAGGTCGCTAGTCGATTCTTCGAGGAACTAATTCCAAGTTTCGCGAGGGTCGCAGACTTCCTATTTTCTTGGTGATCCGTGCGCCGTCTCTCGCACGTCTCACCAAGCTTCTACCATTTCTCTCGGCAATTTCTCTCCTACTAAAACTTCACCTTTTTCATTGAAGTCAGAATTCAATGAATTAATAATATCCAAATCATTGGAATAATTTTTATTCTACATACTTTTGAATTAAAATCATTCACCCTTACTAATCTTAAACTCCTGCAGCCTCGACTTTACCAAGTTCCAATCACGCTGGCAGATCGTGTAATTTCAAAGTGATGCTTCGGAGCTTGATATATTCCAGTCACGAGCATGCCAAGTACTCGGGTTAATGTAAACAGGACGGTTCGTGGTGGTGTAAACATAAACAAAGTGTTAAAACTTTCCAGTTGAAATGCTTTCCTAACTAAGAGAGAGAAAGAGAGAGAAAGAGAAGTAGAAGGATAAGGGTGAAAGCGGAATGATTGGCAAATTCTAGGGAGATTGTCTGCGTTGTTGGCGAGCCATCTGCCTTGTTGTAGTAGTGTGCTTGCAAGGGATGCTGCCTCGGTGGATCGAATTTATTTGGTATTCCAGTGGAACTTCTTCTTGTTTTACTCGCAGGCATCTTCCTTGTTGTGTTCACGCAACAAGTATGTATACGATTAAATGCCACCTCTGAATAACTTTAAAGGGTTGACAGAGAAAGAAAGGAAGAAAGACAAGAATTGTATTTATTATTATTGTTATACGAGCAATAATTTCTTATCAAGTATATTCTTTTCGTGAGACCCTTCAACTCTACTTTCTCACCCTTTTTCGTTACCAAGAAGCCTCAGGCTGATTCCAAATTCCCAAGAGCTCCCGCGCGAGAAGATAATGAGTGACAGATCGTTCCACGTCGCCTCGAACTCTTAGCGAACAGGTGGTGAGATTTCAATTTCAGATTACGACTTAGAACGAAGGAAAACGAACAGTGACTATTTTCAGTCCTTCCACTGAGAGAGAGAGAGAGAGAGAGAAAGAACATGCCAATAATAGCACGATAATCTCCTTGTCTCTGGAACATTTCTCCTACTTCCTTCCAAGTATCCACCTCTATTTTGCCTGGACATAACCCGACCTCGCGTATTTCAACCAATTGCTAATCAATGCCGTTCCAACCTACACTTGCGAGTTATTGTATTTTTATTCACTTGTCAATACCAATCCAAGCGACAGAACAACAATGAATGATTTATAAAGAATAAGAGAACAAAATATTAATAAAAGAAATTTCTTAAACAATTCAATACTACATATATTGTCGAAGGTTTCACTCAAAAAGGCAGAATATCTTCATTGGTGAATGATGTTCGAAGAGGAGCTTTCAAGTTCAAGAGAAAGAGTTGAAAGAGCTTTTGAGAATCCTACCGACTTGTGTAGAGTGAGTAGTGTGCATGAGATCGGAAGGTTTAGGCATGAAGTAACAAGGGAAACTCGTCGCTCAACGTAACGAAGGAAGCTCGCTCGAGTTCGTCCTTGTTTCTCGAGCTCTCTCCATTTGCGGGAGGGGTAAAAAAGGGGGGGGGGAGGAGGAAGGGTTGGGGAGTGGGGAGAGGGGGGGCCCAGTCTGCTAGCGGCTTTATTAATTGGGTCAAGCCTTGCTACAAGACTTTTCTGGCGAATGCCGATAAGCCACTAGCATCGTTCCCGTAATTATTTCGAGTGATCGTCGACACGTTAGCTCTGCTTAATGATAGGCGTATGTTGCCTGGCTACTTGATAGTTATCATGCACGACAATAGTTAATGAATTCTGTCTGGAGGATGCTGAATTGTTACTTTATTTGCATGCCAAGGCTGTTAAAGTTGCCGGTAAAATGTTGGGAGTCCTCTTAACGAGCCAACCTCCTACGTGTTTTAAGACAGGTGTATTCCAGCAGGTAAAAACCAAGGGAACTTCTCTTTGGCCCTGATCTCTCTCTCTCTCTCTCTCTCTCTTGCTCCAATTTTCCTCACTAAGCTTTTCCTCTGGCGTGGGCGTTGGAGGTGTGCCACGTGATGAAAAGCGGCAGTGAGAAATGGAGAGGGTGCTTGGCACGCGACCCGGCAAGGCCAAGAGGTGGAAGGCCATTTTATAAGCAATTAGTTTCTCCTCTTTAAGAAACTGCCTACGCCTGTACCACTTCACTGTCCTTCCTTCAAGAGCAATCGGCCTCTTTGCGATAGCCGAATATCCAGCTCTACTCTTTCGGACTTTTATCATTTCGCCGAGGGCAGCAGCGCTACTGTCGAATTCTTTATGGCAAACGAATCTTTTTTAATGTATATGTTTGAGTAATGTCAATTAATAATTCTGGGTATACACATACCGATTGGATAGAAAGGAGTTGCTTTGAAAGAAAAACGAAAGTGGTAGTAGCATGACTGGGAAATGGGACGTTTGTCCCAAGGGTATAACCCAGGCCAAACTCTTACCGTTCAGTCTTGCATCCCGATTTATGCAGAGTTCTCTCTCTCTCTCTCTCTCTCTCGTCTTTCTTTCCCTCTCTAACTCCCACGGGAATACCTTGTCCTTTGTAAAAGGACGGTGCTCGCACTCGGCAAAAAGTGTGAGTGCAAAAACACTGTTGGAATGTATTACGCTCGGCTTAGACTTGGCAGGCCGGAAGTGCGATGGGAAATCGAATTGCATTATTTTACTGGTCGAGTTATTCGAGGATTCGACGAATTCCACTTCTGTGGAAATATTGTTATTCGATGGTTCAAATAGAAAAGTTATTTTGGAAATTAGAGAATATTAACGTCATGATTAGAGAGATTTTAGTATAGCTAGCACATTTTACTATGTGTTCCGAGTAATCCCACTGAGATTCTGAATAATCCGACGAGGGGATCTACGGGTGATTTGTTCTAGCACACCCGCTAATCTCTATTCTCCTTCCCCCGTTGCTTTTTGTTCCCTCTGTCATAGTCACTCTTTCCCTCTGGCGTCCTACGTGCTTTTATCGGTAGCTAGAACGTTCATTTATCATATCCAACGACACCCACCTACTCTACGGCTAATTTAGCACTCATCCCACCAGAAAACCTGACACCAGCCACTTCATTTCCTTGTTCTCGACATTTTCCTGGGATTCAAGCTTATTTGGAATTCGATTGGCTCGATTATGTCAGTTGAAAAAATAAAAGAACTCTGTAAAATGAATAGATTTTGATATTATGTTTGTCACTTTCTCTAAGGTGCGAATCATTTCAGCCAAAATGTTGTCTGAAATAACCCTTTGTTTAACGTGTGGATGTTACATCCACTTTCAGGACGGGTTTCCCTCATTAAGCTAATTATGAATACCGCGGCGACGGCGACGACCTCGTAGTCACCCCGGAAGTATATTGCGAAGCAGCTGCAATGCGTGTTTCGCATTGCAGAAATGAAAACATTAGGAAGGAACCCAGCTAGTTCTACATATGGCGACATATGTAAAAAGCTAGCGGAAAGCAGGCAAAAGCAAGAAGATACATACATATAATGAGTACAAAAGACCGTATAAATTTTAGCTCGAGAGCAACTAATTATACTATATATGTTTTTATATTACCTTGTGTTTTCTGTCCGTCTATTATCTTGCTGCTGGTAGGACGATTTTTCAACATTATAATATGCTATATTTTAATTACCCCTTCAGATTTTTGCGATTTTTTCAAGGTTCTCGGACTTTGACAAACTCTTGATAAATTGATTGTTTGAGTATCAAAATGGATAGAAAACATAAAACCAGTGGCAAAAATGCCGGAATTGTACCGAAAACACATGGAAAACCGATCTTGAATAATTCATTTTCGAGGTTTTTCCCATGTTTTTCATACTTCCCGACATTTTCCAGGGTTGAAATTTGGTGGGGAATGTTTTCTTGCATCAAGGAAGAAGTGGTATAAATTCCAGAGCCCTAGCTCAAAATTCATTTTTTCGCAAATTTTTCCATATGTACCCCTTCACAAATTTTCGATTTTTCGAAGGTTCTCGGATTTTGACGAAACTTCATAAATCGATTGTTTGAGTATCAAAACGGATAGAAAACATAAAACCAGTGGCAGAAATGCCGGAATTGTACTGAAAACACATGGAAAACGGATGTTGAATAATTCATTTTCATCCAATTCTGACGGTTTTTGCCATGTTTTTCATACTTCCCGACATTTTCCGGGGCTGAAATTTGGTGGGGAATGTTTTCTTGCATCAAGGAAGAAGTGGTATAAATTCCAGAGCCCTAGCTCAAAATTCATTTTTTCGCAAATTTTTCTGGGTATACCCCTTGACGAATTTTTCGGCCAAAAAATGAACTTTGACCTAGGGTTCTGGAATTTATACCACTGTTTCCTAGCTCCATACTGAATCACTACCTGAAATTCTAGACCCTGAAACGGTCGGGAAGGATGATGAAAAAATTTTCGATTTTTCCAAGGTTCTCGGACTTTGACAAACACTTGATAAATTGATTCTTTGAACATTAAAACGAGTAATTGACAAAGAATCAGTAGTATCAGTTCAAGGGAAGTTTATCTTTGAAAGGGAACTGATCAGGAATTCGGTGAAGGCAGTCAGGTTGATCTCCTTCCAGGAGAAAAATTGGTCGCCGCAACAAAAACATCAACGATTGAACTGGCGTGCTTCGATTTTCAAATGCTTTTAACATCCAAAATCCTCTTTCATGTAACTGCGAGTATAGTCCCGGTTCAAAACGACAGGAACCACAGGACGAAGAATGGAAAGCAAAGATTGCCACGCCAGTGGCAGAAGTGTTGGGGAGCAAATCGAAAGGAGTTTCTTGGTAATCTGGATCAGGACATTTAAGCGGTAGAATCTCAGCTTGTCCATCCAGGAAGCAGCTTGCCGAACTTTGATTCGCCTTCTCCTTGAAAACCGAGGATTATCCGGGTTCCACTTGATAGCCGTGAAATTGGGCTTGGATGCTGCCAATGCCGTCGTTCCTTCCAAAGATTAACATATACCACTGCCATCTTCTGCCATTGACACTCGATATCCCTTCAATCTACTTCGCCGAGTTCCAACCATAAATACCACCAATCCCAACGGAGAATCACATCCTTTCGACATCTAAGATCACGCGATTTAAATTCTATATTATCGGCATTTGGATTTCTGTAGTCCATGACCCTTTACATTCATTTTTTTCTGGTATTTTTTTTTTTTTTTTTTTATCAAAACCCTTTAAATTCAATTCACCAAATCTCCAGTTACTTCCATCGATAAACGCTAGAGGGTAGAAGAGTATAGAACTTTTAGTTACAACAATAAGTGAAAGGGTGCGCTAGATGATTTTTCAATCTGTTGGTGGCATTCGAGCAACAATTTGCGGAGTGTTCACGATGCGTTTCCTAGCGTTTGGAGTCAGTCGAGCGGATGGTTCGAGCAATTCAATTAACCCAATTGACTCGAGATAGCTGACTGCGCGGCCCTAACACGACACACTGTGCGAATGTCAATATTTGTCAATGGCCAAACGGCAATGGCCGACACCATCCTCCTATAAATGTTCCTCTTCGATTTCGCCCGATACCTTCGAAATATATTTACCATATCTATTCTCTATTCAAATCCCTGGGATATCTTAACACTTGCACACTAATTTCTACTGTTATCCTTTCTTCAGTTATCCTTAATGATATTAATTCAACACAAAAACAATCTCTTAGGAAATCACTTACTTTTACATCAGATTAACTCAACCACTATTCACTCTAGGCCAACTGGTTCCATCTCGAGTTGCTCTCTGCCCTCTACACAACCAAGTATTATCAGGAAAAGCAAGCCACTCGCAGTGCTCCTTTGTACCAATAGATAGAGCCGTCAGTGGATCTGTCGTCTGCTGGGCGCCCACTGCAAACACACACACACACACACACACATATAGAATCTCTTCTCCTGTTAAATATACGCGTTCCTATACTCTCGTATTATGTGGTGGTGGTCTGCTGTTGCTTTGAGCAGTGGTGCGCTACGATTTGATTCGTGCTAATTCGTCCTTCCAATTCGAGTCCACGTGTTCTCTCTCACTCTCTTTCATCCTCTGCGACATATACGCACGAATCCACAGGATAGGATTTGCGAGTTAGAACTCTGCAGATGTCATCCCTGAGAAAATCTTTCTATTTCTTTTGGTGTTAAACGAAATGCGATCCAATTCGATCCAATGATTATACAAGGACGAATATGTCGATTAGGTTAGGTCACATATGTTTAGTTTGACTGTGTAAATTGTGTGGATAGATAGGGCATGAACGTAAATAGAAGATGAAAGAGGATAGAATGATAGGTCGCAATGGGAATCGGCAATGCTTCCGGGTGTGATTCGCAAATCGCAATTTATCAGGGGAAGCGGGAATGTTTGCAGACAGAGGGCAACACTAGCGCTGCCAATCGGAATTCACTCGACACGCGGCAACGACGTGACCTCGGTTTTCATTAGTTGATTATCATTGCTTTCCCATTCCTCTCCTCTATTTACCAGAATTCCCACATTCCCTCGAAACGACGGATTTGCAAAAAGTCCTTGTTCAATTGTACCGGGAATTTTCTGTAACGTTCTCTGGGAAATGACGTTTCAGAGGATATGCTCGCTTCGTGGATCGCCAATGGAGCTAATTAAATCAGTAGCTACTGCAAATCTGCACTTCCCTCGGACAAAGCCTCTGACGAAGCGATGGCTACCGTCGAGTTACGATGAGAGAGAGAGAGAGAGAGAGATAGAGAATAATCGGAGACAAAATAACGATTTGTCGAAATAGAATTCGAAGCTCCTTGGAAACAACAGGATTCTCCCTCTCTTGCTTCACTCGCATCGCTTACTCTTAACAATGGACTAAGATTAAACATTTTGTTGGAATATTCCACTGGTACACCTAAGCTTTATCTGGACTTCCGGTGCCTAGTAAAGTAGAATGCCGTTCAAAAACATTGAAATGTAAATAAAGCGCGAAAGTAGTCTTGCCTCACAAAAAAAGAATGTGCCACATTCCATAAAACTAACAGTGTGGTGAAACCAGCTCTATCAAGTTGACCAAAAACGTAAATCGATATCATTGAAAAGCCAAGTCTTGATTCAAACACTCTAATCCCACAAGAGAATTTAATGGTAGTGCAGGCAATACAAATATTGTGCTTAATTGAATGAATATTCAAAAAAGAATAATGTCATAGAGAACTAAATATTCTACGAAGAAACAAAAACAGGAACAGGATTTGAATGTGAAAAGGAAACCTTCAGTTAGGAATATAAAACAAAACATATGTTAAACAATATCTATTCTATTTATCTGGACTTCTGGTGCCTAGTAAAGTAGAATATTTCTGTGAGGATTACACAGCAATGTATTAGTCTACTAATACCTAGATAAAACTATTTAGTCCAAGGTGTATGGCAAACGGTATGCATGGTAGACGCGGCCAATAACTCATGTATCAAAGTGTCGTAAAGGATTTTCAAAGTTTCTCAACAGGATTGACGTGTATATACAGACTATACATGTATGTGAAGGAAGCCGAAGAAGTGTTAAGTCAGGTTCACTTCAAGTCCGATGAGCTTGAGTCATTTATCATCGAGGATCTTTCAAAAAGGTTTATAAAAAGCTCCTACTTTAAAGGATATTATCACCGATTTACTATTAATACATTTATTTCGTTATTTCTATTTTTTTCTCTTTGCAAGGAATTTCATTTCTTCGATATAAAAACGCGTCCGGCTTGAATTTTGTCGATGATTTCTTGGACAGCGATATATCGGCTGGGTAGAATTCGCCCGAAGGATTTGAAAAGTACTCTCGAACGCTATCGGAGAGTTGGACGGAAGAGTCTAGGTTCGAGAGCTCCTCATGATGTAGTATAGGAACGAAGGAAAGCTGAGTCGTGCGCGGTTTTCCAGCTGAGTCGACTTCTCTCTCAACCTCCTGTTACCTTCCACCTTTTTTCTCTTTCTCTCTTTTCATCTTTCTATCGATGTGGCCGATGCCGAGGAAAAGCTCCCTCGTAACTCTGTTGGCAGCACTCGAATCACTATCTCACTTTCCACTGCCAAGTACCAACTGGCAATTCCGAAGATAGCCATTAAGAAAAATTGACTTAAATCAAGGCAAAATCAATGCGTGATTAATTATGAAACTTCAATCATGATCGACTTAATCTACTTAAACATATACACTTGGATTTTGCATAGATTAGATTTTACATTGACTCGAAGATTGACCGAATAATGAACAGATTGTACAGTTGAGTAGCCAAGTGAGAAAATCAAGGTGGTGTATATGATTTTCAAAAGAATTCTTTAATCAGTTAAGATGATCGAATATGACAAAGGACATCGTATGCGGTTTATCTTCGGTCAGATTGCGGCTCACTTTGTCCAAACGAATTAGTCACTGTTGGCTTGGTTGAGCGCGCTAATTAAATTTAATGGTTCTCCGGGTTACAATGCATGTCGAGCGTCAAGAAAAGGAGCGAGAAACAAAGGTGGGTGGATGTAGAAATTTCTGTATCCAATTACAAGTATAACTGATCAACAATATGTCGAGGAAGTCACGCTTCTATAGAATATCTTTGAGAAATAGAGAAACTAGTAGAATCAGCCGATGTCAGCCGTGCGATTTTCACAGTCGGTGGTAGCTGAATCTCGTGGAACGCCGAATTCATAGGAATTTCAGCAAGTCGCCAAACGAAGGCGCCTCGTCGGATGAATAGCTTTTTCTTCCTAGAAAGGGGGAACGTAATTGGAGGGACTCTTTCGTTTGGAAGTTCGCTGCGCAAGCTTTAACGAGGACACTTCTACCATTGCCATACACTTTTCCATGAGGAACGTAGACATCGTCCTTTCCTACTAATATTAACACTGATTCATATTATAGATTCTAGTCTGATCAAGAACGTTGAAAAACGAATGATACAAATTAAATTTGTATAAATGAAATCTATGATTTTATTAAAAGTTACTCAAATTTCGGAAGATTTAACATTTTGCCGAAGTGTGTCGAATGTCTTTGTACGAAGTCAAACATATTCTCTGAAACTAGGAGAGCTATCGTACATGGATGTAGCAATGTCGTAGTCAGCGCAGCGGATCAGCCTGATGCCGACAGCGTGTCTGCGGGTAGAGAAGCTTTGTCCTTCCCATTATCCCTGTAACCCGGAATCCCAGCAATTCTGGACTCCTCTCCTCGGACGTGTCGCATTCTGTGTTAGTCCGAGCGGAGAACCATCCCAGCGAGAGAACTATCGGTTCGAGTCGAAGCGAAGGCCGCTTTGTTAATTAGGTGATTCGACTCGCCGTGAAATCTCGGCTATTTGATGTTTCAATTGGAAGAGGAGCGTTACAGTTTTGCTTCGACGATTGTTTGCCCTCGTCGAAACAAAGGGGGGATCGCTGAGAGAGAGAGAGAGAGAAGGGAAAAGCGAATGAAGGATAGAAAGGGCGGATCGTATGGGTCAGGGATTCCAGCTAATCACGCGGCGCGCCGCTTAATTCATGCAAATTGCTCGCTGAAATGATTACCAACGGCGCACTCATTGTCACTTCCCCTTCAGCCCCGAGTCAATAACCAACAGATATTAACAAATTGTTAATACCAACCATTTTATACAACTAACGCGCCTCATGGAATTATTTAAAATCAATAAACATATTCCAACTCCTGTGTTTACATTTATTTATCATACACTTTAATAATTAACTAGTATAAATCATAGAGAATTAATGAAGTGACAAATAAAAAGTAGGTAGATTCAAAATCTAGATCAAATATAGTAGTAATAAAAATAAGAACTGTGAAGAGAGAGAGAGAGAGAGAGAGACTCGCAGAGGATTAAAAAAGAGTCGTGGATCAGATGGGTCGGCAGTTACGCGACACTTGACTGAAACTTGAAGAGGAGCTTGAACGAGCTTGAAAAGAGTTTGCGGTACTGTCCTAGGATTAACTGGCGGGAAGGAAGTTCTCCTGTTCCGTCGGTTCACCAATGACATTTCGACAGTATTTGCCTGCCAATGTCTGTTCCTCTCTCGCAATTCTATATCTGCGTATATATGTGTGGGAGAAGGTGAGTAGGACTGAGTAGGGGTGCGAAAACGATGAAACGTGGGACCTGGCAGTAGGAAACGCGCATACGAATGCGCGTGGGTCGAAGCCCGCCGGGGCGGCTGAGGGGTTTCGTGAGATCACCGAGCGAGCAACAGGAACATAGTGGCGCATCGCGACCACTTCTCCTTCCACTGGAACCCCTCACCCACCGAGAAAGAGAGAGAGAGAGAGAGAGAGAGAGACACATCAGGATCATGCTTCTCACTAATTGATACAACCCGCTTCAAACAACAGACTCATTCTACTCATTTATACTACTTCAATCTTGAAAATACACCGGCAAGTAGAGCGAGCCAGTCGTAGTCAGACGCCGACTTAGTATGAAAAGAGTGTTGCAACAAAATACTTCCAACACTCGGATGAAATAATTATTAAAATACGTGGGTGTACCAAGTAACAAAGGAAGATCAGATAATCGGTGTGTGTGTGTGTGTGTGTGGAATGCTAGGAGGTGGCTTTAGCGGAAGAGGTTCCGGGGGGTGGAAACGGTAGTAACGAAAGGGACCGGACCGGTGGGAAGAGCCGAGGCGTGCGTACCGTCGAAAGCGGCGGGGGGGGGGGGGGGGGGGGGGGGGGCTGGTGGTGTATGCTAGCTCGGGGGTAGAAGGCATTTCCGGTGGCGAGAGAAGCGCGCATGCGGCCGCAGTCGTGCGATCCTCTCCCGGATCCTCAGTGCGCTCCTGACCCGCGACGCGCTTGCAACCCCTTTGCAACCCTCTCTGCCAAGGTGAGGTGATTCGCACCGCTTTGCCAACGCTGAGATCCGCGTGCTTCTCTTGGAAAACCTCTCCTCTTTTATTCTTTCTTCCTCTCCCCCTCTCCCCCCGGACCCACCACCACCACCACCACCCCCCCCCTCGCCTTTCTTCCTGCCCTGCCTCGTCTAGAAATTCACCCTGCACCCACTTTTGCGTACCCCTAATCGTAAACCACCCCCACGGAAAGAATTAAAACAGCAAGAAATAACCGGAAGAAAAGCTAGCCCCCCCCCCCCCACGGAAGTGCGGCGAATCAATCGCCATCAAGAAGACTGGAAGGTGCAGAAAAATTCTGGAACTCTTTATAGGGTTGATTGGAGGTACGTGTGGGTTGGGAATCGACTGCACGGAATGCGTGGGACGAATAGAAATGTACTGACTTCGCTCGAGTATTCTATGTCGTGCTGAATATGTTTTGTACGTTTTAGTTGTGATTTCTTATGGATTAATTGGTAGGAATTAATTGGGAGGATGTTGATTTTTAGTGATTTATTGGATTGTAGAATGATTGTATGCCATTGAATGTTTGTGTGGATAAATTGTGTGCGAATGGTTGGTGATGGTTTGTAGGATTGTTTTATCATCTAGTCACCTGTGGTTCGGTGACACGGTGACTTGGTAAATGCGGTATCGGCTGGCAGCCGGTATCGTGTTCACGCCACGTTGACTTTTCGAGTATCATCCATGCCACTTGGCATATCTCGATGTCAAATAATAGTATAGTAGAACATTTTCTTCACTGTATATAGTTTTTAAACGGTGAAATCGAAGCAGAAGATTATCTAGGATTAAGTATCATAGTTTCTTTTCCAATGAACAAAGATGATAGAGCAGAAAAGAGAAGAAACTAATTTTAACAGAGTGAAAACCAACCACGTTTCATACATTGGAACTCTACTCTTTTCACATTCCATGCAATTATGCAGATTTACATAGATCCTCGTGTGAATCCGCTTTGGAAATGACAGTCAGCTGGTATGTGTAACACGAACGAATACATTGCGAGGATTCTACGTGAATTCAACTGTGCAAATAGTGAGGCATTGACCAGCTGGTGAAATCGGTGCTGACCGAATCAACATTCGATTCACCCTCCCGCTTAATGGGAATTCACTAAAAATATCTCTGGCTTCTCTTGCAAAATCTATGTCCTTTGCTATCTTCGCTTGATTCCATTAACATAGAATCAAAAAATAATAAGTGAGAGAAAATAAAACCATGGGGTTGGTATCCTCTCTTTTTAATTTACCAATAGTGATTGCTAGAACCAGGTGGTTCTCATCTTATCCACTTTCAGCTCTATTTCCACGCTTCATTGCACGATAACGATTTCTCCTCTTCAGTTATCGTATCCATGGAAATCTGGTATTGAAAGAAAAAAGAAACCTTCAGACACATTTCGTTCCCTTGAGCGAACCTTGGGGAAATACCAAGGCTAGATAAAAAGTCCTCTATTCGCTAGGATAAAACAAGTCGAAAAAAGTACTAGGCGTTTCCAGAAGGGTCTGGTGGTGGTGGTGGGGGGAAAAAAAAACCCAAACAAAAAAAGGGGAGGGGGATGCTGGTTTCTTCGATGATAGCTAGCGTAGATCGAGCTCTGTGGTGGAAAGGAAAGCACTCGAATTCGCCGTGAAATCCAGGACGGTATAAGAATAACAAGGCAGAGTGCAGGGTTGTGCTTTGGCACGTGGGATGAAAGCGCGAAAGGATTGCGAAGAGAGAAGTGTTAGTAGTAGTAGTAGTAATAGTAGTAGTAGTAGTAGTGAAGGAGAGCTCGTTAAAAAGGAGGCGACGTCAGATATAGAAGGGCTTACTCACATTCAAGGCTGAAATTGATCGGGCTCGGCCCATTGCCGGATGAAGTCGACTCGATATTAGAAAGAGAGAGAGAGAGAGAGAGAGAGAGAGAGAGAGAGAGAGAGTTGAGGTCGGATTAATCAGATATTAATTGTGTATCGAGTACACTGCTTGCTGGAATAGAAGCAATATAGAAGGCCAGCCTGAATTCCATCGATGGACGTCTATGCAATTTGTCAGCCACTGAAAAATCCACTCTCCTCTTCCCTCTAGCCTTCTTTCAACCCTTTCATCCCCTTTTTCATCCACCACCCCCAGCCCTTCGGGGAACCAATTGCTTTCGCGGCAGATTAATTAATTCGGCCCTTGTTCGCCGGCGTAATCGGATTCGATTAATTCGAAAAGATATCTCTACGACAATTATCGACGATTACTCTTCAATCGTACTAAATTCCACTTTCAGATTTACTTATCCCCCCGCCCCCCCCCCCCCTTTTTTCTTTGTTTTCATCCCCCCGATAAGAATATATGTGTATAGTATTTATCTGGTATTATATGTTTTCGATTCTTCGTTGCCTGATGGAAATTCATGATGGATTCATTATTGATACTCGATTCTTTCGATAATAGTCGACATACTATCGCTCATGAAATCTTGAGAGTTCACCCTCCGAAGTAGACAGGTTTCATACTTGACAAATGAGGTTAACATTGATCTATTGTTAGCTGGATAGTAGAATCAGTAATAAGCGGAAGCTCGATCGTATTAATGGTCGCGTGATCGCACTCGGTTTATTTGTTCGCTAGGGAAAATATGAGATAATACACATGGTAGAAAAAGTGAGAGAGAAAAAAAAAGAGGGCGGGGGGGGGTGGGGGTTGGTTGATGGAAGTAAGAGGAGGGTGACACTCGTTGAAGAAGCCCATGGGAACAAGCACAGAGGCTTCTCTACGGGAACTCGGAAGGACTTGCCTAAGAAGCGAACTTACTAACTTAGTTTCGAAAGAAGGAAGATTAGAAGCAGCCCTCCTTCCTTTGCCCTTTGCCCTCTGAACCCGCAAAAGCCCTCTCATCCTATTTCCACGCATCTCTTCTATACACAAACCTAGACAGAGCTCAAATATATATATATATATATCTTTGCTTCAATATATCTTAAAGCTCCTGTTCTTGACAATGTGGACTTCCAATTACCAGAGGAAAAGGAACCCAAGAACGGTCAACGAGCTATCATTGTCGAGTGGTACTTGTAGAAGTGCGAGTCTACTTTATCTTATTTACATTGGCTCGCCCGTAAAGACGTAGAAAACAGGGCCGAAACGATCGATCCGATCATCGTAAGTCGTATGAAAGTAGAGAAGAAGGATGTATCCATGAAAGGAATCTCAGAGCAACAGGCTCATCAAAGATTTCTTTCTTTACATACCTTTATCCTTTCTTATATCGAAACTATATTTGATATCTTTTATTTGATATATATTATTTATGTAATATTAAAATGAATGGTAATAATATCTTGTATTTTATCAATATTCTTCTTTAGTAATTCTATAAGAATTCCAAGATAATTGTGCCAGCGAAGTAACTCGTATTTTATTGAAGTAACAAGTTGGTGATATTTAATGTCTCGTGGAAAGAGAATTTCTCTGTCTCTGCATTTTAGTCGCCCTTCATTCGAATCATTCATCCAGTTTCACAGACAGAGGGTTTCTTTTTCTCTTGGATCCCAATGGTCTTCGCTTTCCAACAGTATTATTTTCTCCTGTGAAATCCTCGTCATTGTAACAAGGCTACTTTCCACACAAATGAAATCACCCTCTCTCTCTTGAGAGAGAGAGAGAGAGAGAGAGAGTCTTCTCACGTGGGAATCATGTAAAATAATCCTGAGCGACTGATGAAGTTCCTGACAATAGTGCGGCTAAAAGTTCATTCTCCTGGAAAATCATGTGACATTCACCAAATTTCTAGTCTACATGCTTCGGGTAGGAACTTCATATTTGTCAAAAAGAAAAAGGAAGCTTTCTACTGTTTGTTTTTGTCTCAAGGGGTAGAAATTCAAGAGGAAGACTCGGTTCGTCTTCTTTCTAGGTTTTCGTTGCATCGGACAAATTCGTGTTTTATCCAACGAATGAGCCGGAACCTCTCTCAAAACTGTAACATCTAACCCATACTTTCTTGTCTCAGCCGATTATCTTTCTGATTCCACCACGATTTTACGGGCCACTGGCATCATATATTTGAGAGCAAAGAGAGATGACATTTTTCGATGTCTTTTCTCACAGAAGTTTCATCCATTCATGCTTGTAGATTTCCGAGTCAATTTACTCTCACGAAATAAGGTCCTTCGTAATCTTCTGGGATTTTCAGGTCATAGAACTCTCTCGATTTCTCTTGTTCCTTTATACCTATCTTGATGGAGCTAGGTAGAAAATACGACTTGATAATTGGAATTCGTGCATTCAGAAGAATTATTGGAGCAGCCAGCGATTAGTCGTCGATTCTGTCTCTGATGGCGAGGAAAAGCCTCTGACGAAGGAGATGCAACTGCAATCGATGAGGTCGTCCTTGCGAGGAACGTAATGCCTGGTTTAAATCCTCTTTTCTCTCTCTCTCTCTCTCTTCGCATCCTCTCAGCTTCGTTCACTCTCGCAATTGACTTGAGGGCTTTTTTACTTTGGCCGAAGGCACTTTCGCGCGAAGATGCCCGTCCTCTGACTTAAATGAAGCAAGCTCGCGAAAAAACTTGACGGCCGAGAGAAGTCCGATGAAAATTTCATTTCCCTCTTTGGAGCACCACTCTAAATAGACTCGAAAACCACCAAGAACAACAATTTCATTTCTTATCTCCGCCTTGAATTACTCTCATTTTCATTTATCAATCTAATACAATAAAAAAGAAGAAGAAGAAGAAGAAGAAGAAAGCCTGACTTTATCTTTCTATGCAATTGAAAGTCTTATCACACTGGTAGCAGTGATTCCTTTAACAGATGAGAGGAATAAAGGAACGAAAGAGTGAAGCTTCGTTGAAAAGAAGCGCGTGCGTCAACATTAAAGTTCTCTCAGTGAGTGCTTGACGAGCTCCTTCTGTACTCGCACAGTAAGAGAGTCTGCTGGTTTCTCCAGTAGCATCCCTCTCGTTTTCCTAGTACAGACTTTGCCGGGGTAAAGCCTGGCGAAGTGAGTTCTCGTTACCACAAAACTTGACGCGATATCGAGCTATCCTACAGCAAAAGCTCTCCTCCAGTACTTCATTCTTCAAGTACAAATGATACTTTCGAGAGTGAACTTTCAAGACAGATTCCACCGTACAAAATTCTCTCTCATACGCTGCAAGTAGAATGGCCCGCCGTAGTCAGACACTCGTATTTTGGTACGCGTTAGCTTTCCCTATCGCGTTACATCGCTGTAACAGAACACTCTAATTAATGTTGGTGTTCTTCGAACGATCCTATTCAACATTGCACTCTGTTGGAAGCTTTAGGAAGTATTCCTTCTATCAACTAGGTGGAAAGACGAATGAATCGACGGAAAGTTGTGCGTCAGAGATACAAAAGGAAGAGAAGCCTATAGATTTTAGGAGGTCGAAGTCTATTTCGTATAAAAGGCTGACTTATTCTGACAAGCTGAAAGTATGTATGCATACTGGATGAGTCTTTGACATTGCAAGGATATTATGAAGCAGCCTCTAGCGTTTTCACCTAGTTTTCGTGAAAGCTTCGGCCACAGATAAACGATGAAACCACTGGCGTGGCTGCCTTCTTCGGTTTCTCTAGCATGGCTTTCCTCACAAAATCCGCAAAGACCTTACTTGCCTTCAGTCAACGCTCTAATCTTCGTTACCCTTTCAAGCGTAAGACTATTGGAATAAAAGTAGTTGAAAACCAGGAAAGGACAGATACGTTGAACGAGGACATTGAGAACATCGACTAACGATAGGATCGATTGCTGTACAGGATTCGAATCCGATAAATAGACGAAGAGAGAGAAAGAGAAAGAGAGAGAGAGAGAGAAAAAAAGGAAGAAGTCAGAGAGAAATTTATCGGACTTATCAGCTGTAAAGTAAAACAGGAAAGCTGACAGCTTTCCTTTTACAGCAAGGTTTCCTCTAGCTGCTCTAGAACATAAAGAATTCTAAAGAACTTGAACATTTTAATCCGAAGAACTAAGTTCCTCTCTCAAGAATTCACTTTTCAATTCCATTCTTGACTGGTATTATCAAGTGTTAAACCTTTTAGATCTTCATACTTTCAATCAAGTGAATCTCAATAGGATTGAATTCCATTGGAAATCCATCAGTTTCTAGTCATTTTACAGTGTAAAATAACCGATGAACATTGAGTTAATCCAAGAGCCGTGAGCTTTTCATAGCCAAAAGGGGGGAGGGGGTGGGGTGGGGATGAAAAAACTGGCAGTTGGTATGCGAGAGCTTTTAGTCTCGGCTATTTTGCACTCTTCAGAGTGATAGGAACAAGCGAGCGTTCAACGATTGTCAAAATCCTGGACGAGTGTTTGACGAATGGTGGATGAAAAAAAGAAAAGGGGCGGGGCGGGGCGGGGCGGGGGGAAGGAAAAAAAAGCAAACCAGCGACGTACGACTGGCAGAGCTATTGAAAATGAGCGGCGTTGAGGATTTGTGGGAATATCGGCTTAGAGATTTTCATCATCGGCACACATTGTTGCAGGTATTCGTTGTGTTTTTTTGTTCCCAGATTTATCTGAGCGAAAGTTGGAGCAAAGTGGAGCTGATCGAGGAGGATCACCGACGAGTGATCGGCGGCGTCGGCGGCGGCGGCGGCGGCGGCGGCGGCGGCGTCGAAACGGACTAGAATTGCCGAGAGCCAATCCGGCGAAATAATGCGAGCGAAGCGTATCAAAAAGGAGACGCGCTTCCGATTGCTGCGTTACAGGGAGCACGAGTGGCCCCAAAACATAACGTAATCTGGAGTTATTGAAGAGAGAGAGAGAGAGAGAAGAAAAAAAGAAGAAGAAGAAGAAGAAGAAGAAGAAGAAGAAAAATCAAGGAGAGAGCACTAAAGAAGAACGAGACTGAAAGGCGATCCCCTGGGAAACTTCATTCTAGCTGGCTGTGATTCTAACTTCTTATTAAATATTGTACTCTCTCATCTCATCTCATCTCTCGCTCGCTCGCTCGCTCGCGTTCGTTCTCACATTCGTGATCGTTCGATCTATTTACTCTCCGCGAGATCTGACATTGCGTGCAACTAAATAAATGAAATAAACTTTCAAGGCTGATCGATAAGGAAAGAATTGTATTTAGATGATATCATTGTCCTACTTGTTACGTCGCTACGCTCATTATACTTGTGGACCTTCTCTATTTATGGCCCTCTAATCGCAAGTAGAATAAGTCGTTTGTCGAGATAATCGACCTAATAGTTATCGTTAAGTGTGCCCGCCTCGATAATCAAGGCATTAATCTAAAGTCTATGAAGAACTAAGAAAGCGACATTATAAAAGAAGATATTCTCTAATCTTGACACCAATGAATACTAAAGACAAGTATAAACGGATCTTTGATCATCAAGAACAGTAAGAGAATTCTATCTAACACTGTAAAAGCTGCAACCAAGAGAATTAAGAGGAAAGAATAAAAGGGCGTAGACATAGGCAAAGAAAATGGAGCTTAAGCCTGGTAGAAAGGAAGTTACCGGTGGCTGTCTGTAGAAGAGAGTTTAGAAAGGCGAGAAGGTAGAAAATTGAAGGCAAAGAGGGTTTCTCACGGAGCAAAGGCGTCGAAGGAGGGGCAACAGGAACGGCTGGTTGGCTCTTACTGACTTTAACAGGGCTAAGCAGTCGAGAAATTACGACAGACAGTGAAAGGGGGATGAGAGTGGGAGAGAGGAAAAGTAGAGTAAGGGGTGTTAGAAAAGCGAGCAAACACTTGGAAGTAGCATATGATAATAAAGGAAGCCACCTATCAGAAAAGTCTCGGTTTCTTTACGAACAAACGAATCGCCAACAAGGAGATTTCTACGTTATCGAGAGAGAGAGAGAGAGAAAAAATCGAAAGATCGTCCAAGGAGAGAGGAAAGAAAAAAAGAGAGACGTGGTACAGTGCAAAAGAAAAAGAAGTCGATTTAACGCAAAGGCTTCGGATGATCCGGCAACATATAAGAAACTAGTAGCTGAGAACGGAAGGAAAGTGCATTCAATGCAATACAGGGCAATCCAAGATCCAATCGGCAGGGAGTTAAGGAATGCACCAGAATAGAAGAGGCAGGCATCTGGTAAGCAAGCTTGCAATCTTCCAGCTAACATTCCCGGAGCCTCGATATTCCTCGGTTCGTAATATCGAAATGGGACTAGCGTTTCCACAAACGTCAAGGGAACAATGCACCGTAAACTCTGCCTGGATTGCAAGGGACGAGATCGTCAGAACCGAGCTAGAGAATGCGCGATCACCGCCAACTGAATTCAATCCCAGTGAAGACACTCGAATCGAGCCTTACAACTGGAATAAGACAAGTTTCGACTTATCTTCGAATTATTTAATGAAGCTTCATTGAAGTACCGTCAGTTTCTCGTCGCACTCTTTAAAAAGTAATCAGTGTACCATCCGGCTGTGTAAATGAATTGTTAAAAAGGGCGGGTGGGGGGAGGGGAGGGGAGAGGAGGGGAGGGGAGTTCGCTGGGAAATGATGGTGCAAAGTGACGGTGAACATGGTTGAAAAGCCGAGAGTGAACTTTCTTAATTGTCTAATCAAGTTCGAGGAAGTAAAGCGCGAGGACTTTCTAGAAAAGGTGCGAAGATCCTGATTCAATAAGGATTTTCAAAACAGTTGTTAATCCATTGTTAAGTGAATATCCTTATTTCCTAGCAGTATTAAATCAGAGGTGAAGCTCTGTTGATAGTCAGCCGAGCTTTTTCAATCGGCCCGAAACTAGTAGTGAACTGGTTCTCGATCTGCTCTGTAGCTCAACGGTTTCAAGTTCCTTCTCTCCGATTAAGCGGAAGGTGTGCCAGCCGACGCGCGCACACTCGTGAAAGAGCAATCAAGCCCGTCTTAGGAAGAAAGCATCGTAAAGTGCTCTCTTTAACGCTTCACTCCTACGTCGATTTCCGTCTGATCGCCCTCTCTGCATTTCCACGCGGGCAATCCTTCTCTCGCGCTTCATAGTGAGAACGTATCTTCACTATTTCAAGTCGACCATCGTCGCGTTAATTCGTGCAAGCAATTCATAAAGAGGGGCAAGAGAACAATGTCAAATGAAGAGAGAAGAGGAGGGACTCGAATGGCTTTTAATTAGCCGGTCTGATTTTTTCAACGATACCAAAGACAAAAGATGAACTTTTGAGCATAGAACCGAATAGATTCCTCGTACTGCCTAAATTACTATGATAGTAAAGGGGCGTCTAGTCAAAGGATGGATAAGTTTGCATTCTACCCTGACATTCTTCGAGCCCCTTAAATCAGAGGATCGCATCGACGAAATCAGGGAGCCGATATAATTAATGAATTAAAATGCGAGAATTGAACGCATCCGCATGCGCTGCCTTGTACGAGCGCGCCGAGTGGTCCGGTCCTTGGATCCTCGTTACTCTAATCATCTTGGCAATCGTGAATGTGATGGTTGTCCTTGGAAATCTCCTTGTCATCTTGGCTGTTTATCATTCAACCAAACTGAGAAGTGTCACCAATATGTTCATCGTCAGTCTTGCAGTGGCAGATCTTATGGTTGGATTGGCTGTACTACCTTTCAGTGCTACTTGGGAAGTTTTCAAGGTATGGCTGATCAAATATTTTAGAAAAGAATCGTCAATTCTTCATATTCCACTTGTTCCAATATTATAAAAACACGACGATATGATTGTCTTATGTTTCGTCAAGTTTAATATAAAAGAATCCAAGCTTTTCTTCCTTGTTGCCATGAATAAAGTTTGATATGACGTCGTAATAAAAGCACACGCATGCGAGCAGTATTACCAGTGAGAAACGACAAGTTGCCCAGTTACCAAGTGGAGGATTTGCTCGAGTCTCGAGTACACTTGCTCGTCGAGGGCACATCAGCAATTGCCTGCTGAAACTGGCTGGATTTAAGCCCTGTCGACTCGACCCAGGCCAACCGGGCGTGTAGTACCGCTGATATGCGAGCAGATAGCATCATGTATCATCTACTTGAGATTGTTCCACTTCAAACTATATGCCTCGTCGAGTTTAAACGCACTTGCAAATTCCCTCTTGTCAACTTATCACCTTCTTAAGTCTTTCAATAACACAAACATACATTTCTCTTGTTAATAATAAGAATCATAATGAAAGTATTGAAGCAAAAGTACTCGTACAAGTTGGAAAGAAAGTAATTTGTCGATTCTACTAAAAGAGGCACTCTTGTCTGACTAGCGCTAGGGGACTTATACTACTCGTCGGTACGAGAGTTCATTCTCAAGAGTCGACTGAGTGATCCAGCGTGAAAAATCAGCGACTATCACGAGCTCCGTCCATCGATCCGCATAATTTCATTAGGCATCATCCAACGGCACTCCAGCAGAGCCGATGCCAGTGCGCGCCTCAGAGCTGAAGATAATTGAAGGCGGATCGACTGGGGGGATAAACGCGCAACAGTTTGCCGGATGAACTCTCAACCCCTCTTTGCCAAAAGGAATCTTCTCTTGGCATTGGCTTCGATCATTCTTAGTTAGAACCCTTTAAAACTTGAACTTTTACTTTCTTTATTTTATAATTGTACTAATCATTTGGATGAATTCTTCTTTTATAAAAGTTATTTATGATTTGTTTACGACATTGAAGTGCCGTTGTTTTTGATTTCTTGGATTCATGCTTGTTGGAAAGGCAATAAACACGCATTTTGCAAAGTCCACTTCGCTCGGGAGGAAATGAAACTGTGGAGTGGCGCAATAACGCCAGGGCCTCCAAACGTGTTTTCTCTATCTACCTCTCACCTCCCCTCAACCTACCCCTTCGATGTACAGTAGTAAGAGAGCAAGCAATGCTTGCCATGTCACATTCCCATATTCATCCAGCCGCTTGCCCGTTTCTATACCCTCAAAAAGGGACTAATTCTCAATTAATTTCGATGCATATTACAGGCTAACCATCACTAAAAGTACTCTGGAAAATCTCTTTATTTCGAAATTAGCATCGATATCTTAAACCTTCCAATTCGATTGCTCGCCTCTTCATTCGACTTTTGATTAGCTTGCCAACAAAATTGCCAAGGATTTCTCTCAATTTTCTACCCCTCGTTTTTCAAAGTATGCCCTCATCCCTTCGTGTAATATCGCAATTGCAAACCAAGAGAAAAAGAATTCTTGCCTCTTCCTGGATAACTCCATCGGCTATTTGACTTGAAATTCGCCGAAGGGGAAGAATGAGGTAAGAGTTGTTTAAGCTACGAATTCCCAAGGGTGGCATCCACTTATCCACTGTACACGAAGTCCCCAAGTTCTCCAGAGTAAATCGAGCCCGCTTATCGACAACGCTTAGTAGTTGATCGATAAAAAAAAAGAAGAAGAAGAAGAAGAAGAAGAAGAAGAGATGGAAGAGAGAAAACAAAAATGTATGCTTGTTATATTGTAGCAGGTAGATCGGTTCGATGATTAATCGATGATAAAGGAAGGTAGGCTTCGAAACAGGTGGTTGGGGTGGCTTTCAGGAAAGGGGACGAGAGTGCCTACTATTTCGTGGTGGTGGTGAACTTGCCAGTATGTTCATACGGGTTATGTGGAATTCCATTGTCCTCTGGTGGCCTATTGATGGCACTCAGCCTCCCGAATCGTCGCCGCCCTCCCCATCCATCTATCCATAACGTTTCCCACTCCCATCACATCCCTTTTCCATCCCTCGACACATTATTCTCCTATCCTTTTCACTTAACACATTGTTGACTAGGATTTCTTTTATTCAAAAACTATCATGTATACTTCAATTGTTATTATTAAATTTCCCACCCCTACCCCCCAAAAAAAGAAGAGAATACTGATTTTTTGTTTTTTCTCCAAAAGGTTTGGATATTCGGGGATCTTTGGTGTTCGATTTGGTTGGCAGTCGATGTATGGATGTGCACGGCATCGATATTAAATCTATGTGCTATCAGCCTTGATAGATACTTGGCAGTGACCAGGCCAGTCAGTTATCCACAGGCAAGTAACAACCATTGATTACGTGATCTCTAAAACCCAGTTATCCGTGGCTTCCTGGTCTACTAACGAACTCACTCGTTTCTAGCCCAATTCTCCCGAATCCAAAGCTATTCAACTGCCTTCCCATATTTCGCATGTATGTTTTACTTCCTCCCTGAAAAAAAAAAAACAAAAAAAAACCCCCCTATTGTCCCGAAGCAAGCACTCTCGGCGCGCCCGATGATCCTATATTCGTTACAAAGACCTTTTCATTTAAACTATCTTTGGCATTGATTCTTCAAAAGTAGATCATGTCACCGAAGAGAGCAAGGCTGCTCGTTGCTACTGTCTGGATCTTGAGCTTTGTCATCTGTTTCCCGCCTTTGGTTGGTTGGAAGGACAAACGGGTAAAAATATACTATTAATTAATTAAAAGAATAATTCAAATAATTAATTAAAACCATCATTCATCTTGGCACAGTCACATCCGATGCACAACCTGACATTCTCACAGAATGGGCCATTCAATACGACGACGATTTTGGTGCCGGTAAAGCCCTGCCCATGGATCTGTGAGTTGACCAACGACGCTGGATACGTCGTTTACAGGCAAGCCCATATCCCATTTGATATTACTCATATCCCGAGGGAAGGAACGGCCGAGTAATCAGTACGAAAGAGAGAATGAATTATTGCCAAGCGTGGCGGACACGTGCGAGTGGAGAACGCGTATACACACATAGAAGAGACATGCATGCTTTCTCGACAATCCAGACAAAAAGGTTTTTGTTCTGCCTGGTTCCAGTGCACTCGGCTCCTTCTATATACCAATGCTGGTGATGCTGTTTTTCTACTGGAGGATATACAACGCGGCCGTTTCCACGACGAAGGCTATTAATCAGGGCTTCCGCACGACAAAGGGCTCGAAAGTGCTTGGCTCCAGGTAAACGAATTATACTTAGCGCACTGACGCGCAACCCATCCGGCAAATGTGAACCGTCTAGTTTTTACTTTCTCATTGTAATTTCATTATACCTTTTCTCATCCAACATCAAATTGGCCAAGTCAAATTAGATTTATTATTTTCATTATTTATAGCGGTTACTATTTGAAATTCTCGGAGAGTATATGTTGGTAGATCAGAGAGAAACTAGTATAATCACAGTGCTGATGTTTCGGCTTCGTTAGGTTTAATGAGCAAAGGCTGACCCTGAGGATACATCGGGGACGAGGAAGCGTACACAACGGAAGTAACAACGGAAGTCCCCGAAGTCCAGATTCAGGGAGTCGTAGTTCAGTGAAGAAGGAGAGGATTAAGATATCCGTGTCATCACCGAGCACGGAGACCTTGAACACCAAGTGCAATACACTGGAGAGGACATCCTCTCAGATGTCGGTGCATTACAGCAACGGGCAAACGCAGAGTCAACTATGTCCGGCAACTAGAAGTACCCATCTCAAGGTACACAACAGGCTACAGATCTACAATGTCTCCTGAGAGAGAATTGGCTGAATCCACTCTCAAGATGAGAAGAATGATTACGATTGTTCTCTGTCTACGGATATGTCTGCTTGTCGAAAAGTCAAGTGATATTAGCTACTCTTCGCTAGATGTATACTACTACATACCTTTGGGAGCTGGCCGGCCAGCTCGTTAAGATGGGCTGGCTAATTATTTCACAGGTCAGCAACATCAATCGAGCCGGCAGTACTAGGCGGCCAAGTAGAAGAAGCAGCTGCGAGAGCCAGATGACAGGGGATGAAGTCTCGTTACGCGAGCTCACGTCTGGTGCCAGCGGAGAGAGGACGAGCGTTATGAAGACTGGCAAAAGAAGCTTGAAAAGCCAGGTACATCATTCACTTAGATTGTTACAGTGATCACGTGTCCTGCTCTAATAATTAGTAACAGGACACACATTATTTTAGAATATGTATACTGTCTTGTACGATGATGACAGGGTCGAATACGTCGCTCGTTCCAGGTGAAGAGCTTTCGCATGGAGACGAAAGCAGCGAAGACATTGGGTATCATCGTTGGTGGTTTCATCCTTTGCTGGCTACCATTTTTCACCATGTATCTGGTGCGAGCCTTTTGTCCAAACTGTATTCACCCGACGGTCTTCAGTGTCCTGTTTTGGCTGGGTTATTGTAATTCAGCAATCAATCCATGCATCTACGCCCTCTTCAGCAAGGACTTCCGCTTCGCGTTTAAGACCATCATATGCAAGTGCTTCTGCAAAAGGCGGGTGAAAGGTCCTAGACGAGGTAGCGACGGCAGCCAATTAGCCGTAAGGTGAGAGGAAAGGATGCACATTGCACATTGCACATTTCTTAAACTACCACTTGATAGATACACACGTATAAATAGAGATCTTGCCATCCTTTTGCGTAGCTTTCGCTTTACGTTACTTCGTGCGATGTTTAGAACGAGTCTGTAGAAAGATTCTCTTTGCCTGCCACGTGGAAAGAGGTAGGGTCACTGTTTGTTTACAGGAGCGAGCGGAGCCCGAGTTACTCTACCCGAGAAGCACAACAATGTGTCTCGATCGACGACTCCGATCCAGATCAGAGCCTGGATGCGGTCGTTCATTCGCACAGTGACTCCAGATGACTCTAGCAGACAAGAACCCATCATCGAGTCACCTTTAATCCTCGCTCCTCCAGAGTGAGGATCTTCTCCTTTTAACGAGCGAAAGAGATGAAGAAACGACAAACATACCAGGAGACTGATACAATTGAATTCGAGTTGGATCTTCTGTGTTTTAATGGTTTAATGGCTCATTGCTTGATAAAGCAACCAAGATCTTATTGGTGTTGAATCATTCGATCTAACTCGCGCAAAGACGCACAGCGGCATTAGTGAAGGTACTTTGCGACACAATTCAATCTGGTCCACTATAGTGTTCGTGAGGTAAGAAGAACAGTCAGAGTAGCAGTGAAGGTGTCGGACTATCCCACTGCATATGAAAAGAATATAGAATTTATGAAGGACATCGATAATTTAGTCAAGTAGCACGATGAGTTATCAAGAGTTCTCGGCGAATCAGCCGTGCAATCGATAAAATACTCGAGAAGCAAAAGGGTGGAAAGGAAGAAGGAAAAGCAGGCGCTCCGATCGGAGCACCGTAACGTAACAAACCAATGTTATCTGTGTCCACACAGCGCTATATTAAACACACACATCGTTATGGTCTTTTACGTAAGAAAAACCGGTGTTCTCGCGCTCGCGCGCGCCCATGTATCCTTTCGCACACGCAAAAGGGTTGTCCTTCTGCCACGTCGCACGTGAAACCGAGTAATTCGGACTCTCGTGCTTCTTCTTCTTCTTCTTTATGTAGATTTTTTACCTGTCGCCGTTCGTCGTCAAGTAAGCATCGTACACGATCGATACATATATGCCTCGGTTTATACGCGTCCCGTAAGGCTACATTTCAGAGCGATGCTCTCGAATAACTACTTCGGTGGGCGGAAGGTGGTGGGTCGCGGCAGAGGGACGCCCGGAAATCAGCTCTACCGAATTCAGTGCGCGCGGTTCATGTATTATGTGATAATATCCTCTGCATACGCAATGAACGGATGAAAATAAATACTGTGAATACGAGGAATAATGGCGGCATTTGATTTCATACTTCTTTATTCGATAATGATTCAGTGAATGTTAATAATTTACCCATCCAACATCCCAGATAAATAATTAATTACAAACCTCAAAGGAAGTCATCTTTTAATTTAATAATTATAATGACAATCTCCGCACTAGCAGACAAAAAGCGGTATTGCTGTAAGTAGAATGGTCCTTTCCCGCCAACCCTGTCAGCCACCAAGCCGGCAGGCATACTGCCAAATACAGCGTTGAAAGGAACCAACGAAGATATCCAGGATGATTATTGTGGGCTGATTATCACCTTGTACAATCGAGAATCATTGTCTCATCGTCTATCGTAACTGACAGAGCCATATTTTAATTAAAATCACAATTCTACTTAATTAGAAATGAATAACTATGAAAGATGATCATCTTGCCTTCCCACGACATTTCTTAATAATCGTGCGGGGGTTTTGTTCCACTGAACTTTCCTTCATGAAACTTGACCCTTTTATCATAATTCTCTTATCTATTTTACAAGCAACACCCGCATAATAAAAGACCCTTGATTGACCCAGGAATCAATAAAGATTGGCTTCGTCAGCGTTAAGATTAAGATGATCGAATTAATTATCAAACTCCTTATCCTTCCGATTCTCCTAATTAGATGTTTCATCAGCACTTCCCACGTTCAATACTTACCTTTCCAGACAATCTCTACTATAATATGCGAGGTAGAAAAAAGGGAAAAAGAACTAAGGAACATTGGTATTTCTAGGTCAGTGTGTTCATTTTAAAATACCAATGTTTAATTTAATATGCAACAGTCAATGTGTTGGAAGAAAGAATAGAAGAGGCGCCGTATAATGAGTGCGTTTTTTATTGGCCAGTGGGAAAAAGTAATTGGGGAGTGAGAGAGAGAGAGAGAGAGTAGAGTAGAGTAAAGTGAATAGAGAGTGCGCGAGTCGAGTGGCGAAGTGGAGGCCAATTATCCCGGCGACTCGAGCAGCCGGGACAAGCCGAGCAATTAAAGCCCATCCCGAACTCGTGCGATTATTATGAATGACGTTCTAGCAACAATGCGAATACGAATTAAGTCCGCTCTAGCCGACCAATTCGACTCTCCGGCTCACCAAGCCCGCGCAGAACGATCTCGAGAAGCATTCACAAGTTTGATTACCCGGCACCAAACCCACCTCCAGCATCCCATCGCACAGAAGGACCATTTGGAATTCTACGCGCTTTTATACATCTTCCTCCTAGAAATCAAATTCTAGTAACATTCCCACGAGAAACTATCCTTCTTCCTCGATTCAAACTATATTAGAACACACAGAAACTTTGTAATTATCATAGCCTTGATAATTGCATGTAAAATGAAGGAAAGTTTACATTTTGATAAAAGGAGGATAACGAAATAGCGTGAATCCCTTGGTCTGGAAATAGTTTCATTTAGCTTCGGGTAAGTTCGTTGCTAAAACTCTAAATCCATTGTGATCAGCTATATAATGAACTTGTTGAAGAATGCCATTGGCATCGATATAACTGTATGCTCCTCTCGTAGTACCATCGAGTGATCTTGATTCAGTCTTTGCACTGGAATCGCCAGTATAACTGTAATCGTATTGGCCGAGTGAATCTTGTGTGTGATGAAGAGAACTGTGTAAAAGTCTGTAAGGTAACACTGGAAGAACGTAGGATGTTGGAAGAGCGATTGGTCTTTGTAAAGGTTGTATCGTTGCCAAAGGTAAGACTTTTCCTGGCTGGTTGGTTGCTGGCGTCAATGGTAGAGAAGAAGTGGAAGAAGAAGAGACTGTCTGCGTTGGTGATGGACCCATCAATTTCGAGAGACTTGGATCAGGTTTTGGCACTTGGATCCTCTCAACTTCCGAGCGTGTTAGAAGGAAAGGATTCTTCTTACTCTGTCGAAAACAAGATTCTCACTTTAATACTCACAATATATCTCACATCAATTGAACATAAATCCTTTTTACACTTTTCACCCACCCCTTCGCTTTCAATCTGATTCAAATGTTCCACATTCTTCTGCTCATTAGGATTCACTTGTGCGAAACTATAATACGATGGCAGGATTTTGTATGAAAGAATATTTGATTGGTAATTCTTTTGATCTTTTAATTGTGTCCTTCGTAATTCATCCAAATGATCTTTCTTCGCTGCAGCAACCTCTGCTGTATCTTGAATCGATTGTAATTCATTCTTTGGTGCTTGTGGAAGATTACTAGCGCTTACTCGAAATCCATTTTGATCATCAGCAGTGTAACTAACTGTTTGTAAAATTCCATTTGCATCCACGTAAGAATATCCTAATATAAGACAAATATCTTTTTGTATAGATCTGTTAGAGAGACGTTTGTATTATTAGAATGCCTGAGGCATAGGCGGCAAGCAATTGCATCATATTTCTAAGGATGACTAACAAAGTCAGTCTTATTGTTAGACGTAGGTAGAAAACGTTTGTAACACTTAAGAAAAGAATGCATCCTATTTACGCCTTTCCCACCAACAAGGAACACGATTAAACCGTGTAAGATTAGCTTCATAATCTCTAATGGAAATTAGTACTAAAACCACTGATTGTATTAGTCGATGTTGTACAATTATGGAAACTTACCACCCTGAGTAATCCCATTTAAATTAGACTCTGCCTTAGCGTGATGAGGCCCTGTAAATGAATAGTGGTAGCCTCCAGTACCGTCTTGCATATGAAATTGTCTCAACGGTGCGAAAGATCCAATAGGACTTAACCAGACATTATTCAATGGATTAGCCAAGCATTGACCGACGAATATACTCAATAATAATACCTATGTATCAAATAAAAATGATAAAAATTGAATTAATCCTTATTAAAAATCTTGACAAATAAATAAAAACTGGGTACTTACGAGCATAGTGATGAGTAGCACTAAAGATCACTTTAATAAATACACTGATAAATCACTAGATTTTCTCGTTGTGAACGTATCGATTGTAATCCTAAGAATAGATGATGAAAAAGTAAGAGAGAGAGAGAGAGAGAGAGAGAGAGAGAGTGAAGGTAACGGATATGAGAGTGTGATCCTCCGATCGCATCCTCTTATATAGGAGCCCAGAGGGGATCCACAGGGCAAGACTCGCTTACGACTCGCTTCCCCACCAAGAGCAAGAATCGCAGCGAGAGGATCGCAGGGCATCGGTTTCCTATGGGTCGATGTTAGTCCCAGTGGGTAGTGGGGCCTTATTCTCCAGCCCTTTCCAGCCCTTTCCAAGTTCCCTACGCCAGGGGCCATGGTCACAAATCACCCTGAGTTCGATTTCCAAGCCGATAAATCAATGTTTATTGCTCTCGGTACGAACCGTCGATCTCTCGCATGCATTCCACCGTTGCATTCTCTTCGAGCAGGTCCACCCTTTTTTTTTCTCTCTCTCTCTCTCTCTCTCTCCCCCTCTCTGCTTCTCTCCTCTTTTTTTTTCTTTTTTTTTTTTATCCATTTTCGTCCTGTCGACTTGGATGTTCTGTTACGCGTGTATCAGAAATGCCGACAAAAGTTTCGCCAAGTCAGAACCACCCTTTTGAATTATCTTGAACTTTTGCCGCAACGTATAATGAATCTTTCCTGCTTCCTTTACGTTTCGACCCTTTCTTTTTAGTGTCTTTGTGATTCCCAGGGTCATTTGGCTGACATTATCTCTCTACGACCACATACCTTTCTGGGTGTGGTAACTGTCTCCGAGAGGGACAGCGCCTGTCGAGTACACCTTATCGCGTAATTATGACTAATGGCCCAAGAGCCGGAGTACTCTCCTATCTGTTGCCGCGTGTGTGTGCTGCTGATGCTCTCCACGGTAAACCGGAGCACATCGCATACCAATGCAAATGCCACCACCTTCTACCTTGGATAATTCATAGTACTGTCTCTGTAAACACCCACCGTTGACTAATTGTCTTTGACAAGTGAAAATCATTAAAATGGTGTTAAATAAAAGTAAGGAATTCTTTTTGAAAAAAGCACTTTATCAGTGATAAAATATCTAAATTCACACATTCCAGATTTATAATCACTTAGAACGATGTGGATAGTTAAAAGCTCGATTGTCGAGCGTTGTAAGGCAAGCCGAGGGCGAGTATAGGTAACGAGTTCATCAATTCCATTGAAATTACTCACGTAGCCGGCCCCGTGAGTGCAACAAGTCGCTGGCTGGCTGTCGGCAGTTTTATGCCGGCTCAGCTCGATTGCCACGTGGGCGATGTGGCTGCGTTGGTTTTGACATTGGCACTAAACACACGCTCCTCGCGTATTAAATGAGACTCGAACAGTGCGGTGCAGAGCGATCATGCCTTTTGCAGTATGCAGGATTGCAGTATGTAGTATGCATGCACGAATACCTCGTATAAAGTTGCGGTGGCGGAGAGCGTGAAAGTGCTTGTATTATAAGCATAGAAGCACAGATTGGTGTATACGTGTAAGTGAAGTGTTTGTTAGTAGTAAAGAAAATCAGTAAGTTCATTTAACATTGATTTTACTATCATGATAAGACTTTGACTCGTTAATTGGTCGTTTCAAAGATACTCTCTTAATTGCTGGTAGGTTAGAATTGCTCGGAATTATGAACTACCAGTCTCGTATTATCCAGCAACGACTTTATTGCTGGTCACGAACGCCTTCCACTCGTAAAATTCTCATACGTCGAGGACAGCGTAGAGAGTCTCGCATTTAGCAGTTGCTTTTTACCACCTTCCGCCAATATACCTTTTACCTTCCAGCCAGGATATACGAACGAAACTCTCTTTTCCCTTGAAGTGGAACCGAGAGAGAGAGAGAGAGAGGGAGAGAGCAAACCTGCCTGTTTGTCTGCCTTTTCCTTGGTTGGTACGCTCACAGCATCCCAGTACTTACCACCTATCAGTTGCAGGCACGGAAAAATTTGCAACTCGGAAGTTACGAGCCAAGGAGCAAAAGTGCCGTATAACTATGGCAAACCCTCTACCAGAAATGGTAGCCACACTGCCAGTAGTGTGCAGTAAACTAGGAGAATCTATGTGCGCGTAGGTAGCGCAACATAGAGAAAGAGTTGGAGATTTAGAATATTTATGATTCTTATATTATTTCATTGGTGCTCTTAAATAATAGTTGTCATTGCTTTTGAAGATTACTGGTATTATTTATTCGATGTATTTGTTAAAGTCTTTTATGTTGTTTTTTGATTCACTGAACTTGGTAATGTAATATTATTCCTGCATTTAAAGGACCAGAGAATCCGGCGATCTCCTCACTTCCACTCCTTTTAAGGTAAGACGAAACTTCCTTGCCACTGTATCTTCCTTTTGCAGCTCTGCCATAGTTTCAGGAACTGAAATTTGGTGGGGAATGTTTTCTTGCATCAAGGAAGAAGTGATATAAATTCCAGAGCCCTAGCTCAAAATTCATTTTTTCGCAAATTTTTCCATATGTACCCCTTCACAAATTTTCGATTTTTCGAAGGTTCTCGGACTTTGACGAACGCTTGATATTTCGATTGTTTGAGTATCAAAACGAAAAGAAAACATGAAACCAGTGGCAGAAATGCCGGAATTCTACCGAAAACACATGGAAAACGGATCTTGAATACTTAGTTTTCGTTGTTTTCCCCATGTTTTTCATACTTCCCGACATTTTCCGGGGCTGAAATTTGGTGGGGAATGTTTTCTTGTCTCAAGGAAGAAGTGATATAAATTCCAGAGCCCTAGCTCAAAATTCATTTTTTCGCAAATTTTTCCATATGTACCCCTTCACAAATTTTCGATTTTTCGAAGGTTCTCGGATTTTGACGAAACTTCATAAATCGATTGTTTGAGTATCAAAACGGATAGAAAACATAAAACCAGTGGCAGAAATGCCGGAATTGTACCGAAAACACATGGAAAACGGATGTTGAATAATTCATTTTCATCCAATTCTGACGGTTTTTGCCATGTTTTTCATACTTCCCGACATTTTCCGGGGCTGAAATTTGGTGGGGAATGTTTTCTTGCATCAAGGAAGAAGTGATATAAATTCCAGAGCCCTAGCTCAAAATTCATTTTTTCGCAAATTTTTCTGGGTATACCCCTTGACGAATTTTTGGGCCAAAAAATGAACTTTGACCTGGGGTTCTGGAATTTATACCACTGTTTCCTAGTTAAATACTGAATCACTACCTGAAATTCTAGACCCTGAAACAGTCGGGAAGGGTGTTTCAAAAATTTTCGATCTTTTGAACGTTCTCGGAGTTAGGCGAACGCTTTATAAATCAATTGTTTGAGTCTCAAAACAGATAAAGAACATAGAACCAATGGCAGAAATGCCAAAATTGTATCAAAAACATTTGAAAATGTTATCCTGAATAATGAATTTCATCCAATTCTGACGATTTCTGCCACATTTTTCAGTCTTCCCGGCTATTTCAGATAGTCAGTCTCGAATAGAAATCGACTGGTGATTTCCTTGAGGATATCCCTTGTCACCTGTGTCCGATATTTGGCGAAAAGGTCTTCCGAAATCGGTCCCTCTGATTTACAATCGGAATCTCCTATGACGCGAAGGGAATGCTAGCGGAATAAATATTTGCCCCGCATGATTTATACAGGCTTTAGGAAATAGTGCCCTATAAATTCACCGGTGAATAAATGTACACGATCCTTCCCTTTTTCTCTGTGGGATTGAAGTACGCGAATAAATTTCTTCCCTTTTTCTCTCCCACTCTGATATTATATCTAACCAACATGCGCGAACCTTTCTCGCGGATCCAAGCGGATATTAACCTATCGAAAGCCTGATTTTAGTTTAAGATAAAAGCCCTTGGGACAGCCTTCTCTATATTTCCTGGATATTTCCGGTCTGTGACTTCCTTTTCATGCGTCGTTTTCCAGCAGGTAGTAATCGACCGCATATATGTGCATCTATCTACCACATGATCGATGCCTAATTGGAAATTATATTACCGATCTCTCCTGCTTCTCCTTTAAATTCAATGGAGTGTGATATTCGAAGTGATGCGTATAACTAAATCTAATTAATTCCACTCGATGAAACTTTGAATGCTTGCAATACCAAGTAGTCCTTTTAATACTTGGTAATTTTCTTAAGTAACATATTTTAATGTTATTTAAAATATATCTACTATTGTCCCAGTATGGGATATCGAACAATAATATGCTAATTAGCCGGCATACCAAAGGGCGAGGATGCTGCGATAAAGGGCGCGAATCTTAGCGTGCGCTAACACGGAGAGAGCAAGGTGATCGTGAATCACGATTGTTGCCCGAAGCGTGTACAACAAGGAAGAACTAACGTCTGATCGAAGATTGCTCCGCTAACTAACGATTCCATTTACTGATTGGCCAAGGCACCAGCTACTCGAGGCTACTTTTATCAGGGTTTGCCTCCCACGAAAGAGGCCCTAACACGGACCCCTTCGATAAACCAGAACCTTCTCGACCCTCATGCTCACTGCCCACTGGCCAAACACCTTCGTTCTTGGCTCGTCCTAATCAATTAGGATCGATCACCTTCCCTCGATCTGCTTCTTTCTGGGCCTTCGAATACCCAAGAAGACAGCAGCACTTCGTTTTCACACGCAACCATTTTCTGTAGAGATTGATGAATTCACAAATTTTTCTTCAACGTTCCTATAGCGAAACGGAAGCCGAAGTCAGCGCCATCCACGGACTAGTTCATACACAGTATATACTACTAAGAGTTGATACAAGTGGCTATCGCAACGATGCACCGTGCAACTCTCATGAATCATTTATCCTCTTGCCTCGAATCCATCTCAATCGATCATTCAGCACTTCGTGCGGCTTCCACAGACTTCGAAACTGCAAGCACGCTTGGAGGATGCGAGTGATAGGAGTATCGCGTGCCGAGAAATATCAGCCGTCCGTTTCTGTCCTGTTCTTCCGTTCTTCCCTTGAGCTTTTTCTGTCTGGCTGGCATTCGAGGCCACACCGCTTTGGCTATCGTCAGATCCCACGCCTCCTTTTCCCATTATTATCGGACAAGCAGCAACCACGCATCATGAAATGCGAATCCTCAAGAAAAAGCTTAGGAACTTAGAGCAGTGTCTCCTGTGGACTCGAGCGATCATTACCCTCGTATGTTATCGTTGCCCTCCTATCTACGAACGACGTCCACACACATCGTCTGCAGACAGTAACGTATGCACCTGGTCTTATCAGAGCCAGTACGACGTTTCTATTATCGGAAGTGTGAATCGTCCTTCCATTTCACACTTCTCCCTTTTTTCTACTTCCAACTGATCCACCAAACACAACGCAGCATTAACCTATGTACTTGGTATTTCATATAATTATTAAGATTTCTCTCTGCAATGGTGGATAATGCTTAGTACGAGAGATGGAAAAAGCTTGGAATATCATGGCTAGTTGTGTTTGCTTTTAATGTCGTGGATCTGTTAGAATGCCAGGAGTACTTCGTACTAACTCTGATAGTCGTTCGTCACGCGCCCACGCCGATCCTCGTCGACCCTTGAAAAGATGGGAAAGCTCAACGGGGAGTTTCATTGCTGACACCTAGCGCATTACGCTCGAACACGTGCGAGAAGCAGCGTCTTCCGACAGATATTAAACGATAACACCGATTCTGTAGAAACTGCGCTCTCACCCTGCAATTGTACCACTTGGATAATTAATTACAACCATTTGCATAGACGAATAAATAGATCCTTAAGATTATGAGAATTTAGAATCGTTGGAAACTTGGTTGTTCTCAAGGATAACAAGGAATAAAAAAATGCAATTTACATCTGATTAAAAAGATCCGCAATTAAATTAAATATCAGACAATGCGGAAAGGAAGAATTAATATAGGAATAAAAGAGACAGAATGTACGCACGCAAGTGACATTTATTGAGAGCAGTTCGAGGAATAATTTAATACAATTTTATTCATTAAGCAGGCTGCTGCTCGAATGCGAGAGAGGAGATGAGAGTGAAGTGATTGACAGGCGAGAAGGGCGAGCTATCGTCAGGAGATCTATACGATCGATCGATTCCCTGAGAAACTCTCACCATATTTTCTGATGCGGGCTGCTGTGATTCGATGAGGGTGATCCGTCGTAATGAGTGGATTAGAAAATAAATATTGTGTTCGTGTGAAGAAGAGATTATGTCCACACTAAAAAGTGCGCGGCACTCCGTAGAGGTTAGAAGCCGCTTGTCATTCTGCAGGATCCTCTTGATTCAGGGAGCGTGTCGATGCCGATGTCTCAAGGATTCGGTGGCTGTGCTTCTTCGAGTATGTTACTTCGAATGAATTTGAGTGCGATAATGCGCAGCACGAGCATAAGGCAAAGTATGAAGGAGTGGCAGACTAATAACGGGTTGGTATTCAGGGATGATCGCACTCTTAAGTAGTAAAGCAGGTTCACTCGCGAGAAGTGGAGTCGCCACTTTCACCTTGGAATCGCCATGAATTTGACTGACACCATGACTCGAGATGGTTGTTGTGACCGAAGCAGTGGCTGGTTCAACTGGCTCTCCCAAGGGTACTTCCTTCAGCAGTGGGAGAGCTTCTTTCACAAGAGCAACCGATTCTTTCGCAAGGACATTCGGGAGCAATGGAACTGCCGCGGCAGCAGGTGCTTCTACCAAAGTAACAGGCTCTGTTTTTATTTTCACTGCGTCCTTACTGGCGGCGCCCTCGATTCCAAGACTTTTGTGAAGTTCAATACGATTCTCTTGATAGGCTGGCAGAGGAGAGAGAAGTGGTACACTTTCGATACTATACGTGATCGGTGCGATCGGTGCAAGAGGCAAAATAGTTGATACGGGAGCATGAACCACTTCGACTGGTTCTTCAACCTTGGCGACGACCTGTGCTTCTGGTACTTCGACCCTCGCATTCTTCTCCATCTGAACTTGACTTTGAAGCAATGTGCTTGCTGATACTTCAGCTGGCAGTTCGGATGCTAATAACACTGGTTCTTCGAGCTTCACTAATTTCTCCGCGTCCACTTGAACGTTTCTATGAATCTGAACTTGACTCTGATGAGACGTAGCAGTGGCTAATAATTTCGGGATGAAGATTGAATCTGGTGCTTGGTAGACAAGAGCCGCGTGTACTGTTTCGGCTGGGCTCTGATCAACGCTTTCCTTGGAATCCTTACTTTCCTGTTCTTTCTGATTGGAATTCTGATCTGACTCGTCGAGGCTGCGCCTCCTGCGGCTCTGGGACTTAGTTTCCTCTTCCTGAACGTTCCTGGCTAACAGGACATCGGCCGTTTGCCAATGAAGATCGTCATCGCTCGGTAAATTCGTGGCAGCTACGCGGAAGCCGCCCTCATCCGCGACGTAGAAGACTGACTGGAGGATGCCGTTGGCGTCGATGTAGCTGTACGATCCTCTGGTGACCCCATCGAGACCCTTGACTTCTTCCTTAGCCGATGGTCCGCCAGCGTAACTGTACGCGTGCTCGCCTGTCCTCGTATTCTGCGACTGATGGTACACCGGAAGTGGTTCCGCCAGATAAGCATATGGAAGCAGGGTCAAATGACTACCCGAACATCCGACTGCCAAAACAATAAGTGGGATCTGAAAAAAAGAAGAATAATATTTACTATCTACCACAAAATGTGATTTTGCACTGATTTATGAGTACATTCTCGTACTCCTCTTCTCGCCGAGAGTAACAATCCAGGCAAAGTTTATTCGTGGGTGCGCGAGGAAGAGCACGTTCGTGATTTTAGATCCCTGAAGAGAGTAGTGGAATGGAAAGAGGCCAGATAGCCAGAGAATCGTTCGAGAAATTTTATGTCCGGTATTGGTAACGCGAACGGTGAGAAAAGGAGTGAGTGCTCGCCGCTTGCAAAGTCGACACGTGGGAGATGGGGTAAGTTTATACTTGCATGAGTCTCGCTCTTGGGATCCAGCTCTCTTTACGAGCCAATAAGACCCGCACAAGTGGCTAGAATCTTTCGCGGAAAGGCGAACTAGGAAGCTTCGATATCGACGCCCTTTCCGTATCGGTGCGCGTCGAAAAAACACCCTCGCTATCCTTTCCAACCTCACAGATTCCAATGAGTATCCTCTTACCACTTGGTACTCGCGTGCGAATAACAATTTCGAGAATCGGACACGAGAGCGAGTGAGAACCGGCCGTAAAACCTTTCTCCGACTAACTCACCACTCGATTTCAAGCTGCCGCAGCTCTCACAGGAATGCGTGAAAATTATTGAACGTAAATCAGAAGAAACAAGCGAAGTAACCGTAACCCGTGGGAGAGCTTCGCTAGAATGCAACGAGTACAACTTCTAACAAGTTCCAAGTTCGATACGTGAACTGTGAAATCAATTGCACTGTTCTTTGTGATATAAATTAGAAACGAAGTGATGTTCTGTTAGTGTATTAACGTGAGAGAGGCACTTACCACCGCCTGCATCTTGGTTCAACACGTATTCCAGCGAACCTCCTTGCTCAACGAAGGACTGTTCTGCCTGTGCACCTTGCTTCCGATCTCGTTTTGACTTATATACATGGCGGAGGAGACCAACCAGCCCGCTACGATGTCTTCGAACCAGGAACCGGAGGAACCGTCGAAGGACAAGCGGATCCGTTCACCGAATACTTTGAGACAGCATCACTTGATCCGGGATCCTGGTAGCCACTCGCTCCCACATGAATACCCTTTACCACACCCTTCGTATCCGCATCGGCTGGAAAAAGTCAGTAATTTATTCATCCAGTTTTAATGGATGCACCAGTAGCCTCTGCGGTTTCCTTACCAGAGAACCATCGGGGCTTCGGATATCTTCTGTACCTCCCTCCATCCATTTTTTGGATAGGATATACAAACGTTCTCGAGAACCTTACTAGCTACTCCGAGGTCGTCCGTTGACCCCAACCATTCCTTGGCGTTGAACGCGCACACCAGGAAAACTCTGACAATTAAGAGAGAAGAGTCGAGTGTTTCTTTAGTGATGAAGTTGAGTGCGAGGGAAAGAAGAAGTCTAGTAGAATAAAGTTATTAGCGAAACTGATGATCTCGTCGAATTGAATTAATGCGAGAAGGGAAGATCGTAGTGGAATGGTCCGAAGGAATCGTCCGTCGTGTCCAAGCTTGGTACCGCGGCTCGATAAATCTCGACATAATGGAAATCGTGATGGTCCCTTGGACTCGGCGATCGTCGGCAGCTTTTTGCGAGAGTAATTCGCCCGGCCTTGATCGAGCAAGCCCGCGATGTATCGGCGCGCTCTTGTCCAGTGAAATTGTTCGCCTGCCAGGGCCTTTTTCCCCCTTTTTCCTGCGGAGCGCAGACACCCGAGAATCCTCCCTCAAAGCACAATAAGATCACGCGACCCTCGTCCTTGGCGTTGCCCGTCGCGATGACCCGGACACGCCGTGCATTTTTATCGATATCGTCCCCATGAAAATCCCTTTTCATGTCGTACTAACATTTCAAGGCGCTTCTGATTTCAATCCCATTGGATTTATCATGTTGAAAGTTAAGTAAGATCTAATGGAGGACCGTTTCATTAAAATAAATTCGGCATCCTCCAAAGTTAATTGGAATTTCTCGTGTGTACGTTCGCGGAAAATGATGAAGAGGCAGCGTGTTTTCAAGTTTAAGAGCGTGCGAAGAGGGCCGTCAAGTCACTGCTCGTTTCATGGACGTTCAGTCGGAACGGTGTACCGCATTTCAACCTGGCAGTACTGCACCACGGGGCACAGCCTCTTAGAATTCCAACAAGATACACACGTCCGCCGACAGTAAAATCTTCTCGAAAAAGTTTCCTCGAAGCTCCATGCTCGCAAGACCACACCCACGCCCTGAGTGCCCGCAGATCCGGTCGAGCACATATTTGCGGAGGTCACCTTATGTCGTAAACAACATAAACATAATGCAGTCGAACTGGCGGACCACACCCGGCGTACATATATGCATAGATGTACCGAGGATACACTGGCCATATATTCCATATCGTAACAAGGCTGACATGACATCGAACTTACTTATTAGTAATGACTAGGAAGTTCATTCGGATAGAGGAAATCTTAACTAAATCATCGTACTCTTCGTTAAAACATGTGAGGATGATTTTATTTTCATACAATTTAGTTCTTCATAATGCCAGATAGTTTCTGTAGGCCATGATTAAATATCTTCAGGATTCACGGTTACACTTAACCGCTCGCTGTTTCTCACGATAGTTAGAATTAGCTTCCCTGGCTTTTCCAAAGCTTGATAGACAGTCATTGCTGAATAAACTTCTTCCCCATTCACATGGGTCATAATATCACCTGCTTGCAAACCACCCCTGAAACAGGAAATAATTAACAACTCTGATATGTTAACTCATAGTAATATGAATGTATGTTAAAATTCTCACATGTGGGCTGGTGATCCAAAAACGACTTTATATATCAATACACCATGCCTCACAAAGTCTGGAATTTGTCCGCTTCTCTGTTGGATCTCAAATAAGAGATCCGGTGTAAGGGATACCATTGTAATACCTAAATACCTTCTCTTGGAATCCTCTTTGATGTCTGCTGCTCCTAATTTTTATATATAATCAAGTATTTTATTATTTCAATATCCTAATTATTCAATTAAAAGAACCTTTGAATTCTTACCTGTGCGTTTCCTTCTTTGCTCTGCTTTATTCAGGAATTCTTTCGCATAATCTATTGGTATTGCAAAACATATACCTGCAGTTACTTTCATTGAATTAATACCAATAGCTTCTCCATCTAAGTTCACAAGTGGACCACCTGAATTTCCAAACTGTTGGAAATCGAGTCACTATGCCATATTAACAACTCTATTCGTATTATAGAATATTGGATATCTTACAGTAATAGCTGCATCAGTTTGAATATAATTCATCTGCTTATGAAAAATACCTAGTTCTTGGCTTGGTCTATGAGCGCTACTGATTACACCACTTGTGATTGTATTACTTAAGGAAAGTGGAGAACCTATGGCAACAACAAATTCTCCCGGTCTGATAGTGTTGGAAGAACCAAGTTTCATTACTGGTAAATTTGTCTGCGAGCAAAGATCATAATTATTATCTAATAAATTCAAATTATCATTTAATGAATTAAGAGAATAATTAATTTACCTTATTAATTCTAACAGTAGCCAAATCACTATGCATATCGACATCCTCTACAACTCCGGTATAAACATTGCCATCGAAAAGCCTTACCCTGACAATGGTATTTGGTTTATTGATCACTACATGGGCATTAGTTAATATTAAGCCATCTTGAGCAATGATAAACCCAGAGCCATTGCTAACACGAATAGGCTTGCCTGTAAAAAAATCTATCCTGTCCCCTGATTAGCGAACCATTGGGAATAATAATTAGTTTATTGAAGTATGTGAGTTCTTTCAAAGTATGCACTTACTTGCCCTTGTCAATGATCTCTATGTACACAACCGCGGATGCTGAGATCTCCACCACATCGGCGATAAAATTATATTTCTGCCTATTCTGACCGACATTAACTGGAGGTACGGACAATGCCCGCACCGAAGGGAACCCCACCGATAAATTATGGATTTGTTCACGTAAATCATCCTTTTTTCTGTATAAAAGATAACCGAAACCTGATAGAGCAAAGATAGCGCAGGTTAAGATATTCTTCAACCCCTTATTGGAACTGTTTGGATTTAATCGTTGTGTCGAGAATGCCTTGCTGTCAACTTGTTGGCTCGTACTCGCCACTATTATTAACCGGTTACATTTTAATTGATTTCGTCTAATGACACTCCATGGTAAACGGTAAAGAAATAAGGCCATTCTTTAAAGCGGAATTATAAGAAGGTTAGAAGCACGCGCCACTACCTTCGACTTGGCGCGCTCTGATATTTGTATTTCGACTTTCGATAATCAATTATCGTTGCGTTCGATCTACGACGCGGAGGAAATTTCGTAAATATAAATGATGCGGATGATATTCATAATAATATATGTAATACTACAGATTATTTATTTTGCACTTGTTTACAATTTTCATAAATAGCCAGTGATGTACATTTTCGTGGGTACCATTATAAATTCATTGTCACTTACAATAATACTTCATTAGATACTTCGTTCTCTGGTAACGCGACGCTTATCTCGGCGTCAATTTTCCGGCTGTTATTTATTGTGTCCAATAACTTGCACGCTGAATCGACATGGCAGGATTCTGCAAGAGAATAATAATCTCGATAAGCGTATTACGGGTTCCAGAAAGGAATGGTACTTCGCCATATACCCTATGCAAAACTAGTGGTACTTTGCATATTCCTATCACCTTGCGAGCAACATATCCCATCGGCTGCACATCGGGCTGTACTTCCTCTGCACATAGCGAAACCTGCGATACAAGGTCTTGATAATAAACTTTCCTTCCGACATTTATAAGTTTCAGGTGTGTCGATGAAGCAACCAATCCTTGGTCCACAGCAGATATGTGGACCGAAACATTGACCTAAGTGATTCGGTCCGCAAGATAGGCACTGTACAAATATATTAAATTTAGATTCAATATTTTTACAGTATATGTATAACTTCTTATCTTAAAACTATTAATCCCCACCTCTCGAGCAATGCCTTCCAATGTAGCGACATTTCCACCTCTTTTACCGCCTCTCGGACAATTTGTAATTAAACAACCGTGGATAGTTACCGCCGCCAAGCAAGTCAGGAGAATCGTCACTTTTATCATTTTTCGTCGATTTTGTTGGAGTCAGAGACGTGTAAACTCTTGGCGAACGATGGTAGTGGAATGATGCTGCCAGTATGCTGTGCTCTCCTACTTATACGACTGAATCTCGGATATTTCGAATTCACGTTGTGCTTCCTCCGGATATTTTTACGGAGAAGCACTCTCAGGATTATGGAAATAAATTCGCGATCGTATATACGTATATCCGCATGACGGAGTAAAAAGATGTTTTTCTATTCTGGCAGATGCATTCAGGGCAATGGCTTTATTCAATGGAAAGAGTAGGGATGGTATAGCGGATGATGTCTAAGTAAAGGATTTCAAATCTTTGTATAGAATGCCAGTGGCGTAAGTCACTTTTTATTTATAGAGTTAGAAATTAATATCATTCTTTATTCTTCAGTTTCTTTCGCTTGATTATAACTTTCCCTTTTGCGGCAATCACCTTTGCTGCTTTTACTTTTTTAACCTTGGGCTTTGCTTTGTCTAATTTGTTACTGGTATCACTTGTCTTCAGTTTTTTAATCACTCCTTTGCCTTTTTTTAATATCTTGCGCTTCTTGGCCTTTTTAATTTCTACAACATTTTCTATTATTTCATTCTCTTTGCCTACAGAACACTCTCTTTCTGTATGACCTGCAATTATAATAGAAATTCAATTAAACATTAGTTTTAATTTTAAAATTCCTTTTATTCAAAAGAAGAAATGTTGGTACCTGTTTCTCCACACTTGAAGCATTTACCAATGATTTTTATCTTTGATCCACAATTGTGTTTCTCTAGTGTACATCTATTGCATTTGTCACAATGCTGCCATGTAGGTTTCACACATCTCTTGCATAAAAGACAATGCCTGTACCTTCTACCATCTTTAGAAGTACATTCATTACATTCCTTGCAATGTTTATTTTCTTTAGAAACCCATCTTTTGCATGTATCGCAATACTTGTAGCCATCTTTTTTAGGTAATGCAAATAAATCCAAAGGAATATTTGTAAAGATTCTTACAGGTGATGGTTGCTTATTCACTTTATGTTTGGTCACAAACAATGGATGATTATCATAATCCACCTTATAATCAGACATTTTTAACTCTTTCAAACCACCCGACACACCAATTGGATTACTCTTTTGTCTCATAATCGGTTCCATGTAGTATGGAAATATGAACATTATTTTCAAAGATTCATTTTCATCAGATATGTTATTCCATTTCTTATGTAGATCAGAAATTTTCTTCATTGTCCAAGACATTGGCTCTACTCTGCCCCCAAAAGGAGGATCACAGATCACATAGATATCTTTACCATTATTCTCAGTCATAAAGTCTTTAAACACACTAGCAGCAGACTCATGGAAAAAGTGATGATTGAATAAATTGTACCAGCAATAGGTCATCGGCCCAAAAAAGTTATGCTGTTATAAAAAATTATAGTACGTTACTAATTTGTTATATTTATAAGATATTTCTTTGAATATACTTACGAAACGGCCATCAATGTCTAATAGAAGAGAAGGAATCTTGTTTTCAAAATATTCTTGAAAATATTCATGTATTCTGGGTGCACCTATGCAAAGGACTTGTTTTGCACCGAGTTTCACTAACATTTGACTTATTTCCTCGGTGGATTTTTTGGAAAAAAGATATTGGGCTTCTTTCTTGGTATTATCCAAAGGTTTCAAGATTTCCGTAGGATGACTCATTTGGTAATCCGGTAAATTTTCAATCTTTTCATGATCGGTATGCTTCTCTTTTTCGGAGGCGGGTACGAATGTTTCACAGGTGTTGCAATAACACCTGCGAACTGGCTGCAGTCCGAGTATTTCATTGAAACGTACATACAATTTTTGATGTGGATATTGAGAGAACAAACGCTTTCGATGTTTTTCCCATTTTGTACTCTCCTTTTTCGATAATCTTTGCCCATGCTTTAAATAGAATTTGCATAGATCTCTCTGCCGACAAGCCGAGCAAGCGTAATATTGGTCAACCTTATTGCCCTCGTGCTTACTAAATAACAAGGTTGGCCCTATAAGAAGAGATCGTTTTTAAATCTAACAAAATACTCTTTATTTTGACTTTCAATCCTATAAAATTACCGTGTGGGCACTGTGGGTGTTCACTAGGGTCAACCCACAAACATTCTATTCCACGAACTTCATCCATGTTAAAGCGTTAAAATCTTTTGAAATTACTATGCATATATTCTCTATTACTTTTAATTACACGTAGCACGAACATACATTGCTATTCTACGAAACACGTACGAAACACTGTCGACTATCCACGTGCTACTTGTAAACAAACATATTGCTATAGTGCATTGAAGTTGATTCGAATCAATTCGAGTGATCGAAGGCTGACTTCGAATTCGAGATATTGCGCGGTATTTTTATGTTGGTGTGGGAAGTGGTAGAATTGGTTAGGAAGACAATAGAAATGGTTGAAAGTTTACTTTATTTTATCGCAGACTTTTCTACAAGTGCCGTGTTGGTTGCCGCGTCACATATACATATAAGTTTTCGAAAACAATTGCGAGTATATAAGGCAAGTCAAGCCTCTACCGGGCTCATCTAAACAGTTGTTCGTGCGTTGTTCATGAAGTTATATTGGTATTCTCGCCCCCTATTGTAAAAATACAGATAAACTTCGCTTGGACCATGTATTGCATTAACGTATGGATACAGGAACAAAAATATAATATTCTCTCTTTTCACTAGTTTTCCCTTCAATACTGTAGTTAGGAACGGATCACCTAACGAGTTCCCTCAACGCGGAACAAAGTTCTACTTGGAATAGAATTAATGGTTGGAACATAATACAAGAATCAAGGCGCTGATGGACACGCGAAAACAGTCCAACATATTCTCTCATTTTAAAGCATCACTAGATGATCTACAGAATTGACACACTTCTCTTACTTATATTTTTGCCGTTCTCGCGCGTTAGGCTGTGTGTATTCCGCTAGATTATATCACAGACTATTATTCGCAGTTGGAAAAGACACTCACTAGAAAAACGCTTGTTCGCGTAAATCTACGACGTGTTTTAGTGCGCTATTTCTGTGTTTACGGATTATGCAGACATTTAGAGTAAATATTACTATTTACACGCCTTGGCTTTCTAATGTCATGCGGTGCTCTAGTTTACTTTACACCGTCATAGATAGCCGAAAACTTCCTAAGTTTACTATATCATAAACATAATATACGCATCTTAATACATGTTTCTTTACAGCAACTGCTTATGTATCATGTTATACATAATACTGAAACGTTTGTAAGTATATAAATGTTGGAATTATCCTTCTAATACTCTACGACTGTTCCTGCTGTCAAGAATTCAACTTGGATAGTTGTAATTTAATCTTGAAACTTATTTGGGTGATCTTGTGTACTTTTATCTCTAATCAATTACATTAACATTATCATCCCAGTCATTTACTGCGCTAGTTTTAAATAATTGTCTGTCTATTTACATAATTGACTACAAAGCTTCATCTACTCTGTGTGCTGCATAAATAAATTCTTCCCTAAAGGATTACTGACGTCAGTGAGTTAATATTAAAAATGGCTTTATCAAACGTAATAAATAAATCTCAAAAGTAATCAGACAAATTGAAGTATGCAGCTTTAATTCAGGCTATAAGCCAGACCTAGACTTAGATGCTTGTAGTTCCTCTAATCTAGACAGTCACAGAACTTTGCTTTTCGAATGCGGTATCAAGAAACTAGTTTCACAAAGTTGATATAAACGCTACTATGATGAAAGTTACGTATAAATATGCCAAAAGCAGTTCATAGAGAGATACAGAAATCTCTTTGAAAAATTTGTCCGAATAATGCTGGGTGCAATAGAAAAATCACGATTAATACTCAAGAGGACTTTGCTGTAGACAAAATATTGACCATGTTGTACTTTGGAAAGGTATTTTTTTTTTTTTTGGCCATAGCGCCTGAATGAATGATCCTACCTCGTTGGTTATTAAATCACTTTGCGATTAATGTAAGTAATCGCGGTATCAATGTTGGCTTTCAGTGCGTTTTGCGTAACATCCGAAGCAAAGACAAAAACTGCCTTATCAATTCCTATGGGTGGGGTGTTCCAATATCTTTGTCACAAGTGCGTAGGAAAATCGATCTAACTACGAATCTCATTGCCCTAAAGATTACAATTATAAATTACAACCATTTTTTTGGGGTAAAGATTTTACAAAGCAATGAGCTTAGACTGGCAAACTCCCCATCTTTCCTGTAACTTCTGGCGTTGTTCCATATGATGGTCTGATAAATTTCGTAATAATCCTACCTGTCCTGTTTTAAGTTTCCTAGGATCTAGATTTGCCCCTAATGTTTGAACACCCTTAGCAAACTTGGAAAAAGGCGACAAGATGTCCTTGGCAGTTGTTGCCACTGGACTAGCGACATTTGTTGTATTAGCTTTTATTGACTTTAGAGCAGATTCGCTTTGAGAAGACGTTATGTTCAGAGTAAGATCTTGCTCTGATGTTGATCTCTTTTTCTCTTGCATTCTGTGGTTCGTCTGCAAGGTGTGACCGTCCATATCACTCATTATTACCGTAGTATCAACTTCGCCCGTTGAGTGACTAATATTTTTCGAAAGATTTAGAGTGCATGGTGGCATAGGTTTCTCTCTATCCTCACTCAAATATTCAGCCACACCTTGTATTGTAATCTCAGGAGTTGTGGTGGTTGTCTTCTGAGGAGAAGTACTAAGCAAAGTATCACCAGGAGCAGGCAATGCTTCTCCTCTTTCATTCTCGCAAATCTCACTATCAACTACATCTGCATTTTTCACTCCCATTATAATACCAATAGACGGAGTGTATGCTTCCATTAAATTCTTATCATGACTAAAATTCTCGGGCTTTTCTAGAGGCACAGGTGCCATATCCAGATTCTCATCGCTACTACTACTGCTACTAGAATTACGTTTTCCTTTAACATTACCAGATAGATCTCTGCCACCCACTGTAAAAGTAGGTTTGGAAGATGTCTCCGCCTTTTTACCAGCTATATTTTTAGCTAGTTCCATTGGTGGTTTCCTTCCACTAAAACTGTGGCTGAACTTGTTCAATTTGCTGAACTGCTCGGTCATATTGTTGAGAGCTTTGGTACCTGTAAGAAAGAATACCAGGTTTTGTAAACTAATTGCACGTTTTTGGAAAGTGCTTCTATGTAGAAGTTCTGTGGGTAATATACCTGCACTTTTAAGAGCGAGTAATTGCGTTTCTGATACATTTCTAGTCAACTCTGGCAATGAAGAAATGTCCAGTAATCCTGGAGACCCTTTTACATTGACTAGTTTACTCTTTCGTTTATCGAGCGTTACATTCATCGCTATTGGAATCTTTTGCAGTCCGCCTATTTCCATTGCGACTGAAATAGCTTCGCAAATTGCTTTTAAAGATTCTGTAACATAGATTATAGAACCAATAGAGATTGCTAGAGGAACGTATAATCATCAACTATTGTATATCAATACTATACCTATGCTTTCCTCCTCGGTTTTTATCACAACAGCCATATTATTGAAGAATCGTAAATTTGTACTACGAAACATATGAAAGTAACCGTATTCCCCATCCATCTTGTAATTTATTCTAATGCAGTAAAAGTTCTTATTTTTAAATAGAGAAACCGCAGTCTCTGGTTGACCGAATTCAATTAGTACAATATCGCACAACGGTACTCTTTGGTAGTTTGTGACTTTGTCGATCTGATCATCGTAATCTGCTACGTAATAACTATCGCGGGTCAAAATGAATATCGTATCCATTTCTGTTTCCGTTGGATCTCCAGTTCTATAAAACAGAATTATTAATGTTGCCGTGAAAATGGAATAGTCGATTGGAAACAAAAGTAATGCCTATGTCTGCACATACACAGGGTCAGCATCAATGAGACCCCAGCTTCCCAGAATTATTTCTTGATCAGGGATGAGTAACTTTTTACAATCTTCAATCAACAATTTAACATGGATTGCTGTTGCAGCATTATCCTCCTCGTCTGTCTTCTCTTGAAATACTTCCTCGCTAATAGAGTTTCCTAACATCATATCGATCGTCGCCTGTCTATAGACATCCTTGAAACGATTTAAATAGTATCTGGAAATTATGAAATTTATAAATATCTGTTCGAATCATGGAAAGAGAATGTCGAATGTAAAATACAAGATTAGAACAGAATCTGCAGCAGCATATACAGAGACAATAAACCAAGAGTAGCAAATGCTTAGAATTACTTTTCACATTCTAAACCTTAGACTAATCTCATTAAATTCGTTAAATTGATTAGCTGAAAAGAAAAAGAAAAACGGCTCCCATGCAATAGAAAGTTCATTCAGAAAACGTAACATCACAGGCGGACTTTATTAGCTTAGAATTGTGTTATTGCTGGTTTTTGTGTATACCAGAATTGTTTTGATTTCTCGAATTGTGGAGTGGTCGAAAATTTGCAAGTTACACTGGAACCAAGATTCCAATCCCAAGCAAACACGAACCTGGCTAAATGATACATAGCACTGGCATAAAGAAAGTCTGGATAAGTAGCAAGTTGAAGCTCTATGTTTGGTGGTTTGATGGGTATAAGTTCGAGGCAGCAATTATCAAGGATGTCTAAATAGTGCGACCAATCGTCGTTCAGCTGATCAACGTTGATTGGATTCCCTAGCAAGGTATCTATCGCCGCCTGACGTAAGTCATCCAGAAAGTGTTGCTGATAATATCTAAGGGAAAATGAAAGGACAGTGTCAGGGTCCTATGAAACTGCAACAATATCGAAATTTATCAGAGGCGTGTTGGAATTCTCGAAATAATCGCGCATTGAATTCCTTCATGAATTCTATTGATTAATGTAGTTCTAATATATCAATAGAGCGATCGGTGACATGTCTGTAAGGTAGCGGTGTATCGTGTACACTTATTGGATGAATGAAATGTTCTACTGCAAGGCGGGTCGTGTACAGAAATGTTTGTTCTATTGTACCTGTTTGCGGAATTCATCCCGTCCTTCATTAATCCCGTAAATTTTCTTTCACCCGTTCTCGTGTAATCTCCCTATAAGTAGGAAGAAGCCATATAACAATGGTCCCACATATCTTTTGATTGTATCTCTGAATGAATTGTAACAAAAGGAAACAATCGAATGACTATCCAAGGCGAAGTACAAACCTTCAAAGCATTCGTGCCAGCATATTGTTTACTGATAATATCTCCATTATTCGCCCAAAGCAATTGAAAAGTTTGTCTTATATTTGCCGGTAGCGTTCCATCGGGCGGTATTAGGCCTAGCTTAGAGAATTGCATCTCCATAACAGCTTTACCCAGAGCAGTTTGTACCACATTCGTTCTATCTAGACAGTCTATGCAATTCACCCGAAATACTCCCTTTTGCATGCAAATCGTGCCTTGCTTGTCACGCCAACAATATCCCATATCAGATAGGGCTGTTGTTAATGCATTAACGAGGATAGACACGTTCTCAAAATGCATTCCGCGACTGTGTTAAGTAGAAAGTTTCAATGAAGAAAACATACGGCAAATAAAGCATCGTAAACATTCTCGCATTTACCCACCAGTACTCATGAAAGTCAAATGTAGCATATGTTATATCCCCATGATTATAATTAAGAAGATGATTACTATATGCTTCCCAAATTATCTTCTCTTTGCCTGTTTGTTCAACAAGATTTACGATACATACGGGACCGTACAATGATAGCTCTTCGCTAAAATGTTTCTCAAACGCAATTTGGGTTTCCGCCTCATCTGATCGAATAAATCAATATTAAATACTTCTGTATTAAGATTAATTGTTGAATAGAATTAGATCGATTGGAATTATGATATACCTTTGTCAATCCTCGGTGGAGGTTTGTATTTATAACCAGGCTGAGACCAATAAACAGGTACACTGCCTCTAACTTGTACAAACGATACTTGATGGTCGTGAAACCAAACCAACTGTTCTGTTTCAACGTAATTCGCGCATTTTCCATCTTCATCAACACCGCGTCTCTTGTACCTTTACAGTAAGAATAATTATTGTGTATTTCGTGCACGAACTATTGCGTTTATTTGTAACAGTGCATGCAATTACCGAAAAATATACAATCAACGGTTTACCTGGTTCCCGCACGGAACCTACTCCTCCGCGATATTACAGCTAAATTAAAAGTTTCATGTCTTGGTTGTTCATTAAAGCCAACTTCAACATTACATTTCTCTATTTGTACATATCCTTGAATCACTGGTAATATCCAGCAGTCCGCGTCATCTCTCTGTGATACAAAGAATTGTTCACTTGTATAATATATGCAAGCAACTTAAGAAGTTGTTATATATACTTGAATATTTCGAATAACACTAACTTTCAAATTGATAATATCTTGCAACATGTGCTTGTTCCAAAAAAATCTATCATCTACCCTTTGCCATAATGGCTTACTCTGTATAGTCTTGCCTTGTTCAGCCTCAGTGATAGATTGTCTCTGTAAGGTGTTTGTAATGTCACCAGTATGGCAAAAAAAGAATGAATCTGTTTCGGTAAAAATCTTAGTAAGCTCTTCTAAAATTCTCTTTTCAAATCTTTCTTTATCCTTGACGATACTCCTTTTGCTTACAGTAGATTTGACCTGTAATGAAATAAAAATCATTGATCTTATTGCCCTTCATCTTTGTATTTAATTAGGACTAACACTGACTTGAGATGTAGCTAATGCAGCAGCTTGTTGCGTCGTATTTTTAATAGTATTTGTGGCACTTTTTATTGTACCCCAGGTCTTAGCCAAAGCCGGTGCTTTCTGCGATACATCGAACAAACTGGTTTGGCTTTTCTTTTTTGGTATATGCTGATGCTTCTTACATGGCAATAGTCCAATATCAGTGTTCTCAGTGCCAAGATGCAAAAATGCAATAGATTTAATTTTATATACTACATGACCTCCATGTAATTCACCAGCTAGAGAAACTTCCTTGATAAGCATCAATCTAGGCTCCAAAACTGACTGCTGTTCTACTTTCCCTACTATTCCATAGAACATGCCCACACATTCTATGTCCTTTGGAGATGCCCATTCCCAGTCTGGAAGAAGAAATTGGATCAATAACATCAGCGAAAAACAGCATTAATCTGCCACTGGAATCTTCTTTCGCGGGAGCAATAATTAATTACATTCCTGCTCTTATAACGCATTTACATAATAGTACGAATTATTACGATATACACCTTTGTGTTTTATCCGAAATACAGTAGATGAATTATAGGACTGTCATCTTAATAATGTAGTACGAAGGACAGAAAAAAAATTTGTTTTTGTTCGAGAGCAATGATTCGAAACGGAGTGGAGTTCGTACGATGACGAAATCTTAATTTGCAATTGATTCAATATAAAAGTATTCATTAGGAGTGAAAGAATGTTCTGTGGGAAGGATGTAATGAAATATGAGGATATGCATAACGATTGACGTTTGTCTAAACGTACTCCTGTCAGTGAGAAATGAATAGGTACCCACCCGACTTGGCGGAAAACTCTCCAGTGTTCTTGTCGCACCAAAGACTGTGTCTCTCCTTCACGAAGATATAATGAGTATCAGTACGAAAGAGCTCCATTCTGGTATCGGTTTCCTCACGATAATCAACTTCTACACAGAATGTGTCATATTCCTTTCCGCGAGCAAAAGTCCGCCTACCTCAAACATTTCGCCATGTTACACTATGATCTGTCTTTGTTCCTCTCCAGGAATACTGGCCCTCTCACTCTCTCCTCTTCCTTGCTCTATCTCACTCTGGCTGCTCTGTTCTCTGAAACTGGGCTTTATGGGCTTTATTGCGTTTTGTATATTTTTGGTCAAGGGTTGGGGAGTTGGAGTCGGCGATGAAGCATATATGCGAGTAATCGAGAATCCTGAAACTATCGAACTCGAAGGAATTAGATACTATAGATATCAGGGTCGCCCAATCAATCGAATCAATTTAGAACAGCCAGAAAGAACATAATACTTAAATGCTTTAATATACTTTTAATAATGAAAGTTTTATTTGCATAACATTTGCTGATAGTTTACATATACATTGTAACATAAGTACATCATACATATAAAATAGTAGGCAGAGATGAACATACTTCCGATGGTACCGGGCTTGTATGTCGAAAAACGTGGGGGATTCGATAACAAACTATGAAAGACGCGCAACTCGTGTTAACTTAAAATATACTATAATCGACTTTCATTACGTGCTACTTAAGATACGCAAAATTGGAGATTTGTATGAGTCAAACACATTTCAGTTCGTTCCTTAGATAATATAGACCATTTCCTGCGTGATCGTGATATCGCAGTACAGATGTCATGGTTTTTGTTACAGTAGTGATTCGATCTGTATCTCATTTCACCGAATGTTTAAAATATATTTACGCGGAATTTAATTCATCCTCATCAGTATTGGATCTCCTTTCTTGTCTGCTTTTTTTTGGTTTATATTCTTGCCACTTTCGATGATTTAACAATTGGAAATCATCGACCTTAGCTATTAATTCTAAGTATTTCGCCAGCTTCAATAATTCCCTATCTTTATGCCTGGTAACATGAGCATGTCTGAAAGGTGTTATTCTCAATCCTGATTGTGGGTTCATAATAAAATTTCTTCTGATGTCGTCGAACATAATAGTATTCTTTGCTGAAAATTGTTTATACTTTCCCCAAATAATACCCAAAGGTTTCACACCGACTACTCCGTGTTTCGGGGTATGAACCGATATCATTGCCAAAGAATCTAAATGGAATGCTATTTTGTAATCAGGATGATTAGACACTCCTAATAGCTTCATTTTTTCATTGATCCATCTCATACTTGTTGCGGACCATATTACTATGTCATAGTGTCTATAAGCCCTTAATAAGAATTCGTGCAAATAAGGTCTCATTAATTCCATGCCAGTCTCTGCTGTTGATCTGTGATCGAAAAGAGTATAATCTATATCTAGCACTAAGAGCTTTTTGCCTTCTCTTAGGGGATTTAACTCTTTTATAACATAATGATCGATTCTCTTTTGAATTTTTGACAGATACACTTCCGCCTTTTCTATCTCGACCTCTTCTTCTTCGATATCCAAGTCATTTATGACATCCGGCATATTTTCTGGAGCCTGGCTTACTTCTGCGATATCTTCTTCCCTTGAACCCATCATCATTAGCTTGAAACCAGGCTTCAATGCCAATTTTCCTATGAGGTCATCATCCGTTGCTGCTTTGCCTGGTGAAGACAGTCATTCTATAGGCACCTTAACACATTTTAGTGATCATTCTTCTTAATTGAGTTGGAAAATCGTGTGAAAGATTAATTATCATTTTGCCATATTCGCAATACTACTTTTATCTCTGAATTAATAGAAAGTAATAGCGCGTAAATCGGCTCAAAGCATAACCTTGACATTTGAGGTTCAATAGCTTTTGTCGTTCAGGAAGAACTCCCGTTTCTCTGTGTATTTGCTCCTTCAAAGCCAAAACTGTATCTTCATCGTCAAGATCTGTAATTTCGTACTCCTTGCCGCTCCACTTCACAGTAATTTTTACACCGTTCTCCATTCTCGCTCGAAGGGAATACCGCAAACCACCGCAAACCAACGATAGTCAACAGCCTACTTTGGAACGTAAATTCACATATATATATATATATATATATATAAAGAGAGAGGTATACACAACACTGATAGGCGACTTTCATAGTATTAGTAAGGGGAAATGAAGGATTATACTGCGAAATAGGACTGAGAGCTAACTAATTTAGACAGTTTTGTAAAAATGCATATTTGTCTTTATTGCAAAAAGAAGAGGAAAGTGTATTATCGATAATATATCGTAAATGATCATGTCAGACATGTAAATTGTCACATACATCCGCCAGTCAAGCTCTGCAGAGTGAGCACGATCGCAAGTACGAATAGAACGGTGATGTATCCCAGCAGGCGATAAATTCTCGTAAAGACTGGCTGACAAAATTTACCTTCTATCATACTTAAAGCTATACATACATAGGTACATCTCGTATTTATATACTATACATAAGAGTACGCGGATGGGGTCACATTGACAATAGTACTCGAAAATGCATCCACCCGATCACGCCGGCTGCTCACCGTGTCTCGCGTGGGATCAAAGGCACGACGGTGAACCCGGGCATCCCTTATCCTTTTTACAAATAATACCGTGACGCGCGACACGACGACGATGACACCGCGGGCGAGAGCGAGGCTCAGCTTTCCGTAATGAAATGGACAACAACACCAGCTGAGCATCAGGATCGGGCTAGGGATGAGGAGAGAAATAAGGGACAAGTACGAAAGACAACAAGTTTTGGCTAAGTCAATGGAACACTCTCGGCGTGACGCGGCAGTACGAGAATACAGTTAGTATATACAAATTCATCGGTGTATACCGGTAGCGGTGAGAAGGAGAAACGAAAGTAAAAGGGAGAGATTAATTGGCCGTGATCACAGTAGCAGCCGGTGGTGAGGAAGAGTTCGAAGAGGACGATTTCTTCTTGAGAACAATATCCTTGATGTTGAGATTGACCTTTTCCTTTCGAGGCGGTGGTACAGACTGCAGGCAAAACCTCTTGAAGGCCTCTAGTTCGCGCTCTGCGTCATCCATCTCCCCGTCCTCAAGGTCTATATCTTTCGGCGTGAAAACGCTCTCTGTAAAAGATACCCTCTAAGTACTAGTTGTACCTCTTGTTTTAGAAAAGGGGGATAGGGAGATTTGCTGTGCATTATGCTAGCATCTATATAATGATTTCTTTCTCTTTTCCACGGTTGTTCGCTATCCTACAGTCATGTCAAAGAATTACAAATCCTCGGCAACGTGGAAATACCGTTTGTGTAGGGAAGACATCTAATAGAAGTAAATGAAAAACATCGAAATACATGGTAAACTGGAATAAATGTATATAGAATACTGTGTGGAAATAGGCAAGGTGACACATTTTGTATTTATCTAAGAAAGCATAGACTCATATTTCATCGTTAGTATTTTGGAACGTAGAATCGGCATTTCTCATTATCTTTTATGTATTTGCTCATTTATATCCGCTGTACTTTCGGTAGAGTTGATAATTTTGGCTTACTTCAAGCTTATATGAGAAAGAGAGAGAGAGAGAGAGAGAGAGAGAGGGAGATAGTGAGAGAGAGAGAGAGCGCGTGAAAAGACTTCTACAATTTTGTGAACATCGAGTCGCGAGAAGAAAAGAAAAGAAAATAAAGAAAAGACAGTGCTCACTGGCCAGAGTTTCTTCCGGACAATCCCCAAGAAAATCGTGGTGGCCAATTTGAGGACGTCTCGTGTCTGTATCCGGTACTGAAAAAACGTTTTGACCTAGCCAAGACATGGTCCTAACGCGGTTCTGTGCCCTCTCCTGACGAAACGAAATGAAAGAAAAACCGTCGTCAGTGCGATAATGCGAACCTACTGCCGTCGAAAGACATGTGCTGCGGGTATCATAGAAAATATATCACCGGCCGGGAGTGAGAAGCAACAGCCCGGACGACTGTGTGTGTTAAGGAAAACAAAAAATGAAAGAAGCAAATTTACATGTTAAAGTTTGATTATTGTTGTTTCTCACCAACGAGGTTCCAGTCATCTCCGCCTTGCCTTGTGCCGTTTCCTCTTTTTTTCTTTTTCTTGCTCTTCCCGTTCGATGACAAGGGGGAGGAAGAGGTAGAGGATGTCGCTATCGAGGCATTCAGTGCTTCCCTCATTGCCGTTTTCGCACTTTGTACTTGCTCGGCACATGTTTCAGTACGTACTTTTGTGAGAGTGACGCTCGTGCCTTTTAAGTTGATTCCATTTTCAGGAATAATCTGGCCATTCGTCACTTTACTAATATGAATATTAGCTAACCCTGACAGACTAGTGCAATCTGATGATTGCAGTCTGGAAGGCAGCTCTGCCAGATGAGATGTAATTACCCCATTGCTCTTTGTGCTCAATTTTGCATTCGTACTCGAAAGTACCGTCGCGTTTGAATTCATTTTTGAATTCGTATTAAAACTTGATGTTTCAGACGGCCTACTTAACGTGGGTGACAGCGTGGAGAGCGAAGATAATTCTCCTTTAACAATATAGTCTGGTTTGGGAGGAGCAGTTAATCCAGCATTTATTGCATGCTGCAATGCCGGACTTCTGATAGTCACCATTCCATTTTCAGAAACTTTAATAATCGCTGCTTGCTGGGTTGGTGCAACTTTCATTGGACCAAATGCTGGATTTCTTATGGTGACCATATTTGTGCCAGGATTATGAAGTATTCTGGCTGGTTCGTCCGACTGTTCATTCATGCATTTCTCGATATTGTGGGCGGAGCCATTATTCGTACTGTTATTTGAATTTGAATTCTTATTTTTCTTTTTCTTTTTCTTGCTACCTGTACTCGAGCCATTAATATTGTCGTTATTCCCCGTTGGATTTCTGTTCCCACAATTACCACGAATTTGATTCATATCCTTTGTGGAGTCTATAAAGTAAAATAATAAATAATTGTGTAACACTGTAATTTTGTAACATTACAAAAACATAGTAACAGTACTATCTTACCTTTTTCCATTGGTCTTGGCAGAAGGTCTTGCTTTAATTTCCCTGTATCCACAACAATAACATTCCCGCCTGCTTGTGGAGTCGCGTAACTAGATTGAACACCACTCATTGGTGCCGCGATGATAGTAGTTTGCTTTGGAGGATTTACTGGCTTTGGCATTGGTGCAGATCTTATAGGGAGAGGTTTAGCAGGGGCATCCACTTTTGTAATTGTAATACCAGGTGGCAACTTTAAGTTTTCTATATTTATTTTGGAATTTGTGCTAATATCTTTAAATTGGCTGCTTAAAGAAGACGTGACACGGTCAGATGTATAAGCGGAAGAATTTAGATCCTGGTTTGATAAATGTAATTTGTTTGTCGAAGTAGATGTTGTAATATTTGCAGAGAGAGTAGACACATTTATAGTAGCAGGTATTAATTGAGTTGGATTTACTTTCTTCTGCCCCTTTTGGTTTGTATCATTTTTCGTGGACTTATCATTTTTCTGAGAATTATTTTGGTTATTTTTCTCCTGTTGCTGATTAACTTTATTCTTTTTACTGCTCGACTCATTCGCAATAGGCGATTGCTGCAGCTTCTGCTGCTGCTGCTGCTGCTGCTGCTGCTTTTGACCAACTGAGTTAGCAGGGGATATACTCTTTTGTATTTGTTTCTTATTTAAAACTTTTTGCTGCTGGGTCTTATTCTTATTTGGTGGATTCTCATGCTGCAATACATTTTCCTTGTTTTCAAGATGTTTCTTATCTTTTTTCGATTTGGATGTCTTCAACTCAATAGTAGTTTGTTGTTGGGGTTGTTTCTTTTCCGCCCCACCCTTGTCACACTTACATTTTTCATTATTAGTTTGAGCCTTTAGATTTTTATTATTGGAAAGTTTAACTTGCACCGATTGTTGCTGTGGTTGTTTTGCACTATTCGTCTGTTGAGCTTTGTTACCTTGCTGTAATGAATTAGCATTTGCTTTCGATTTCTTCTTTTTCTGAGATGCAGTTAGATTCTGTTCATTTTCTGTGTGTTGTGGAGGGGGCTCCTTCGTTTGTCCATTCACTAACGTGAATAAAACTTTGTCTTCTGCTGGAGACTGTCCTTTAAGTGTAATTGTCACTGTTGGTTCGGCACTGTTCGATTCCATTACCCTTTTAATTGTTACGATTTGTGGTTGAGTTTCTGCTGGTTTTGACTTTGCCAACTCATTGGCACGAGCCTCTTCCATTTTTCTCATTTCTCTTCGTAATTTCTTTCTCTCCTTCTTTGTCAACTGTTTATCCATTAGATCAGCTGGTAATACTTTGTCTACAGCTGTATTCTGGGTTACTTTTATGCTTGAATCGCTAGTTGGATTTTGAGCCTTGTTATTTCTGTTACCAAATGTTTCGGTCTTCTCAACCTTCGTCGATGACTTTATTGTATTTGGGGAACCACATCCAGTTTTATCATTTTTATTCGAATTTGATACCTTTTCCTTTGCGTTCGAATTAACAGCTATTACTTTTGCTTTTCCATTTCCATTACTATTGTCACTGTTTTTATTATGACTGTTATTAATATTACTGGATATGTTATTGACATTGGAACTACTATGAATACTGCTGGTGATTACAGTGCCCCTAGTATTGATTCCAGTACTAGTATTAGCAGAATTGCCTATATTACATAGCTCTTGTTTATCCCTCTTTTTGTTATTCGATTGCTTTGCAGTGAGCAAAACAGTGGGTGATACCGTCGGTAAAATGGATACTTCGGGAAGATTACATTGTGGTAATAATCTTTGAGGAACAGGCTTTTGTGGATCCACTACTGTAATTGTTACTTCTGGTGTTTTCTTCTGTAGCTCTACTAGTTTCAGTCTTTCAGCCTCTTGTCTGTCCAACCGAAGTTTCTCTTCGAGCTGCGAGAAAAAAATAACTGAAGTAGCAGCTTGTTGATACACCTGGCAGAATATTAAAAAGAATAGACTATGCATTACAAACCTTTCGCTGTTTCTGTCTTGCTTTTTTCTCAGCCTTTTTATTATTTTCTTTCTTTCCAGTTTGATTGCCCTCAATGAACTCAAGGAGTTCATCCAGATCCCACTCATCTCGTTGAGTTTTTGGAGCTGTATTTGTAGCAATGACTGTAGGTGTTGTATGTACTGTAGCTGTAGATGGTGGTTGAGCAACTTGGCAAGGTTCCGTTTTAATCCTCATAGTAGGGGATGATTTAATTGCCACAGTACCATTCACAGAAGTAGTGGTCGATTCATTTTTCGGAGGACTCGATGGTGTTTTACATTTTCGTGCTTTCTTCTTCGTTAATAACTGCCGCAATCGCTCTCGCATTTCATTATAATTCCGACTAACTGGTGCCACCGACGGCTGTAAAAAAACAATTAACATTATGTTTAGTAAGTAGACTATTACAGAAACATAATGAATTATTTATGTAAAGTTGGCAAGGAAACATACAACCCCATGACCAAAAACTTCACAGTAACAGCAATCGCAATGCCGTGACTGATCTTTTTGCACAGAACTAGTTGTTGAGCATGAATCTTCCTGACTGCTCGCAGAGTCTGAACAGTCACCATCCATAGAATTAACTAGAAGAAATAATCGTCATGGAAATACGTTAAAAGTTTTATATGTTGAAATACAAATGATTCTAACTACCTTGCCGATGTGTTGAGCTTTCACGAGTTGCGGTACTCGTTGTTTGAGTGATAGAACGAGTAGTTTGTGTTTGGGCAGATTGAGTAGTAACATCAATCTTTAGTGGAGCAGATGTCGTCGCTTCCGGAACAGTTTCGCTAACTGCATTAGACACTGGTGTGTTCGGTGGGGATTTTGGACTTTGAGCAGTATTTCGAATAGGAGGTACTGATGATTCAGGTGGATCTATTTAAGTAGAGACAATATTTTGAAGTTTATAATATAATAATGGAAACACAAACGAACGGCAGAATATATTAATACCTTTCATTAGACAAGGGCACGCATCCCACTTCCTTTCAAAATTCAACAAGCATGGACAAGGAGGATATTCTAAAACTTCCTTTCTCCATTCAGCTATTTCTCTAGCATGCCCATAAACACACGCGCATGGCTGAGACTCAACATTTTTTAATCGTACATCTTCTGTAATAAGTTCTGCGGTATTATCAACATCGATTGATTGCGTAATCAATTCTTCTTGTTCCTCTAACGTTATCCTAGTTTGCGAACCAACACTCCGTGCACTCATTTCATCTGTTATTAATAAAAATAAAATTCAGTCATCTATATACTTCATTGTATAAAGTTTAACTCACAGGAGATCATAGAAACATTTACCTGTAAATGCATTACTTAGAAATGGAAATTTACTAGGGTCAAACGGTAGAATATTTTCTCCATCTATTGTGAGAGAAGTTTCCAAGGATGAACTAGCGCATGTATGACACTCACACGTTTTTCCATCATCTACACTGTTCTCTAGACTGATCTCTTCCGCATGACCCCTTTGTTAAAATAAATCGCGAGTAGATTGAGTTGCTTAATTGTATAAGAATAATATTTAAAATATTACTATGAAATGAATAGTACCCAAGAGATTCTAAGGCGAATTGTGGTAAACTGGAACTTGAATTAATCTCATCTGAAACATTCATATCATCTGTTGTTGGTTGGCACTGTGTCTTGTTCCATCCATCAAGAAGAATCTGAACAGTTTCTGAAGTAATTGGAGGCATGTCCAGTCCATCCAAGCAAAACTTTGGAGTTGAGTTTGGTGATCGACAATCTGACTCAGAAGCTTCACTTTTCTCATCAAACGTTTTTGACGAAGTCGATGACTTTGCTGATTCGCGCGATTTCGTTAAAGATCGCTCTTCCGTGAGTAAACGTATGACTCTACATACTTCCCATGCATTTCGTATTTTCTTAAACCTGGCTAATCGTACGGCTTGAGCAGCACTGAAATATATATTGTTTATAGTAATTTCTGATGAAAATTTACCCTTTGAAAGTCTCTTTCTTACTTATATTTATTCATCCACGGCTCTGTTTCTGGCCATAAGAATCCTATTTTTATCATTTCATCATCGAAAGCTAAATATCGGCGTACCAAAGTCTGATATTCGGAGCCTTTCAGTGGCAGCAGGTTCCTCAGCTGTCCATTTATGATAGATCGATATAAATGCACTGCAGACGCATGATCTTTGGATAGAATCGCTCGCGATATCGCGATGTTACTATAACTCACCTGCAGGATAAACGAAGGCAATTTGTTTTGCACCAGGGGATCATTATATACATATATTTGGTATAACTTTCTAACAAAGCAGTCCCATGTGAAATTCGACTTGCACAGCCTCTTCTTAAGAGGTTTAACCAATTTCGATATGTGGCATGCAGTCGATATTAAAGCATCATAATCATTTAAAAGACCTGCATAAAATATAATTATAAAGATTTCAAGAAGCTCCATTTAATAGTACAATAATAAGAGAAGATCTTGCTGGCCTACCTGCGAGAAAATTTTGAACCAAATTATTTCCATCTCGTTGCTGTAAAAGATGTAAGAGACGAACCTTTGTTTCTATCACAAATTTCTGTGCTTGACTCACCAATCTTGTAAAAAGCTGATGTGAATCAATCTTGCATAGACTGAAACAAATATGAATCTTGAGTAATGAAATGTAATTCATTGATATTCATTAATATTCAATTTCGAATAAGAAATACTTACAAAAGAGCAATATTCCTCGTTTCCCAAAGATTTGGAACTTCATTTGTGTTTTCTGGTTCGGCGGCATCCAATATGTGGGGTGCTTCCAAAGCAGCATCAAATATCACCCTAAGGCTTTGACGGAACTCTAGCCAGAAACAGTGAAATTTCATAGCCATTTCCAACTCCTCCCCGAAGATCTCTCTGCATACATCCAAAGGCGATGTGGTTAAAAGTTTCCATTCGTCTAAGACTTGAATCCATCGTAGTGTACACGTGAAAACTCGAGGCTCTTTACCTCTTGGCTTTGTAGGCGTCACACGAGCATGGTTCTTTTGTATGTCTGGATAGACTCTCAGCAATCATGTTCGTTGCATACAAGTTCTCGAGGAAGGACTCCGGTCTCCTTGTTGAAGGATATTGCTGATAAATACGTGCCATCAAATCGGCATTATTCGCGATAATATACTACAATGGAAGAAGAATGAAAATTGATTTTATCGCACGAATAAAGGGTATACTCTGACAAGTATGATGGAGGTGAATGCATACCGCTGTAGAACAATCACCCGAGAAAACAGACTTCTCCAAGTACTCAATTGTGTTTGAAGATTCCATTTGAAAGTCAGTTGTGACATGATTTTCGGAGTTAGGATCATGATTAGAATTAGGATATAGTGTTGGAGTAGATGACCCATCAAAGGAATTCTCTGGGGAGTCCTGGGGGGAAATCCGGAGGGAGGATTCGAGCGAGGAAATAAGGGAGCCCTGTTCGGCATCGTACTGTTGGCTTTGATGCCTTTGGCACGGTCTTGGTACAGTATCGCGAATGCAGTTAAAATTCGAGTCAATAGACGCAATCTGTGCTTGCGAATTTCTCTCGGTGATTGTATCAGTAGCAGCTTTTTTCGCGAGGCTGCTCGTAGCAGGCATCGATGCCACTTTGCCGTTTGTGGTATTCGATTCGCACTGCATTTGCGATCTGTCCGTTCTAGCCGTCCTTTCACAGAAAGTCTCGTCGCCATCATTACCGCCGCTGCTCATTCCGTCGAGCTACGTTACAGCACAAGATCTTCCTTGAAGCACTTAAATCAAGTTACACAGGGCCTCCTTTCGCCCAAATTGATATGCTGTTCGACGGACTTTTATTCAGGAGCGCGTAAACACAAGAGCCGCGTTCGATCAACATTCGCTCAATATGGCCTCTCGCAATTTCACGCACATCTTATACCCCTGGCTGGCATCTCTCGGATATCACTCTTCGCAGTTGATCTCACTCTTTCCAAAAGAAAAATACGATGTACTCCGAATGAGCATACAGTCGGCGAGATTTCCACTAGGATAGGAAGCCGTTATCTAGCGTCCTAGAGTACCAGATTAAAGGTAAGTTTCATCGCTAGCGATGTAGCTATGAAATACTATATGAAAAGGTACCTTAACAATCGTATTTAGAGCAGATTGGAGCAGATCATCAAGTGCACTTTCTCACCTATAACAGGAACATGCTCGTGCTGTCACCGCACTTTACTGCCTCGCACTTGCTCTCATTGGAAATGTATAGTAGCGCCGTTGTCAAAGGTCTTTTAATTTCAGTTGTCGACGTCGTCAAATCATCAAAATACAGCAATTCCGGTGTTTCGGTTCCGAGTGGTTAAAAATGATTAAGTGGATGTAATTCCTATAATAGTAAAGAATTGAATCATGGATACAAAGAAACCCAACACAGGATTGTTGTAATTAATAATTTGTACTCCAATTAATCGCCACAATCAGTCCACGAGAGTAATTATCGAGGAAACAGTGGTGCAAGATGACGACTACTAATTATTTGAGTTTGGATATTAATAAATTATTTGAGGAGCATACCATAAAGGAAGTTGAAGAAATTAGGAAGAAAATTCAGCATGAAAGCGACAGGAAAAAGATAGAATTAAGAACACTGGTTGGGTGAGTTGTCATTGTATTGACAAGATAATTATGTTCTGTTATTGTGTGATTCTTCCTCGAACAAGCCTTAATTTTCAAGGGAGAGATATCGGGATTTAATACTTGCTGCTGACACAATTGGAAAGATGAAGTCGACTTCGGAGCATGTTGTCACACAAATAGCTGATGTTGAAGACAAGTTCCGAGAACTACAAAAGAAATATGTTGTTGGTCTTAGAATAGAGGAGGCTGAGAACTTAATCCAAGGGTAGATACATCAGCAAATTACTAATAATATTAATAATCCAACAATAACACAAGAGCTTTGATTTCAGGAACTCAGAAAGCATATTAGACTCAATAGTAATACAGATAAAAATTCTTATGGACATTCCTGAACGTGTATGGACAAGTATTGAGAATAAAGATTTATTGTATGCCGCACAATTGTATCTAGTTGCTCAACATGTAAATTATAGCCTGACATTTGAAGTGGGTGATGCATTGCTATCCAGAAGATATCCAATCATTCAAAAGCAATGGGATATAGTTGGGCAATTTAGACATGTAATATTAGAGGAATGCGACAAGGCTTTACGCTCGTTAGATGTTCGATCAGAGGTGAGTTGTATAATTGCGCTCATAAAGAGGAAAACGGTTGTTAAGATCGTCGTTTTTCTATTTTAGAGCGCCGCGAATTCTTTAGCTGCACTCGTATTATTAAACGGATCGTCGTTTGCAGAATTATTAAAAAAGCTAATATCATTGAGAAGTCACGCGATCGAATCAGTCGTTTTAGATGAGAACGATAGTGGCGTGAAAAGTAAAATCAAGCAATGTATTACGATCCTCATCCAAACAGTTGATTTAATTTATCAATGCTTCGTCGGTAAGTTAAACTAACGAAGTACCGATTAATAATTATAATCAAGATAGAAATATGGAGCATCTTTTATTCTCAGCTCAGAGAAATAACTCCAGCGGTCTTGTACTACAATATGTAAAAGCAGTTCAAGATCAGGAAGCATATTCTCTACTCAGTCGTTTCGAATCAAACGATGAACCTATCGCAGCCTTTTTACCGTCGGTGACAAAACAACACAGACCATTTGTAAGGGATGCGCTGGAGGATTTTTCCCCCAGTGAATTACGTGAAAATGTCCAATCATGGTTGAAATGGGTTGGGGAATTTTGCGGCAAAGAAGTTACGAAACTATTGGATTTCGTTACCTCCATAAAAGGTCTTTATTATGTACGAGAGGAAGCGATTGGTATTCGATTGCCTGAGAACTGGAATACGATATGGCAAGAACTCAATTTACCTGCAACTACCTTCTGGTTGGAATACTTTCAACCACTTATAACTAAGAGAGCTAAAGGTAGGTAATTACAGATGCTATAACTTCGCAATGATTGTGTCTATTTCAATAATATTCTAACTGACAGTGTAAATTTATAGGTATCATTGATGAACGATGGGCAGAAAGTTTAAATAAACTGAAGGTAGAAGTAAAAGAATTGCTTGGAAAGGTAGCACATGATAAGTGCGAATTCCCAGAGAATGATTTACGCTGGTTTATTTGGCGTGATTCACCAAGTGACATACCTCAGAAGCTCACGAAAAATAATATCCCTGGTGTATTTGGAAATATAAGTGGATTGGATAATAAGAGGTCCTTATTGATGAAAGCAAAAGGATATTCACCAAATGTTCTAACACTTTGCGAAAGTTTTGACAACAGTTTGGGCTTGGTTCTCGCCGATCTTGAGCAATACCTCTATGAAACAGAACGCATTACATCAATAAAGGAGAACTTCTTGTCAACGGGTCTGTTTTTGATCTCTGATGCATTTGCAGATCGTGTAGATTTACAGGAACACTTGCAAGAAGTTAGTAGACAAAAAATGGAGAACTTGGTGTGGTTTATAAGACAAGAATGTGTAAATGAAAGACCAGTGAATGGTCAAAGAGATGTAAATGCAATCGCAATGGCAAGATTTCTATTGGCTGTAACGACGCTCTGTGTAAACTTGAACAAATGTTTTACACTTACGAGAGTTTCCGGATTGACAATAACAAATGTGAAGTGGCAATCAATTTGCGATAGATTGAAAGAGGAGAGTTCAGCCATTTGGTCTATCTGGGCAGAAGGATATAAACTTAAGATAAAAGAACACAAAGACAAGTGTGTTGCCAAAGAACCTTTGGATGGTTTCCGAATACACCTGATTGTTTCTGAGTGGGAAAAAGTGACCATAGAAGAAGACTCTGGCGATGGTAACCGTATTAAATCGGAAATATTGGTTCCATATCAGCCATCGATACAATTGCAGAAGTTTCTGACTGCTATTAATAAAGATTTAAATAAAATTATACCACACACTCTTCCAAAGTAAGCAGATTTAACGTGATCGATTTTCACGTCAAACATACGAAACATATTTTTCATTCATTATTTATTATTTTAGGAGAGTCCTTCATGAAATTGTGGAACGTGTCGTCACAGAACTCCTTCATTACTATTCTTCAATTCCACAAGAGAGTTCCCTTTCCCAAAAACAGGCCTTCCAAGTCCTTTTTGATATCAAGTACGCGACATTATTAATGGTACCTCGAGAAAACAAGATTTTAACTGATATGTCAAACAAAGCTTGTGATGGTATTCTTGCGAAAATTGATCCATTCGATTACGATGCCTTTGATCCGTTTGTACGGAGTAATGTTAAGAAAAGTGTACAAAGATCTTTGGTAAGTATCTGACCCATATTAATTAATTATTCCCCAAACATTTATCGTGTATCAACCGATTATTTCTTTAACATAGCTTATATGTGGAAACTTGGTACCACATTTGGAGCAACTACATTCAGTATTAGGTGGACGCGCGGAGTATTCGTCTAGTGGCGAGAATGTTACCAAATCTGATCCACCTGCAATGTTAGCATTATGTTCGGGTGCGCCTTGGTTCCCACCCTTAACAGTCACCACACCTGCGAGAACTTTGCCGTTGGTTCCTGTTACCGTAATTGATAAAACACAGGTAAATATTCCTGATCGAACAACCATTCATTCATAAAATAATTAAATCTTATTTCAGTTTCAGCGTAAAAAAGGTACAAAGGAGACTGGTCGAAATGAATCTGGGAGTGCAAGTACAATAAAAACTGGTGCAGCAGCATTCTTTGGAGCGATGGGCTCCGATTGGTTCAGTAGTAGTTAATTCGATATTATACAAGTTGAAGTTTACGAATCTTGTAAATACCAATTGATGTACATATTCGCAGCGTTCGCTCTGGGGATCGACCGCGATTTAATTAAACATTTTGTATGAGTCCTACTTCCAACCAGTTCTTCTTTTTTTTTTGTTTTTTTTGTTATATACCTCAGTATGTTTGCGTGCGTCTAAACTTGACAGAGTGTTACGGTGAGGAGAGGAAGAAGTAATTGATAGGCGAGGCGCCAGGAGATGTCTGCGGCGAGTTGGAGGAAGTAATCAGAATGAAACGGAGAGTAGCGAGAAGTTGGATAAATGGTTAGACGCAAGGAAACTGGCAGACTGCCATGAATTTGGAGTAGCTGGCGTTGCCGCCGTCGCGGCGCAATCGGCTTCGGTGGATGAGCAGAGTCTTATCATTTGGGTGGGGGTTGCAGAGATGCCGGTGTGTATGGTAGGCGAGGTAGGTCGGAGGGTAGAGTATGATAACGTCCAGTAGGGGAGAGAGGAGAGTTAAAGATTATGGATGAGACGACTGGTGGGTGGAGGCGCGCAAAGAAACGAGGGATGCGTCGCGGTGGGGTGGCGGAGGAAGCAAAATATAGTAGCGCAGACGTAGTCCACGTTTTGGTATACGGCAAGATGGCCGGATGGGCCCAGCTGTGGTGATATCTGTTGTAAGGCGTTCTCGTTCTTATTCAAAGAAAAAGCCTCGATACGAATCCGTCCAACTCCAGGAATACCGTAGAGGGTCACAAGAAATTCCCTGGCGTCCAATGGTAAGTCTAACATTATAATCTTCAGCTAACTTATTTCAAGGAAGATTATCGAAACATTTCACTTATCGTAGAGTTCGCGCGCTCCTTTTGAAAGTACACCAACCCGCGGACTACCCTGCTATTTACTTGCTCCATCCTCCTTTAATCGATACGATATAGTCCTTCGTAAGTTTAATCATCTCTAGTCAATATTAAATTGTAAGAACTATTTTAATATCATGTCTAGTTTTTATTATAAACTGGAGTGCTTTTGGTTATACATGAAACGAAGCACGATTTTGATAGAGACTGTTAAAATATAATGTCTATCCATGTTCGTACTCAACGTGGCTTGCTCACACTTTGCCGGCCGGCCGGCTCACTTATTTCGTATTCCAAGAGGATTTCGATACCAGTTTTTCAATCAAATCATCTTCAAAATGAAATAGTACAAAATAGACAGATTTTTTACGATGCTGAGAATATTCTTCTCTTTCGATGAAACTTTGAATATTAAAAAGCATATATTCGAGGATGATTATTTCATAGGACAGCATGCGAGGAAAGCTGTGAAAAATCCCACTTTCTTCCTAGCCTATCGCTGGGAAAATTATCGCTAACGTCGCGGCGCTTCGTTCCGATAATCTACGAGCAAGGTGCTTTTATCTAATCAGTTTGACAAAGAGAGGAGAAGATGGTCTCTGTTCCTTGTCGACTGTCAAGAGCACCAACGTAGATGCTCCGAGCAAGAAACTAGTTATACACATTCCGATATAGGACAATAAAATTAAGTAAATTTAAGAAGTACATGTCTCTGATAAAGAATTTCTACTTTTAGTTAATTCACATATTTATCAAAAGGTGGCTTTTCCGCTTCGCACCAAGTTAATCCTTCCATCTCCGATGACCTGCGCTGGCACATATAATCGCGAAGTCGGTCGTAGTATAGCTCGGCTAGAACCGATGAATGATCGAGTTTCGTTTCTCGATACGACCTAGATTGGATCGGACGGGATCGGATCGAATTTGTGGTCACTACGATACACTAAACCTCGCTTGAGGTTCACTTGGATTACTTAGAAAAATCTAGAGCATATAAGTGGCTCTCGTGTACATTGGATGGTATGACAAAGTTTTAATCTAAAAGAAAAACTGGTACACGTGCTTCTCATCGCTCAATAATCTTCACATAAAAGGATTCCTCCGCACTGTCATTACTATTTATTTCTCAGGAATTTATTCCCCACCTGGTATAAAATTTCTCTCCCACTTCTAATCTTTCTCAAATCCGATTGATCAATTACGATGAGTCTCTCAGAGACTAACCCAAACTGACAATGAGCAACCCCCATTTGCACTCAACCCTACTGCTGTTACATTACCAATGATTCATTCACGGTTTGTTGTTCCTTGGCTCGCTTTAGCAAATGTTTTCTCGATAGATTGCTTATCGGATTGATTGGTAAAGATTAGACACAGCGGTAGCATCTACCGTTCTCGTAGAAAGTGTTGTATCTCTTATCTGTCGAGACTGTGGGTAAGCCTTCTGATTCATTGGTATTGTATTCGTGCCAGGTCATTTCTCATCCTTTTTATTATAACTAAATATATAATACTTTTATAATCTCCAACTAAAAACACTTAAAATAACTCTTGCTAAAAGTAGAACATACATATCTTTATGAACATCATATCAGCTTTACGTTTTCTTTAGCCATGTGCTACAACTAATAGAATACTGCATAATTAAGCAGCCACGAAGCTTTTTGCTCGATACTTTCACGTCGAAAGAAAAAATGAGAAAAAGCTCTAAGTGCACTTGGACGAAAAGTTTTGCGAACATTTATCAGAATTGTTTTTCAAGCACACTGACGCAACTTGTAATCGGTCGCTTGGTATACCATCTTCGTGTAATCCCTCCGACACTTAATTGTACTGAGATAGCCCACGTAATGACCGAGCGATTGCATCATTAATTTGTCATGTATAGTAGATCGGCCTCGCCTTTTTTCGTGCTTGCTGACATTCCGCCAATATTTGACTAACCCTTCACTCCACCAGATTATAAATCGCAGATTAAGAAATGTCAATGGTCAGAGTCTGGGGTTAACGATTTAATCGAAGGAACTAACTTTACTTTCATACTTTTATTCTCATTAGTGATTTCTATCCCTGTGATTACTCAGAGATTGATTAGCATTCCTAATGTGAGATATTTTAAGCATTAAACTGATACCAATGGCAGTTACAACTAGGAAGACCTCAATCTCTGTCTTGTAAGATGAACTGAGGCGCCAGACACTCGTTTTTTTTTTTCGTCTTCTTCTTCTTCTTTTTGTCGAACATCCAAAGTCGATAACGTGACGAAGATGATAATACTTGGACGGCCCAATAAATGCTGGGACCTTGCACTTATCAAGCGCATACTCTCTTCGAGTAGTCACTGCTTTTCCAGCATCCTTTTGGACCACTGGTCTTCTGAGTGGCAACTTTCGGCCGATCGATTATCGATCGGTTCGATCGTTCTGTGCTTTGCTTCGTCATCGTTCCCTATCGCTTCCCGGTGACCAGTTTCACTCGAACGACGAGTCTCGTTTAGTGGATCCTTGGGGTTGCTCCAGTAACACAGATCAGTTCTCAGTGCCCTAGGAATACGATACGATTTCAAGACGTTTTATAATACTTCAAACGTGCTTCAAGAATTCTTCTTTTTGTGGATATTGTGTTTTCTCTGTTTTGTGTGTGTGTGTGTGTGTGTGTGTGTGTGTGTGTGTGTGATTGTGAGGAGGAAATTTCTTTGGAAATTTCTTTATGTGTTGTGCTACGATCGAAGCTCCGGTTCGTCTATTTTCGTAGTATAATTAGACAGTTTTCCATTCGGGGGAAAGATGCTGGACCGAAATGTGATGCTGGTACTGCGCACTCGGCAAGAGAGAACTGAAAGACGGTTGAGACATAAGAAGGAGGCAAATCCTCCTCCAATGGAGCCACCCTCTCGCCTTGTGAATAATAATCATCTTTACTTAGATCTGAATATGAACTTTAGTGAGAACTTGAAGCACGAATCTGCCAGAACAGCAAGAAAGGTGGGTCATTTTAATGACTATTCTTTGTTATTTCTTGATTCACTTTGGATCATGTAAATTCAGTGAGATTCCTCAATTCAACTTGCATCCTGGAGTACAGTCGAACTTCTTGTATGATAAGACCAGCTCGTATTGACGATCAGTTTCTTCGCTAACGAGAGAAAAACGCCCGAGTCCGAGACACTTTAACGAGCACGCGCGATAACAGATTTTTTTCCCCTCCCCCTCCCCCCTCCCCCCCCCAGCATCCCATATCGCCCTCACGCTCGAGACTCGCCGCGCAATTATGTAAACCCACTCTTTGCTTCTACTTTTCTACATCCCATTTTTCCATCTACCCTCTCTCTAAGTCTTCTCTACACTGTTCGTAGTCTATGAAATGAAAAACACTGACTTGCATTTGAAGGTGGAGCCAGTCGATACTTGTTTTATTTGTCTATCTAGTACTTCAATAGGATAAACGTGTTCTCGTTTATCATTTTTATGTAGTTTTATATGCTGAATTAGCCAGTTATGCTAGTTTTCTTAAACTGATTAATGGCTTAGCACTTATGCAAGGAGGTGTGCCATGATCAACCGGTTGTTAAAGATCTTAAATCTTATTGGTAAACTTTTTCTTAATTAATTTATTTGCAGCATGATTATTCTCTTCTCTGTCCTATCACATAGTAACGTAACATAACGTAAACGCCTAGGTTTCGTAACCTTCCATTGCTCTGGCATCCACTTGCTTACTGGATTATACAACGCAATCGAGATATGCGTGTACTTATTAATGTCTAATATCGATTTATTGGCAAGTAATCGACTACATTGATTTTATTTCTAGACTATGTTTAGAGAAGCATATGAACTTAGGCTCATATAGAAATAAAGCTGGCTGGGTCAATGGATTTAGGAAATCCTTGAGGAATCCAGTTTGTTACCCGGCATTCTTTGGAATAGCTTCGTTTGCCCTCCCCCAATACTTTCTCGCAATGGAAGGCCGCGCGAATCAGGTCGCACTTCTGAGGAAACATTAGAAACCAGTTCTCTATCTTATATAAACTACCCCACGCGGCATCTACGACATTGGCATAAACAAGTACAATTACATCAACAGCAAGTCCCCATCAAGTTCTTAGGTTCGATGTGGGTGAGAGATTGATATGATATATGTAGATTAGAATTGCAGGGGAAAGCTTCGTAGCAGTGCTGAGAATCCCTCATGGATTTTTCTGTTGTTTCTTTATAATTATGAGAATATATGATTGATTTATGAAGAATACAGATGAGAAAAAATGAATTTTGAGCTAGAGCTCTGGAATTTATATCATCGATTCCTTGATGCAAGAAAACATTCTCCATCAAATTTTAGCCCTGGGAAATATCGGGAAGTATGAAAAACATGGCAAAAATCGTCAAAATTGGACGAAAATGATTATTCAGAAGGTTTTCTCTTCATGTTTTTGATACAATTCTGGCATTTCTGCCGCTGGTTTCATGTTTTCTACCCGTTTTGATACTCAAAGAATCGAAATATTAAGCGTTCGCCAAAGTCCGAAAACCATGGAAAAATCTAAAATTTTTGAAACACCCTTCCCGACCGTTTCAGGGTCTAATATTTCAGGCAGTGATTCAGTATGGAGCTAGGAAACAGTGGTATAAATTCCAGAACCCTAGGTCAAAGTTCATTTTTTGGCCGAAAAATTCGTCAAGGGGTATACCCAGAAAAATTTGCGAAAAAATGAATTTTGAGCTAGGGCTCTGGAATTTATATCACTTCTTCCTTGATGCAAGAAAACATTCCCCACCAAATTTCAGCCCCGGAAAATGTCGGGAACTATGAAAAACATGGCAAAAACCGTCAGAATTGAACGAAGATGAATTATTCAAGATCGGTTTTCCATGTGTTTTCGGTACAATTCCGGCATTTCTGCCACTGGTTTCATGTTTTCTATCCGTTTTGATACTCAAACAATCGATTTATCAAGTTTCGTCAAAATCCGAGAATCTTCGAAAAATCGAAAATTTGTGAAGGGGTACATATGGAAAAATTTGCGAAAAAATGAATTTTGAGCTAGGGCTCTGGAATTTATATCACTTCTTCCTTGATACAAGAAAACATTCCCCACCCATTTTCAGCCCCGAAAAATATCGGGAAGTATAAAAAACATAGGAAAAACCCTGAAAATGAATGATTCAAGATCAATTTTCCATGTGTTTTCGATACTATTCCGGCATTTCTGCCACTGGTTTCATATTTTCTATCCATTAAACGAACAAACAAAAGGAATTACTACAAAAATAATAATATAATAAATTCACTTCAAGAGGGGTTGTTTTTATATCAATCCTACTAAAAACTATGAAAAGAAGCAGTGTTCTATGCTGGCACAGAGCTTCTCTAGAAGCAGGCATTCATGATAGATCACCAAGGAGGGTTTACGTAACAAGTGCATCCTGTTCTTCCGGGGGGAGTAGAAGGGTGAGGAAGGTAGAAGGGAAAGAGGCCGGGAGTTCTCGGATGAGGAGATCTTGCGGCTGGCCACACGTTGGCCTCACATACTGGCCACCGGTCTCGACTCTCTCGACTACTCCTCCCTCACAAGCTTAAGCAGAAATACTCTCGGAGGTAAAGGGTTTACGTGCGAGGAAAGCCCATTTAAGGGGTAGTCGCATTGTTTCGTTCACAGGGAGGAAAGTCTTGAGAAAGAAACCAATACGACTAAAATACAACAAAATAGAAATATATCTAAAAACACAACAAAAAGCTAGAACTCTTATTCATCATACAAGCTATATAAAAGATTCAGGTGTACTTCTATACATACAAGGTACACACGTATGCAAGTGGGGGGGTACACTCACGCTCCTCCCCCATCATTCATTGCCCTTCCTCTTGGCCTCTTGAGATTTTTATATCAAGATGTAGTATAGCACCGGACACCGGTCGGTCAGCAGTGGTCCGGCCGTGTTTCTCTTCGTTTTGCTTTCGGTTTCCTCGCGACCGTCGCGTCGCGTTGGTGTTCCACTTTAAATCTTTTTCATCGCTAGTTACAAATCACACCCGGAAGTAAAACACTTTCTATTACGAGTCTATGATTGTTAGTTATCGATCAATTATTTATTTCTATGAGAATATAATTGGAGTATAGAAATTATTAAAAAGAAAGGAACCAATGTTCTTAAGAGTGATAATAATTAAGATTGCAAGAGGGTCGTTAGCAGTGTGTATATCGTGGTGACAGAGAACAGGCTGATTTGCCAAGTGCAAAGAACATTCCGCATAGGCTGAGACTCGAAAGGGGGGAAAAGTTGTTGCGGCTTCGCTGCTCTGGAACCGTGTATAGTGCGGATTAGGCGAAAGAGAGTGATGCCTGTTGTGCATGTCTCGCTGCCAGGGAAATCGGGCTAAGGCGATCCAGCAAACACTACTACTACTATTAAAAAAAGAACAAGAAAAAAGAGTAAGTTGCCTAAGAAGAATTGACGTTAAGAAGTGACATAGAGAAGAACGACGACAGGGCATAGATAAATCAAGAATAAGAAGGAAACATAAACTCAAAGAAGAGAACAAGGGGGTTGCAAGGTGCCAGTCGGCCGGATAATCCGTTGGTGGTCGATCGAACTCGAAGAGCGAGTCCTTGTAAGGTTTCCCACTGTGGCGAGGAAGCCAGCCACATATCCACCAGCTGCTTGGGAGAAAGTGAAACGAACGTACAAAGTTTCATGTTTTTTTTTTCTTCTTCTTCTTCTTCTTCTTCTCTTCTTCTTCTTCTCTCTTCCATCCCCCGTGTACAGACCATCATCCCCACACACGTATACTTAATCTGATACAATATCGATTCTCATCCAATCAATTCGATTAAACTTCAACGACAAAAAAACTTACTATCTAACAAAATCCTACTACATTCCACCTACTTTATAAAACTACCGCATAGAGAGAGAAAAAAACAAGAAATGGATCGTAACGAAAGTGCAAACGAAGGTGGTAGTTCACCGGACACGGTGATCGGTCGTTCTTCAGAAGAAGAGGAACGAAGGCGTCAGACTTGCAGTACTTCCGGGGAATACGTGACTGTCGGCGATAGTAGTTCCAGTCTGGACACTTTGACTAGTGGCGGAGGCGGTGGTGGTGGCGGTGGTGGCGGTGGTGGCGGTGGCGGTGGATTTTCTGGAGGGTTAGGTATGATTGTCGGTGTTGGTAATGTCGTCGGTGGGGTTGGCAGTGTTCTCGAGGGTGGTAGCGGTCGTAGTAGCGTGAGTGGTGGTGCCGGTGGCGATGCCAGTGCGGCCGTTACTGCCGTCGGCAGTAGTAGTGGTGGTGCAAGAGGTGCACCCACTGCACCTTCGCCCGACTCTTCCCTCGTCTTCGAGGAGAAGAAGAGGGGTGGCAGATTCGGAGCTCTGAAGAGTAGCTTTCGGAAGGAGGGCGGACTCTTTAAGATGAAGAAGAAGAGTCGTGCCGCTGACGCCGAGAATACTCACGAACCGGATCAAGACCCGGACGAGAAAGGTTCGCCTTCTCTCCTCTTTCCGCAATCATCTTCTCTTATCTGCTGGCTTCTCTTTCTATCTGCCCTTTATATATCTCTCTTAATCTCTTTCTCTCTTTCTCTTCTGCTCATTGAAGGCTTCGTCCCATTCCCACATCTCTTTGCGTCTCATCTCGTTGTTAGATTCATCACTAGCAACGAGAGATAAATCATCTTAGGAATAATATTATAACGGCTGAATAAAAGAAAGGTGGGAAAGGGATGATGTTGTCAGAGTTGACCGGGGTGCTTGTTCCGCTATAGAGCCGGCCCGGAAGAAGGGTCACTCTGAAGAGGAGGAGGAGGAGGCGGCGGCGGCGGCGACGGTGGTGGTAGCGGTAGCGGCGGTGGCAGAGGAGGAGCGCAACAGGGGCGGTGCTGCCGAGGTAGCAGTCAGTTCTGTTGGTAGTGTGAAGAAGAAGAAAAAGACAAGAACACAGTCACTAGTTCGAAAGTTTAGCTTGAATAAATTTCGACTTACATCGACGGAACAAGAATCCCGTCATACACCAGAGGGAGGTGACAGTAGTAGATCACAGAGCCAATCACCGCAGGATTCGCCACGATTGTCCGAGAGTCCTACGAGGATTATAAGGAAGGGGCAGCAATCGTCATCACAGATTCAGGCGCAGCAAGCGCAACAGCAATCGTCCAAGCAACAACGTCAGAAGGAGGTTAAGGAAAGGCGTAAATTACCGGCTTGCACTGAGAGCGAATCCGAGCCAGAGGAGAGGGGAGCAGAGAAGGGAGGAGGGCCGAGGAAGTCGCAGAAGCACCTCGAGAGACCGGTGAGCACCATCACCGTAGTGCAGCGCAGGTCGCCGTCGTTGACCATCAGGAGCTACTCGAGGAACGTCGAGCACACCTTGACCGGTGAGCGATCCGGCCCCCACCCCCACCCCACACCCCCTAAAAAAAAAAAGAAACAACAACAAGTTTCCGCTTCCATAACACTCGTGGTTACTCGTTTCAATCGTCTCCCTTTCGACTTCGACCGACCCTCATTTCACACTTATCAATCCAACAGTTTTTTCTCTTCTTCTTCTTCTTCTTCTTCTTCTTTTTTCTTCATTATTATTGCACATATATGATTCTTCCTTCGAAGTTCCACGCACTTATCAATTCGGCCTTCGACTCTCTTACGACTTGTTCGCGCGACTTACGCAAACGCAAATACCATCATCATTCCCCCCCCCCTCGCGAACTCAAATCTCCTCCCATCAACGTGCTCGAGAAGCTCGACATATACTCGGCACACGCTCTCCCCTAGGTGCGCGGCGCTTATCGCTTATTCATCGGTCAAGAAGAGAAGCTTGTGGAAAACGGCGCGACGCTTTCTTGGCGATAGTATTCGCCCTGCATCCCAACCATCCAGACAGGCTTTAAACTTCTAAGGGGTGCAACGGCTCTCTCTCGCTCTCTCGCTCTCTCTCTTTCTCTCTCTTTTTCTCTATCTTTATCTTACCTGTCCTAAGATACTCCGAGTTGCTTGAGACACTTCCGAGCATCGTTCCTGATATCCGATTACTTAGGGCCTAGCTCGCTCGCCTTTCTCGTTTCGCATACCGCCTTTTAAAACAAGTCTCTCCTATTTATTTGCATTTATTTCGTCACCAACAAACTGGTAAATATCCTTCTCCTATTCGGTACTTCCAATCTCCTTTATTTCATTTTTCTTATTCCTATTTATTCTCTCTCTCTCTCTCTCTTTCTCTCTCTCTCTCTCTGTTGACTTTGGTGTCTCGTACACTTGGCTTATCGAAGTCACGCGCTAGCTGTCAAAGAAGGTTTGAGCGCGAGGGTGGAGCGGATTGTTTTGTGCTATTCATTTGCTAGCGTGCCACTCAAGAGGGGTAAAGAAGAGAGAAAGAGAGAGAAAGAGAGAAAGAGAGAGAGAGAGATGTTGGATGGGAGATGAAAAAATCTTTTTCCTCTCTCTGGCTACGCAGATAATACCGGGCAGGAGGAGAGAGAAGCTGGGAACGAGAGGTCCAACCGATCGGAAGTGAAGTGCAGCTCGACTTTGCCTTATGCGATTTCGAAATGGGCATCGCAGCAAAGCGAGTATCCAAGAGCAACGTCGAATTCGGACACTGGGAAGAAAGTGAGGCTTAGCGTGAGAGCTGAATCGGAATCGGAGTCGAGCCGTGCTAGCAGTGGATCGACGAAATCGTCGCCGGTAGAGGTGCGAAGGAAACTGTCGTTGCTCGAAGAGAAACGTGCCATCTTCCAGCGACGTCTCTTCGAAACCACCAGGGACACAGCATCCGATTCTCACGAGACCGTGATTGCTGTGAGCGTAGACGACGAAGCTAAGAAAGTAGGGACAACCGAGGCGAGTGCCAATAACGCTCGCGAAACTTTCCGCAAGAAAGCACGTCAGATCAGTGTACGAAAGTTCGACACCTTCTCAACGTTCGAGGGTACATTCGACGAAGAAACTGGCGTCGGATATCTCGCTGGTATCGAGGAGGATTATACCGAGAGCTACGATCGTCAGAACGAAGAATATCCGGCTATGGGACCAATGGGGCCTGGTACAGCCACTGGCGAATCAGCCGACAGATCGAAAGTCCTCAGTCAGGAGAGCACGGTGAGAGACTCCACCGATCCGCTTCGCAATTCGCCAAGCCACGCCTTTCTCCGCACTGATTACCACATTGTCTTTTTTTTTTTCTCTCTCTCTCTCTCTCTCTCATTAATCCCTTCAAGATCGATTACCGAACAATCATTTCGTAAATCATTCGATAAAATTCATATTACAAAAACTAGACTGAACAATCAATATTATCTGTCTTTAAACAAATAAGATTGTTATATTGAAAGTGTTAAATAACAAGATTATTCGTGAAACTTTCTCTTGATTGAATGCCGGAGCTTATTCTCAAGGAGAGTTTTATCTCTCGTGTCTCGAATTTCTACAGCTGCCTGTGTTAGGTCAGTTCGTCTGGAGACTCTGTATTTCATCCCCGACTTATTTAGTGGCTGGTTGCCGAGAGACGAGATCTCGACACCAGTAGACCACAACGCCACGAAAACCACGAGACCATAAGACCACAGTATCACAGAATCAAGCGGTACAGTGGGAAAAAGGGATCAATCAAACTTCTCTCTTTTTCTTGAAGTATCATCTGCTTTTCATGAAAAGCAGATGATTCAATTATACGTTTCTCGAGTAGCTCCAATATTATAAGGAATTACTAATACTAAGTTAGATCTATTATAAGAAATCTAATTTTTTAGATATTATTAATATGATTAATTCATTAAAGTTCCATGGAAAAGGAAAGGTTGAACTTTTTAAAGTGGGTGTAATAGTGGCAGTGACGCAAATAATAAGTTTTCTTTGAATAAGTGTATGCAAGTGTAGTGGGAAAAGGGGATCAATCGAACTTCTCTCTTTTTCTTGAAGTATCATCTGCTTTTCATGAAAAGCAGATGATTCAATTATACGCTTCTCGAGTAGCTCCAATATTATAAGGAATTACTAATACTAAATTAGATCTATTATAATAAATCTAATTTTTTATTTATTATTAATATGAATAATTAATTAAAGTTCCATGGAAAAGAAAAGGTTGAACTTTTTAAAGTGGGAGTAATAGTAGCAGTGACGCAAATAATAAGTTTTCTTTGAATAAGTGTATCAGCAATATATGTATATCGTCAAGACATGTTTTGTCAGACCGATTAGAAAAGCTTTCTCGCTTCTCTCTCTCTGCGTGTTCGCACCACTTGGTGATTGAGTTATTTGTTCGGTTCATACTCCCTGGTGGCAGTTCCCTTGTGACTCACTCATTTCAGTTTGGCACGTCGCGCGTGTTACATCGTTGTCCGTCAGTGGAAATCATTGGCAAGAGTTTGGGAATCATTTGACTAAATAGTGGTGAAAATAGACATTTGGCAAGATGGACGCGAAAATCTGGCGTAGTCTCGAACCACTTGATTTCACTAAGTGGAAAGTATCACCAAAACATTGGAAGGAATCTAGGGTTGGTGCAAAATCATCTCTTTTTTTCTCTCCTTTCCTTTCGTGTATTTCTTTTTATTTATTCGACTAATTTAGTAGCAAGTATAATTACCGGTCAATCATCAATTCCTGGAGGAACACGTGCACGTTCTAATTGAATTTCTCCTTTTCCTCGATTTCCTACTGTGTGATAAGATAAAAAAAAAGGGGGGGGGGGGGGGGAGGATGCTGTTGGTTGTGTGTATGAAGCAGAGAGAATAACATAATAACATACAGAATCCAAGGAAGAAGAAAAGTAATAAGAGTGAAATGAATGTAATAAAAAATGTTTCTTTTTCTTTGTAAACAGTCATCACAGAATAATGCGCCGAGCGGCGGAGTCGTCGGCGAGAAACGCGAACACTTGTACAAGATCTTGGTGATCGGTGAACTCGGTGCAGGGAAGACATCTATTATCAAAAGATACGTTCATCAATTCTTCTCACAACATTATCGCGCGACAATTGGCGTCGACTTTGCGCTGAAAGTCTTAAACTGGGATCCGCACACCATCATCAGACTTCAACTATGGGATATCGCAGGTCAGTCATGATAATTCCTACTTTACATTTGCTAAATTACTAAGCAACGCTGTGTTGAGTTGCTTCTCCATAATGAAGTGTGGATTATGCCTCGTACAGGACAAGAAAGATTCGGCAATATGACAAGAGTTTATTACAAAGAGGCTGTCGGTGCCTTTATAGTGTTTGATGTGACGAGAAGCGCGACACTCGATGCAGTAGTTAAATGGAAGCAAGATCTTGATTCGAAAGTACAGCTTCCCGATGGCACAGCAATACCATGTGTTCTTCTGGCGAATAAGTGTGATCAACAAAAGGAAGGACTTGTTAATTCACCAGCTAAAATGGACGAGTATTGTAGAGAGAAGAATTTTGCTGGATGGTTTGAAACATCTGCCAAGGAGAATATAAATATTGAGGAAGCTGCAAGATTTCTTGTTAATAAAGTAAGTTATATTTATTATTAATTGATGGATGATTGATTGTATATAATATGTCGATTGTATGTCTGTTCGGAATTCAGTACTGACGTCTCAACGACGTCAAGGTGATCGTCTTACGTCGCATGCTTTATGTTAATCATCAGAAACTAATTTGGAGTCGTATTAAACCAGTCCCGACCATCTGTTTCATTGACTTCGTACGACTCACGTGTCATTTCTTGAGTAGAGTCAAATCTTTGAAGATTCAAGGATTTCGAAGATATAGAACTTCTCTGTCTTTCAGATCCTTCAGAACGACCAGTTAATGAAGGGCAATGGTTCTCAGGACCAAACGGATGGAGAAAGGTTCGCATTGAACCAATCACCAACAAGTTCGAAGAAAGGTTGTTCCTGCTGACGAATCGATCATCGGCCGATCAGCCTGGATCGCAGAATCCCATTGTCATCCATGGTTTCCTAATATAACCACACGTTCCCTTCTATCATAAAACACCTGGGTTTCTTTCTCTTCGAATCCTTTTATTCCGTTGATCAATCTTTCTATAAAGAAGGAATAACCTGCCACCTCCTGTTTTTCTACTCCATCTTTGTATTCTCCGATATCCTCCACCATTCTAATCTCGGAATCTCTCATCATACATCTTACGATAGTCGGCTGCGACGCTAACCACAGTATACACATTTTTCACGATTAGTTACTACTTTTTCGTAACACGAACACAGGCTGGATAGAACGCCGCCAGTACTAGTTAACTATTTCTTAACAATAATCACAGGCAAGCTAATAGCAATAGTGACACAACGATAATAATGATAATAGTACTTTTAATAATAACAAGAAGGAGAATATTAAAATAAGGATGAAACAGTACCAGCGACGATAATAATCTCTCGATCAATGACAGTTTAAATACTATCGAACATCTAATACAGACAAACATCGATCACTTCATATACAATACATATACGTAGGTGTACGAATTACTGGTAGCAATCGCCGGTATTGCCCCAATCGTGATTCCTTCGCATAGCGCCTAATTGCAATGATAGTGCCTTACTTCCACTCTCGTTTATTTCCTGCGCGAGAACTATACTCACTTCGCCCGTTTCGAGAACTGTTATAGGGAACGTTAGTGCAAATGATTGATTATTAACATGTGCATACTCGCTGGTAATTAAGACGGGGCTAAAGTGATTTTTTTTTCTTCTTCTTTTTTCCTCCCCCCTCCCCCCCTCCCCCTCCATGGAAGGCCAGAGTGACGCCACCCTAGCCATTTATGGTAGCCAACGTAACCAGTGTGTACGTAACAAGTGTTCGCGTAACACACGCATTTTACGCAAGAGAGAGAGAGAGAGAGATAGTGAGATATGGAAATTGCGACTAATTGAAACATATAATTAGTTCTATCTATTTCTCCTTCTTTGAAATCAGCGAGTATCAGCGCCAATCGATCATTACAATTACGATACCAAGGATCGGCCGTAACCCTCCCCCTCCCCTCCCCCCTTTTCTCTTTTTTTTTATTTTATGGAATTCTCTCTTGTATGATACAATATGACATGTTCTTGTTGAATAGAGAGAGATTCTCTAGCTTACACTTAGATTAAGGGACGTCGAGTAAGTATGGGTGCACTGTTTTATTGCGCTATTGAACGTACAAGTATTGTTGTACGTCCATGTGAATGCGAGAGCCTTATTGTGCGATAGAGAACTAGAGAGGAAAAGTGAATGTGAGAAAACTTATGGTATATCACGTCTCGCTGTGTATATAAAAGATTTTACATATTCAAAGTAAACATGGACTTTGCCGAATTTCGATGCGCGAGTCCATCGAATTTTACAGCGTAGCTTAAGGCATCAACGACGACGTTTTTTTTTTTCCACTTTTCTACGCTGGGCAGGTTTTTGCCACCCTAATCTTTACAGGAATCGGATCAATCATTATTGTTACACCGATTACCATACGTCCGCCAACGACTGTTTCTTCTGTTTGTTGTTCTTTCTTTTTCTTTTTTTTTTTTTATGTATAACTAAGATATAAGATTTATCTACTCAATAATATGATCATAAATATTTCGCATGAAGATATACTTTTCTCATACGAAACCCCAAAAGAAATCCTCATCCTTACTATGTTTGCAAGTCTCTGATAAGCAAATCCATTGTCGTAAAGATCATTCTTTTACTGCATTATCTGTTGCGTCGGAGAATATTCTGCATAGTACAATCTCAGAGTGAAGAAGAACTTGAAGCTATCATGGCAGATATTTCCAGTAAAAGCGAAAGTCTACTAATTTGGCGAGATTTACAATTAACTAAATTAATAAAAAGTTCAGAAGGACGATCATTGGAGTTACTCAAAAGAGGTGAAACCCTGGGTTAATTAAGAACAATGGTTTTTTTACGATAGGACATAGTGTGACATATGTGTTCCAGTGTCAGGATACACAAAATCCGGCAAGCTGACAGCTATTATGGGTCCCAGGTATTTGAAGAAGTGTCTTTAATTAATAAGATTCTATGAAGCAACTCTTCCAACGTATTACAATTACCGATTAGTATTTGGTTCGTCGAGCTGTTCATTCGATACACATCGATTACGTTACAGCGGTGCTGGAAAGACGACATTGCTGGCAGCTCTTGCAAGAAGAATTGAATTAACCGATGGCTCAGTTATCCTTGATGGCCACGTGCTTTCAAAGGATGCCATGTTAGAGATATCCGGTTACGTTCCTCAAGTAGAAGCAATGCCTGATTCCCTTACTGTGGCTGAGTACACTTTTTTCGCGGTAGCATTTCTTTATCTCTTAATCTCTAATTAATTCTCCTCTTCTATTCTTCGAGTACATATTTCTGCTGATTTGATTATTATTTAGTGTACCTTGAAAAGATTTAACTGTACAAAAAAAGAAAGAGAAGATCTCACTGAGAGACACTTGAAAGATTTAGGATTGTACGATTCCAGAGATACTCTGATATCTAAGCTATCAGGTGGAGAGAGTAAAAGATTGTCTCTCGCTGTAGAACTGGTCATTGACCCCAAAATCCTATTCCTGGATGAACCTACATCCGGTAATATAGCAGACAGCATTACTTCCAACTAGAATATTCTAATTCATATGTATTTTAGGTCTCGATAGATTCTCCGCGATTCGAGTCATCGAATCTCTTAAATTCATTTGTATGAGTGGAGCAATCGTTATTTGTACGATACATCAACCAGGGATGATGTTGTATGAATTATTTGATAGGATTGTATGGATTGCAGATGGAAGATTGATTTCTTGTGGAACTTTAGAGAACACAACGAAATTCTTCTCGAGGTGCATTTTATAGAAGAGAATTAATAAGAATTATTATTAATAAATTAATACGATAGTTATATATTATTATAGTCAGGGTTACTTATGCCCAATGGATTTCGATGAGCCAGAATTCTATATAAAAGTAATATCTTTACATAATAATTCCGAAGGAATGGCAGAGGCTTTTTTTAAGTCTACCTTTTCGGATATTCCTGAAACGACTGTATTCACAACGAAATACATTGGTAGAACTTGTCACAGGTATAAAACTACTCGAGAATAATGACTGAATATTATTATTTTAATACAACTTAATGTATTATTAGACCAGCACCATGTATTGTCCAATTTTTCTCGCTCTTTTGGAGATTTTACTTACAAAGACGTCGAGAATTCTTTAAAGATTGGATTTCCTGGCTTTCCTACATCGTAAGAAAAACTATGGCGTTTGTTACTCTCATAAAAGACACAGAAATAAATTAGTTTCTATTAAATCTAGCTGTCAGTAATGGCTGTGGGTGTTTTTTACGGTGGCATAAATGCTCACAGTCAAGATGGACTGCAAAATGCGAGGGGTGCCATTTACATGACGAATTCAGAGATCTTTTTCACTGTGGCTTATTCTGTAATCCATGAATTACCAGGTGATCTTTGTAATTATGTAAGAGAAACGAGTTTATATTCAACTGGACCTTATTACATTGCAACGCTTTTATTTTTGGTAAGTCAGGGTTTATCAGTGCATTTTTGTACACGTTGTTTGTGCATTGTTTTATGAACATTGTTCATTATTAGGTGCCGAAAGTAATATTGAAGGCTTTATTGTTTACTTTCGTGTTGTATTTGGTTCTCATTGATGCGGATCATTCAATCTTCTCCTTCTTTTATTATTGCCTTTGCACAACTATAGCTGCAATATGTGGCACTTCTTATGGCATTATGTTCTCCAGTTGGATTCTTGATATTGAAATAGCGACAACTATTATGGTTCCAATTGATATGGCATTCCTGTTAACAGCTGGTGTCTTCTATAATCTCAAGTAATCTTTTATTCTTCATCATGTCGAAAGAATCAATCGTGACTCAGTTATTTTTAGAGCACTCCCGAACTACTTGATGTACTTTAAATACGGCTCAATATTCTTCTACTCGAACGAAGCACTCTCCGTTTTGTACTGGCCAAGGATAACTAATATTGGTATCGTTAGAATTTTTTATTATCAAAGGAATATATTTTTTATTTCAGTATGAATTATTTTTAGAGTGTTATAGAAATCCTGATTTGCCCTGTTTATCCAATGGCAAGGAAGTTTTATTCGAATATGGATTTAACGAGTCGAATTTCTGGTGGGATTTGTTGGGAATGATGATATTGACTATTGTTATGGTGTTCATTGGATATTTGGGTGTGAAAAGAAGAAGGAAGACAGGAATGATTTTTTGAAAATATTGTTGCTCTTGATTTAAAATATTTTCGTTATTTTTCTTGTATTAACAGGTGAATTAGAATTAGCTAACAATAAAACTATGAACAGAATTGCCAAAATAGCATGGCAGTGATTTAGTAGACGGGTTCCCTTCGACTTCTCTGACGGATAACCAGGAATCCAGCGAAATGACTGACTACAAATATAATCAATAATCCTAGAAGATCAACTGTGTAGTGATCCACTTGGTAGCCATATTTCTCGAGGACTCCCAATCCATTGGAGATACAAGGTTCTTCAGGATCCGGTGGACAATCTACAAAAAAAAAACCACAACAACAAAACATGAACTACCATTATACTATGTTTTCTTGTATTTCTTAAATACCTATGTGATCGATTTGAAGCCATTGTGTCAAAGACACAGCTTCCAGGCCAAAATAAAATTGAGAAATATACTTGAACCATGCGAGACCCGGTGATAAATGCCTGCAAAATGAAAAAGCACAAAACATTCCATAAACATGCTGAATAATTCCCATTAATTATTCACACAAAATTCTATAAATTCACACTCTCACCCAAGGTGTAAGAAAATCCCACAAAATATCAGAGTAAGAAAATCTATAGGCACTGAGAAAAGCGATGCTGTATCCACTGATTTGAAAGACGCCGAGAGAACGCAACCTAATTTAAATTATCAATAAATATTATATATTCCTTAATAATAAATTGAAAAATAAATACACGTTCATCCCCTCACCGAGTGCAGATGCGGAAATAGCGCACAGGACAACTGGCAGTGCAAAATAAGCAAAACCAATTGGTCCACCAGATAATCCGGTAATCGTGAATACAAAAAGTGAGAAGATTACTGGTTGCACTATTGCCCCCGGTATCTACCGATGAGAAACATGTTTTCCTTAAGGAAAGGTGCAACATAATAGCGATGAATGAGTCAGGCATTATTTCATTCTATTGTCCTTACCAAAACAGCAACTTTACTCAGGTAATAAGGCGCAGGACTATAAAGTCCTGCTGCTATATCTCGCAAGAGTAAAGGTACTTCACGTGGAAAGGTATAAAAGACTGCATAGTTGAAAGTAAATACTGTCTCGACGACTACCAGGTACATTAAACCTTGCATATTTTGAATACTACCCTGATTCATTGTTGTGCTGAGAATACCCATATACGGTGATGCGATTATCAGACCTATACTCTATCAAGAAGTTTGTCATTCAACGAAAACAGAGGGTGCTGTTCTAATATTAGAAATTCCAGATGATAGCAACAATTGAATTCTAGACGAATTTACCATGTATGTGAAAAATCGCAACAAGTGCGATGCAGAATTCCTTTTATAGTCGATATAAGTTCTCCAAGTAAGCCATTGTATCTGTGTGAAAGCTCTGATCTTCTTGAACTGCTTCATAGAACTTGGGTTCGAACTTTCCGAGAATATCGAGGGTAGATCATTGATCGTTTTATTACCCGAGGCGCTTGAAGTCTCGATCATCAAGGATACCAATTCACCGTATTTGGAATGCTTGAATTGATCGCAAATCCAATTGATCTACGAGTAGAATTCCCTTATCTATTCAACTCGTATTTCGTATCGCTTTTCCTTTAACTCAGTTAAATGTGTGGCTTTACCTTGGCGTAGCTCTCGCTTTCTCTGCCACGAACCACAGATAATTGGGAAACGAAGAATTCGGCGCTATTGTACGTTGGCGGACAATTGAATCCCAAACTGAAATAAATTTAAGATAAATCGCTAATCATTAATTAAAGATTAATTTATGACAGAATTAAATTGAATATTATTAATGTAAAATGAAAGATTAGATAAGAAATAAATCGATCGAACCTATCGAAGAAAGCAGTGGCATCGCTAGAGGTGCCTTGAAAAGCTACTCTTCCGGCGGATAATAGTACAACCTCATGAAAAATGTCTAGTAAGCCAGAAGCTGGCTGATGCAGCGAACACACCACGATCCTCCCACTGCAAGCAAGCTCTCTCAGGGTTTTCGCCACGGTCATTGCAGCGTAACTATCCAATCCACTGGTTGGTTCATCGCAAAATAAAATGCTTGGCTCTGTCAATAACTAGAAAGATTTTATACGGTGTCCTCTTAAATAAATCAAGCTTGAATGACTAAAGAAAGATCAGCAAAAAGCTCTATAATTAGTAAAAGGTCTTACTTGAACAGCCAAAGCTAATCGTTTTCTTTCTCCCCCCGAAAGGGATGAGAGTTTCAAATTAGCACACTTTGCAAGACCAAGTTCCGCCAGAATAACGGATATTCGTTGCTTCCGCAAGAATGAACGCACTCTTCTATCCATTTTCATACACGCCATGAATTCCATGTGTTCTTGAATAGTAAGAGATTCAACAGCAAGATCCGTTTGTGGTACAAATCCTGAGATACGAATCATTTGTCCGGTGTCAATCGATGATCCATTTAAAAGAATATCACCACTGGCTTGACCTGTTTATCGATAGTTATTAATATAAACTTTTTTCGGCTGTATAAATTACTTTATCTTCTTCAAAGAATTCACAAGTATAAACCTTTAACTCGACTACTTATCGTTGCCAGTAATGTAGTCTTTCCAGCTCCGCTAAAAATAGTCAAGTATATCACTTAAAGAATGATTTATTGGGTATGTGGAAAATCATCTTACTAGTACCTTGGTCCCATGATGGCCATCAGCATGCCAGAAGTGGCCACGCCACTGACTAAAACAGATTGATTGGTCCTCAGTGAGCCGTGAACTGAAGGGTTGATCTAATGCGATGGCAAAAAACCCTACCTCCGTTTAACAACCGAGAAACTTCTCTACGTTGGAAGCCGAAAATCGATCGGATTATACCACCGCTACGCTTTTTCTCGACAGTGTAGGAGATATTTCTCCATGTGAGAGAAAAGTCTTTGATAGAGCTGTCTCGTAACGAGGGATACTCGGCCTTCATTCCTGGCTGAAAAGTCGAAAAGTCTCGATATCGACAAGATTCCGCTTCAACGAATTGAATTGGAAATTCCTTCTTCTGCTCGATTGAGAATGTTAATGAGACTGATGAAGATTGTACAATTAGAGAGGTATTTCCCGATAGATCGGTAATGAAAGCCCTTCTATCGTGGGGAGTCAAGCGGCTGTAGGTCAGCTGTGATTATATAAAGTACAGGTCTGCCTTCGCTGCTGTTGTATCACCATAATGCTGCTGTTTACATAAGCTTCTACCATTAAAATAGAGAACAAATCCTGTCGATTCAATATCAATGAACAATTATCCTTTCAATTATCGATATTGAATTCAAGATATCCTTTTGTTTTGTGGACTGAATAATAAGAGGCTTTTTCAATAATGTTTCTTGGAGTATTGAAATCTTTTTTTTTTTTTTTTATACTTACCTGGATAAATAGAATTTGTACTTACGTGATCACTTTTAAGTGGTAGCATTTCTTGCGTTGATTTGGAAAATATACTTTTTGTCGAACTGTTAGCTTAAAATTCAATTGCAAGGGGGAGAAAAAATAGGTGAAAGGAGTGGTCACTCGAAAAGCAAATCGCGATATGGGTGTTGGGGCACCGAAGCCGAGGGTAACCGGAGGAGCTATTCCTATTCACCACAACCTGCCACCAGTGAGCGGTTTTGCGGAGGAAGAAACGATTGCTCTCTGTTTTATATGCCTTGGTCTACCAGTTACACAATCATCGCATAAGTGCACTTGACGTAAAATTGATCGGAAATCGCTTTTAAATCGCAAAACACTTTTCTCAATGCTTGGTCGCAACTGAAATCTTTCAAGTTTCGAGATTTCAGGTTTTAAAAAGTTGTAACACCATTCTGTCAGTGAAGAATGTTCTAATCAACGATTTCAAAGACATATTTGTCCAATCCATGGTTACTTGAGAAAGTCCCATGGAAATAAAGTGGGAAATCGTTTGATCTTTACACAGAAACACACACAAAAATCATAGTTCCAAGTTGAATCGGTCAATTGTTAAAAGAAGTAATGTTGTAATTATTAAATTAATCATTTGGCGCTGAGATGATGAATCGTAGTCACACGTAGAAGGATACCAACGATACTAAACCGTGGTTTCTCTCGTGAAATCAAATACCGCCCGAAGGAAGCGATCGACATCACTGAATATCATATCTATACAACTATATGTGCACCTCGTACAATGACCTTACATCACTGCACAGTGCCAAGATACATAGTTGCAAAATGATAACATGTTAAACATTGCCAAGATTAATATTATTACAATTGCACAATATGTGCAATGGCACAGTGTTTCCTGAGTCATTTTCTCACTTCTGAATGTAAAGTTTAAAGAGTTGAATTATTTTATTAATTAGAAATTAAGTCCAGTATTTGATTCACACTATTAACAGGGGAATCAGAGATATTTCGCGGACCATTAGTCGAATTTTGAGTTTTTAGCGCCTTTGAAGAAACGAAGAATAGTAGCGCTGGAGTCATGGACCGATCCAGGACACAAGTATGTCTCTCTGCCTATGTTGGATAGTTAATGACTTTCAATCGCAATAGTAGTACCCAATAATACCACAGCGAGTAGCTACCATAGCAATTTTCTACCGAAGGCAGAACGAAAACGGGTTGCTTTTTATACCTGCTGATCAAACAGTAATTAACTTAGAGTATCCATTAGCAAGTGCAAAATGCAGCGTGCTATCACAACTTTCTCCCGAAACATGGCTTCATTAAGGTATAATGCGTCTCGTTACAAGTCTGCTATTTTAGTCGATTAAGGAATTCCTTCTCCTTGTCTGCCAAGTCGTTCTCAGTGACCGGCGTTTCTACGCATAAGATTCCTGAATACGTATCCAAAGATCTTATACGTAATTCCAATTATATCTCTATTTCAAATCAGAAATTCCATTCTGACAGAACGAATGGTTTATTTCTTGCTCTAGATCAAATGCTATAATCGTCTCGATTCTCGTGGTTACCGGATAAAATTATGTAACGCTCGAACTTAAGTCTGCCACTGCAGATATTCGATAAATATATTAGAATCCATATTGCCGAATATTTTCGGATGTCTTCTAATCTATTTCGAAGGACCGCGAACTTGAGTCACTGGCACTGCAATTCTACAGTTTATTTTTAACACCTCGAATCGCTGCAATGTTATTTTGGCAAGCTACTTGGTTGCATCATGATGCAGATCATTTAAAAGGGCCTCTTAATGATTGCAGCCAAATCAGAATGACCGGAGAACGCGGATCAGGTGCTGGCAGAGGAGGTGGTAGTGGTGGATCTATCCGTGATGCCGGTGGTTCTTTTGGAAAAATGGAAGCTGCCCATGAGGACCAGTATTTCTATAATGTGGTTGGTTTTCAGAATTTCTTATATCTAATTCATATAAAAATAGATTTCAATTAATAGAGATATTTGTCTGTCGCAGCAAAAGGAACAATTAGACAAGATGAAAGAAGGCCTTCATGATGAGATCTCATTCCACGAGGAACAGATCAAAAGACACCAGGAGGCAATCAATCGCCATAAAACTAGGATCGCTGACATGAACAACAAGAAAAACTGAAGCATTCTCGCTACTTATAATTCCTTTCTGCCGATAACAATGTTATTTTACTCTATTCAAGTTATTAATACGTGTGCTGAGTATAGTAGACAGTGTAGAGTATAAATGTTACTGTTTTTTAAGTATACAATACATAATAAAGAGCATTCATTTTGCTAGGTAGAAGTTATAGTTCTAAATCTTTTAATATTTCTGAATATAATATATTTTGAAATTTGATAGTCACTGCTTATCATTGATAAGCTGATTTTCAGTTGTTTTTCAATATGAAATCAGTGTATCTTTAATGATTCGGTGGGTTAAATTTCTTGTTTTAAAATAGTTGTTATATGACATTCTTCCTTTGGTGTACAATGAACATAATGTTTAGAATGATGGTTCGCCGAATAGTGACTTCTACTAATAAGTGAGTAATATAACAATCAAATCTTTCATTGGAAAGCTAAGATCAAATCTTAACCAAAAGATTCGTAATAGTTCGAAATGCTTGATTCGAAGAATGAGTAATGTGAACAGGGACAAATCAAAGAAAGAAAACATTGCCTTTGAAATTGATTACTACAATAAACAGGTAGTAATACTTTTAACATTCTTTATCCTGATCATTAATTGACATATGAGGTTGTCAAACATTTCTAGGATAAGAAGTTGCTAGAGCAGGTGAAACAAAAGACTCAAGATGAAATCCGAACCATGCAGGCAGAAGTGAGACTATTGCGTGAAAAAATTCAGGAGTATGATCGCGATATAAATGAGAACGTTCGTTTCCTAAAAGTTCTCGAACAGGATCTTTCCGTAAACAAGAAATGAAACTGTTTCTCAATTCTTATTAATAGTTCTAGCTGAAAAAGTTTCGAATTTTTTAACCGTTTGTAAGTTTTTGTATGTCATTTATAAACCTGGATATTGCCAGATCAACATTTATTCTGCACCCCATAAATATTCTATGAAACATATTCGCAGTACATTTTGCAAAATAATGAAAAGCAAGTAGATTTGATTAAAGGAATCCTACCTTTGCGAAGAGTCCGTTGCACTCGTCAGGAGATTTGAATCGTTCCAGAATCGAGTCAAGCGTCTTCAAGTATGTTCAAAGCCAACAATAAATCACTGGCACAGCACATCATTCTTATGGAAACACGATAATGACAAAGGGATCACTGAACTTGATCAACCGTCTTGGCGAACACGCGCGAACTTGTTTGAACGTGCTTGTTTTTAGTTAGGATTAATGGCGCTAGAGGCGTTGGTGTTTAAAAATGAGGGCGCATGCGTCGGCATGATGGCCGACGAGGGATGTCCTCGAAACGCCGAGGGCGCCCTCAGTGTTTCGCGGCTCATCGATCAGTGTGGTGTGTGTCCGCGTTGTTGCTCCGTCGGAACCTTTTTTTTTAAGTGCTTTTCACTCGTTGTTGGATATAGTCGGGACGCGCGACGGGAGCGAGCGTGTGTATAACCGGGTGCTCGAGGCTCGGCGCAGTGTATTAATCTGGAAGGGGCTCGGCACGGGCCCGCCGAAACGCAACACCTGCCCAAAATGCAGCCGAGGATATACTGGATTCTACTGTGCACCGCCGTCCTTCTAGCGGGATGCAACGCCGCTACCGAGGTCAGTCAGATTCACTTTACCTTCCAACATCCTGCTCCCTTTACCCTACTACTTCCTTGCTTCTCACATATTGAAGCCCTTTCTTTCATCCATCGTCACTTGATCCCTCAATATTCGTTCCGAGCGGTGAACCATCAGGCGATCATACTTGCAGAGCAACTACTCTCTTCGAGTACTGCTTACTGGAAACGACTGGCGTCCGTTTCCTTTTGGCCGATTATGCTCAGGCATTTACACAATGCAATCGTCTTACCAAATATTTCTCACTTACTTCCTCCTACCCTAACTACCCGTCCCTTTCCCTGCGAGTTCGGCCATTATTTCTCAATGCTATTTACCGCTGAGAATGTTGCATGGCTCGACATATAAGGCATTCACTGTAATTTGAATACCGTGAATTCTACGAATACCAAATACTGCCAATTGGCGATGTTAGGCTTGCAAGATTTCACAGTGCTGCAATCGATATTGGAGATTTTCGATAATAGGTATTCCGTAAGACGTGGAGGAAGCGGACTCTTGGGGTTACTTAAGTTGCATCGTGTTCTTTATGCACACTCTCAGTTGAGACGTTGTGTAACTCTTCTTAGCTCGTTTTGCAATGCGCGCACTATCCAGACTTTGGGATATACTTGTCGCTTGCTGTGTGAAAGTGGATATCGGAGAGATCGGAGTGAGAAGTGCAGACTTCTTCCTTCTTTTTTTTATAAGATCTACTCTCGAGTACTGGCAAGAGTCGGTTCGAGTTCCAAGCGAAATGTGGAGCAAGGAATGCTTTGGTCTTACTCGCGGTGATGTCATTGATAAGTCTATCGAGATTAAATCCGGGGACAGATCACGACCCTTCTCCTTCACAAGATCACGGGAACACAGAGAGAGAAAAAAAAGCGAGGGGCACAGGCTAAAGTCGAGCGAACGTGCGGTATATTCGGAACAGAGATTGCCGAAAGCAAAAGAATGACCCGGTTTGACTTACCGAACAAACAGTTCACTAAGTAAATAAGAAATGCAATTGAAAACACATTGCATTTCTATAATATTATACGCAATCTCGAATACTTTACACAACTAGAAGTTTGAAATAATTTCAAGGATTATGTGTACGCGGAACTAAGAACTGACGCAGTGTAGTTTCAAGAATAAAGAGAATGTTTATGGTAGAAGTCGAAGAGCTGATGATGTGTGAGAAGAAGGTAAGCCGTGAGACGTGTCTGACTCATATTCCTGGCGGTGATGCTGGAAAGCAAGGGGATGCAGTATGCCTTCGGGAAAGGCAGAGGCTTCAAATGGATGCCGTGGGTGTATGGATCCACGAGAAGCATGGGATACCTGGCTGTGGCTGGAAGAGAGGCGAGGAGAGAAGAGTGTGTGTGTGTGTGTGTGTGTGTGTTGAGCGTCAGCTGGTTAAAGCCCACGGAAGTAACGCAGAGCTCGACTCTCGGAGAAGCCATTCCCCCCCTGGCCCTTCTACATGCCTTGGAACTATAAACCTCACCGCTGGATATCGCTAGCACATTGTTCGAGTCACCAGCGAAATCGACACCGAGAGAGAGAAGATCAATCCAGGCCAAGACAATGGAGGAAGAGGAAGAGCGAACGGGGCCGATTGGAATCGGAGAAACGGCAAGCTCATTGAGAGTAAAGTAGCGTACAGCAGTCAGGGCGAGAATGAAAAATAGAAAAGCCCGTCGGGCAAATTCTTCAACGAATGGATATAGCAATAGCGTCGATCCTTGTTTACATTGCCGGTCAATGCTCGGCCTGTTTATTTCGGGGACTTATGTAAGCCCCACTGGCTGGAAACACACGCCATCGAAGTCGAACACAGAATGCTTGAATGGAATTGTACGTAGCTCACAGTACGATTCAATATGTACGTTCTTACCATTGGAACGGCTTCATTGAAGAGATTGGAGAGAACGGCGAGAACATAAATCAGACGAGAGAGGATCGCATTCGTTTTCAGGAGCGTAGAATGTTCGCCTTGCTATTGCTGGTAGAATACACGGCAGACTCTTGAAAGGTTCGAGTCAGCATCCACTAAAAGGAGAAGCGGTCGGTTAAAGTTTGCTAGAAGGGTTTGCAGCATACACCAGCAATACTCGAGGACTCCAGGCAACCCAAGTGTTTGCAAGCCAGCAGAGACTGTGCCGGCCGGTTGTTCCGGTTTAGCGTGGAAGTGTAACGGCAGATATATCTGCCACATAGCGACGCGTGCTGTCGAAAGAATGAACGGCGAGCATTAATACGCTTTTACGAGAAGCCATCCGATAAACGATCGAGCGAAATAGCCAGGCGGGCTGCCCGCCAGACGAACAGACAGACATATATGTACACGCAGACGAGCAATCCTATATCAACTTGGGGCAACGTACGTTCTTCGCCTGTTGGGAGGGTTGCTTCCGCTCAGCTTGCGCCAACGGTCCACTAATTCTCTATAATCGAATTCTTTCTGCTTGGAAAAATATTACACTCCTAATTAGGAAATATCGACGTTCTAGTCATATTTTTCGTATAATGTGAAATAATACTGTAACTATGAGAATCTAGGTCAACGTGGGAAGTGAATTAAAATTGGAAATATAATACAAGAGCGGAAACGATTGAAACGATAGTTGAATATTCGATGGGAGTAGGATTGTATGCCAATGGAAGTTGCATATCCAGTCTCTCTTCGTGGGAGCCCGATTGCTCGGCCGTTTACCTCTCAAGAGGCCACCGACTGAACCACCATATTTGGCTATGCAGTACGCTCGACAAGAGGCCTATATCGGTCACCTGTCACTCTCTCTCTCTCTCTCTCTCTCTCCGTCTACGTTTTCCGCTCGTTTATTTCATCCTTTTCATTTCTAGACCATCAAATATTAAATTCACCAGATTTCCAGTACATCCTCGAGATTATATCTTTCAACTAGCCGACGCCTATTGCGTATACAGGACGTGTATAATCGAGTTAACTAGAAATGTTCACTGAGAAAAGACAAGCCACATTTCCTGGCTAAAGCGAGCAGTAGTACACCTACACGAGCGTACATTTAGAGATTATTACATCTGGAAGCTCTCGCTTGAGAGACTCGTGGAATTGGCCTCTTTACTTACGAATAAGCCATAATCCATCCTCTCTCTTTCATTCCCTCGGACATTTTCTCAGCAAATATCACCTATTCTTTCAGCATTTATCTTACCTAGCTAAGGTGGGCCAGAATTGCGTAGGTGCCCGGGTGTTTAGTCGCGTGGGTTGTTGTTCAGGTGAACGATCATAGAAGATCTTATACGTGGGAAATGTGTGGAGAACTTCTCAAATACACGTAGAAGGAATAGATGGAAAGATGTGTTTTGGATTGACGGAGGAAGGTGTGTAGGTGCCGTCGTTGAAATTGGCTCGTTACTTTCCAGTTTTCCTGGGCAAATCCCGCGAGGTTCTCGCTCTCTCTCTCTCTCTCTCTCTCTCTCTCTCTCTCTCTCTCTCTCTCTCTCTCTCTCTCTCTCGAAAAAAAAAACAAACTTTCATCCATCTTGCGCTCTTAGTCCCGAGGGCGACAACTTTGCCCGTCTTCTCTGTTTTTCTCTGCTTCTATCGGATTCGCCCTGGCCTCCCAACTGGTACTTCTCTCTTCTACACCTTCTTTTCATTCTCGCTTCTCTCTCTCTCTCTCTCTCTCTCTCTCTCTCTTTCATCCATACATGCACTCCATACTCTACCTATTGGAAGGCGGTGAGAGGGTGAAAGGGTGGATGGAGGCGAGTACGAGACAAGTGGGCGTAGAGGCGCATTTTAAACGAGTTTTCCTTTTGCCTGACAAAAGAGCCGGCGAAATGGTGCAAAGCTAATGACGCCGCAGAGTTCTCTGTCGGCATAGTTTTATCAGCACTGGCTCGCCGCTTTCTCTCTCTCTCTCTCTCTCTCTCTCTCTCTCTCTCTCTCTCTCTCTCTCTCTCTCTTCCTCCTCCTCCTTCTTTGGTCTTGCTCGCTAAAATTATCCTATCGATCTACCTTCGACAAATGGGAATATAAAGACGCTGTATTTTCAATGGGTGAACCCCTCCTTGGCACACGCTTTTGCCGCGCACCACGTTATACGTTTCCTTGATGAAACCCAAGCGGTCGGCCATTCCAATTTTCCAATAATTACCTTATATTTTGCGTGGTGCACCGCCAGCAATCCATACCAGTCGTCACTCGATCACAACTCACCCCACCACTCGTCGCCAGAATACGAGTAATGCTATAAATGCCGGCGAGCATTCCATAAATGAAATGAACTTAGACTTCTGCTCCATTTGCCTCGTTCGACATTTCTACCTAGCTAACGCGAGCGAGCGGGTTGCACGGCTTTAATAGATTCTTTATTTTTCCCTCTTTTGCCGGCGAATCGCACGATTCCAGGAATGAATGGCTCGACCGAGTTCGAGTTGGTTTATCCGCGGGCCAGGACAGTGTTACAGTTGCGGGAGACAGAGAGAAGAGCAAGGAGAGCAAACGGGCATTCGGAATGGTAGAGAGTAAAAAGGGGCCTGGAGGGGAATGGTCGGTGGGGGTTGAGCTGCTGCGCGCGAGAGAAGCTGGGGAGTCTGGTGTTGTCGTCGCCGAAGTCGAGAAGATATTGATAGAGGCCAATGCAGTTATTGGGAAAACGTGCCTCTCAATATTGCAGTCTATAATTGAACGCCATTGCCACGTCAACGGAAATAGAATAGAAATTGCTATGGAAATGGCTGGTGGTGGTGGAGGCCATCGCGTACCACCACCACTCACTCACTCTTCACCAACTAGCCAACGACACCGACACGCCAAACCAATCCCTACACACCATTGCATTCCTTGATCCAATTTCGAGGGTGTTTACCCGCGGAACCTCCTTGGATTAACTATCCACCGCTTCCGCATCCAATAACACACTCTACCTACATTTACTCGAGAAAAATGTCTACCACCTCTGCTTAATATTCACTAGTTATACTATAAAAGTTGAGTCGATCCGGAGACATTACCATTCTCTTTTACCGGTGGATCGGCTATGTACATATATTCAGAGATTATTAATCCCGGAGGCTATTACGGATTCATTAAGGGCAAGTTAATTCCTTCCTTCGTTCCTTGCTTCCTGGCAAGAGCAAGTAAAAATGAAGGGACCGATGAAAGAAGGCGTTTTCTACCTGGCAAGGGTGCGAGAGGGAGAAGAGGAGGAGGAGGAGGAGGAGGAGGAGGAGATGCTGGATGAATTTCATCGGTCGGTCGACGAGGTGGCATTCCTTTATCTCCAGCAGAGAGAGGGTCGACCTATATTAATTCGAGCGAACGGGGTAAATGCCAATATCGAAGAAAATGCGGGAGACGGGGAAAGGAGGGGGGCAGAGGAAGGGTGGAGGGTGAGAGAGGGTGGGAAGAGGCGAGCTAACGGTGGAAAGCCACCCCGTCATGGATTATAGTACCACCGCCATTGGCGGCAGCGACGGCGACGCTGGCGGCGGCCGGTTCCTGTGATCCAAGGGACACGACGAATCAAATGTGCATTTATATTGCTCGCCCATTGCACCCAGGAATTCACCAGGAATCCCCGATACCAACTCTCTTAGTACCAAAGAGTGCCGCAGGACTTTAAATGAGCTACTGATATTATATGATTTTATATTAACTCGTGTTTCCTGTTCGTGTCTCACGCTAATGATGATGGGGAAATATTGTTTGAATATTAAAATGAGCAGTTAGTAAAGAATAAGTCGTTTATCAATTGGAATTCGATCGAAAACAGCCGGAAAAGCCCTCTTGATTAGCTTATCTGGTCTGATTTAAGCGGTATTTTCTATGTTTTTCATACTTCCCGACATTTTCCGGGGCTGAAATTTGGTGGGGAATGTTTTCTTGCATCAAGGAAGAAGTGATATAAATTCCAGAGCCCTAGCTCAAAATTCATTTTTTCACAAATTTTTCCATATGTACCCCTTCACAAATTTTCGATTTTTCGAAGGTTCTCGGATTTTGACGAAACTTCATAAATCGATTGTTTGAGTATCAAAACGGATAGAAAACATGAAACCAGTGGCAGAAATGCCGGAATTGTACCGAAAACACATGGAAAACCGATCTTGAATAATTCATCTTCGTTCAATTCTGGCGGTTTTTGCCATGTTTTTCATAGTTCCCGACATTTTCCGGGGCTGAAATTTGGTGGGGAATGTTTTCTTGCATCAAGGAAGAAGTGATATAAATTCCAGAGCCCTAGCTCAAAATTCATTTTTTCGCAAATTTTTCTGGGTATACCCCTTGACGAATTTTTCGGCCAAAAAATGAACTTTGACCTAGGGTTCTGGAATTTATACCACTGTTTCCTAGCTCCATACTGAATCACTGCCTGAAATATTAGACCCTGAAACGGTCGGGAAGGGTGTTTCAAAAATTTTAGATTTTTCCATGGTTTTCAGACTTTGGCGAACGCTTAATATTTCGATTCTTCGAGTATCAAAACGGGTAGAAAACATGAAACCAGTGGCAGAAATGCCAGAATTGTATCAAAAACATGAAGAGAAAACCTTCTGAATAATCATTTTCATCCAATTTTGACGGTTTTTGCCATGTTTTTCATACTAACCGATATTTCCGAGGGTTAAAATTTGATGGAGAATGTTTTCTTGCATCAAGGAATCGATGATATAAATATCAGAGCCCTATCTCAAAATTCATAATAACTTGCTACAAAACATGATAAATCGGATTAACCTTTACTTAATTCTTTTTATCCTGGCCAGTGAGAGGATGAAAAAAACCTGCAGGCAGACATTCTATTTTACGTGTGTATACATGATAATGCGTAAAAGAGGGCATTCGGATAGTTAAGAGAAAACTCTTCTCTCGGACTTGGTTACGGTAAGAGTGGGCCGACCCGATTACTTTATCTTCGTGAAAGCCTTTAGCTCTTCTTAGCGAGACATCTCCACGCCCCGGAGTTTCCTCTCGCACCCACTACCTCCTCCTTCATCACTCTGGCCGTTAATCGGCTGGCTCATTTAATTACGCCAAAACCATGAACTTTTTGCTGTAATTAGGAAGGAAGACTTTTGTAGCGGGGGCGGCCCACTTTATCTCGAGCAAATGCTTCAGGGCTTTGGGCACCGCCTTTCCTTCAGTCTCACGCCTGCCGATATCATAAAAAGAAGGTGGTTTCGATGCAAATTGAACGAAGGAACGACCTGCCACCCTCAAGCACCCATCAACCAGCAGCCGCATATCACATCCATATTGCTTGCCTCTCTACTCTTGGATCCCCAGGCGCTGTATTAAAAATCAAATGAGCCCACTCAGTCTCGAGCAGTGGAACATTGAAAAAGATCTAGCGCGCTCTTTGATGGATAAATACACGAGGCTCGAACTTCTTTTTCATTCTCAGTGTGTATATGCCTCTGGAATATGACTGGAGTGCGCTGTGTTCGCAGCCGAGGTCGTATCCTAGCACTTTTCATTTAGACTTCCGGTCGCTGCTCTTCTTTCCGGCGGTAGCGACGCCCCCGGAACGACCAACCCGGATAGAAACTCCGAGGTGGCTCTTGCTCCTTGAATTTATCCGAAACGGAAACACCACCAGGAGAATCTGCGACACTAGGCACCAAGCATTTGTTCTACACCTTTTTCCCATTTATTTTCCATTTGGCGCGTTAGTCAACTGGGTGCATAAACTGACACACCGCGCGCCCTCTTTCGTTATTGGAAAATAGGATCTAAAGATAGCAGAACTGAAAAAGCGTGGATGTTCTCGATAGAGGGTGTAAAAAAAATCCCCTTTCTAAGAGACAACCATCAGTGTTTTTATCATCGTGCGACGGTCCGACCTTCCATCCCTCTTTGTCTGTCACCGATTTGTCCAATGCTCGGTCAGATTCAGTAAAATCCCAGACACGAGAAATGTTGCTCACGTCTTTCAAGGGTGCCACCGATTTTCCCTTGACGCGGACACTGTGTACTCTTCTAGGTGGATGAGGGAGCGAAAGCCAGACTCACAGACTGACAGATGGATAAAGCAAGTTCGAACTCGATGAATTTAGACAGACGTACAAAAATGTGCGTGCAATCGATACTTCTGACGATAGAATTTAAAAGAGAATATTTATCATGGTTAGTTGAAATCATGGCAACTTGTAAACTGGATAGATTCTTTATAGAATACCAGAAATGGTATCGAAGCAAATGTATCTTGATAGACATCAAGCTACCAGACTTTAGCTGTCCTAGAATGGACATGCGTGGGCTTTCTATGCTCGTAACCGCTCATTTTCTCTCCTTTCCAAAGCAATCTAACGGTAAACTTACGCTCACTCCTATTTTCCTCTCTTTCCCAATTAATTCCTCACTTAATCTACCTTGGTTTAATAGTAACTGATTCATAGTATGTAACACGAGATAGAAGAATCACAATCGATTTCATTCCCCCAAGGATATACCGGATAACCGGCTCTATATGGATGTAACTTGTAAATGGATAGTCTTTCTAGCCTTTATCATATTATCCTTGTTAGGTGCGTCCTCCTTTTACCTAGTAGCTTCATACCAATCTCTCCTGACTAGTTTTTCCAAGTATTATCAAGGTATATTTACATAGCTAACATGAAATAAAGAGGTCTCGCTTATTCCTGCAAATGTGTTTACTCATCAGAAATACCATAGTATTATCAAGCTATTACTACGACTAGGTGAGAGACTCTCTTTCATAGAGTTGATAGACATCGGACATCTGAGAGGTTTCTAGGTGTGTCCGGCAAGAATTTATATTTCCAAGAGAGGGATATTCCAGTTGAAGCTTGATTTCATTAGTCATCGGGCTTGGTAGGTTAACCCGAAATATTCTCTGGTTAGCAAAGAGCCGAAGCTAGCTAGCACTGAAAAACAATAGAGGGGTCGCACAAGCATTAGAAGAGAACAGGATCCTTCTCTCTTTCTCGAATAAGGAGGAAAATGGGGACGGGAATCTGGTGGTATAAAGCGAGTCTTTGTAAAGGTGACTCGGCCAGGGTATGCCGCTCCAACCACGTACAGCCTGCTGCTGCTGCTGCTGCGTTGAACGAAACCGTCTCTGAAAACCGGTCCTACCACGCCAGGACGCCGACGCTCCATCGCCAATCTCCAACGTCGGGCCCTTTCTCTATCACTGTCCTACCATCCATGGACCACGAACTTCCTGAAAACCACCGCGTCGTTCGTCGTCCTTCTCTAACACCAGACTCTCCCTGCTCTTCGATTATGCCGAGCTATATTATGTTCGCCAGACATTAAAATCTCATGATTTTACTGTTGTTATTATCAATGAAATTCTCTTGTTTTAACGTGTATTAAAATGTACGCTTTTTTCATTCTTCTAGTAGGGGAAAACAAATATTTGAAACGTCTTTGAATCTGACGAGGGACAGCTTTGCTATCCCACGCGACGAGAGAGTATCTATTTTCGGATTGAGGAATATTTTTGAGAGTAGCTTCGACTATCTCTCACCGATTACACTAGTAGTTCTCGTGCACCATGTGCTCGGAGTCCCCAATATTGAAATGCATAGACAAATCTAAACGCTTTCGATCGACATAGTTTTCCTGTGCGAAGCGAAACCCTCGATTTTGCGAATTAAGGTCTTGCTGGAGACAAAAAAGAAAAAGTTTCTCTACTGCAGCGGCAGTTTCATTCCAGAGACGACGAGGGTCCGCGAACAGTTTACTGGTCGATTGATCGGCCTGGTTGGAATCGATCCTGGCGGAGTGACCGACGCAACTATACCAGGCTTAGAGTCTTAGTAACGGTGGAATAAAAACTTCTTTCCACGAGAGTTTAAAATATAATACAAAAATTAATACATTGTGAAATATAAAAAACCCTCGAACTTGTATTACTTTAACATCTAAGAAACTAGTAGTCACACGTCATAGGAAAAGTAACTGGCCAGACATTTGCTGGAATCTGATTGTTGGTGGAAATATAGTGTGGGTGGTAGCTGGTTGGTTGGTTCGATCGAAGTCAGAGATATGAGTGGATAGTAATCGAAGCCCGGTTGCAAGTTGCAAGAGGTTGCAGCGAATGTTAGCTAGCGGTGTCCTAGCCATACTCGGCTCTTCCCCTTACCATATATATATATATATATATATATATATATATATATATATATATATATATATATATACCTGGCTGAGGGATCTCTCCCCCGGAATTGCTCCACAAATATTTATTCTCTCTCCGGTGCCGCGACTGCCGGTGCTACGAGTTCTTCTCGCATGCTTCTTCTTCCTTCCCCTTTTTCAACGGGCTTTCTTCTTCTTCTTCCTCCCCAGTTCATCTTCATTCGTAGAAGCCAGGGGCAAAATAAATTTAGCAAGCGTCGCGTCGCATTGGCAGACACACAACTCTCAACGTATGTAACGGTGGGGGGGGGGGGGGGGGGGACCTATGTGTTTCATATATACTATTCCCCCTTCGACTGGAAGACTCTTTTCAGGGCCATCCATAAATTTGAAACTGGGCCTGGCTCTAACAGTTACTATACTCTCGTTACAGGTGCCGCACAAATCGGCTTGACCCTTGAACTTCGTAACTTTGTTCCCTGAAACGAGTTTACTCGAATTTGCTCGTAACCGCCGTAACGACTTTCTCAGCAAATGCATTTCGAGATATCTCTGCTATTCCTAAAGTCCATGCTTACCTTTTTTTTTTCTCGAGTCTTGAAACTTTATTCTCTACTGTTCATTCCAGAATGTCTTATCAGCTTTGGAATGAATAGTCGACGATGTGTACTGTACTGTACTATAACTCGAAGGTTGCGAATATACAAGAGTTCATAGTATTCGAATGATGCGTGGAAATGGCAAGTGGTCGACGACCGTCGGTCGTGGTTATTTGATCGATTCGTGTCTAAATCTGTCGGTGTCTTGACTTTCTGTTCCCTACGAGTCTGGAGAGTGTGCGGCGGGTACAAGAGTCGAGGAAGCCGACATATAACCAGAGGGAGCAAAGAGAACCAGTGCTTTTTGCTGTTTCGTCCCGTGAACAGGTTTTCCAAGGCTTCATTCTGATGGGCGGGTGCGCGCGCTATCGAGCTTTACTGGTAGACAGGCATGCCGAGACCTCCCTCCATGCGATTATGTCTATGGCAAGCAATTAGCAGTACCGATAAAATGCGGCCTGGCGCCAATGTAGCGCGAAAGCCATGCTCCTACCAGTGGAATCAGACCTTCCCAGTCAGACGTGAGACGATCAAGCGAGTAGTTTACTGATTCCCTTCAGTCAGCCCGGAAACGCCAACGTACACTGCTTGCATACAAATGGGCAACGATCTCGAGCAACAACTAACTACAGCTTGCCTCCTATTAATCAATCCGCAAAAACACAGAGATTCTCTCGATGAATTTGATTGGATACTTACTTATTTCGTTGGTACGCGGAAAATCCAGTAGTACGAAGTAGGCGGTGAAGCCTCACCAACAGCCTCTGTTGTATGTACCTACACATTCACGTAATGAAATTGGATAGCTCCTTATCGCAACGCCGAAATCGGATAGCTTGTAGATTCGATCGGGGCGAAGTGCTTGTAACATAGCTGGTAGCTGTTTCCACCTGTTTGCTACTTCGGCTTCTTTGCGGTATCTCATCGCTACTGAACAAACTTTTTTTTTTTTCCCCCCTTTTAAAAGAAAAACTCGATGGAATCTTTCAGTTGCTTTTTTTGCTTGATTTAACGAAAGCAATTTTTGCAAGTTTGTTTTATCGATGGATTTCGAGAATTTGCAGAGATGAAAGTAGACGATATCGAATCCGAGTTGTTCAGGATGGAAGTATAGTTTGCCATTGGAAAGAAGGATAGTCGTATGCTATTGAAAAGTGAAATCTAGAAGGTGGTTTCGCGATACTCCTTTTTCAGATCGGCTAACTGAAAGGGTACACAGAAAGCCAGCGGGCTATCTCAGCCTGGGCAAAGAGAGTTTGGTGGGCAGAGGTAGAGAGGAAGGAAGGCTGGTTGGCTGGCTGGCTGGCTGGCTGGCTTGGCTGGCAGCTCTCGGCTGCTGGAAACCACCGAGTCACCGAATTTACCGGGTGCGAAACATCGATTCTCGATTTAGCACTCGCCGGAAAGCGGAAGACGGGAAACTGTCGGAACCGTTCCCTTTTCCGGCTGACTTCTCTCTCTTCTCTCCTTCTCTACCTGCTACCACATCGCACACACTTTCTTCTTTATCCTGTTTGTCCGTTGGCCGCCATGTGGAAAGGAATGTACTCTCTTTCTTCCTTGCCTGTACTTTCCTGGCCCATGTTCCTGTCTCCCTTTTCTCGCGGAGACATCGATCTCGGCGCGAGTCGCTCGTAACCTGGATTTTTGCTAGCTCTCTCTCTCTCTCTCTCACTCTCCCCACTTCTCTTTCGTCCCCTACCAACCCTCCTTCACCAGTTTTTCGTGCTTTTCAGCATGAAAAAGCTTCCTACGCTTTGCTTCTCTCGCTGGCATCGAAGTAGCGTTCTCTTTCTCTTGTTGCACCCAGGTTGGTCCAACAGCCAGCTTCTCCTCTTTCTCTCTCTCTCTCTCTCTCTCTCTCTCTCTCTCTCTCTCTCTCTCTCTCTCTCTCTTCGGAGAGTTCGGCATAAGGGGTCGTTGTCCTCGACGCGGCGCGGTACAGGGATCCTCGCAATCGCTGTTTCATCTCTGCGTTATCAGCAGCTTCGGAATAGCGGTGACATTTAATATTGGCTGGCACTGGCAGGCTTGACATTCCAACATTCTATCGGTCTCTCAGAGCTATGCAACCAGTCGGCTGCTGCTTGCGCTAGAGTGAACAATCAGCAAGACTACTGCTTAGGCGGAAGGACGGATATAGGTTGGACTCGTATGACCGTCCTCGTCCGGTTTCTTGAATTTGCAACTTAGATTTCATGCTAAAACTCTCTTAACCTCGAGACACCAGGCTTCATCAAAAGAGGTTCCAGTTAATGTTCGACCGACAGATGCAATCTCTGATTCCGGCGACTTTGATCGGCAATTGGGAAATTGCGGGAATTAGGGCTTGTGACGTCAGTCGAGCATAGAGTATTACAGTGATTGGACACTTAGGATCGCCTTAAGTGAAGGTCACTTTCGTCCCGAGCCTCTTATTCGCCTCTACGCAATTCATTCTTCGTTCCGTTATTACTTACCTTCCGAAAACACCTTGATTCATCTTACCAAATAATCGACAACTCTGATAAAACCTGAAACCTCTTTCAAATTCATAGAATTGATAAAATAGTATTGGGGGGGGAAACTGGATGGGAAAGAGTGGCCGATCGAAGTAACTATCGGGCGGAGTTGAGGATAATCCATGGATGAGTGTACCAGTTCGATAGAACGATGACGCGGTGTGATAATCACGGCGATGATCCGCAGTGCCGGATATGCTGCACGGATTATACTAGTTAAATTTTGCACAGTGTGTTTAATCGCCGATTATATCCTGATTCTAACTATATATATATATATAGTCGCTTTCAAGCCATACCAGACCAATCACCATCCTTTTCCTTTCGCTCTTCTGCCTCTCCCAATTAACGTGTTCTATCCTCTTCCTCTCCTCTTCGCATCCAGTACCTCCTGACAGAGCAGTACCACTTTTCCTCAATGTAGATCGCGCGAATTACATGCGCGCTCACGCTTCCGTTCGCGGAAGCTTCGAATCCACACTGTGCTTCTATCAACGCTGGCATACGGAATTGCATTCGAATTAGTATAGATTTACATCAGCGGTCGACAAACCCATCCAATTTATGCCTCTCGATGAAGCCCTGGAAGATCTTTTAAGAGATAAAGGTTAGGAAAGAAGACACAACTGTCTTTTGGATTATATGCCGTTGCTGCCAGCCGGTGGCAACCATTCGAGGAATCACGTTACTGATGAGATAAAAATTCTGCCTACTCGCTCACTGGCTCACGCATTATTTATCTTTATAAGTTGGCAGAAGAGTGATATAGCCGTGTCGCTTATCTGAAGTACAGGGCGTGCATCGAGGCCACACCAAAGAGAGCATGCAATTATACCCTCGCAATCCTTATCGTATCTTTCCCCCTTCTTATTTCTTCTTCTTCTTCTTCTTCTTCTTCTTCTTCTTTTGGTGAGACACATTTTTCTTGGAGCATTTCTGCTGCCAACGCACAACTCGTACCAGCTTTGCGAAATTGTTGACAGAAGCGAGAAGACGCGCGCGTGTCCTGGCGGCAAACAGTGCATCGGCAACGACGGCATACGTAAACACAGGGACTCGAACCTGATTCGCTCTGAGACTGTGCGCCACTAGAAGATGACATTTCACCGAACAGTCAACTGAGAGAGAACGTCTCAAGAAGGATAGAGCTTTAACTTCGATTCCTAGGAATTGTATGGAATTGGAAAGCCTACTTTGATCTATCTACGAGAGAAAGATAGATTTCGACTAGATTCTACTCGAGACTTATTCCGATCACCACTTCTATCATGCAAGAGATCCTTCGTGATATTCGTCGAACTGAAAAGAAGGTTGAATTTTACAATCCTTTCTCTTTTTCTTTTTCTCTCTCTCACACACATACATGCACAGTCTTCCATGACTTTGATCATCAAAACTCGAGTTCTTCTCTTTTTTTTTAACAAGTGGCTTTGCGTTTGGCTGATGCCGAGGCCTTCTACTCTCTGCTAGGCTGGGATGATGGTTCAACTGGTTCCGCTTATTCAGCATCTCGACGCTTGTAAAAGAGAGACGAAGAGAGTAGAACGAACGTGGGTACAGCGAAGCCTCTTCTTTCGATTGGTTCGTTAGCGGTGCCTACCGTGTCACCGAGAAGAAGACTTCTTCCGCGTCCTTGACTCGCAGAGTTCTGCTTCTCTTTGAGGAAAAAGAAAAGCGAGTGAAAAGCTAGAATAGGAAAAGAGTCTGAGAGTACCAAAGGGTTTCTTTCCAACTTGATTCATCCGCAATTGTTAGCTGTCATTCTAAGAATGAATATGAGATAGTTCAAAAGCCAAAATCCAAGATAAAAAAAACCAGCCCCTTTTTTTCCTTCTTCTATCTCGGATAAATTCCAATTAAAGGATAGCTCGGAACTCGAGTCACGCTTTTACGATTAATCGATTGAAGTTGTTCCGGTAGTTCGAGGGGACGAAGTTGACGACTGGCGAGTTGTGAAGCTCGGAACCTCTAGCGGCGGGGCAACACGCAGCTTGCACTTCGTCTGGCGTCTGGCGCCTGTCGCTCATCCATTATACATGAAAACACTCGACTAGTGGCTTGCGCGCCTTTTTCGCTGAGATTCCAGACCTCTCCTTCCCCCTCCCCTCTCCTTTTTCCACATCTCTATGTTCTCCCTCGGTTGAGAGATGCAGTAACAACGATTCGTATAAAGTATAAACTATAAAGTGCGCACTATGCTTTCCTACACTCTTTCTCTTTCTCTTGTTGGACGTTGCTACGCCATGAAAGAGCTGAACCCTCACGTTTCTTTATCCCTCCTTTGCCTCGTCTTCTTCTGGCTTCTCTCTTACTCTTTCTATCTTGGCTGGACACATTCTTCTCTCACTCTTCTCCCCATTTTTCTTCCACTCGTCTTCCGTCGGCCACCAACGAAGCTCACTCGGCGTACGCGCGTAGCTCGCACCCCTCTCGCTGTGATTCCTCGCTCTAGACATCCCAAGTATTACTCACTCGCCTCTCACTCCTTCTTTTCTTTTCTTTCTCACTATGGTTGAAATACTAGCTGAAAGTCATGATTGTAAGTCATCGTTCAGTTACGCAGTAATTCTTTCTTGACTGACTCTTCTTGGATTTCCGTTCGCCTTGAATTTTCACATTCCAGTCGAGATTTCGACTGGCAGGAAAGAGCGCGGAAGTCGAGCTTGGAAATGTTTTGAGTCGCCGGGACACGTACGCGGCACGCGGTGGTCGTTAACGTCGATTCAGGAGGCTTGAAAGTAACGATGAGAGATACGTCTCTCCGGAAACCCTTGCGAACATTCTGCCTAGGGTCTTCCAACCTGGAAATCAGTCCTGTACTGATGCTCTAATTAGCAGTACTCGTGAATCTCTCTCTCTCTCTCTCTCTCTCTCTCTCTCTCTCTCTCTGCTTGGGAATACATTTCCCTCCTGGCAACGATTCACCCACTACTTCAGTATCCTCGCGTGTGTACTCCCGGCCCGATTTAGAACGCAAATTGGAGCATGGACCACAGAACACGACTCTTCCTCTACCATCAACCGTTCTCCCCCTCCTCTTTCATCGTTACGATTCAAAGACATCAGCGCTCTAATGAGCCTAGCTCTTCTCACCCAAACTAATTTCATTATTCCAATTGGTCCTTGGAATATCAAGGAAAATGGCTCTTTCACACTCTCTCACTTATTATCCAATGATTCCTTCGTTTCTCACGAATATACGACGATTGTAATAGTAATGAGAATTCAAGTTTAAATTATATTAGAAAGGCAAAAGGTAATTTGGAAGGTGAATATCCTTTACTAATGCAATAAGTCTGTGTATAGAAATATATATAACCGTATATCGAATATACCGAGAGAACAGGATGAAAATCTGGAGCAACGTGTTCGGGGTTAGAGGTCTCGTGGGAAATCAACTGGAAATTATCGTGTACCAGGTGAAGAAAGAAAAAGCGTGTTGGCGCATCTCGTTTCCTCTGAAGCGCGCAGAGTGCTAGTGGAAGATCATTGTACTAGATGTTAATATTTCGACTAGCAACCGAGATACATCGTAATATATATATTCTTTACTTCCGTCTTCGATGATCTGTCGAAATGTTACCTATTTTTTTTTTTTTAATACGTCATGTGTTTACGAATTCCTGAAATATTTCTCGCTTGCTCTCGTTAAGGGAATAAATATCTAGTTGGATATCAAGTGACCGGTTTCTCCGTTCGAGCGAGGGATAGATGGGAGTGAGTAATCAGAAGAAATCCGAAGCGGAATAGAAGCAGTTTCATATAGGTCGACTTCGGAGAAGCAACTACCTTTCTCTCTTACTTCTGCCTTAGAAAGATAGAGAACTTTCTCTCTCTCTCTTTCTCTTTCTCTTTGCTTCTTGTTCTAAAGTTCGTTGAAGGAGCTCGCATCATTGCCATCCGTCTGGCATGCAGCTTTTGCCTCCCCTTTTAGTCGACGCTCTCGCCTCTCTTCCGGCGAGTGAAAATGCAAAATCCAAGCGTTACCGAGGACAATGCGGCCCGTATCACTGGCGAGAGAAAGAGAGGAGAGGAAGAGAGAGAGAGAAACAGGGAGAAATCTCTGGGACACCGACTAATTAAATTTCACCGGCGGCGCCAAGCACTGAGATCCACGCTTCTTCCTTCCATCCCTTTATCTTCCTCTCCTTTCACTCACTCTCTATCCTAGCATCCTCGAGAGCACCCTCCCTTTCCTCCTTGTACTCTCCTTCCACTCTATAATCGAGGACTTCGTTCTAACCCCTCCCCTCCGACTTCCATGAGTTCCAGTGCATTTACAGAGAAAATTCCTTGGTAAATTGGAATTCGACTGATTAACGGGCCATCCCGTTGCCCACCCTGTTCTCACCTTGATTAATTCGACAAAATTGCGCGCGTCAATTGAAAATCTTCCGCTTGGAGTCTACTTGAAAAATCTGACCCAATTTACGACGATGCCATCGGATTATAATAAATCTAATAAGAGTTTATAAAAAAAGGCATGCATCTCTTGTACTCGCATTAGTAATAAATGAAGTTTAAAATTCTTCAAAAGATATTTCTATTGGAGATAAAGAGAGTTTTGCTAGGAACCGTAGCAACGTTGATACGCTTTGTTAGACGAAATTGCTCCTCGTGATTAAAGACGTTGCTCGAGGACATTTCCAAGATGACGAGGTGCGTCCGCAGGCTTGGCTAGCTGGTCGTTCCTTAAGAAAACTAAGATAGTCACTCTCGTCGAAAATGTTATTATGGAAATACAGACTTCCTCTCGCGGTACTGCTCGTTTATCCGAGGAGTCTGCTCCAATTTTCACCGACGCCGCTCCTGGAGGAACTGTAAACTCAGAGAGAGAGAGAAAGAGGAGGATGAGGAGGCTCTACTTCTCGGATATCAAGTAGGTTCATCAAGATCCTCTCGGTTCCGACATTAGTCGAGATGGAAAGAGTCCTGATTCTAGTTTGGCCTGTGCAAAGTCCAGCTGCCAAGTCGAGAGAGAAGTGCAGTAATCCAGTATGAGTCTAGTTTAAAGTCAGAGAGTGAAACTATCCAACATCGAAACCTGCCTAGACGGACATAGATTGGAATTTCACGGTGACCCAGTCTACCATTCTTTCTCCATTCGTTCATGAATTCGTCAGAGTCAATTGCTTTCACCGAGCGAAGAAGCATTATTAAGTAGTATTAAATAGCATAAAGAGTGGGGGTTTTTCGGAGAGTCGAAGAAGTCACTTGATTCCCATTGGCCAATCGTATTCGTACGAGGCTAAGATCAGTTGGATCCTTACGAGAGAAGGAGAGGGCAAAGGGTAGAAGATAGAATGATGGTGGGAGATATCGTCAAATTAGTTAGCTGGAATCGATGCTGATGATGTAGCACTATTGCCTAGCGCGTGGACCGGTGGATTTCTAGCGCAATTTCCAACGGAATGACCGGGGAACATCGATATCCGGCGTATAAGCACGCTCTTGCGGTTCAATGTGCTAGCACTGTCCTAATACCACACTGTCGCCGTCGCCGTCCCCGATCCCGCTATAATCTCCCTTGCGGCTACATCCAAAGCTTCCCCTTGGCTGCCCTGTACCAAGCTACCCCTTCGAGAACGACAAATTACTTGGAACTACCCCGCTAACTTCACTTCTCCAACCCCTCCTCCTCGTTGCCACCCAACTCCCTCTCTGATGTAGCTCTCCTTCTCTCCCTTCTAGCACGTCCTTCCACCTTCAACTAAGTCTCGACTAATGGAGATAATTACCGGGAGATGTAATCGATCCACCTGATGTGCTACTGCAGCCTTATACCTCTCCCTTTCCCCCCCCCCCCCCACTCTTATTCTTTCTTTTATAGTTCACACATGTTTTAACAAGATTCATCATGCATTCACTTTTTTACCTTGGTTTAACAAGTTCGTTCGATTTTCTTTTTGTTACAGGTAAGCTCTACTTTACGTCTATTCATACTTCAACTGTTGGATACGAGGACGTGAGTGATGCGAGGCCCTTATTTGGATTAGTCTTCTTCGATCCTGAGTCAATATGTTCCCTGTGCCGGGGCTGTCGGCCTCGTTAACCAGGGCTTCTTACATCTTCTATAATGCTTCACTGAATGCGTTCAATCCGAATTGATCTTTTTCGAGATCGATAAATAAAGTATTGTCGTTTTTGTGAATATATAATGATTAGTAGATGTTGTCTTAAGTAATATGAGAAGGATGAATAACAGTGTGAGCACGGGTGATGTTTGTCCTAGTCGAGGATGGTAATAAAATATCGCGGTACATTAGCGTTGGGTCCATGCGGAAGTGTCTCTCGGTGATTTGCATAAAGCGTCGACCCAGCTCGCACTAGGGAATGATTTAATTTTCGGTATCAAGGCTAGCAGCGTGTACATGTACAAGAGTGGAAAGAGAGACACGTTGTATGAGAGAGTAGCAGCCGCTTTGCAGCCCTACATTCCCCCTGAGGGTTGCTGCTCCAACTGCCATCCTTCTCTTCTCTTCTCTTTCCTAACTGGAAGCGGCGGCTCCCTTTGTTACCACCGCCTGTTCCCGTAAGCGGAACCCTTACTCCTAATTCTCCGTTTCGCCTTGACTTTTTCTCTCTCCTGTTACTATTTCACTTGATATATTTATTCGTAATATTCAGATCTTTCGAATTCTCTTTCTTATCAATCCATAAATGTAGTTAAATAAAACTTAGTTTTACAATTGTTATTTTAACGAATAAATCTATGATAATAAGATCACAAGTTGAATCGAGTGAGATGACAGCTAAATTGCTCGAGTATCGAATATGTTAACTCACCCGCTTACAGGGATTTCGCGGTGTAATTAGGGCGCGGTTCCATGATAGGGTGGATTGGCGGGGTTGGTTGGCAAGGCACACACACACACATATATATATATATATATATGCTTGGATATAGGTGGGCAGCTGGCAATGGCCGAAATGCCGGAAATCGAAGCGATGCTTCGACGCTCCTACATTAGACTTTAATTAGACGATCAGTTGGTTTTTACTAGAATACAAATATGATGAATAATACATCTACTTTCGATTTTATACTTATCATTCACTAAACATTTCTCCTTTCCTTGAACTTCTATTAAGAAAAAATTCTAGTCATTGCTATTGAACGAACCAATTGAATTTCAATGTAGTGCAAGGCTTATTCCACTGGTTTATCGGATCTTCTACTTCAATTTTCAACTAAATCTCTATCAGCATCTTCAGTTCCGGGTGGAAGATGGGTGGTCGGTTGGTTCGGCTGTGCTCGGCCCGTTAATTTCAATCTCGACGCCGCTCGATGCTGGAAAGCCGGGGTAAAAAAAAAGGGGGGAATTTAATAAATCCAGAGAAATTCGAAGGGGTTGCTAGGAGGATTGGCGCGCTGAGGGGAATGATCGGTGTGCGCGTCGTTATCCTCGATGCGTCTGGGCAAAGAGAAAAAAGCGGAGGGGGAAAAGCTAAAAGGGGTGAGGGGGGGGGCAAAAAAAAGGGAAAGGGATGAACTTAGGCGCAAACACTCTTCTTTATCCGTTGAGGGGGCTAAGTGGATTTTTTTCCCCATCGTAGCTGGCGAAATCGAGTAAGCTCGAGTTTAATCGAATGTCGGACGCCGCTCGCCACCGAAGCGATGGTGGTGCTGGTGGTTCTGCTAGCCGGCAGCCGCAGAAATAAAACAATTGGACTGAAAGCCCTTCTTCCTATTACTATCTACCACACCTGACAAGTCTGCGCGAACATAAACGTCTGTGCCCTTCCAAGAATAAAGTCACTCGATCTACAAACTCGTCTCCTCTTCTCTTTTATCAATACAACACACTATTTTTACAAGTCCCACATCGTCTCGTGTTACTTCGCTTTCTATGTATGTCACGTTACTGTATAACAATTGCTGTTCTGTATGCAAACATAGATATACGCCGGAAAGCAAGCGGAAAAGCGAGCGGCAGGTACCTACGCATGAACGTACGCTGTCGAAGAGAGAAAGAGAGGGAGGAGAGTGTGGGGGGAAAAAACGAGTTGGGAGAGCTAGTTTCGCCGGTGATTACGCCTCTCTTTATTTCGGTGCACGATGCGCGAGCCAGTCATTTTCGTTGCTCGCAGATCGCCCGGAAATTGCTCGGCGAGAATCGGCCACCGTGAGGCCTTTTATTTTTCCAGTCCGAATTCTCTCTCTCTCTCTCTCTCTCTCTCTCTCATTCTCACTTTAGCTCATGGACGCCCGTCGAATCTCGTCGGAAGCTGGGAGCGCGAAACGAGAGTTGTTTCGGCTCCCGCTCTCTCGTGGTTTATTTCATGATCCCAGCAGAGCGGCTGGGCGCGCTCAACATTCTGTTTACGATTGTGATCCTTCCACGCGAAATATCGAGTGCTACCGGCCTGTTTCCCCCGCAACAATCGCACCCTACCCCGAACCTTTCCCCTCCAACCACCACGGACCAACCACTCTTTTTCTATCTGTATGTATCTTCCCGCTGTGTGTGTGTGTGTGTGTGTGTCTGTGTTTTTTTTCTATCTGCGTGTCGATCGCCTCGAGCACCGATGGTAAAAAAAAAAGAGTTGCCGGAGGGTATAGAAAGTGAGAGAGAGAGAGAGAGAAATACGCGTTGGAATAACAACGGTCTGCCACGCGAGAATTCGTTTTGAAAATTCGGATCAACACATAATATACTCGACTCTTTTCATAATCTTCTCTACTCTGTGGTATAATTCACAGTAGTATGAGTCTTTTCTCGGATTCCTCGAGTCATGCGTCGAATCTACACGGGCCAAGCTATCGAGAGCAATCAGTCTCGGACGCAAACACGAATTGGTTGTACCAACAGTGACGCCAATGTCCACCAACCATCGGATCTTTTTCTCTCGTTTGGTACGATACGCGCGCAGAGGGCTTCGACTGCGATAGCAGGCTACTAGTCTCATAAAAGCTCGCACCGGGTTATCTGGCGGATTTACGTGAAATAATCCTCGCTGACGGCCGACGACGGCTGACGGCGATTGCCAGCTGCTGGAAATTGCTAGCGTATTCTATTTTCTAGTAACCATACCCGCCATCAGTAATCCAGTAAAGGGTGACTCTCGTAAAAGGGAATCGCGCGCAAATCGCTGCCTAGTAAGGATCGATCCAACCTTTCGACGCCACCCTTATACCACAACCTTACAGACCAGGCAACGAAAGGAAAAAAAAGAAAGAAAAAGGTATTCGGTCGCCAGCTGTTCCTTCCGATCGTTAGCCCTTCTTTTCTGGGAAGCAGCATGTCGTGCTGTACGGTGCCACTTGATTCCTCCAGACAACTCCCAGCCAATGAAACATCATTCCTTATCGATCACACATTCTACTTACTACCAACCAAACGAATAACCACTGTCCTCATTGATATATACTAGGTTACATTCCTGGCATTGGACTTACATTAAAAACTACCCTCACCATTTCTTCATCCTTCGTACAAGGAGAATTGAATATGATGTCTATTTTCGTTCTCATAGTAGCTGACTCTCTTCAACGTAAGGGTGGTTTTTCCAAGAGCGAAGCTATACTCGAGGCTTTCTAGGTCAGAAGATCATCAATGTCAGTGCTGAAAAGGTGCCATTAGAGTGTCGTTAGACGCGCTCACATATGTATATATATATATATATATATATATATATATATATATATATGTGTGTGTGTGAACGATCAGCGATTCGCAAAAAATTTGGCAGTGACGGTAGAATGGTAGAAGAGGGTGGGTTGGTGGATGTTCCAGAGGGTGCCATAGATGAAGAAGGAAACGTAGGGTACCGATTGAAGGGGGGGGGGGGGGGAGGGCGAACTAGTATTGGTGGATCGGATCGAATGGAATCGAAGCCTCTCTCTTGAACTATCGAGAGAGTGGCCGCCTTTTCGGCTGTCCGCCTTCTCCACGAACCCGCTTCGCATCGCTCGGTACCGCCGCTTCGTTGAATAATGCAAAACGGCGAGGCGCGTTTTCGCGTCGGACGTGACCGAAATGAAAGGCCAACTGGGATACAAAAAGGGAGCAGCGATGCTAACGAGAGACGTGTCCCTGACGCCCTTGCTCTCCGCCCTCAAAGAACGCTTTAAAGCTCAGTGATCGCCCCTCCTCTCTTTCCCCCCCCCCCCCTACTCTCTGTGTTTCTCTCTTGGGAATATATCCGGGGTTCAGAGTAAACCGGAAGTGGTCCAGTTCGCCCTGCCTTGGATTACTGATTGAACAATCCTTCCTATCCGAATCCTCACCCACCCCTCTCTGGCGCGACGCTTATGGTAAAGGGAGAAAGAAAGCATACTGGAACTATTTTACTCGATGGCACACCAATAGAAAATTATGTCGTCGTCGGTTATTCTATAGGATGAAAGGAAGATATCGGAAGTATATCGACAAGAAGAATCGCTCGGATACCGAAGTGTCAACAAGTCGATAAAGGGTTGAAAAGTTTGCGCGCGTGCCGTCGCAAATATTTGAGCACCCGCACCTCCACCTACATCACTGTCCCCTTCCTTCTCCTTCCTTCTCCTTCTACCGTTCTCCGCCATCACCCTTTTCCCTCCAAGCGAAACCCGTTCATCCCCTTTTTAGCCTCGGCACCCGGCAAGTTTGTGCTTCCTTCGTAAATATGGATGTTGCTTTGAGAGCGAGACACCGAGCACTGAACGCGAGGGATTAAATCGACCGTCCCTTGTCCGTGCAGGAAGCAGACACACATATATATATATATATATATTCGTTTGCCTGCTCGAAATAGACAAGAGCATTTTCACCCTCTGGACAAATCCGCCCAATTCGCAACTCCTCGAATCTTCGCATTTCAAAACACCCATTTGTTCCTTTTTTTTCCCTTCGTTTTATCAAGTTCGATGTAGTCCATCTGTACTAACAGGAGTAATGGTTTGTTGAAAGACGAAGCTTTGTGATAAAAGCTAGTAGAAAAAATAGAAAAGGACGAAATAAAAAGGAATATCCTGGGAAAGAGTAACATCACTCTCACCCTGGGTACTTTTTCCCAACCACTTGTCCATTCAGCATTCGGAATTGAGTCTACCCTCGTCGAGGTCCAGTCTGCCTTAATTAACACCTTATTGTTATCGACGAGAGTACCATATTGCCTTGGATCGTCCTTTTTATCACGAAACATTTTCCTTCAACATTTCTAGTTTCCTCCTAGAAAAGCATTAACTAGAAAAGTATGAGAAGAGAGAGAGAGAGAGAGAGAGAGAGAGAGAGAGAGAGAGAGAGAGACGTGTCAGTGCGAAGGAATTTCACTTGCTCCGATGGTAGCTTTGTTCAGGATGCGCGATGAACAGAAGGTAGACAAGCTCGAGGTTCCTTTGAGAGGAGTGAAGGACTGCTTGCTTTCAAGCCCTTTCATCTTACTAGGAAGCACTCGTTGTCCTCAGCGATCATTCCTTTTCGTGTCTCTCTCCTTTTTTTTCTCTCTCTCTCTCTCACTCATTCCCTTTTTGTCCTTCTTCCTGCCAACTTTTTCTTGCTTACCTCGAGGCGAAGTGCAAGTAGAGATATTCGAAAGGGATTGCGTCTTTTCACCAGTGGAAGTCAGAGTTTCGACATCTTTCTCGTAGATCTTCCGAGAAGAAGAAGAAGAAGAAGAAGAAGAGAAGGAAGAAGTCAGTAGAGAAGTAAGGCAAAAGAGGAAGAGGCAGGCTTGCTCTACCTGATCGAAAGATAAAGGGGCAATCATGACGCTGCAAGAGCAATTACCCCACGTAGTTTGCGGAAAAAGAACAGTGCCGCCCCGCCGCCGACGCCGACGCCACCGCCTCTGGAAATCCTCGCCGTCAGCGGAAACTTTTTTAATTTTGAACATCCGCGGAAATTATCCCTGCCAACTCTTCCGCCTGCTTTCCCACCCTCTCTCTCTCTCTCTCTCTCTCTCTCTCTCTCTCTCTCTCTCTCTCTCTCTCTCTCTCTCTCCGTTGGTAGTCTCGAGAGCACTATGTGACGAGACTGGATAGCAAAGGACGATGCCCAACCAACCCTTTGGGATTTACACGATTTTCCACCAGGGATATTCCTGCTATTCAAATGAACCAAAAGCTTCTTCAGCCTTTGCTTGACTCTGCTTTTACATCCAAATTCTTCCCTCGACTTTACTTCCATCTTTGTTTCTTTATAGCAACTATGAACTTCGTATGAGATCGATTATTTAAAATTGGCCATCGACTAGTAAAGATAATACGCGTACGAAACTGTAAAGATTCCAAGTGCGTTATTGAGTTGCAAGCGAGGAGGAAAGTTGGCATGGTCCGATTGAAAATCCACTTGGCCAATTCCCCTTAACGTTCGCCCCGATTCCATTGATCGCACGACACTATCCTTGAGTCAGGATTCGGCTATGCTCTTCTCACAGCATCCTACTCTTCTCCGAGCAGCTTCGGTCCAGGCTGTCGGCTCGTAAATTTCCGAAAGTGCTTCGCCCCGAGAGAATAAACGTCCCATTGTTTGCTACGGAATACCATATCGGCGTCCATCCCCCTCAGGCATCGATTCCAACCGAACCCACCCCCCCCCCCCCCCCGAAAAGACGACGATGCAACCCTCCAATTCCGCTGAATCTGATTCTTCCTATGGCATAGATACGTGTATCGATTTCATGGAAGTTCGTAGAATGGAGAATCGTCGATTGATGAGAGAGGAAATTTTACTTGTCAGTTTCGAGAATATCCAATAACAAGAGAGTTCCTAGTACTATTCTGTCTTTGACTATCCCTCTTTCACTTAATCCGAAACCGTCTCGGGCCGCGGTAAACGTAACTCGACAGTAGAGCGTCCTTGGAGAATACGCGAAATTGATCCAAACTGATCCTGAGAGAAACTATTACATCCTTGGTAAGCTGGAGTATGTCTTACCCTATTACACGGCTTTGCGAATCCCAATGAATGTGTGAGAGAGAAAGATAGTAAGGAGAATGGATCGTTAGTACTTGTTCTACTGATTCTACGTTGCTATTTTGTTAGTAGGAATAATTGGGATTGTGATAGTGTTAGTGTATTATGTAAAGTTAATGTTAGATGAATGTCTTTTACTTTCACCGGTGAGATTTCATTGGAATTTTTCGTTGGAACTCGATTCAAAGGTCATAAGAGTACATGGAATGTTCGCTTGCCTGTCATAGGCTATTGTTTGAAGTAAAAGCTTGCTCTGTCATCGAAAAGTTTGTGCCTTTGCATCACCGAGAAAGGCAAATCAAAGGAGGAGGAAAGCAACGAAAGCGAGCAATGAAAGCAGCAGCTCGGAAAATTAAGGTGAAGCCAAGTTGAAAAGTTGCAGGATTCCTTTGTGGAATGGAGGAATGACCTAAAAAGGAGAAAGCTGCCTTTATATTTATAAATCATTCCTTCTTTGTTCCACGTAAAATAATTACCAGGAAGAAAAGTTAGGAGGATTTCACCGTGGAAATTTGGATCACTGAAACTTTGCTGTCACGCTTTGAATAATTCACTGACGATTTTCATGCTGCCGTTCAGAATGACAGCTTTTAAAGGATTGAATTTCCAATATCAAATAGTATTCTAGAAAAGCAATAAATTATACAATGGCTTTTTAATAATTATTATCAAATAAGAATTAAACAGTGAAAAGGGTAGATTTAAGTTCTTAAGAAAGCTGTCTCCATCGTTAATCGGTAAATCTTCAAGGGGAATACGCACTAGTCGTCTCTTAGAACTGTTATCAGTGGAGACGAGCCTTCAGACGTCTGCCTCACCGGGACGGCAGATAATCGCATTGACAAAGGAGGAAGAACGCTAGACAGCCGGGGAAGAGCTGACAAGCAGAAGGTTCGGAAAAGAAGGGAGGAAACCGAGCGACAAGAGGAAGCAATCACCCTGATGCGAACCGAGGGTTGTTCTTCTTCCTTCAAACGACAAGATCAGATTGGAAAATATGAATCTAGTATATCAGTTCATGGAATATTCCAAATAAATACAAATCTTACTTTTATTTCTAATAATTCTACCTTATAGAATTATTTGTACTATTTTAATTATTACTAATATTCCATGAAATAATATAATAGTTTCTAAGACATGTTGAAAAAGATAGTAAAGTGAAGAAGAAGAATAAAAGTGGAATTCTCTCGAGCGACGAGAAGATGCAACCGCGAGACAAGTATCCCTGTCGCCCTTATCCTCGCGGAACTGGATCGATGCCTTCAGACTTAGACAAGCCAAAAGAAGCAGGACGAGAGCACCCACCAGGATAAGAACCCCCGATGAAGTCGAGAGCCTTGCCTTCTCACTGAGAAGGAAGCTGCTGCTGCTGCTGCTGCTGGTGCTGGTGCTGGTGCTGTAAGCCAAGAAATTCGAGCCAAGAAAATCGTCGTTCATACTTGGTACTCTCCAAGGAAGCCAACTGCTACGATTTTACCCTTCATCCGTGAATGTATATATCATCGAAATTCGTAGGAATCCAGAAAGCCTTTGGATTTCCACTGCTATTACGAATGATGTATTCCTAAATACAGGGTGGAACTTTTAAGCGAGTCCATTGGCTGCCCTTACTTCGCTAGAGCGTAATAGGCGATAACTTTGGGATTTATGCGATAGTACGTTCTCTCCTTGGCACGAGAAATTCCCTTTTCAAAAGGAATGGTTATTGGAAGGTAACTATAGGAATAGAGGCATCCTCTATTCGTATTATATTACTCATTGTCAATGACTAAGAATATGAATCCTTTATTTAAATATAGGAAAAGAAAGAAAATTTGGAAAATTAAGAAGATGAATAAAAGATAATTATCTTGGCTCTATTAAAAAGAAGGGTGTCGGAAGATAAGGAGCACTCGGTGGCTTGGTAGGATCTGGCGTGGAAACAGAGCAGAAAGAAGAAAGAGAGAGAGAGACGTTGAAGAGTTGACTGTTCTGGTGTCAGTGTCCCAGAGTACGTAAGAGAGAGGAGGCAAGGAGAGAAGAGGAGTGAAGGAAGTAGGAGAAATAGGAGCAGAAAGAGGGTGGCTCAACACGGGCTTGCAGGAGAGAACCGAGGAGGGTTGTCGGTGGCCCTTGTATTGATTCACAACTCCATCCCCGAGCCATACCACTCGCAGGAGTAAGCGAGAAAACGAATATGCCAGCGAGTAACAGTGCGCGACCCCGAGAATGGAACGCTACAAGAGAGAAATGGATTAGGCGCTCGGATAACAGAGAAATCCTAAACATCGACTCAATATTTCAAATCAAAGAAATACCATTGTGAAAATTCATTCTTAAAAGTATACTCTTTTTATTTAACTAGAATTATAGCATTTTTAAGGTAAATAATGTTAGATTCAAAGCGGAAGAAGAAAGTTCTTCTACAAGCAAGTTCTTAGCCAAGTGGAAAGGCCGAGCAAGGGTGGCTTCCGGGATAGACAGAGCAATTGTGGTTTTTCTCGCATGAACTAATCCGTAAGGACGCATTGGGTTCTCTGTCTGCCGAAAGAGAGCGAGAACGCGGACTGATCGAGCGTTAAACGCGCACCCAATCGAGCAGACGGTCTGAACTGGCGAATAGAGGAGCAACTGAACGAATGAACGTACAAATGCACGTACGAACGAACGAACGTGCGAGCGAGCGAGTAGTGCAGAAGAGAAGAGTGAAGCAGAGGAAAGCCAACTCTCGTTGGTGTTCGCGAGGAATTCGTCGAAGCGTAGAAAAAGACATTCTCGCTTGTTGTGCACGAATGCGCTTTGCCTCGAATATGTCGGAGGGGAAGTTTAAACTTGGCAAAAGTGACGTCCCTCTGCCACTCGTTGGCCCAAGTAGGCGCATCTTTCTCTCTCTTTGCATCCTCCAAATGTATAAACCAACTTACAAGCCAACCCTACGTGAAGGAGTCTGATTTTTCTTAGTCCTCGACTAACTCCAAGTACCTCATTTCTCTATTGACCTTACAACCTTAATCCTTTTCATTAAAAAAAAAAAGCAGAAGAAAAAAAAGAAGATAGAACAAGCATTAGTCGAAGAAGAAACGTGAGCATTGTTCTACTTACCTAACACAGCGAAGACTGACTGCTGATGTGAATTGTCTGAGTACTCTAGAATTTATCTGGCCAAAGACTCTATCTATTTATCTCGGCCATCTCTCCAGTAATGAGAGGGTGGTGAGACACTTGATCCTCGATGTGTTCCCGATTTTTTCGCCGCGTTAGCTCTTTCTTCTCAAGCGAGTACACTCGATCTTTGATTAGCCTCACGTATCAGCCGCTCTTAGTTGCTGAGCTCTTGGAATAGCAAGGTCGAATTCAAGACAATAGGAGGGAAGGATGCGCTTAATGTCATCGCGTCGAGTCTTCAACAGTGAGAAAGAGGAAGAGGAGGAAGACGTGCCTCGACGAGCCTCTTTCTTAATGAGTGGCTACCAAGTAGAAAGAGTGTGTGTGTGTGTGTGTGAGAGAGAGAAGGACTTCAACAAGGAAGTCAGTATTAGTGGTGCGGCTGCTTGAATTCAAGGCGATCGAAGCCTTATTAAGGCCAAGTGCCATCCCAGCTTGGGACTACGGCATCTTCGGGGACTTCGAGTTCCGCAGCTCGACCGCTCCTCTTCTTCTTCTCCCACCCTTTACCACCACTGTCGCCTCGGTTCTCCTTCTAGGAGAACTTGCCTTCTTCTCTTATCTCGAGAGTGCTGATGCTTTTGAATCCTGTAATTCCATTGCCCTAGCGAAGCAAGTCTCCACCTACTTCGACTACTTCGACCTTCCCACTAGTAAACCTTTCTTCATTCCAAAGATAGGTGAGACAAGATTGAACCAATACTGCAAATGGTCATCCTTCGGTCAAGGACTTCTGTCAAGTATCCTGTAAAGAATGTTGTTACAGCATTTATCAAGCTTTATTAAGTATATGAAAGTAAAAAATCCCTGGCGTTTTATATCTTAGAGAATTGAACTCGATTCTTCCTGTCATTTTCTTCGCAGTTGCCAATTTGTTAGGCACTTTAGAGCACCGTTCCTTAGCATCGTCTCTTTCTCAAGGAGCTTTCATATTCATTTATTCACCACCCTGTTTCGGGCTTTTGCCTTCTTGCCATTCACTTTACACTAGAAGAAAAAAAGTTCCTTGCGTCCTAATCATTTGAAAGTGCATACTCTGTATTAACACGTACATCTCAATACTTTATGTAAAAAAAAATCAACACTTCTATTTTTTATATTAACGCCAAGGAAGTATTACGGATGGCTGGATAAAATAGGTCAGGTGAAAAGGTGCTCTGGGAATTTTGTCGACTCGACTGATATAATTTACGGCGTGGTAGAGCTTGGAATCTAACGTTCGAGCTAAGAGGGTTCAGAGAGAAAGCGGGGGGGGGGGTGAAGCAGAGAGAAGGGGTGGACTTAAAAAGTGGTGGAGTTGGGCGAGGTTAAAATCGAAAGAGGAGATCGAGGGGTGGCTCGTAGATAAGAAGGCTTCCATTCAGGAAGGGTGAAAACCACCGCATGCTTTTCACTAGGAACTTCACCAAAGGATTTTATCCATTCCCATAGGATAGAAAGTGGAAGAATAGATACTCTTTCAAAAGCCACAACCATCGTTTTTAGGTACACTCGAGATATTCGTCTAATTCGACACTTGGCATGCAAGAGAATTACTAGCTTTGTTGAATTTACTTTCCTAATCCTTTTGAAAGTCATACATCATGCATTTCTATGAAGAAATTCACTTAGATATTAATTAGAATATATAATCGAGAGACCTAAATCCTCGTAGAAATGTTCCATCAGCATGGGTATATCGAGTATCGATCTTTCGGGGGGGTCGAGTGAAATCTAATCGGCTTCTGGTCCGACAGGAAGTCCAGCTCAGTCAGCTGGAAGAGCAACGAGTGCTTGAATCGAGAAATTATGAGGTTAAAGAAATTAGGAAGTCGAAGTATAGAAGATAAAAAAAGATTGAACTATGAAAGTAAAAAAGATCGGATAAAATAAGAAAAGAATTAAAAATTGGTTGAAATAGACTGATTGGTAGAACACGTGTAGATCTGTAGCGATTTCCTGGTGGTCTCGAGTAGAGTTGCGGCTGTTATCCACATCCTGATAAAAGTGGAGGGCAGCAGAAGCTGGCTCGAGAGAAGTGGGTGGTAGGTTAGAGTTGGGTGGGCTTGCGGAGATGGGGTGCCAGCCAACCAGCCAGCCAGTGAGAGCGGAGCCAGTGCCGTCTGGAGCTCCAGCTTCGTACTAGCCCTGTGTGCAGTCAGCAGCTGGCCTAAAAGCATCACGCACCCTCTCCCGAAAATTTCCACCTTCCACTCTTGGAATCAGAGCTGTATTATCCTTCCGAGCGTCTTCTGCTCTATCTCGTAAGTACATCCTCGCATCCTGCATCCAACATTTGCGTGCTCATCCTCGTCTAGTTTAGAGAAAGTCATTCTTTCACTAACACACTGCATCGCAAAAGCTTCCTCTGACTAAGCTTTGCCTGGGGTTCGATCCATTCGAACCGCCAGATGGACCGTGACCTTACCCTATCCGAGTTATTTCGACATAAACCTTGTGATTTCTATGATGATTCACAACTATATTAAGTAGCATTAGAATTATCTTGGCGAATGAAGATGCTTTTGTGATAGAATCAGATTCTCGGAGATGAAGTGGTAACTCGAGGTCGATAGCACTGTGCGCCCGCGCAATTCTTGCCGTTCTTCCGCAAGCAGCTGAGAAAAAAGGCTAGTGAAAGCTCGTAGGGATTCATTGTGGCTCTAACTGTCGCAATAGCTAACTCTCTCTCTTTCTCTTTGCTAGTTAGATACCTTTTGCTATCGAAAAAAGGAGTAAGCTCGCATTCGAAACTGATCCAATCGAGGAAAGCTTTTTCTGCTGGTCTACTTGATAGAATTCATCCCTGGTGAGTGGCCCCGATGGCCTCGAGTACCCTGGCCGCGAATTCGCCCTATCGATCAGTTGCCATCGTCGACGAGGAAGCTAGGGATGCTGGATATCGAGCGATACACATCATCATCTTGTCTAATCAAATTCTTTTTAGCAAATTATTTTAAAGAACCATCCAAATCATTCATTCTCTTTCATATATCAGAGTGTACACTAGTGTTTAACAACTCATACATCGGAGACACATCTCTGTTAAATGTATGACAGAGCTACCAGGGATACTTTTGTTATCTTGGGGAAAAAAAAGTTCTGCTGGCAACGCACAAGTACCGCGGAATGTTTTGCAGTATGTGGCGTCATATATACTTGCTGAATGTCCGGCGTGATAAAAAGTTGGAGATTGCGCTTCCTGACGCGCAACTCTGGATTCCCCTGTAACTCGGCTTGGAAGCGGGAACTCTTCAGCGAACTTCTTGGATCGTTTGACAAAGGATAAAACTTTGCTTACAGAAGGAACAAAACGAAAGAGACAGGAGATTGGGGGGAAGCACGAGCTATAATTCGTTCGCTGACGACCTCTACTTGGACGACCAGGATCCTTTGGAAGGTTCTGGTCGGGGTGGCAGCGGGGGCCGAGACGATCTCGAAGCATCGGGTAGCGGACTTGGCCCTGACGACGAAGACGGCGACGGAGAGACTGATTCCGGTACGAAATCTTTCTTATATTTATTATCAATCTCTTCTTTTCATTCTGTTTATTAATTAATATTCTTTGCAGACTTTAACAACAATAATAGGATAGAACAAGTGCCGAGCAGGCCGGCAGAACCAAAAGCACCGTACTCGGTCGATGAGCCAAACGGTAAAACCAAGGAACAGGTGAGAAGGATAACTTATGTATAAATAAAGAGATTAGAATGGAATTAAAGGAATTAAATTGATCAATTCGTATTGAATATCCAGACACACGTCGAGACTGAAAAGCGACCTGACAACGAGGTCGATGTAATCGAACCGACTGGTATCGAGGAAGACCACACGGATAACAGCGACGACGTCCTCGAGGTCCACATCATGAATCCGAAACACGAAGACCGCGCTAGTTCGTTCTTCGCCCAACCAGGTGTTCTGGCAGGTAAGATACTATGCAAGAACTTTGATTATCAACTATAGTTTCTTTGTTAAAGATACGATTGTAAGATTTATTAATATGTTTCAGCGGTGATTGGTGGAGCGGTTGTAGGATTGCTATGCGCGATCCTTGTGGTAATGTTCATCGTGTACAGAATGCGCAAGAAAGACGAAGGCTCGTACGCACTGGACGAGCCAAGGAGATCGCCAGCAGCGCAGGCCTTCCCGAAGCCTGGAGCGCCTCATCACAATCGAGAATTCTACGCTTGAACCCTCGGCACCGCCTCTGGCACCAGTGCCGGGCTGCCTTCGAAACCGCCGAGTTCTTTCGTCCCACGATGCCAAGCCGACGGATACGTTACTCTTCGACCGAATTAACACTAAGTGACGCTCGGTTACCGACGAACCCGACATCCAATACTAACCGCCAATTGATCGCTGCTAGTCACTCTGATCTATCTTTACTTCAGGCCTTCCTTCACCTTCACCTTTCCCTAACATCTATCTCAGACGTTGTGTCCCAAGAATCTCTCACTTTTTAGTTGCCCTGAAATGCTTTGTTTTTCCTACTCGTTAATTCTCATGGAATTTCTGAGTAGGATTTGGGGTTTGGCTTAGTGGTGTATGTATTTCTAAGACGCAACAATCCAACTTTCTCGTGCGAACTCTTCTCTTATCTTAAGTATGCTTTTTCGTTATTGCTAGTTTGGTAGTTGCTCGTTACTTTCTGGCAACAGATCTAGGCGAAGGAACTTAAAGTTAAGACTAATGGTGAAGGAAGATCAGAGCAGACTACGGCGTAAACGATGGTGGTGGGGAAGCTCGGCGGGCGTTGGAAGCGTCAGTAGGGTCGAAGTGGTTTTCTGTCGGCAACTAGCACCAATGCGGACGTGAGCTCGCACCAATTCCATATGCATTTACAGCGTATTCCGCGCGTATACGTATTTAGGCGTACGTACACGCAATTTGTACAGAACTGAGAAAGCGCGAAACATCATGGCCAATCGGTACCGTAGGTATATCGTTGAGACCATTCTATCTTGGTGGAAGGAGGGAAGGAAGAACGCCATCGCGATTTCTCGTCCACGTCGATACCTTTAGTGTCGCACACCGCGTCCTCCGTTTACGACTATTTCGTTCTTACTCCTTCTTAGAAATGTGCTAGCCGACTTTTCACAAGCCTATGGATAACAAGTTCTGGAAAACATGCCACGCGTGTATAGTAATACTGCTGACGTTCAATGTACTGATCTATGAAAGTCAGTACAGAGTGCATTGATATGTCACAGACTCAGATCCGTAGATTTGTGAAGACTCGGTATCCTAGGAAGAGCGAGCTATCTATTAATTTATGATTAAATGTGGAATCGATGCACATATCGATACCCGATCGGGTAGCTGATCGGTTTCATCTTTTGAGACTTCTCCTCTGATAGAGGAATATGTTTGTTTTTACCAATGTCTTCGTTTGTTAAAAATTTTTTACTAAATGTCAGAGAGCACAAATCCATTCGCGGTGTTCCTATCATCAGGTACGCGTGCATCTCCGAGACGAGTCCTTTTGAACAATCTTACTTATAAGTAAGATTGTTGTTTAATCACGCTCTTGCGTCGCGAAGTACATATTATCGTGTATACTTATTAGGCTCAAGATTTTTGAACTGTCGGAATTTTATCGAAAGAATTGTTATCCCTTTGAATATGTCGGGTTTTCCATCCTGGCTGACAAGGGACAACATTTCAACAAGTGTTTTTGTTGGGCATGCCCCTCTGAATACATCATCGTAAATATTTGAAGCAGATGGGAACAGAAGCACAGGCTCAGCAGGTGTTAGAATATGCAGTGAGTAAACGAAAGCAGAAATAATCTATGAAAGCTTTCGAATTTCAATGTCGCAGGACGTTGGCTATTCGCCGATCGCCATACATATTTCTCCTAAAAGAATGTGCCATTTTCCACTGGTAGTAATCGGTATTGTAGATACTTTTCCCGTCGCTAAACTACATCTTGTGAAATGAGCTAGGGAAGAGTAGATGCAAAGCAGACCTAGTTGAGCCAGGCATAGGATGCAGAAATGTTATCAACTCCCAGATTCGTTCCCTTCTTTCACCGGCTGGTAAACAATACTTGTAACTTTACTTAAAGGGGAAGGGTTCCGATCTGTATGAAATTCGATTGGTATAAGTAGAGCATCAGTTTTATGAGCCGGGCCAAAAGACACGCGGGATGATGCACACGGTCACTCGAAACAGAACATTCATACCCAACGCGTCTCCGTCTCAACGTCTCCGACTGATAGACATCTATACACTACACGCCATATTAGATCTTGAGAGGGTATCGTGAAAAAAGTCATAAGAAATGGAGTACGAAGAAGATTCGTATCTGACATTATTCCTTCGGGGACTTTTTTCCGCGATATTTGGTCCGCGAGCGAATAGTATTGCTTCGCGCAGTCGTCTCCTGATAATTTATTGACTTCGTATGTAGGACCAATTAATTATCCTTTTGTCCTCCTCGCACACCTTTCCATCCCAATCTTGGCATTCCTTTCGTATCTTTACCTGATCCCGACTATGCCACTGCATTACTTTCATTTCCATTTCTTACGTACATCCTCTACACACAGGTATAATTATCTCTCGTATATGTAAAGTTCGTTTGCTTTATAAAATGTGGAATTAAAAATGTCTCAATTCCTCGTATGTCTCTTTAAATGCTAGATATTTCGTATGTTGATTCGATAATTCAATCGTTTGAAAAATCAATTCGTTCTATTTGATCCTGGAGGATATAGATCTGCTTTATTGAAATATTTTCGTTTCAGTCGGGATAAACTAAAATGTATCATGCCGATACTGCCACGTACTACGTAAGAAACACCATTTTGGTACGCGTATTTGAGCGATCAAAACTTATCACCGTCATAGGTCATCCTCACTGTTCGTCCTCGATCAATTTGTATTATCAATAACGCTTTGATAGCTTCTTTCTCTTGAAGCAGCTATTTTCTCCTTGAATTGCCTTTTTATCTTGCATTTTTTTGAAATATCAACATGCTTCAGAACAGGAACTAATAACATTTCGTGCTTAGAAGTATTATTTTTAGAACTTGTGAAATCCTCTGCCACTGTGAGTGAATGCTTGCAATTCCCTTGACACAAACCTCATGAGGATTTTCCAAACCCAATCACAATCTGTATTTTAATAATAATCATACAGAAAATAGAAAGAAGATATTGCTCGGGGGATACTAATTAATTGTCCACGTGACGCTGCGGGATAGAAAATGGCTATACGGTTTCGCGAAATGTGAAAGAAACGAATTTTGCTTAAATAGAAAATGTTCTTACCGGGAACATTAATATTAAAGTATATAGGGGAGAAGCAGCATGATTAAACGAGACCATACAAGACGAAACCAATCAGTCTCTGAGACGCAAGAATCGAAGTGAAAGAATAAACAACGGATAATCCCGCATCTCCACATGGCTCATTAATACTTGAGAGACGCTGTCTTGTTCTACGCGAAAAAATACTAATTGTAATTGTAATGAAATCATATTTTATAAGAGGATGTATCCGTAAGACCGCTATAGCAATGAGAAGTCTGTCTAACGCTAGACAAAAAAACCCATAGGCCAGATGGACGAATGAAATAATAATTTTAAAAGTGAATATAATTAATATTTAATAATAACTATAATTAACAAGGGTATTTTTTAAGTGTAAGTATCCCCCCCCCCCCCCCCCCACCTTTCCCGCCTATTCTCCCCAATTTCGTTCTCCATTCTGAATATGCTACATATATGTGTATATATCTATGTCCGTGCATACGTTTACACGTATATACATGTATATGTATTTATAAAGAAATGCCCGCCCGCGATCGCACTGAACGCAAAATCTCGGTTGCTCGAAGTTCCTCTCCCATATTCCCCAAACTTGATATATAATATTTGCATGCACATTAATCATGCATTAGTCATCTTGATATGCCCATGGTGTCTTCACCGAATACCTTATCAGACTTTCTACAAACTTATGTACCACTCAGCAGCTTTGCAGAAATCGGGGAACCACTTGAACCGTGCGAATTTATTGCCATCGTGGGCGTTTACGTTGATAACACGTTATTATTAACAAAAATTAATGATAATTGCACTATATTAGTATGATAACAAACAATACTGTATGTCGTCGCTCCTATTCTGTAAATAAACACTGTACCGTATAAGGAGATTTAATTGACACTTTTTATTTTAGGAAAATACATAGAAATCATTTTACGTTCGCTTGGCGGACGGGGAATGTGCGTGACAACTTCCTTTAAAACAGTCGGGTATAAAACTATTTACACTCTTGGCGTGTGATGCAACCGCGACATCGTCATCCCATGTTTCCTATCTATGAGTTTAAAACAGATACAAAACTGTTCGATTACCCTATTTTGTTCCTAGCAATTTTAATAGAATATAGTTGTGCTTGGCATAATTCTTCAACTGCACCTTTTCGGCTGGCATTCAGCCTATAAAAATTTATGTGACTATAGAAATAACGAGTAACAAATAGATTATTCTAACCCTGTTTTAAAGATTGCTCTTCAAGAAAGGCTTAAGATATTTGTGGAAAGATTCATTGACACTTTCTTGATTCAATGGACTCTTCATAGCTTCATCAAACAATCGTTGGTAGACGTTGCCGTCAAACGCACCCAAAGCAGATCCCAAAATTTCATCACGAATATCGAACCCATCTACAATACCAATTATATTTGGACGGAGAAGAGATAATTTCTCTTCGAGGCACGCTTGTAGTCCAGGAACATGTTCAGTTTTAAGTGACGAAAACTGGAAGAAAAGAAAAAGCATTTCGAGCAATGATCGAATGATATATGCAGATTTTATAATTCATTCTGCTCACTCGAAGGAAATCTCCTAGTCTTTGTAAGACCCAATAAATAGCATAGAGTTCATAAAGTTGCCTCAGGACTTGATGCAACTCTTTCGAAAGTGTGTCCATTTTTTCCACAGCTTCAACGAATTTTTCAACCATAAAAGTACGGCAATGAGCTTCGGCACATTGTGCTAATTCAATACTAGTTTCATTCCAAGCATCTTCTGGAGCAGAGCCGTTGCGTATCCTACGTTCCATATTCTCGCTTGCCAAACGGATCTTTCTGTACATAGAAGAAGAAATCCTTGAATTAGTTGCGCAAATCTGCAATCATACAAGAAAGACTTGTGCAGATAAACTGTTACTAACGCTGCAGCAACAGCCTGATGGGCTTCGATTATACAGGCCGTAGTATTTTGCCATGAACGCTGCTTCCGCCCTTGAGCCAGCAACGATAAATATTGAACCGTAGGTGGCAGTTGTTGTCCAGCTACAGCTTGTTTCCAAACTTTAACCAAATATCTAGCGGTTTGCAAATATAAAACTGTATTCTCTCCTTCGTAGGTGCAAGCAGCAGTAACTACGCCATAGATATTTGGCAAATTACTTGCATCCATGTATCCATGACCGCCACAAGCGAGTCGCAATTGCTCTACACCCATCGCCGCGTCTGAAGATGCTACTGCTTTTAGACAACAGGCTAGAGCATGTAACTATAAAAAGTATGCCATGAAAAACCCGATGATGAGGAACGTTGCGATAGAAGATATTAATCGTAAGTGGGTCACCTCTGGCAATCTGTCCAGTTCTCCTTGATCTAATTCAGCAGTAACATTATTGTACATGTCCCAAATCCAATTTGCTGCCATTCGAAATGCAAAACATGCCGCTAGATTAGGGACGAGCTTGTATTGTTGTGTTACATAGTCTAGAATTTGCGCCTCAGCTTTTCTAAAAGAGGGATATATTATTCCACTTCATAAACTTTTAAGTATGCGAGATTATTTAACGTACTCTGGATTAATTTGGCTTTGTCTTCTCACTGCACTGTATCTAATTGCAATAGTTGCAGCTTTCGCGAGATAGCTTGCAAGATCGCGTATTAATACTACGCGGACGAACATCATGGTGCCGTAAGTGAGCTTATCACTCGGTGCCTTAACATACGTTCCATCTTCTAATACTTGTGAATTCTTCATTAACATATTTTTGCGGGGTATCCTAACGTTCTCGAAACCAAGGAATCCATTATTTACTGCATGCATACCGAGTTTTGTACCAATTTCCCCAATTTTAATGCCTAGAATATATGATAGTTGAAAATTTGTATCTTCTTCTTTGTCGTGATCTGAAAAACATACCAGGAAGCGGCTCGTGCGTTTCTTCGTCTCTCAACTGGACTATAAATGGATGAATTCCTTCGCACTCTCCATTGGTATACAACTGAGCGACAACTATGGCATAGTTCGCCGTGTGACCCACTGAAAAATGCCGATAATTTTCCGAACTGCTTTGAATTTATATTATTACGTACAAATAATTCTCCGTTATCTCATTAACTACTTACAACCACCGGGCCACCATTTATAAGAAGTCAGCGTGGGGCTATTCAGGACAAATTCTTTGGTCTTTGCATCATAAGTTGCCGTTGTTTCTAAGCCTCTGATAAAAGTTCCATGGCCGAGCTCGGTCTAAGCAAATGTAGTAATAAAAAGCGTGATTGAGATCGCATGAAATTCAATAGATCATGATAAATAAATTTGTTGTTTTTTGTATCTACCTGAGCGTATGTCCCTATAATTCTGCAATTCCACGCTCGCGATATCCAATGGCTTTGCTGCTCGATCGTACCTTGACCCATTATCGCCGGTACAAACATAACCCAGTGCAAACCAAATGGGTTTCCGTATTGTAGTACAGCTGATCCCAGCATTCCTCCAAGGGCTTGCCTAAAAAGTTACCCCCTAATAAGTAGAAGCCACTTTTTACAGTTTTACTAATAATTATTAATCGTAATCCTTACAAATAAAGTTCCATCCCGCCTTTTCCTTCCTCCTGCAAATTCTTAACTTTTTTAAATAACAGGCATGATTTTCTAACTGCATTTTCATAGAGCTCTTTATGGCTCTTATATTTCGAGGGAACATCATCCTTTAACGTGGGATCGTTGAGGAAATAGTCTTCTGCAAAGCATAAGTTGAATAAATGCTTGATTAGATGTTCTCTGCGTAATCCATTAAACAAGCCTCTACACTAGCATTTGCATATTCAAATTATTTGGGGAATCAATAAGCATCCTTCGTTAATAATGCTCTTATCGCAGAATATTATTAATCGAGAATTCATCGACAATTTTTCATATTGTAAATATGAAATAATAAAATTACTCACTACTTCATTTATCAATAAATCGCGCATTGTTCCATTTTTTGTTCCTAATAATTATTTCCCAGACACTTTTCAGTACGATGTTATTCTTATCGGAGAGCGATAAAGGCGGTAAAAATATGAACTTTGCTCGAAACTGCGTAACATTCTGAACCGCAATTCATGTATGGTTTAAAGTATAGCGTAGATAAACGAAAATCCATAATAAGGAAATATGAAATATCGCATTCGTCATCCACTTTAATGTTTGGATTATCTATAGTAGCTTATTTACAATATAGGGAAACAAGAAAATCCTAGTTTCAATTGTTCACCATACTACAAAGATAAAAAGTAATTGATCCCAATAATACCTTGTTTTACACTACTTACTCAGCACTTTGAACAAATTAATTCAACGTCATGGTATGCATATGCGTAGTGTGTGATATGTAAAAAATCTATTTGAATAAATAGTATGTATATTGTAGGAATATTTATAGTTATTGGAAGTTTCTGAGAACTACTTATGAATAATTATATTAGACAATCACGTCTTAGAAGTACGATAAAAAATTAACCAAGCATTCCAATAGCGAGAAAAAAGAATGCAATTCAATAAAGCCTAAGTAATTGCTGTAATTACTAGATCACTTGACAATTAATGCAGGCCCAAGGCAATTTTTTGTCGATCTAAGTAATTACCATCTACGCAGAATGTGAATATGAAATCTTGTTATCAATGATTATAAAGGTGTGATTTGAACTATGACCTCCAAATAAATGGCCGGTAAACCTATTGGTGAAATGCTGTTGATACTTGGAACATAACAGACCGTAAAAGAGAAAACAAAGAAAACGACATACCACGCTCGTGACGTTGCCGGGTATTCTCTGGACCACCATCCAATAAATGAGTCAATTCCAAAGTATCGAAAGTGCACCGTTCTCGTTCATGGCGCAGATCCTCGTTGATCGTCATCCTGCCTGCCTTTCCTTGGTAGCCCATTTTGATCTTAATCTCTGCACTTTCTCAATTTGGAACTCGATATCACGATTATACATCTGCCAATGCAGCCACGTCCACTTCTTGCCCGGGCTTCCTTTCAGCTTCCTCTGACACGCCTGTCTGGTCAGTCCCGTCTTGACCGCCACTGTGCTCACTTTTTACCGTGGTCACAACTACACTCTACATCCCTACTACATAATCACAGCAACTTACACACAGTCACAGCATCATTTATGAGCTGTGTCGGGTGCCGACGATAGCGCACGATAGCCGTGCTTCAGCGCAACGTAACCACACAGTTTACGATTATGGCAATATCAAACAACAAGAACAATGCTGAGCGGACAGTATTGCTACTATTACAAGCAAGAATCGCACTCTCGTGCCAATGAGGTGTCTGGCCTAACAAAAACATATATGACAGTCATTCTTACTTGTGCTGCCTCTTTGGCAATGTGCTTCTTTGTCGTACTAATAATCTTTGTTAATAGAAACTAGTTATATATTCCAATATGATAAGTTGCAATGCAAGGGACACACCATGTACTACATCGAACAATTAGTAAAATGGGTAGCCGTGCACACATATTACTTACGCGAACATTAGACTTACAGTGGCGCACTCTAATTATTTACCGACTGTAGATGCACACTAATTGGGATGTGCACGGGTAATCGACGATCGATACACTATTATTGGTGGTAGGTTACGCAGAGATAATTAATCGATGCGGTGGTAAGACAAGCGAACAAGCAGCGACGACGAGTGTGATTACGCGGTATGGACCAGGTATGGACAGTCAAGTGTGTGCGGACGGAAGACTTTTAGATTTGATCGATGAGGCTTGGCACAAGGAACGTCTGCCAATTGATGATATTGTGGTGCCACTAACAGAGTTGCCTGACCCTGAAAGTGATAATGGGGACTCTCATATGACTCTCAAAGAGTTGGAGCAAAAGTGGAATAATTTAGCTCTGGGTACACTCAGTGAGAATCATTTACATTCTCCTACAGCATCTCATAATTGAAGAGAAGAGCTATCAGACTGCACAATGGAGTTTCCAAGCACAGGGAAAAGATGTTCAGCAGAAGCTTGCAAACAATTAGACTTTTTACCAATAGATTGTGATCGTTGTCGGTCAACATTTTGTAAGGAACACTTTCAAGCTCCTTCGCACGAATGTTCCAAGCATAAAGATAATTATGTTGCCAATAAAACTAAAACAACATCTTATGTCTGCTCTCAAGAATCTTGTACAGAAACATTTCCCATTGAAATGCAATGCGTTAAATGTAAAAAGCATTATTGCGTGCATCATAGATATCATGGCTGTTTAGAGATATCGGATGATGAGAAAGCAACAAAATTGAAGATCTGGCAAATACCCAAGAAACAATTTGCAGAAGCTAAAGCTATAGCTGATCAAGAGATTTCAGATAAACTGAAGAAATCAAAGAACACAGCAATGGCCAATAAGGTAAATATGTAATGAATTCACAAGGAATAAAGAATTGTTGTTTAATCAATGTCACATTTATTATTTTCTTTCAATTTTCCAATGCAGGTACGGCTTATGCGTATAAAGGGCTCTGCTACTGGTCCCAAAAATGTACCCATGGAAGAAAGATGTTATTTCGTGGTGTATGCACCAATTACAGCAATCAACAAACACATCGGTCCTTCCAAAGGCATTTATGTTAATAAAAATTGGACAGTTGGAAGAGCAATCGATGCTGTAGCAGATCTTCTTAAAGTTTCTAATCAGAATAATACTAGTAACACTCTTAAATTATTGTTGTTTCATCATTCAACTGGTAATCTAATTTCTAATGAGATGGACAAAACATTGTCAAAATTACTTGAAACACCAGAACTTATTGATGGAGAAAGTCTTATTTTGGAATATGCGAGTGAAACAAGTGTAGACATCTCACTATACAAATAAATCGAATTATGAAAAAGATATTAAATAAATTGAGTGATAATAACAGGGATTTAATTAGAAAGCTTTATGTCATTGAGTGTCTTTCTGGTATCTATATTCGTTATTGTCGATAGTGTATAATTAATAATAAAACAGTAATCAACTGATTATTTATTTTTCTTGTTTTTGTTAGTAATGGCAAGAAGACAGTAGTAGAATAATACTTGTTTATTACAAACTAGAAGGTTTTATATATCAGTTTTACATTTATTCGTCATAAAAAGACGCGCAGATGCATTACATATGCATTCAAAGAAATCGTTTACACCAGATTATTGTCAGGTTTGTTCCAAATAAAAGAATAAGACAATATTCTGATTTTGGCACTGGACGTTTTTTGACTTATTAACTTGAGTTACACTAAGATTGTATAATAAATGATCAACAATATAAATTCGTAAACCATTACATGCTTACACATACAGTCTGTGACGCAGCTTTAAGTATAATAAAAAAGTCAATTTCGTAGTAAAAGATTAGAGTTTGTTTAATTGATGAGGGGATGTGCGTGTTTTATCCGTGCACTTACTTTAATAGTCATGACGATAATAATTATGTGCGATAGTAACCAAAATATGTAAATAGATAAAATAATGAACGCGTAATATTTTCAGGATTCATAATCCTTCATAGTTTGGCGATTTCAAATAATTCTTCTCGGTACTAAACGGAACACTCGTGTATAGTTGTTTGTCGTAAGTTCATCCAAAACGAAAGTGTGATATTCCAAGTGCTAATTAGATATAATGTGCGAAAAGTCGCTCGATTCTGATGCAAAAACCACAGCAACATGAGATTCAATATAATATAAAGGCAAGACCAACATTTTTGAATGATGATATATGTCGTTCGAGACTTATTGCACATTGGCAATGGTATAGGCTGTATATAATGTTAATCTCGGATGTACGATGAATAATTTCAATATAGTTCTTGCAACAGAAATCCAATAAGTAAATCATCGAATAAATTCCGCCCTCTCGAATATGTTGACAATTGCCCCTCTAATACTCTACAGATGACTACATTTAAATTGAAACTTCATCTTCGGGCAATAGTGAACATTATGGCGAGTAAATGCATTACATACATTGGACTCTGTTGAAAGGAAGAGTACGCAACTTATCCGCTGCAAGTTTGGCAGTAAATGCAATATAGATAGAGAAATGGGAACATAATACGGGCAGGCAATGGTACGCTATCCTCTACCTATGAGTAACTGAAAATAAGTCTTAAAGTAAAGTACTAATCTGATCAAGGAAAGGATACAGAGTACATAGAGAGAGATCGCGAAAACAACTAGTAACGCCATTCGTGTATTCACATTAGGTTTGGGATCATGGCCTCGTATTCGGCCGCTGGCCACCTGCCTACTGCCGGGGGAATGTATCTGATAGCGGTAGGTGGCCTGAAGTCAAGCTCAGGAATGCCAGCGAGATTTTTGTAATTCAATTTGTCCTTCTAGAGTCTTTGCAAGATAAATCACAAATAATTGACTAAGCGCGATACCTAACGCGATACCCGCGATTGTATATAAATTTCGCTCAGCCCAACTTCTCACGATCTCGATACAGCCGCTGGTCCATACCTTTTTACTTGCTTCCGACACTGGTAACATTTGCACTTTGTATCCACACATAATGTTCACCAATCCACTCTGTTAAAATAAATCATTATTAGACTTAGTCGAATTAAATATTTAATGTGCTATGCAAGAGTTATACGTACAGATATGTCTGTAGCATTTATGCAACAAGAAAATGGTACACCACACCGCTCTACACTAGGACTAGAACAATTGAAATATTCATTTTTGCCCCAATCCAAGTATCCTTCTTGACTTAAACCACAACATCTGAACTGTAAGTCAAATTCTTAGATTCATAAAATTGATCTATTGGTAAAAAAGACAAAATGATTTAATATCTTTACCTCTTGTTGACCAAAATCAATAAAATTTTGTAGATCAGGATCTTCTCTGTATGTTTGAATAATTTTATCAGTGAATGATTCTTCTAATAAAGATTGCAATGTATGAGGGAACACGAAACCAACGATTGCAACTCCCATTTCCAATAGGAAGAATACAAGCAGGCATAGCGAATACTGCAATAAACAGGGATATTAATAAGATCAATTCTGTACAGTAATGGTTTGTTCATAGAACTTTGTTTATACTAACAAATTTTAAAAGGCAAGTATTTTCTCTCAATGCTCCCACACATCCGGCGAAACTGACAACAAAAACCACTCCTCCTGCTATGACCATCACGAGTGAAATGTTCAGCACAACATCATATACATTTTCTACCCTAACAGAACCAGTTGCTTGCCACTTGTCCACAAATGCATATAGACCAATGCCAATTAAGAGTCCTCCGAACAGCTGAAACCAGTATTCATCCACTTGCGATTACCGATCATTCCAGGAACATAACGTCATTAGAGAATTCACTGGTAGCCATACAAACAAGCACAATAGAAAGATAAGAGTGCTCACCCAGAAAACAAAATTGAGCATGAAGATCATATATTTTACGCACGAGCTAACGTACGTAAAATTATTTGTACGCCGTCGGTTATTCATCATCCTGGCCGGCTGGAAGTCTTAAAAAATTGTCGCACTTCCTTCGCCGTCGTTTTAAGTCAAAAAATCTGTATGTACAATTAGTCAGAGCGATTCACTGTCCGCGGTGGATGTAGGAGCTACGTCGATCGGATGGGCAGATCCGTGAATTCACATACTGAATGTTCTCTCTGCGACGAGCGATCGAATCGTTGACGAACCAAGTTGGATTGTTCACCAATTAACAATAGATTGTAATGCAACATTCTTTGACAGCTTACTTAACATCCGCCATTGCAGTTCGAGTTCTTGTGTTCCTGTCGATCAAATTTTAAATCAGCTGCCCACGCGTTTCCGAAAGACAATCGTCTCGCGCGGTAATGGAGCGAAGATAACATTTTCAAAAAACAAATCTTTAGAATAACTTTTCAGTGAATATACCGCAGCTATAGAACGTGATTGAAGAAAGGACGTTTAAAATGACATCGGTACAGGAACGTAAGTAGAAGTTTCACTGTAAATAAAATATCACTGTCAAACATGTATTCTTACCACACTTACACAAAATTTCGATAAAAAAAATCCTTAAATATATTGTATTTAAAGAATTCTAAATTCCGGCTGAAATGCACGTGTATTTAATGCTTAATTTCACAGTTGTGTCAGTATAATGGGATCTAACCTATACGGTGTAAACAAACTGACCAAATATTGGGTTCTGATAATGTATGTTTATTAAAGATTATACAATTTACAGGGCTGAAATTAAAGCGCACAGCGTGTGATACATGGAGTACTCGCGAACAGCTGTGTTTGGCATCCAGTGTTTTGAAATCTGGAGACCAAAATTGGATGAGTGTATCGAGGTCCATAAAACCACTGCTAGAGAAAGATGGATTACGACCGACAGACTGGTTTTCTCAAAAATCATGTGCAATTCAGTATGCGCATCTATTGGAAAATGCAGACACTCCGAAAAGGAAGAAAAGAGAGAGTGGAGAAACGACCGGTGAATCAATAGTAAGGAGATTGACCCAAGAAAGAATAACAGAGCTTGGACAAATTTTAAATTTCCAAAAGGAGGAATACAAGCAGCTCAAGTCAGAAATTAGTATGCTTAAGTCAGGAGGAATAGCAGAGGAGAAATTACAGATAATGTGGGTAAACATAGAGCAGGAGGAAAAAGACCAGGAACAGAAAGCAAAAGCACATTTGGCATGGTTAGCAAAGAGACAACAAAAGCAAGAAGCAAACTCCCCTTTGCCAGTACTTGCTGCCGCTCAACAGAAACATGCAGAAACACCAGTGGAACCCCAACAGCAAATAGAATCAGTGGATGAAGAAGAAAAGAAGAACAGAGGAGGAAGATCACCTTTGCTAACTAGTTTATTAAAGTCACCAAGCCCTACAACGCAAATACAAACAACCACTCCACCCATCCAAGCTAGTTCACCTACAATCACTAGTCTTCTTGGATCTAGTCCTAAAGTACCTAATCCGCAGTTGACTCAAAATATACCAACCCAAATACATCCCATCATCGCACCTGCAGTAGCAACTGTACCATCTGAAAGGCCATCAGCTGGTGCACCAACATTATCAATGTTGCTAGAAATGCCTGCAAATGTCCAGAGAGGGCCATTGCCTAACTTGCAATCAACACCTTCCATTGTTCCTCAGCAAAGTATTTCTAGCGAAGTTCATACGCTTCAGTCACAGACTGTCCATCAACCAGCAATACAGACTGATGCACCAACTGCTCTTAGTATAAATGCTTCAACGACTATACCAGTAACTGAGAGCATGGTTCAAATAATAGATCATTTGGACGATGTAATTCGTAAAGATATTATGACAGAAGTAATGGACAAGGATGAAATTAATGAAATAATTGATGATATCGAGGAATTGATAAAAGAAGAGATAACAGGGAGTCCACAGACTAATGATACAACTACCTCAGCAATAACTGCGATTACTGTTCCTCCTCCACCAGAAGTTCCTATTATTCAGGAGCGACCTGAACCAAGAAACGTAGACGATGCAGTGTCATTGTCAAATTCACCACAAAGTGAAATGGCGATTGAGGAGATCGATTCTAGTACATCAAATATCGCCGAAATCATTGGCACCGTAGCTATTGAGCCACAGGAGCCAAAAGTAATCGTTACGGAAGTCACTGAAACCGTGTCAAATATGCTAGAGGAATCTAAATCAGAATCAAATACATCTGATGAATCAGTAGCAGTAAATGAGGAACTTGTTCCAGAAATGGAAATTTCTGAAGATTCAGACAAAGATATAGCAGGAGATAAACGAATAACCGAGACGGCGGATCCATTAGAAACTCCTGCGAGTGTACCAGCGGAGAAATCAGAGTCAAGGATTATTGATACCAGAGAACCTGTAGAAGAAGATACTGCCAAGGAACAGGAAGTGAAGGTTGAAGAATCTGAAGTGATCGCCCCAGAAATAAAGGAATCGAATACCAATATTAAAGAGGAAATAGAGTCATCGGAAGAATTAGAGAACAAAGATAATATGGAATTAGATCAATTGGAATTACACCTTGCCAAAATTACTGGAGAACCACAAGAAGTGCCACCTACCGATGTGGCTAGCGTATCATCGGAAATAACAAACGATTTGCCAAGCATAGAGGACACAGAAAAGTCGCAAGATATTAGCCTGATTTTGGAAGATGATGAAAGTACACATAGTTCAGAGAATAAAAGAAAAGTAGTTCTTGAACATGTTATAGATAACGCGGCGGAAAGTGCAGAATCAATAGAATCATTTAAAGAAGAGCCTGTGGCTATTGTGAAAGAAGAGACAATAGAAGTAAGGGACACACCTCCCGTTAAATTGAAAGCAGAACAAACAAACGAAACATTGGAAATATATTCCGAAGAAATCAAGAAAGAAGATTCTAAGGATTCCTCGGAAGATGGAAGTTCTATTTCGCAAAATGTTGAAGTGAAAGGGGAAGAAATGAAGGAACCAGCTCAGGAATCTGATGCAATACAAACTTTCCTCCAGGAATCAGATAAATTGAAACGGGAGCCAGTAGAACTACCTAGACCAGAAACTGAAGCAGTAGCTGTAAAGAAAGAGCAAGATATGCCTAGTGTGGTAAAAGTTGAAGAAAGGAAAATTGAAGAAGAACCAAAAATTCGTCAAGAGAGTAAAGTTCAGGAAGAATCAAAGAAGGATGAGCCTCAAGTAAAAGATGAGAAAATCGAGAAAAAGGCTGACAATGATCAAGTAAAGAAAGAAGTGGAAGCAGCTATCAGTACTAGCGAAGAGACAGCGGAATTAGAAGAAGAGGAGACATCCTTAAGTAAATTAAGCGCAGGTCGAGCGATGAAAACTTATCCATCGAAGAAGCATAACACATCGGTAGATAGTGAAACCGAGACCGAGGGTACTGGAGAAGGCGCTGACTACAGAGCTTGGAAAAAGGCTGTCATGTTAGTTTACAATCGATTAGCAACACATAAATATGCATCCATATTTCTAAGACCCATTACCGAAGACCAAGCGCCTGGATACCACTCGGTCATCTTCAGGCCTATGGATTTGTCAACAATAAAGAAGAACATAGACAATGGCACTATAAGATCAACGATGCATTTCCAACGTGACGTTATGCTCATGTTTCAAAATGCAATTATGTATAATAAGCACGACACATTCATTTTTAAAATGGCTGTCTCCATGCAAGAGGAATGTTTGCAACATATGCAGGTATGGGAAAAGATAAAATACCATACTTCTTTCTACAGATTTCAATGGAATCATATATATGTAATATAATTTAATATTTAATTTAAGATCCTGGTCCAAGTGACTGGAGAGGGTACTCTCAGGAGAGAAACGAGGACCGCAACAAGTTGCAGTAGCGAAATCAGTGATATCGCAATTAAAAGAAAAAGAAGCCATATCACTCCCAGTCCACATGATACTGAAAGCCCACGATCGAAAAAAAGGAGAAAGTCCGAAAACGATTAAGATGACCTAATTACATTAATGTATGTGTGATAGACTTTAAAGTTATTGAGAACTTTCTTCGTGATTGGCTGAACATGGTCAATCTGATTTCTATTCAATTGATGAACGTATGTAATACAGAGGCAACTGGACATTTAGAAATGTGTCCAATATTGTAACATAGGTCAATGTAATATAATATAGTCTTATGAGAAAGTATAAGTTACAAGAAACATAGGCAGACTGACGCTCTTATAAGTATACTTTTAATGCAAGGAAATAACAATTATCAATCTTTTAATTCCAACCAATATTCGGCAGAAATGAGTAAAGTATTATTCTCCTCGATGGCTGGTAGAAGGGGTAGATCGTCAAAAATCGAAATTGCGTTTAGATACTACCCGGCAAATTAAAAAAAAAAAATGCATACCAACATGGCTCCTTTATGAAAAACGAATTATTGAAAAATCTAAGTTTATGAGTCACACTACATCTCAATATTTTTCTTGGCTTAAAAATAATACGTACAATTAAACCTCGTCAACTAATTGTGAACACAAATGGGTTTTTATGCTAAGGGTGACTCGCGGAAAGTGATATGCAGTTCCGATGACGAGGAAGGTTACGAAAATATTAGATTACTTTCATCAAGAACTGTCAACTTCTTGTCCCAACTAAATGTGAGAAATAGACGGGAATTTTTAACAAGTATTTTTGGAGAAGTAGTAAGTCACGAGGAAATGTTTCATGGAGTCGTATTCACTATTATCTACATCGATTGAATAGTCCGTATTTCGTATTGAAAGCCTCCTGCAGTAGTAACCCCAGTATCAGATGATACTGACCGGCCGTTTTGGGCGGAGGATGAATCAAGCAGTTCTGAATCGGGGCAGGGAATAAGTGCAAAACAGAAAAGACGTCACAGTCTGTCTTATCGGAACCGCATAACCATACACCGTATCCGGTCCGTGCTTTTTCGCTCATCAAGTTCGAGCTCGGATTCCGCACGGTTGAACATTCTGTCAGAAGGTATTCTTGTGTCCTGTTGAAAGGCATTCGTGACTGTTGTGTTTGTAGAACGATCGCCCAGCAATTGAACGAACATTTTCTTTAAAACTTATTGCGTAGCCTCCAAACGAGTGTCGCCCAGGCAGTTTTTTAGAAATGCTCGGCAAAAAGAGTCAAATTCAAGAAAAAAGACTGAAACAATAGAAGCGCCGAGTACGAGCTTTAAGACTTCCAACTCCTTCGTAAATAAAAAGATCTCTTTGAAACTCTCGACTTGTGCATCACAAGTAACGAAACGAAATAATTACTCAACATCATCCTCAAGCAATCATAGTGGAGAAAATGTGAAAAAACCTATGGGATAAAATATATAAGTATACAAAGAGAGAATAAACATTTGCGAATCATTCCGATAATTATTTATACTTGCATTTGCGTGGTGGATGGACCAACGAATGGGTATATTATTGGTTACAATTCTTATAGAAATGAAGACTTAGCTTATTTTACATCTATTTTGTATTCAACTTATTTCCGTTTATCGGGAAACAGTTCATATGCAAGTATACTAAACAACAATTTACCAAAGGTCGACAAATATGACTATTTTAATTGGTAACGATAGGCTAAAAGGCCAATACCAAAATCTTGGTAACTCCCAGTCCCGTAAGTAACCACATACAACACACGAACTAAAATTAGTCAGCGTCTCTCATTGCAATTTTGCAACAATGTTTCAATTTATTTAATTGAAGATGTACATATTTTCTCGCCATATTCTTTCTTTTACTAGACTTTAATAGTACTGAAAATTATACATATACATATTAATTTGTGCGAACAGTATCGATCCAATATTATTTTTATTATAGGGAGGACACTCAGCAATGGGTTGAACTTAATGATAGTGATCTTCTCTGTAACATTCCTCGCAGTATCTGCGTGGAATTTTCAAAAGTTTGTCAATCGTAGAGATCTTCACATGATTTATTTAAACCCTCGGCAACCCCTCTTACACAAAACATCCGATAAATTTCTGTCATTCGGCATCGATAGCTCGTTGTTGCGAGATATGGATAACTTACCAATTTTAAACGAGACTTTCATTAGCTTAGCTCGACACCTTGCGCCCGCATTTGTACGGTTTGGTGGTACATCGGCAGATTGTTTATATTTCGATGAGGTTCGTCTGCATGTACATATGTGCAAAAGCATGCGTAGTTAATAGTTTCAAGCATTGGGGATTCTTCTACATGTCTATTAAATTATTCTGGGTTTTCATATAGTTGCCTCAGGTAAATTCCAAAGGGGTGTACAGTCCCGTGGATCAGCAAGACATCAGTAATTTCACGATTACAGCGACTAATTTCGAGAACCTCTATAATTTTGCAACAAGATCAGAATTACGAATGATTTTTGACATCAATGTATTAATCAGAGGCGCAGATAATAGTTGGAACTATACTAATGCCTGGAAAATTATTTCGTATGCTAGACAACAAAATATGGATCTAGATTGGCAATTGGGGAATGGTAATATAATGGTGTTCTTCATCGTAATGAATCGTTATTCTTTCAAAGTTAAATGAGTGAAAAGGACACTCTAATTTTCCAGAACCAAACTCCTTTCACCACGTTTTTAACATTAAGATACCTCCCGAACAATTGGCACAAGATTATTATCAATTGAGAATACTTCTGAACAAAGCAAATTATAACAGAAGTCTTTTGGTCGGGCCAGAAGTGAATCATGTAGGAGATGATAAACACGCCGGAGAACTCTATGCGAAAACCTTTTTGGAAAATGATAAAAATAGTGTAAACTATATCACTTGGCATCAGTATTATCTTAATGGAAGAGAAGCACAGGTGGCTGATTTCGTAAATCCCGAAACATTTAAATTTCTGGTGCAAGAAATACAATCTATGAAAGAGATTTTGAAATTACCGAAATACGATGTGCCAATGTGGTTGTGTATGTCTCTTTCTACTTTTTGAAGTTACTACCTGTACTTCTACAATATGATAGTAATACATTTTTATAGCGGAAACTAGTACTGCATATGGCGGTGGTGCTCCAGAATTATCAGATAGATTTGTAGCTGGATTTTTATGGCTGGATAAATTAGGATACAGTGCCAGGGCAGGATTGAACGTAGTTACAAGGCAATCGTTCTTTGGTGGCAACTATGCTATGGTTGGCTCAGAGATTACACCAAATCCAGACTGGTGGGTTAGTGTGATGTACAAGCAGTTTGTCTCAGAAAAGGTTTTGATGTTAGTTTCATCGAATTTCGATAAAATGCGCTTGTATGCACATTGCACGCCGGAGAAGAAATTGATTAACAGAGTTCCTGCAATTACCATATATGGAGTTAATATCGACAGTATTCCTATTCGTTTGAGTCTTGAAGGCATTTATTCGGTGCTTGATAAAAGTGCCAAAGTATTTCTCTACGCATTGACAGCCAATAATTTGCAGTCCAGGTACGTTACAATTATTACGTCTTCCTAATACTTCGTATTTATTTGCTTTATTCTATGTTTATAGCGAGATCAAACTCAATGATGAAGTTTTGAAATTACGACCTGGTGGTAATCTACCGCCATTCCGACCTATCATATCGAAACCTACAGAACCAATTACATTACCACCATATTCCATGGTCTTTATGGTAATACACGGAGCTGAGATTTCGGCATGTGCTGCGTGATTAAAATGTAATACTTCATCTTTTAATTTGTTCTAAATATAGGAGTAGTAGTTATAAGTTGTATTTAATATAATATGTTTTTGAATAATACATGTGGCTCATTATTAATATTTCAAATGCTTTCATATCATACATAAATTTCATGACACCAAGTGAACGTTCCAATTTTCCATATCATGCTAATATAGTAATATTATTTTCCTATGCGCGTTGCTGAACACGAGTTAACAGTCACTATGCACACAGCAGATATATAAATACTGAGAGATAAAATATATGTATATATCATACAAGTGGAATGGTATACAATCATATGCACAGATTTAACTTTTGACATAAAGATCTTACTGTATCAAAACAAAAACAACACTTCATTGAGTAGAGTCTAGAAGGATAGTACACTTTTGGTACAACTACTGACCAAGCGCCTAGTTGTGCGCCCCTGCCGACTTATAAACATTGAGTTCAGCATCGGCAGTCTCTCGAGTACTACCAGTAGTATATACATATATTGACACAAGAATTTCCTTTGAAGTAAATTATTCTTGAGCTGAAATTGTGATTGTTTTCCCTTTGGGATCATCGAATCTATCCATTGTACGGATATCAATGATCATACTCAGACCCCAGATCATAATCGCAGCTAATATGGCAGTTACAAATAATCCTGTCCAAATTGGGATGGTTGTGAATCCCACGCAATCATAAGCATCATTAAATCTATCCTCCTTCCCATCGATTTCTACTTGGAGATTTTTAATCATCAACTCAGTATCCCCATCTTTAAATATGGTCTTTTGCGAACAATGATAAGAGAAGTGGAATGGGAATACAATATTAGATGTTGCTTTCAACTTCTGCATCTTAGTCTCACCATCTGCTTGGTAGTTTACAGTGTCAAGTGTAAAATAACCAGCAGTCTTCACTTCGAAATTGAATTCCAGAACTATTGGAGATTTCTGACCAACGAATTGCATACGCAAGGTCGGTGATGACCCTGGGGTATCTTCACGAACAGTTACTCTCACAGGGTCTGAAAGAGGTGTGTCTTGTCCGTCTGGTGTCTAAAAAAAACTTTACAGTTGGTGGTATTTTGGAAAAAACATGGGAAAGGTTTTGGAATATGCTCAACTTACTTTGAGGTGTAATGCTTCACTCGCGTAAAATAATACTCTTTCATTTGAGAATATGAATTCTGTGGAATCTGCAGTTGCTTGTCTCCGGACTCTTTCAGATTTTCTATAAGCACAAGCCTTTCCAGTGAGTGCAATTAATAATCCAGGGCCATGGTTTTTTATTTCACTGATCATCTCAGGCAGACTGTCTAAGTTAGCGATTGGTTTGATAAGTAATTGGCCACCGGATATAGATTCTGCATCAACATCAGTTTGATTGTACATAGGTAACTCTTTGAATGCATCAATTGGTTCCTCTACTGCATTGACATAATTGTACTTAGCTCCACTCATGGCTTGTTGAAGATGCTGAAATTGTAAAGGATGAAATAGTTCAATTGTCAAAGGCGAGACCAGTAACGGCGTTAAGTCCTTCAGACAGGTATGATAAAAGATACTAACCTTTCTATGTCGTACTATATCTTCGACACAGAAATTCTCTGAGAGAAATACAAGTACAGATGGACGTTCTTTAACAACATTACTCAGAATTTTATCGAAATCCTCGCGTGTCGTCTTCACAAACGGATTGACTGCCGTTGTTTCACAAATCGAAAAGGCGGAGTCGCCCCACATCATGACAGGCACAGCATTCTCAGCCCATAAGGGTGAGAATTGCGACAGTATTGTTATCGCGAATACAAAACTTAAAATAGTCCTTAGCCGCGACATTATGCAGATTCTCGTTAAACTAACTTGGGCGAGTCAGTTGGGCACTGATCCACTGTGATCGAGCAGAAGGCAACCCGAGCACCTGACCCGCCTGGATCATATGACAGTAAATCACGTGGCGTTTTCATTTCCGGCCTTCAAAACCTCAATCGTTCGCGCCAGAACCTATATGTATAGTATATTGTCTTTCTTCCGATTATATCCAAGTTTTTTTCATTACTAAGTTTAGTAGAGCCCATGACAAGTCAAGGATATTGAATAATCATTTTACACAATTTTTGTTTTTATTTTTCACAATATCGTGTACAGAAAATAAGATTCTTATACCAAATCTTTCGTTTCTCCCGCAATTATCATTAATGTTTTTGTCTGTTTACAATAATACATCATCTATAATTTTGCTCTCCTAGAGTCACTATAGTAATACTATGTTTGAGGTTCTTAAAAAGGATGTCGAGTTCAAAAAACTTTGTCTTAATGGAACAATTTCAATGCTTTAATATTAGCATATAGTAATATCACATTAGCTCTCGATATTCCAGCACTCTGATGTATGTACACCTACTTATTCAGATCATAGGTTGATTGTACATACAACATCGTCGTGAATTTCGAACGTGTGGCGAAAAGATATATTTATAAAACTAACAACTTGAGGACATCTTCGATTATCAAATTCCATCGCATTACAGTTTGCTATATTTTACTGTGACTTACAAAACACTATATACAGTTTTTTTAACAAGGGGTTGTCTTTTAATATAAAAAGTGATGTGTTATGAATCATCGTCATTTCGGTAGTTGACCTAATCTATATTTCTGGACCATTTATATGCCGCTAGAGATTCATAAACCTTTAGCGTAGCTGCATCCGTGTCATAATCATCCTTTAGGTAGACAATTTTTATGTTCTCTTGTAGATGACACTCAAGGACATTCCACTTCTCGAACAGTTTCAACGAGTTCTTGATCGGGTCGACACATAGACTTTCGCCTGTTTAGATATAAAGTAGATTTAGTGATCTATCCATTGTTTCAGTTTACTAAGAAACACAAGTATGTTTATACTCACCATAACTCACAATTCCCCGATCCAAATTTGTCTTGAGCTCACCCATTACTTCCTGGACCAGATCCCTTTCTGATAGTGAGCGTCCAACCAATTTTCTAAGGGTGAAGGCACTGAAAGTATATGTATCAACGAGCGGCCTTAGCAGTGTGTGTAGGAATTCCATTCTTCTTGCATGTTCTGGTTCCAAGCTCAACTGTAGAAATATATTTTAATTAATCGTTCACTAGAATCAATGTAACCAAGATAAATCGAAACTAACTTTGTACTGAATATGTTGAATTTTATTTTCAACTTGTCTTTCTTCGTCTGAACTATCATCGAAGTATTCCGCACGCCGCCTGCTCCATAATTCTTCCTCCAAATAAGATTCCTGTTCATCGAAAACGATTATGCGACATATTATATAATTTTGTCGCAAAAATCAGTCATACCTCTTGCAACGTGATGATGTCTGTATGACAGAGTTTCTCTATTGTTTCTATAATGACGTATTCCAGTTCTTGGCAAGGCTTACAAAAAATAAACTCATATTTCAGAATATCACAAAGTTTCAAAGCCCTTTCTACTAAGATATTTCGATAGACGGTAATATTATTTTCGGCAATCGCTATGGGGTCGTTGATCTGTGACTGCAATTCAGCATATAAAGATGTTACTGAAAATATAATGAAAATGTTATAAAATCGTGCACAAGGAATATTGTTCGATAGTCTTACCTACGACGCTATCCATAACGTAATATAAAAGCATTGTATTGCTATAATACGACAGTTCGATTACATTCGGCAAAATGGACACCGGCCGGATAGCGACGACAACATTCGATTTGAAAGGTTGACCATCCATGGCTTCAGTAATTTCTTGCCTCTGTTGTTTTACTAAACCAGGACCAAGTATGTCTAACTGGAAGTTCAATTGTCATTCTCATTATTTAATATGACATTCATCCTATTGCTAATATGACAATCGATACTAACAGCATGATTCACGACATCAATGGTCTCGCCACAAAATGCCACGTCTTTTTGATTGCATTCCAATTCCTGTTTAACCGAATCGAATGCCTCGACTAGTTTATCAAGCGTGCAGCCGTCACGAAATTTATTTAGTAGTAGGAAGGCAACTACATTCGTCGACATTACTGGTGTTGACTTAGAACAATCTAAAAAATGGTGCACAATGTCAAATTTCCATTCGTAAGAAATATCTTGAGATAGCACATTTTCCTCGGAACTTACCATATACAACATGTCGTGCGATGCAATCAACTAATTGACGGTGTTCTTCAACAACAACATCTGTACCGTACAGAGATGAGTTTGACATAGTATATTTTAAACATTTCTCCGCACTTGGAACTTTTACTGTAAGCATATTCTGTTGTGCTTGAAAAGACTTCAGCATCTCCTATTAAATGATTATAAAAATAGTTTTACAAATTGCATTCGTATTTAGTAAATGCTAAGTGTGATAAATAGCATACTCTAAGCGAAAATGGTTGGCAGAATTCTATTTTAACAATTCCATAATTTCCCATGAGTGTTGCCCATATGGCTCTTATAGTCGAGCCAAACGTCTCCATCTTCTTTGGTTGCCCTAGCTGTTCTCTGACAAAGTTCCCATCTACTAATCGCTCATAATTCATTGCAGCAGGTACTAATAATGCATCCTCGATAGTTCCATCCATATACGCATCGATAATCACACTTAAAATGCCACCCTTTGGCATACATGGTTTTCCTGTTCGGGTTCTTCCACCTTCCATGAAAAACTCCATATTATGACCAGCACGAAGAGCTTCCATTATGTATGTATGAAGGATTGCACGATAAAGAACATCCTTTCGACCGCTCGCAGTTTCGATTCGTCGTTTTATGAAGAAGGCACCCAAACCCCTCAGAAGCCACCTTATAATTCATACATTATTAATACTTAAATAATAATATTCATCCACAAGTTCATTTCTCAGCAACTTACCCGAACAATGGAATTTTCAAGTTATCTCCCGCAGCTATTAATGGGTTTCTAATATTGTTCATAAGGCAGATAAAACTAAGCATAATGTAGTCCAAATGACTGCGATGAAGTGGAAGCAATATTAATGGTAGGCCAGATTCATTTGCCTTCTGCAGCATTTCCAGTTGTGAAGGTAATATGGTTGCCGATTGAATAAACATTGGTAGCAATTTGTACAATAACCAAGCCGTGATTTGAAGGAGGGTATGGCTTATTGTACTTTCCATTTGAAGAAGTATTGCTTTCGCTCGCGCCTTCGCTTTCACGAGTGCTTGTTGCTCAGTACAGCCTTCATTGCTAGCTGTTTCCCAGGCCGCCAATTTGATAGCTTCCTTTAATCTTTCATCGTTCAACACCTGCCAAAGCCATTGAAATAAATATCCTTTCGTGATATTACACTGACCTAACTGATTTAAATTTAGGATGTATATTTACCGTTTGAGTCAATCTCGGATAGTTGTATCGTTTGATTGCGCATACTTGCGAGATACAGCAGAACACTTTAGAGACAAGGTTCGTGCCTGGATTAACAACAAGTATATTTAAGCCAAACGGCAGATGCTGCTTGCTAATGGTATTCACTAATGAATCCTAAAATAAAAGATAAATTGTCTCGGTTTAAATAGGCAGCATGATAATTCTGTAATAGATGCGTCAAGTGTACGAATATTCGGCGATTCAAATGGAAATGTATTAATTTCTATATTATCGCGTGTTAACTTACACATTCTGGGTATCCTTGGACCACTACGATACGTAGCCACCGTGAAAAAAGTCCACGTGGGTCCTGATTCATTTTGAATTTATTCCGGAATAACTCGGGGTATCATTACGAGTGGAAAATCTTTAAATTTCGTAATCCGTAGAAGTAACGCGAAAGGAAAAGTCCATTATGGATTTCCCTGACTTAGAATGGTAAACATTACGACATGTTTATTATGATAAGACTTAATGTATCATTTACTATGTAGCTCAATTCTTTCATTAATACTGGGGTTCAAGGCAATGCAACAAATTACTGGTACTTTCGCGACAACTAAGAAAGAAAATTACTGGGTGACCGCATGCTGCGTGTGATTATTTCGTTCATCCAGTTACTTGTCATAATCCGAAGACAAGAAGTTATGTAATTACGTGCGCAACGCAAGGTGTCGCGTTAATTGGCTAACGGAGTACAGCACGCTAGATCTTATGCTCAGTTTTAGCACACCACTAGTTCAAACTTTATCGTTCCTCGTACAGAGAAGTAGAATCTTTATCAACAGGTTCACCATTTTTCAAATGATTGACCTCTTGGTCTAATTCACTTCACAATAAAGTTGTGCCACATCGACAGTCGTGCGCGATAAGGGTGTTTACGTGCCGAAACTGTTGCATAAAGCTAAAGTATTTCAGTTTATCAAATTTCGCTATATAAATCTCTCGATAAAGAGGATCTCTCGCGTCGTACGAAAAGCAGTAGGTGCTTCCGCACACGGAGAGAGCGGTTACAAGTTAGCAGCTAAATATATTTTTAGGCTCGTAGGCGTCCCGATGAGGAATCCCTCTCGCGTTCCCGTCACTGGCAGAAATCCACACGAAACAGTTTTTCGCCTTTGTATTTTGGTAGCGTTGGACACCTTTGTTGGCTAACAATGCGTAGTGATGTAATAGACATCGATCTTTTTAGATGGATCGGTTTATAGTTATTTTTTAGTAGGCCGAAAATCATTTTATGACCTTGCTCCTGAATTGCTCTTAAATCAAGAATGTTTTCTATCTGTTTTGAGTATCCAAACATAGAACCAGTTGTAGAAAACCCGGAATTGTATCGAAAACAGGTGGAAAGGACCTCCTAAATAATTGATCTCATTTAATTTTGACGGTTTCTTCCACGTTTTCCAGTCTTCCCAACATTTTCCGGGGCTGAAATTTGGTGGAGAATGTTTTCTTGTATCAAGGAAGAAGTGATATAAATTCCAGAGCCCTAGCTCAAAATTCATTTTTTCGCAAATTTTTCCATATGTACCCCTTCACAAATTTTCGATTTTTCGAAGGTTCTCGGACTTTGGCGAACGCTTGATAATTCGATCGTTTGAGTATCAAAACGGATAGAAAACATAAAACCAGTGGCAGAAATGCCGGAATTGTACCGAAAACACATGGAAAACCGATCCGGAATAATTCATCTTCGTCCAATTCTAACGGTTTTTGCCATGTTTTTCATATTTCCCGACCTTTTCCGGGGCTGAAATTTGGTGGGGAATGTTTTCTTGCATCAAGAAAGAAGTGATATAAATTCCAGAGCCCTAGCTCAAAATTCATTTTTTCGCAAATTTTTCTGGGTATACCCCTTGACGAATTTTTCGGCCAAAAAATGAACTTTGACCTGGGGTTCTGGAATTTATATCACTGTTTCCTAGCTAAATACTGAATCACTACCTGAAATTCTAGACCCTGAAACGGTCGGGAAGGGTGTTTCAAAAATTTTCGATCTTTCAAACGTTCTCGGACTTAGGCGAACGCTTGATATTTCGATTGTTTGAGTCTCAAAACGGATAAAAAAACACAAAACCTGTGGTGTAAAGTCTGAAATTGTACCGAAACCGCTCGGAAAAGCCCTCCTGATTAGCTGACCCGGTCTTATTTAGTCGGTTTATTTGACACCTATGATATTAAGAAGTGGAGGAGGGTTACTGAAACTCACCCTAGAAGAAGGGGTGCAGCTATTGCAGCAGTAATGCATAAAGGACGTTTTCGTTTTGAATGGCGGAGCGTACGGTTCAGTTTCCTTTATTCTGTACAGGGAGCTTTCTCGCACTTTCCTCGCCTGCTCTCTATCCTGTATCTTTCTTTTGTGCAATTGCTGTCCAACCCGACGTAATTCTGTAAAATACATAGTTTCATTAATATTCTTCATACACCTTTCCTTTATCTAGGTTTATAATTATTTTTTGTATCAATGTCAGCTGCATGTCAAATCGGCAATATGAATACGCATTTCTCTGCGAATACCTATGTGATACTAAACTCGTACACAAGGCGATATTGAAAAAATAAAAATGACAGCTTGGAAATATAAATCAGTCGAGGATAGTGGTTGCGGTTTATTGACACGATTTGCATGGTGCGCCTTACATAAGAATAGTTTACCTTCTAAGGAATAGCTTACCCTCCATCGAGTATCGTGTCGTACTCGGCTCGGGATTTCGCGTGACTTCCGTTCTGGTTTCCCATTTTGCGTAGACCTCTTGCAAGCGGGTTGATAATATGTCTACCATGTTGGTTGCCCTGTGAACAAAGCAATATCATTTTTCCCCATTAGCATTCTAACAAAAGCAGTCATTTCTACAGAGATTAAGAAATCAGTGGTTCTCGTGGAAAAGAAGAGCTTATAAAGGCATTGTTTCCGCACTGTGACTTTTGTGTATGCTTCCTACGTCTGACTCAACATCGGAACAGCAATTATTCTGTTGCTCCGCCCTGTTCATAGAGAAACTGAAGGATTGAAATGCGATCGTCCAACGACAATGCATATATTCTACCATCATTTGCCGCTCGAATGACACTCGATTGCAATTGAAGGGAGACTAACTCCGACCGTTCCAAAACTTTCTACTCGTTTTCTTTATATTAGTATGCCAGTGATCGCTTGCGTGCTACGAGCACTTCTTTTACGATTCCTAATTCGTTGGTTTTGATTTCGTCTTCGATACATACTCGCTGTGAAATTAGAAGAGTTATATTCTACTTGGATTAATCGTGCAACGATGATGTATAAATATACAAGCTGTAGGGTTGCGAACAAGACTGTACTCATGGACATTGCTCACAGGCGCGAAATTGCCAGGAGTTACCGTTTGTTAAGCTCACGCGAGCCGCACAATGGCGTAGCCACTCATCCCAGCCAACATCTCTTTAACAAATGGATCGCAATAAGTCAGCCAGTAGAATCCTCCGGAATCATTCCCGCAAAACACATTTCTCACCGTTCTGTTAATGAGGCGGCGATTTATGAACCCAGTTAATTGCATATAGCAACGAGAAAAGGATACTCGAGTAAACGATATTGCTGCCAATATATCCGTATCGAGTATCAGTTGCGTAAAGCAAGTATTGAATGTTGTCCTATCCTGGAAACAAGTAATTACCAGTGTCGAGGCGAGGCACTGCTTGAAAATGTGATTGTCGAGGGGGAGGAATCAAATTAGATGGATCAGTGAATTAGTAATATTATTCTAGTAGAGCATATCGTGTGTCATATATGCCTTTTGAGCCATGGACATTGTACCAAGATCTAGTAAGGAGCTTGATACCCTCGAAATGTGGTAAACATCTCGACAAAATAACAAAAAAAAAACACAACAACAACAGATTCCCCCACTCTGATGTTTTTCACTTTGGCCCCGTATTAATATGCCTTCTTAACAATGTCATGTAGGATTTAGACACTGGCAACAATGATTGTCAAAGTCCACGGTGATAAGGGGTCCGAGAGTACCGAAGCTGGGAATAGAATTATGCGGCGTAACTACTGATCGTAATGCTATGTGAGAAATGATCGTTTTAGTTTCGCCTCGGACAACTGAAACGATCGTACGTGAGTCCCTCTCTTTCTCAGTCTTGCATTTCCACTCGTTTCTACAAGATAGAAATTATCATGATTTAACGACAATAATGTTTACACAAAAACTGAAGGAGTAATCGATGCGATAATACATTTTCACAATCTCAACCTGTTGGTGATCTTTGGAAAAGATCATTGATACGCATGGATTTACAAATGAGTGAGGAATATTTCAGGATGGATTGGATCGAGCTTGGAAAAAAAAACCAGCCGTGTATGTTCACCCTTGCAGTGCCGTCTGGGTAGTAGTGATGTCCTTGATTAATAATCGAGTGGAATTAGCCTTTCGGCATGGAAGTGGCATTGAAGTCCATTTGCATGCGTCGTACGGAAACAGGCATCGGAAAGGGACGCTATTTTCGGGACAAAGCTTTTTAGTTCATGGTTATTATTCAAAACGTTCCTAATACTTCAAACTTATCTCCTAAGAGATATGATTATTGGCAATGTTATTGTTAGCGGTGTTAGCATTTCGCTAGTGTTAATTCGTAGTTCGATACGTCTTAACATTATGCGATGTCGGAAACAGCTGATGTTGGTATCGTCATCGCGAGCGAGATGAATTTACGAGGACTCTCGCTATCATCGGCACAGTATCTTCATGTAGTTCTCACGCGTTCGGTCCGCGCTGCGAGATAGAGTACAATGAACTTTCTTACTCGGAGAACAATTATCGTGAATAAAAGAGGAACTCGAGGAAATGTACCGCGATTTATGAATCACCCTTTGGCTTCCTTTCTCAGCACCCTGACAATGCGAGTCGTTCACTAATTCAAATGGTTCTTTCTCCGCGCATATATCAAAAGTCAAGGAGACAGACAAGTGGTTGACAATATGCTGACATGAAAATGACTTAATTCCTCGTAACACGATGAATAGTCGTTTTTTTTTTCAGTATCTACCTTCCTATGATAGGATTAGACGCTAATTGCAGATTAAGTTTAAAGACAGGTCGGCGTAGTTCGAACAAGTTAAAAGAAGTATGCTTTTGGACTCGTAACGCGATACGCTTCGTCGATAATGAGTGGTGGCGTGTTCCCAAGGTTATCATCGACGCAACGGCGGGGATCACAATACAAATGTCACTGAGCAACACAGAAGTGACTAGTGGATTTTTGGGGTTACCGTTTCCGTATCTTAGGGTTGAAGTATTGCGAAAGCGAGTCAAATGTATCTGCACTGGTAAAAGCGATTCTTCATCCCCCACTGAGTAGTCGAGCTATTATTTGGATAAGATCCACACGAGACGAGTTAGTAAGCAAGCATGCGTGCCGACAAGCAACACTTGTCCTAAAAGGCGATCCTTAAATAGATTATTAAGAACGCTTCCATCCGGAGGATGCGTGCAGAAGATGGCATGTGTGTACCACTTAGGGAGAACGTGGCTCTGCCCACTCTTGATTATCACCGAACGAGCTGGTACGCCGAAAAGCATAGACTAGTAAAGGAATCTCGAGGTGACTCGATTAGAAATCGCTTTGAATTCAGGAGTGGTACGGTTCTCCGCTCCTCCTAAGAAAGTATGTAAATGGCACGAAATGCCCGGCGCATTAGGTGCCGGGGAATGTCTGCTCTTTCACTTGAGCGCAGGATCCCTATCGGTTGGCGAGCATGCATTACCCCTTTGAAGGGAGAGCAGGTACATTACCTGAAGTTGAAGAAATAGTAGAGCACTCCGCAGAAAAGAAAGATCTCGACGAGTCCGTCCATGATTGGCGGTCGGTTCTGTCCGGCTAGCAGTCTCAACCTAAGAGGACACTCTGTCTTGACTCGAGCACGCACGCACGCACGCACGCACGCACGCACACAGTTCGTTGAGAAAGAGTTCGGGATTCAAGTGCTCCTGGGCTTCATGATTCCACGCGAAGCGTGTACTGATCAGGCTCGATCGGTGGTAATCTTGCTAACTTCGATCCACAGGTCGATCACCGCGAGAGAGGAGACGCCATTGATCACTCCTCGGAAATCCATCGATCCATGAATCCGAGGGCGTTAGTTAGCAGCCCAGGGTATCAGGGTACACCATTCACCGGTGCAAGAGAGGCGCGCGCGCTGTCCGTCCGCACAGTGAAAGAGAAGATTTAAGTGAAGTCGAGTGAAGCTACAACTTCGTGCGCCAAACACTGCTCTCCCAGTAGAGTACAGTACGTTACTGTGGCAACTAGCTCGCTCGCTCACTCTCCCAGTACTGCCGATCGCACTGACTTTCTACACTGCAACACGTTAAGTAACCAGCAGCAATATTGCAGCGGGGACAGTTCACTGACTCACTGACTACTACGATGTTACTCGGGTGCGAGCTACTAGTTGGTTCAAGTCGGCTCTGGCAAGGTACGAGCCTCCCCGACGAGGCGGACTGCTTCACGTACGACCTTCTGAATTAACTTAATGGCTCGGCAAAGTGTTTTTAAATGCCTTTAAGTGCTCATTTAGGGCTCGGCGAACATCCCAAGCGTATAGCATGTACGGCAATTGGAGAGTGCAATTGAATGCGGCGCGTTCAAAATTTCCTGACTATTTAGCGGCCACCGACACAACGAAGATCCTACCTGTTTGCAGATCTCTTTCAATTTCTTTAAGTTTCACAAACTTGCACAATGCTATACAATGGTATTCCAAGTTCTTTGACGAACGGTTAAATGATATCAAGTCATTTCTTCTCTTGTCTGATATCGCGGAATGATTGTAAGAAGAAAGTCTGTCAATGTAGTCTTACTACGTTGGAGTATCTCGATGCCAAGTTCTGCGAGACAACTGGTCAAATATGTCAGGCGACTGTTGCCGGGGAGTCAAGACTGTCCGAAACGAATTGCACAAAAAGAAGGTGTGGAGAGCATGGATTCGTGAGATTAAATGTCGTGTGGGCGATGATGCGAACAGTACAAAAGTCCGATGGAAACTGTATCAGCAAAACGGCGCGGCGCTCCAAGTGACTGAAACCGGTCGGATGGGAGGATCGTTTTAGCGTCGAACGCTATAAACAATGCACAACTCTTTTTCTCAATGAAGTATTCCCTGTTTCTCGATGATAAGAGTGATCACCGATCTAATTAAAAGTCCACTGGATATTCTCGGCAGGCAGAGTAAAGTGGCGTTACTTCACTTGGGCCAATAAAAGATGCGTCTCAGTCTCTGGTTCGCGCAATTGCATCATTAAACCATGTGTATGTATGAATCCATGATATGAGGAATCAGTAGTAAATGAGGATGCAGTTTTCGCCGGTGCTCAAAGTCTTTGGCAATCGCGTACGATTGTTGCGCTTCCTCGCAGAAATACCACATCTAATAACGTATGAAGCATATGGTAATGGAGAGATAGTAGAGAAATAGCTGGACGGGAATGCAAGCTCTATTCGAATAGAATAGGCCCACTTCTCTATCTGGCATAGGCGTCTGTATTTGAAGTAGTGGCCTGATGACAACTCGGTTCCGTGCGCTACTTGTAAATTAATCCTATTGAAAGTCATTAGCGTTTTATGCTGGACTTTATTGTGCGTCAATTTATGGGGCGCATTAGAATTCATCGCCTCTTCGCTCGACCAGGTTTACTCTTAGGGGAAAATATGTTTATTTCCAGGAGTTGGATTTGATATCCAATTTCTATTCATTTCCTCGGTTAATTTATAATGAAATATGCTTATTTTCCAACGCACCGGTATTCGAAAGAAATATGTTGTGAAAACTTTGTAATAGGAAGCAGATATAACCCAATCCTTTGTTTAAATCTGAGAGTTCTTCCTGACTTGTAAATTCATATCTGACGCGTTGGAAAAAAATTAGGAAAACTTAGGAGGCCAGTATGTTTACGTGGCCAAACAGGCCATATGCGAGATAACTGATAGAATTATTACTTCATTTTCTTAACAAAGCAATCGATCGGAGGGAGAGATTTGCTTCGATTTATCTGCGTGGCCGACCAGATAACGATACAAGACATAACCTGGAGGTGCTAGGGAAACTAGATCTGTATTGAACAGATTACTTACCGGTGGCAGTCTCAGCTTATTCGGCGGCTCGCACTTTATGAGGAACTAACATTCACACTGAACACGAATTAATTGAATGCACTATTCGCGAGCACACACGTCATATCAAACGCACTTTCGTCGGACTCGACGAAATTGCAGCGGAAACCGGAAACAGGGTCGCGCGTACACGGGAAATTTTAAACCACTTATCGATGGTATATAGATCGCATAGCATTTACAAATTAAGTTATGTTCGCCTCAAGGCTACCGAAGGATCGCAAATACAGCCGGCTAATAGAAACACACGATGATATTATAAATGTTTTTTTTAAAAAGAACAATAGTTTGTATATTTCTTTTTATTTCTAACATGTACATCCCGCCGAATGCAGTTAACGTGCACCGTAGATTTTTATTAACACGAAATATATGTAACTAACTGTACATCGACACGATCGAACACGATTTGCTTCTATCATGCTCCGGGGGTCTCGAAAAGTTCGCAAATGAGAATTTTTTGGAATGTAGGATAAACGAATATGTAATAATTCTGTGGTAATGTAGTAATCCTGTGTTCCTCTTGGCTAATACTGAGTCATATATTACACTTTACAGATCTAGCATCTGCGATCAAGAACTGCGGTAAATAGAAGACATATTCATATAACCAAAGTATTATTCACAGTTGTAGTTTCAACATTCAATAGCATAATAACCATGGCCTTTAACATATGAGCCCTTCGGAATCATACGATATTCTTATCTTGCAGCAATTCAATAGGCTTGGATTAATCTGCGAATAATAGGAAGGGCTCATTTTGCGAGAATACTTTTGTATATGTAAGTTCTTTCGTCTTAATCTTATACATGAGGCCAGGCATATATGCCCATTGGTTCGCGTTTTATTTTCCGAACTTCCAACAAGGCGACAATTAAATTAAAAGTTTCCAAGAAATTAATGACGAGAGTCTCTTGGATAGAACTCAGCAAGTGTGCTAGCAGGAATTCGCTTAAGCATTTCCTTGGGGAAGATACGCAACAATTGCCAGCCGATATCGAGGGATTCGAAGACGGTACGGTTCTCGTAGCTTCCTTGCGAAATGAAATTCTTTTCGAACTTGGACAAGAACTCCAAGTATAACAGATCGTCTGGGGTCAAAGCTTCCTCTCCTACGACAGCCTTCATAGCTTGCACGTCCTTACCAATAGCATAACAGGCATACTGAAACAAAATTTTAAATTAACGTTATATTATACTGATAATTTGAGAACAATTAACATCATGCAAATATATAATACAAATGGAACGCACCAGCTGATTAGATACGTCAGAATGATCCTTCCTAGTCATACCCTCGCCGATGGCAGATTTCATCAAACGTGACAGAGATGGCAATACGTTAACAGGTGGGTAGATCTGCCTATTGTAAAGTTGACGATCGACGTAAATTTGACCCTCGGTAATGTATCCAGTTAAATCGGGGATGGGATGAGTGATGTCGTCGTTAGGCATAGTAAGAATTGGGATTTGAGTGATTGAACCATTGCGACCCTCAACACGTCCAGCTCGTTCGTAGATGGTAGCCAAATCAGTGTACATGTAACCAGGGAAACCACGACGTCCAGGTACTTCTTCACGGGCAGCCGATACTTCACGAAGAGCCTCAGCATACGAAGACATATCCGTAAGGATAACCAACACGTGTTTCTCGCACTGATAAGCCAAGAATTCGGCAGCGGTAAGGGCTAAACGAGGAGTAATAATTCTCTCAATGGTTGGATCATTGGCCAAATTCAAGAAGAGGCACACGTTCTCCATAGAGCCATTCTCTTCGAAGTCCTGCTTGAAGAAACGCGCGGTCTCCATGTTCACACCCATAGCAGCGAATACAATAGCGAAGTTATCTTCGTGGGAATCCAAGACAGATTTGCCTGGCACTTTCACAAGACCAGCTTGACGACAAATTTGTGCAGCAATCTGTGAAAAACTATATTTAGCAAACCGATCTATGTTGGAGATCTATAAAAGTTATTGGAGGTGGATGAATACCTCACTGTGCGGTAGACCAGCAGCAGAAAAGATAGGAATCTTTTGCCCACGGGCAATAGAATTCATTACATCAATGGCAGAAATTCCAGTTTGGATCATTTCTTCAGGGTAGATACGGGACCATGGATTAATGGGTTGACCCTGAATATCCAAGAAATCTTCGGCAAGAATTGGTGGACCCTTGTCAATTGGCTTTCCAGAACCATTGAAGACACGGCCCAACATATCCTCGGACACTGGGGTCCTGAGGATATCGCCGGTAAATTCACAATGCGTATTTTTAGCATCTATGCCGGATGTTCCCTCGAATACTTGAACCACAGCCTTAGAACCAGATACTTCTAGAACTTGACCGGATCTCAATGATCCATCAGCTAATTTCAACTGTACAATTTCAGCAAATTTGGGAAATTTGACTTCATCCAATATAACCAGTGGACCATTCACACCGGATACAGTTTTGTAGGCTGCAAAAGACAATTAATCATCTTTTAATTAATACAATCTCATTCAGACCTTAGATCGTATGCTAGAAGAACTACGCCCATTTTCGAAAATTTCATTCCAAAATCTTCAGGGCGTAAGGAATTTCACGTGGATCGGGAAAATTATTAAGATTACAGTAATACTTCCTCAAAGGCATAATATGACAATGTAATATAACGTTTAAACTTAAATATAAATGAGGAAGTGTTATGTCAACAGCGCCAGAACATCGTCGTCTGCAGTCACATGATAGGCAGATGATACTTAATGACTAGAGATCTGATTTTACTAGTATCTCCCGTTTACCAATTGATATATAATTTAATTCAACAAATAATTAAAGTCCTGGCAATGTGTCGAGCACGTGATTATTCATATATTGGAACGTTTTATCAATCAGCTGACTACTCCAAAATCGATCGAATGCTACGCCCACTTTGTTTCAGGTGTTAGTAGTTCTCATCTTGAAAGCGATTTTCGGCCAAAGCGATTTTCTCACAAATAAAAAGGCTGACTTACTGAGTCGTGGCTGGGAGATGAAATCTCTGGAAACGGCCAAGACATGTTCTTTAGCCGCTTGTTGCTCCGAGATACTTTTCGGATACATTTTGTGGAGTGGTCTCTGTGGCTTGTTACGTCGGCTAGACAGCAGAAGGTACTGCTGCTACTGCGTCAATAAAAAGAGATAGATTCACGTGCCACGGGTGGGGGAGGAACTAAGTGACACCTAAATTGAGCAGAAGGGTCGATCATCCTTTTTAGAAATTCTATTTGAGACTTAATATTCAATAGAAGATCATCTCAAACTCATGGAGACAAAATTAGGATAACTTTTCTTTCTTCTAAGAGCGTTTGAAACTCTAGAAAATAGTTCAGAAACGAGAAACGAGCATCGAATGCTCGTTGAAAGAGACAGACATACTAGCACGTGCGGTCACGTGGCTCGGACTAAGTTACTCATTTCATATTTTTTTATTAGTAATAGTATGTAAAATCATCCACTGCGAGATGACTGTATTATATAAAATAATATACAATAATTGGAACTTTGGATCAGGTGGATTAGACGCTGGTTTCTGCACAACTGTATCTCGCTCGAGTCATACGGCGATTATGGCGGTTCATTCAATTTGATTTGATAAATTCGTTTATTACAAGAAACATCTCAACTGTAATAACATTCTATGACTTCGGTATGCTTATAATAAGAGAAGAACACATAGTTCAGTCCATTCTACATTATGTCACCAGTGGGGCAAGATTTATTCCCTTCATGAAGAATCATTCTGATTATATTTACACAGGATTAGACATATGGTCTCGGGGAAGAATCAAAAGGCAATAGTATTTAATTTTACTGTACGTGGAATATTAGAAAGTAAAGAGAAGGGCGAGAAAACGGTGTGTAATGATTCCTGTGTGGAGCAGTACTATGTATGAGAGTAGTGTATATAGAGACGGCCCTGGGTTAGAAGATAGGTTTCCGAGCAGGAGGCGCGAGTGTCTGGTGGGACGCGGTGGCGGTTGGTTCGACGGCAACACACGCCTGAGGAACTCGGGCTGCGGACCGAAATTCACGAAGCTGCTCACATTCCCTGAGCAGGGTATCCACAATAGTTGGCTGGCTCGTCCCGAGCTCCGGTACCGTTGCATTCCACGTTGTGTTCGCGAGTTGCACTGACAGCAAGAACCTACTAAATAAGCGATGGCGGCCCTCAAAAGAATAACCAGCCTGTCAAGGGCTTTTACGAGGACGATGAGGGCTGCAGCTGGGCCAGGCTGTGTGCACGCCTCAAAAAATACTTATTTCACCTACGTGAGTGAGCCTTCGCACCCAATACCTGGCAAGCAACCTTGCTGGCTGAAGACCGCCGACGAAGCCATCGAGCAGGCCGAGCTAGATTCAGGTATCGATGACACTCTCACTAGCCCGCCCACCAATTTCTGAGTCACCTTTCTCTATTTCTCTCACATAACATTCAAAAGATTTCCACTTGTTCCTATTGAATTGATTTAGCCTTCTATTTGACATTCGTGTACAAGGTGATTCCTGTCCCGAGTAATTGCTCCAGAACTATATTGTACTAAGTAGCAATTCTCGTCATCTTGAGCTCAATTCTGAGCTGTTTGAGCGATAGGCAACGTGGCTTGCCACCCACACGCAGGAAAGATTTATCGCCCCTAATTATATCGATCCTCCAATTTCGTTGGAGGTTAAGCCTCGATAAAACTGGCCTCTCCCTCCCGATTGTGTCGCGGCAATACACTTTAAATACAAGAGTATTTGTCTGCTTTAATGGCCTTAAATTGGGCGTTGAAGCTGGTTGGGAAGCACTTGAATGGCGTGCTCGTAGCAAACGATATCGCGCAGAGTATTGTATGCGTGGTTGTCGTATCACATACATTACGCAGATGCCACTGCAGAATTTTGTATGTGTGGGGGGCCACACACATTACATGCGTCTTCCCTTTCGCGCCTTTTCGCCAATCCGCCCTACATCGTGTCGCAGCTGTCAGTGAAGCATCCTTAAAATGAAAAGCTCTATATAACGTTTACTGCAAACAATCGTCTTGCATTATCTCTATTTGCTTTGTATATATCTCCATTCGTGAGGATAAGGCCCTGCTTATGGTAGAGAACGCAGTACCATCGAGTACAATGGATTTTTTACATCGCAGAGTCAATACTCTTTTCTAACGCTTTCAGCTACACTGCAAATATTTATTGTGCAAATCTTATTGTTAGCATTTCTCTTTAGCGAGCATGAAAGATACACATCAGAAATCGTCAGTCGTCCGGGTACAGTCGATTGCCGAATTTATTATGTAATGTGTTTTGCGTTCGGTAAAGTCAATGAAGGCAAATTGACAATTGACTAGCCGTCCGAATGCGCCTAGGTATAAGACGTTAAACCGCAGTGGCCTCGAAGGCAGCACTATAAAATAGAAGAGGACTTTGCATTGGATCACTAAAATTAAAATGATTGTCTCAGACAAACCGTTATGGAAATGAAAGTGCTATAAGTACTGTGGGATCGTTTTCATCAGATTTGCAATGATCGTGTTGATTGTCCAGCATTATCAGGAAGAAAAATGCAGAATGTTGACAAGGAAATGATACATACAGGAAAACTGATCTAATATATGCTGTAAAACAGATATTGAAACCTTAACGGCACTTTGGCCTCCACGCCAAGGTTGATCAAACGTGATGTTATTCCACACATATTCTGACTACTTGCCGATCACTTTTCTTCTCTTCGGCACGCGTCGATACTTCTGTTCTCTCGCAAACTTGTTTTTCTCGTTCCCATCGTACAGAAATAAATATGTCGATCAGCATTCTTGCGTAATAAAATTGTACAAGAAATTGCAGGCCCGCCGATAGGCGGGCCAACTGTTCTGAAGTCATCGGTGGAAAAAATTCGCAGAAACATTGACCTCGACACGTATATATAAATATGTAGATATGCTGGTGAATCTACACAGGAATATCAAAGACTACTGGTTGCTTAAATATAGTGAGCATAGCAGTCTCTGATTTTGTCGGCGGAAACTATGTGATAGTTGTTTTTTGAGATATCATCGACTATTTTTTCTGGCCACTTGTCCCAGTATAGCAATATTCAATTTTTATATGACCGATTAACGGTCGAATTTTCTTAGGAATCATAGAACGTATGTAGAGTAAAATCACATACATATCTCGAAATAGATTTCCTGTAGCTACGGTTTCGCCAGCGGTGCTTTAGGAAAGATGGTTCATGCCCTAATTTCGCTTTCTTGTTATATCATAATTGTAATGCAAAGCGAGATAAGTTTTACACGAGCCTGATGAGTCTTATTTAAAAAGTGTATTCCTTAAAATACTGATAAGCCGATAAGAGTTATCATTATCATAGTAATTAAACTTCCAACCGTGGCAGTTATGGACACAGAGTTATGCCAAGATATTTATTATGATAATGATTTTTCAATTGGTCTATGGATTAATTCGATGTGCACGCTCGCGGAATTTATAGATTGGGGCGGATTGCATAACTCTCGAAGAACTGGGACAGGATGCTAGTCGCTTTGCATCGCATATATGAATGCTATACTGATTTATATTACTTCGGCTATTTTGCCAAAATAAGTCATCTTCTTTAATTCACTCTTGGATACTTTCTCAATATTATTTAGCTCAATCGTATCTACGTAATAATTACTTCTCTATTTAGTACCAAGGTGAATTCTGAATTGTCGTTGAGGTCAAGGTCTCTTACCTACTTTTGTATTTTGTACCAAGGTGAATTGTGGTTGAGGTCAAGGCCTCCATTCTATTTCCTCTCGCAATCTTCTAAAAACAAACGCGATTTATTTCGCCAATCTAAAGTACAGACTCAAATATTGCTACTACTATTAGTAATATGATATGACGTAGTGTGCTAATCTTGAATCTCGAGATTTTTCCACCCCGAATCTTAAGCTCATTGTACTTTATACCCGGAAGATAGTGTCAGGAAATCATACAGCGCAAATGATACACGCTACTATCATTCCTAGTATCACACATAAAGGAATGTTGATGTAGTACAATGCCGGATTGAATATATTAGAGACCATGGGTTTTGCAGAGAGAAAACTTTCAATGACGAAATGAGCATCTAATAGAAAAGAATTTATTTATTTATAGAGCACATAGTCTTCGTCCAAGGAGCAGCTGCAACACCTGTTGAGTTGTTGCGTGCAATGACCGATTATGGGGTGCGTTGCGATGTGCGAAATGTACGACTATTTCATATGCACTTGGAAGGGGCTGCACCGTTTGCCAAGGCAGAGAATGCAAGTACGTTGACAGTCCACTATCCACTTGTCGTAAGAGTGATGAGATAAATATATCATTGGGCAATGATTTAGTTCTGACTAATCAGACCCTGACTCCAACTCATCCACCACAATAAGAGAAGAGCACATTTTTTCTAAGGCCTGCCTTTTGTATACAGAACATTTTAGGTCTGTGAGTTTATTTATTGGTGGAAACGTAAGGCAAGCAGTGAATTCTGGCAATGCCGACTGCATTCCCATCTTTCTGCACGAAATCCCAAGGTTGTTTAAGCAGGGCTACATAAAGCCTAACATCGCACTCGTACATGTTTCACCGCCTGATGATAAGGGTTACTGCTCGCTCGGAACTAGCGTCGACTGTGTACGAGCTGGTCTAAGTCATTCCAAGTGCATCGTAGGTAAATCTCGGAGTTTATTCGATTATATTTCATAGATTCCAGTCGGATGATAAATTTAACTAAAGGGAACCTTCACGTTTTTCTACAGCTCAAGTCAACAAGCACATGCCAAGAACATTTGGCGATGCTCTTATTCATATGAGCCACTTTGATTATGCTGTGGAACATCACCAACCTTTACCAACTCATCCTGTAAAGCCTCCGTCGAAGGAAGAACAACAGATCGGCAAATATATCGCTGAAAATCTAGTTTCCGATGGAGCAACATTGCAAATGGGTATTGGCAGTATACCTGATGCGGTTCTGTCCCAATTGAAGAATCATAAAGATCTGGGCATCCACAGTGAGATGTTCAGCGATGGTGTAGTTGATCTGTTTAACAAGGGTTGTATCACAAACAATCAGAAGACAATGCATAAAGGTCGAATTGTTGGGTCCTTCTGTGTTGGTTCAGAAAAGTTGTACAATTTTATGCACAACAACCCTGCCATAGGTCAGTAATATGTCGAATTATATTACGCCTGTAAAGTATTGGACAAGTTGGCGTAGAAGGAATAAAATACAATTGATATTGCAGAGATGTTGATGGTGGATTATGTCAACGATCCACGTATAATAGCTAAACAACCGAAAATGACCGCTATCAACTCCTGCATTGAAGTTGATCTCACAGGGCAAATTTGCTCGGACAGTATTGGTCCCAGGATGTTCTCAGGTTTTGGAGGACAGGTTGACTTTATTACGGGTGCGGCAATGAGCGAAGATCAACAGGGAAAGCCCATTATCGCATTACAGTCTGTTACAAAGAAGTCCGGTAGCAAAATCGTTCCACTATTGCAAGAAGGTAAACTTGACTATCGATGTATCTTAATGGTTGATTTGTTATCTTAAGATAATAGTTCATAATGTGTATATTGAATCTTATGTTCAGGTGCTGGAGTCGTCACTAGTAGAGCAGTTGTGCGATATGTAGTTACAGAGCATGGAATTGCAAGTTTGTTTGGAAAGAGCCTTCAACAGCGGGCCTATGAATTAATTCAAGTAGCTCATCCTGATCACAGAGAAAAGCTCGAGAAGGCTGCTTTCGAACGTTTAAAAGTTATGCCTGCGCCATAAGTACGATATGGAATAAATAAATATCATTCTAAAAGACTTGTCTCATAGCATTTCGAAATGATTGTCCAAGATAGCAATTATTGAACTAACACTCTTGAGATGCAGGACAATCGTGAAGAATTTCAAGATTCTTACCAAACACGGTGGTTCTCAATAAATTCTGTATAGAAAATCTTAAAAGAAATCAATATATTGAGTGTGCGTTTTGCACTTAACAAAAGCCAGACTTTTGTTACAGTCAACGGCATTTAATGTTCGGAACACAAACCAAATACGGCCATAACAATCCGATATACATATACATTTTTATATAAAAATCTGTGGATGTTCCTTTGTATATCGCGAGCATTGTAATAAACGGCTAAATACATCTGGAATGTGGACGCGAAGAAATCCTGCATAATCGTTTTATGATTATCCCTTATTTCCAACAATGTGCCTCTCATTCGTTAATCGTGAGAATGTTGCGCCGAGATAGAAAAAAATCGAATCGGCGTAAAAGCGATAGTCAATTACCGGTTGTGGAGATGGTAACGAACTTGATATGACCAAACTGATATTTGTCAAAAATCCGTCTAAAATGTATGTCAATTAAATTCCAATACCAACCACCATCTCATCAGGTCTCTTGTGCCAAGTGACCACTGAAACAGCAGTAGCACCCATAAACTACTCAAAATGTTTCGGAAATTAGCATCGTCGCTGAGTCAGCTCAGGCTTTCTAAGCCATTCAACCTAGGTAGCTTGAGATATATGCGCGAGCCAATGCAACCAATTAAACGTTGCCCACGCTGGGTTTGTGTTGAAGATGCTGTAAAAATTATTAATTCAGGTATGCTGGCGCGCAAATTGTAATATATTTTTAATCGACAATTGCAATGCAACATAAACTTTTATTTAGAGCATATCGTATACGTGCAAGGAGGGGCGGCAACTCCTAATGAACTCATTCGGGCTATGACCGAACACGGGGTTTGCAATAATCTTCGTGACGTACGAGTGGTTCATTTGCGACTTGAAGGCGATGCACCATTTGCTAATCCCGAATTTGAAAGTGCAGAACTCAATTTCACAGAATATCCGATGGACTAAGAGGAAATTATCTTTCACTACATATCTTTTACAGAAAATTTCCGTTCTGTAAGCCTTTTTATCGGAGCGAATGTCAGGGATGCCGTGAATGAAGGCAGAGCTGATTGTATTCCAATATTTCTTCATGAAGCACCAAAATTATTTTATGAACAAAGAATCGTCCCTGATGTTGCTTTGGTTCATGTCAGTACCCCAGATGCTCGTGGTTTCGTATCTCTAGGTGTTAGTGTCGAATGTACTAAGGCCGCGATCAGATCTTCAAAAGTCATTATTGGTTCGTATAAAAAAAGGTTCAATGAAATTTGAAATATATGATAGGGTCAACTTAATTCTTTCATTAGCCCAAGTAAACGAACATATGCCAAGGACTTTTGGTGATACCATAATGCACTGCAGTCACATTGATTGGGCAGTGAAATACGACTGTCCCCTTCCTTGCATCGCAAACTGTCCGCCAAATGAAATTGAACAAGAAATTGGAAAGATCGTAGCTCAAAGACTAGTAGAGGATGGTGCCACTCTCCAAATCGGTGTTGGAAATATTCCTGATGCTATACTTTGCGCTTTGAGCAATCATAAAGATTTAGGTGTTCATTCTGAACTTATTGGTGATATCGTAATTGATCTTGCTGAAAGAGGAAATATTACAAACAAACTGAAGACCAAAAATAGAGGTCGAATGGTGGCTTCGATGGCTCTTGGCACTAAAAGAGTATATGATTTTCTGCACAACAATCCATTTGTAGGTGAGTCAAACGTTAGTCTATCTAAAGGAAAATGTACGAGTGACGTTAAATAAATTTTCAGAAATGCTTCGAGTCGATTATGTGAATGATCCAAAAATCATCGCTCAATTACCGAAAATGACAGCAATCAATACCGCGATCGAAATAGATCTAACTGGTCAAGTATGCTCCGATAGTTTGGGTTGTAAAATGTACTCAGGCTTTGGGGGACAAACAGATTTTATACGCGGAGCTGCTGCGGGATTTGATGGTAGAGGAAAAGCCATTATTGCCTTTCCATCGATCACTAGCAAGGGGGAGAGCAAAATCCAACCAGTACTTAAATGCGGTACGGTATGATTAAGCCCATTATTTTAAAAAGGTGTAATCGTGTTTTGAAAATATTCTTTCGTATCTATGGTAATAGGTGCTGGTGTTGTAACCACCAGAGCAGATATACACTACGTCGTAACGGAACATGGTGTTGCCCAAATGTTTGGAAAAACATTACGGCAACGTGCAAACGCTCTGATCGAAGTCGCGCACCCAGAGCACCGTGAGTGCTTGGAAAAGGCCGCTTTTGATCGTCTGAAATCGAACCCTACGAAATTCTTATAAAAAGCAAATGAAATATTCAAAGTGTAATCGAAAAACTCCGTCTTCCAAAGGTCGTGTCAACATTCGTTACCTTTTTGAAAGTCTGTATTTGATCTTTTAACACCATAATAAGTATGTACCTTTATTTGTTTACTATTATACATTATAAAGAACAGGAACATTAAAAATTCATCACAACGAAGTATATGTTGTTAGGACTTGATTTAAAAAATTGATTGATAGTAACAATCGTCGTATATTTACAATTTATCCATAAAGCTTTATCTGTTTAATAAATACTTTACAATAATAATGGCTGGCAGAAGTAGACTGCTAGAAATTGATACCTTTTGGTAAAGTTCCATCTTGCCGCCTCTTCTCAACATTCTCGTAATATTCAGCAAAACTAACATAAGGCTTGATTCGGGCATTTCTATCAGTCGATCTTGCACCAGGTGGATACATATCAGATGTTGTAGAAGTTTCACTCGTAGAAATATCAAAGTTATCTTCAGTGACTGCAGTTCCTGTACTAGAATAGTCTTCGTTGTGTTGCATACTTGTCATGCAAGCTGTCTCCACAATAGGATTAAATCTAACAGATTGACTAGTCGGACTTTTGAGAGCATGCGGAAGTGGGAAGTTAAAGTTGCGTACAAGTAAAGTTATATCATCCCGTTTGCTGGTATTTATTGTACTTCGAGTATTGCTCATGTTAACATCATGGTGAATTCTCACAATTTTATCTACCACAGCCTGAGCAACACCAGTCAGTGTTGATTGTACTCTAAACTACAATTAAATAATTTCAGAGATTTTAGTCCGACTTGCTTATTGCCAAGAAAATCTATCAATTCCTACCTGTTCTACAGCAGTGAGGGCTAACTCTTTATTAACTTGATCTGTTCCAGTTGCTTCTTCTAGAGACTTATAAAGTCCACGAGACATAAGCATTAAAAATCTGCATGAATCATCAAGTTCAATTCCTCCATGAATTTCAGGTTCAGCAATAATTGGTTCTGCTGTGGCAGATGTTAATTCTTCAAATTCCCTATATCCTCCTTTTACAAGATAATTCCCAAGACATCGAGTATTTTCTTGGTTTCCAAGATGAGATCCTGCACCGTGATATCCCAATCAATATCGGATGAGGAAAAAGAATTGAGAGCATAAGATTATGCATTCTACCTTGCCTAATTGAATTAATATCCAGTCCTAAATGAGATAGACGTAATAATTCATCTTCATTCCGAAGATCATGATCCACACTTAGCTGGACTACCCTTAGGACTTGATTGTTATCAGTTTTACATAATAAAGCTCTGCTATCACCCACATTTGCAACATACAATCTTCCTCTATATACTAAAACTACAACTGCACTAGTGCCTGCTGAAAGTTCGCAGTTTAGCGAATTTAATTTATTTACCTGTACGAATAGTATGCTCATTTTTTAATGCAACCAATGCATAAGTGATTCAAAAAAATATAGGTGCAACAAACCAGGTGGGGGAATTTCTGATAGGTTTCGTATGAATTCAATCCATCAGGGATATCAAACTGCAAACTAGCTCTTTCAGCCAGAAGATCACCTATGGAATCTAAATAGCCCCTTTCCACAGCAATAAAAGCTTGCCTACAATAACAACATAGGCACACTTGACATTCCTCAATCCTTGAAGTAACACAACTTGGCCCCAGCAACTTAGATTTACCTAAGTACTTCCTTCACTTCCTCGTCAGTGGTTTTACCGTTCAGTTGACCGAGTAGAATTTCAGCTGCCATTCTTTGCATAGCAAAATTGGCGGCGTTCGTTCCTTCATGACCATCGAAGACCCCATAGAGGAAGGTAGTGTCATCGTAACGGCAATGGAAACTTCTATCCTCGAAGGGATGCTCCTCTTGACGGAAACCATCCTCTCTATAGATTTGATTCGTTGAAAATCCTACCCCTGAAACATATTAAACCCAAGGATGCATTCATTCAACTTTCCTATTGAATGTCGGGGGCGTATGCTGATGTACGTATGTCAAGTTCTAGGTTACACGATTGACAACAATGAAAGAATACGTACCGGATTGTTTACAGACTGGTAGGTCATCAGTCCAACTGTACTGGGTATCCTGAAAAGGCATTAAGCTAGGGCGCTCTGCCCTAGCAGGCATTTTATAAGATCGAAATCAATTCACATTAGGGCCTTATTAATATATTGTTTTAGAAACATACATTATTTTCCGATCTAAATACGCGTTTACTTTTGTATAATGTAGCATCGAGAATCGAAGTCCGCATCGGTCGTGGGATTCAACTACCTTTCGAGTCTCGATTAATCGTTTTCGTATCGTTCTTAATATAATCGTTTCGTTTAGTATCGATTCTATGAATTCAAAAGACCTTCTTTCGGCTACTCTTGGACAACAGATATATGATTGCAAAAACAAAACCCAATCAACCATGTATCCAATTAACACCTTATTTGTCAAATTCCGCAAAACGTTTAGGCCCCGAACCTTCAAAATTCCTTGTGTCCATCAAACCAGTTAATGCTGGTATTCATTAATCCGTCATGGAATATTAAGTGCATCTCCACAACATCATGAAATCTTAACAAGTCAGGCAACAGCTCGTAGCTTTCGAAAATGTTTAGTCGTCGTCCTGCGAGGCCTGATGCCACCGGCGGTCTTACGAAGACCCAACAACTTCGGCAAGCGAAGACCGCAACTAGGCTGAAAGAGATTGAACAAAAAGAACAATCTATAAGACAACCAACAGACACGACGAAACGTCGGGCAAAAAGTCGCTATGAGCCTAAAAAATTGGATTTCAGTAAGCCCGCCTTGACAAAGGCCATGATGGCTAGGGTGAAACACGCAGAAAAAATTAAAGAAGAATATGAGCGCAAAACGGTTCTACCCAGTCGTATGCCTAAACGAACCCAAGCCCCGGTTGCTGGAGATGCTAGGTTCATTGTCATCCATTTCTACTTTGCTTGTATTGCAATAAAGTGGAATTATTCTCTAATAATTATTATGAATTGTTCTCCCTTAGATTAGGCCGGGAAAAGTCATTCAGGAGACACTCGATCGCCCCATCAACATTTGGCAGGAGCAGAACCCCATCGCCAGCTCGGATGCGAGAGTCTTCATTTATAGAGAGAAGTTCTCGCAGAGCAGACCTTCATTCGAGCATCACGGATAAAGCAGCGGAACTTGCAAAATCGATGACTGCAGATATTTTGGAATCAGAACCAATTGGCGAGGGTGTCATCGATAGTGTTGTAATACCTCCTGGAATAGTCAACGAAGATCGTACAACGGTGGTAACCATTCCACAGCCTACCGGTGGCTCAGGATCCGATTATCTCAACGCATCTACCGCTTCGCAAGTGGCCAATCGTTCGATACAAGTGATTAGGTGACTCTACAGGTTTCAGACCACATTTGACATCATTATCAGCATTTTGCGTCGGTTTCTCTGAATGACTAATTTCTATTAGTGAGACTCTCGATGAACAAGATGCTGCTGAGTCTGTAGCAGTCCAACAGAGACTAGCAGATTTACAACAAGCTCGAAGGGACTTTGTAATTGCTGTTGCTACTGTTGGTGGTAACGCTGTTAATATTCCTGACGCGGAATCACCTCCTAGACGTCTGTACAGGTAGCAATTGTACACATGGAGATCGAACGTGCTTTCTGGTCTATGCCTAAATCAATGGTTGTAATAATTAGGATTCCATCATTGGAAGATGATATGTTCCGAGTGGAATATGGTTTGGATCATCCGAGTGTGGTGGCTGCGCGTCAATTCGCACAGAAGACAAAGGAGGGTCTAAGAGAAAGAGAAGGTCTTCGCCGAATGGAAGAAGAATTCGAGAGGTTTGCTAGGGAAACGGTGACCGATGACTTGCACATCGATGTTCCCTTTGAAGAAGAGTTCTACCAGGATCAAGATGTATCTTGGGAGGACGATGAAACTGGTCTAGCTTTCCCTAGACCTTCCAGAGTGAAGGTGCATGTGCCTCAAGTTCCAGCGAGACAAGAAACATATCGCTACGATCCCTTCGATGCAGAAGATTTGGAAAGATTCTTCGATGTTCAACGATATCCACCTTGTCCAGGGGCAGGAAGTAGTGGACCACCTCCTGGAAGGGAACACATTCATCCAGATCTTTGGGAATTAGAGGATCCTTGGTACAGACCGCCACCAGAACCTGACATTCCTGATTTAATACAGTTCAGCAGAGAAGACTGATCATTCCAACTGCAATCTATCTTGTACAAGAAGAAAATCAATAGTAATAACTTTATAAAAATATGCTTTAAGATTACTTTTATGTTTTTATTACAAGTAAACAAAACTTTCGAAAAATCGAAAAAATCTGAAGGGGTAAATTTTGGAATTACCCTTCCCGACCGTTTCAGGGTCTAGTATTTCAGGCAGTTATTCAGAATTTAGCTAGGAAACAGTGGTATAAATTCCAGAACCCCAGGTCAAAGTTCATTTTTTGGCCCAAAAATTCGTCAAGGGGTATACCCAGAAAAATTTGCGAAAAAATGAATTTTGAGCTAGGGCTCTGGAATTTATATCACTTCTTTCTTGATGCAAGAAAACATTCCCCACCAAATTTCAGCCCCGGAAAAGGTCGGGAAATATGAAAAACATGGCAAAAACCGTTAGAATTGGACGAAGATGAATTATTCAAGATCGGTTTTCCATGTGTTTTCGGTACAATTCCGGCATTTCTGCCACTGGTTTTATGTTTTCTTTCCGTTTTGATACTCAAACAATCGAAATATCAAGCATTCGTCAAAGTCCCAGAACCTTCGAAAAATCGAAAATTTGTGAAGGGGTACATATGGAAAAATTTGCGAAAAAATGAATTTTGAGCTAGGGCTCTGGAATTTATACCACTTCTTCCTTGATGCAAGAAAACATTCCCCACCAAATTTCAGCCCCGGGAAATGTCGGGAAGTATGAAAAACGTGGGAAAAACGACGAAAATGAATTTTTCAGGATTGGTTTTCCATGTGTTTTCGGTACAATTCCGGCATTTCTGCCACTGGTTTCATGTTTTCTTTCCGTTTTGATACATAAACAATCGAAATATCAAGCGTTCGTCCAAGTCCCAGAACCTTCGAAAAATCGAAAATTTGTGAAGGGGTACATATGGAAAAATTTGCGAAAAAATGAATTTTGAGCTAGGGCTCTGGAATTTATATCACTTCTTTCTTGATGCAAGAAAACATTCTCCACCAAATTTCAGCCCCTGAGAAGGTCAGGAAGATTCGAAAACATGGATAAAACCGTCGGAATTACACGAAATTAATTATTCAGGAGACTGTTTCCAAGTGTTTTGGGTACAATTCCGGCATTTCTCCCATTGGTTTCATGTTTTCTATCCGTTTTGATACTCAAAGAATCCAATTATAAAGCGTTCGCTATAGTTCGAAAATTTTTAAATGATACCCATACGTTTGATTGGCGCGGGTATTTCGACCTCGAGTTCATCGCTGCGATACTCTCGAATTGCGTCACGTGAACGACGAGCCCAGTTCGATTCACGTGATCAGCTGGCTGGTACGAGTTACTATATGCGTTAGGATCGCTCGTACTCCGAGTTCACTGCTACTTTTAGATTGCTGAGATCTTGAAAGAGAAAGATGGGCGCGTCGCTTTTACCCGTGCTGTTCTTCACAGTGGTTTGGGGTATTGTAGGAATTGCATTACCAATCTTTGTCCCAAAAGGAGTGAATCGCGGGTGAGTTATCCATTCCATAAACTACACTTTCCATCAACACTGACAAGTGCCTACTTTCCTGACTGCTTCCTTGAAGATTCTCACAAACTCATCAATTCACTGACACTTTATTCCTATTTGTGACTGATGGGTTGAATTTTGAATCCACCCTTAATCATACCAAGTTCACTCAAGCTACTAATTAACTCTGATATCATTGATTCATACAGTAAGAAGAATATATTTATTTTCCTTTCAGAATCCTCCAGATCATCTTGATGCTAACAGCATTTACATGCTGGTTATTGTAAGTTCATGTACAGTTAGTTAACTCTATTGTAATTTTGGGAAACATAGCTTAAGTTTGTTGTATCATATTATAGCTGGTTGTGCTGCTACATGGCACAAATGAACCCTTTGATTGGCCCAAAACTTAGCAATGATACAATATACATCATGTCAAGAGAATGGGTAATTGTTCTATATCAGATCTATCGGGTTACTTTGATTATGTACTTTATACAATCTTTTCTTTATAGGATGGCAAGGAGATCACAAAATAATTCTCTCAACGAGCTGCATTTATTGTAAATAAATATATTGTAATGTTCATGTGTTATTGTAAATGATACTGAGTCGCTGCAAGTAGACTACCAATTAATCACCATGATAAAGGTGGAACTCATAGGATACCGTGTTAACTTCCAATGAATATACAGTACAGCTTGAGAATCTACGTATTCGATATTGTGAATGAAAAATGAATAGTATTTTAATCTTAACATTCCAATCATTGTACGGTTTGAAAGATAATTATCCCATTTGCTAATTGTTCGAGACCGGAACATAATGATGTATTGTTTATACAAACTATTTATGCATAAAGTGTACAGATGAGTGTGTGTCTTTAAATACATATTCTCCCTCTACACGACCGACCTTTATTATCCTTAACACAGCGCCATATTTTATCGTACTGCTACTTTAAATCGAAATTATCGCAGGTGAATATCCCTGAGGATGCATATGCCGAATAAAGTGTAGATTTTACTTACTAATAAGATGTCTTCTCTGTTTATCAATATTGTATTTTTCATTTTCTTTTGCCCATTCTAATATTTTCAACGACGTTACCGAGGGATCATCACAGACAGCGCCAGTAAGATCTTCTTGCGAAGAAATATATTTATATTTCGAATAAGGTTGTGTGGCTCAATGTGTATATGTGTGGTGGTGGAGCGGTGACAAGCAGCGACGCGAGGGATCAGTTCAGATCAGTTGAGAAAAACAACAATGGAGGCGTGTAGTGCCGTTGAACGCGAAGTTGACAGAGTTTTGTCGAAATTTGGTGCGATAAACAAGCATGCGAAGACGGTATTGCATGACTTGGTAAATGATATCGAATCACTGAAGACGGAACTGGAAGATGGTAAAATATACAATTCATCCAACTAGGATTCCATTAAGCCTGCGGGCCAGTCAGTAGACTGTCATTGCCAGACTTCGAATGACTCGTCCTCGGAATGAGAATTTTCAAAAGTTGTGCTAGCATTGCTCTTGTTTCTTATGCCCTATTTCTGTTCTGTTCCGCGTGTTAATAGCAGACCCGATCGAGTCCGTTTTTCCAAGATTTGCATAGGGAACAGTCATAACCTTGTGTACTGACTATGCTCTAAAAATACCTACATTAAACTGAAGCGTAAATAAAGAAAGCTCTTGAATGCATTGCAGCGTGCTGCTTATGTATCTTTCATATTGCGAATGTATGTTTGGTACCTTTATGTTATCGCCTGTAATTCAAATAAAACATCAAACTACCCACCTTTATTTCCTGTTCTTTTTCAATAATACTACTGATTCGATTATAATGCATTGTATTTGTATTTTGGTTCCTTTGTATCAGCACCTGACCAGGTGCAAGTATTGAAGCATATGATGACCAAAGTGCGTGACACGGTACAACAGTTAGCTACCGATCACCGTGATTTGCATAGCACAGTTTCCAAAGTTGGAAAGGCAATAGACAGAAATTTCATTGCTGACTTTGCGAGCACTAGTAGAGAAGATGTCTTTTCCGGGCAAGAGAAGACACATCTCCTCAACCAAGTCATCTGCCAGCACTTCTACCGCCAAGGAATGCTGGACATAGCTGATGAATTAGCAGCAGTAAATTTCTATCTATGTATCCTCTCTGCTTTCCCAAATGACCAAGTACCATAGCTCAGTCATTTTAGGAAGCTGGACTTAAAACTGACGAGGGCAGAAAAGAGCCGTACACTGAACTTAATTATATACTGGACTGCCTCAAACAAAAGAATTTAGGACCTGCACTTGAATGGGCTAAGAAACATAGGGAAGAACTTGCTGCACAAGTATGGGTCCTAAGTCCTTGCATAACATATCGAATATTTCAAGTATTTTCCGCATTAGCATAAAACTTTAATCGCCGAATTTTTGCAGAATTCTTCGCTAGAATTTAAATTACATAGATTACAATTTATAAGACTGGTTCAACAAGGTCCTAGCAAACAAACTGAAGCAATCATGTATGCTCGGCAAAATTTAACACAGTTTGTTGGCCGTCATGAGAAAGATGTTCAGGCTTTGATGGGTACTTTATTATTTTTACCAAATGGAATTCAATCATCTCCATACAGTCATTTGTTAGATCCAACGTTATGGCTTGATATCCATGATATATTCACCAGAGAAGCATGTACTTTACTTGGTTTGAGTGAAGAGAGTCCTCTTCTGCTATGGTATGTTTAGACTTTAGGATCAAGTTATAACAAGCATTCAAAACCAATGGCAATGTTTCTTTGCAGCATTAACGCGGGTTGTACAGCGCTACCCGTGCTACTAAATATTAAGCAAGTAATGCAACAAAGGCAGGTCACTGGAATTTGGGCAGGAAAGGATGAACTTCCTGTAAGTCTTTCTCTTGCTCATCAATTTCATCTTTCTCAAGTATTAGAATTAATATTAAACCCTAATCTTTGGCTTGTTTACACAGATCGAAATTGATTTGGGAAAACATAGTCGTTTTCATTCAGTGTTTGCATGTCCAATTTTGAGACAACAAAGCACTGAAAATAATCCGCCGATGAAACTAGTTTGCGGTCACGTTATATCGCGGGATGCGTTAAATAAGCTTACGAATGCGAATAAGTATGGGATTTACATGTGCTAATTTACAAGTCCTTTGGGCTATCTATCTACTTGTTTAATTGAAATGACTTTTTTCAGATTGAAATGTCCGTACTGTCCTGTGGAACAGAATCCGGCGGATGCTAGACTAATATACTTTTAGATTACTGTGATGTAAGATATGCGGATTTATAGTTTATTACCCTTTGTTTCTCTGTCAGAGACTTTTAATACTAAGTAAATGGTTTATATAGTTATGCTAATGGATTTTTATTTAAATATTGTCATGGCCATCTGAACTCTTGGCTTTGATTTGGTCAGGGAAACGAAATTTTTGATACACTACATTCGTCTATGACATTCTAAAAACACCCCGAACGTTACCAAACAAACGCCAGAGTTCCCTTTTTGTAATAAAGTGAATGCCAGCGACGTAGTTGTTCGAGTTTAGGAGTATATGAAAATATTTCAAGTGTGATGAGTTTAAAATTAGAGACATAGCAATCCTCTTGTACTTGCGAGTATGCGAATTAATACGACTACACTCCAAGTGGTGAAGTTTACTTTGTAAATACTGATAGTGTGCCACTGTCTTGAAATACGGTTCACGTCGATCATATTAACAATAAAAATATTTTATAGGAAAGTACCAGTTTCTTATTCAAACCGATGAAAGTTCATTGCGAGCTGTTATAGTGTGGAAATTAACATAACAACGAGGTAGGGAATGCAAGATATATATTGTCAAAGTCGTATGATCTTTAGTCTCTCACTAAATATATTTATTTGATACAGGACATTTTATCGTATACACAGAAACACGTTACATACATTGAACGTAGTGCCGAACGACGAACAATACTTGAGAATAAAGCTGACGCAAGCGATAGATCATCTGGAACACTTTTCTATCGACTATAGAGACGCGGAGCATTTAGAATGACGTTGGAGTCTGCTTCGTTGCTATCGAATACCTGCCTCGACCACGGCTTGATTGTCTCATACGGTGCGTTGGCACGTATTTCACCGATGAAACAATCAAACCGGACTCTGTCAACCTCGAAAGAGGAGACTGTCGAGCATCTGTCGAACGCCTAGACTTGACGTTCAGTCTAGACTCTAGACGGTGATTCTCAGAGTCGAATCGCGTTCGACATCGCGTCGAACTATATATCGGCTAGCAGTTCAGAAATATAGGCGGCTACATACTGTATTCTCGTTGAAATCTCGTCTATTTCGACAACTACGCAGGTATAAACTCGGACCCATACACCAGCTGGTTAAATATAATACGGTTACAACGAGATACGAATTTACATTCGTCGTCTCTCTGTGTTCCTTCTCTGACTAAATTGCTCGCTACCCTCTAAGAATTCGGAGGATGCCAGTTGAAGCAATAATGCAACTAAGAGTCCTAGAGACTTTAGAAGCCTTCTCAGCGGAGTCCTATGTTCGACGATTCGACGAAGCGTGTATTATTTTCTCAGCGAGAGAAAACTACCCTCATCTTCAATAGCTAAAGTTCGCTCTGCGTTGCATCAATCAATCGCGCTTGAAACCCACTCGAATGTGATTACGATCGGGTATGCTTATCATTTGCTTATTGTCTGTTCACAATAGCAGCCATCGACGAGGGACTCGCTTACTTCCGACTCGAGCTTAATCCGGGCGAGAATTATGTCTCTCGATCTATCTATCTTACACCATGTGTGTTCCACGAGTGTCCAGGTATCCGTCGAATCGGCGATGCACGTTGCTCTCGGAATATCTTCACACGCGTAACAAAGACAAGCTCTAGAAGATAAGGATCGTGTATATCTCGTGCGCATTTATCGTTAAACCGTAAGCCGACCTGGCACGCTAAGCATACTGCGCGCGATCAGCTACATATAGCACCGGTACTCAGAAGTGAGATGGAGGTCTCTCTCATAGGTCTTGGGAAATCCATCCTCCGGAAAGTATAATAATAAGAGACACTAAGCGGGCAAAGTAACTGCATCGAATCAACACCGGACACTACACGGCCTTACTCCGCTATCATCGCTTCGTTGCACGAGTGCCTCTATGATTTCTATCTACAGAAATCAGCTATAATTACTTGCGAAGTATATCGTATCGCATACTAACACATTGCTCATATAACTTTAGATATATCCTGGCCCTTCCAACTCGGCTCTGAAAATCGCCGCTCTACTTCTCGGTGTAGGAGCTCTTTACCTTTCCGTAGGATCTACTCCACGTTGCTCTACTTAAGCCGATTAAATGTACAGCTTGGCAAACCACAGGCATTCGTGAGGGAAAGCGCGATTCGAATTGACTCGCGTTTCGTACCGGGAGTAGGTGCGCGAGTTCGCGCAACCTTGTTGGTTCACTGAATTCGAAATGGGAAGCTGTAAATCCATCACTAAAGCTTTTCTTTCTAATTCAAATTCATTGCATTTCAATTAGAATTAAGCGCCACGCGTGTTATACTAATCTTTATCCTATCACTTGACACCATGCGCTTGTGGATATTTGGCTCGGCAAACTTTCTTGGAGATTATTCATCTAATCTAATATTTGTATTAATCTCGAACAAACAACACGATATACATGCACGCGTTTATGATAAGCTCTCTTTAACATGATTAGTATTGTCTTACTTTTGTAGTTAGGTGCGACCTCTTTCACACGGCTGTCAATGGGCAAATGCACCTGACACCGGCGGAAGGAAGACCTTTTATACGATACAAGGGTCAACAGGTAAGATGCGAAGGACCCGACAAATATTTACTTCTACTTATATTTATATTAGCATGGTCTACTGAACTTATACTAGATAGCTTAGGATCTGAAAGTTCCTACGCGTTCAGCCTACGAAGAGGCTTATTCTTCTCTGTTCCAATAATTCAATCGAGCAATAATAAATACACGACAGTCAATGCTCGGTTTACCGAATGCTCGTACACCAACAAGAACATTTCTACTCTACCCTCTAAATATATATTTATATTTCTATATATGTGTGAATATAGGCGGCGGTAATTCCAGCGCGGGTATCGCGCGGTAACACGTTACTTTCTTGCCGCTCTAACAATAACTTCAAGGATAAGACGACGAGCCAATATCCGCAATGCATGATCTTCCCATGACCAGGTCGAGTTTTCCATCGCGAATACTCATAAAGTTTCTGGTGGAGATCCGCGCTTTCCACGAATGCCTCGATGCCTGGCACATACGCGCGCACACACACCCACACACTGAACAGAAGGATTAGCAGTTGAAGACTACAGTGTGTCAACGGAAGAGAACTAGCTTACGAGAGAATCGTCGACTGCACCACGAGGAAATTCTCAGCTCTGAGAACTGAATAAGAACGAAAAGGTTTGATGAAGCTCCGAGCTTTTCGTCGAGAAGCAGTCGATTCGATCGCGCTGCGTTTGTCAGCGCACTTAATTCTATTGGATTAAATAGTTGCTTCTTGGCGAAGGTATGAGAGAAGAATATCGCACGACCGCCACTCGTATTATACCGTTTTCTTCTCGGTATTCTCGATTAATCATTAATTATTGAAGCCAGGAATTTGGAGAACTCTTCATGCATACCTAATCGCATCACATTGCACGGTTTCCCTGCAGCCATTCAGGGAATCCAAACTAGGTGGTTCTCCGAAGAGGTGTGAATTTTGAAAAAGTCTTTTTTTGATTCCCGCGACGAGCGGCTTTATCGGTCTGCTGAAAGAGACTAGATGATAGATATCTTCTACTGTTCAAAAGATTAACACTCGCTACGAACTACACAGGCTATCCAGTTGTTACATCTAAACTACACGCACTTTCTGTAATAGCTCTTATCACCGGAATGTTCTACTCCCTTGAACGAACGTACACTTATTATTACAGTAAAACATTTCTGTACATCGTGACTCAGATCATAAGCGCTTGTTTCCTGTTTGTCAATGAAGCGCTTGAAGACTACTATAACCTTACGTTCACTTAACGATATCGAAGTAGTTGTATCTCTTCGTGTCATTGCCGCTAGAAATCTCGATGTCTACTGATAAGTACATGAAACACCGCAAGGTGAATCAAAGCCCTGTAAGCTAGGAGCTTTAAATTCATTACTCGTGTTTGGATATAGCATCTTTGGGCAAAATGTAATATATAAGAAGGATAAGTAGTTCTGTGTTAGTATATATTATTACTCTGGCATCTAAAATAGTCGAATAATACCTTGCTTCAAAGGAAGACCCGAACTTGTTTCATACTTGGCACTTCTCTAAGATGTGCGATAGCGGAGTGGCTCGAAACGCGCTAGTCCATACTGCAGGAGATCTATTCAAGGACTTACGTTAATTATGAGAGACAAAGAACGAAGAAGCATGCTTGTTATTCCTATATCGTTGTCAGCGAACCGAGAAGAGAATATGCGCGTAGATCTTGAGGGTTAGTGATCGGACTGCCTCCTGTCGGGAGAGCACATCCTTACTGCTCCTCGTCTTCGTTTTGGTACGTTACGTAGCGCACAGACGACTTCTCGCCTATTATCAAGGACTGAAAACCACCAGGAAATAATTATTGTACATTCTAAATAATGATTCTTGATCATTCTGTTGGTTACATACCTTCTTTTCCTCCTTGGTTGGTGGTGCCCGCAAGAAGTACAGTAGGGGCGCATACAAGAAATTTAGAATAGCAATACCGAAAAGCATCCACTCGAATCCAATAGTGTTGACTAACGTTCCGCTCAGTGCCGGTCCTGCATAATATGAAATTATTGTACTGATGACCATGATTATCCGTAAGCAGGCACGCAAAGTGGATTTTGGTCACGTAATGCACGACACGGTCATTGTAAAAAGGATTATTTCAATGTGAATGAATAAGGCTCCTTATGTCATAAACCGTTTCGTTCCAAGTTATGTAAACAACAAATTAATCGTGTATTTGCAGCGTGGAATGGCATTGTTCTCTGTTCACTTGTGAAATTCAAGTTGTTCACTAAGAATTTGAAAGATAAGATAACTTCCACAGGCAAAACACGTTTTTTGGCTACAGATATTTATCAAATATCATAACTTATTATTATAAATATAATTTTTTAATAATATCACTATTTGACTGAAAATTATTCAGTAACAAATATCAAATAGCATCGGTGGTTCAGTGGTAGAATGCTCGCCTGCCACGCGGGCGGCCCGGGTTCGATTCCCGGCCGATGCAATTGAACTTTTGCCATTGTTTACTATAATTTTGCACACCGTGCACTAGTTCTACATGGCGAAAATAATAAAAAACAGAAGAACAATGAGTCATAGGAACAAAAGCGTGTATGAAGCACGACAAATGATTCTAAGAAGGGAAATAATGGCACGCTATCTGCGCTGTGGCCTAATCAACGTCCCTGATTGGAATTCGTGCTAGATCATGAGCCAAAGGGTTATCTAGATCAGCATCCCGCAATCGACCGAAAAGAATGCGCGGCAGTACATTAGCTACCATAATTTCTTAAGTAATTATCAGTGCACGACTAACACATATAATATGACTGAGATATTTAGCATGCACTAGCAAATACATACCGATTGCAAAACCTAAGCAAAATGCAACGTCTCCTATTGCATAGACACTTCCGTATACAGCTGTGTGCCTGATATCTACCAAATATCCTAGTTCGGGCATCATTGAACTATCTACCATTCCAATAGCAAAGCCTAAGCCGGCGTTCGGCACGATCAGATGATCGATACTCTTTGCGAGTGGAATCTGAAATATTGCATTGCAATATAATTAGTAGAAACTATGCTACTCTAAGAAAATGAGTACTCCAAGCCTTTTGCTTCTCTTTCCTAATAGATTGAGCTTAAAACCAGTGTACTTACACACATCAAGCAGAGACCAATAACAACGAGACCTATAAGTGCCGCTAACCACCTGGAAAAAGATTCTAATTACTACACAGACGCATTTTAATTACTATACATATTATATGAAGAATTTGCAAAAAGAAACCGCCCGAACAGGGACTCGAACCCTGGACCCTCAGATTAAAAGTCTGATGCTCTACCGACTGAGCTATCCAGGCGATGAAGACAAAGATTCTTTTCGCCCTTCCGACCCTGCGCGATTTATTTACCCATATTGTTTACCAAATACTGCATAATTATGTCACTTTAAAACTACGAACCTTCCCATTTTGTGTCCAAGAGGTCCGAAAAGATTTGTTCCGATTAAATAACTGATACTGGCCGGTAAAAAGGTAGCTCCTTGCTTCCATCTGCTTGCACCCATCGTGTCCATCATCCAGATCGGTAAACTCGGCTCCAGCATTGCGATACCCATGTTTGCGAATGTAATAGCACCTATAACATTGTTCAGAACCCTTGTGATCCCTTCGTGGAACCCTTAATAATGTCGAACACGTACCGGCAGCTAAAATGATGTAAGGGTCGGTAACAAGACTCTTGAGGGATGGTGGTTCAGCCTCCGTGTAAACGACAGATGGTTGAAGCATCAGTAACTGTAGTACTGCAATGTCTTATGTTTAGTAAAAAGAACAAAGAACGTGTAGTATTTATTTTAAGGTATATACTACACACGTCCGTCTCCAAGGGCAAGTGCAGATAGAACCAAAAAGGGTGCAGACTTTCCAACGAATTCATACATGACTCCGCCAAAGGGTGGACCAATCAGTACACCCAGAGCCAACCCACCAAGCGCAATTCCCATCGCATTGCCACGTTCTTCATCATCCTGGTATCTTTCGGCCAACATTCCCATACCTACATTATACATTTTCAGAATTTTTATTACGAAGTTTGATATCAAAGCATCGGTGGTTCAGTGGTAGAATGCTCGCCTGCCACGCGGGCGGCCCGGGTTCGATTCCCGGCCGATGCAGATTACCTTTTGCTCCCGCTAGATTTGTTTAATTACTTTATGACTATACCTGCTCCGATGGTAGCACGTGTTGGCTGACCCCATCTGTTTGACACGCCTCTTAAGTATCGTGGCGATGACCTGAGACAAATGTTTTAGACCCTAAACCTAAAGCCCTAAAGCAATAATACGTTGAAGTGCCATGTGTTTCCTTCACTGGCTCGTAAATCTTCGTGGGACCTTTCTTTCTAATTTATGACACGACAGGCATAAAATGTCAACACCCAAATCGAATTGGGAACTTCTGAAGAGATGCTCAATGGTTTCTTATTAATTATTCTTCATGAATCGTGCAAAAGAGTGCAAAATCAATGCATCGGCCGGGAATCGAACCCGGGCCGCCCGCGTGGCAGGCGAGCATTCTACCACTGAACCACCGATGCTTGTTGTACAAAATTTAACCGAGTGTCGTGACCTTGCCAACGTCCTTGCCAATGACCTTGCTAATTCATATGTACCAAATTGAAAAATTGGTAAGATATCAAAGAAAAGTACTTACCTGAAACACTCGAACAAGATGAACCGATTCCTTGAAGTGCCCGAGCTAAGAAGAGAATCCCGTAACTGCGACCAAAGGCAAATATTAATGTTGAAAGGAACATGATGATGAAACCAGTGAACATTGGAATACTGTAACCAATTCTGAAAACAAGATGATTCATTATAATATTCTTCTATTGAAACACAGGTGATATAGACTTCTCTTCTTACTTATGAGTGAGAGGGCCGACAATAGGATTAGCTAGTAGTTGAACAAAAGCTTTAGAAGCGAACATCATTCCCACTGCCACAGTCTCCTTCAATAACTCCTTGTGCCTCTCTTCCTTCTCTTCTAGTTCCATCATAGTGGCATTCATTGTTGCCGACTCTGAAACATGGAGAAAGCGTTTATTACCAGGCTTCGGATTATTTAGGGGTTGCTGACGAAAAATGTGCAGACCATATGGTTGCCTACCTGTGACATCGTTGCTCACTGTAGTAGAATAAAGAAACTCCAAGTGGGTGTCGTTCGAACCATTCGGGGCGCAAGGACATTTTGGAGTTGTGGTGGTAGTCGGTACTGTGGTAGTTACAATTGTTGTCCTTCGAGGGGCGGCGCCTTCCAGATGTTCACTTAAAGTTGCGTTTGGATGTTTGATGTCGTAGAGAAATTCAGGAATAATCGGAACTGCGAATTGTAATTAATTTTACATGATATAATAAATAATTCTCCTTTCTTGAATTATCGTAACTCAAGATCATCCAAGTTGGGGGTGTAACTCAGTGGTAGAGTGTCTGCTTCGCATGCTGAAAGTCCTGGGTTCAAATCCCAGCACCTCCAGAAAGCCCTTTTTTGCCCTTTTGGCATTAATCAATGTAATGCGAGCATTATCATTTTGACATTATCGATTCAATTGATAGAACAATAAGAGTTTTGAGTCATTGTTATCCCTCTGTGTTTACTATCTTATGTAACATGTTAATCTGCAAGGCAACGTCGATCGATGGTCTGATCCGTGATTGAAATGCAACAGGTGAGAAAGGTAAACTGAATTAGCAGGCGTTGAGGCGTCTCATTGACTGCAACCTTCAGACAGGAAGGTTTCATCAGTGTCTGAGTGTATCCGGGTGATTGAAAATATATTTGACGATTTGTTAGACGAGGACGAAGAGCATTCGCGTGCTCTTTGTGCTTCGTTCACTCCATAAATGCATGACCACTTATCCAGATTGGCGGAATGACACCCGAGCCCCCTCATACGTTTCCGACCTTTCGAGAACGTCGGTCGAATGAATGCCTGCTGAATTAAAGATGGCTTCGGTCGGGGGTGCTGAGAGTGAGAGAGAGAGAGAGAGAGAGAGTAAACGGCGCAAAGGGTGTCGGGGACGGAGGGGTAAAAGTTAAAAGCTGGAAAATCCGAGTGACCAGCTCGGTCACGGCGGCGTCCGTCGACTTCTCCCTTTTGCAGTGAACATAAAGGGTCCTTTGCCCACTCGCGCACACTTTCGTCCTTTAAGAATTCTTTCGTCTGGAAAACTGGAATTGTCAGGTGCCACTAATCGAGAACTCCAGAGCTGTCGTTCTACCAGTACGACTAGTGCCGGGCCACTCTAATCACGTTTCTTCTAATCTATTCACAATTGCGAGCACGACTAGTGTCGCCGTGAGCCGAGATTTAGATTAGGATAAACAGGAAAATATAAATTCTAATCCTAGCAGAGTCAGCCACGCCTTGGAATTATATTGGAAGTGTTCGAGAAAGGATTACATCGTTCAAGTAAGAGTTACGATTTCCGGAAGGATCTAACGCTACGAGTTATCAGCATGGGAAATCCAGATCGAATGCTAGTAAAGATCGTAAAAGGAATAAATCTGTATCAAATACAGTCGTTGATAATTCAAGACTTTAATTACGTGGACCATCGTCACAAAGAGAACTGCTATCTTATCACGACAGTATTTGCCCAGGCACGAAGCTTTCCTCTCTCCCCAGTGCTACATCATCGAGATCTTTTTTCTCTCACTCACAAAGTATCCCCTTCGAAGACCAAACTAATAAAGTGCTCAGCGAAAGTCCAATGTAATCTTAAGACCGTCTCGAATTAATTGCACCAGATTCAAATGTTTCCTGCGAATATTTAAATGAAGGAAACTAATGAAAATACTCACCGACGGTGGTCAGTAACATGTTGTCCAATAGCAAAGCGATGGCAACGATCACGAGGACCAGCCTCCGAGATTCTCGACATCGTTGCAGCCAGCCACTCCATTCTCCGCCACCCATTCTTTACTTCTGTCCCCCGGGGAGATTTCTCTCCTAGTTCTCTGAAACATCATCCACATAAGAATCATCATTAATCTATTAAAATATTATACAAATAATAAAGTAGAAATAGGTGTGATTCTATGCAAGTTTAGTCGCCAACTGCGCGGTCCTTGAGACCCAAGGTTTAAATGCTTGGCCCGGAACAAAGGGCAGCTTTACAACTTCCAAGTAGTCCTTAGTGCGTACCCGAAACCTTTTACCGTGATATTATACTAGAAACGAATGCTATAGGAAATATTTAGGAAGGTTGGAAAATGTGTGATGTGTATTGAATTGTAAAAGTAGATAGAAAGTACTTTTTCCCTGAACATTGTTAAATCAATTAATTGGCTGTCTATTACATCGATCCTCGAAAGTATTTACTTCGGTCGACCACTCGACAGACTTTTCTATCACTCGTCTAATGAAATCTCTCTTTACTCGTCGACTATCTTTGTCCTCGTTCGTTCGAAGATCCTTAGAGTTCGAGGAGCCCTCATATGCCAAGTGAAGATCAAACAATTTCCTTGAATAGTAGTGTGTGCACCCACTGGAAATGCCAAGAAGTTCGTCCGATTTTCGGCCTCGATTTGCAGCTCACGTTTCCGGTAGTCATCATAGTCGAATCTTAACTTACATTCGTCGAGATATTCCTGGCAATTTGTCCATCTGTCGAATGGAGGCCACGGGAATCGTAAGTGGTACATTTTCTTTCTCGATTGAGTGAGAGATCGACGAGAATTGCTAGAAATCGTTCGATTGATCGAAGCTATTACGTTCTGGTTGAACTATTATATTAGTGGACAAGTATTGAGTGTGTATATTTACGTAAGAGCTTCACGCATTGTTCGATCATTATTGTCAAGCAGAACGCACTAGAAGCTTTCGCGAGAATGTAATTAATAGTATTAATTAGAAGGCTTTTAATGCTACCTGACCTACTCTTTCACGCGGCTGTGCTACTCTCTCTCTCTCTCTCTCTCTCTCTCTCTCTCTCTGCTCGTAATAACTCAGTTACCTGACGCTTTTAGCCCGGCTAATTTTCACGCGCGCCCCTCAATGGTCGACCATTAAACGCTTCCTCCGCTCTCCCGGCAACTTTCCACCTCCCTCTTTCGACAACTCAGCCGAGTGCATTATCAAGCGCGAACCTCTTTTCTTCGCGTCACATCTTAACTCGCCTTTGAATGCAACACTTAATAAGCTAGCTGAACCACCAGCACTTGACAACTGGCATAAAAGAAACTGGGAAAAGATTTCTATCGAGTATAATTCTACAAGACTTATTGGAACAATTCACTTAAGAATTGCATCGACTTAGAAGTATTCGCAAAAGTGACAATATTACATAATATATAATATAAAATTCGTATCAACTTCAAAAAGATATTCATGACTTCCAACGATTATAAGAATATTTCACATGTGTCGGCAGACTTCTGTGCGATCATCCAACGGTGCGTTCGACTGGATTAAAGCAGAGAGGGAAGCGTGCTTGAAAGCACGAATAAAAAAAGGTACGCTTATGGATGCTGGTATTTGCCCATGTGGTTCGAGTATAAAGCATCGAACGCACTTGGTCCTTCGAGATAAGCCACCTTTAGGCTAACACTCTCTATCTATATATTATACTCGATGATAGCATGACGAACAAGTATGGCTAGGCGTGCCGGTGTCACTATGCGATAGCTACCTTCACAAACACACACACACACACACACACACACACACACAGACACAGACAGACACATACCTCAGCATATAAATATAGATCTAAGAATGTATTACGTATCTCGAAGCGATGAGTCGAAGATTGATAGTGGGCGGGGTTGCCAGAGAAGAGAATTGGCGAGGAGGGTAGTCTAAGAGGAGTACCGGTAGAGCGGGAAGCAATCAGCATTTTCCTGAAAGCCAAGTCCCACGGGTGCGTGCATTATTCTCGGGAAAAAGAGCGAAGAGGAATCTTCCGGCCGTGCCACTTATGAGCCCCCGATACCTCGCTTCTCTGATTTCTCTCTTTTCTCTTTTCTTTATCTCTTACCCTCTGACTCACTCTCTTTCTCAGTCTTATCTTCTTGGTAATTACAGCAAAGAATGACCGCAAGACTTTCCCGTTTGTAGGAGGCTTTACTTGCTCCCTCGACGATCTTTCTTCTCTCTTGCTATCCTTCTTAAGATTCCTCGGCTACTAGTCATACTTTCTCAGAGCCAAAGGAATCCAGTGAAAATCTAGGTACAATTAACGATCGGCCTTGATTTTCATCAAGCATTGTATTCAATGAATCCGGCAGGCATCGCATAGAAATGTTGGCATGGAATTCAAAGGTGGTTGAGAGGATATCGTGGAAGTATAAAAGCCATAATCCGATGGTATTCGCGCACGGTATTCTCCTACATGAACTGTCGTCGAAAGGATTTGACAGGCTGGTGTGTTCTTGCGATTGACAGGGTAGCTCGCTCGCAGTTTGATCGAGTGAGTGGGAAATCCAGCGACCTCGTTATCCCGACCTCACCATTCCCACCTCTCTCTTCACCTCCTCACCAATCGGTTCACGCCCTTGTCTATACCAGGACTATGGGTTCATCCACCATATACTCGTATAACCATATACTTCACTACTCTTCTCTCTTCCATTATTGTATATATATATATATATATGTGTGTGTGTGTGTACAACCCCTCTCTTTTTTCCATACGCAATTACTGCTGGTCCAGCTCGAGTATCGTTGGTTCGTTAATAGAAAAATCGTGTATGCTGTCAAGCTCGAGATTTATCTGGAAATGTGTCATTAGCCATAGCCCCTTCATAAACAGAGCCATTCATCTTGTATATGTGAGAACAATGCTTCAAGTAGATGAGAAATGTTGCATTATGTTTGCCTTGATTTTGACAAATGTAATGATCGTTGATATTCTGAGAGAATAGTGGAAGGATTGTATTTGATCCAGTAGGGTGAAGTTAGTTTCTAGTTTGAGAAGCAATTAGTAGAGAAGACGAGGGAAGGATATAGCAGTGATGCTCTGTCAAGCAATGAATGGCTTAATGGTATCTTTGAGATAAGTTTGGCAAGGTTCTCTATTTTGCTTCGTATAGATAGACTGGGATTGACAATTAGTAGCGCGAGAGATCTTAGACTGTAATCAAGTGTCTCTACCGTTCTGCTTGGGTCGGCTAAGAGAACCCGTGCTAACTGGATTGTGTTGGAAGCTTCGTCGAACACAAGGATACGCGTCGTTCCTCTTCTCAATTCCCTCTCTTCAAGTCTCGTGAGCTTGAAACCTCTGCTTTAACTTATCTCAACAATCTATCGTGTACACAATCGAGCAAGCATATTAACTGTATTGTGTTGGCAGTTAAGAGAGAACTGTCTATCTTGTATGAGAAGTTAGAGAAGCATAGATGAAAGTGCGAGGGTAGCAAGGGAAATGAAGGTGAATGGGTGGGCGCCGCCTTGTCAGAGGGGGAGCGTTTAAAGGCAAACTGTTGCTTCCACCTTCAACAAGTAGACTGATCGTGAATCTCCTTGCTTTTCCAAGGGAAATACGAGCAATGTCTCGTACACGGATGCTTGTCGTTTAACTTCATTTCTCTGGTATCATTGATACCAATGCTCAGCGTTCATTACACTTAATAGACCAGTGACCCGTTAAATTAACGCGACGTATCACACACGTGATTACACTTCCTTTGAGTCTTGGCGAGTCAAGAGAATTCGTAGGATGAAATGCACTCGTGTTAATATAAGTGATCGGATTTTTTTAATGAAATCAAAATTGATATATAATACTATTGTAATTTCACCGACCTTCGTTCGTGGTTAATTGATGATGTTAGGCGAAGTGTTCGTAAAATTGGCAAGTATTCCACGAGAGGCTCGAGCGAGTACTAATAAATCAGTGCACTGTTTCTAGTATAAACACGCGTTGAATAAATATTGACGATCAGAAATCGTCTGAAGAACCTTGAGAATATTACGAGACTCGAAAGACAGTACGCGGAAAGTCGAGCGTAACACACATGAAACTAGAAGAGAAAAATATATAACGACAAAGGATTGTTTCTCGTAAATTCCAATCACGATTTTTTACAAGAGTCGTCAATTTGAATAGGACCTTTATTTCTTGGACAGAAGAGACATTGCTTTCCTGGCTTGCGTCGAAGAAAACAGTGAAAATGGAAATACGAGAAGGGCGACGATGTCTGTGAATATCGGGTGCGATTGGATGCAAGCGGGGACACTGCCAATGAAATTACAGCTTTCTATGCCGTTTAAATGAATTTACGAGTGCTCCTAGCACTCCGACCAAAAGGATCGACTATATACGAGCATCCCTTTCACTACGACTTCATTTTCCTTGCTTTCTCTTCATCCTTTCTATTCAAATCATGTTGATATTTATCTTATCAATCGCTTTCATTTCATCTTAAAGTTCTTCCTGTTTGAAAGAGGCCATCATCGTGTCGATGTGAAAGTAGTTGGCTCGTCGAAGGGTTGAAAGGTTGAAAGGGAAGGGTTGTTGGAAAAGGGAGCAAAGACCAGGAAAGGCCGAGGGTATATCGTTGGCGAAAAGGGCGGGGGAGAAGGGAAATAGGGGAGGAGTTGGTGGGTGGTTGTACAGAGTACTGGGCTGCTCGGTTACCGAGCTCGGCGATCGGGTAATCGCATTACAGCAGGTAATTACCGAGCCACTCGCAGTGCTACGGCAGAGCTTGCAGCTCTCGCAAAGTACCGGACAGGGTTATGCAGATTGCTTTATAACCTTGTTACTGATCACTCTATTAACCTCACTAGCTCGCCACCGAAGAACATTCCTTCCACCTAGGCCGAACCAGTGCCACAGAAAGAGAAGAGACAGCATCATCACTCTGCTGAGACATAGAGCGAGAAGGAATATCTCTTTAAAGTCTCGATGGCAGAAGCTAGTCGTTGACATTATTAGTAACAGTGCCAACTGAAATAGTCTTCGATTGCTACTACAACTAATAAATATATCTTCATGAATAAATCAAGATTTTAATGTTTAATTCCTACTTCCTAATCGAATTCTTAATTGATCGAATTCAATTAATTTATTAAGGGGGGGGAAAAAAAAAGGGGGGAGGATCTATAAGTTGCGAGATATTATCTATTTCGAGTTGAGCTGCGGGCACATTTATTTATAGGGTTCCTTTGTCCCTTCGGCGAGAGACCCCGCCTCTTGTCTCAGCCAACTTCCTTCCCCCCAACTCTCTTCTATGCTGGACTACTCTCCCTTTAACGGAAATTCTGCGACTGACACGTGGAAATGAGAGTACCGTCTCAAGCCGTTTCAACCAGTCAAACGTAGGATGTGGTAGGTTTCAACTATCATCGCGATCAGGAAGACCTCAGTTACGCGGAGATCAGTGGTCGACCTCATTTACATGATTCTCAGCTTCTCTACTCAGAGATCGAGATAAGAACACCAATTTTACATGCTTTCATCGCTTCACAATAACATACACATAATAACCATCGTACCAAAGATACGCGGAGGAACATCAACACTTTGTAAACCAGTCATTTTATACAAGAATTAAATCCCTTGACTTTCTATTCTCATACAATAATAAACAGTTATTACATTTATTAATACTTGGACATAAAATATAGAATAAATTGCATATGTCCTAAGTATTACATTAAAATAATATACTTATGAAAAAAGGGATGCCAAGTGAAGTATAAATGTAACTTTACTTACCAAACACGGAGAAAGAGATTGGAACGGCTTGGCGGAAGTGGCGGGGTGAATCAGCGAGCCGGATGTTACGCTGGTGAACGGCTTGGGCCCTTGGAGGAGCGGTGGGCGGGCAAGGGTGGTATTCGGTTATTGGGCTGATTGGTATCCCGGACGTGAAGAAGTTGCCGTGCTCCCTGGTGGAAGCGCCGCTGCCGATTGAGGGCGATCACGCCGATAAGGGTGCATCTCACCCCGATATTGCCGCGGCACGAAGCCGTCGCTCTCTCTGCCCGCCGTCGTCCGCGTCTCCGGCGCTTCTTCGCAGTCTTCATCCTGATCGGAAGAGGATCCGGGGACCCCCGGTGGACAAGGCGCATGCCCTCCCGTTCGTTCTCCCCCAACCTTTTGCAACCCCATTGCAACCCCCACTTCTTCGACATCCAACATTTCTCTTCTCCTGGACCACGCATCCACCCAACCACCACCTATCCAACTATCCTATCCCTACTCTTTCACCCTGGCGAACCAACCGGTCCTAGTTGCATCCATAAACCCCCCCCCCCCCTCCACTTCTATCATTCGAGAGAATACACCCTTTCGTTATCAATAACGACATAGCCGAGATGTGATTGGCACCCTGGATTACCACTCTACAGTTAGAACGTTCTAATAAATGATCTGTTAATCTTGAAATGTACTCCGATCAATCGATTAATCACTCTTGATAGGAAGATCTTGGGAGAGAATAATAGGGGATGAATGAAGTATTTTGTTTTATTTGAGTAATGATAGAATTATCAGATTTTTCGATAGAAAGATGGGTAGATTATTAGGATTGGTAATGGAAGATAGGGATGAATGGGGTGCAAGTATGATTAGAATTACGATGCTTAGTGGTAGAGTATTGCGGGGACTTAGGATGAAGAGAATATGCCTTCTCCGAGACGAAAAGGTATGCGAAGACTTCGAGGAATTCTCGATATGAGCATTTCGGTAGCTGAGCCGCCTTTATTAAAGCGGCTTTTATCACGCCACAGAAATGGACTCGTCGTCATCGTCGTGCCAGAAGCTTCACGCGCTAGGCAGACTTCCCGTGAGAATTTTGAGAGGACGAACGATCGATAAGCAATGATACGTGCCTAGCCGTGGACGAAGAGAGAGAGAGAGAGAGTTGTACTTGGAGAGAGGATCCTTGGAATCCTTAGTATAAATGGGGTCGAATGGGGAAGAATGGGCCAAGCAGAAATCAATTGTCTATTGGGTAGAATTCAAAGAGTAAATGAAAAGGATGAGTGTGAAAGAATTCATACTTATATTTATAGATCAGATTTAATATTCAATGTTTTATGTTAGTATATGTTTCTAAGGATATGATAGAAGAATTTCAAGAGTTTCTCGCATCGGTCGCTTGAAAGGAACTAATGAAAAAGTCAGCAAGACATTTGACACAAAGTGGAAAGGAAGGATAAGGGTACCGCATGTTTAGCTCATCTGGTGAATCCAGTGTGCCCTGTTACCACCTGTGGAGTCGAACGAGAAAGCAATATAGAAATTCCAGGATGGAAGCGAACTCGCTCACTTGTTGATTTTAGGAAACTCCAGGGAAAACACACGAGGTGCAACTTGTTGCTAAACGAGCAATCGTTGACTTTTGTAATGCTTCTATTGTTCAAATCAACTAGAAACTAACTCTGCTTTACTGATTCGAACTAGAAGATCTTGTACCATTGTTCTCTCATTATCTCCACTTGTCACTCGAGTGAGAAACTTGCCTTGTTTTCGGTTGGAAACTCTGCTGACAACATCTGGGAAAGTCTGTTCATCTTGCAGGCTCATCTTCGCCGATGAATAGCCTGTGAAAAAAGTTCTCTGCGCCAAATCTGACCTGACTACCACTCAGGTTTCACTATCCACTTTCCAGGCTAGCAGGACAAAGTGGTCGCTTTTCGAACAGCCACACTCACCAATTAGAGGGACGAGCCGCGTGTCAAAGTGGGTCACTCTGCATTACAAGTAATTAACTAAAATGTGTAGAATTAGAGGATGACAAAATTCGGAAATGTTTTCACACAACTTGAACAAAGTTAGTTTCCGAGAGCTTTAAATATAGAGAAAAAAAACCCCCTTGTGTCCTTTATACCTGAAATGGTTGAGAAACAACAAGGTCAATGAGTAGCAAATGAAAAAAGAATTCTTCCTCTTTGAATCATTAAATCGGACTTGTTAGGATCATCGAATGGTTGGATAAGATTTACGCTGTATTCTTGAAAATCGCGATGGTTCTTTCTATCGTAGAGGTCTTTCGCATTGGTGAGGCTATCTACTCGTACTCGAGTTGTGTGTATGCCGACTGGCGGTCTCCCTCTTTTTCGCAAGTCGAGCTCTTCGTTCATCGGGACGCGAAGGGCTGTCCTCGCCAGATGCTCCTCTTACCCGGTACCTACCTATCTCCTGTAATTAATTCCAGGGAGACGAAGTAGAGGGGGGTGGGGGGGGTTGAATCGTGCCGAAGATTGCCTCTGGAAGCGTCGCTCTCTACGTACTACTTACCTTTACCTCGGCTGGATGCCCTTCTCCCTCGATCGCCCTTCATTCCTTCGACTTCTCTTCCCTTTCCCCGATCGTCATTACTCCAAGCCGAGCAATGAAATCATCGGATACCCAACGCAATTGCGTTTTAATCAGTCGAGAGTATCTTAGTCTTCCAAGCTAATAAGAATCGAAGAGGTGTGACGTGGCATGATTATTCAAGATTCGATGAAACCAAGACAACTCGAAGTGAACAGTGAACGTTGGAAGATCACAGTGATATCAATGTATATGAAGAAAAAGTATCTTGCCAGCTGGGGGATGTGAAATGCGGGCAAAGCTCGGCGGTTCGTGACGAGCGGATAGAGCAAGATTACAGGGGAACTCACTTATCCAGTAATTGCCGAAGAGTTGGAGTCGATGTCAGTGTTGGTGTCGGGGATTCCGGCCGCGTGACTCAGCATCTCCCTCAATTCTACTGGATCAACTCTATCTACGATTCTTTTCTTATATTGCATTTCTTATAGTAGAATTTATATTTTGTATTAAAGATTTTTATTAGTGATTTTATTATATCGATTTGATATTAATAAATAGTAAGTCGATCTAAGTGTTTCGCTCTCAATCACGCGACCCTTCAAGAAGCCTACTACAGTGCAGTAGATCTTAGGGAGAAAAATCGCCAGGATTCCAGAAGCATTGCTACGAAGCTAACTCCGAGTAAGAACGGTGGGTGTCCTCATGAAAGGCAATGAGAGCCGATCGTCTAGTCCTTGCCACACCAACAAAGGTGGCGTCCACGTTTATGGCTCTAGTCGTTTATTTACCGCGATGCCCACCCCTCGATCTTCCCCTACACACGCTCTTTCTCTCACGTGTCTAGTCGAGTGTGTGCGAATCCCATTCATCTCTTTTACACACTCCCCTACATCTTCGCATACTCGAACGATCCTGAAAAACATAGAGTGCTGTGATACGTCAGACTGTCTGCGAGAAAAAAAGCTTCCATTTAGTACTTCTAATATTCCAAGGTAGAGAGATTTATACTTGTTGCTTGTCAGAGTCTTAGGACGAAGGAAGAATTCGAACGTGCTCATCGATAGCGAGGCCAATTGTTCAAGGACGATCGAGCACAATGTTCTAACAAGGACTTCCTTTTCGAAGAAACGTGGCTTCTCTTGTCTTAGCTAATATTCAAAAGGGATGAACAGGCGGGAACTTGATTCTTTCGAAATCTCTGGTTTTCTGATAGGAAATCACACGTCTGCCAGAGTTGGTTAGTGGAAATGTCTAGAAGGAATAGAGTGGTGGATGGACGAAGGAATGTGAGGGTGCTCCGAAAGAGGAAAGAAAATGATCGATGTCGGATTGGTGCTAGCCGCTACACCGAAATCCTTTTCTCTCTGGCGTTTTACTCGGCTTATTCTCCGGTTGGAGTAACGCTCGCCCCCTATTTCTCACTGATATAGTAAAGCTCCGAGAAGAGAAGAGTGGCAGTGAATTTAGAGGGTGGCGAAATCAACTGCCTCGTCGAAAAGTGGAAGTTAAAGATATCTGTCAAATTAATTGAGAAGACAATGAAGAAGTGCAATCTGTTCTAAAAACTATAAGACTTATAATTCTTTCAATACCCATTTTCCAGAGCTTCCATTTTAATACAACATAATTTATACCTGTATTTCTATTCAGTCTAACTTCGATACAAAATCTCTTGTACCAGCATCCCTAGGATGATCAACGGGGATAAAATGATCGTATTGCGGATTGAAGGTTCGAGCCACCTTGCGGCGAGTTTACCATCAGCAAGCATTTATCGACAACGAGGGGTAAGCATGCGCAACTAGGATATACGAGAACTACCCTCGCAGAGTTGGTATCGCAGAGTGGATAAAGTTGGTTGTTAGGGGCTTTTGGATTGGTGGTTATCGTGAGATGTCAGTGGAATAGGTTGCCTGAGTACGATCACGGGGTTTCTTTCATGGGAGTGAGTGAGTGAGTGAACGATAAAAGGGGGTTTGTGGAAGGGTTGGCGGCGAGGGGATGATTAGAGTGAGGTGGGGTGTGTTCGTCGGGAAGGGCGAAGCCAAGCGCAGTTGGGTGGAGAGGCCGCGCGAACGTTGGCCAAGAAGCGGGTTTATTGAGGACGTCCGCGTTCTAGCGCAACTCTCGACACGATGCATTGCCGCTTTCTACGCGCCTGCATCATCATCCGCCACGGCCTCCTGGGGGATACGTGATCGTCGAAAGAGTGACTTATTCCTCGTGAATCGCGTGGATCCACAAAGCCACGCTGCTGTCAGTTTGTCTCTCTCTCTTTCTTTCCCGATCTCTCTGGCTCGCTCTCCTCGTGGTTGGGCCTGCGTAAGTAAGCTTCTTCAGCATTGAGAAAGAGCGAGCGCCGCACACACCTGGCAGAAAGCACCCTCGGTGCGATTGCACCAAGGACGCGGATAGCAGACCCGATCGATATTAAAGCACCACCGTACTGCCTTCATGCCGTGTTCGACTTTTCCTCTCACACAGCCTTTCTCTCTCTCTCTCTCTCTCTCTCTCTCTCTCTCTCTCTCTCTCTCTCTTTCTCACTGTACCCTTAACTGCCATGTCCTTCTCTGTCTTGCCCTCGTTAGCCTTTCCCTATCAACGCATTTGGCCTATTTTTTACCGCCTTCTCCGGGGTGTCACCCTTTTGGAATCCGGCACTGGCAACCCCCAACCCCTTTACCGTGTGCGATGCTAGTCTACATGCGAGTTTAGTGTTCTGGTGAGGGGCTATCGGCAGCCCCTTTAAGCTGATCGTTTTAATCGGTCGTTGTGCCGACGGCGACGGTCGTTTACACCGCTGGCTGATAGGTGGAGCGGGGTGGCGGCGCGGCGCGGCGCGGCGCGGCGCGACGCGGTGGTGGCGTCGCTGAGTCCTCGCTTCTCTACGATGCTTGAGCTTCCGCAATTCCTGAGCACCGAAGCCTCCTGACCTGTTCTCTCTCTCTCTCTCTCTCTCTCTCTCTCTCTCTCTCTCATACTTATATCTATCGTGACAGTAATCCCTCCCACTCGACCATTAACTTTCAACCCTTGCTTTGCCCTACCTTGCTCTACCTTGCCAAACTACCCTTAGGGAAAGGCTAACTCTTACAACGCGCCACTTTACGCCAGTGAAAACTTGACTGTTTCAATCTGACATAAGTGTTACGAAACTGTCTGACAACGAATACCTGTTTCCCCTTTGGTCAATTTTTCTTTCACGTATATCTGCATTCCATGCTTTTGTAACGAGACGCGTGCGCGACAGTGTTCATTGACGCGATATTCCAGTGACTAATTAGTCCTTCGACGGCAAGGATTTATCGCTTCACTGATTTCAACGCACACATGAACATGCATACATACACTTGATATTGGACTAGTCCGGTGTTGCGGTCTGCCTAGCACGCAAGCATTAGCTTCCTACCATTCTCGTTTGCCTTGGCGAGATACATTCACATAGAACACGCATATCATAGCAATGTGATTCCGGCAGGTGCGTCTTAAGCAATGCCAAGTGATACCACAATACTACGCGGGTTTTGATTAACAAGCTTCTACCGTGGAATAGATTCGAATCTTTAGAAGTACAAGGTGAGTCACTTGCCTTTTAATTATCCTCTTCGCACTCGACTTCCAATTATTTCCATTACTGGTACAATTTGATATTATAAATAAATGTTAATAAGTGAAAAAGACTCAGTAAATACTCCTTTATATTAAAATTACTCAATGCCGTATAAACATACTATTTTCAACGGCGAGTATCCATTATTGGCGATTCAAAGGCAAATGAATCACCCTGTACATAGAAGCAGTGCTAGGTTGATTGGAAGGTTGGTGTGAATATTTTTGATTCATGAATTCACTGACTCTTGGAATTGAGTAGGTAGTAGTGCGACAGTAGGTGAAATATCGCGGTGGGAACTTGACACGTTTCCATAGGGCAAGCTCGAGCGTTCCAGGTGCGAGTATGGCACTGTGTCTGACTTAGCGCGGGCGCACTCTACTTGCGTTCCCACTCGACATGTTTTTCCCCGGAGATGCCGGTGAGATTGGAATCGTCTGTGCATCTCACTCTTGTTTCCGGCATGGAATTGACTGCGAGCGGCTGTGTCGAGGGTTCGCTTATCACGCACGCCTCGTTCTGCATTAAAGTAGATGCCTGATATTATTATGCGAGCACTGGAAACGTCTCTCTGTGCTTTATACTCGTCGAGTGGAGGCTCTTGTTCCTGCCAGTCTCTATCTCGACTACTAACGTGCGCAACCAGTCACGATTTAAAAGGAAACCAGATCAACTAGAGATACCAAGTTACGATCATGAACTTTATAAAGACCTCTGCCGGTACAAGGCAACTCGTTTCCTCTTGCTCAGCAATCCGATAATCGTTAGGACAATCCTCGAGGATGAATAACGTTCTATTGCATCGAGACAAGTCGAGGCCGCGTGAACCAGCCAAGATCTATCACAGAATCCGTCGATCATCGGACGGAATCTTGCGAGAGATAAGATCAGCTCCGTGGTTATCCAACTATGGTTTCACGCACACTTGAGGATTGAGTGGTTGGTCAAGTTATACCACCACTTGATTACCTTCGTCTACTAAAAACAAAGTATTGACTCGATGAAGAATAACTTTGATGGGATTTATTTAATGAAATGATACTAATAAAACTAGAGAAATTTGAACATAAAAGAGCAAAGGTTTGCAAGATGGATTGTAAGGTTTTGTCGATCTCAAATTCTACTGAGGGAGAAGTTCTCTTGAGATATCTTTGAAGAGAGTAACGAAACGAACACGTAAGCTCGATCGTAGAAGAAGTTGAGTGGCTTATCAGCATCGATGCTATTCTTTCATGCGATACGCCAGCTTTTTAGTCTTGGCCCTTGAATAACTACGTCGAGGGAGAGAACGAGTGACAAGAAGAGCGGAGAGGAGCCCGCGGATATCCGCATTGTTTCGTGGCAGCTTGCATGCCAGCCAGCCAGCCAGCCAGCCAGCCAGCCAGCCAAGTCAGCTGACCTAGATTGGATAGGCAGCTGAACAAAATGGAATATCGGGCCACTCGATGCTCGCCTACGGAAAACCTCTTCTACCCCTGTCACACCCTACCCTTTCTCTCTCTCTCTCTCTCTCTCTCTCTCTCTCTCTCTCTCTCTTTTACTCCCCCGTCAACGTTCTTCTAAGCCCCGGCGACGACAACCAACCTGCAATCGGCTTGATAGGATAAACTCTCGGCGCCGCCGCGCGTACATACGAAATCCGCAATCGGATTTCCTCGATAAATGAAGATTACTTCGACATACGATCGTGTGGCCTCGAGAACCCACGTTATACGAACCCTCAACTCGATAATATCTACCCTCGTACAAACTAATGGAAACGATGATTTTTTTGCTTACTTTAATTAATTATGAGTATAAAAGTAGTATGAAATTTTGTGATTAATAGATAGGCAGGATTGTTTATATTAATTTGTAGATAGATCAAAGTCTGGGTAGGTAATGTGAGAAGTGAATTCAAGCCCTAGAAGTGTGCGGTTGCAGGAGGAGGCATTCCATGTTATCGTTGAAGGGAAGAGAAACGAAAGGGAGAGAACGACGGAAACGGAAGCGGTAGTTGTGTGCGATGGATGCAGTAGCGAACGAGTGACTTAGGATGAAGATAAGACACGTTCTTCAAGAGATGGGAGAGGATTTGTCGAGGAAGGCATAGTAGGAGTTGAAACGAGTGAGAGAACGAATGAGTGGGAAAAGGGAAGCTGTGGAAGACAGGAAATAGACTGGTACCAGGAGAAGATCGGTGGCCAATCGTTCGAAGGTCCGCGAAGCACGTGTTGGTAGTCACGTGAGCGACGAACTAGAGGCGCGAAGCAGAGGCGTCGGTGTCGGCGGTCGTCGTCGTCGTCGTCGTCGTCGTCGCGAGAGAACGACGCGGCGAGTCAGTCGCGACGGAGGCGTTTCGCGAGATTCGCTCTCATACGCGTTCGCACGTGCATCTTCCTTATAAACCAGTTCCTCTTCTTCAATCGGTGCTTCTTTTATTTGTTTCTTTTATTCTCATACGATAACCGCTAAGATAACCGCGGATTATTACGATCAGGATTTCTTTATATCCGAAGAATATTTCCTTCGGGAAATGTGATCACCGTCAGAGGTAGAAGATTGTTCCGGGAGAGAAGAGAGTGAAGAAAGAGAGAGAGAGAGAGTGATTCGACGAAGCGTGCCAAATTAACAACGTGCGCTTACTCATCGGATCGACCAAGGTACGCGAGAGATGCGTGGACCCCGGGAATTACCAGCTGCTCATTCGCCACAAAAAAACAAAAAAAGATCGCAATGCCTCTTATTTCGAGGGTTGAAAAACACACCCATGAAAAAGAGACTTGTGATTATATATTACTAATATGATGGATGAAATTGTATTAAGTTCGACGAAGTATCACAAAAGATAGAAAGAGAGAAATATATCTCAGTCTCGTTTCAAACGGTACACGACTCGTTCTCCTCTGTTCGAGTCGAACTAAAAATAATTCGAGTGTATGGGAACGGTCTTTCGTGCAACGTGTACCCGAAAAAAAGTCGTCTTCCAACCAACACGATCCTCTTCAGTCGTGCTCCGAAAATATGACTTGACGCGCGCGCGCGCGCGATACCTTCCGGAGCCGATGTTTCCTCGCGCCTCGTTTATCACAAGCGTCACGGAGCTTGGTCGTTCAACGGATTTGACAAAAGGAAAACTTTGATGAAAGCAACGAGAGGCGAGTTTAAATAAACTGAAGAAATTAGTTGAGAAATAGTGGAAGAACAGATTGGACAAAAGCTTTGACACGAAACGGAATGGGAAGGCGGAAAGTTAATGGTTATATCGCGCGGCCCACTCTCAACATCACTCGGCTACTTCCCGGTTAAAATGACCGACCGATTTCTTAATTAACCTTGTCCATTTGCGACGTTGATTCGCTAGGCTCTCGACTCTAGTACGTATGTGGGGGCTCTTGACCTTCGACCACGTTTGACGTCCTCTCTCTCTCTCTCTCTCTCTCTCTCTCTCTCTCTCTCTCTCTCTCTCTCTCTCTCTCTCTCTCCCTATCCTCTCTACTAGCTTGTTCTGACAGCTTCGCACTGATTCTTCATTGCACTGATTCTCTTACCATTCAATGTCTACTCTTCTTATTTCTCTCTCCAAATATCTGCATACTACCAAAGTATTATCTGTTTACCGTGAGATCGTCGACACGATTGCTCGACGATCCACCGAATTTTCCATGGCCCGCGTTGCTCCACTTTCAGGCATCTGTTTCTACTCACGGTGATAAGTCCGTTTATACATATAGGAAATTCGATCCAAAGATATACAAGGAAGGCTTGTAATGATTTCGTTTACGCCCCTTGATAATATACTTTTTCCAAAGCTAACAGAATTTCTCTTATTTCCTCTGTTAATTAATCGCTAGGCAACTTGCCATTAAATCTTCTTATCGCACCAGCCATTCCAGCAGTGCACTCGGTAATTATAGCGGTCAGGATTACGGGTTCCGTTTAGAGAAGAGGATTGCGCCAGGATAATTAACGGCGAACTAGCCGGTGACACAGAAATTCCCAAGCAAGTCATTGCGGACTTTTTTTTATGGCTAGCTTCTCGTTGTGTAATAATCGTGGACTCGGCGCTTGGGTTGGTCTGCCCACTGGGAATATACTACTTGCAGTGCAGTGCAGGGTTCGCAGTGTCCAAGCAATCAATAACGATCGGGTGGACGTTCGAGCGTGATATAGCTCAGCCAACTGGATTCGGAGGCTGCTTTCAACTTAGTAAAACATCGATTGTGTCCACCGATCAGGAAAGTCATAAGAAAGAAAAGTGCTAGTGGTTCCTCTCTTTCTCTCTTTCGAAGAGAACGCGCGATTGATCAGCCGAAACTCCGCAGAGAGAAAACAGTGTGGGATGTTAGACGTTGCGCGGTACGTTGTGTGGGGGATGCTGAAAGGTGGTGCTCCAGAACGGAGAGGAGTAGTAGTAGCCCTATTGTACTCCGGCGGGCAATCTTTTGTCAGGCGGTACTCGTCTCTTCTTGGCCCCTCGAGTTGCTTGCCGCTTCTACCTTTCAAGGCGCCTCTGCCACTCGCTCGCTTACTCACTTGCTCATCGTGCCAATTAATTGGCGTACCGAGGAGATTCTGATCGGCTCCACTCTATCTCGCGCGTGCCTTCTCCGCACTTCTCCTAGTCGCACTCTCTCTTTCTCTCTTTCTTCAAGTGGTCCAACTGCTCTTTTCACAGGCGCCGAAATCGCTCAGTCGAATTCAGGACGCGTCGACCACTTCATATGCATATATTCGCGACGCCTCTCCACGTATGCGCTCTTCTCTTTTCAACATGTGTGTGTGTGTACTTCTTCGTCTAGCAAGATATTCTCTGGCGCGTGTGTTACGTCAGGCCGTCTTGCCGAGGAGTCGTGCCGTCGCATAACTTTTATATTCCCTGGATCACTCAACTATTCTCGAGGTTTTCACAAGCAGCAATTCCAATTTATCAGCGGATGTACCTGTCACACAGGATACGAAGGAAGCTGCGCGTATCTCGACAACTGACAGCTCGAAACTTAAACTCGAGCTTGGTTGGGCAGAGAGTAAAGAAAGAAGGCTAATAGATCGAACGATCCATGAAATGAGGATTTGTACCAAACGTACGATCTATGAAAGCGAACAGAAGCTGTGAAGAGAGTGAAATAGAAAATTATTGATGACACTGATGAAATTGGAGAATGATTGCTTGATGCTCATCGATTTCATTGTTCTCAATGATCGACACGTCTTATATTTAGCAATGAGTTTCACTTTTCTTACCGAGTCACGCGACCGACACTAAAATAACGTAATATAGTATAATGTGAGATTGCGAGCGGATAAACAAAGCAAACTTTAGTGGTGATGTATAAAAAAGTTAAAGGGGAGATGCGTGCACGATAGACCCACTCTCACCTGTGCGGTAGGCTGTTATCAAGGGCACTTTATCACCGTTTGAAGGAACAGTCTAAGCGCGCGGAAATAATGCTTGCTCGCCACGCATGGCGATGAGAAGTGCCGGTGTTGTATTCGCAGCGGTGATGTTAATTTGCGAAAGGTCAAACGATCGGAACGAGCGATTCCTCTGGGAAACGAGATATTGGAGTTTGCCAAATGACCGACTAGAATATGCTTGCACGATCGACGAGCGGTTAAAGTGTGACACTATCATCCTTGTCAATTGTCTTTTCCCCTGTGGCGACGGAAAGTCAACGTTTACGAGTAGATCTATAAATTTGTCGGGCAGAATAACAAGCTGAAATTCTAAGCGACGATGTATCGCGTGTTACTCCATTTACAATACTAGCACTAGCAGTCATTTCTTATCTCTAAAAAGCAGTACTAGGGCTTGAATTTATTTATAAATGAAATTAAGCGAAACGGATAAGATAAGAATTTTCTCTAGCACGGATAAGATAACAAGTTTTTCCATATCTTGTGTTACAGATTTCGTGAAAATGGAGGACTATCCATCGCCTCGATTCTCAGACGCTAGGTAAGTACATACACGATGGATTACCAAGGTTTCTACAAATACTAAAACCCAATCCTTAACAAATTCAAACTACACCAATCAAAAGAACGAAGAATGCATGAAAAGGTTACGCGACAAATCCACAATTGTTGCGGTTACAAACAGACATTCGCGAGTATATAAAAAATTGAAAGGCAAGGTTGCTATTAAAAAATCGACTAACGATTTTATTGGGGCATCGTGCGAATCTAAGTGCAACCGTGCGCTTCGCTGTCGTTTATACATGCTCGTGTACGATCGCGTTCAACGATAAGCACTCGAAGTGCGCACAGTGGCAGTAACGTGAATTCGCAGCCAGTTGCCAGGACAGAATCGAGGATGAGTGTTATAGTGAAATTGTTCAATGTATTATTAGTATTAATGAAACTAATTTCAGATCGTCTAGCTAGACATATTAAGATGAGTGGTGAGTAAGACAGCAGCAATGAGAGACAACCACCGGGTGAGATGGGTGAAACTGAACGCGCGAGCTTTTCCAGGAGTGACGGTAGTCGGCTCAGGAAGATCGAGCCGAGGAACTTTGCTCAGGACACTTGTCCTAGTATTCCTGGCAACGTTCCTGTGGCTCCAGCTTCACGTGATCAGTTTGACCGGGCAGGAAGGTTCCAGTCAAGCTTCGCCCAATGAGACTCTGTTCGCTCTTGTACCTCAAGAATTACATAGGTAGAACTACTAATATCCATGGAAAAGTCTTATATATATATTTCGATAAGCGTACATTACTTATACAGAATTCATTATAGGTTTCTAAAAGAGCGAAGAAATGGCTCGTCACTTACGACAAACGCTACTGCCGAGCAACTAACTGACTTTGAAATCACAGAAATTCGTCGTAACATCGAACGAGTGAATGCTGAACAGAGAGTTTATAATGAGGAAGCGTTTGGTCCACTCGCACCAGACGCTCCTATTATAGTGGTGCAGGTACATGCAAGACTCACGTATTTAAGACATCTTATTGTGTCATTGGCACAAGCAAAAGGGATCGAGCAAGCTCTACTCGTCTTCAGTCATGATGTTTGGCATCCGGATATTAACTATCTTGTGCAGAGTGTTGACTTCTGCCGTGTCATGCAGATATTTTACCCTCACAGTATACAAACTCATCCACGAACTTTCCCTGGCGAGGATCCCAATGATTGTCCACGAAATATTCGTAAAGAACAGTGAGTGATTCTCTTTCTTATTTATTTAGGTATCAGAGTAGTGTTTAGTTTTCTAATCATACTTTTCAGAGCACTCAATCTCAAATGTATCAACGCTAAGCATCCTGACTTGTACGGTCACTACAGGGAAGCAAAATTTACGCAGACAAAACACCATTGGTGGTGGAAAGCAAACCGTGTATTTGACCGATTGAATATTACAAGAAATCATACAGGAATGGTTTTGTTCCTCGAAGAGGATCATTATGTTGCCGAGGATTTTCTGCACGTGCTTCGATTGATGGAGCGCACTTGCAAGCATAGTTGCGAAAGGTGCAACGTCCTATCATTGGGCACTTATCTCAAGACTTACAACTACTTCGCGGACTTCAGTCGCAAGGTAAGAAATGGATCATTGATAAGAAAGGGAGCGGCTATTATACGGAGATCGTAATGATTCCGGGACCCGAGCGGTCGAGCGATAGATCGACTGAGTCCTTTAGGCAATCCGTTGGGAAGAATCGCGAATGATATGCTAGCAAACCATCCCTGTACCGAGAAATAGGCGACCTAGAAATGAGAGAATGATAGAAGTGACTCGAAAGTGTATAGGTTTGGCTCAGGGAGAAGGCGCTCGGCCGCGCGCGATGCGCCCTTCGAGAACCGGAGGATATTCCTTCTTCATGTCACTGTGAATGTCTCTCTGTGTCGATGTTTCACGCACGCCCCATCCGTTAGTTCCTTGGCGCCAACAGTGCCCTGCAGAAGGAGCTTTTACGCGGCTTAAAGAAGCGTGAGAGTTCGCCGGTGCGAGGACGAAGCGCCGCTGGGAGAAGCGCCGAGGGTGGCGGCGGAGGCGGCGTCGGCGTCGGCGTCGGCGGACTTGGTATTGGTACCGGGAACATCAACGGCGCTGATCCTGCTTCCGGCTTCGCCTCTGCATCCGTCTCCGCGATCGCATCCGCACTCGCGGCCACCGGCACTGCCACCGCCATCGCCACAGCCACTGGCACAGGCACCGAAACCGTCACAGCAACCGCAACCGGACCGCCCCCACACCGGCGACCACAATCAGCCCCACCGGCCCAACCTGCTCCCGCATGGGCTTTCCAACTACTGCCCAGTCTCTACAATCATTATCAAAAGGTCTCCGTGATCTTTACTCATCATCGGATCTACCACACACAAACACAATCTCGCACCAATCATCCTTTTTCAACCCTTAAACAAGCGCACTATTCCATCTGTCGCTCTTAATCAATCATAATCGTCTTCTAATTCTCATCTATCATATATCTCATGTAATCCCTTCGCGCGATAGTCTTCCATTGGAAGAATAGAAATACCTTTGCCTGCCACCTGATCATTGGCAGACCCACCCAGACAAAGCGAACTTGATCCAATTAAACGCGTCCAAAGATCCCTTGCGATTATCGGGACACGGATGTTAAGTGCGACTGTAGAGCGAGTTTTTGGTGCGCAACACGACACGATATTGGTGTTGAGCCCGTTTTCAAAGGAATATCAAAGAATTCTGTTTGATTTTTACTACAGGCCGAAGTCATCCCGTGGATCTCCAGTAAGCATAATATGGGAATGGCATTCAATCGTGTCACTTGGAACAAGTTGAGAAAGTGTGCTGCACAGTTCTGCTCTTATGATGATTACAATTGGGATTGGAGTCTCCAACATATTGCGCAGACTTGTCTACCACCAAGCAAAGGTGCAGGAGCAGCACCTCGAATAGAATCCGGTCTAATCACTATGATGATGAGAGCACCTCGAGTCTTTCATATTGGAGAATGGTAAGTATCTGAAATTGAAAAATGTATCAATAAGAAAAATTCTCTCTTTACTAAAAGTATATGCGAAATTTAGCGGAGTTCATCATAAGAAGACAAACTGCGAATCAACGACAGTGATAGCAAAAGTGCAGAACGTCTTGAAGGCTGCTCGAAATCATCTTTTCCCATCGCAGCTTACATTGACTGTTGCTAGTTCTGCAAAGAAGACAAAATTAAGGAAAGGCAATGGAGGCTGGGGAGATATCAGAGACCATCGTCTCTGTTGGAACATCACTGTTTTCCCGGACTTCTCATTGCCTTGAACTTTAAGTTCCTTTAACTCTACGAGGAAGTCTGTGGATAGCTAAAAGGATGCCATTGAGGAAGAATACGAGTGCTTGACTCGGAATGGTTGGACCATTTGTTTGTTTGTTTTTTTTTTTTGGTAAAGAAGATAAAAGATAGAAGTGAAATAGTCCAAGTACTATGAATAACTTATTGATCATGATTGAGATCGCGACACTCTCGCAACTGTACTTAGGTTCACATGTCTGTCGCGTAAGTCTTCCTCCAAGAGGAAGGCGAACTTTGTCCGGGTAACTGGACTTATATTCAAGTGATATAACGAACATTATGGAACGCGCGGTAACGGTGCGTTCGCATGCACCTGTTGATTTCTAGTCACTGCGTCCAAGAAGATGCTGCAGGATGTAGGTGTTTTTATTATTGGCTCGTAGGTAGCGAGAGCTCCTAACAGCGAAGTCCTCCTGAAACCGGAATCCCTGTTTCTCGAGGCTACGCCAGTCCGAAGTCTCGCGAGACCTACATACATTTTATATTTATAACGATGTCAACGAAAATAAACGAAACCACGTTAAGTCTATGCCCGATACGTACTTTTCCTATCACCTTACATGGCTTCACATTCTAATATGGAAAACGGGAGCAAGGATGAGAATAATGACTTATCTTGTGAAGAAATTCACACGTGCGCTGAATGTGTACACATAAGTTTCAAAGACGATGCCTCAATTTTATTCGTTCAGGTATATAAAAGGTAAAACTAACTGCTGCTATTTGGGTGACTGAGGCACAAATGTATGTAGAAATATCTTAGAATCCTAAGAGTTTATGGTAAGCTGGAACATTATCGTCGTATTCGGCTAAGAAATAATTCGCAGCTATTGGACCTTCTAAGTTATACTTTTCGGCAAACTTCTTTACGGAGAACCTTCTGCGCAATGCACCATCTCTGCTACCCAATCTTCTCTCGTCGAAAGTGATCGAGCCTTGGTTCTGTTTGTACACGAGAAAAACGTAGCGATGTTTTCCACTATTCTTAGGCGGCGCCGGTCCTACATACTCAGCAAGTACCTCACCCTTAGGGACATTTTCCTCAGGTATATTACCAACGATCCAATGACGGAATTCCTTCAGATAGCCCCTGATTGGCACGTCAGGATCTAAAAAGAGGGAAATCGTCTAATAAGACAGTAAAAGAAAAATAATCTAGCGAAGCGACAGAGGCAGCCACAGCTCTTGTGTAAGAAGGAAGGGAAAACGAGTTTTTGAAGCCAGTGAAAGTCCCATCGCGGATAAGGTCAATCATTGAATCCCAAGCAACTCGTTCTTGATGAAATGTTTATGCTTCCGCTCCCTTAATTAACCACAGTATTTTTTCCTTTGCTTTACTGATTCATTATTAGTAAATTTTATGTTTCCTCACCTGTCATTACCAGCGTATAGAGCACTCCGCCTTCGTGGTTGTAATGGATCTCCGGTACTTGGTGTGCCTCGGTCGGCGTCAATTCATTTCCAAACTCGATACTTTTGTTATCGTATTTTATCTATGCAATTCCAAAATATTACAAATTTTCAAAGTTTCTGAATGTTAATTATTAATTAATGGTAGAGTACCTGGATTTTTTCGGTCGGTGCGGTGTCTATAACATCGGGCGTGATTTTGGCCTTTGCCAAATCCGATGGCACGTCCGCTCGTGCAAGTGAGCACAAGCAAAGAATTCCATAAAGGAAAACTGTTAGAAATATTTATTAGTCCATGTATAAGCGTGGATTAACTTTGGATAGAATGAAACACGTACCTGTAGCTGGGTGTTGCATGGTCAACATCGTGAAAGTGAATGCCAATGGGTGAGGGAAGTAGACCCAAGGCATACGGCCGCGAATCCCCACTAATCCGTCCAGTTGTATCAAGGACAATAGATGTCTGGATGTATCAGTGTTCCGTAATATGAACACTTCTTGAATATATGTTATTCCGCCTTATTAACCAATTCTACTACTAGCACGAATTTTATTGATAAATACTGTTAAGGCAAAACTTTTGTCAGTGTCCGTTCCTTTCAAGTCCCGGAAAATGTCGGGAAGTATGAAAAACATGGGAAAAAACACGAAAATGAATGATTCTAGATCGGTTTTCCATATGTTTTCGGCACAATTTCGACATCTCTGCCACTGGTTTAATGTTTTCTTTCCGTTTTGATACTCAAACAATCGAAATATCAAGTGTTCGCCAAAGTCCGAAAACCGTAGAAAAATCTACAATTTTTGAACCACTCTTCCCGACCGTTTTAGGGTCTGGTATTTCGTGCAGAGATTCAGTATTTAACTAGGAAACAGTGATATAAATTCCAGAACCCCAGGTCAAAGTTCATTTTTTGGGCCAAAAATTCGTCAAGGGGTATACCCAGAAAAATTTGCGAAAAAATGAATTTTGAGCTAGGGCTCTGGAATTTATACCACTTCTTCCTTGATGCAAGAAAACATTCCCCACCAATTTTCAGCCCCGGGAAATGTCGGGAAGTATGAAAAACATGGCAAAAACCACGAAAATTAATTTTTCAAGATCCGTTTTCCATGTGTTTTCGGTACAATTCCGGCATTTCTGCCACTGGTTTTATGTTTTCTATCCGTTTTGATACTCCAACAATCGATTTATGAAGTTTCGTCAAAATCCGAGAACCTTCGAAAAATCGAAAATTTGTGAAGGGGTACATATGGAAAAATTTGCGAAAAAATGAATTTTGAGCTAGGGCTCTGGAATTTATATCACTTCTTCCTTGATGCAAGAAGACATTTCCCACCAAATTTCAGCCCCTGAGAAAGTCAGGAAGATTCGAAAACATGGATAAAACCGTCGGAATTACACGAAATTAATTATTCAGGAGACTGTTTCCAAGTGTTTTTGGTACAATTCCAGCATTTCTGCTACTGTTTTTTGATTTGATACAACTACCTTAAGTCAAGAAATAATTACGCAGATTTGTTAGCCATTTGCTGTATTTGTTCATTAGCCGGCGCACTGACCCGCTTAACTTTCACCCTTGACCTAGTGGTGAAAGCAAACCAACTCGAAGTGGGAAACGACGTTTGCGCAGTATTCTAACTTCTCCCCTTCTATAACCTGACACTATCGCATTTCTCATGAAACATTTAAAAACATTAACATTATTTATTAGGCCTGGGAGAAAGGAAAAACGAGAATTATTCATATATAAGAAAATTTACTGTCATACTCGATATGTTATATAACAAAGGTATACCGGGTTCTTTTAATAATAGAGAACATAAGTAAATGGAGCGCTATGACTTAGGCTCCCAGCTGCTTGTACAAAATAGGCACGTAATCGTCGAATTCAGCCTGATACATGTTCCCAGCGATAGGATCACCTAAGTCGTACTTTTTAGCAAAATTCCTGATAGAGAACTTCGCGCGATTGTCGCCGCTTTTGTTGGTCAAGCGATTCTCGTCGAAGGTAAGCTTCTTCGGCTGTTTATACAGGAGGAAAACGTAGCGGTGAAGTCCAGTTCCTTCCGGTGGTCCAGAGCCAATATAATCGGACAGAATCTCTCCTTTGGAGATGTCTGAACCAGGAATGTTTCCAACCAACCAGTGATGCCATTCACGGAATTTAGGCTCTTTGCGGCTGGGAGCGTCAGGATCTGAAACGCAGAATCAGTATCAATTTCGGTTTTTGATTTTATCGAATAGTAAAACTTGACAATACTCACCAGTCATGCAGAGGGTGTAGAAGTTGCTTGCATCGCCAGTCCAGCTGATGGTTGGTGGGTCTTTGACTTGAGTGGGTGTTAAAACCTTGCCAACCTCGACGTTGAGGTTATTGGGATAGGTTACGTTAAGCACATCAGCCGGCACTTTGTCTATAACGTCCGGCACAACGCCGTGTGTCTGCAATGCTTGTGCCATCGAGGAAAGTGATCTGCACTGGACAGTCTTTACTAGAGCAGGTTTGCTCGGAATCAACGAAACTGCAAACGAACAGTGTCAATATTACGTGGACAACTTACAGCTGGTACGTAGTTCTTCGAATGTTCGAGATATTGAATGAAGCCGGCTGGCGAGGAATGCATGGGGGAGGGGAGGGGACAAGGCTGAATGGACGATATTAACCTAAGGAAAATTCCAACAAATAAACGTATGCAAATGCAATCACCGATTGATTTTCGTACTAATTAAGACTAGGAATGTAAGCTTTTCTATTCTGGGATGAGAATAATGTGAGAGTAATATCGGTACAATCGATATTACCTGCTTTGAGCACAAGATTCGCAAGATTCATGATGTTATGTATACGTACTATCTTGCTATGCGATTGCGAAATGGCGTTCCAACCGGAACTGCAAACAAGTACAAATCGCAAGTACGATTCGCAAAGGAGACTGATCTGGCAACCGGCTTTATACAGAAGAGAATTTGCCAGTTCACCGGGGAAATCGTGATTGGCTGGAGCATAGGCACAAGTCCAACCAACTGAGACGAGGAACGCGAAGCCGGTTCTCTCTTGGCAACAAACCACAGTTGCGTACCGGAAGCCACTCGTTGAACATGGTTCCGGACGAAAGAAGGGGTCTTTGAATTATACGAACGAGGGTTTCGTTTCGATCGTTGACATCTGTTACTTCAATTAATTTCAATAAATGTACGTTGTATGACTAGATACTGTAAGCTCATGTTTCTATATGGCAAAGAAAGCCTTCAAAATGAACAGATAGTTTGATGAACTTTAAACATTAATATTAGTTGCTAATTATAATTTAGTGGGAAGGGCAGAAAGTAACTTGTACAGGATGTATACTTGTCATCAGACTTTATATTATACAATACGGCGTATGTAACATAGGATTATTTATAATATAACAACCGTGGAATTTGCACATTCAGAAAACATTTGCATTAATTTTCTCTGTTTAAACGGTCGGCCCTATCACGCACAATACTATACGCTGTTCAAAAATATCCTCTTCTCTCTCTATACATGTATATACTTCTATGTATTTTCCATATGTACGCTAAGACTTTGGCGCTATAGAGTACCTCGTGGAGGTGCTCGTGGTGCGGGTACCATTACCCCCATGGAACAATTTATCGTTTGCCACATGGAGAGTCGCAAAACTGCGAGAGATTCATGGTGACGAGAATGCGTACATGATGGGATGCCCGCCCGAAAAGAAAAACACGTTATAAACGTGAATGATTTTCAACGCGATCCAATCTCTCGCAATTTCTTTCTCTCCCGACGACGAAGCCCCTCTTTACATCCCGACACGTAGAAACGTACTTGGCGTGCCACTTATTGCAATCTCTAAGTTACGGTGTCTTCCTCGCATATCACAGTTTCTGCGTGCGGGACGCTCGAAATACGAATTTTATCCCTCCGTGGGGCACCTATTTACATCTATATACAAACGTTCAATCTCAGTGCGATGAAGCACTACCAGGGAGAAACAACGAGTGTGTGTCATCGCTCTCGCGATTTCGTCCTCGTCATCGTCGTAGTCATCGTGATCGCCGGTTCTTGCGACGAGCCACAGAGTTTAAGCGCTTTTCGTTTCCTTGTACTAGAATTTGTTTACGCGGCTACTTACGAGCTATTTACAAGAGACTCGGGTAAACCAATACCGCGAATCTATAATACTCCAAAATGAATACACATCGCGCGAAATTTTTCCTAGCCGCGACAAATTCGCCCACGGCGTCTTGCTGCACTTTTTGCGCACGCGCGATTAAACGAAAAAGGCAGAACAAATAAAAAGATCTCTTCTCTTACTACATCTATCTCTATCCCTCGTTTACAAAGAGGAATGTACGAAGCTTCAATTGCGCAAAAGCAAAACTTTAGAAACCTAAGCGTTTCAGATTGGTTCTCGTCGTGAGGCTGTTGACCCGAGACTTCTCACCCTGCCAACTTTTGCTCTTGCTTCGGAACTGCCTGAGATCAGCCTCATGATCGGGATGCCTCATCGGTCGGTAGCCTTGTGGTGCACAGAATGTCTTTTGGTCCCTGAAGAACTGCTCGTATCCTCCATGAAGTAGATAAACCTCCGGATAATGAAGCGCTGGGTAATGCTCCTTATTCCTTTGTCGATCAACATTTCTCAAAAAGCGCGATAGATTTGGACCACGTTCCCACGAGAATTCACAATGGAATACCAGAATATTCCTCTTATTTGAATCTGGCTGGATTTGAGGTGTATTCGTAAGAGGATCCAATAGAATTTTCTCTATAAGGTCCTTGCTGTACAAATTCACTGATCCATCGATGTGTCCACCATCGTATTCGTATGGGTATCGGCAATCAACGATCTGATAGGTGTTCACTCGATCGTTAAATTCTCCACGAATGAGGGCAGCCAAAGTTTCAGCGGATATCGACTTGAGATCTTCGTGTTGGCCAACAGCCAATGGCAATACACACTGTTTACTGAAATCACCAGTAAGATCTGTGTCAGTAGTACTGCGATGGATTGCCGACTTGATATGTGCGTGGGCTTCCGTTTCAGAGAAGCTTCGTTGCAACACTGGTTTCGGTGGTGGAGTGGTTTCAATGATTTCCATGAAACTATTCGACCTTCTCGATCTCTTGACTAGCTTTGGACTATCGTCCACTGGTGGTTCAGGTCGTTTAAATGTCCTTACAGGTGAGATATCAAGAACTGAATCGAAGGAAGATGCAGCACTCATTGTTGGCCTTGAATTCTCCTCGAAAGTTAATCGTGCCGTCGACGAACTTGCATTCGGCGATCGGAAAAGGCAGGATCGTACTTTCGATAATGAAGAACCACCACTGCCACCACAACTTTTCCTTGGCCTGTCATTTTGCAGAGAAATGGAACGGCGAAGGCTACCAGAACGTTTTGTCCGAGAGAATTCTGGTGTTGTGTCTCCACTAGCTTCTGGCGAGGCCTCGGGTCCACCGACGATATGACCAGACAGCAATGTTGAGATACCATTTGGAAGTTGTGTCATTTCTTGCAAGGGTTCTAAGTCAATGAGGTCATTGAAACCATCATCCATACTTTCGTAGCCGGACGATAGACTCCGGAAGAGGGAAGGTCTTGCAGTGCGAACACGATTTGGAGAAGAACGTACTGGAGATGCCATAGGACTACGATCCAATGACATTCTTCGTGGAGCAACTGCATGAGGTTCTGCGAAACGAAAGCCATCTCGGCTTGTCTTTTCTTCCCTATCCGGATAACAGGCACCATATCCACTATCTTGACTGTTTGGGTCACAATCCTCCAATGGACAACGTGTTTCCATACTTTTTATACCGGAAATCTGTAACAATAGAAAGTCAACATTAATCCTCAAGATCTCTCAAATCCATTATCACAGCCAGGTGCACTTCGTTAGTAGCGATAACGCGTTGCCGCTTCCGCTGCGACAATCCGATCAAACCATTCAATTTATTTCGTCCACCCCCAATTACGTATTCCGAATCGACGTTTCCTGCCCGAAAGAAAATCAAAACGGAAGCACAGCCAACTGCAGGCAGGCAAATGTGCAAGGTGTCTTTCCTAATTATGGAAAATCCAAGGGGAAATAGATCGACAAGATTTTCTTCGCACCTTGTGACACTGCCTATCTCGATTGGAAATCTTTGAAATGCTAATGGAATAGAAAGAAAGAGCAAGACTTCCACTGTCGAATGTTGATTTGAATAGAGATGCTTACGATGAGTGTTTGAATTATTTGAAATTCACGTTTCCCGATATTTGAGTGAGGTTGATAGTAAAAAATAATGAAACATTAATCAAAAATTACCTTTTGAGGACTGGCGCTGTGTGGGATGCAGAGGACGCTACCGTTCTCCTTGTCCACAGATGGCGAGACGGTCCCCGGACTGGAGAAGCGTCGCGACGCCATCCCGAGAAGTCGGCGCGCCTTTGGTTTTGGTTTTACTGCGCTTTCCGGTGTGCTTCGAATTTTGAAAGCATTTCGAAAAAGGCTGCAACAGAAATGAACCGACAATTAAACAACTGTTCACATAAACTCCAATCATCAACATTTAACACAATATCCCTAACTACAAATGTGCTGTGGTGTCACGAGTGTGATGGTTCTAACCTCCTTATGAAAGCAATACGAGATTTTTCCATAAAAGTTAACTGAAAACTACCAAGTTTACCTATGATAATTATTTCTGAGCCAATCTGGGATAATAACTCAAAAACTAGAAGAAGCGTCACGTTGTCTATCAGCTCGAAAAAGGCAACGCTTGATGGGACACCGAAAGACCGCCAAAATTTTCCGGAGAGAGCTCCGTTCGTCCAAATGGTATTTTTCCTGTCCGCATTATCATCTACTGTTTTGCAATCCACTTTCCCGATCGTTCCACTGATACTCTCATTGATTCGAGCTATTAATTTATCCTTGCGCGTTGCTGGCTTTACTCGAAGGGCGGGAAAAATTGGAGCAAAGGGCAGCAACACCTTTCCAAAGCAAAAGTTGACGCTTTACTGACGAGCATCCACGAGGGTCGTGAGAATTAGACACTAGCGCACTGGGACCCTTGCCCTTCCCCCTTCCATACTTCGAAATACAACGTCCGGCCGGCTTACGGTACTTGGCCACCAGGGCTCGGTCTCAAAAATTCGTCTGCTCTGAAAAATCGGCGGGAGAGCAATAGCCCGTTGCTCTTGTACTAATTTCATCATTATAAGTACGAAAGTAAATTTGTGTCCGATATTCAAAGGCATCTCTAACCGATTACGAAATAGATAATCCATAATCAATAAGGGTAATCGTTCATTTGAATATCTATCAGATTGGGTCATCTCACTTGTGCTCTTGCCGAGCTATTTCTACGTGACACGATTGCACACAGTCTCTCATCGCAAGTACATATAAGGGGGACATTCCACGTTTTCCGTTCATCACACTCTTGGCACACAAGATTCCTATCAAATTGTTGTCAGCTATGGGACAAGTACCTTGTACATTGGCACACTTCACAAGCATCGTTGACTGCTTCCCACAACATGTTTAACGTTGTGGTTGATTGACTGATCGAACGAAATTATAGAAATAGATGGAGAACTAGTTCCAAAGGCTCGGAGAACACAACTTGGACTCTGTTCTAATAGTGACTGGGATATATATCGTCCAGTCAAGGGCTTGTTGTAGCCTTGCTGAACGCAGAACTCTGACTGCCGGCAGCGGCGGGGAGCAGTACTTTTATAAGGGGAGGCGCCGTCTGGCGGGGATAAGGACGACCAATGGGAAGGGCCCGAAGGGCCCGCCTAAAAACGTAAGGGCACACGAGAAGTGGAAGGCGCGGAATCCTCTTTAGGGCTGCCACTGTGGGGGGCCCTTCTCTGCATGTGTACCGCTCTATCCGGTATCCAATATCCCCGATCCACCATCCACCGGCGTGCGGTTTTGCCTGTGCGCGCAAGTGCACCTTCCCCATCCTATGTGCGCGCACACGCACATCCACACACACACACACACACACACACACACACATGACAGTGCCACCGGTTGAACCGCTTGCACTGAATCGGCATTCGCGATTATTATACTTGGCAAAAGAAATTCGCCAATCTTCTATCTCTCCCTTAGCCCTCTCGCTCATCCCCTACCACAACATACCATCTACCATGTACCCCATATAAGCATACCGGATTCGATGTCGAATGACTTGTGCCGCTCGTTTTGCGGAATGATGATGCATGGGACTTTCCGCTTTTGATTTATCTGCAAGCCCTAAAGAGAGGGAAATGGCTGGGAAGACGGAAAGCAAAGGGGGCTATCAAGGGAAACGAGAGAGATCTAAGAAGGTGCCGGGGTTCTCTCGGTCAATTCGTTGGAAAAGAGCGGTTTCTAGGCCGTAAGAGTTCTCTTCATTGAAAGAACCCGCTGCCCCCATAGCTATCTTTCTTATTCCTAGGGTGTTCTCTCTCTCTCTCTCTCTCTTTCTCTCTTCTAGTCCTGGGGATGCACCGACTACACCGAAGGATGCTGCTGCAGCGCTTGGCAGGTACAAGCCGGCCCGTTTTTTCATTCTTCGAATCACAATGCTCCACCTGATCTTCCATGCCGCCCTCGCATTCTTCGAGGATTTTCACACGGCAGGTACACGCTTCTTATTCGGCTTAAGTGTGCAAACGTGTACACTCTTGCACGCCGATCGCTCGTCCGTGCACTACTCAATAGCTCCTCACTCCTTGCGCTTACACTCCATCTTTCGTTCCGGAACGGTAGCAAAAGAGTAATTTCTCAATGATGGGCATCATTTTCCGCGAAATCTCTTAAAACCTGCAAGGAACTTGCTAGAAAGCTCGACTTGGTAGTCGATCAATACGTACCTGCGAGATCGAACTAAGGAATATTGCATAATAATGAAGAATGATTAGAAGACGACTAATTTCTAGTAATAATGGAATGTAAAATTGAGGATAAATGCTCTGAAAAAATATGGATGTTTGTAGATACAATAAAAGGGAGATGCATGGGGGAAAAGTAGGAGGACAGAGATAGAAAGAGAGAGAGAGAGAGAGAGAGAGAGAGAGAGAGAGAGAGAGAGAGAGAGAGAGAGAGAGAGAGAGAGAGAGAGAGAGAGAGAGAGAGAGAGAGAGAGAGTGGACTAGCATGGGGAGACATGGGAGTGCCATGACGATGATGCCAGGGACCGTGTGAATCCCATCGTTTTCTATGGCTTTTAGCTGGATTTAAATCTCCCGACATACCGAGAAACGATATAGAATCAGCGATCGCCTGAAAGGGATTGTTCGCCAAGCGGGTATAACCGGGGCATAAACTTGGGAAGGACACTAGGTTCTTGGTGCTTTCAGTAAGAACGGGTTCTTCGGCAAAAGGGTAGAAATCCGGCGGACGTCCTGCCCGGAGGACCACATAATCGGCTTGTAGATCTATGGTTAATATCGGGTAACTATATCGGGGACACCCTCGCTTTACCGATATTACTCAATAGTGACTTAAAAACAATGAAGAGTAGATCAATAGAGTATAATAAAGATCTATTATGATCCTCGAAGTTGTGTTTGAAACAATGCCGCGCCCAAAAGTTTCGGCTGGCTGGCGTAATATGAAAAGGCAAATGATCGTAACTCGGTCGAGGCAAAGATCCCAAGTTTTCAGGGTAAAGTCACACTTGAGAGAGCCCTTGTAGACGACGAGCTTAGGTAATCCCGAAGGTTGCGCGAAATGACCAATAATTGAGGTGGGCTTCGAGAGAAAACAGGACAAAGCCTGAAGTAACAATAGCTTTAAAATTGGGACGGTCAAGAGACCGAGACCGATCAGAGAGGGATGTCCTTTCCTTTCCTTCGAAAGTCCATATTTTCACACTACGAACAAATAGAGCCCGTAGAGTCGAAGCGAGGGGAGAGATAGCGTGAGATCCGCGATCGATGATGCAAGAGAGAGTGTCCTATAGAGATTTCGATCAATGATTCAAAATGAAGAAGGGTCGATGGCAGCCTGAGAATTCTGCAGGGTCGAAGTAACAAAAACGAATGAACACAAGTAAAAAGAAACGAAAGTGCACGTCCATATATACGAAGGATTCTTAAAGAGTTCTTAAGTAGAAGCTGCAAAGCTTTTTGGCGAGAGTCAACTCTTTTTGGGAGCATTGGCACCCTCCTATGGCGTATAAGGCCCCCTAAGTGCGCCTAACGTACTTATTGACTTATGTCCTTACGGGGCAGGATCAGCTGTCGTTCGACTTAATCGGACCCCTGCGCGACCGACTTCTTTGAACGCGCACGCCAAGGGGTGGTTTCTTCGCGCGACTTATTGTTCCAGAAGGCCGAGAGGGTGTACTCCTACAATGCTGACCCGAGGAGTAAGCCAGCCTAATGAAGTGCGAACGGTCCACCAAGGAGAAGAAGAAGGAGGAAACAAGAGGGGAGAATAAGAGTGAGAGAGAATCTTAGTACAGCAGCCACGAGACAGATTGGGGGATGCTAGAGTGCAGGGTGCGTTGATCTTTAGGACGACGACGGTCCTATGGTGGCCCTGACTCCGTAAGATTATTCGCTATGGGGGTATGGAACGTGCGCGATACCAAGGCGTACAGTGCCCCCTGTATATATGGGGGTAGTTCAGCTGCTTTCTGCCGTGAAAACCAGGGAACTAGGGGTACAGCAGAACCCCTCGGCAACTTCGCAGCTGCCAGATCCGCGCACCTTCCTCTTGCCGCGACACATTGCACTCTCTCTCTCTCTCTCTCTCACCCCTTACACATGCTCCTGTACACCCGTACTTGCTGCTCTCGTACGTTACACCCTTTCATCTATCCGATCATCCTCCACCCCATCACGATCCACCTAACGAGCCTATAAACCCCCCACCCCGATCAATGACCATACCCGATTAAAATCCACGCTTGGACGATGGAGTACAGCCATCCAAAAAAGGGGAACATGCTCTCACCCATAACTACCATCATTCATTGGGAGAAATTGCACTTCTTATCACTTTCGGTAGAACGACGGTTGGCAGTTAATTGGTTCGATTCCAGGAGCTTGGATACTCGGTGAGAACAGACTCTCTCTCTCTCCTCCGGTATGTTTATCGATCTTGGAAACTCGTCTTTGGCGGAGCGAAGAAGTAACGGCCGACGGCGAAGGGAGTACGAAAAGAAAGGAGCCAAGAGAAAGAAGAGAGAGAGAGAGAGAGAGAGAGAGAGAGAGAGAGAGAGAGAAGAGAGAGGGGAGGCTTGAGTCTGCGAGCGCTCGTGTCTCCCTGTGATTTTGATTTTTCTATGAGAAGGAGTGCAGATGGTCGCAACCATTGTGATGCTTGGCGCGTGCCAACCAAGGGTGCCCCCGATGGTGCACCACTAAGTGCATATACGCTCTCTCATCGGCAAAGTGGCTACCCATATATATATATATATATGTGAGAAAGAGAGAGAGAGAGAGACACACCGGGCGCCTATATATGTGTATGGTTACAAGCACACACAGGTAGAAAGAAGCTCTTGGTATCCAAAGGTGAGAGAGAAGATATGCCCGGTGCATATACACGTCACTGTATACGTCCACATGTGGTGCCTCCCATTGAGGAGCGATCCAACGCGAGGAGCCACTTACGTAATACCTGCCACGGGGTTCTCAAATTCCACGAGCAGCCTCTTTTCTTCCCCCCCTTTTCCTGCCGAGCACCTTTAGCCAATGGCCAATCATTAATTAACCATCACGTTTCTTTCTATATCGTGTTTTTCCCCTGATCTAAAACAGCCTGAGCAAAGTCTCGAATGTAAATCGAGGATTCATTAATTGGAGGATAGAAGAACTAAATATAAGGATTCTAGAAGATTGTCGAAATGACGATGGCTCGTCGATCGAGTCGAACCGGGCGACGCATGAATGTTGAAGCAAGGTTATATAGTAAGTAAGGGGAGAGAAGGATCACTGGCGATGATGACCCCGTAACCGTAAAGTCTGGAGACGAGTGAGAGACGAGGCGAGGAGACGGCTTTGCAGCTTCCTAAACGGGATCGTCGTCATCTGTTCCTTCGGGATCCCGGGAGACGACTACGACGACGACACCCTGTCCTCGTTCTCTTGCTATTCTTCGACACGTATGTATGACCCTACCCCGGCCGCAGATGCATCCCAAACTCCCGGGGAGGGCGAAATTCGCAAGGACCAAAAGAGGAGGAGGAAAAAAAAAATCGCCGGGACTCTCTTCTTCTCCCCTTCAACAATCTTCTCTCTCTCTCTCTCTCTCTCTCTCTCTCTCTCTCTCTCTCTCTCTCTCTCTCTCTCTCTCTCTTTTTCTTTATGTGTGAGTAACAGCCGCGGTTGTTTCGACGATAGAGGGAAACGAGGGGTTGCCCCCCCCAAGCCAGAGGAATAATCGTCGACTCCTCCCTTCGGTGAGATCGGCAAAGTCTTGTGGGAAGATCCGTGAAACCAACCTTTTTCCTAATTCGTACAATCAGATATCGATGACTCGTGTCCATCACCTTTGACCAACTTTCCCAAGCCCTTGCTAAACTCTCACGCTAATAATCTGGACCATTGAGATTGTTTTATTAAATAGTGGACAGTATACAGAAATATTCTTTTATCGATCCTAATTCATGTGAGATAAATATACATTGTTAAATGAGAAATTTACATGTCTAATATATTAAGGAACCAAAGGGTTTTCCCTGGACTCATTGTTCCTCTGTTAAAACCCAAGGGATCCTTCTCAAAATTGTCTGACTACGGGGCTTGTATTGTAGAGTGAAATACACGCAGATTTTCGAGTGAAAATACAAAAGGGAGAAGAGCAGGCCGCGGGTGGTCCATTCTGGCTGCTGGTCGTCGCGCACCTGTTAAATAGTGCAAATTCCGGCACCCCGCTGTACCGACGAATCAGTACTATTCATTTGAGAAGAGCTGATTTCCCAGTGGTTCGAAACTTTTCCTGGGTTCACTGTTACCTTTTTATTGGCCGGTTAGTTATAAGACTGTTGTCAAATAGTTGTAGACGAGCTATTGTCAATTGCGGATCGTCAGTAAGAACTTTATAATCGTTCCTGCCAAGCCGATCTTTTGTTCCACTGATCCATTGTTGGCTGTTTGCCTGGGTGTTTAAGTAGGACAATTGCGAGTACACTTTGGATTCACTGGAACTGCCAGGTACACGTTTAAAGTTAACTGGGTCTCTGATCGTCCTTCTCCCTCGCACTCAACAGCTTTTGACTAAGTATTCCGGCATTATTGGCGCCGATGCTTTGTGCTCTACTGAATTAGAGATTATTTCAGAATTTACAACACGGTTGTGTTACAACACTTTATGTTCCCAAAGGTAGGACAAAATTGCGAAAGGGTGGAGCAGTTGATGAATAGAAAAGGTGGCTGCAAGTTGCGCAGGTATTGACCGACAAAGATTAGCGTACCTTTCCCAAAGCAATCGAAACACAATCCTTTAAATACTGTACTGATGACGATCGTTATGACTTAGGATTCCCAAGCAATCCTGAAACTTCCTTTCCAAGTACTTATATATTACAGCTGAGCTCACCGCGTTCTAGAAAAACTTATCATCGTTTAATCAAAGTATAACAAACAAGGCTCTTCAATGCCAGAGTAGTTCTTTCACCTTATCAACTGTTCGTTTCTTTCTACTTGGCTACTTTCCTGCTTGCTTTATTCCTCTTTATGTTAGCCTATCTAGCCTGGTCGTATCTGCATCCGAGGTCTTCTTTCGCCAACCCGAAAGGAAGGAGCTTTCGGTTGGCCGTACCGCATGCGTTATCGTTGCTTAGCCGCGAACCTATCAAAATCATTGAGTTTCTACTCGACCTATTTCATACAGCTGTACAATGATGGATATAAGCCATTGAAAATGATATAATGACATAGTGTCGAGTAATTTTAAATATAAAAGAATATTTACCGAGTCTTTTCCACGCAGACATTTATTAATAATATCAAATTGTACCAATAATAGAAATAATTGGAACTCGAGTGTAAAGGGGATGATTAAAAGATAAGTGGCTCACCCGGTACATGTATGAATGTGTACTTTTTCATGGTGTGTAGATGAAAATAAGTGTGCGAGGGAGTTGATATGCTAGCGAGTCTCGGTGTTCGGTTGAGCATCGGTCTCTAATTCGTCGGGCTTATCGATTATTCACGTACGAGTAAACCGAGTGCGAGTAACAGCTGCGGCGCCCGTATATGTATACTCTAACGCAGTGCGAGCAAGCGAGTGAGTGAACGCGACGGCGAGCAGCAACGACGGCTGATAGAGAATACGTGTGGGGTGGCGGCGACATAGGGGAGAGAGAAGGGCCGGCGAGACTTATGGGGGCGTACGCCAAGTGTGTACGTATCGGGCTCCCTCGGACTCCAATCGAACGGTCCCCTTCTGTCGCGTAAAACGATCTACATTCGCGAGCCTCGATCGACATATGCCTTCTTCCCGGCAGATATTACATCCCTGAAATCTCTTACTTCCGCCGGTCCATGAAACATTGGGCACTTGGCGACAAGGTTGCCTTCGTATGAAATCGAATATACCGAAGGAACCGTCGCTTGGTTCGATGACAGAGAACTAATGATAGACAGGGGAAAAAGGGGGCCACGGTGTTAGAAAGAGAGAAGGAGAAGATGAGGATAAGCGTGAAACACGGCACATGTATGCTTCGGAAACTAGTGGGAAAAGAGGAACCGACCGAATTGCTTCTGTGTGTTTGTCGCATCGTCTGTCGCAGGTTCGTTCACTCCTTCTCCCTCTATTCGTCTAACCGAAACGAAGCGGGGCCCCTGAAAACAGGGCCCCGTCGACACACACAGTCAGATGGGAGAACTATCGGACTGCATTCCTCGCTTCGATCTTTCGAAGAAGCCCTTCCCCCCCCCCCCCTTAAGAGTAAAGGGTGCCCCGGGACAAGGACCCCCGAGGACCTCCCGCGCATCAACTTCACGACGTTAATTAAGTAACGCCGTTCATCAGCTATAACAGACCTTCCCGTTTCAGAACTACCATCATATCTATGCTGACGAAACTAAGACGATAAGATTTCAAGTATGCAATCCTTAGGTAACACTTAAGCTTATCAACATGGTATTAAAATACCAGAATCATTCCAATTGACAAATATCTGAATTCAAGTTAGAGCTTGTCATGTTCCCTTGAAAAAAAGGGCTAATAACTCGACTTACCGGAGGAACGTATGTTACAATCATGAGTTGCATTTGATGGTACCTATCGGATTGATGTTCCCTTCGTCCCGCCAAGGAATCGTTGCTCGTTCCCAGGCCGGATTCTCTAGCATCTCTCTTTGCTTCTCAGTGCTTCTCTTCTCCTCCCAGAGAGGAATTTAAATCTCAACGGTCGGTAGAGTGGGCTTTCACAGTGGGGAGAGAGAGAGAGAGAGAGAGTAGCTGAGGCCGCGAGGGCGCGCGGGAACGGGATCGAGCATGAGCACGGTGATGGTGATGGTGATGGTGATGGGTACGGGCACCACGGGAACGGCCACGGGAACGAGCAAGGGGGACCATCAAACAGAGAGGGACATAACGATAGAGTGAGCGAACGAATGAGAAGAGTAAAGGGAAAGAGAAAGAGAGGATAGAACACACCGACCGATCGGGGGAACCCACCGACCGACCGGATCCCTAGGAGGGGACTTTACTCGCGTGAGAGGAAGAGAGCGCGATATCAAGAGTCGTCGGAGTAGCAAGGATGAAGTAGCACTTCCAAGAGACTGGGAGGTTCGACGGGAGGAGGATAACCAGCAGGAAGAACAGTGTCAGAGGAGGACGAAGAGGAATTCATCGCAAGAGGCGAGTAAAAGGCGGGAAGAAGTTGTCGGGCCCCGGAACACCGGTGGAAAAAGGATCAAGCGAGTCTGGAAGAGTGAAAGAGGGAGAGGAAAGATTACCGAGAGAAGAGGAGGACGCAATGCAGAGAGAGGGAAATTCTTGTTTGTAAACAGAAAGGCACGATGCACCGAGGGCCTCGCGGGGCCCAGGCGCGTTTCACGATCTCGCCGCGCCCTCAGCCGTATACACTGGGCCCTCCGGCCCACCACACCACTTGCCAGAGTTGCGAGGTGCATTGCCCTGTCGCGAACGCATTCCATGACATACCTCTTCTGTCTCGATACGTGCCATTTCCTGGCTGCTACTCTCGCATAGCTCTTCTTCTTTTTCCTAGTAAACTAGACTTTGTGTCCCTGCCAAATAGAGTTGGAATCATCGGAGCCCGTTTTTCCTTTTTCGTTACAAGGCGCGATTCCAAGTTTCCCAGCCTCTTTGGTCCAACTCCCCTTTGAGACTTTTTTTCAGCGAGGCGAAAGTGAGAGAGTCGTGTTTCATCTAGCTAGGATTCGTCTCTCGGTAGAATGATCTTTATAAGTGGAAGGAGAAACGATGTCCTTTTCTAGGCGTGGACACAAACCGCCACCATTCCCGGCGGTCCTTACACGCTCTTCTTCGTGAGAGGAAAGCGATGGACCCCGCGTGTTGTTGCTCGTCGTCTCTTCTTCCACTACCAACACCAACTCTCTCTCTCTCTCTCTCACTCTTCTCTTACTCGCTCCTTCTTCTTCTCTCGTCTCTTCGACCCTTTGCCGCGAACTCCCGCATGGCAACGCACCATGCACCGACCACGCGTGACATTTTTCAAAGCGGGACAACGCCCAACTTGCATGCCAGCACGATGCAAGCCGTTAGGCGTGCCAGCAATACTATCCCAGTTATTACGAAACCAAGCTTTATCGATAAGTATTTCTATTGAATAAAAAAGTCGACCAAGTCGATGAACACAGAGGATTCAAAGTTGACAATAAAGGGATGACACATTGTATGCTTACGATAAACAATGTTCAACGATGAGTATAATCTTGAGAATAATAAGTGAAGAAGTTTACTTTGAAGGTTCCCTTCTCCTAGGACAGTTTCTAAGAGATTAACCCATGTCTACTACTGGCGCCAAATATATCCGGGCCACTTACATCAAGCACACGTTGACTAAGGCCTGGGCAAGCTAATCCTAAGTTTCCGCGACAAAGGATATCTACCTGACCATCGTGCGAGTCAGTCGCCATGGGAGCTTAAATCCCCAATCCCGCATTCCACATCCGGATCAGACACCTTCTTTTAGTCTGGCTGGTGGTGTTGTGTCTCTTTTAAAGGGCGCCCCTCCCCCCCCCCTCTCTCTCTCTCTCTCTCTCTCTCTCTCTCTCTTTCACTCGCCCACATACGCGCCCTTTAATGATTCCCTAAGCGAGCATGTAGCGGCGAAGGGCTCTGCTTTCAGATGGCAAAGAAATGCGGGGGAGGACCTCGACCTTGGACATAAGGAGAGTGGTCTCGCGATAGCACAGCATCTGGAGCAGGTCCCGTCGTCTTTCCCGGCGAGCCGAAGGGGGTTGCACGGCTGTCGGTTGCCGGCGGCCTTCTCGCCGCGATTGCATTCCATCGACTTAAAGTCCGTTGCGCCGGAGAAAAAGAATCGTAAGTGCGGCGAAGGAGAAAAGAAGTGGCGGGAGGAGGATGTGCTGGAGGAGGAGGATTCCTGAGCGAGGTGAGGCAAAGGAAGGGGTGGTCCGGAGGGGGCGAAGAAGAGTCGCGGAGGCAGTGGCGGTTGGAGGGCCGCGGGATTTGAAGGAGCTGTACGAGATAGATAAAGAAGAGCAAAGAGGAGAGGAGGAAGACGAGAAGGCAAAAGAGAGGCCGGCAAAAGGAAAAGTAGTGGCTCCAACAACCCGAGAGGGAATAACGAGCTCCGGAGACGGTTAATGTACCGCTATGACTGCAACGAGGAATGTACATACGAAAAGCAACGATTCCCTCGGATGACTCTGAACTCTCAACTGAGAATACATGATCATCAACCTCGAAACTCACCACGTGGCTATGCGCGGGAAAAATTGGAAGCCTTCCTTCCTCTCTTTCTCTCGCAACGGTTCAAGCGTGTGAATGATATACGCGCTGCGCAAAGCTATCGCTACGACCGATAAGTTAAGGTCGACCCATGCGGGACATTTAACTCGCTCACAATCGGACTGCATCGCTCTCTTCCTTTGCTTATGTATATTCTCTTACTCACACAATCGTACGTGTGTGTGTGCGTGTGTTACCTCCCACACTCTGCGAGACGACGAGACGAAGGTCGCATTTGCCCGTTGCTCGGTTTCACGGGGCGAACAATGCCACCTCTGTCAGAGCACAGAGAGAAGCGACAAACGAGCGGCGCAAAAGTAGGAAGCGGTTCCCGAGAAATTCGAGACAAAAGCACCGAAATGAGCAAAGAGAATCGACGACTGACTCGGATAAAAGGGATCTTTTTTCCATTGGTAGATCTTTCTTGAGTCAGCTGATAAACTTTTCAAGATCGATGGGAGAATTCTTAGCAGTGTCTTTCCAATTATTTGCAGTAGGGATTCGATTGGCAAAGTCTAGGCGTAGTTGGCGCGAAGAAGGAAGGGAAGAGGTGGTGACGCGGGAGAGGAGGAGGAACGGCGGTCGCAGAGAGAAACGGCGGGAAGGAACACACACAACAAGCCGCTGTTGCTGGGGGCACGAATCCGCCGTTGGTCGTCGGAATTTAAAGCGCCTCTCTCGAAATACACACCACGTTGAAGTAGGAGGAGGAGAAGGAGGAGGAGGAGGAGGGCGAGACGAGACAAGAGCCACGGAGGGAATAACAGAGAGGGAGAAAGAGAGGGAGGGAGATCGTGCGAGGAAGAGATGCGATGGGGAGGAAAAGAGAGAAAGAAGGAGAGTACAAGAGAAGAAGGCGCCACTGAGGATAGAAGAAGATGAGATTCACATGGATGTGTTGGTAGGCGGCGGGCGAGAGTGGGTAAACCCGCTGAGGAAGATCCCGCGGGGAAAGAGGAAGTTGCGCAACCTCCAACGGTCGCTGGACCAACGCGAAGAAGAGCCCACATACTTAATCGATGCACCCGTTGCATTTCTCTCGCGAGAGAAACTTGACAAGGGACTTGCTACCTGAATGAATCCCACGGGCTTGAAATTCCTCATCGAACTTTCCGCGAAAAAGCTTCCTTTTCCCACCAATTGAGGGAGCGATAATGTCAATGAGAGATGGTAGGATGTGGGGAGTAGGAGACGGTGTTGAACGAGAATGAAATGAAAGAGAGGTGGCGCGCGCTTGGCCGTTGGTAGATTTAAGAATGAAGAGAGAGAAACTAGGCGCCGAGGGAAGAAGAGGTCCTGAAGGAGCCGCGGGATAAAGGGAAGCAAACGATGGAAAGACTGCAATAAAAATCGTCCTCCAAAGCGATTCGCCGAGGCGTGCATCCGACCTCTTTCTTTGCATCCTAGTGCCAGGGTGAGACGACGACGAGAACTCTCTCAGCTCGTTCTCGTCTCAGACTTCTCAGCTCAGCATCGTTTAGCGGGGCATGTACCTGTGCGTGAGGGGGGGCTAAGAGAAGCAGGAATACGCCCCTCGACCTGTTCGTAGAAGCTCGTGAGCGCGGGTGGTGTGCTTCCCTTTGATCCCGATTTACAAAGCGGAACACCCGCGACGAGCTCGATGTCGAAACCCTGCCAGCACGATTTCTCTCTACTCTTTCAATGATTCTCAATTTTCCTATCCTTCCTCTCACGAATTCTGCGAGAGTTCCCTTTTCCTTGAGACTAAGATAACTCGTTCCAGCCGCAAAAGTAACCGGCAGATCATGTCAGTGGACTTATCGCGCGAGGCATACACGAACACTAAAGAATATCATGCTGAGTCCGCAGATACCGGAAGGTTCGAGGAAAGTAGAGAGGCGAACCTTGCCAGACAAGCTTGAGATCTCTTGAGATCTGTGCCGGTTGTCTACGCAAGCGTGATTTACGTGCACCGGAAGCTCAAAGCAGGTCTCTTGTTTCGTTGGCCGTTGTTTTCGAAAGTTTGCCGGGCAAGGCTTTTTCTCGAATTCTCTCGCTTACTCGTGTTCAACGGTGCGGCCGGCTCTCATGAAATGGCTTCTGGTATTTAAACTCCCTGACGGCTTCCTAGAACGTTCGGTATATGGGGACCTGCTTCTTCACCGTCCTACGTCGGTGCTCTGTTTTGCTGGGGTCTTTACTGTCTTGCGTAAAAGAAAAGGTAGAGGCCAACGGGCGGGGGGGGGGGGGGGGGGGGGGTTGTTCAGGACGATCAAGAAACAAGAAGAGCAAACAATCCTAAGAAAAAGAATATAACCGACAAGAGAAGAGTGGACCCGTTGAGAAAGGAAGTGCCATTTTCAACCCCCCGCATTCACATTCAATTAGGGGGGGGGGGGGGGGGGAACACTTAAGTCGGTGGCCGATTCGCGAATACAAGAACTCCCGAGACACAAAAGCCTGTTGATTAGGTATAATACAGGAATGCAAATTTCCACGTGAGTAGTGAGCGGGTCAAAAGATAACCGCTCGCACGGTTCTCCTCCTCGTTTACGTAAAACCAACCATGCGCGCGCGCGCGCGCGCGCGTGTTGCGTTTCCCTCCAAAACCGGTCAGCTGATGCTATTTGTCCGCACAGCTGAGGGGACGTAGAACGTAGAGGGTAGACGGACTCCCGGCCATTTTTAAATCCCTCGTAGCCGCCGATTTAAAAGACCGTCCTGCCACGTCGACCTGCACCGGGGAACCCTTCACCCTTCGTCCCTCGTCGCTCGTCTCGCCGAGCCCAAGAATGGCCCTTCCTCTTTATCGCTCGCTCCGGGGCCCTGCATCGACCTCTCTCTCACACGCTCTCGCCCTCACAGAGAACCATACACAGACACACACGTACGCACCGCCGCACCACATGCTTGAGGGGGGCAGCTCTCCTTTCATACACAGAGAGGAGACAGAAGCAGTGCCAAGCCGCGCTCGCGATCTGAAGCAGCGGCGGTAGCGGCGGCTCCAGCAAGAGCTACGGAGCATGCCGAACCTCCAAGGATCCAAGGGTCTGCAGGTACCACCACACTCTTGTGCGGATACGTGCAGCACGTTTGGGCCAAAGTCTTCCATGGCATCTCGACAAATCTTTCCTCAGCACCCCCGTCGTTCAACCAAGAATAACGAAAAGTCTCTCTCTCTCTCTCTCTCTCTCTCTCTCTCTCTCTCTCTCTCTGGTCGGTCGGCGTGGCGGCACCACCAAGAGGGAAGAGGAAAAAGCAGAGAAGGCAAAGCCTCGTAAAAGCCTCGAAAAGACGTATGCCCTTCAGGACCGCCGCCGACGGCTTCCACTCGCAGACAAAACACGATAGCGCCGAAAAGCGAAAGAGAGAGGGCCGAGTGCGATATTTGTTGGTGGGTCGTCGGGTTCGCTTGGAAGAAAATAGGCAACAAGTGGAAAAAGGGGGGCTTTTTCTCCCCCCCCCCCCCCGTTTTTAAAGTAGCAAAAGGGAAGAAGGAGGCTCTTGGAAGATGAGACGTTGGGGCGGCGGCTAACCTAAAGATAACACTTGCTACTTCTAACCTTTTTTTCCCCGCGAATCTCAAGGGAGAATCAAGGAAAGATTGAAAGTGTCGGTATCCTAATTCTAACGGTCGCGTAGAAAATTCAACTTGCCCGCTATATTTTCCGCTTGTTACCTCTGATACTTGATCGACTCCTCCCGTTTGCCTGAGAGAGAGAGAGAGAGAGAGAGAGAGAGAGAGAGAGAGAGAGAAAAAGAGGATCGGCCAACGTCTCGGACCTTTGTCGAGCACGAAGCCGCCGTCGGACCCTCGATTTAACGCAAATTACGCTATCCCTCGGGATAGGGCGAAAAAAGTCCAAGTATATCTTCCAAGGTACTCATTGAGGCGCGCCTTGGAAGATACAATCTCGATTAGAGTGCGGTGTGGCCTGGATATATCTTTTTTCTCGCCTCTCCTTTGCCACTCATCTCTTTAAGTCGAGCCTGTAATTAATCTTCGCGACAATGCTCGCGCCTGAACAATTCAGGATAGTCAGCGTGTCGAACAAACGTGGCATTTTTGACACCTCGTGGAGATGAATTTCATGGGAAGACAAGCTGCCCCCATGGTCGACATCCTGGGAGAGGACTTGAGAAAGAGAAAGAGAGTGAGTGAATGAGTAAAAGGCGAAAGACGATCGTCTTGGAGGCTCGAGTTAAAGGGACCGCTCTCCTTCTTGCTTTATCGTACACATTTACACATATACGCTCAGAGGCCGTTTCTTTGCGAGGGTGGATAATGCATGGAAGGAGCGAGGGAGGCCTGTCACGACAGGTCCCACTGAAAGGGAAGGAACGAATACGAAAGAAATGACTGCAGGTTCGGTTCCCTCTCCCTCTCTCTCTTCCCGTGGGGACTCCCAGGTAAGTATGGCCCAGGACGGCAACGACAACCGCGGGATACAGGTACTACACAAAGTGGCCAACATCTTCCCACACCTACCTGAAAACTCGACTCCCGAGCATTCCGATCGAGATCGGCCAACCCCCCGAGGATGAGAGAGGTTAAAAAAAAAAAAAGGAAGAAAGAAAGCAAGAAGAGAATGAGTATCCAAGGAGGCGCTTTGCGCGCTCTTCCCGCCGTCATCTCGTTGAGAAATCTCCCGCGCCCCTCTTACAGGAGATCCAAGGAGGACACACAGAGACACACTTCGCCGAAAGAAACCTCTCCGACGACCTTGTCTCACCAATTGTCGTTCGGTTAATGGCCCGCGAGAGCGATAACAATCGCCCGCCAATCATTCTTTCCACCGACACTGATAAAACTAATAAACACACCAACGGGGTGTATTCAAAAAGAAGCGAAGCTATTCTAACCAATTGCTTGGAAATATCCAAACAGAACCTGCTGCTTCGAGTGCCGCCAAAGTGCCGGCCCTCGTATCCTTCCTCAGTAAAGAGGGAAGTGGCGAGGGGAAAGAGAGAGGCTCATTATTCAGGAAATCGTACTAAGAAAGGGGGGAGGGGTGGGGGGGGGGGGGAAGAAATGACCGAGTAATCGTGAGGGCTTGTCCGTTGGAGTCTCCAGGGTGGCGAGGAGAGGAGGAGGTTCGAGTTCCCAGGAGTAGAAGAGGGCGAAGAGAGGAACGTATCCAAGCAAAGCAGGATAGGAAAAGAAAAACAGAGTTGGAGGGCAGATAAAGTGGCGGCGGCGGCGACGGCGGCGGCGGCGGCGACGGCGAAGGTGGTAGTGGAAAAGAGAAGATGAGAGTGGAAGTAGGACAGAGCGAAAAACTGGCGGGAGTCTCTCTTGGCAATCAGCTGAGAGAAACAGGCCGAAAGGAGCCGCGCATCTCTCTTAGGCAAACTGGTTCCCGGGACCGCCTTTCTTGGCGGGAAACTTCCTCCAATGGCAAGAGCTCCCAGTCGTCGTCGTCCTCGTCCTCGTCGTCGTCGTCGTCGTCGACTTCTCTACCCATGGAATGCCAAGACCCCATCGTTCCCCGGGACTTCTTGGGGATTCCCGGAACCCACTGGAACATTTGCATTCACGAGGGAAACCGCGTAAATCCTCCGAGTGCGAGCATATCCTGGACTTGAGACACAAGCTACAGTGTTTTCGTCTTCTTCGTTGGCATGCTTTTGCTTCTTGGCCTTTCTTTCTTTTTCTTTCTTTCTGCACCCCCCTCCCTCCCTCCCTCCCCCCCCCCCCAGAAAGCAAGCCCGTCGGTTTCTTCTGACCTCTCCCTCCCTCCCTCAGCCCCGCCGGTTTTCTTGGTTCACCGTAAGTCCCAGGAAAGAGGGGCCAAGAGCGATAATGAACCCAAGAGATCTTTTCAAGAGAACCCAGGAGACCCCGGCTCTTGTATCTGGGCAAACAGTTAGCAGTGGCGGCAATGATAGACAAGAATTTTCCTGGATCGCAAGAGAGCCAAGACGATCTACATGTCGTGCCTAACCAACAGAGACACAACAGACAGAAGAGAAGATTATTGCCTCTTCTGCAACAGTTGGATGGAGAAGATCGAGTGAAAGCGGCGTAAACACGAGTATCAGTGAGTGGTATCGGTATGCTGAGCGATAGCAGCATATCCCGTAGCAAGAGAATATCGGCCCGCTTTCCAAGATTAAATCGAGCCTTTTCTATACCTTCTGACACTAACGAGCTCTCTTGCAAGAGAGATCGCTGATCCCTCGGATGCATCGAGGATCGCTCAGATGCTTTATTTTCTCGCCAAGGGCCGGCGAAATCTTTCGAATGGCAACATCTCGTTTGGCTTGGCCAGCGGCGGTGTATCTTTGCTTGGAAACAATGCTTTCGCAAGGTCCTTTCTCGAGAGCGTGACTTTCGAAACTTTCGGGGCGGCGGGCGTCATTTCGCGCTGGCTTTGGCAAAAGCGAGCGAGACGAACGGCTTTAAAGTCTGCAACCTGTGGTGTGAGTAAGTGAGAGAGGAAGAGAGGAAGAGAGGAAGAGAAGGAGAAGGAGAAGGAGAGCAGGATGAACGAGGTAGAAGAAAGCAACCTCTTTCTCGGGGAGTTGCGATCGTTGGCCAAGGGCTTTCGAACGCGCAGGAACGCTCGCTCGAGCTCGGACGGTTGAGAGGAGAGGTCCATTTAAATCCCGCGTGCGTGTGGTCGAGTGGTAGCTCTGTGGAAAGGTCGGAGACGCGTATAGGTGCAGAAGAGAACTCTAACACCGTCAAGAACGAACGTGGTGGGCGTTATTCCCGGTGGAGCGAGGCACGTACAGGGCCAACTTGCCCGACCAAATCATTTTGCTCGATTTTTTAACGGTCGCGTCGCCTCCTCGCGGGAGAACGGCGACGAAAGGCCTCGAGGAGGCCACTGGACCGCCGCTCATCTCTCCATGAACGAGTAAGCGAACGCAAGTCCCATGCCAGAGGAGTATCGACTCCCGAGGAAGATCGAACAAGATCGAGAGAAGTGGTTCCTCTCTCCCATCCCCAGTCCGACTGACTTTATCTTGAGAGCCCATCCCACTCTTATACGTCGATCACTAAAAATTCCTTACTGACGTACACATATACTTCGCCGTAATAAGAAGGGATATCCGTTTAGATAATCAGAAAAAAAATTAATTTTGAGCTGGGACTCTAGTTTTTATATTACTTGTTCCTTGATACAAGAAAATGTTCTCCACCAAATTTCAGACCCGGGAAATGTCGAAAAGTGTGGAAAACATGGGAGAAACCATCAGAGTTAGACGAAAATGAATTATTCAAGATCGGTTTTCCATGTGTTTTCGGTACAATTCCGGCATTTCTGCCACTGGTTTTATGTTTTCTATCCGTTTTGATACTCCAACAATCGATTTATGAAGTTTCGTCAAAATCCGAGAACCTTCGAAAAATCGAAAATTTGTGAAGGGGTACATATGGAAAAATTTGCGAAAAAATGAATTTTCAGCTAGGGCTCTGGAATTTATATCACTTCATCCTTGATACAAGAAAACATTCCCCACCAAATTTCAGCCCCGGAAAATGTCAGGAAGTATGAAAAACATGGCAAAAACCGTCGGAATTGGATGAAAATGAATTATTCAAGGTCGGTTTTCCATGTGTTTTCGGTACAATTCTGGCATTTCTGCCACTGGTTTCATGTTTTCTTTTCGTTTTGATACTCAAACAATCGAAATATCAAGCATTCGTCAAAGTCCGAGAACCTTCGAAAAATCGAAAATTTGTGAAGGGGTACATATGGAAAAATTTGCGAAAAAATGAATTTTCAGCTAGGGCTCTGGAATTTATATCACTTCATCCTTGATACAAGAAAACATTCCCCACCAAATTTCAGCTCCGGAAAATGTCGGGAAGTATAAAAAACCAGACCAGCAACTGTCAATTAAAATGTCCCAAACATCATATGCTACGTATTACGAGAGCTTCTCAATAAATCTGATAATTCCAGCGGCAATCAAGTCAATAAAATATTCATGGACGGTAAGCGGGGAATTTCGGGCCTTTCTCACAGGGTTCCCAGCATTCCAGGTACTTTACACTTCGATGTTCGAGCTTGGTTCCCAAGCCCTTCTTAATTAGCACCGATCTACAATCAAGATTCCAATATACTATCATTGCCTTGACAAGATAGCAAGTGATTAAAACATAATAGAACGAGTTATTCTATATTTCAAAATAACTCAGACTTCTACAACAAGAAACATATGACAAACGGATGCTTTTGGCGCGTAAACCGTAAACGACTGAACAGTAGATACTCGGATTACAAAAGAGAGAGGAGGAGCCAGTGAGAAGTGAAAGATGAAGAGAGAGAGAGAGAGAGAGAGATGTACCAAAGGTAGTAGGAGGATCAGAAGTGAGAGGGAAAGGTAGTTTGATGGAGTGAGAGAGAAAGAGAGAAAGGTGGTGGGGAATGAGAGTAAAGCGAGCAGGTTCTTAGCGCGTCGAGACGAAAAACGGGGGCAACGAGGCTGAAAGACCGCCGAGGAGAGGATGTATCGCGCGATTCGATGAATGAATGAAGCTCTCTCTCCGTGAATTGTGAATGGACGGGACTCGCGTACGCCGAGGACTCCCACGTCACTGGGAGAGGAGGCTCGATCATGCTCGGAAGCCGGTTGAAACGCTCAAGAGAAAAATCCTGTCTTGGCCAATGCCGAATGAAAGAGCGCCACATTCCATGATCGGCCGTTAGCTAGCTTTTCCCCAGCAAGCTACAATCCAATTTAATTCCTGACCCTAATTTTAAAGAAGCCGAGACGATGCTGCGTCGTACGTGTGTGCTTCGTCGTCGCTGGCTTGTCAACGGCGTGAGAACACTATTCCGCAGGATCGTCCTGAAGGAAGGAGCGAGCATAAACACAGGGAGTGAAAGATCGACTTACCCTTCTGAAGATGCCTGGTTCGTTCGGGGTAGCGTTCCACTCGGTTCTGGGAGAGAGAAAAAAAAGGGTTCCCTTTAAATTTAAACACAGGCTATTTCTTTTATATTACAAAAATTATTATGTTCAATAGAAGAATGAAATATCGAAATGTTAATATAACTGCGGGCAATGGGATGCTGGAGAATTAGCGAGATATTCTATGTTGAGCTATAAAAGGAGAGGAAGTGTTCGGTACGATCGGTTGCAAGGGTTCAGAGTAACAATGCTGGCGAGCGGACGTGGCGGTGATCTGGTCTATTGGTGGTCGGACGGTGGTCGAAAGGCGGTTGAACGCCCGCATCAAGTAGGAAGGAACATACGTACACGCAGGATGCGAATGCACCAAGGGATACGAAAAATCCTGCTCTACCTCGCTGAACGTGTCTCCTTTGTCTGGCATGAGTGCAAATAATATATGCCCGCCGTTCGATAGACTGCCAGGTCATTCTCAGAAAGAGATCATGCTGGTCGACAATTCATCGGACGTAAAGATACGACAGGTCAAAGTTGGAATGAGTAGAATAGAAAGAATAAAATGAAATAAAACAGGGCCACAAGGAATAATACGTTCACACAATTCTTCCATTGGAAGATTGTTAGAAATTAGGTCGAAGTTCTTTGAATGGGCTTGTTTGCCGAGATTATTAAAAAGTCGAGGGCTTCTCACATTGAAGGGAAGGCCGACAAAGAAAGGTAGAAGCCTGTACACGAAATAGTCTTCCGCTTCTTTCTTTACGGCTACGGTTCTTTCCACCACTAACTCGGCCAACAGTGCATTGTATTTCATTGAGAATACGCCCTACCAGATACACGTTTCGCACGACGAGGTGCCTTGCAAGAAGATCTCACTAGAAACATCCTACGTGGGCACATACTTTTCTTAGAAGGAAGGTCAAAGTCCCATCCCGCGAAGAAAAGTAAACGTGGATGTGGAAAGTGCACGGAGGACGAAGATAGGATACATAGTTGCATGGCTTGCTTGCATGTGTCGTACACGTGGAAACGAAACGCCTTTTAGGATCTCAGGATTCTTTCTACCTCTGCTTTGCCCATACCCACAGCTTTTACCCGGTTCCTTTGGACCACCGACTGCTCGGTTTCCAATTCCACTAAACATAAATAACCTTTGCAAAATTTTCACCCGCCCCATTAAAAAAAACCTCTCGACCTTAAATCACCATGGTTCCAAGCTAGAATTAACAAACTGCGTGCTAAAAAAAAAAGAAGCCCTGTCAAAGGATTGTGGTTTTAAGGATAACATATATATCCGAATTCGATGAAAGAAGAGCTGATTCTTAAGATGAAAGGAAATGTAAAGAAGAAACGGGGTAGATAAAAAGGCAGAACGTCGTTCACCTCGACTTTGCCCTCGGGCGTAACAGACTTCCGCAGGAAGTCGAAGCATCCTCCGTGACAGGCGGACTTTACGTGACTCCCTATAACTTCGCGCATCTCCCAGACTAAGATTTCCACGGATATAATCAACGCTAATTGAATAATTCCAATGAAAGGTAACACTCAATGGATTTGTGTTTTATTGCAAAACCGGATCCATTGATATATGTACCGGAAGTTTTATAAGCGACGAATGGACTAATGCGAGTAAGCAGCAGCGATAATGAGTTAGACGGTAGGATTCTTTGTCATCTTAATGAGGAGCGATAATACCGGACGAGTGGGTATGAAATAGGGAAGGCAAAGATAATCCGGAAGGAGAGAAGAGAAGTGGAAGAAGGATCGCTTTGGAAAGGGATGACAACGCAGTCGTCTATACAATAGCCCGTATAATTATCGAGGCTGAACCGGCAAAGGGGGAAACGCGCCTTCGGCTGTGATTCCTTTCCTTTCGACCCAGCGCGTGTTTCCTCTGCTCTAACGTTCCTTCTCGTCCTGTCTTCTCTCTTTCTCGCCTTACACTCTCTTCGCTACTCTCACTTTTCCTTCCTCTCTTCTCTCATTGCAAAGGTAGGCAAGGTTTCTCTCGTACTTTGGTGCCGCATGCACGAGCAAACCAACAAGCGATGCGGTGATGCCTTCTCAACCGATAGCGAAGCCCTTCGTATGCACCTTCGCACTTCTCGCACACTCCCTTCTATAACTCGTGTCTTGCTTCGCCGAATGATACCGGAACATTTCTGCCCCAGCAAAATACACAGCAGAAGTGTACAGGGTGAGTCACTTGCCTTTTAATCATCCTCTTCACACTCGAGTTCCAATTATTTCCATTATTGGTACAATTTGATATTATAAGTAAATGTCAATAAGTGGCAAAGACTCGGTAAATACTCTTTTATATTAAAATTACTCAACACCGTATAATCATATCATTTTCAGAGGCGTATATCCATTATTGGCAATTCAAAGGCAAGTGAATCACCCTGTACACAAGAGTTGTCCCTATTCCATGAAAAGATTGCCATATGCCAACTATTCCGTAGTTATTGCTAAGTTCCAAGAGAAAGATATCCGAAAGATATCGAAGCAAAGGGATGCATGAAGGACAGCCGTTCGTTTCTGACGAAACATACAACTGCGGAAAAGGGTGTCTAAGATTAGACTGGAGAAGACGTTACCTATTTCTCTTGAATATGTTCTCGCGCCTTGGGTTTTCATTGGGTGGGGCGGCTCAGAGTATTTCGAAGGCAAATGTTACGGTTAAATATAAACCAGCATAGCGTAAAATCAAGGATGTCGCCGCTGGAGCGAGAATGAGGGGGTGCGAGCGAGCGAGCGATCTCCTCCGGACGCGAGTCTGCCACGGGAATAACCGCCCTTCGACCAAATCTATTTCCGACCACGCTCTCACTCCACACTATATAACACATACATACACATATATCGCTCTCGCGCGCCTTCCATAAATATAAACGCGCGGGCTTGGGGAGCGAGACGCGGGGGTTGCACACGCGTCTTCTTCATGCGACGGGAGCGCGCACGCACTACCAAGCAGAGAGATTATGGTACAGATGCTGGGAAGTAATCATACAGAGAACTAGCTATGAGCAAACGAGTCTGCACGCACTGTTGAAAATGGTTGGGTTGCTAACGGGGAATCAAGCTAACGGTTAAAGAATACAAGAACATCGATCTTCTTTTCCAATTGGGAAAAGAGTGTCACTGGACCGATCATTTAAAGTATTCATTAAGTGAAAATCTAGTTCATTAGTCTGACTATTCTTATTACTAGGATGTTACATAGTAGTGGTTATGAAATACGATTCAACGGCGTGTCGCATGAAATATCTAATGGAGATTAGGGGGAGGGTGAAGGACAACGAAATCGCGGGGGCAGAGGGTTGGCAATAGGGGTGGAGTGTGCTCTCGTGATGAGTAATACAGAAAGGTTCGGACGAATCCCGTTGGATCGGTTTTGCTGGGTTAAACTCTAACCGGGGAGAATAGTAGGACCAGCATCGTACACCTACTGTAACGGGGTGCGAAGGCTCACGTGCTGTTCCAGGCCGTGCGAATCCACAGCCTGTGTTCGATATACCTATATCTACGCCTATACACGCCCTAGCACGAGGAGAGTGCGGAATAATCGATCGTCCGATGAGCGTAGCGAACTCCCGTTGGTTGACTCATAGTTACACTGGCGTATAACGGTAATCGAGTTAAAATAAAATAATAAATAAACTTGAGTTTATTATATAATATTTATATCCCTTTTAGAATATAAAATCAAGAATTCTTTAATAATAAAACAGTTACTCATCGTATTCTACATTCTAATCTTTGTTGCTAAGCGATCAATATCATAAATCCGTTCTTCCCAACTGCCAAACAGTAGCGTCGATCGAAAGAAGGAGCTTTTGTATGACACAGACATAGAATCTAAAGCTCGAGAGATGCATCGCTTTCCTTGGGAGGAAGCTATTATAAGTGGAGGGTAGAAGTTCGCTGCCGTCTGCAGTGAAGTCGTACTAATGAAGGAGACGATCGAGGAGGGTTCAGGGGGTGCGCGATGGGCGCCCGAGAAACGGCAAATCGGGAAGGAAGTAGCAGGGTGACGGTGGTCTTATAAGAGAGTAAAAGAAAGAGAGACGGAGAGACAGAGAAGACATTCGTTCTCGGTGGCGGCCAGCACGTGATCCTACGACAATGCCGTGTGGCACGAGCCACATTCGACGAGGGGTTGGGGTCGCAGTACGTTTCGGGGCTACGTAGAGCGCTCCTTCGGCACACACTGTGTACGCGGCGCACAGGGGTGGCGAGAGTATTCAGCTACACACCGTGCCAGGTGGTGACTGTCGCTCCATGTGTGCTCATATGTCTGTCCCCCCCCCCAATAGGCAGCGTTGGCGCACCAGCCAAGCCTTACCGCCGTCCTCTACCCATATGCCCGCTAACATTAGCGCCTCTCTTCTACCCTCTCTCCCCCTCTCTTTCCAACTACTATGTGTCGCGACACTATTACACCGTACCATCGAAAATGAAAATGACTGCTGCAGCGGGTGGAGGGAGGACGCGCGCGTGCCGTCCAACGAGGGGGAAATTCACCCTGGATGAAAGAGCGAGGGAGGCCAAGCGGAAAAGTTCGGTGCAGCCTGTTATCTTTGCTACGACTCCAATTCGAATGACGATAGTGATGAGCATAGGGGAATCCATCCTTGGAATATCGATCGTTCACGACTGGTCTAACGGGCACGTGCCGTGTTGTTACGAACAGAGTTAGAAATTCACCATGAGTAGAATACTTGAGTTATATTATAAACAGGTTTAAAGAAAGAATGATTATTACCTGTTGAAATGATTATATATGAAACGGATGGGATCCTTTTAAGTATTGCAAATATTGCACAGGTGCAACTTACACCAGCAGCGTGACCGTCAAGCATCGCTGTTCAAGTAAGTCTGTTCTTATATCCAAATATGTATGATAACTTCGCGTGAAGAAATATTCAACGTACAGTAAATATACATATGTATAAATATACTTGGTAGTAGTTATTCTATACGGATGGTTGCGCGCACCCTTTCAAAGAGACAAAGATGATGAAGAAACGCGCGTACATTAACACGGCACATTAAAGACGAGGGTTCGAAGCTAGCCTGGTCGACTGATGACGATGCTACTGCTGCTGCTGCTGCTGCTGCTAGTTCGCGAGCAGACTTTTTTGCGTGTGCTAATGGGTCGGCGATCGCGGACCGTTTCTTCTCGTGACTGGCAAGGGATGACGATCCTTTCGGACTCAGGTAGTACACAAGGGATGAGAAAGAGAAAGGTTACCATTCTTTCCATGGTCATTTTTCAGAGATTCATCGAAATTAGCGGCGCATAGTTGATGCGGGGCGTGTTTCGTCTATCCTATCCTGTCGGCACTTGGCCGGTACGTTATGGTAATTCGATCTGAAGAGCACGTTGCGATACGCGTGGCACTCTTCACTGCTGAGCGACATATCGAGTGATAGGATAGCATTTCTTAGGGGGCGGTTGTCACTCTTAGAGAGAAAGAGAAAGGGAGAGAGTAGAATATGTGTGTACGTACTACCGGAAAAGCGGGTTATAACGGCGCGTGTTCGAAGCCATGTAAATTCGGGTGCCGGATGCATGATCGTGCGGGTAGGAAGGAACTGCTAGGAAGTAGCAGCGGGTACGACCGGCATTCATTTAACTATTACAGCATTGGTATATGGTGGATCCCTAAAGTTTAGGCTCGTGCTAGAACCAACCAGAAGAAGGCTGGGTTGCTCGCGAAAAAGCAACGGTGCAAGGCTAACTGGCAAAGACCCTGAGCCACAGGAAGGAAGAGGCCCTATTTCGGTGGAAAGGGACCTTCATCGTATAAAGATTTCCTTCTACCACACTCTCTTCTCTCTTCTCTCTCTCTTCTCACTCAGGGTGCGCACCCGAGAAGAATGCCGCCCTGTACGAAAGGCAACTGCACACACTTGGCACGTGCTCGTCTTCCTCTTTTGACCGGTGCGGCTCTTTAGCCTCTGCATACTTCATTTTTCCTTGTGCCCTTCCTTCCTTTCTCAACTACCAAACTGTATCACTTAGCCCTTGATACCAGCAGGCTACGATATGATTATGTGCCTGGTATGTTAGACAAAGGTCACCGTTACAAGCTCTTGTACATGGCAACAGCTGTTAAGCAACGGCGCCTACTGCTACCGTACACGCGCTCTTCTTCCACGACCCAGTAAACAGGTACATATGTGTGTGTCCCAAACTAGAACTCACCACTTGTGGACATTATGTCGTGGTAATTATGCTTGGAAGATATAATGAGAAGAAGAGTGAGTTTTGCGAAGGGTTAGCTGGTCGCTTTGAGAAACGCGACTGGTAGAAGAGATCGATCAGACAAACTGGAAGAAACTATGTTTTGAGAGTCGGGGATAGTAGACTCGAACGAACGGTCATTATGGGAATGATTCGAGAGCAGACATTGTCAGGGCCTGGTTTAACGGTGGAAACGTGATATGAAAATGACGGGGCACCATGGACGAAGGCACTCGTGTAAACATCCATGCGAATTCGGGCGGGACAGTGGTATGATGGGTGAAAGAAGACGGGACAGGCGAAGATTAGGTAGCATTGAAAGGAAACGGGACGGGCTGCTAGAGAGACAGACAGGGAAAACTGGATGAACATGGAATATATACATATACATAGACGGGACTACCTTGCGCGTAAAAAGGGGTAAATGCACGGTGAAAAAGGGGGGTTGAATGTGCTCTGCTGGTGTGATTGCACGATATTCCTGGTTGCCTTGTGTCCTTCACACGGACTGAAAAAGTTCTTCGTCGTGTGTGCCCCGTTACGTTACTGAACTCGGGGTGCTCGCCCTCCGAGGGGTGAGTCCTACACAGCCGGCACGCGCTCAACGAATTTTTTAGCCAACGGATATCGAACGACCAGATTATCGAACGTGGCCAGATGGACCTATCGACCGATAACGAAAAATGCTTGATTCACAAGCACCCTACGATTATCAAGGCACCGGTTACAAATATCTACTTGCCTAACTATGAACTCTTACAAATACTTTTTCCATGAAGAGGGTTTGTCTTGAGAGGAGGGTTCATTCAGTTGGGATCCCCGTGGATGAAACATAAGAGAAAAGGATACCTGATACAACGTTCATCGCTGGTAATAAAAAACTATATCCTTCCCCACCGGCGGATATTCTCCTCGGTCGAGTGAGGCAAATTATTCGCGAGAAAGAGGTAAGAAAAAAAGTTGATTAGAAATACAGTCTACGACCGTTAAAAGGTTACGAAGGAGCGAGCTCCGTCTTGGCAAATGTCGCGAGATCCTGCCTTACCGGCCTTACGAGATATGGTAATGGACGGGAGCCCGGAACCCAAGGGACCCTAAGAGACCCAGGGCCCGAAAAAAGTACGGGCCCCTCACCACCTCTGATCCTACCTTTCCGCCCCTCTTGCCTCTTTTACTTCTTTGCCCAATACTCTTCCTTCCTTCCTTCCTTCCTTCCTTCCTTCCTTCCTTCCTTTCTCGTAACCTTCCCAAACCATCACCGTTCTCTACGAGGCATTTAAATTTTAAATCCTCTTCGATCAAGAAGCCATCGCTTGGAAACGCTCAATTACAAGAATGGGACGATCGAGCCCTTCGACATTTCGCTCTATTCTTATTATACCTCTTCAAACACCAAGGTTCCTAATGAATTCGCTATTACCGTTCGAATACTTTCAATAGACTGAATTGAAAGTTGGCTCTTATTGAATTCAAGTGCTCACTCAAATGGTTCGACATGTCACTGTTCGCTAAGAGGACAGTCGGATATCAGGAATGAGTAATTACAGGCAAGGACTAACAGGTGAAGAGGGAACGTTAAAATTTCCACGACGCGGAGCGCGTTAATAGCGGATAGAAAGAGAGAAAGAGGGCGCATTTCCCGTTCGCCACATTTCTGGCACGAGCCAAGTCATCGAGGCGAGACGACATCCACCTTTATCCGCTTTGACGGGAAGGACCTAATACTAGGGAAAAGCGCGGCAAACAACTGCATTGTGACTCCTGGCCAAGAAGCGTACTAAATAATCTACTTGTCATATCTCGAAATTCAATCAACAAATATAATCCAATATAATTACATCCATTTTCCTTATCCACATTAAATATCACCTGTATTAACTTATTTTCAATACAAAAGATAAATCATTGATCAACATATAAAATGATTCAATTAATAAATGACTTTGGAATCTAGTCAAACGAAATGACAAGTTATTCAACTATAAAGCACGCGTCCAGCTGACAGTATGGCCAAGTTAATTAGTCACTACATATGTCTCGTTACAAGAATATGTCGTATATCTGCGAGGTCACGCGCCAGCACGCGAGTTCGCCTACCTCGACGCCAGGGTGTCTATGAATAAAGTATGAGGGAAATAATCGAGAGATCACCGACAGACTTCCGGAAGCATGGCGCGCGAAGCCCATCCTGAGTGGAAGTTAGGTGAGCCAGCAACAAGAGCCACCGGAGTGCGTATAGGCGAGACACAACAACTAGCAGAAGCCAAAAGTGGAAATGGCGCAACGTATGTCCGAGGCAACGAACGAGAACGAAGGCGACATGTGGTCCTAGGTTTGCGTCTCTCGAACAGTAGTAAGTAAGCCGTGAAATCCGTGGATGGCTGGCTAGCACGCGCGCGCTCCTCCTGTAGCTTCACTGCAAGATGTTCAGAGTTCACGTGGTGCGACTCTAACTACTAAGAGTCAAGGTGTGTCCGCCTCCCTCTAGCGAATTGACTCTGGGATTGTGCAAGAAGGTAGACAGATGCTGAAGAGACTTGGAGAAGTCGAAGGTGTAGGAGAAGTGAAGGTCTGATCTCCGAATACGCGGATAGAGTAAGAGAGGGATCGTTTCTTTTGGGGTGTAACAACAGCTGATCTGTTAACGGTTTCGGTGGAGTGCGAGGGGATAGGTCAGTGTGCGCGCACGGTGAGCCTGAGCCTCCCCGGACGACGGACTCCCCGAGAGACGAGACGAGACGAGACGAGACGAGACGAGACGTTTCGGCTGGCGCGAGAAGGGCGCGCCAATACAGATTCACATACCGCTTCAATCCTTCGTAGGCTACCAGTCACTAACACACACAGAGAGGATCGAAGGAATATTCGCGCGAGTGTGCGAGGGGGGCGCCAAGCAGACCGACTAACGAGTCGGGCGAAGAGGGCAGGTGAACACCTGGTCTACAACCCCGGCACGAGCTCTATCCTCTCTCTCTCTTTCTCCCCCTTTCATCAATCTACTTCTATCTCACTTCACCACGCACCACTCTTGGTCCACGGTTGCACCCGTCGCGCGACTTTCATATTCCTATTCTCATTGCAATCGACGTCATCGTTGACGTCGACGATAAAGCGCGCGCGGCTTCGTTAAAGGGCGAACACACTCGCGTGCGCCATGACAAAAGTACGCACTTGGACTACTCGAACGCCCCACACTCCACCCCCAACGCCGTTTCTTGTAGTATTCACTGTAATCGACTTCGACCTCTTGCTTTTATAACACAAGAGTAACAGTACGAACCAACGAACCCCGTTCTTTTTATTCTTTGTATAAGAGCGATGAAATTATTGGATTAAGTGGCACCGCCTTCTGGTTAGCCAGAAAAAGTGAAAGAATCAAGTTGAAAGTCTGCAGGAAGGCAAGGAATTCTTGGAATGAAATTCCCCCCCAGTATGTTGTGGTGGGGAGTTCATAAAGCGAATAGAATGTATGATGAAAATGGATCAGCGGGATAGTCGGCAAATGTTTGCCGGAAGTTTGCAAACGCGATAAGTTAAGGAGTTGCACCCTTCATGGTTACGACGTAGTCGTACGACCAACATCCGGCTTTATGGATCAGCCCGCTGTTAAATCGATAAGATAGACCAACTCTACTCACCGCGTTTCTCTCGATTCGATGGACTGCCATGGCACTTGGACGAAGAGTCATTTGGTGAGAGTGTTGAATTCTGAAGATCACGTACGATGCTTGAAATCGGTGATATTATCATTGCACTCGATTGATCATCTTCCACTTTTATAGGAGAATGTTCCTCGACCTCGACGATGTTCGAAAGAACGGCAGCACGATGCATACGAGACATCGTGTTCACGAAATTTCTGCTATCTGAATACTGACTTGTCACGATTGTATAAATCGATCGATTCACGATCGATTGCTGGATTTCGACGCAAAGGTAGACGACTGATACTCTTCGAGCAAAGTGTACAGTCAATAGTGTGCACTTTTGAAGATTGTCGTCATTCCTTTGACTTTCCCGAAGATCACAATCGTATGCGGTGTCAATTGGGACAATTGTAAACGCGATCTAATTAAATACAATCGGTCAGCATCGAGTGGATCCACCTCTCCTTCGCAGACCTGAAACACAAGTGATACAAATTAATAGATCAATAATTGTAGACTGAGAAATATAAATGTATCGAAGTATTGCGTAATATAAATAGTAAATACAATGAAAACAATTCTGGTAATTTGAGTTCTCGAAAGTTTAATCCTCGAATTTCCCAATCCCTTTGTGAAATCCTAGAGAAAAGCATAGCGAGGCATAATATACGAGAGTAGGCTTGAGCGGTCGAGCTGGATCGGCGATTTTTTCGTAACGCAGTCTCCGCCGCCCGGTCGAGCCGGTCTGTTTTGCGGCCTGGCAACCGTAGCTTTATGCTTACGCAGCATGGTGAGACGAATCTTTATGGTGGACCCTAGAAGCCGCAAATATTGCCGACGACCTTGGCGCTCAATTAGCAGCATGCTCAACGAAAAAATAGGCTAACACTGTGAATCCACAATAGACCAAAGACAAATGTAGTCGAGTGCTGCCACAGTCCGTCCGGCAAATCGACCGTTACAGCTGTGAGGCAACATGATAAGCTAACGCTCAATGAGCACGCAGCCAGCTTCGAATTAACTACAACCAACCCCACCACCAATCTACAATTATGACTGTAAAGTAATGCCGTTGCTTCACTCATAACTGTGGATACAATGAATTCGGGTGAAAGGTAGTAACCTTTCTCAAATCAACTACACAATGTATCAAAACCTGTAAGGTCCAAGTAAGACTGGAAGAATTCTGAGACGCATGGCCTTTAATTCCAGACTCGTAACTGAAATGAACTCAACATGCACCAGCTTAATTACAGCTCGACGAACGTCTGTTTATCGCTTGCAATCACCCGTATTTGAATGTTTGGTTCTTGTCAAGATCGAATTTCAATGTTAACTCATTCGTGTGATATGACAAGTGTTACTACAGCAGGGGGTATGCCTTGATCGCATGATACCATGTATGTACGCGCCCGTATATTTTGATACTTCCTCCTGAGTAACTACACAGCGGATATTATTGCTGTCGAAAGTGCTTATCGCGAAATGATGTTACACTGCTACTTTATTAACCCAGACACAAAGGAATGCACCAGTATTTCTAATTACCCGGCTGAGGATTTAGATGTTTGATTTTCGATAGTTGAGATTGGCGAAATGGTGGTTTTTCCGTTTAGCATGTGTCTGGCGTGCGGACTGAATGGTACTGAGGCAGGTCCCCAAGTTCAACGGCGGGATTTACGATAACGTCTCGTTCGTCTGCGTGGTCGGTGGGTGTGTGGACTGCGACACCCGAGGGAGCAAGTAAGAGTATACCGGCGAGAGTGGAGAAAGAGAGCGAGCGAAAAGGAGGAAAGTGTGTGCGCGCCGCCAACGAACGTTACTGACCGGAGATGCGAGTGCGACGGGATCGAGAAAGATGAAAGACGAAAGGCGATTCGAATCGAATATAACGTACAAAGAAGGGAATTCGTTGCCCGAACACGAAGCTCTCCCAATCCCGATCCCTTCCACGATAACCCGTGATCCCACCCTGATAAAGCCAATGGGACACTGAGCCGCCTACTTTCATGTAAATCAGAAACCGACTCGATAATTCAATCTCGATAATCTTCATTACTAATTACAATAACATCTATCTTGATCAAATCTTTGACAGGGTAATGTCGTCTTGAGATGAGATCAATAAATATACTGTAGAGCGAAGTAGTAGCGATTTGTACTTTTAAATCCCCGATCTCCCGAGACGGCGACCAAGTTCCCTTTAACCGGCGAGATAGGAACGCGGAAGAACGAGTTGTCTTTCCATTCTGATGTCGTACTATACGAGCCCCGTGAATTGTATAGTCAACATGCCGAAAATAGGCTTTTTTGCACATGTATAAATATAGATCATTCGTGTTTATATACAAAGAGAATAGGCACCGCATGGGGGACGTCGCAATAGACGACAACAAATTGTAGGGTTAGGCAATTTTGTTACCGTCGACCTTTGTCTCAGGATTTGGGAATAAAATTAATAATTCCAATTGATCTAATTAATATACAGGCATGAATGGTCTTATCAAGAACACCATTGACTTGTCCTTTTCTGATCTTTAAAGATCCGGCAGACAAGGAGACACAACAGTAGGTTTGATAACTGTAACGTGGCACTTACCTTTCTGAGAAAGCGAAGGCAACCGCAGACCCTGCTATCAACTGATTAATGAGAGAACACAAGTATTCACGTAAACTGTCAACGCTCGCACCAACTTAATATATCACGCGTATTCTCAAGCGGAACAGGAAATACAAAACGAGGCTGTAACAAAGCGGGCGTCCCGGTGCCGCGGTACAAAACGTACTGAATGCGCGCGAAAATCTATTTGCCGTATACGCCATCTACGTTGCATAAAAACCGCGATAATTTAAACTTGTCAAATCATCGATCGCATGCAGTATTATTTTAATTATAGTGTTAATTAGGTTTTGTCATTAGCTTTGTTAATTGTGTTAAATTGAGGACCGTCACGTATAAAGAAGAAGACCAACAGTTGTAAAACAAATTTCTGATAATTTATTTATTTCGCCTTAGAGTCTCAAGCATAGCTTTTCAGTTGTTTCGTCAACAACAGACACCGATTATAAATATAATAAAATATTCGTTTATGCTTCCTGTATAACCAGGAGAAAATATAACGGCTGCATATCTCTATTGTCATAAATTAGCTTCTCGAGTGTGGAAGTCTGGAGGTTTAGCACGTCGAAAATTCGGCGAGCCTTGAATGCCAACGCGTATCCCTGGCATTACAGCTGCTTCTTATTACACCGGGCAAGACGATAAGGGGACGTAATCTCGGTACGCGTCAACTTCCCGGCCGCGATAAAAATAATACTAAAGATTCTCGTCTCAACAATACTAGGCTAAAAAATGTTCTTCTGTGGATCAGTTGGACTCGTAGAGGCATGGTTGGGCTTCTGCAGGGATTTCGAAGGAAGCATGTAACCACTCTTTATTGCATTCGCTGTGAGATTTTTGGGTTTCGGAGGGAGCGGAGGAGGCTTGGTGATTTTTGTCGGTGATAATTGGGAATCGAAGGTAGAGGAATCGGCAGTATTACTTCGAGAACGTGAACCATTTTCTACGATAGTCTGGTCTGGGTCCAGTAAAGTCGAGTCGAGTCCAAACGAGCTGTCCCTAGACTTACTTTGATTCTCCTGTATATCATTCGAACTACTAATGCCACTAAGTCGATCACTGGCATCGTTTCCATTCGTCGATACGTTGTTATTGCGATTCTGATTGCTGCTGGGCTGCAATTCTTGCGGTGTACTGTAGAACTTGGCATTCCCCTCACAATTGGCAGATATCACCCTTGGCCTCCGGAATTTCCCTCGTTCAGTTGGTTTCCCATTCTCCTTGTTCTAATTAATCGTGTCACAACTTTCAGTATCGCGACATAACGTCAAGTGCAATGAAAGTATAAGCATAATCTCATTAATATATCATTAGGATGATATATTACACAAGATTTAAAATAAATTAACATCATATCTAGATACCTTTAAAAAGTCTGGCAATTCGAAATTAATTTCCGTCCCCCTCTGATCTTCCAATCTAGATCGCTGCGCCCGCTTTAAACCTTCGTATAAATCTGAAAACAAGGATAATAAGAATTCGATAGAAGTTAGGAGGAATTTTTTCCAGAATTCTAAACGTACCATCGCTATCGAATCTTCCTGGAAGCTGCAGCTTTACACCATTTCTCCATTTTGCTATTAGAGGGGGATGAGATCTTGGTGCTTCCTCAGAGGCATAGTCATTACCACTGCTCTTCTCACTTGCATTTGAACTCTTCGACTTTCCCTGTGACAACAGAATAAATTCTATGATTCCTGCTTTGTATAACAGAAAAATATTCATGTAAATTATTTGTGAAACATACTTTTTTTCTCCCATGCATCGTGGAGTCCCGAAGGAAGAATTTGCTTGGAAGTATGGAGGATCCTTCAGAATGTTGATCATCAGACTGCAAGAATACAAAATTAAATTACAATTACTTTACCCTGGTTATTTTTTAATTAAACTGGTTGACATTGCAAGCTTACCTTGCACGAGCCTTCGTTATATGGATATTTATTTGTACTTTTTCCTACCAAAAGTTCCTCAAAAACTTTATTGGTAATCTCGTCTAATGTAGGCTGAGAGTGAGGCATGTCGTTTGCATATTTAACTGTATGCAACTCTCGCTGTAACTCTACAACAATCAGATTTTGCAATAGAAAAATCTATATTCTTCTTTTAGCTGATTTTAATAAAACAAAATAATATACCGTCATTATGCGTGCTCAATGTTAGTCTTGCCGGAGCATCAATTGCTGGAATGTCCATGGAAATACATCGATCTTCACACCACACATTTATTATATCTATATTAAAGCCATATTTATTCAGTAAAGGCCTCAAGATTTCTCTGAGAGTTCGTCCTTTGTGCGCGATCACAGTTATAACTCGACGAGAAGGTAACTCCACTTTTAATACTTTTGTTGGTACCACCTCCACCTCTTGTCCGGCTAATTCCGAAGATGGATACTTCGGATCTATAGTCTGTAATGTAATATATTCATTCTACACACTCTTCATTAAACATGCAACTACGTTTTTGCAAAGAGATTAGCAGTGATCAGTGGTAGTAAGCGTTACCTGCGTAGGCAGATAGATCGAGATAGAAGCGTATGCAAAAGCAATGGTGAAATGATATGGCATGCAGCGTTTGTAAATAGGATCAGCGGAATCACAAGTTTGTATTAGCAGAGTGTCTTGTAAACCATTAACGAATATTTGGTAAATGTTGGTGCGAGAAGAGCGACTTCTTTTGTAAAGTTAATTCGAAGCAAAGAGTCACGAAGCGGATGGCATAACGTTAGTCGAGTGACGATATTGAGAGATGCTTTAGATAAATACGAGAACACAAACCTCGTTCGTAGCTAGTATTAGAACATCATAGTTAGAGTATCGGAGAGCTCGTTTATCAAGGAGGCGCGTAACCACATCTTTAATGCTCTCAGTTTGGCTAATTGGCACAACTGTGGTCGACCCATCGGGCAATATTACTCGACACAACCCGGTGCACTTGGCACGAACTTCTTTCTTTTCACTCGACTGTCCATCGAAGGACGACAACGACTACAAGTTATAGATGGTAGCTTATGTAGCTTCTAATTTACATCTACACATCGCATTGCAATATACATCAAAGGAAGATCAAAAGGGAACTTAGTTGCTGGACATTCAAAGTAACGCAATTAGAATCTTTGAAAATATCACACGCAATCAATCGTGCTGCTATTTTAACAAAGTTCTCAAAAATACTTGGTAAAAATTTCAAAAGGCAAAAAAAGATTTGATCAATAAAAATACGTGGTTGAATACTCACGTGTTTATGAAAGGACTGCTTTAATGCTAAGTCCCAAGACGCTAACGAAGATCGACTACTAGATATAGAAATACTGTCCTCGTTGTTGTTTCCTTCTGGCTCTCTTTTGATAGATGTAAAGCTTTTATATATCGTCTCACTCCGATTTGGAACTTTATTGTACTCTGACTCTCCACGGTCCTTCGACTTGGATCTAAAAATATATCATTGAAAAGTGAGACTGCAAACCTCCTGCAGTTCAGGAGGTAGACTTACGTACAGGGACAAGCAATACCTGTTTTTCCTATTCCATGGCAAAATCGATTTTCTACATCGATCTTCGGCATCGGAGTGACTTTTTTTTAATTTAACACTAGGCGAACTTGTCAGATGTAGATCGCAATCCTCCGTGCCAATTTCAGTACTACCATTTTCCATACATCGACGGTAAAGGTCGGACCTTAGAAATCTGGGATAGCTGTCGAACTTCATTAAATTGAAGACTTGTTTTTGGGCCTAGAACGAAATGCCTTTAGTTACCATATACGAAATGCTCGATAGTCGAGGAAAATACACTTGACATCAAAATCTACCTGAAGAAAGAGATCTGCTGGAGCTTCCGTGAGAAGCTCTTGTGTAATTTGTCCAGCAGCATGACTGTCTACATTTACTGGTTCAGCTGCCGAGCTCGATAAGTGCCTTTGATAAATTTGACTGGCCAATTTACGACGACTGATGACATCTTTAGTATCTTTGTACCTTTCGCACGCTGCCCAAAAGTAGATATTCTCATGGCTAAATTCCTTCTTTAAGAATTCCTTAAAGAGATAATCAAAGGTTGAAAATTCATGTATGGCGATTAGATAACTCAATTACTATTTCAGTAAAAAAAATCTGCTCTTACCGCGAATGTTTGCAAACCCTTCGGATCTTCGAGCAATTTTTCGAACCCGCTTGCCCACGTGTGTATGTCCTTGCACTCGCTGCTTTTGTCACATAATTCCGTACTCCCGTGCTACGACCAAGAAGCATTGTGAAATTATAGGTCATTAAATACATTTAACGCGTGCTATTCGGTGGCATGTAAGTATGTGGGCGTGCGCGTGTATACGTGTATATTGTTAGTTATTAGAGTAGACTGACGACCGTTGGTTCACGAGGGAGCCTACGAATTTTAATCACGCAGGAGCGCAACTTGAATTCTAATGAAGTGAACCAAAGCCGTGATGTAGTTTAAAAAAATGATAATAAGCTAATTATCTTGAAATTGTATCTATACAATGAACGGAAGGATATCCCTGAGAAATTTGCCCAGCGGAAATATTTTTGAGCAGGATAATGAAACTTTACGGAAGAAACACTCCTTATATCGGAGGAAACGCGCACGCTATTGAATGTGGTTCTCACGAAGAATAGCGCGCTTACAGGTATGCGTAACGTGGGAATAAGGAGAGATTCTCTTAAGTATTAAAGGAAGTCGATCCAAAGCTCCTGTTCAAACTTTGCGTGATATACAATTCCGACTACGGACACGCAATATTTTCACGTTACTGGCATTCGTTTACCACGTTGGTTGGCCGCGTTTAAATTACATCCTGCTGATAAACGACCGTACGCGTTATTCTGAGAATGACGTTCTCGCTCCACCTAGATTCCTGTCGCAGTGCCCGTGAAATATCCAAGGTGTATCCGAATTCATGAAACTCTTACGAAATCCTATAATGAATGATTGTAATAAATACCATATCTCTACTAAAAATACATTTACGTATCTATTACCCAAAATAGATATTCCCTAACTTTAATACATAAGCTTTAGCGGGAGAGATACTGACGAACAATATTGTTACTAGGATTAGTCAAGCTTATCAATTGCTAAAGTGGCGAGTGGCTCTGTTGACGTGTAGGGTATTCCCACAGGTTTCGAATAGCTAATCTACATAACTGCTTCTAGAAGGATGATGAACTTGTAGTAGTATGGGATTAAGAATTATCGCATAATCCAACTTCATCAGCACATACCCATTTCGTCCGAGTCTCCATGTCGCGTTCGACGATCGTATTTCTTCTAAGACGTCGAGCGATCCCATTTAACGAAAAGTGCGTGTACGAAAAAAACTGTACTGGCACGCGAGAAGCCTTTCGGCGAAGCGAGTGCTTCGCGAGGGCAAAAAACGCGATATTCCCGACTCTTTGGTGTATAGGGCTCCGCCCAACTGCAGCGATGCACCGTTTGACAATCGTGATTCCACGGAACACGGTGCACGCTCGTTCGCGCTAGCTCGCGGGCTTCACGACCGTGACTGTAGAGGAGCGCCGATGTAACCACCGGATCGATCGACGGATCGCTGGATCGGTTCGATCCACGCGAACCGTCCTAAATCGAGGCGCGATCACCGTGCACTACCGTCGAACGCCGCGCACCATCAACGTCACGTTTCTCTTCTCGGTACCTACATGTCGTTCCTACGTAATCTCCTACTCACCGCTGTGTGAGCCCGTACCCTCCATTCCGTGATCCATTTCCTTCTCTTTCCCTTCCCGTCCTGCTCCACCTTGCCTCTCGCTCACTATTCTCTCCCTATTCAACTCATTGCTCTATCCTTCTCTCTCTCTGGCTGTCCCGCTCGCACGCTCGCGCGCCGTGTTCTCCGGGTTACTCACTCGAACGGACGGAGGAGCGCTCGACCGGTCGACCGCTCGGTCCCCCATTGAATTACTCGTTCACTTCGTTCCTCCTTCGGAGCCTTCCCTTTTTGCGCGCCCCATCCCTCGTACGGCCCCTCGTTTTTTAAGTTTCCTACATGTGCATGCCGGTTCTTTGCGGCACGTACCATTCAAAGTGCATACAGATTTTACTTGCTGAGATTTGTTCAATGAAACTTTATCTTGGATTTTCTTGGACCAGCTTTATCAATTATAAAACGGAATGGGACTTAGGTGAAATAGACATTGCATTTGAAGAAGTGCAATCACGGTCTGGTATGCAAATGCTGTCCGTTGATCGCGCAATGATTTTGGATGAATAACGGAGAATAAAATTGCGATATAATCTGAATCTTACCATACAGCTATCACCTCCGCAGCTTCCTATATTCCGAATTTCCTGCAGACTTCCCCAGGGTCGTGGTTTATCCGGTCTGTCTGGGTACGGATGGCAATGTGGTCGTGAGTAATCCATCCCTGAATTAAGATCTTCGAGGCTGTGGACTAGCGATTTCGATGCACCACAGTAAACTTTCGGACTAAGTTTGTGTCGCGATTCAATTCCCGAAAAGCCGTTCGATCGCACTATCGAAGATTCATCAGAAGTTTCCACTGTGTCTTCAATTCCATGGAGCATCGCGGTAGTGCAAGCAGACGCGAGTGAACCAACGGACGAACTAGTCAACCCCTGTTTAACTGTAGAGGCAGATGGCAATGTACAGGTGGCCAGCTCCCCTCTCCTTGCGCCCTTTTGTATCTCCAGGTGGACCCCATAGGCCTCCACCATTCTCGAACACGTATTTATCCCGTTGCAAAAATCACTGAAACTCGCAGTTTCGTACGACAGCTCCATTCCATTTTTCTGCGACCCCGAACAAGTCGGATCGCACCACCCTCCACTGGATAGTGCTCGGACTGTTAATCTTGAATCGTTTTCCCCATTCACGTGTACTCGGGACGAGGGCATACTCATATCCTGCAAATATGTCGCGTTACACTCGATAAGAGACACGTCGGGCAAGACTTTCTTCGGTAATTCTCAGTATTTTTGTAATCTATCGATTGAGTGCCATGTTGAAGTGTTAGCACAAGGCGCGCAAGTAAGTTCCTGGATACACACACCTGTTGCGTGTATCAGGATCGAAAGTTGCGTCAACTTCCACAATGAATAGAGCCCGATAATAATCGTCAGTTTAAGGAATAGATTAACAATATTGCATACCCTGTATTCTAAGGTAGGAGCGTGATTTCGTCGGGAAAAGTCGGACGGTGCATTTTTGTCCGATCTGCTACCATAATCATCTTTAAAGCCGATCCCAGAATCGCTATTGCTCGAATGAGCGGTCGACGTACTAACGTTGCTTGGCTGCGGAGATGCTGCGTCTTGATGGCGACGAGTTTCGTTGTACGGATTGGCATCAGGGTTGGAGGAGTCAGATATGTACAGTGTTTGTATCGCGCCTATTAGACCATTACAGCTATCAGGAAATTCTTGGCAAACGTTTAACTCCGATGTCTTGGTGCACGTAAAACCGAACACATTACATGCATTGGAATGTACAGCATGATCAATTAATTTATAATATATAGTGAATACATGACACGAATTAGATACTATGTCATCTCTATCTTTGATCGATTTCGTAAGTATACCAAAGTATTGCTTGTCTTGCTCCGAAAAGGAATTACAAAAAATGATTCTATAAGACGGATATTCGGCGATAATACGATTTTCCGAATTCGTCAGTTTAATATTGGCAACGTGAATGGTGAGAAGTACTGTTGTGGGATTTCGTTTTTCAGCTTTTAAACGTTTGATACATTTCCTTAAGACCTGGAATAATAGGGGGAGTATTAATGGAAATTCTGATTGGCTGCTCTTATATTCTTCATCCCTTCGACCAATGCCACATACTTGCATCATGGAAGACGGATGGAGTTGATTTGGAATATCAATAGTGCCAAGATATCCGACTACTGTTCTATGAACTATCTTTTCAGAATCCCTTTTGTGAGATACTGGTGGTGGGGGCGGGGGAAGAGGACTGGACATGTTCCATCTGTAGTGTATGCCAGCATGACTACTTTGACTTTTGTCCTCAGGTGCAACTCTCCCAGCTGTATCAAACATAGCACCACTTTGTAAATCTTGTACCACTCTATCGACTCTAGATTGGAACTGCAAAGCACCTGCATTATTGGCACGTGTTTTGTGGGTGTACTTAGGTTTTGATCTCACTGTCGCTAGCCCCTCCTCATCGGACGAATCAGAATAATAATTCTCAGCTATCTGTAGCCTCAAGATTCCCTTGGATCTCCCTATCAATTGTACCACATCGTCGTGGGGTACTTTGCTGACATTGTGCCCATTGACTGATACCAAATAATCCCCAGCCCTCAATCCAGCAGTCTCTGCTGGACTACCTTGTACAATGCAACTGAGTATGCAGGGTTGTTGCCCTGAAATAGTGAAGCCAAATCCCTTTGCTCCACGTATCACCTCCACAGCTCTGACACCATAATTCACCCTCTTCTTCTTTCTTCTGTTATGGTGCATTCTTAGACTCCCTTCTTTCATTTAGTCTTCTCTATATGTGACCCTGTGCTCATATCTCTCTATCTTTTAGTTTTACGTTACTATGACGATGAGATCACGATCGATTCTGGATCCATCTTCGTTACTCGTGGAATCTCGCAAATTATCCTCCACATACACGTCGATCTCGGCCGATCCTGCTTGCCGATCTGGTAGCCGTTCGTACTCGCCAATTGTGCGACGCGCTCTATTCTTCTCTCTTTTGCTCCTGCGCACTTTCGAACCGTATGAGCCACTGATTCAGGATCGAAGTTCCCTCCTCGAGATTTTGCCCGATATCCGCGCTACCGAAAGCCGAAGCCCGGCTTCTGCCCGCGAACTTCCAACTTGTATGCGCGATTATCGAAAATGCAAAGTGTTTTGGTCCTTCCTTCGTTTACATGCCTTCCCATGGACATGCGTTTCACTGATAGGAATCCTACTTAGGAGAAATCGTTTCGTGCTGCTTGCCGATCCGCCCTTCTATCGCGGCCCGCCCGATCTTAAATGGCGGCCGAACGCCCATTTTTTATGGGCCATCTGCATTCCGAATAACCTTCCCATCTCAGGAATGCGCCTCTCCACTTTTCTTCTCTGCATCTTTCTATGTGCTTGATGCCACTTTTAATATGTCTAGCCGATCTCAATGGATCTCCTTCTTTGACACTACACGTCACGTTTATTTAAATAACAGATATTCTAGTCCTTTAACGCACACGCATTCTTTTACACATAGTCGCTCATTCCTACGATCATGACAATGCTAGCGAGATTAAGGTTTTTCAGTTTGACAATTATACATACTGCTCTTCCACTCATTAGGGGATGCTGTTATATACTTTATTCTGTCGTTTTTCATCTCTCAAATCTTCTCAAATCGTTGTTTTGAAATCTGCCGCTGGACACTGCACTTCTTAACACAAAATCGCCAACTGGTGGCACTGAGATCGTAGCCAGGAGTGCTGTGAAGTTTGCCAATAAAGATTAAAGGTATACATTTGATAACGCACAAGTAAATATATAGTTTGAGAAGAATCATATGGAACCGACCAGAATGTAGTTTAACGACTGGGATATGTCTGTCATAAATTCGGCCTACGTTATGAAAATGTCACTTGTCAAAATGTTCACTCATGTAAGCTAAAAAATTGGTGTCAAGATAAACAACTTGCAAAAATGGCATCTTTAAACACAGTGTTAAAAGCAATCGACGCCTTTAGAACCACTCAGGAATTCAATTCCGTTTTGGCAGATTCGGGCACAAGGTATTTAAACTGTTTCTTATTGTCTGTATACACGAAATAAGTTAAGGACAGTATGTTTGATAAAGTCCCAACTATAGAAATGTGCGTCCTTATTAATTGTTTGGACATACACCTTTCGGTTCAACGTTGTTTATCATGAGCAGTTATCCTTGATGTTCTTGCTCCTTTTCTACGATGTTACCACGTTGTTTTTATTTATTAAAAGGAAGGACAAATTAGCATGTTGCTCTACAATAGTAGAAGGTGTATGTTTACCAACTGCCAAGCTGGCACCCAAGTTCCCTCAGGTACTTAGCAGATCCATTGAGACATTGCTTATTTTATGTAATGATGATGAAAGTGATGTTAGAACAGTAGCGGATGAGTCTCTCAATAAAATTATAAGGGTATGTTTTCCAGATGTATATATTACATATAGCAATTATAAATAATAATGTCTGGCTAGAGCAGTTTAAATACATTCGAGTTATCCATATGTTAGGCAATGACGGATAGTAACATTGTGAAAGTTCAAATAGAATTGTATAATGAAATAAAAAGGAATGGACCAGCTAGGTCTTTAAGAGCAGCCCTTTGGAGATTTGGTCTTCTTAGCCACATGATAAGACCTACCAGAGGAAAAGCTTTTGTTTCTAATTTAATACCATGTATTGTAAATATTGCCCATCGGTCTGAAGAAGCTGTGATTGAAACTTTGTCACAATCATTACCTTTAATAACAAAGGCTTTGGGGCCATTTATGACAGACAATGATGTGAAGGTAATTCTATTGGAAAATTGGTTTATATTCCAAATTATGGAGGTGTATATTAAGTCATAATTTATTTCTAGACACTTCTGAAAGCATTCTTTGAAAATATTTCATCTGAACAAGCTGCCCTGAGGAGGGCAGCTGCTAGTATGATTTTGACAACATGCGTGAATAGCAGGAAACCACAGATATCGTTAATATATGTGCTAAAGCATTCATTAGGTATGCTCAATTATATTGAATCATAATTTCTATGTAAATTATATTAAACTCCCATATTTTTAAGGTATATTAGTACCTGTTAATGATGATGAGGATCAAATACCCACTGTCATTGGTATTCTTGGATGCGTCAGAAGTATTTTACCTCATATTTATCAATCCACACAAATGGAAGAAGATGACACAGATCAGATAGAAATTCTGCTACAAACATATGAGTTGTGTTTATATTATGCAAAGTGGCATTCTGACCATAATGTTGTAAATGCTGCCTTAGAAACTTTGACACAATTTTTAAAGTCTCCCATTAAAGCTGTGGTTTCTGCTTTACTTTCGAATAAGGGTATAACTCATAGTCGAATCAGTTCCCACAGCATGACACCAATGTTATCATTAGGTCATATGAGTACATCCAGCAAGACCACTGTTTGTGGTGAGAATTCAGACTCAACTTTGAATTTATTTGAGCCTGACATACCTGATATAACACCGAAAGTCCAAAAATGGATGTTAGATTCAGAGGGTGCATTTTCAGTTGATAAAGATACTCAAAATTGCTCAGATTCTACAAGTGATATTATAGAAATGAAAGGAAAGGCATTGGAAAGTTATGGAGATTTGAAGATAAATGTTGCTGACAGTAAGAAATAATACTCTACTAATCTGCATTGGTGTAGGACAGAATAACTTGACCTTTGTTTCTTTTTGTAGGTGATATTGTTGAGGAAGGTAGTGAAATAGGTAGTGAAATGGAAAAGTCGGAAAAACAATATCCAAATTCGCAGCCAGAAACAAAAGAACATGACTGTTTCGAAGATGTTGCATCGTCGGTTGCGTCACCAAAAAAAATTTCTATAGATTATTCTGTGAAAGAAGTAGATATTGGATCATTCATAGATGCCGATGTGTCTCTAAAATTTTGTTGCCGTTACTTGGCATCTTCCTTTTTATTGAGCGGTGGTCCCGGACATATAATGCCCGACAAATATTTTCGCGTTAGCGTCAAGTCCTTGGCTCTAAATTGTATTGCTCATATTTTAAAACTATGCCCAAGCTTATTACTAATGCCAGTTGTCAAGAATTCTAGCAATAATGAAAATCGTCAAATCATTAGCGATATTTTATTATTTGCCCGACATTCCGATCCTCAAATCAGGGGCAATGTGATGTTTATAATTGGTAATTTTTTAAAATCAATTTATATTCAATACGGCGGATCTTTCAAGAGCTTCGAAGACGAAGTACAAAAAGAAAATATATCCGGAAACGTTTCGCTAGAATATTTAATACACTTCCTTCAAAGAGGTATACAAGATGATTCTGCTACGACATGTCGACAGACGTTGACTGCATTGAGTCTTTGCTTACCAGAACTATTAGAGTCGGTTGATTATAAATATGGTATTAAATTATTGACTATTTTACCGCAACTTGTGAAAAATCCATATTTTCTCGTGAAAGTTAAATTGGTTGAATTATTGAGTTCAATATCGTATAACACGGTAGAGTATATAAGTGGTGGATCGGTGTTTCAAGAACACTTTATCAATGTGATGCTAACACTTTTGGGGGATCACGATCAAAGAATCCGGCATGCTGCGTCCGAAGCAATTGTCAAGTAAGAAACTTAATAACAACTGTCGTTTCAACATTGATCGCAACCTAATAATTAATGTGTTTTCCTTCAGGAGTATTCCATTATTACACGTTAACCATTCGCAAGAAGATGTTGTCACAAAAAAAGCAGCAGAATATACCGAACGACTGTTAAGTGCTGTCATGACAAGTACTTTAGAATTATCTTCTTACCAAGAGAAGCATAAGCCATTCATAAATACTTCCATACAACCCTTCGCATCGCTAAATTATCACACCGCGACAAATTACCATCCAAATATCGAATATTCCCTGTCACTAATGGTCAATGCATTAACAGAAATATTGGGAGTAGAATCATCGAAGTATTTGGTGTACGGTTGCTGTGAAACCCTTTACCAGCTGAGCAATATATATACTACTACGATTTACTTCAGAGGATGGGATTGCTTCCTGCCGAAGACTCTACTTAAGAAATCTCACAAGAAAATGAATAGTCGATCTGAAGCGAACGAAAGCTGTATTTCGGCTGATAATATGCCAGCACCAATAAGCAGTTGTCTGCTATCTTTTGCATTACCTCTTCTATCATCGTCGCCCATAAGTTTGGATTTACCTTCTCATAGACATCTTATTCTTCTGGCTGGCAATCTAGCTTCTGGTTTAGCAATCTGCAATTTTAAACCTAGTGATCCTAGTAAACCATGGAGCATGTTTAGAGACAACCATGTAGAATCATTACTGACGCACATTATGAAGATTTTGAATGTGTTTGTTCATATTATCGAAGATGTCCAATTGGTACAAGCCAATACAAAGACAACTTTGTCGTCCCTGTCATCAGCTCAATCATTGTCCCCTAAGAAGAAAACCGTGCTGGAGCAAAAGCCAAAGGAAAAAAGTGAGAGAACCGGAATACTGAAATTTGGAAAAGAATTGATGGGCAATTTTGCTAATATTCCTCATTACGTAAAGCTGTATGATATTCTGAAGGCAGCACATATGAATTACTTGGTGACACTCGATCCAGATGCTAGTGAAATGTATTTATCTTTGCTAAATGCTACCCTGGATGTACTGTCGCAGATTCTCGAAATAATATCTGTTAATGAAGCAGCTCAGATAGCTGAAGAAATTCTATACTACTTACAATCGACTGTGATTCTATCGCCGACAGCGTCATTTCGGTGTGTTCAACAGTTATTAAAGTGCTTATTCGGTATGAATGTGTGTGCACAGTGGAGTGATATGGAGATCCAAAAGAGTGCGGATAGAGCGATCGGATTGCGAAACGAGGCAAAAGGATTTTACAATCATTGCTTTCAAAATCCAGCGAGGCAAATGGCTGACACTATAAAGTCGATGGGGAATAATTGTCGGGGAGAGAACGAGCCTGACACCGAGTGAGTAGAACGTTCATCAGGATAAAGCAGCTGTACGAGTAAGTACGTTTTCAGACCACACTTTCTGCTTTTCAGGTGGCTGGGGCTATTCCGTAGAAAAAGCGATAGGAAACATTCTTCGAGTTTTAAAAATTTGGTACGATTGTCCGACCAAAAAGCATCTTTCATACGACTCTTTGAACCCATGGTGATAAAGTCACTCAAACAATATACAGTTACCAGTAACGTTCAATTGCAGTGTCAAGTATTAATGTTGCTCTGCCAACTCGTACAACTACCTGTAAATTATTGTCTTTTGGATTCCGAGAGAGTTTTTATTGGGTTTGTGCTGAAACAATTCGAGTTCATCGAAGAAGGGCACGTACAGTTTACACACGAACTTCTGCCTAGAATGTTCAACTTTTTAGTACAATTATCTTACGAAAAAAAGCATTCCAAAGTTATAATCGGTATTCCGAAGATAATTAATTTGTGTGATGGTTTAATGGCGAGTGGTCAACCTGCTTTGACCCATTGTATTCCTGCATTGGCACCTGTCATCGAGGATATCTTTCTCATTCGCAATGCAAGCTCGAATACAATCGAGCAAAGAGAGTTAGAGACTACTAGAGAAGTGTTAATTGCGATGCTTTTGCGTTTGGTAGAGTATCACGAGGTCATTGAACTTTTAGCATTATGTTTAGCTGAATCTAGATTCAGTGGAGATGGTAACGGAGAGGAAAAGTGGCGACGCTGGTCTCGCTCAACAATGGATACGGTGCTTCCTGCATTAGCTTCCGGTAAAGTTAAGGTTGAAACAGAAAAAGCCCATATAGCTTTAGTTAAATTATTCGCAGCTATTTCCCCAACAGTTCTTAGGCCCGTTGATCCTCTTCTGAAAGTCCTTTTCACTTCCCATGTCTCTTTGGATTCCTCAATCGTTCACTTAAAACGGTGGCTGGGTATGATCAATGTCATTGTGTTATCCTTGATTTCTTGTGCAAAGGAAGAGGCAATGTTAGCCCGGCTGTCGGATCTTACTATATGCTCGACGGACTTATCACAATCTGTTCTTTTATTAGAAAGTTCTAATCAGTGTGCAGATCCATTAAATGTTCGGGGTTCCCAATCTCTCGAAGCACCGCCCGAACAAGTATTAGCTAGATTCATATTTAAAGTTCTCACAGTCGTAGGTTCGAAGGTACACAATTGTCTCGGTTTGATCGATCACACATCTGAAGATCCATTCATCGACTTTTCTGATTACGTAGAAATGGACGACTACTTGATACATCAATTCGCATTCTTTTTACAACTATGTATTCACATGTTTGAATCTGGTAGTCACTGTAAAGTGGCGAACGCGACGATACAAATGATTCAAGGACGAAATGTAGCCGATGAGGACAAACTGCCGATAGATAGACTCAATCGGCTGATGGTGAACATCGGCAATGCGCGTCCAACTCTGACCTGCCAATGGGCATATATGATGACTCTGTTAGGATATAATGAAATGCCATTTTGGTCGAAAGTTCTTGGCACTCAGCGTTCAGAATATATTGTTCACACTTCTCCGAGTGATGCAAAATCAAGCGACACACCTAGCAGTATAAATAGCCAGATTGTGAAAAAAGGTGGTATTATACTATTTTGCGATTATATATGCGAGAATCTGAGCGATGCCGAACCCCTCACATGGCTGCTGGTAAATCACACACCGGAAGCTGTATATAATTCAATAGAATCTCCTGTTAGGGACTTGTTGACCGCAGCGGTCCATAGAAATCCAGCAGCAAGTGGTTTACTGGTGCAAGCGATCGCAACGAAATGTGAAGACCTTTTGCAACCGAGCTTTGTTAAGAAACTTCTTCAATGCATTGAAGGAGCTCATCATTCGCAAAGTGGTGCTGTTCTGATGGCGATAATACCACGATTACTTTCGACCAAGTATTTAGCATTGTCTAGAATGGCTGCGAAAATTGCAAGTCGAAGGGTGGAAATACTACTGGCTACTAGTGCCGCGGATGTGACGAAACAAATGTCGAAGGAGGATTTAATGAAGATAATGGACACACTGCAGGTGACTAAGCTCGCAAGGAAACACGGTGGATTAGTTAGTTTATTAAATAAACTAGGTGTACAGTATTACGATTTATCACCACTGGAACTCGACCTGTGCAGACCGTTCCACCCTTCGACTGTCAAGAGTATACAATTAGATCGCAATTGGTTCCTCTCTCAAGTAAAAATGCGATGCTGCAATCCGAATGCTAGTCAAAATTCGTACGAGGCGGCCCAGCTATTGCGGGATCTAGATTTCGACGATTGTCTAGGCATTTTAACTAGCAAAGAGTTCAATATAACAATACTTAAGTCTTGTATAATGTTGGGCGTCAGACTGAGCATAGAACGGTGCCAAAAATTAGAGTTCGGTAAAACGCAAAATGAAAAAGATTTTAATTTCGAGACCAGCCCGTTGTACAACGCGGCTAAACATTGTTTATTAGAACATATTCAATCCATCAATGAATTCACACCAAAACCACATCAAATCTACGATCCCGGAAAGGGTCATTCAAGTTCGAAGATACTACAATACGCTACTCGGTTCTCGGAGCTCTTAAAAGACTCGATGTACTGGGATAGTCTCTTCATGATAATACCAACGGTGAAAGTTTACATGAAGACCCTGCCAAAATTAGCGAAGTACAATTTAGCAAAGATCGATATGAAGTTCGAAGTGGACCTTGCGAAATTTGCTGTTTTATGTCTTGAATTATCTCATTGGATCATACATTCCCACGAGAATAATCAGAAGAAATTACGACCACAAGATTTGGAGCTTGCATTAAGTTGTGCATCGGAGATTTTAAAACATCCTGGACCTAGCAAAGCAGTTGGAGATAATACACGATATTCTTGGGTGTGTTCAGCCACAGCAGCACTAAACAGAATAGTGGAATGTATGTTAACAGCAATCGACCCACTTCCGTCGATAGATTCTTGTGCTCTCGAAGTTGCCCTCGAAGATGAGAGCACGAAAGAATATGCTCGAGCATGCATTCGTATGGCAGGACTCGTTGCATGGTTGGAGAAGTGTCAGAAAGAAGATCGTCCGAAACCTATTCCTGAATATCTACTCAGAACAATTCGACACCTTATAATAAGTATTAGTCGTCAACCACTTGTGAATTCGTATATTCTAACACCACCGTTAGTTTGGAGACACGGTTGGCACGTGGTTGGCTCAGGTCCGACAAAGTGCTACTTCCCTCTACTCTCATCGGAATCGAATCTCTTGCAAGAAGTTGAGATTCTAGAACAGTTCATTTATCGAATAAACTTGCTGGGTTGGACTTCACGACTTCAGTTCGAGGAAATGTGGATGGCACTTCTAGGAGTGCTCAATCTCTCTCAGAATGAAGGCATTCACGCGGAAGAAATCGCGACACTGATTCAAGCGAGCAGCTTAGCTGTTCAAGCGATAAGCCGATTGCTGTTGCAAACTTTGCTACTACCATATCCGGGCAATCCAGGAGTCAGCACATTGATCCATCACCCTCGGGATCCGGAACTCTCGGTGCATAGAGTCAGTTCACAAAAACTTTATGCGATCCAGGATCTCTTGACGTGGAAGTACGAGTGCATGAATGAGTCTGAAGATATAAACGGTTTAAGCTTGAACCACATCTTCCACAGGGGTAATGTTGAAAGAGTTGCTATGAGGAATACATATTCTTACAGCCAACTTTCAGTATCTTACCTTTGGTCTTTGTGTAACTTGTACGAGGATAAATTAAACGCATCGGTATTGGATTTGAAGAATCGTCGAAACGATGCATTAATGTCCGCTTCGTTAGACTTAGACTCTTGTCTGCAGTTCCTCGTTGAATTGTATTCCTCCTGGGTGTCCCCGCATGCCCGCACTCCTGCACAACTGCTTACGGAGACTATTAAATCTATTCTGACGATATCGGAGCTCTTTGTAGAAAGGTCCCAGTATCAGTGGATGCTGGAAGTTTGTTTGGAAGTCTCGAAAAATCAGCCTACTCAGAATGTTATCTTACATCAGTATTTAGTGATAGCCGTGTGCAAAGCAGCTGCTGTTTTAACACCATTGGTAAGCGTGGTGCTTAGCAATATTTTCCTGCCTAAGATCTGAAATAGTATTATATTTATGTGTTTCTTATATTTCAAAGGATTTCGAAACGTTGGACAAAGTAAAGCGTTTGGTGGACCTTAATCTTAAGACAGGTTTTCTGCCGGGTAGAGTATCCGCCCTTCATGGATCCTTGTATTTACTACAAGGTGCAGTTCTTGCTAATTGCGAGGAGACAATGAATATTGTTCATCCTTTAGCCATTGAATATATACAGAAACATATCAATAACCAGGATCCCGTAAGGTAAAAATGACTTTAAATAAAATAATACGTTGGAGTTCATTATGTAAAAACACAGTGAAGTATAATGTTCTGGTAATCTTAGCGTGCTTAGTCAAAGTGAAGAACATCAAGGAATAATGTGGGCCCTGGTATTCTTTTTACTTGAACATGCGGACGACACTCCGCCAGACACCGAAGCTCCTGCCGTTTTAGAATTGGTTCTCAGTTTAGTCACATCGCAAACCATTTCTTCCAGCTTACATCAGACACTTTTACAAGTATGTTAACAATAATGATTACGATCACAAATTTCTAGCATTTACAGTCATTTAATAAAATGGACACTTGCCTTTTGTATAACAGGGTTTGGAAAGATTGGTAGCAACGAAAAGCGTGATTGGCAAAGTGGCTGAACAAATAGTCAAAGTTGCAGTAGAACGATTGAAACAGCCAAGTCCTATGCTATCATTGCCAGCTTTGCAGTTGCTACTAACGTGCATGTACACGGAAGCAGCAGACAGACTCAATCAACCAGATACAGAAGAACTATTGCCAGATCTGGAACCAGACGCATTGGTACGTTCGATTGAACGTACCTCTGCAATTTTTGACAAAATTCGGAAAGGGCATCCAATGGAGGTCGAAGTACTTTGCACGGTCTTGTCAGTTGTCCTTGGTGATTTCTTCCCGCCCTCTGAGATCCTGACAAAGGTCATCGGGGAATTCTTATCCCCGCAGCAACCGCATCCGAGACTACTTGCCTCAGTTGTGTTTAAAGTACGATACAGATCTCACCGGCCAAGCATAATACTTTCCAACAATTTAATTCTAATATTCTACAGGCATGTGAGAGAGCATGTACGAGCACACAAATGGGCCTGCTTCAGGAATGGGTCGTCTTCAGTTTACCAAATTTTATTCAAAGTCTGCCAGTGGCAATGTCAACATGGTGTCTATCTTGTTTCTTCATTAGCGCGTCAACAAATCACTGGTTGCGGGCTTTGTATCCTTTTTTAAGCAACTGTTTATTTTGCCAGCATTGTATCTTACGTATATTTTTCTTAGCTTAGATAATCTATAGGTTTCCGTATGTGCAATGTAGAATTGGGAAATACGAGTACGAAGATAAGAAGATATTATGCATAGCAGCATCCGATTTTTACAATAAGGTGGCACCCATTATTAATGATCCGTTGAATCTTTAATACAAAATTGATTTTTTACTAAGATTGATTATGAATTTACAGTTACCAGGGGAGGTCCAAAGGCTGGCTTTCGTGGACACGTTCGAGGCAGCAGCCAAAGTACCGGGAACTCCGTTTAGTGACATTTTAGCGTCCTTTTAGCTAGTCCGACCGGTTCTTCCACTGGGGGAGGGCTCAATTAAAGATACTCACTAGACTAACATTTTTGAGTCTCACTGTAAATTCATGTAAAATTATAGTGATTTGGCGATATGACGCGTGTACATTTGTATGTATGTGATGATATTTATTTTACATCGTATCCCATCAGAAAGAGACAACTTGTTTTGGAATAAACAGTATTTTTTAACTAATTTCTGTCTATAATTCTTAATTCAACTGCCAAATCTTCTGCGATTGTGCTTCCTTCTTCCTGTTCCTCTTTCGCAAAGTAATCATGTAGCTAAACAAGCGTAAGGTAACGTAGTAGAATATCTCAACAAATGACAGGACGCTTCCTCCAAGAAATAATCCGGCCCCTCCTCCCACTGCCGCTGCGGAAGTCGAATAAATGCATATAAAGAATAATTTGTAACTTACAAAGTTAACATACTCAGAAACGAATTGAATCCAAATAGCACAGTGTGCTGATAAGTTATTATCGGAAAATCCACGGATGTTCTGAATAACGACGTGTTTGTCGGTGTACCGTCTTTCCTGTGGACATTTTTTCATAGAAATTAACATAATTAATGTGAGGAATTAGTGGAACCTTACAATTCACTCATGAAAGTTTCTGTTTTTTGATATACCACAACGTGGCACTTCGGCAAACAACCACAGTTGGGTGCGAGTTTCGTTTGCTTGTTGATCGCTTGCTTTACTTCGCCAACGCATCGAAGTTGCTCTGCATTACATACGGGAACATCGCCTGCAACGAATATTTCCCATTTTATTTTCGATCTACATTTCTATTTGAAGTATGTCAGTAAACTTTAACTTATTGGTCTGGCGAAATGCGGTCTACAGCCGCATTTACTTTGGATGTATTGCATTCGGCATTCGATGGAACACATCCCCGGAGTATAAATCGGCCAAGTGCTTAAGCCACCGTCATGTGGAATCTTGCAATTCCGTTGGTGTATTGATAATCGGCATACTTCATCGGTCGAAACGAGTTGTTGTAACTGAAGTTTTTCAACGTACATGATCCGCGTGTAAATACTGATTACTGGAGTTTTGAACTCGATCATGTCATTTGGATCGTTATAAGAGACCTATTAAAATAACACTTATCTCACAATTTACGTTCATGAAATATTTATACTATTATCAAAAATATTGACCATAATCGGATAATCCAGACTAATAGCTTCGGTATCAGACGGACTGCTATCATAATCATAATACGGGATTTCCTTTGGAGGTGGTACAACTGTGAAATTATTTTGCATCCAATATCTGGAAAGAGCAATTAAAAGTCTCATTTTCAATTCGTATTCAACTATAAGGATTATACATACTAACTCGAAGCTAGCATAAATTCTGACGTTACTCCTGAAGGCTAAACAGAATCCTCTCTCAGTAATGATCCACTCGCCATTAACATATTGGTTCTTTAGTTTCAGTATATTAGTAGGAATATCCAATCGTAAGTCATACAAGAGTGCGAGCCATTTGCTGGATGGCACCCTGTCGAAACGTGGTGTATCGAGCATATTATCATAAGTAACACCAGACAAAAATCGAAAGAAATCTTCTGTTTCCTTTGTGTATTCCACACCATGCCTAGAATTTTCATTATCCAGTAATTAATTGTATCCCTAAAGAAGAAAATAGTATGATCCTTTAAAAATGACTGTGATTATTTACGCCTCAAAAATATGAGATACATTTCCCAGTTTAAAGTTGTCTATTGGACGAACTATATACGAAGGCTTGCGTATTTTAAAATTACGGTGATCATTATCTATTACAATGACTGTGGCATCATCCTGATATCTGCCCCAAAAAGTAAATGATAGAAAGAACAAGCCACATAGAGCACCCAGGATGAAGAGCACAGCTAAAAATCTATCACAAAATTTGTCAATGAAAAAATGTTGTTAATAGAGTCAAATAATTAAAAAGCATAGAATTACTTCTCAATGAAATGTCGATGAGGTGCTACCAAGTGGTTCAATCCATGTATTGTTGCTGAGCTAGCAAATTCCACGAAATATCTTCCTGAATTCGTAGTTGCATTTATAGTATCCATTCCAACATGATCGTGCACAGCTTCTGGTATATTCTTCTTTTCCAATTCTATGGTTTTCGATCTCTTTTGGAAGTCTGGCAGAATTTCCCTTGGATAAAAGTGAGCTCGAGGATTTGAAATTGCTGATGTTCTTTTCGACATCTTCCACTTTATCATTTTGGCGCGAATTTCTGGAATTCAGAACCTGCCACTTGCATTGACACTCTCTGCTAGTCACAAAACTAAAATATTCTCTCTATGATAGTTTAAGCGTTGCCTGGGAACTAGTTATTAACAATTCACACAGGCATATGTACATTGCAAATCTGAGCAGGCGTGATCATAGAGTGCACGCAAGTATGAATTATAAATTGCAATTCGTCGCGGCCGCACTCGATTGTTAATAAAATATGAACTGTATCCAACTTCGTAGTGAACTTTCTGTTTCCAGTGAAACGAAGGTTCGGTGTATTTGCATGTGTCATCGAAGGGCATACAGCTTGTTTCTCTTTTTTTAAAACCAAGATCACATACTGGAGGAAACGATAAATCGGGTAATGTTTCCTGCGGGATGTCCGGTAATCGTTGTATTGAAAAGGCAAATCAGTGTACTTTCATAAACTTTCATCTTTGTCCAATTCGAAGATTCAAATCTTAGTGAAATTCCGTTAATTATTATACTTCTAGTATGGTTAGTAAAATAAAACTAAAGAATACTTTATTTTATTAAAAACCAAACAAAAACTCAATTATACAGGATTGCATAATCGATTGCCAGCATCCGTACCACTTTCCTCCGCCCGATGATGATTACTATCAAATGTACAGACAATACGGTGGGAGTCCGGAAGTGCAAAGAAAGATTAAAAGACGTAGTAATAGAACAAAGTATCAGCTGCACTCCTGTCCTTCTTGCCAGTGTCCGTCTCACACAATGGAACACTCACTCGCCTTCACAAAGTAAAAGCAAATGTGAAAGCAATATAGAATTGATATAAACAAAGCTATTTGATAGATCCGATGATGTTAACATCTTGAGAATGCTCCATGAACACGAGAGAAACCTATCAGCAGGATTAAATCACTCACCAACGATTAAGGAATATCGTCATCGTTCAAAAAGACGTCAATCATCAATCCCACATAAATCTCGAGCCCGTCATCTGGATGGTTCACCATTCGCTGTAGTAATTTTCAAAATATCCCATTAAATATATTAAATAAAATTATAAGTTGATTGAATAAAAAATAATTTCGATATAGCCACTGTCACCTACACAGGACGACATCGATGACAGTGGATCACCGGATGATGATTCCATTGATAACAAACAGTACGAGATATACAATCAAGTGTCAAGGACTAAGTCCAGAAATAGAAAGTCGTGTCAGGAGAAAGGAATGGATTGTAATAATGACTTGAAAGAGCCGAGTGTGCCTGAACCGCTTGAGAATTCTCGTACAAAGAGAAAGGTGTGATTAGAAGAATGCATATTTTTCTTTTAAAATGAGAAACGAAGTTCATGCTCTGACTTTCATTTAATTAAAATAATGGGTTCCTGGAATGGTGTAGGATGTCCTCATTAACGAAGCTGGCTCTTCGAAATATTTCAGGGCACGTCGAGAAACATTAGATATTCCTTGCTGAAATATGGATCCGAGGCTGGTTTAAATAAAGGGCCGCGTGGAGATGCACACTGTGAGATCACTGTCAAAGCTCAGGATGAAGAGATGTTGAACACTCATAAGACTATATTTGCGGGCAGTGATGTCGACGTGCATAGTATGAAGAATCATATTTTATGTTTGGTTGACCGAGCTCTTAATGATGATTTCAATTCAAGTATCATCAAAGAACAAGACAAGGTATCATTTCTTCTCCTTTTATGTTCTTAAACACATATTCACTCGACTTTTCAACGTCCTATTAGAATCAGAGAGCGAGCAAGCCAATTCGTATTGATATAACGCAAGTAGTACAACACCGTGAGAGTCAGACGCCGGCTGAGAACGTCCATGACTACTGCGAAGCCCCGGACTACGAGAAACGGCGGAGGGACACATTAAGGAAGCGTCTGAGTCACATTCAAGATGAAATAGAAGAGATTTATAAATTGCAAGACCTTGATCTTCATTGTAAGGATCAATCAGAACCTTCCCTTCAATCCACGTCGAATTTTATTAGATCCGATACTGATGAAAGACAACAGAAAACACCAAAGCCATTGCAGAGAGTATTCGAAAATCCCGAACCCACTACAACATCATAGAATAGAAACTGGAAATTCCTTTAGTCAATTTTATCACTCCATCGATTATACACATTTGGATAAGAAATATAACTTTTAAAGAAAACTATTGTCTAAACTGTATTACCATTGGATTGATTGATGGAGAATTAAAAGGGAACGAGGTGTTACTCCCTATAATCAGTAGCAATAGCTTTATTGTTGAAACATTTCAAATACATCGGAGTACATAACTACCGCTCTCTCGCCTACCTACGTCCTCTCGACTTTATCACCAGGCTAAACGAGTTACGCATATATAATATATATAAATATATATATATATATATATGTATAATATTAAACCCGCTGTTCCATCGCGATGTACGTAATTAGATCCATTGCAGTTTATTATGGTGGTGCGCGTGAGAATCCTTATGGGATGGTAGTATGCGTTACACTCTATTGTATATAGTATATGTACTTTAGGCTCTCCGCACTTCCCGCAAAACACACATATACACACCTCTTGTCACTTTATTTATATATATATATATATATATATATATAATATTATAATCGTATGTATATAATATAATATACCTTTCACGACAATGGCGGAACAAGTATGTACATAACGTTGTAATAAGCTATGACTAGATAGTATTGACGCATTAGGACGCTCCTGGAGAAACGAGATAACGACGGGAAAAGACTTAAACGGAGGGACCCCATAAAGTCGTCACTTTCTCGACTCGCCATATCTATTAATTTCCTTTCATTTAAGACCATCGAGTTTATATCTCCTTGCCTCTTGCCTCGACATTGCTCCATCATAAAATAATCAGTATCAATTATTGACGGGAGTACAATAATTCTGTAAGTTCCATTGAACGGAAAGATGACGGTTCCGTGTGTGTGTGTGTTTCCGGCCGGTTTCATTGGAGAACTACTTTCTTCACTAGGCATTTTGCCTTCGCGCTTATTATGGCCGTAATTGATTTCATTCCTTAGTATGTCTGTATCTGTCTCTTTCTGTATACGTAGAATATAGGCGTATGTGTATAGAATATTCGTGTAGATTGACTTTATTAGAGAGATCGGTTAATTAGATTCGCGGATACATATCCTAGAGATTAGGCGATTGGTCACCGCGAACGAAACTTGGTAGAAGGTAATAATGGTATCACCTCTACGCTGGCTAGTATAAACGACTAGATGTGTATCCTAACGCTTAGAATTCTCCACCCGCAACAAGCTCGCACAACGAGAGTTAGACGTGCACTTAATGGACTACTGGCCAATTAAGGAACGAGAGATCGCCTTTTTTCTTTTTTTTGGGGAGGGGATATTAAGAATCAACTTGGAGCAACCACGCTCTTCACCCATCAACTTCATCCTCCTTACTTAATATATCGCGCAAAAATACTTAAGACTACCTAACAACAATAGCACTAGAATTCCTCATGACAATTGACTAGACGCGGCTATAAAAATCGTTAAATAGACTTGCACCATTATAATATAATACATCTCGACTGGCATAAATTAAGGTGAATCATAGAGCCACAGCAGTAAGTAGTAAATAGTAAATACTAAATACTAGGCAAATACTACACATCGGAGGCAAGTAGCTCTAGTCAGCTAGGCTCGAGTGGAGAAGGAAAGGATGAGAAGGGTGAAAAAAAAAAAGGGGGGGGGGGGCAAATAAGGAGGAGGGTTGGATATAAAAGCGCCAGCGCTCGAAGGAGACCGATAATACCGTGAATATATCTTAGAAGGTAGGAAGGTAGTAGGTGCTGGAGAGGCAGGGGTCACCTCCAATCGATCGCAGGTACGTGAACGTATTGACTCGACGAAGAGCGGGTAATACTCGGCGGGAAGAAAGGGGACTACGTATTCTTAAAGTCTGTCTAATCCAGTACGAAGCTACATAGTACTATAATGATAATATCAATAGTAATAATGTGTATATATATAATATATATATATATATATATATATATTTATATGTATATTCATATAGATGCCGCGATATAAAATCTACCCTTACACCAGTCAACAATAAATAGATCTCCGGTCGATCTGACCTCTTACTGCAAGTGCTGTCAGACCAATAGTGCTACTTTCGTCACTAGTCACTATCTACTATGTTGGTAGCTACGCTGCCTTACTTTTGGGGGAAGGGGGGGGGAGGGGAGGGGATGGGAGATCAACATGATGAAAGGGTGGCACGGGGTAAGCCGAGCCACTCAGGGGATTGGTGCTCGAGGAAAGAATAGATAGAAGGACGGGTAGCCGCTGAGATATCGCGAAATAATTGATCGTATTGACTTCGAATTACACTAATGTTAAGGACACCCTCGAATTGATCGACGTTCCCCCTCTCTCACGATAATCCTACTAATTGAACCGCTAGATTGACTCTACTCGCACCGATCGCCTAGTGGCTCATCGACCTCGCACTCGTCAAGCATTGCATAATGCTGATTTAAGTTAGAAGAGAAGGATATTTGGAAGTAAAGAACTCTCTTTCTCTTCTTCTCTCTGGCAATTCGTGACTCATTCGTGCCAGTTATTCGAGTATCGGTTGCATGCTGAAGAAGTTTCCTTCTTAGTTTTCGTTGTAAAAGAGCTGGTATTGGTGGGTCCGTTTTGGGAGGCAGATTATTAAAGTATCGGCAGAAATTCAATTATTAATAAATAGTGATAATCTATGAGAGAATGCCAGACATTTCTATCGCATTATTCAGGCCGAGTTTCTTTTTTATTGTCCTCTTCACTGGAATGCTCGAATTTCATTAATTGTAAGGAAGCATTATTTAACGTCACAATTAATTCATTCTTATATGAACTAAAGATCGATATAGTTTTGGCAACATTCAATAAATCTGTGCAGAGTGTATGAATTGAATTAATGCCGATACTAATTATCCAGGTTGTCTTGTGTCTGGATTGGAATGAATGGGCTACGTCTACTAGATACCGTTTCTTTTACCGTACGCACCATGCTCCCGTAACTTTAATAGTAACTATCAATGTACACTTGCCTAACGCGCTAACGATAACGAATAAAAGTAGATGATCAAACACGCTGAACATTCAATAGACGTGTATAACTCAAAGCCTCCGCGTTAATACGTCGTGTATATATATATATATATATATATGTATATATATGTATTTTTTGTTCTCCCATACGTGTATGTATACATGCTAGATTTATACTAAAGCGTCTGCGCGATCCTTGCGATCCACCGTGGACCACATGCCAGATTCAACTGTGTAATTAAACCTACAGTCATATGGATTGAGCCAACTATATTGTGTATAACTATGGACATTCATCTCAGTGTGTCTGTGTGTTTGTTCTTGCTTCTCTGCCCTGCACTAATATTCACAGCGCCTTTCTTTCCAATCTCGATATAAAGCTAGCGCGATCGAAAGATCAAAGGATCCCGGAAGCGTAGTTGGAGCAGTCGTGGTGTGATGAACTCCTCTTTCAATCTTGATTTCAAATGCAGGACGATCGTATGTCAAATTGTTTGTGGCCAAGCGGGCACCAAGGAACGCGCAGGGTGTAATGTTGTAGATACTTTCATCGGATAAGGCTGCGTTAATTATTGTCTTCTTTCATTGTTCGTCTCGCACTCGTTTGCCCTCGATTAGATATCTCGCTATCCCGAGTACTATCCTCTCACTCAACCCATCATTAATATCTTCTTTTTTCTTTACACTCATATTCAAGAGTGATTCTTTTCTCTCGAGTTTTCCATTTGAGCACTCTCCCCATTTCCCTGGCAATTCTTTCATTCCCTCTTTAACTTGCAATGGTAATTAAAAGGGGACTGGGCTTTGCTCCAGTCTTCCAACTAGTCCTCACTCATCATCTTTCTTTCCCTGTTGTTCCATTCGTTGAATGAGACATAGACGCGTGACATTAAACACCCCCTTTTGTACGAGGTGCAGTCAACGTGTTAAAAACCTTTGTTTTTCTCTGTTGCTCGCACCAAGCTTGAAGAGTTAATCCTGTCCAGTTTTAAGAGCGAGGAGTTTCTCAAGCTCTCATAAAGAATTACGAGCAATTGCGATCGAGTCTCGACGAGGAATCATGTTGGGAGACAAAGTTACTGTCTTCTGTACTTTCCACTATAGAACCACACAGGGTTGTCCTACATTTTTGGCATGACATTCTAATCAGTGGAAGAGCTTAGATGCTTCTTCTGAATGAAGTTACTACATAAAGAATGATGAAGCTTGCGAGCTAAGTGAACCGAATTACGTGCAGTTACATTATTACTTGAACGTAAAGACTATTTTCTTGTGTAATATAGTTAGAGAAAATGTATCATCGCAGAACAAGACTCCGAAGTTTCCACTATTATCTCACGAGTGCCACAGTCCTTCTTTTTCTACAATTTCCTTGTACAATTGTAGAAGCCGATTTCATTAAGATCTTTTTGTTTTCGTTGGTCGAATGCACTTTGTTCCGTCTTTTATCCATCACACAAGCGCTTGACAAGGGATCTCCTTTGATCTCGCGAATCCTTTCGATTTTATTTGGACATCTTAAGCAGCTGGTGCACAGAAAATCAAAACTAAAAGAATTGGTTGTTTGCATGAACTACTAGCCAGCAATAAAATGTCTATGGATTATCACGTGTACACTGAAGAAGCAGGCAGCGGCAGCGTTCGACCGGACGGACGAGCAATAAATAAAAATGGGAGGCTGTTGAACGACAACAAATGAAACTTTGCATCTCGTAATAGACGCTCGGTTACCCGTTATTTAGCAAGTGTTGGAAACAAGGTGTTTTTACATGGCACTGTTTGTACTAGTCAGTAAACATTTGTTAACGAGCTATCAGTATTGCACAGTATTTGACTCTATTTGTCACTGACGTGATATGTGGAACAATGGCAAATTGAGATTAATTATGTCTGTTAGCTTACTAAATAATGGGTTGCCGTAAGCATGCCTGATAAATGAAGCGCCGAATAAACGTTCTCTACCTCGACATGCGCTTAACGTCTGAACGAGCGACTAACAATTCCATCAACTTTGCACGACAAAACCGCTTTGACTATCCCTAAGTCTCTGTGTATATAATAATATGTATATATGTACGCTGTATAGATCAAAAATATAAAAACTAGTGGTCAATCTGTCACGGAAAGCGATGCCCTTTTAAATCTGACATCGCAAATACGAACGGAGAGTTCTTCGACTTTCAATGATCGTTTGGACACTTTCGTTTCGTTTGAAGTGAAAATAGGAATATCGTTATCGATTCTCAAGAAAAAACTGGTCGTATCCAGCGATGGCGATAAATCGTGCATGTACACAAGGAACACGCGCCCGAATTCTATCCTTGGGGGGCGCGTGGCACTTTGGAGAAATGGAGTTTCGATGTCTGCCTGTCCCGAAACCAGCAATCAAGCCAGAATACACGTTCTGACCCACGTCAAGCATCATATCACGCCTTTTCTTTACTATTGGCTACGCGAAATTTACGTATATCGACAAATTAGTTACCTTCACTACTAAACACTATCGATCGCTAGGGGCTGAGAGAAAGTGCGCGGTAAGTAACAATATAATCCTAATACTGATAATTGTATTGTCTCATTAAAGTGGTTCTTCACGACATGCAAATCACACGTCAGCGTCTAGGCATCCACTAAATTAGAATTGCATCTTTGCACATGCATTCTCCGCTCTTTCTCTTTCTCTCTCGTCACAATTCTTTTCTCATGCCTCGCTCTCTTTGGGCGTTACAAGGTTGCGGAAGATAGCTGCGGATTGAATTAACTGTTCGTAACTAAAGCATTTCAGAGTTATCGACTTCTTTGTACCATCACCTTTCATACTTCTAACAGCCGAATACGATGATCAAAGTATGAGAGACCTTTTTCTTTGTTAATCTAGAAGCAGCCGAATGTCAAGAACTACCGCGAGCTAACTAACGCGTTGTACCGAGGCTACTCAATTCCATGGCGGAGTGCAGATGCAATTATTCCACTTGTTACTCGCAAAACGTTCGTACTTGACCCTCGCATTCCCGTTAGACGTCCTTTCTCCACTTGGTCCGAGTGCAGCAAGGGAGGGAAAAGGGGGGAAGGGGGGAAGGGTGGGTGGGGGGGAGCGAAAAAAAGGGTTTGTACGGTCTTTAACCGATGAGGGTCGAGTAGAGAGGCTGGATCGTCTTCAACCACGGGATGCAACGAGACGACTTGGACAAAGGTGACTTACATTAAAACGGACTGGGGCATACTGGTGGATTCATCTGGCCGAAGACGTTCAACTCGTAGAGCGATGCGAAGATGATGAATATCAAGTACCAAATCATCAGAACCACACCGTATCGTCGGTCCAGCTTCCACCCGTTGAAATGTGTCGCCAGGACCAGAAACACCACGGTCGACAGCAAAGAAACCGTCGAATATGTTAGGCCTGTCAAGATAACAATAATAACAAATGTTAATCCTGACATAATACATAAAAATATCAATAATCAACTGACCTCTGCTTGTAACATTAACGTGAGTGCCAGGCTTGATCATAGCTGTCTGTATAAACCAAGGAAGACCAAGACAGACGAGAATATCGAAGACATTACTTCCAACTGCATTGCTCACTGCCATATCGCCGAGACCCTCTTTTATTACTGCTAAGGAAGATAGTGCATCGGGTACACTGACCCCGGCAGCAACGAATGTCAGACCCATCACAGTATCCGGAATACCCAAAGTACTTCCTGCGTAAACATAGATTCATTCGTATGTTTTCTTCGATTTCATTTTATCAGCAGATTATAAGAAATATCGTATACCTATGATAGTAATCATCCAGACCATGATGTAACTGTAGAAGCTGATCCAAACCATCGACACACAAAAAGTGAAAGGATACCAGCTACGATATTTTTCTTGACGGCAATCGGGCATTGTTGCACGGCACATGTAATGAATAGGGTAAACAAGTCCCCAAGTAAACAAACTCCACTTGCTACCATCGGTTGGTCGTTCAAGTGGTGATACTTCATTAGGATCGGGTTCCTTTGCTTTGTAGTAATCTGGTTGTTTGGGTGGCGGTGGTTCCGCTGATTCCTGCACGGCTTGGCCTGTTTAAATAATATTTATGATATGAGAATTCTAAGATTGAAATACTTAGACTTAAATAAAGACAAGTGGAGCATATTTCTTACCATCTGGTTGTGGTTTATTTGGATCAGTAGGAGAACTTGGTCCAGTATACGAAAGTCTGTCTTCTTGTAAGGACCTATAACTCACTAGAGCACTTTCCTCCGCTGGCTCGTCGTCTTTCGGCAAAAAGGGTATGTTGTACGATTTAACCCAACGCTCTAATCGCTGGTTGAAAGAGAGCGCGATGCAGTAAACACAGTACATGATTAACATGAACAGGGATTCCATCCTACAAAAAGAATCAAATTCATTTAGTAAGACAAGTATTTTTATTTGTTATTGTGGGTGGAATTACGAGTCTCACCAAGATATGGTTTCATTGTAAATGGTAGCCAGCATCACTATTATCGAGATCGCATAGAAGAAGCAATCTCGACAAAGAGGCCACCAGTTCAATTTCGAGACAGTTGAGGTGCACAAACCGCAGACCGATATTACGAACATTATGTTGAATACAGCGCTTCCTATCACACCGCTGACCTGCAATTAACAGAAGCGAGATGTTAATTAAATAGGAGATAACCACGCAGTTCGCAAGTCTCAAGAACGTTCTCTTATGTAATAGTTTGTAATATTGCATACTTCGTTTAGAGAAATAAAAACTTACACCAATATCGTCTTGGGCGAAAAAGACACCAATCACAACAGTGGCTAATTCAGGAGCCGAAGAACCAGCTGCCATAAAAGTCGCTCCAGCCACGTCCGGAGATAATCTCAGTTCTTTAAAGAGAAGTCAATTAACTCTAATTTTATTTATTAATTTAAGATTATCTTGCAAGAATAATAGCATACCCTCGCAAATTCTGTCGAGACTCGCGACGAAGTAGTCGTCACAAACGATAGCTAGGCCAAGAAATGTGTATACAGCGACTAGAACATGTATTATTAGGCCACCATGCTTCCTTGCAGACGGTCCCATGAGAGGACGAGGAAATTGCTCAATCGCTGGAGGCGAACAATTGTCACGTCGTGGTCGCCAAGTAGCAGTCTCGTATTTCAAAGTTGACGTGATCGTCGGAACCTAAAGCCTCGAAGGATTCCATTTGATTAATCCTTGAATACATGTTTTTATATCAATGATATTTTTCTCAGAACTCACAGTTGTTGTTATGTCAGGTACATTCGTTGTTGTTGCTCCAACTTCTTTTTTCAACGGTGGTTCTTTACCCTTCGCTTTTGATTTCGATTTTTCTTCTTTTGGTTTCTCTTCTTTCACCTTTCCTTCTTTCACCTTTTCTTCCTTCGCCTTTTCTTCCTCTAATTTTTCTTCTTCCTCCTTTAACTTCTCAGCAGCCTTCGACAATTCCGCCAAGTTCTTAGCTTCCTCGGCGATCTTCTCCTTGAGTTCCGGTACTTCTGACTCCGGTATTTTCTCCTTCAGCTTTAAATCGACATCGACTTCCATTACGACGGTAGAATCTTGCACCGCTCCAAGAGTGACAGATTCTTCGATGATCATCGTCACAGATTCGAGAGGTATAGAATCCTCGGTGGTTGGTAATTTGGCTGATGTAACATACTGAATAAGCGCGTATACCAGAAACAAACCCAGTCGTAATGGCCATCGTCTACGACGAGCAGAACTCCTGTACGTTCCCATGGCTCTTGCCTAGAAAAATATCCAAAGAAATACTAAGTATTACAGAACAATCTCACTGAGCAATTAGCTGATATGAATAGCAAATGACAATTTTCTCTTGCATGTATATTACTTCATATATACTGCACTAATTATGCTTATGTACCGATAGACATATTAACGAGCCACACACTATAAACCCTCATTTTCCCTGGCAGGAACTCTATCAAGGGGCTTGAAAAGTTAGCTAATTAATTTCTGCCGCTCGCTTGTTAGGCTAATTGGGTCCCGGTAATCTTAAGCGGCCGAGTAATTACTATGTGTAGAGCGTGACTACGAAAGGGCGAACTCGAGACACATTAGGTTTGCCAGGGCGTTTATATCACTGGTTATGATTTCTTAGTATGACTTTCAAAGGCACACGCAATCGCCTACTTACTCTTATGAAATATATGCTTTTTAAGACGCCCAGTTTTTACGCGTCAGCTACGCAATCGAAATGACAACTTTATGTTTCTCTTGGAGCCAGAGTTCTCGCGCACGATTCACGTTTATCGATCAGCCGTGGCTTATTTTCCAAGGAGCCGGTTGAGGTCCTGCGAGGAAAGTAAGCTTTCCTTGGGAGGAAATGAAAGACGACATAGTTCTCGTTTGGTGAAAGGGTGTAATATTATACCAGCGGTCAACTCGTTGCTAGAGTTAGGGTTTACGTTTGCGGATATATCTGTTACCATTATGCGCTTCTCTCATTTCAGACTGTGTGCCGGCGGTGCACACTCTACGACTCGAAACGAAATCATGTCAAGTTTCACGCTGAACGATCTTCGTTTCCACACTCGTGGATATTTCGTTCTGAGGTCTGCTTGTGTCTATGTGTGTGTGTATGAATGTTTGTGCGAGTGTGCCAGGGCTGCAACCCCTTGAATTTGCCAGGGGAAAAAGGATTTTGCATTCTCGTTGGTGCGCGTATGCTTCAGCAACGGCGAATAACGAAATCCGATTTTGCCGAGAATTCATGGAAAGTTCGGAGCCTCTATTTTCCCTATTCACTTTGGGAAAGCATTTTCCCTGCCAGCCGATGCACTGCCACGACAAACCGCCGAGTAGAATTGTGTTAGCGTAAATGGATATACTCTACGACCGCAGTGGTTTTTAGTGGTAGATTTTTTCATAGATCTCCACTCCGACTAACCACTATTGTTTTTCAAGGCGAATTATAAAGACAACAATTAATAAAATCAAGATTTGCTAAGCACAGTTGAAAAGTGCTGTTAAGGTAATTGAGAGAACTTCCTTTTAACAATTAATAAATATTGCCAACTCAATTGGATTTAAACGAACCAAGCAAACACTCCTAGTTCATTTTTCCATTGTTTGCGTTTTCCACCGTGGCTCTTGGTATTGTACAATTCGTTCGTAAATACTCGATCTCCTAGCAATCCAATCCCGGTAAAGAAACCCCCGACACAAGTGGGGAAAATCCACTCATCCAATTAGGGAACACGGTTCTTCATTCCAACGATCGTCCCAAGCGGTCAAGATCCAAGTTTGCTCACTCTTACCCGAAGAGGGACTCACCAAGAGGAGGATTTCATGCAATTATAGTAAATTAGCCTTACAGTTTCAGTAGCCCGTACGAAAATGCAGGTTCCCATGGCAATGGATTTTATTCAGGGATTCAGTCTAAAGTAATGAAGGTTGAGTTGAACGAGGAGAGAAACGAAAATCTATTCCTGCAATTACGGGACACGTCTATTTATTCAGTCTTTGCTTAAGTAATCATGCGACGTGGACGGCAATTTCGTTTAGTTTTTCAGTGGCCTTTCTCTTCGTTTAATTGAGGGGAAATTTTCATTCTACTGTCATTGGTGCTTGGCTTTAGTGGAATGAATTGAGCGCGAAAGAGACGATGGGTCATCGGACTCATTCGACCGTATCCAGGAAAGAGGAGAAACATACAAAACGTGGCCCATTCAATTAGGAAACTCGTCGAGCCAAACGGATCTGTACCAATTGCCCGTTATCGCACTGCCGGCAATATACAACGGATATTTCCAACCCTTTTATCACAGCGTGCTGCTCCCGTCGGTGATCTGCTTTCCGTTGTGTCGAGGGTGGCTGGCGTCACACTTGGCTCGCTCGAGAAGTGTGTCGACCGACGAAACGCCCGGAGAGAACCTATGCGATAATGCGCGACCGTGTCATTAAATCTAACACTGTCGATCGATGATTTGCCAGTAGCACACTTTCCCAACTCCCCTCAGACGGTGAAAGAATCACTCACTCAGCATCTAACTTGACTTCATCACTTTTCACGGGAACCGCATTATTCAGTAGTAAAGTCAAAAAGCTTCGATGTTTTTGGAACGGCGAAATCCCAAAGTTTCACTATGTCAAGAGATTTCATTTTTGTATCCCTTTAATTCGGTTGGTGGGCTGAATCAGTATTAACGTATTCCGTGCAATAAGCGAAGCGAGAGAGCCTGCTGTATAAGCTTAACTACTGAATTCCCTAGCGAGCGCGCCGCAAAAAAAATTAATTAAGATAACGACATGCCTTGATAATAAAACGCGCGATCTCGCATTTCTTTCGTGCAAAGTAGGAGCTTGCATTCCCTCTGCAATTACTCTCGTTTATTAAATATAACGGAAAGATAGTTCGGAATGGGATTCAGGCAAAGTGTAGGAGAGCTTAAGTGCACAATAAAAATTGCGACAGCAGGCTTTCTCGGTACGCTTCGATCTGACCCACATCTCTTCGAACACGACCTCCGAAAATGTCGAGCGAGCCTTTGTCACATTCACACCTCTTGCGCGTGATACACCAGATGCACGGATTAAAACGTGTTCTGATAGTGTCGACATTTCACCATCAATCGGATGGTTTACAATGCGTATCGGAAAATCGATGCTCGAGATCTCATACCTCCCGTAAGTATAAGAGAATTCCTGTGGTTGTTGAATATGAAACTATTCGAGCATTCGCAATAGAAAGAGTCGAATGAATATGAGAATAATGATCCAGGAGCACTATTGGATAACAGAAAAATTGTGAAAATATAAATTTTGAGCTAGGGCTCTAGAATTTATATCACTTCTTCTTTGATGCAAGAAAACATTCCCCACCAAATTTCAGCCCCGGAAAATATCGGGAAGTATGAAAAATATGGCAAAAACCGTCGGAATTGGACGAAAATGAATTATTCAAGATCGGTTTTCCATGTGTTTTCGGTACAATTCCGGCATTTCTCCCACTGGTTTCATGTTTTATTTTCGTCTTGATACTCAAACAATCGAAATATCAAGCATTCGTCAAAGTCCCAGAACCTTCGAAAAATCGAAAATTTGTGAAGGGGTACATATGGAAAAATTTGCGAAAAAATGAATTTTGAGCTAGGGCTCTGGAATTTATATCACTTCTTCCTTGATGCAAGAAAACATTCTCCACTAAATTTCAGCCCCGGAAAATGTCGGGAAGCATGAAAAACATGGGAAAAACGACGAAAACTAATTATTCAAGATCGGTTTTCCATGTGTTTTCGGTACAATTCCGGCATTTCTTCCACTGGTTTCATGTTTTATTTTCGTTTTGATACTCAAACAATCGAAATATCAAGCATTCGTCAAAGTCCCAGAACCTTCGAAAAATCGAAAATTTGTGAAGGGGTACATATGGAAAAATTTGCGAAAAAATGAATTTTGAGCTAGGGCTCTGGAATTTATATCACTTCTTCCTTGATACAAGAAAACATTCTCCACCAAATTTCAGCCCCGGAAAATGTCGGGAAGCATGAAAAACATGGGAAAAACGACGAAAACTAATTATTCAAGATCGGTTTTCCATGTGTTTTCGGTACAATTCCGGCATTTCTCCCACTGGTTTCATGTTTTATTTTCGTTTTGATACTCAAACAATCGAAATATCAAGCATTCGTCAAAGTCCCAGAACCTTCGAAAAATCGAAAATTTGTGAAGGGGTACATATGGAAAAATTTGCGAAAAAATGAATTTTGAGCTAGGGCTCTGGAATTTATATCACTTCTTCCTTGATGCAAGAAAACATTCCCCGCCAAATTTCAGTCCCGGAAAATGTCGCGAAGTCTTGAAAACATGGGAAAACCCGTCGAAATCAGATGAAATTCATTATACAGAAGGGCTTTTCTACCCGTTTTCAATACAATTCTGGCATTTCTGCCACTAGTTTTATGTTTTCTATCCGTTTTGATACTTAATCAATCAATTTATCAAGTGTTCGCCAAAGGCGGAAAACTTTCGAAAAATCGAAAATTTTTCAAGCGGTATATCTTCAGAAACTTTTTAAAAATGAATACGCGCCGCATTTATCATTTGATTACGAAAAAGCTGAAGAGCGTTCTTCAACATTTCGCGTTCTATATTTCCAACGATGCACACTGATGAGAAGCATATAACATACTCCCCATACAAGATAGGACAACACATGTTAATTTTGCTTGGTACGCGAGAGCTATGCGTTCATTTGAAAATTCATATCCCGATGAACTTCATCGTGCAGCATCGTACTGTGTTTCAGAATACGATGTAATAATCATGGAATTTCCTGTGTCAGTGAAATAGCAGCGTACTTGTTAATTAACAAAATTCGATACGTCCATCAGAAGATGATAACTGAAATCTGTCAAGTTTATTTTTCAATAGGTGCATCTCGCGTCAGATAATTTACTAGCGTTGAACGCACAGTCAACTACTCGTAAAATTGAATGTATCCGCTGGTGGTGGATTTAACGTAGATGGAAAAGGGAAATAATGATTGGGCAGTCGGCATTGCTAATTCTCGATTGACAGTAACGACCAGCGGGTGTGTACATAGCACCGCGCTTGCATAAATACTGTGTACGCCACAAGGTCCGCCTTCCATGTACACAAAACATGTGCTATAGTCGATCGACGTACCAGAACAATACGATGAGTAATTCATCAGCTTTATCCACGGTGGACACTCGCTCTTTCCAATGTCTTCGTAATCAGATTAAAGCCGACGCACCTTATTACATTTTCCCTATGAACGAAACAACGTCAAGAACAGACATTATTAACCGGAGTAAAATTACATTTCGAACGTATATATAATTAACCATTCCGTTAAATACCATCGGTATATTTCCGTCGACGTGTCCATTTGCCATTCCGTTATTCCAGGCTGCTTAATTAATTCCCCGGGATTTATATTACCTATCGGCTCAACTGAACCAGCTACCGTATTTTATTCCTCTGATATTTACGATGCGTGCCTGCCCAACGTTTTGTTCGATTTTCGCCCTGTCAAACTTTCCTCCTCCATTTTCCCAATGGTATCTCATGATTCGATTTCGCGGCACAACCCATCGCAATGTTTCAACTTTTAACGTGAGGCCTAATTGAATTATTACTTCCAGGAACGATCGGTTAGCCATCCCCGCCATGTGTATCGACTAGACTGAAATCGAATAATCGAATATCTCTACCCCAATTTTATTCACTTAACTCCAATAAATTCATTATTCTCCAATTAATATTTCGAGGAAAATATTTCGTATCTTGCAAGCACAGGATACTTTTAATCCAGAACCACGAAAAGCCGGGTTTACTTTGCAGAGCCGGCATTACGATTTCGCGAAGAGGAGCAATGCTGACACAGCAAGAATAAGAGAAGTCCTCCTAAGCAATCGTCAGCATCATCAAGTCGAGAGTTGGAAGCAGCAGTATGCGTGTACCGGGTGGGGGATAAGCTATAATCAAGGATTGACATTCTGACGTAACACGGAGAGAAATCCAAACGCGCCCCATTGAAATCGACAAACATTTACTCAACAATTGCGAGCTACAATCAAATATTCCAATATCATTGACGTGTGCAATCAATGTCGGAGGGGCTTTCGGATTCATTCATAAAGAGCAGTCACTGACCTGGGCCAATGGTTCGCACACACTAGTAAAGACGAGCCCTTAAAAGAGATAAGCGAGTAAGGTAGAAGTCGATTATCCAGGTAAAAGTTAGACCGATTGATATCTACCAGGAGTATTAAAGGGCACCGGTCGCGTGGTGCGTGTGGAAAGAAGCGGCAACGGGGGTAAAGATACGGGCAGTGAAAGTGACCCAATTCAGGGTGGCGGCGCCGATCGTTAAGAGAGACATGAAAGCAGAACGGTGGGCGTGCAGAGCGTAACCCGGCTTACCCTGTTTTCCACTGGATCGTTGGGCATCGTTGAGCAGACGGTGCTCCGTTGGGCAGGGCAGACTGTCTGTCGCCGGTGGTCCCTCTTAGTCTCAGGCTGGCTAGGCCGAGGCCGAGGCAAGGAAGAGGAAGAGAACTAGGCTTGCAAAGGGGTGGTGCGTGGGCAGCGACGGAACGGGGTGGCCTGGAGATCGTAAGTCACGTCACAGGGCGTCGGTTGACAGTGTGTTGGTGTGCGCTACGTTTGGCACGCCGGCTCCGACGAGCGGAGGATATTTTTAGGAAGCGGCGACGAGCTCTTGTCGTCGCGTCCTCCTCCTCGAATTATTGATTTGCATAAAGGCCGCGGCGACGTGTGTGATTATTGCGCGAGCGACACACTGCTTGCTAGCGGACAAGAGTTCGCCTTGCCCCGGAGAGATCCTTAGACGGGCGCTCGATTGCACCCTGCTGTCGATGAGATCGCCACTGTCACGGATGCTCGCCGCAGCGCCCCACTGCCATCCTCGCCGATATTCGATAAAGCCAGCGTATATCAGAGTCCGGATAGCCCTTAGCGATATTATCACATCTCTCTTTGTACCTCTTATTCTCTCTGTCGATCCCTTTGCGTTTCTCCCACCTCCTCCACCTCTGTCTCTCCCCTTCCGTCTAAAAGTTTAGTGTCGCAACTCTCTCTCTCTCTCTCTCTCTCTCTCTCTCTCTCTCTCTCTCTCTCCCCCCTAGAAATCTCGCAAGCTCTCTCACTCACTCTCTCTCTCTCTCTCCCTCCCGTTCTCGCAAGCCCCGGTGTGCTTGCTGGCCCGGCTTCACTCAGTGTCAGCGTAGGAGAGGAGGCTTTTGCGTGTGGCTGGTGCGCGTGCCGTGTATGCGTGGAGAGGCCGCAGGGTGAGTAGTGCGCACCAACGCACACCGCCGCCGCCGCCGCCGCCGCTTTTAACGATCTCGAGGGATCCACGTACCACCCTCTTTCTCGAACGACTGGCCGATACACGCGCCGTTTGTCCTCCACCGCAACTGCGAGGGCCGCCCGACACACAACTCGCCTCTACTTGCCGCTTGCGAATGAAGCCCTCTCGCGCGCGCACCCCTCCGCGATCTGCCGGCCTTCCACCGATCTTCCCCGCAGAATCCAGCCCACGTACACCGCTGTCCCGCTATCAACCAAGAGCCTCCTATCCTATCACGTGGATACGCTTGCGCGTCCTCCCACGCTCCGCGGCGCTCGAGCGTCATATGTATATGCGGCTGCAGCTGGAGGACGCAGCCTGACCGGCGGGCGAAAATCCGAACGGAGGGTGTAAAAGAGACGAGCGCAATAGGAGAGCGTCGAAACCGGGTTGAAAGGGGGTGGTTGAGCTGGCTAGTTTATACGAGGGCGCACGCTAGAGCACCGGCAACGCTCCTCGTAAATGCCGAATGCAGAGCACACCGGTGGGAGGAAAAGGCTCTCGGTGGGCTGTATGTATATGTAGGGAAGAGGGTTGCATCGACTCACGAGAGACAAAGAGAAAGGGGGTGAACTATACGAATCTCCAGAATGAAAGCTATGAGCGTAAGAGAGAGAGAATCATAAGGGTGGATGCACGAATGCAAGAGCATTGCGGAGTATGAGGGTGGAGGGCGATTCTGACTGCGTAGACCGAGCGACGTCATCAGCCCATCCCAACGATATCTGCACTTTGCTCTTCTCCACGCTCGTACATTGCACCTACAATGGTTTGGGGTCAACCGTTCACTCGTCTCCTGATTGCTGATCCTCCCAAACGGAAATAGTATCGGCCCTGGTTTATTGAACCTGCCGCTCCTTTAGTTTCTTGTACTTATACGTCATCGTGAATAGTAGGTCTATGTCTATAGCAAAGGTCGCATTTTACTCCTTTTCCAGCAGTTCACTTGACACATTGTAATTAAATATAATTACCAGTACTTGCGTCGCGTCAGAAAGGGTCATACAAATTTAGAGACGGAGGACGGTAGTAACGGGCGCAGTTGAAGTACGTCATTTCACGGTATGGATTTCCGACAGGGTGAGAAAGTAACATAGGAAAGAACATGTAATTCCGCTCCTCTGATCTCCGGGGAATCGATGGGAGACGTCACTCCCAATTCAGGAGTTCAAGATGAACTTAGCTCGATGGGACTTGTACTCCTATAGGAGACAATAGAACGAAATGCGATTGAATTGATTAGAATAAAGAGCGCTCCCGGTAAAATAAAGTGGTTGGAAGCAGGATATAAAATGGCAGATGAATGTCTTTTATGTACTAGAATTTCGGTCATTAGTTAAATGTATTTGTAGCAGGAAAATTTCTTATTAACATAGCAAGTCAGAAGAATACTTTTTAAGTTAATTACCATGGCTATTCCTTAAACATTTAATCCCATAATATTTATACATTTATTACAGTATGAAGCAAAGTACTTAGGCAGAGTTCACAGGAAAAGTGTCTTATAAATATTTCACTGACCCTTGATGATTCAGGGTCAAATAAGCGCATGTACAATCTGTTAATTAGGATTTTGTTTGAACTTTACAGAATAGCCCCCACTGCCAGCATTTTTCTCAAGCTCAAAATTATTTGTGGATAATCCAAAAGGCTTCAGCACCAAATTTCCTATGTCTTTCAGTTTCCCAAGCATCTCTGCTTTAAGCTTCTCATTTCTTGCCTCAATTAATGGTGGCAGTCTCTACAACAACAAATTATTATATTTAGAGAGCATAAGTATATTCAGAAATATAATATAAATTATAAAGATACTTACCCTAATTCCATAGTTTGCATCTACATGAGTAGGATCAAATGTTAATACTTTTTTATAATCTTCCAGGGCTTCATCCAACTTTTCGGTCTCCTCATAAAGTTGTGCTCTCCTACTATAAGCTTTAACATAAGTTTCATTTAATTCTATGGCCTTTGTACAATCTTCTATCGCAGGCCCTTTCTCCTGTAAGATGTATAATGGTAGATTCTTGTTGATGTTTTGATCATACTATTATAAATATAATCTTATCACTTTACCGAAATTTTTGACTTAGCAGCTGCTCTATTAGCATACAAAATGGACCTATCTTTACTATATGCTAATGGACAAGTTCGCAATCCTCTTGTGTACAGCAAAATTGCCTCTGGATAAGATCCACTCTTGAACAAATCATTGCCTTCATTCTTAAGTGACTCAGCCTCTTCCTTCAACTTCTGCATAAAAATTAAGAAAAAAATATACAAATATTTGAAGACAATACCAATAGCACCAGATAATCGTACGAACTTCTTTATCACTCTCGGACAAAGTAACTTCTCTGTCTTTCAATAATTCCTCGTCAACGAAATCGCTTGGCAAATCCGTTTTGGATTCAGTCTTTGCGGCACTGTCAGTTTCATCATTCGGATTCTCGCGTGCATCTTCCCAGGGACCGTTGTTTTCCTCATCGGTATCTGTGTTGTGATCTTGGGCAGTCGAACCATTCTCTAGTCTGACACAACAGTGTTGGAGATTCTTTGTGAGCTCGTCCACGATCTCCTCATTTCTCTTGCCACCTTCCTCTTTACTGTCCATCGTGCACTATGACGTTTCGACGGTATCACCGTTCTATGACACATGCACGATAGGAAACGCCGAGGTTAAATTAAAGCACCTTGCTCGTTACGTGCGAAGTAGACGACTGAAATCGTTTGTCAACGCGCTGGAAGCCCAGAAGCTCAGAGACAAATACGAATTAGATCAAACAAATCGTCTGTTTTGCGCTGATTGCAGTGCTATCGTATCGGGCTGACATGACTGATATATATTGAATTGTTGTATATTAACAGGTGTAAACACATTGTATATTGAAGATATTGAGTTAAACAGGGTTAGTTGGCGCTGCATGTTGCAACCTAGCAACCCCCATCGGCGTACTGCTAAACCAAATGCGCCAAATATTAAAATCACTTATTCTTAATTTTCCTTCATATAAATACCCGTAGATTGTCTTTGATAATTCTTGACAATTAACATACCAATCATTTTTAAGAATACATTATTCAGAAGATGCCGACACCCATTTCTATAAATTTACGATAATTCACATTTGAAAGAGGGATGTGGTCGTAAAAGTTCATGTTCTGATATGCGTATGCTCTGCGACTCAGGTAATATCGATAGCTCCGAGCATTTCTCACTCGCAGCGTATTCGAGTTTTATCATCGAGTTTGTTGTAGGCGTAATGCACAAGCCTCAAGCAGAAGTATATAATGTTAGAAACATGAGATAAGTTCGACATAGTATAATTTTGATTGGCATCGTGACAGATTCTAATAAGACCGCCAGTTACTTCGAGAAAAGCTAGTGATGAGTTGAGGGAATTTCAGTCGTCCATGTCGGCGTGCATTACCTTTATGAATAAAGAATAATGCAGCGTATCCGCAGTAGCTGAATGTTTTGACGCATCACACGGTACACGCTGGAAGGCGGAGTGCACGTTATTAGCATTTATGGATCGTTCTGTATTTCCAACATTCCAATCATATTACCAGTGATACGTAACTACTTCGTATTAAACTAAAGCGTAGCACTAGAAGGATGGGTCGACAGAATGCCTAGTTTTAGCCGTAATACTCGAACACGCGAGTACACCGACACGTTCCTTTCACGGCTGACAAGTACAGATATGTGATGAAGCTGTGCTACTAGAAAGCAACAGGCCTTTGCTCTATGTACTCTTACATACACGCCACTTGGAACGAATTAGGAATGTGATATAACGAGAGCATAATATCCTGTAGATTTGCAGGGTAGATATGTTGCATGAGTGTCATTTGCGACTTCACTCCCGAAGTTATGTAAATCACCGTCAAATTATGAGTATTATTCTGTAATTGTTCTTTCTACTTGGAGACGATTACGAGACACAATTCGTTACAATGGGAGATATGAATATGACAAACATTACTAGTCCACCTTCGACCACAACGTTATTTGATGAACTGCAACATTATACTTCCACTGTTTCGAGCAGTATATTAAATGAAACATCCGAGGCATACATGGAAGTTACAGAAGCCAATGGAAGCAATCACCAACTGTGGAATGTATCTAAAGCCAGTGTTACAAAATTGCCAGAAAACACATTGGTGTCGTTTGAGGCATCAAGCACAAGCACAAGTACATATGTACAGACAACTACAGAGGCCTTCGATGAGTTTGGTCCTCCAGAAGGGATAGAATACATTTTTGTGCCACTAGGAGTAGTGGTCTTTGTCATAATACTATCAGCAGTGGTATGGGTAGCGATATCACTTTTGTAAATAATACATAATCCTCTAATTTTTATTTACAGACATAAGAATATAGAGTATTGATCGCTTTATAGTCTTCTTGTTAGGTATTAATATTACATGTTGCTATGTAGGTTTGTTACTTAGTTTTGTGCGTAGTCCTCTGTAGCAAACTTTTAATTTTCCTCAGTTTTTTTTTATGTAGATTGAAATTATGAGTGATTATGTTATTATTTTTTAACATTCCACCGTAGAATTGAGAATTCTTGTGTCAGACAAATCTTTATGTAATAGTACAATCTATTTAAAGGTGATTATTATATCAAGAAAAAGAAAACTCGAGAGGCTGAGGCATAGATTAATGCCAATGTATAATTTTGATCCTTGCGAGGAAGAGGAAGATGATTGGGAGACAGAATTATTGGAGGACTGTTACAGCAATCACCAAAGACGTGTATGTATGTAAGATTTAAGAGGAGGGGAATATTCAATATACACAATCCATTTTTCTACAGCAAGGATACCAATCAATGGATACAGAAGAAAATGCTGAATTATTCGGTAATCACTAACAAAATAATTCAATAGTGCATAAAGAATTTGTATGAAGCATTATTTATCATAGATGAAAACACTACAGTATTTATTAGTCATAAAGCAATACCGAATATGTGCAGAGTTTGTATATATTCCACTTCACAATCGATCCTTTATGAAAACATGTTTTGTAAAGATTTCTCACTGTACCATCGACACTTACCGTAAAAAACGAGATTGTAAAATAACTTGTTAGGGGAAATCTCATTCTTTTAATGTAACAGTAGAAGACAAAAATTGCATTTGCAATCACATCATCCCACCAAAGTTACATTGTACACTATTTATAACTGTTTTTATAAATGCAGCACTTTCGCTATATAACTGCAGTTATACCTCTATTATATTTATGCTTTTTTCTAATCCTCTCATTTATAAATCCAGAAGAATTATATTTGATATTGCTTAACCATAGGAGAATAAATCAACAAGTAATTTCATAAGTCTATAAGACAGAATGTGATAGGATTCTGAGAGCTCAAAATCGATGTATAGTCGAACTGAATTTAATAAGTAATTTATGTTTATTTACCTTAATACAAATTTGACAATCACACTTATGCATGTCTAGAAACTGATACTAATGTTTACTCGTTAAAGTCCAATTAAGAGTGTTCTTTGAATTCAGGCTGTATAAGAAATATTTTGCCTGTCTCTTGCAGTATCAGATCTGTATGAAGTTTTTGGCTTTAAAACTTGAGACAATGTAAATAGGGATGAAACGAGGTAGCGCATATGTGACGCAATTATATGACATAAACTAGACTCATGAAAAAAGTTTACCAAATCTTTTCTTATTATAAATCCACAGTCAGTTCTTGAGATCTGAATTTCCGAATTCAGTCTTATCTCGTTCGAAATACTTACATTTTAGGTTCTTACAATAAAAGAAGCAAAAAATAAAGGTACATAATATCAATCTCAAAAAAGGCATTTTTTGATACAAAAATGAGTTTCGTATGTCGTGACTCGCCCATTATGAATTTAGATTATTTAAAACCGCACAAACGAATATGCGTTCTCATGTGATAGTCGAATAAAATTTACCTACTTCACTTAGATTGCGTTCTCGATCTGCAGATTAAAATATGAAAAGCGAACTTAAACAATTAAAACTCATAATGAGTATGTGAAATTAAATCAGACATATTGGGTTAATCTGTTTAATTCTCTTCTTCCTCCTCCTCCTCCTCTTCCTGTTCATCCTCATCTTCACCAGTACTTTCAGGCTTTTCTTCCTTCTTCTTTGGTCTGCCACGACCTCGTCCAGTAGGTGCTGTTTTTGTTACTTGCTAAAATGGTCACATATACAGTTATACAAGAGCAAGCCATACAAGAATGTGGAAATCTATCAGATTGGTCAGGACATGCCTTCTTTTTATGAGAACCCTTTGGGCGGCCTCTGCCCTTCTTTGCAGGTACAGGTGGTGCGTCGTCTTCATTGTCAGATTTCGCGGAACGAACGGCATTATTCTTCTCAGCAGCGGGCCTTCCACGCTTCTTCGGCTCCTTAACAACATTTTTGTCTGCTTTCGCGGGCCTACCACGCTTTTTCTTTTGTTCTTCAACAACCGGCGAATTATCGTCTGACATCTTTACTCAGCTTCCTAACTACACAAGAAACATTTTCAATGTGTTATATTAACCATAAATGCCGCAGATCTGATACCACGGTTGCCGAGTGGTAATTCCATGCTGCAGGGATACGTGTACGTAGATTAATTTAATTAAAGCGCATGTATTACCACAAGGGCAAAAATCGCGCGTCTTTTTTACATACACATTCGTGTATGAGTTTATAGCGCTAGCTCGCTTGGTTAATAATGTATTATTATAATTGGAGTGTGGAATCCTTGGGATATATCAGTACAAGATAATATTTACTTAAAGCCAGAGAGTCTCAGATAAACCTCAATCTAAAGTTACTCCTCGGGCGGATAAGAACCTCCCCGGGGTCGATTTATAATAGTAAATAATCAACAGCTTTCCGAATCTTCCGCGCCCGCCATTTTCAAAATTCACGAGTTACCAGCTGCCGTTGCATCGGAGTCAAGTGGACTCCACATATTATCTTAGTGAATTTCGAAAAAAGCTACTGCGCATTATAAGCTCCGCTGATAATGAGCCAGCAAAAGGGTGTTAAAAGGGGGATGGAGCAATGTGCAAGAATTCTCGGGAGCAAGCGTTGCCTGAACGGTAGGGACGCCATGATCACGGAATCATGGCATCTCGAGGGACAGTGCATCGCGTCCATGACCGATACGCTCGCGTCACACGGTCGAACGATCGAATATCTCTGAAAGTAAGCTCCCTGCGTTAATGAGGGGCGTGCCGATACATTGCTAACTGGCCGAGTAGTCAGTCGTAGGAATGTTCGGCAGTTCTGTCAGGGTACGCGCCCTCCGAACGAAACAAAACGCGAACGCTGTAGGGCCGACGACAACAGAGACTCACCCCAAGTATCCAGTGGGAAGAAACAAAGGCGATCTGCGGGCCAACTGGCGCGCGCGTCCGAAGATCCTCGCACGGAAAGGCTTCGCTCTCCCTTTTTCACAGAGAATCTCGATCTCTCGCGTATCACTGTCACGCGAGTCACACGCTTCTTTCCCTCCGCCTGTGTACTGTCTTTTGATACTACCGCGCCGACCTCTCGATGCTCGTTTGCTCTCTGCCGTCTCTTTTGCTCTCTTTTCCTCTGTCTTTCTTCTCCGGTGAGAGTGTGTCCCGCTGGTTCGCTCTGAAAGCCGGCCGACCGAACGACAAGCGACGCGCACGACTCACTGCTCGAATTGAGAGACGCGGAGCCGAACTAACGGACGGGACGACGGCCTCCGATTCGTCCGCTGCTTAAAGAAGCACTCCCGGTCGATTTGACGCGCCAACCGATTCCCGCCAAAAGCGTGGGAGATGCACCTGCGAATTATTCCTCTGATGCACTAATTTAGATCGGGCTGCCAGAGCCTGGTGAAGCACGAATTTACCAAATATTCATTTGGCTGACTCTGGCGTTAGGAAATTGTTGTTCGGCTCCTGGTCGCAGTGGTCACTGCAGGGGAGGATGACTTTTTAACAGACTGTCGTCTCCTGCGTCAGTGAGACGATAATCTGAGAAATCGCAAAATGGCGCTTGGTCGATAGATACACAATTAACAATCTCCCTGCACTACTGCAATTTTTATTTTCACCTGCCCTCGTCTCTTATGAATTTTATGTGGATTATTGATCTTTGCAAAAAATACGACATAGTAACAGAGGATAGTCGAGTTATTGCATATGAGATTGGGGATCAATAAGAAATCTGAGAAACCAACGTGTTGCGACGCTGGGAGTCGTCTTGCATTTAGGTCATTGAACGATGCACATTATGTATTCCTCGCATTATTAAATATGCGAGGATGAAATCGTACAGTCAAAGGGGAAGAAAAAACAGACTGATAAGTGAAATATTGATATGCATGTACAAATACATATAATGTAAATGTAAATGATGCATATATTTATTTACAGCGCAGATAAATGTATACACATCCTTCACACAGACTTGTATGAATTACGTATTCTCTTGATTATTTCGATCGGCTTAAATCAGTTCTTTATGTTTTTCTCGTATTTCTATTATTATCGCATAAAAAATTGTATCATATATCCATTCACTGCAGCACACAACCCAGATTTTCAATAAACGGCATCCTTTCACGCCTCCTTTCATCGCTATTAAATTAACTCTATTACTTTTTAGCGAATGATATTTTCATCGCGTGAGAGGGTGTGATTTTGAATCCTTGCAAAGCATCCTTTGCAGCTCCCGATTGAACCTCGTTTTCAAATTCAACGAATGCTATGTCATGTCTATTTGGCACTAAGCGCACTTCCTTGAAACCAGGGAACTGGTTAAACAGCATAGACAGCATCATCTCGCTTGTTTCATCCGGCAAATTTGTCAAGAACAGAATTTGATTTGGTGGTTGTTCAGGTACAGCTGCATTGACTAAGCCTGGGTGCTGTGGTACTCCTGCATGATAACTAATTTGTTGCGAATGTTTGGCCTGCTCTTTGGCTCTCTTCTTCGCACGTTTGGCTTCTTCATCCGCAGCAGGCACAAGCCTCTTTGGCTTCTTAGGCCTCTCCGCGTATGTCCCTTTAAGTTTTGCTATTATGTCACTGTCAGACTTGGCATACTGTATCCTCTGAAAACATACAGTGATGTATTACCACAGGTGTCTGAGCAGTAATGAATTAGCTAGCGAACTAGTATGTACCATTGGTTTGTCATAGAATGGGAAGCCTTGCATAGATCTCAGAGCATTTGTTGCACTTGCAATTTCCTTGAAAATAACAAATGCCTGACCTCGCATCTTCAATGTCTTTAAGGCTACAATATCCAGTATCTGACCGAACTGTGAGAATATCGCGTACAGCGACTTTTTGAGTTCCTCTTTCTTTACTTTCTCGTTTAAGTTATTAATATATATAGTATTATTCGGTCGGATATCCATTGTCACTGAGAAGAAAAACAAACAGATAGATTAGTATAGGAAGTAGAACTTAAATTTTGAAAAGCCGCAAGCATTATTCGAAATCGGAGTACTATTTCGATGAAAGCATAGCGTGTTCTCCTGTATATAAAGTGCTGTTTTTAGAACTTACTTGATACTGCGAGTTTAACTAAATAGCAATACTTAATATAATGCAGACGATATACTCAGATATCGTTTTCTTGTTTAATTGGCGTCAACTAAATGTATAGGTTAAAATCCTACCACGATCAACAAAATACAACAACCGGTGATGAGGTGACATAGATCGGAAACTTCCCTCGTGTAACCAGCTTTCGCGGCCGCCATACGCATCAAGACATAACTTCTAAATTTATATGATTTGAAAAGTTGTACCTTTCGCTATTTTGTAATTATATTTATTTCCTAATTGTGTTCCACTATGATTACTTTACTTACCCAGAGTCCGAAGTAAACATTTTCACGTTTTAGCTATATATATTTAATTTCTTCATTGGTTGCGGGCGCTGTTGTAGATATTTGTATACAATATTTTTTCTACGACCTGAAGAGTCACCTATAGGTGTGATGTACAGGGTATAACAGAAACCTTATTCATTTTATTGCGAGTTGAAATTATATTAAAGGTATCATTTGTGTTTATTATCGTTTCATTAGAAATAAGATGAATACTAAACCGTTAAGAAACGGGAAGGGTGTCAATGCACCATTCCGGTCACCATTTGCAAAAATTAAAAAAGAATTAAAATCCGATACTAATTCGTAAGTTTTCCTAATGTAACGTTATTGTTTTTTGTGCGATCTGTCATGCGCAATAATACATAACTATATATTACTGATTTTGCGCCACAATTTATAATATTTAGGGAAAGCTCAACATCGAAACAATTATCTTTCGAGGAAGCACCGCCTTCAAAACAATTAAAGTTGAGTGAAACAACTATTGATGAAAGTTCGAATGCAAACAATGATGGACCAAGCGTCCAGGACTTGGAAGCGTTGAAAAAAAGGATACGGGAAAAGGAGAAAAGTATCAGTGATTTAAAACGACGTTTGGTAGTGAGAAAAAAGGTAATTGGAAATTTAGTATTCATACTTATAGGAACATGGATGCAAAAGTAATGTAAAATTATTCAAGCACAATCCGGAAGAGCTGAAAGCAGACATTAATAAGTGGACTCTGGTCTGCCAAGAAGCACTTAGAGATTATCAACAGGAAATACAATCGAAGTCTTGCGAATCTGTGAGCATGATGAAAATATTGTCCCATTTGGGAATTCCAGATCACCTTGTTAAATACTCTGAAGATGAAGATACATTTAACTAATGTTACACTGTAGATATTTATTTATTTTCTTATATTATATGTACAAGATACAAACAGGTATGTTGTGATACTTATAGTACAGTTTTTTTAATTTTGTTACCAGAAATATACAATTTAGGATCGTTGACATAAGTTGGTTCCTTTGTTACTATACCCATGAGACCTAAAATATGACCTCGGAACATTATTTAAAAAGAAAACAATTGCAATCACTGTCAAACGCATAAAAACTTCACCTGATTGCTGTGCCTTTATTGCTTCTTCCTCTATTCTCTTTTGTTGATGCTTACAGAGACCAGTAATTGCTGCTGGGTAAATAGCACCGGTATATTGGCTTTGGAATTGTGATAGTAATCTAACATTTTTATAACTCGGCTCGATTTTGTGATAGCATAAGAAACATTTTGGCTTCTCTTTAAGAAAGGGATTTTCAACCAGGTTAGGCTGAAATCAGTTAGGTTTTTAGGCATTTTAAAATTGAGAACATGCGTCGTGTTTACTGCAGCATTAATTTACGTATGCACCTTATCTTGATATGAGTTACGGACGGTTTAATTAATGATTTACGATCAATGTTAGAAAGAAATAATTTGGTTTACCATGTCACTATCATCAGTACTGCGTTTCGATGCGTTTATTGATTGATGTCGCACAAGTAACGAGGATAGTCTGCTTGAATAGCAGATTCTGGAGATTGCTTGATTAGCTATTGTCGAAATCATTGTTGCCTGATTATTTACGCTAGAAAAGTATTAAAACCAAATAGTATTATGCTATTGACAAATCCATAGACTCTGAAATAACCTAGAGAAGGCATACCCTCGCGGGAATTCTAAATAAAAATGTTCGGTAAATATATAATAAAACTGAAGCAAAATGCAGGGCGATTATCATTTTTTCGAGTTCTTTGGAAGAAGTACGTAGAAAGTGCAATGATTAATTCAATGATTTACATTTTTAAAATTTATATCTTTATTAGATAAAAGAAGATTGCTGATGATCTGATACCATTGCCGGAAATGGATTACAACGCTAGCAAAAGCCTCACAAATCTCTCTGACTGTTAATTGGATCCATCATTTAATTTAATGAATAAAGTTCCGGAGTCATATGTCGCTGTTAATAGTACTCGCTTAAAGGCAAATCACACGAGAACAGAAAGAAAATAAAAGAAAAGACGGTGCAATTGGATACATTCTGGTTCTATAAATATGCATTTGCGATTCTAACACGTATGAGTGATAAGATTTGGCGATGAAACACAGATGCCAGCTAAGTAGTGAGTCACGAGGACATCGCACAGTTCGCATTCTCAGAAGCGTATATCAGTGGCCACTGACATTAGGTGGATTCGACTTTTCTCTGCCACTCTTTTCCAACAACGCGGAGGCGAGAGTCGTGGCTTGAAAGGTCTCGTAGATAAGACAGTAGTTGAGTAAATCTAAGGCTATTAAGTAGGACACTATTAAATAATTGTGATACTTGTGCAGGTGAAGTGTACATCTTACAGGCAAGATGTGGCCCTCGGTATTAGAAGCAGTCAAAACCAATCCGTTCGGAACACCTTTCGTGACGGCCAAGTGTCAGGGACAGAGTGATGTCTCTCAGTCACTTGTTAAAAATCGGCGCATTGCGGCCTGTTCAGTACCAGATGGCGGTCAGTATTAGTTTTCATAGTTTTCGTTCGATTTTCGTAATTCGTTTGTTCCCGATCGATTTAAAATTCGCCCAACAGCAGTTCAATGTCACGTTGGTGACGGAAGTTTTTCACAGAGCTTTCAAATCAATCATGCCCCGGCTAACGGTTGTTAGGGAACTTGAATTTCCACGATTCCTCCCTGAAAATCCATAGTATTACATAATCTGACTCGTGATTGAAAATATTCTCTTATATCTTGTTATAAAGATGACAGCTTAAGTGTTTTACCGGAGATTAGGCGTAATAGAATTACTATGAACTAGTTGCCATTCTGACCCAATCACTGACACTACCTTAATTCAGATTTCTGTCAGACTATTGTTTATTCACTGTTCAATAAATTATATAACCCGAATTGTTTCGCCTCATGGCGCGGATATTTGTATGATACACCCATTGGCGTATCAGTTTGAGGTCGTTCATGTCTAGCAATACGACAAAATGAATGAAAGTCAAAAACATCAGTGATACAAATGTCAAGCGATGCAATCGATATCTACTGTTAGTTAAAATGGAAAATGCATTTTGCATGAACCATTTCTGCTGCGAGTAAAGGGATTGCATAAGGAGCAGCCATTTTGTCGAAAATGCGCGTGCGAATGTCGCTCATGTAGCCTTGAGGGTCACTGAAGTAAAAATAATATAGTTCACGGTAGTTTTGTACAGTGACCGCGACCGAGAATCCAATAACAGACGCCCTGCTGCACGTGACGGATTTATTATCGGATTAGGGCAAGGTGGCAAGTTCGTTCAAAATTAAATTGAAGTTCTGCCAAACTGAAATTCCGCAAGTGCGTAACGAGGAACAGCTGATCAATGGCGCCGGTTCTGAAACGCGAACGTTTTTGAATGATTCCCATTCATACAAAGGATTATTTTAAGCGTTCCTTTTATCGCGATGTAGATCCAATGATCGCAAATGACACTGCGATCTTATATTTCTGATAATCGATTTTTAGAAGATTAGGAATGTGAGTCACGTCCTATCGCGTACCGCACAACCGAAGGCTTTTATGAATGAAAATTGCTTTTCCTCTTTACAGACAGCTGCGAATTCGGCTCCAACAAGTACTTTCTGCTATGTGGCTTGGGAGGTATCTTATCCTGTGGTCTGACCCACACCATGGTCACACCATTGGATTTAGTAAAATGCAGAATCCAAGTAAATCCCGAAAAATACAAATCGGTTGTGAATGGATTCAGGGTAAATATGATTCTGGCTTCTAGAGATATATTAAATCATTTGCTTATAAATGAAACAAATTTGATAATTACATTGTAATTCTGCAGGTGACTTTGGCTGAGGATGGAACCAGGGGATTGGCCAGGGGATGGGCACCTACATTCTTTGGTTATTCCATCCAGGGAATGTTCAAGTTTGGACTTTACGAAGTCTTCAAAGTATACTATTCTGCTTTAGCTGGCGAAGAGATTTCATACGAATATAGAACAAGCCTTTACCTTGTTTCTTCGGCATCTGCTGAATTCTTTGCTGATATTGGTTTAGCACCATTGGAGGCTGCTAAAGTAAGGATCCAAACAATGCCTGGATATGCTAACACTCTTAGAGAAGCATTCCCTAAGATGCATGCGGATGAAGGACTTGGTGGCTTCTACAAAGGTCTAGTACCTTTGTGGCTTCGTCAAATTCCATACACCATGATGAAATTCGCGTGCTTTGAACGTACCCTTGAGCTTCTCTACAAGTACGTAGTTCCTAAGCCAAGGATGGAATGCACGAAAGGTGAACAACTGGTTGTTACATTCGCTGCTGGTTATATTGCTGGTGTCTTCTGTGCTGTTGTATCCCACCCTGCTGACTCTGTAAGTATTATACCACAAGGAATTTCGATATCGACTTTTTCGATAGTATTTCTAATATTTGAACTATGTTTATAGGTGGTCTCTAAGTTGAATCAAGAGAAGGGTGCAACTGCTGGCGATGTACTCAGGAAGCTCGGATTTGCTGGTGTATGGAAGGGTCTTGCTCCTAGGATTGTAATGATTGGTACACTGACCGCAGCACAATGGTTCATCTACGATGCCGTGAAAGTCTGGCTCCGCATGCCCCGCCCACCACCACCAGATATGCCAGAATCTCTCAAGAAGAAGTACGGACTTGCTTAATCATCATACCCGAAAAGTCTACGAGTGAATTACGCAATTAATCACTCTTAGAAAGGCAAAAATAGAGGAATGGAATTACTTTCGTACAGTATATTGTTGAACAATCTTTCGCTGGACATTTTTAAGTATTCATTCTGCGATGCACTCATCTGTGCGGGCAACACTGCCGCAGAACTAGGAACTGTATTAGTGTGTTACGAACATAGTCACGGTATATCGCAAACCATGCTGTGATTACAGTTAGAGCACACTGTCGAAAATTCAATAGTGACAGTAAGTTACCTACTGTAACCAAATACTGTTGCTTTGTAAAGAGTGATCACTGTAAATAAAACATCCGTGGTTACTCCACTTATTTATTTTCTTTTCCTTTCTCCTTCTTACATGAGTACACTTCACATGAAATGATCAGTTATGAACAATCACGTCACAGGAAAAATACATTTGACATTACTTGAAAATTTATCCCAAATCATCAATAACCCATTCCTCGCCCTCTAAGTTAAGTTCGCGTTGTCACTGCCATGTGAGATCGTTCGGTTAATGCAGAATAATGAGCATTACAATTGTTCCACTAGACATTTTGATTATTTATTAAGTAGTTAGGTTTCTTTGAATTGATCCGTTACGTGTAGGAAAATCTGCTTAAGTTTACATGTATACAATCATGTTGTATCAACTTGACAGCGGTTTCTGGTTCGTCGCAGTACTTATTGTCATTGAATATTATTATCTGCTTAAGTATTGTGTACCAAAAATAAAATATCTTCTTCAAAAACGAACTATCAAAATAGTAGTAAGTTATAACATCTTGTACATATCGATATATATGAACTATACTCTGTATAGTAAAATTATTCAATCTCATTCGCACTGGAGGTAATTCATTCCACTATTATCACATCTCTGCAATCATCTCGAGTGAAATTCATTATCCTCGTAAGCTATAGCATCTTGTATTGTTGCAAAAATCTTGAATTTCAGCTTACCATACGTGTACATGTCATACTTTTTTATAATTTCAAACACGTGGCTGGGGCAGTTTGAAAGATAGAACTGTATATCGATTTTCGCAAACTCTGTTACCACGGAGTGCAATACCGTCACACTGCTCGGATCAATATAACTCACTGCGCTCATGTCCATTATTATACACCGCAAATCTAACTGATCATCGGAGTCTTGAGGATCTACATACATATCATTCCCAAGGAATTTCGTTCGTTGTTTCATGACCTTCTGTGGATCGATATTCACCAATTTGTACACATCTGATTTCACATTGCTACAGTTTGCGAAATTAAGTGTTCCGCAGTAGTGAAAGATTTTCAACCCTGGAATTTCTCTTGCCTGAAAATAGGTATAATGAGAAATTGCTATTGGACATAGTACTAGCGAGACTCTGATAAAATATCTTTACCGCTTTATATCTACTCAGGTCCAAATACAGATCCGTATTTGGAATATGGCCCAAAAGGCAAGTGTATGGTCTAATGCTTTGGATTAACAGAATAGCTAATGAAAGAAGTAAACCAACTAATAGGCCGATATCAATATTAACTAATGCCACGGTGAGGAATGTTACGATCCAAATGATTGCATCGTATTTGTTCAATTTCCAGAACTTTTTAAGTTGAACTGCTTGCAAAAACATGCCCTTCAAAGCTACCTGTACAGGTGAAGAAAAATGTAAGTTCCACCGAAACCTGAGAACAAAATCTTCCATCTCGTAACAAAATTCATTGCTTTTACTTACGACGATAATCGATGCTAAAACACATCTTGGTAAAGCTTCGAAAAAAGGACCAATCCATAGTAATATCACAAGTAGTATCAAACATGAAACTACACTTGCAATTTGTGTGCGACCACCAACTGTTTGTTGAATCAAAGACCTGCTTAATGATGCCGATACTGGCATACACGAGAAGAAAGATCCGAATATGTTACTAAATCCCTAAGGAATGCATACAATTTTTCAAACCATTATTTATAATACATTTAGATTTTCTCTGTTAAAAATGGATTTTGGATCAATTACCATTGCTAGTAATTCCTGATTAGAATTAATTTCGTAGTCGAGCTTTTGTGCGAATATTAAGGCCATTGAGATCGTAATAGTATATGATACCATAGTAATAGCAATGCAATCTATTGCAACTGAATGGAGCAATTCAATTGGTGGCACTTCTGGGGTTGGTAGTCTGTTGATCATTAAACCTTAAAATTTAATAAGATTTGGCGATACCCGCAAATAATGGTTGAAGCAAGTAACGTGTATGCATACCCTGTTGGAATGTGGCCTACTGCTTCAATACCATAAGTTTCAGGTAATAAGAAATACTTGGAAACCAATGTTCCAGTTACAACTGCCACAAGTTCAATTGGTATTGGCATGCTACATTTCTTACCTACCCATGGCTACATTACAGAAAGTCTACTATTATTACTCGAGTGTGTATTTTGGCTCGAAATAATATTATCTACATACCTTCAGAAGCTCATTGTTGCAAGTAAGAATAACTATTGATATAGTTGACACCGTCACTGATGCCAGATTCGTATTTGGCAATTCATTAAAAACATCAATTAGTGTCTGTAATCAAACTTTGCTAGAGAGTATGTTCAGTATTGTTTAAAGTACTATTTTGTTTCTATAGAAAAAACATACATAAATTAATTTAAAGTTACCCTTCTGCTTAGCTAAGTTTAAACCCAACAAATCCTTGATCTGTGAGAGTAAAACATGGACAGCAGCACCAGTGGTAAAACTGTTAACTAATGTTTCACTAAGAAGGGTACTTATTATTCCAAGCCGGAAAATATACATTATAATCTGGAAATTCAATACCAATTACTACCTATTTTCCCATATTAAAGCAACAGAACATTATTTTCTTACCTGAAATATTCCAACCATTAATGTGACTGCAGTTGCAACTTGCATTGGGGTATAAGAATAGGAATTTACCACCGAATACACCACATCGGTTGAATTTAAGCTTGTATACTCATGCTGCGGCATTGAGTAAGTCATCACTGTCTTTCCAGTCATCAGACAAACCACGGCAAATGTTCCTGATGAGTGCCAATAATGTTTCATTGTCCTAGCTTGTCTAACAAGTTCTTATTAAAACGATTTATGTGCAATGCTTCTGTAAGAGAAGTAGTATTTCACTGATTTGATGAATCCATTGGAATCATGCAGCACTACCAGGAAGATAATGATTACTGAATCATACTCTTTTGTTCTTGTACCACAAAACCAAATTTTTCTACTAATTAGAGAATGGATCTGCATAATTCCATTGCAAAGATGAAATGAAGTACTAATTAGTTAAGGTTCCATTAAAATTTCACTTGAACTTATCCCTTACCCATTGAGACATGTTTTGATGTACCAAATAAGAAATATATAAGTACAGGGAAGAAAGCCATGTATATCCCTACTACAGGTGGTACATGTCCCAGCAATGCATATGCCATCCCTTGTGGTATATGCATAACTGCAACTGTCAATCCAGCAATTATGTCTGGAATTATACTCTCTTTCCATTTGTACTTTTTCAGCCAGCTTATTGCTGGAATGGCCGAGAGTAAACAGGATTTACAATTAGCAGGGCTGCAGCAAGCACCAATTTTATTAAGTACTGGAAAAGATTAACACGACCATTATTTCCTTGTAAAGATAAAATAAGAAATTGCTTGTACAGAAATACTTACATGATATGCTTGGCCTTTCATAATTGTAATCTTGATTTAGAGCTTCTTGCTCGTAAACAGGCCTTTGTAAATGCACCTGTAATAAGCCCTCTTGTTTCTCCATGCTTAGAGAGATTAATGGCAAGTATCAAGAAAAGTAAAGGCTCGCACTTGTAAACTTTAATCAAGCTTGTCCTATAATCATCTACTCCCTTATCACATTGCCTTATCTGTCAGAGATAAATACTACATGTTTATATCATTCAATTATTACGATTACACAGATCGTGAAATTTTTGGAATCCGAAAAACAATTTAAATGTTAGGCAACTGTGCTAAGTCATTTATAACAAAGGCACAGAAATCGCGCGCGAAAAATCTGCTCAAAATGACTTCGTAAAGCCAGGACTTTTGGGAGTTCACGTGTAGAATCTGAATGATGAAATATCTCATTATTATTTTGTACACGAAAGAGATTATGTAATATTATTTTTGATTGGACAATTTCCTAGATAGTGTCAGACCATAATCGGTTTCGCATTATAATACATGTTGTAATAGTAATTCTCACTGAATTTGTGAAGTAAAATTTTTCGTTTCAACACAATATATCGCCTTAGTCTTGGCGAAGTTACATTGATCTCTGCAATCGAATGCGGAAAGATTCTGTAAATGCATTTAACCTTGGCATATTTCAACTAATGCCAATTGAGCATACTTTCGCTCCAGTACATCACGTTATATAATTTGTTATCTTTTCTTTTTTAAATGAAACTTTTGTCGTATAGTGCAAACCAAAGACTAACTCACCCTCTGTTTCAACTAATATTTCTCGCATCCGTGTTCGCTTCATCGTAAGAAACACAATAGATCGTGGATGGTGGCCAAGATCGTTGCAATCTTAAATATACCATGTCTGCGTGCTGTCAAATTTGCATCTTCAAGCTGCAGCTGATAATCATAAAACTGGATAATATAAATTTAACCCTTTGTCATGTTCGTAACAGCGCAGTATGAATTGCATCTTTTGTTGCAATTTGCGAATCGGTAAGAGAATTAATAACATGAATGTCAAGCCACTGCAGAGAATATTATTACTCTGATATTTGAAATTACAACTGCCACTGTGTACTCTCGGAAGCCTAAAATAGAACTAATAATAATACTACACTTTGCCCTTTAGATATCTAGTCATTGTTCTATCAGTGGTTCTCAACACCTTCCCCGTAAACCTTCGATAGATATTTTTAATATAATACTTCCTAAATAGATATATTAATATTGATTTCGATTTCGGCCGGTTTTTTCTATTCAGGGATGTCCGTGACATCTATTAGTGTTCCTTTCTAGGCTAACCCTAGATAGAGATCACAGATTATACTAACAATTGTATTACCTTGAAAAGCGATCGCAAGAGATTTAGTTTATACAAATATACAACTTCCCTCCCGGTGATAGTGTAATCCATTTAGACTTAGCGCCAACTATCGTGCTGCGATCGTAAGAGTTTGTGCAGCGCGTGTTATCGCGTTATGTAATTGACGTGACAGTTGGCTTTATTCATAAATCATAACGATCTTTGGGTACTCTTAAGCGATATATTTGTACGACAAAGCCTACTTACACTGCGAACGGCTCCTTCAATTTTCTGATGAATCAGGCCTTGCCTTGCACTGGATTTGGCCATTGCATTAGTCAGAGTATAGTAACTCTAACGCTAAGAGATATTTTTAGTCTAGCAATTTGAAGGGCAAGATCAGTACACGTGGGACTTATTATTACACTGTTCGTATGTTTATTAAATTAAATGCGTATCTATTGCCTCCATATCACTGAGGTGATACAGGGACGCCACTACGTCATGCGTAGCAATTACATTTATGTGAGAATTGGTGATTTTGATGTAGGACTGTTCTTGAAATAGTCAAGAAACTGCCGAATAATAAAAATCAGGCTGCTTCATCATTACTTCCGCTAAGACGCGAGTTATGGTAATTGCGTTTGGTACCATATCCACCAGAGTTTTGGGTCTCGTACATCTTTCGATTCTCAAGATAACGCCGATAGTTATTCTCCCGCTTTCGCCGCTGTTCTTCAGCTTGTTGCCGCATCTTCTCCGGATTCATGTGCGTTGTCACCATGTGCCTCGTTAGGGAGCTCATGAATTTGTACGTTATACCGCACACATCGCAAGAGAGTATTTCCTCGTTTGCACCTTGCTGGAAGTGAACAGTGTATCATGTCGATATCAGACAATTCGATACAGAATTTTTTTCCAAGTCAACAGCGTCTAAAAGATCTCTTTCACTGAAAAAGACCCTTTCCCGAGTTGATGACTGTACAAATTGCAGAAAATATGAGCAATGGCAAGAATGAATTTATTTTCACTGGCACAAACCGTGTGATATGTGTGATAATACGTACTTGTTGATGCACCATCATATGTCTCTGCAAATTGTTCAAGCGGTTGAACTCACGACCACAAACCTCGCAATCGAATTTCTTATCGGGATCGTGATACTTCTTATGCAGACTCAATTCAGTCGCATCTGAAAATGATTTCTGGCATATATCGCACTCGTGAGTCCTCTGATCGCCAGCTAAATGTGATTGCTCGTGCTTAGCTAGACTAGCTTTGTCCACGAATCGTCGGCCACAATAAATGCATGGCAAAGGCCGTGATTGAGAATTATGGAGTGTTAAATGTCGGCGCAGAGCAGTCGCCGTTGGAAAGTTCTTATGGCATTCAAGGCACTGAAATGGTCGATCGCCAGTATGGGTTTTTCTGTGCCTGGCCAACGAATTCTGATCGGGATAGCTATTTATAAAAAGAATATTATTAAAATATTGTGAATTAAGAAATTATAGAGTAAAGATTTAACTCGATATACCGTTTTGGGCATAGATCGCAAGGAAAATTTCTAGTAGTAATGTCTTCCTCGCGGGCATGCTTCAATCTATTGTGTCTTAATAATTGGAGGGAGGTTTTAAATGTCTTGTTACATATATCACATTTCAGAGTGTCTGTCGTCGGTATAATGACTTGCGTTCTTTTCTGTCCATGTTCATCTTCTGAGATTATCAAAGATATCGTCACTGTGTCTTCATTATCAATATCATTAAGAGCTGATGCTGGTACTACAACATTCTAATAAAAACAAATACAAGATTTACAAATGTTCCTTATGCAATTCCCTTTCTCCCTGTATTCATAACATTTACCTGTTTACTACTGTGTGTGGGTTTTGCATCTGGTTCAGGAGATGCATACTCTTCGGAGGATTTACTAGATTGTTGGGATTTTGTAACAGATCCCTTACTATCTTGATCATCGCTATGTTCCGCAATAGCATAATTTCCATCCTCAGTTAAATAAACAGGTTGCAGTTTGCCATTATCATCTTTGAAATATAATTGTCCATCCTCATCTTCATGCAAATATATCTGGTCCTACCAAAGCCGTAAGGAAATATTAAGAAATCAACACATTTCACAATTGAGAATTCTATCCTTGCCTCGCACGAAAGTTCACCTGTGAATTCTCTTCTTCTTGATTCTGAGTGGTATCAGAATTAGCCCCTTCCCAAGTTTGCTCATCTTGATCCATTGATTCATAGTGATACTGTTCATTTTCATCTACAGACTGTGCTACATATATGGTTTCCATATTCTCTCCTTCATAATATATAGTACCTTCCACAGGTATTGTATTTTCATTAATCTGTTCCATCTGAAAGACAATGATATTATTCTAGTAATACCTATGACACTAAACATATATTGAATATATTATAAAACATGCTGTATTAATCTCAAACCTGTATAAACTCTCCATCTGATTGTGATGTTTTACTAGATGAGCCAGATTTCTTTGATCCAAGGACTGTGTATAACAAATTGTTCTCAACATTCTTTACTATTTCATGACCTACATTGCTATCTGTTTCCACACTATGTACATTATTACCAAATTCTTGCCCTATTTTAGATTTATCAATATCTCTTGATTCTACTTTACTAAAATGCGAAGAAAATGTATTCACTTGACTGTTTACAGATTTCTTGTCTCTAGTATAACTTTGCTGTGATGTAAATGTGGAGTTTGAATAATCCATATCTTCATCTAATTCTTCTAATTGTTCCATTTCCTCGTCTTCCCAATCCTCATCAACATCATATTGAATAACTTGTTTTTTAGCAGGTTTTGGTTGATCATTAATATTTCTTCTGCTAATTTTATTCTCTTGATCACCATCATAAGAATTGGACTCCTCTTTAAAGGAGTAAGTGCGTTTCCCAGAGGTTTGAACAGGTTCTATGTTCTTCTTAACATTTTGTACTTCCATCTTCTCAGTAACATCATGGGAATTTTCTGTATAGTCTTCGGATAGTTCTTCTATTTCTTCAACTTCTTCAATAATTTCTATAATCTCTTCTATCTCAGTTTCCTCAGAATCCTGTGTAGTTTCTGACTCAAAAATGATATTCTCTTCTCCAACTGCTTGTTTCAATACTTCCAGTACATCCTTGTCATTGCTGATCGCCATGGTATCCAGTATCCCGGGTACTTCCATAGCACCTTTGTAGAGGCTCAGCAAGATCCAAGCTTAACATATGAAATGGGTCTATTAGAAACTTGCCTGATTTATTCAATATAATTTAGATATATGTAATTATAAATTGTTAGAATGAAATCAAATGGCACACGATACAGGGCTTTTATTCGAATTTTGGCTATGGGAAAAAACCTAATAAAGCTAGATATACCGCGTCTATCCAGGTTAGCGATGCGTTATAAAGTTCTCGTTGAAATCTTTAAAAAGCTCGACCAGTCGAGCACAAAGTATTAAAGGATGGATCGTGCGGCTCGTATGCCGCGTAAAACGAGTGAGTTTCCAGCTGATTCTTTAGCTCTTTAAACACAGTGTTCTACGGACACAAGGCTAGATATCGAAGTAACCAGAGTCACCGAATTCTTTGACGCTCAGTATGATTAAGCTCTCATTTCAGGTAGGTGATGGCTTCAATTCGCGCGAAACCGTTGCGGAAAGAGAAAAGGAGCAGGCAGCAGCATTTTATATGTGACTATCAGTACGCGGTTCACCAGTCGGTACGAAAATGCCTTGCATTTATCAACGGTTAGCAAAATGGCCTCAGCGATGGGCTCAATTTCCGCCTCTGGTTCTACACACAGAACCCTTTAAATGCGGTCGCCCTGGTGAAAAAAATGGGTTTTCCGGTCGCGCGCGTCTCATTGTACCTGACTTAAATAGTTGAAATGTAGAAACAATAACAGAAAAATTACTTTTGCTCGGTCGATACGCGCCAATATACCTGCCCTTTGATATTTCACTACTGTGCAAGTGACGCCACCTTAAACATTGTAAAGCCGTCCATTATTTTCAGAAAATTGCATACGCAGCGTCAGTCGTGTTCGTGAATTCGATCGGACGTTGAGCAATGGGGATATTGGGACCGATCACGATGTGGACTCACACTATTCGCTCACGAACCGAAAACTTTTGAAAGACGTATACCGTATTGGCCGTTGTTCACTTTACTGAGAAATCATTAGGGCGTGTTTCTTTGTCAATGGGTATATATATATATATCGGATTAAAGAGATAGTCAAGTCTTTAGCAAAAATAATAATTACTGGGGTTTACTTGTCTGAATATAAATGGTTTTCTTGTTAAGAAATACAACAGTTTGATCTTTTTTAAGATAGATAAATCGGCGTCCAAAAGTTATCTTCTAGCAGATTAAATTCTACTTGAACGCGATCTATTGAAAGTCTCTGGAATAATATTTAAGTGTCTCGTGCTCGGCAGAAATGATGTGTATACATAAATTTCGTTATATTGGAAAGTAATTACTCCCAAATTACTGAGTGATTAAACCAATACGTATTGGGTGTCGTGTGCTCGATACATTGTTTTGTACATGCACATTTCTTCAGTATCAATTATTGAAGACAACATTTTTCTCAAACGGCAACGAGACAAGAACATTATTGTGTCAGTGAAAACAAGGTAATTATTTCGTCATGTTTTCGCTAAAACAAATGTGTCGGTTTGGTGTCCGACTGGGAACTAAGATTGAACCAGCTAGTGCTTCTCTTGTACATCGTATGGAAGGAAGATTAACAACTAGGATTCAACCTTCATTGTATTTTCACACAACAAAGAATCTCAGTGATACTAGCATACCCAAACCAAAGAGCCTGAATGAATTACCTGAAAGGACCGACCTGGGTCAAGAAAAGAAAATGAAGCTATTCTTCACATGCAAGAAATGCTCCACTAGAAATTCTAAGGTCATCTCCAAAATTGCTTATGAAAAGGGTGTTGTGATTGTGCGATGCGATGGCTGCAAAAACAATCATTTAATTGCGGATAACTTGGGCTGGTTCCCTGATATAAACAATCATGTAAACATAGAGAAAATTATGGCTGCTAAGGGTGAAACAGTCAGAAAAATTCGGAATGATGTTGATGGATACATTGAAGCAGTGGCCCATGCTGAGTTGGAATTACTAAAGCTGCAAGCAGAAAATCCAGCACAAGTGGAAGACGATACGGAAAGAAAACCTCAATTTCAATATGAAAAAGTTGGAGTCCCAGAAAAAACATGATATAATGCAATATATTATAAATCATGCTGGGGCAACTCTGTATTATATGTAGCTAAAAATTGTACTGTACATTCAAAGATTTGTAAGTGTTATAATAGTTTTATATAATTGTGATAGAAAATCCAGGATATGAGGATGTCAAAACATACATAACATGATTTTTATTGCCAAAACATAATTCTCAATTATATAGTTCTATAATTTGGGAGTGTAAATGAGATTTTCACAATTGTACATGGCTTTGTCATGTGTGAATATTTTGCCAATGCATTTTTAATAGCAATGCATAATATGACAAACCTTGATACATAGTTATTAACTATTACTTCATGGCAAGCACGTATGTCCGAAAATTAAATGGCATCAAAACTTTATGGGTGTATACATACATCAACTCTATGTATAAAATATATAGTACCATCTAAAAAATATTGTGATCTTCCTTGCTATAATGCCTATGATATAAAATTTTTAAATTTGCACCATAGAATTCGCATCTACATGGCTCCTATTACTATTTTATAAATAATACGAGTAATATGCATATAAAAATTAATCTTTAGATATACGGAATTGAAAGCCTAATTTTATTTTATTGTCTTTGCGCATTTTCAATTCTTATAAATATGCAACAAAAAGAACAATTAAGAAAACATCTATCGTAGTGTTTTCTTTTTGTTTTTCGTGCATGTACAGGATGTTCAGAAAGACAAACCCCTGTTCTCTTATTATAAATGTGTTAAACTTAATAAATGTCTAAGTACTCCGAACATTAGAACATCATGCAAAACCTAGTTATCAAAAATTTGGTCTGACTCTTTTCATGTATAATTGTAAGGCACTAATATTCGTATTATAGTCAAACTTATAAAAACAGAATGACTTAGAAATAGAATGCCAATTAAACTTGAGCCTTCAAAATACATTTACACCGGTGTTTATATACTCTATACGCGAAAACTGTATGAATACATTTCCCTTTTATTCTCGGAATAAAATCTTCCCTGCAATGGCTGATGTTTAGCAAAGACTAGTGTTCCTTAGAATAGTGTTCGCAAAAACAAATATTAATGAAGCTCTAAAGAGAATTAATATTTCTTTTCGTGTTCTTGTTCTAAGGTTACAGATTATCAGCGAGCGACTTTCGTATTGTTAGGAAGTAGGAATGAACTCATTCTAGTCGTGGTTTAGACTAGCATATCTTTGTAATATTCTGAGGATATCAAAAATTTCGGAATAATATTCGCGCGATATCTCGTTATATACTTTATACAAAGAACTGTTTGAAGATTTTTTGGCGGCGTTATACCCTTTTTGGTTTTGACACAATTGCGTATTCACTATTATTAAAGACTTTGTGCTTTGGCCCTATGCTACCGCTATTGGACGCAGTCTCGGAATGGCTTGACTTCTTTCTGATAACACCATAGCCAAGGTGACTGTCGTCCGCGAGTCGCACTGCAGACATATCTTCGACAATCTCATAATTGGACCACACTGCACTTGTGTCTGTGGTGATTGGATTGCAAGTTGCGTTTGCGCTTTGGGAAATAATGGAATGTGAACTGGTGGAGGCCGTTGTAAAGGTCCCAAACTTATACGGTGGCTTTTGACCGAGTTTTGACGCAGAGCCGAAATGCTCTAACTTATCGTAATCGGATTCGTCACCCGATTTGCAAGGCACATGATTCATGAGCGATATCGGCACTTGGGTTTCCGTAATACTAGACTTACTCTTCAATGAATTTTGTGTCGATAAAATCGGCATCATCGTTTCATACTGAAAATCATCCACGTTCTCCTTGTCTTTATCACTGAGCACTGACGTGGCCCTTTCTGTATGATGCACGCTATCAATTCCATGAGTTTTCCACGCGTCATTCCTGACTTCTACTAGATCGTACGGATGTCGTTCTTCTTCTTCAATTACCGAACTCCCGCTGGTTTTGCGCGATGTTTCTGGCGAGCTCTCACGGTTCAGGAATTTGTATTCTCCGGATGTAGGTACATCCGAGAACTCGGAGTCAGTGCCTTTCCTTTCCAATAAACTCGGAAAGATATATTTTCGTGGAGGCTTCATCGGTTTCGGCCTCGTGATTGGCGGCGGTTTCACAGATGTGTTCGAGTCTATGCTTGTAGATGAGTTTGACTGTTTTTGTGAATTCTGTGAACTGAAGTCTATGTCAATTAAATTAGCTGAACTATTTGGCGAAGGGGGTAATGCAGCTCTTGAGCCAGCTTCCATAGACAAAGCCGCATGATACTGAGCATCATTGCAATCAATGTTACCATTATTCTCTTCAGTAAGTAATTTCTTCATGGACCTCATTTTGGAGTACATGCATCTGAAGATCTCCTGCTGGCTGCTATGTTCCATTCTAAAAGAACCTTCCCCAGATTCACATTTCCTTCCAGCTTCAAAAATAAATTTCCCATCTCTATATCCGTATCTCCTAATATATCTGTATGGCCAAGTGAAGAGAACTACATCTCCATCCATTAATTTCATATCAACTGCTGCGATGACCAGAGTATAATTTCTTGTTTCTAATCCACATCTTTTAGAAGCGTCTGTTTCAACCAGTTTAACTGAAAATACACCTTCCCCACTGGTACAATATAGATCATTATTCTCCTCTATTGTCTGATTCGATACACTGTCTTTAAAAGCAACTAATTGGAATGCTGTGATCCACTGACTCATGTCCATTTCAGAATAGCATCCAAAGTAATAGATTCCTGACTTAGTCACAACCTGGGAAAGAAATGTTCCAAGATATTGATCAAAGAACTCTTATACTTGGATTAAATAATCAACAGGTGCTCCGAACATCCACTTACTGTAAATACATGTGATTGATTGCTAGGTGCAATTTTGATGCACGTATCTAGTGTGATTATTCTTGGCGAATGTAGCTGTAGCACAGCCTCTTCCTGATTCTCATAGATCTCCACTCTCTTGATACCATAGTTACTTGTTCTGAAGAGTTGACAGAATCTTTTATGCCATGTTTTCTGAAATAGCAGAAGACTCTCAATCTTTCTTGCTCAATTGGATCATATCAAGATCCAATCAACATTTGGTAAGTGGGACAAGATCGGGAATGAAACAATATCGAATTCACGAGAGAATAGGAAATTTATTTTAGCAGGGACGTTGCTGGAGAAGAAGACAACGAGGGGGGGCCAATGGATTGACGAAGGAACGAGTAATAGAGTATGCATTAGAGAGTACGAGGCGTGCTGTGCATCGGAAAGATTGGTGCTGGCTGGCAGCTCGTGGTTCGCAACCAACCTTGAGTTGGCCTAGCATTCCCTGCGGTGGCAAGAGAAGAATCCCTTGCATTAGTGGTTCCTCGGGCTCCATCGTTCCTGATCGGGCATCAGCGACTATCTATCACACGACTATCAAACGCGCGCCTTTGTTCGCGCGATTTCGAAAAAGATGATTTTTCCACTTTCACTCTTTCCCGCCTGGCCTATTATGTACTATCGCCGTGCTCGTCGTAGACAGATACTTTTGCGATCACGTTCGCACCGACAACACTTTTCCCAAGGAGATTCAACCCATCACAATGCGAACTGCTTGACATTTCACGAGACGTTCGACACAACGTTCACGTCGGCTGGGTTTCCGGAAAAAAAGTCATCGGCTGGTGGTGCGCATACGTGCTGCAACAAGCACGATTAGAGCCGTGTGTGTCAGCCGTGCATATGCGTGCGCGCGTGCACTCTCACGAGCCTTCTCCGAGCGTGTCCGCTTTCAGACCATTTCAGCTTCAGACACATTCGGAGTGATTCGTGAGTGCTGGGAGTAGGTATAGTCGGCGGGATTTACCATGGAAAGTCCGCTTAGGCAATGTCCGACTGGAAAACCAACTTGTCAGAGCAAGTTTAATGAATGCAGACTGAATGATAAAAAAAGAGGCAAATAACATGGTGAAACTGCAGACAGTTAAAAAAACAGGAGTTCCAGGGACACAAGCTGCGTGGAATCTAATTGAGGAAACAGAGGAGAGGGGAGAAGAAGTCGACCCATCTGCGCCGAATCGCCACGCATCTCACCATCGGCTACTTGCGTATATTGGTGCGCGTCATTTGAACCCCTGTCCTTGATCGGAATTTGTCGTAGGTCGTAGGGCATAAGCGAAAGTGTTAACCAGATCAGTAGGCCAAGGTCAGCCGAACTCAACGCAGCTTGACAATTGTTAACTAATCTATTTATGCGTATGCAAGCTTTATGTACCAGATCAACTACAGGATTAAAGTTTAGGCGATAAAATGAAATGCCGCGAATCTTCCAATTCACTGAAGATATAAATCGTTTTAATACTCCTCCTGGTATTACAGGAAATCCACTACCACGTACTATTTATGACGAACGCTCCACAGTAAACCTCGCAAACTGTAGGAGTGCACGTCCTCGAAACATTCACTTGAATCTGCGCAAGTTAGAATTACATTTCCAATACAATTGGTACTTTCCCCTATCACTTTGTTAGTATTCTTATAAGAAAGCATTATACTGGAATGTTCTGTTATTTTGTTAATAAAATTCGTATTGAAATATGGATTAGAAATACCGATTATAATAACAGATTCTTTTCGAATATCCGAAGACCTATTGAATAAAGTTTAACGTGCACTACTGTAAGGGGAAAAGTTCTCCTAATGGAGGAATGTGAAATATTGTCTGGAAATCCTTGAACCCCGGCGAACGAAATAGCTGGAATGTCTGTATTGCTGCGTTCTAGAATGCAGTCGCCGGCACTGACTTTATCTCACGTTTCGCCATACGGAAGTGGCAAACCATGCTGTTTAACGCAGCACAGACTCTGATAGCTGGAAGCTCGGAGCAATTATAAATTCATCTTTACTGGGTGAAATATTAAACGTCCCGATTATAAGATAGCATTGAATGAAAGTCATTAACCCTCGAGTATAGTTGGAAAATAAGATTTGCCAATTACTGGTAGACGGGGCCAAGTACAAGTAGGCTAACAAAGTCTTGCCCCGATTGGACTGGATATTCGATCGCGCACTAATAAACTATTGAGGAATCGACCTTTCAGACGATCCGTAATACATCGAGTTACATGTTCGTCCGCGCTCTCTGCTTTCGTGATTACATTCGCAAGAGGAACCTAGAGTAATAAAAGTCCGGGCCAACTAATGAATTAGTACATTATTTACGGATGTCCTCGGCTATATATCCCCTGTCGGGCAGCCAGTGCTTTTATTTGCTCCGTCGGGAGGAATGATACTCGTTTTCGTCCTCGTGTTCATCGTGAAGTCCTGCTGCAGTTTGAACGAGTACCCGGCGCCGATAAGGACCAATACCAGCGTTGGTATGACTACCACATTCTTTCATTATCGGGTCATTAAACTCTAGTAATCGAGGAATTAAGAATGTAACTCTTTGTGATAGCTGTCGTGATCGACATGAGCCTTTTCGGTAATAAGAATGAACATCGAAATGCCTTGGACATTCTAAGCGACGTGATCGACGGAACTGTGCGAGAAGAGACTCGTTTAGCTGCTATTACCGTTCACATCTTTAGTGATATCGAAATGAAATCTTATGACGGTAAGCGTTCAACTTGAAGGAATTACACCGTAACACAAGTCCTCGATATCGCAATCGTTGTCCCTCTCCTGCTACTAGTACAGGATTAACACATAATTTTTCCATTCCCGGTGAACGCAAGAATATGCGTTCCTTTTTTCCATCGCCTCGTGCAAGCGGACCTGGGAATTGCATAAAAAAGTGGGCGCAGGCAGTCCTATCCATCTGGCAGTAACTGGTACGTACGAGGCGTGAGATGATAACAGACCCGGTATTAATCATGCAGCACATTTGACATGCTTAAAGTAGTTGGATATGTTATATCTCGAATAGCTGTTTAATTTCTATTTTAATAAATATTCCTCCAAGATTCGGACTGTCCACGATTCTCCGATGATGAAGGACTTACTATTCCGATGATTGTACCAGGTCAGGAATTAGTACAGATCTTCCTCGATTTAAGATCAACCGGTGCATTGCCTTGGAACATGATCAACATACTGCACGACGATACGTTTGGTGATAAGATTTACACGCTCGTAATAATTGGATCGGTCGAGGAGTTTCTTGATCTGAACGGCTTGGTGTTTCCGATCGATTCTAGAGCGCGATATGATCGGTCGATTGATGAGGGCCCTGTCGGACGAGCTGCCCAACAAGGACTACAATCTGATCTCGCGATCGCTTTTCACCTTAAACCACAGCGATACCGAGCGTGCCCGGAAACATTACATCAGAGATACGCTCGGTGGCTTTGACGTGAATCAATTGGGACGTTGTTTCCTGGTGATTGGCACCGAGCATATGATCGCCGATGCTATGGAAGTCGTAAGGCTTTATTTACAATCTCTAATATTAAGATCTTCAAAATCTTGTACCAGATGTGCGACAGATGTGATTTCAGTGTCCTTACTTTCTATTTTAGGCGAGATCACTTAAAATGACTGATCCGGGTAGTCAGTGGCTTTATATTATAACTGACACTGTTAGAGAAAATACGACTAATATCACCAGCTTTGTTGAACTACTCGGTGAAGGCGAGAATATAGCATTCCTGTATAATGTGACTGATACTAGTCGATTCTGCGATGTATTTATCGAAATCAGTGGTTCTTTCAATTCTTCATTATCCAGACCATCGATTGGAACCTTCGTTTTTTTTTTAGACTAACATACGTTGTTACGTGAAAGAACTAATTCGGGCCATGGCTAAGGCACTGGAGTATTCGGTAATGAAAGAAATCGAATTGTATCAGAGAATGAACAATGATAAGTTTAATAAATTCGATGTGGTCAGATTAACAAAGACTGAAAAACGGAGGGAAGTTTTCTTTAATATAAAAGTTCGTGAGTTCATATTGTGTGCGTCCGTTGTCTTATCGGTATTTAATTAATTTATAAGCGTAATTCCATTGGATTATTTAAGATAAATATTCTTGCTAGGTGAACTTATTCAGTAATACATCAGAATCCGAGAGCAACTGTGGCAGTTGTTTATGTTGGAGATTCTCATCTGCTATTACTTGGGGAAACTTCTTCGTCAACAATAAAAATGCTGCTTATTTGATAGAGCCTGGAACATGGACGTCGAATTATGGTGTCAGTTTGTCGGATGTAATCTTTCCGCACGTGGCTCATGGATTTAGAGGAATAAAGTTGCCAATCACAACATACCACGTATGTCGATATTATTGAACATTCGATAATTCCAAAAAAATGTGAGACATGACAGTGTCTTTTGCAGAATCCACCCTGGCAAATAATAAGTGTGTCCGAGTTCGGTGAGCAATATTATGACGGTTTGGTTTTTGACGTTGTCAAATACTTGGCAAGAAAATTGAATTTTACGTACATCGTAAAGGTTGCAGAGATCGAGAGTAGTTTCTTTGCAACAGCTAATAATCGATCAACGAAAAATTTAGCGGTACAATCTTAGACTATTATTAATAATCAATATTATATTACATTGATGATTGAAACTTATTGATTTCCAGCACGTACAAGCTATGTTCGTAGCTTCCACTCGAAAGATCCCCGAAGAGGTGATCAATTTGTTGCAATCGCGTAGAGTTCTCTTGGGAGCGTGTGCCTCTACCGTGAATGATGCCGGGAGGAATAAAATCAATTTCACCATACCGTTTTTCGTGCAGCCCTATAGCTTTCTGACTTCGAGGCCAAGGCAACTCTCCAGGGTTCTCTTGTTCGCCTCACCATTCACCAAAGAGGTACATACCATTTCTTTTTCCATCGTTTCTGTTATGAGTGTTCCTTCGACTCGGAGTTCCCTCGACATTGCATTTCGAGTGGTTGCTAACAAGTGTTTACCATCGATCTGGCATTCCACCCTTGTAAAAGTGTACAATGCCAGGAGTAAAAAAAAGGCTCCGAAGGCGACTCTGGCAAGATATTTCCTTAGCTTATACTTATACACACATATCGTTTACACTCGTACACCCTGACTTTTAGACATGGGCCTGTCTGGCCGCATCCATTATTATAATGGGTCCAATCTTGTACGCGGTTCACAAGTACAGTCCAAGCAGCACGAAGACCTCGGGCCTCAACTCATCCTGGCAGTGTGTCTGGTACGTTTACGGGGCCTTCCTTCAACAAGGTACCTATTTTCTTCTCCGGGCAAGCGTAATTCATAACAGCCTTTCTACCTCCTCGTATCTTTTTTTCCTTCCCTCCTATTCGATTCTTCTATATATTTAAATGATGATCCTAAAATATAAAATATAGATTAGCTAAATATAGGAAATATTAAGGAGAAAATTCCATATGGAATTCCAGGTGGAATGTACCTGCCGCACTCAGACAGCGCGCGTATATTAGTCGGGATTTGGTGGTTGGCGATGATGGTGGTGGTAGCTACTTATTCCGGGAGTTTGGTGGCCTTTCTGACCTTCCCAAAAATGGACTCTCTCGTTTTGACGGTGGATGATTTGCTAGCACTAAAAAGTCGCCTAACATGGGGCTTTTACAATGGTAGTTCTTTGGAGGAATATCTGCGGAATACCGATGAGGAAAAGTATCAGGTGTTACTTGCGCGCGCTGAGAGGTACAACGGTAGCAATGAGGAAATGGTAATCCAGCGGATCAAGGAGGGCAAGCATGTTCTAATCGATTGGAGGACTTCGCTTAGGTAGAATCTATCCTTCCACTTTCATTTGCACCAATCAGAACTGATTAGAACTAATGTCGAGCACTCTGATCGAGTAGATTTTTAATGAGGAAAGATCTCCTTCTAACTGGTGGATGCCACTTTTCCTTGAGCACCGACGAGTTCCTCGCCGAACCAATCGCGATGATAGTCCCACACGACAGCCCTTACTTACCCATGATCAATGGCGAGTGAGTAGACCCGTGCGTAAAATCACCCCCGCATTTTCATGCCTGATTTTATGTTCTTTATGAATCGACTCCCAATTTATGCAGATTGCACCGCATGCACGAGTCTGGCCTGATGAACAAGTGGATCTCCGAAAGGATGCCCCTGAAGGATAAGTGCTGGGAAGTGCCTGGTAATAACCAGGCAGTGAACAAGCGCAAAGTTAACGTGGCTGACATGCAAGGGATCTTCTTTGTTCATTTCATAGGTAACTATCTCTCGCCTTACTATTTCAATATTGAAACCGAACAGACACTTGAGTAATACGAGTTCGGCTGCAGGAGTAACACTGGCCATTATTCTACTCTGCTGCGAGTTTTACTGGTACCGGCGAAAGGTCGCCAAGGAAAGGAAACGTATTCGACCATTTGTGTCTTAAGTAATATGAAGAATCATCAATATGATCGAATAAAAGCTGCTCCTGTACAGGCAGTATTATTTTGTTTTTACCAGTCCCAGTATTTTTTGGTTAATTAAGATTGAATAAGTAATATTCATTGGTCATTCTATAAAGGGTCTCTCAGAGGAATGGAAATAACATTTATGTAGCTTGGTATACCAATAATCAACTCGGGGTAGAAGAAGGCAATAGCCTGGAGGCGCGAAATAATTATCGCCAGGCAGCTTGGCAGTTTGCTATCCGTCAGATATTCATGCAACATTACAATTACGTACACGAACGTCCAATTTCAAGTCTAATCGATGTTACCGGATATTGCATAGATATCCGCTCGAGCGGCAAAGGGGATAGTCTTCGAGCTGTCCGAGATAGTACATTGGTTGGTTCAGGCTACAAGTGAGAAAGCACCTTCGCAAAACAAACTATCGCTATTATTAACATTGTCACACGATAGACAGAGAGAGAAAGAGAGAGAGAGAGAGAGAGTCATTCTCAGTGACTCGATATTTCAAGTCTAGCTTGATGAGTAAGCAGATGCATCCTGATTAACTTATCGATCTACACTGGCACTGCTTAATGAGTCTTATCGGATCGCACTGACAACAGTGGATTCACGTCATTAAGAAGCAGAGGCAGTAGCCTTGCCAGCTAGTCGTTTGATGTACGATTCCCCGCAGGATTCGCCGCGGTAAAAGTCACGATATTACGCAATGGATTCGCTGCGGATGCCGCCTTTGCTACATTTGTCGGCGTTCGCTCTTCATATGCTTTTGCTTGATTTTTTCTTATATTATTAACTAATCTTCTCTGTTCATGTAGGAAAAATAGAATCAGTGACGTAAAGGCTGAAATAGTATCTAAAACACTCGTACAGGATGCCCTAATTGGCTGACCCCGGTCTGATTTAGGTGGTTTATTCCACTTTTTCTAGTCTTCCCGAGATTTTCCGGGGCTGAAATTTGGTGGAGAATGTTTTCTTGTATCAAGGAAGAAGTGATATAAATTCCAAAGTCCTAGCTCAAAATTCATTTTTTCGCCAATTTTTCCATATGTACCCCTTCACAAATTTTCGATTTTTCGAAGGTTCTGGGACTTTGACGAATGCTTGATATTTCGATTGTTTGAGTATCAAAACGAAAATAAGACATGAAACCAGTGGGAGAAATGCCGGAATTGTACCGAAAACACATGGAAAACCGATCTTGAATAATTCACCTTCGTCCAATTCTGATGGTTTTTGCCATGTTTTTCATACTTCCTGACATTTTCCGGGGCTGAAATTTGGTGGGGAATGTTTTCTTACATCAAGGAAGAAGTGATATAAATTCCAGAGCCCTAGCTCAAAATTCATTTTTTCGCAAATTTTTCTGGGTATACCCCTTGACGAATTTTTCGGCCAAAAAATGAACTTTGACCTGGGGTTCTGGAATTTATATCACTGTTTCCTAGCTAAATACTGAATCACTGCCTGAAATACCAGACCCTGAAACGGTCGGGAAGGGTGTTTCAAAAATTGTAGATTTTTCTACGGTTTTCGGACTTTGGCGAACGCTTGATAAATCGATTGTTTGAGTATCAAAACGGATAGAAAACATGAAACCACTGGCAGAAATGCCGGAATTGTATCGAAAATAGGCGGAGAGGACCTCCTGAATAATGAACTTCTGCTGATTTAGACAGGTTTTTCCCATGTTTTTCCGACTTCTCGACTGTTTAGGGGGCTGAAATTTGGTGGAGAATATTTTCTTACATCAAGGAAGAAGTGATATAAAAACCAGAACCGTAGCTACATTTTCCAGATTTTTTCTGACGGTTTTATTTGCTTGTAATGTGCAATGCTTCTAACTGTTTTATGAATGACATTCGGAATTCGCGATTCCCCCGTCGATTCATCGATTCAACTACAGGAAAAGCGTCATTTCGTATTGTCAGCTTTTAACTGAGGACGCACGAACACTGGATTTCATGAACGAGTGCGTCAGAGCGAAAGTAAATGAAGTCCATGGGACGAGCAGTAGAATAGGTCGACTGAAATTTCCAAGTAGTAGAGGGTATCCTGGGAATTTGCGATTGGAATTTCGAACTCTCAGAGTTTAGGAAGTTGAAGGGTGGGTGGGAGGATAGCGCGTCCTATTGTATTAGTCGTTATTGCGTTAGCGTGGAAGTGAGCGGAACCTGCTTCATTAAGATGATCCCAAGCGGCCGGAATGGAGGATGCCAAGTGCACCGTGCGAGCGAAGTGCCGGTGCTCGAACTAACGCAGAAGTTTCTCTTGGTTGCGGCTGTTGTTCCGGCGTGCGGCGGCGTCGGTGGCAGCGGGCGGTGGTCGAGGAGAGCAGGACTAAAAGTGTTCGGCGCCGATTCGCCGAGGATGATGGTATACGGCGCGGCGGTCCAGACGGGCGAAGATGCGGGTGGGGAGAGGAACCGACGGGGCGATATGACGGCGTGCATAGACCACCAGGGGTTATCTACCTGACGACCTTGCCGTTTAAAAAATCCAAGAGTGGACGGTAGGGCCTCGAGCCGGCGGCGTGCACCATCGGCGAGCCAGTTCCGTCGTAGAGCGCGCACGACTAAGACTAATCCTAATAGAGCTGCCTCCTCTAGCCGCACTCGAGATTTCTTCATTCGATTCATCGATCGACATCCGATTCATCATGAGAATAACACCGACTGCTGCATGGATCCTCCTCTTCTACTGTACGTATTTTGCAATACATTAAACACTAGTAATATCAATTCTAAACGATCGAATTTATAATAGTTAGATTAAAATACTTTCCATCACGATTGTTATTTAGAAGAATTATTTATTGTAATAACGAGGGAGGAACGTAATGATTTTTATAGTGTCGCACGCATTCGGTCACGGATACACCGGTGACTTCGATGGTTGGTACCAACCTGTTCCCCATGGTCCAGTCGACATTATTACTGATGTCGTTAATGACTTGGGTGTGAGGATTTTGCAACAGTACACTCCTTATGGGAACGTCGCATTTTCCCCAATGGGGGTTGCTTTTGTTCTGGCCGCTCTATACGAGGGTTCCCGTGACAGGAGCAGTCATCAGATCTCGGAGTCTCTAGGATTGCCGCGTAATCGTGACATCACAAGGATTGGATTTCGCGATATTCATCGAAGGCTTCGGGTAAGACTAGCAATTAGTCACATTCCTAATTAAGCGAACAAGGTGAAAGAGCAAAAAAGGCCACGGGAAGTACTTGAACGGGGGAGTCAGTAACGCGAAACTAACGGTCTTATCTAATTTTAAGCATGAGCGCGCATTGATGCATGACTTCCGATTTTTTTTCTCGCAGCCCCTATCATTATACAGGAAGATTAATACATAGAATACCTGTGCGATTTATAATTCCTTTTTTGCTTCAAGACCTATTTAAATGCGGATGGCTTTCTGGGCGGTTTAACACTGAACCAAGAGAATACGAGGTTGCGAGCCGAGTACGAGGACGTATTAAGATTCTATGGATTCGATCTATCGATGGATGAAGAAAGGAGAAACACGACTAGCTCAGCGCCAGATATTACAACGGCGATCCCATCCAGCGAGGAAACGGTTACCGAAGCCGATGCAACATCTGATGTTCCTGGCAGTACGACACCAAGTACCACCGCTCAATTAACAGATGCTGGAGAATCCTCGAGCGAGGAGGCTTCGAATTCGACAAGTTCACCCGTAGAGATGCTTGGGGTGACACTGAGTACGGTCAACCTGCAAGACAGACTAACAGAAAGTACCACAGCCCCAAGCACTTCTGCGCCAGTAGATGCGACTGACGCTGGTCGGACAATAGGAGAAACTAACTTTGAAACTACGGGACAGACTAGTGCCTCTACAACCGAAATCCCAGCAACTACAATGCCTGGGACATTCTCAATGGAGACAAGTACAAGTGCCACCCCTGTTACGCTTGGAGACAACAGTATTACGACTGTAACTAGTGTACCTGTTGAAACAACCACTCTGGATAGTTCTCGAGTGAAGAGTACAGACGTTACTACGAGCAGTGTAGATTCGAAGGATGAAAACATGATATCCACTTTGGAAGCGTCGAGCACAGAATCCAGTAGTTCTAGTAGAATTGAGAGTTCATCGATACCTGATGAAGTTGTAACGGAGTCAATGACCAGCTCGGTTATGATGAATAGCTTGGCGGAAGGTGAGACGGAAGAAATGAGTTCGGCCTCTACATCAGCTACAACGTCAATCAATAGTGATGAGGATACAACGAGTTTGATTGACAATTCAACGCGTTCGAGCACCGGGCCTCCAGCCGATGAGAATACCGTTTCAACGGATCTCTCGGCGAACGAAACAATTTCAGAGTCAAGCGGGGAGATGGGCTCGAGTGATTTGCCAAGTACGATGGCGATGATAGGTGGTGTTGCTTCCAACACGGAGGACCGGCAACCCGAGACTACTCTATCACCCTCGGCTAACGATGAATCTATGAATCGTGTTCGTAGGAGGAGCGTTAGAAGTCCTCGAGGATATTTCTCTAGTTATCCAGGTCTGTTATCGCAAGTTTTAATAATCAATTGGTAAATGGAATTGGGTAGAAAGTAAGGTGTATTTAAGGAAAGTGATGATAAATTTATTTTAATTCTAGACGAAGGTATTTGGATGCAAGATTTAGGGATATGGAAACCATTCACGCCAAGTTTGAGCGAAGCATCGGTTCGAGACTCGACCGAGATCTCATTTCTCGTGAACGGATGTGATGTCTCTTCGATATCTGCTACCACTTATAGCGCCGTGCTTCCTTTCGCATACTTTCCTTCTCTGCACGCTGTCGCTCTTGAATTTCCATTGGACGTAAGTCAAGTAGTGATGATTATTAGAACGATGGATTATTATAGCAAAGTTAACTACTGGTTGTCCAAAGGATCCGAGATATAATATCCTGCTGATGATGTCGACCAATAGACGGGATACGTATCGATTGGCGAGAGATCTTGGTGGGAAGTCTCTGAGATTGTTGAGGAAGCAGTTACAACCCACTTGGGTCAGAGCTATCATTCCTTCTTTTATGCTACGAGGTTTCGTTACACTAACGCCTTTCCTGGAAAGGGTGAGCTTCATTTCCACGCTTTCCCTTTTTATGGTACTTCTATTCTGGCGTAGCGCACTATACGCGATCCCTTAATCCGGTAAGCTCGTTCATTGCAAGTTTTAACGAAGCAGTAAGGGCTACTTGGGAACGAAGTAGATTGTGTTTCCGGGTTCCATGTTCCTCGATATTTTGTCATTAGCCTCGGGTATTAACTTCGTAATTGCTTAATCGGGTTTCGCGCGCCAATCCTGAGTGCACTTTCCGCTTGTCACGACCAGTTCGCTTGGCTGCGCAGTCTTCTATGGTTAGTTTCCTTGAGAACGGGTAATTGGTAATGATTCCAAGTGCCACCGTAACACACGAAAAATGAAAATTGCCTAATGATTGTAATCCGGATGTACACGATTCGCGCGACTGGACTTTATGGATTTCGTCGCGCTCCGTTTCTAATTGGAGTATTTTCAGGAACTCTTGCTTGTCATTGACTTTTATTAGGACGTTTGTAGAAGTTGGTTCAGTAAGTATTACGCTTTTGCAGCTAGGAATCGTGGATGTTTTTGAACCAAGAGCAGCTGATCTTTCGCCAATGACACCGGATGGGGGCGTTTACGTGAGGGATGTTCAGCAAAGCATCGGGGTTAATATAAGAAACTATATGAAACCCGATAGGACACATTCTCGTGAGTGATTTAATAGCAATTCTTTTCTTCTTGTTACTAACATCGAAAGTGCATGAAAGGTTTAACGGAAAATGGATAATGAACCTGACGCAATTTCCGGTTGCTGTATCGAGTGAAATTGTCATTTTCCAACCACGGTTCGCGCAATTCATGAACGCCCGAATGTCTGACGATGCCTGGTCATTACTACTGACCCGTAACTCTTTTTCTCTATTTTTCCCGGAGGTCCTTCTACCTTTCCTTGTAATACCATCACTGGAACTAAGTGCTTTAAGAGCCTGTCGAAATACTTGTCGTCCAGGAAAATTGTCATTAGTCACTACAGACATAAATACGTTCTAAAGCGATGGTATAACACAGTGCTAGTTACGACTGTTGAAAGATCCTGGATAATGGATTGCTTCACAGTGAAATGTTGACCCAAATACTTTGTCCTTTGTAAATTTCTTAATTTCAATTTCGAAGGAAAATCCTTTGCACTGTTGAATCAATAAACCCCACCTACTTTCTTTGGGTCCCGAGGCCCTCGAAGAAATTGATTTCCTGTCTATTTTAATTGTCGAGACACCAATTTACTATCGCGAATATTCTCAGTATTGTTATAAACTCAGCCGGCTTTAATCGCTGATATCCTGCCTGAGTCACGGCGGGTAATAAATGAGCGGATCTTGCGGTAACAACTACCTACCGACAATCAGTATAGTTCTTAAGCACTTCTAAATCACTGCGACAGTTATCCTTACATGAATTAAAGCATTGGTCTGTTACATTGTACGACGCTGATGAATATCTAGGAAGAATGTCATATGATGTAGGGAATGAATGATTAAATATGTTTTTTTCCAGGAAACGGACTTTTCGAGAGAGCAGAACCTGTTCCATTCACGGTTGTCCATCCGTTCCTCTACTTTATCGTTGACACCGAAACTTCGGTAGCATTAATTGCAGGTCGAGTGAACGACCCTCTCAACTCTCGAATACTTTAACCGTCAATTTAGCCACTTCGTCCCAATTAGTAATAAACGTACTTTTATTCGACAATACTTATAAATAATTCTAAGACCTATCAACAGCTACATATATACATAAATATATAAGTGCGATTTATATATATATATATATTTATTAGATTTACCTAGCTCGCGCACACCTACCATTTAAGTACGTAATGTATATCGTGCTCTGTACAAAAAAAACCCACGTGTTGTAAATAAAGGAGTGTGAAAAATTGTTGGAGGGTAGGTTCTCGGTGTGGTTTCAGTTCGTGGATTTAATTGGGGCAAGAAATTAGCATTTACAGTACTTGCTCTACACCTCCGGACGACGTTCGGTCGTTTGCTGAAATGGATCGGAAATGGGGAAATACACCTGGACTTCCTTGTTGCATTCATGTACAGTGCGGCAATGAAGCCGTTCTACTTAATGGACTAATGTGTAAAAAATATATTATTATCTTACTCAGATTTATATATATAAATACAGTTCAGTGCCCTTTAGCCGGGGCATCCTATTCCCTGCGTGCTCGGAGTGGCAGTCTTGAGAACGGTAGATTGCAAAGCGACGATGGAACTTATTGGTTCCTTGTTAACAGAATCCCCCTCTTCGCTGGATGATATGTCATTTTTTTCCCCGAAATCCGGTAGAAATCCGGTAGAGGGTATTAAGTAACATGCGTACTTTCACGAGTATGCGAACACGCGTATCGAGTCTCTCTATCTTCGGGAGATCGATCACCAAAGGTCATCGTGCCCCGCGGGTAAGTCTTGCATATTTGGCAGTGGGTTTATACAATCTCGCGTTACCGTTACTTCGATTCCTTCCCAGAAGAACTCGATTAAATGCATCGGGAGTGCTTGCAGTTAAGAGATATTATGGAATGCGCAGACTCCGAGGAATTCCCGTGACAAGCGGCTGGCAATCAAGGTCCCGCGCTGCTGTAAAGTGGGTCAGGTGACGTTTTTCAGAATCCACGGGACAAACTTCGAGATCCTTGTGCAAACTCCTGGTAGATTGGCCTCGGCGCATCCAATCCCCCAGGATATGATGCCTGCCAAGAAGTACCGGCCATCCTTCCCACGAACTTGAAGAGGACCACCGGAGTCGCCCTACATCATTGAAAAATTAATCGACCACTCTGGTATATTGGTGTCTTTCAATAATAGAAAGACATACTTGACACGAGTCCTGGCCTCCTGTTTCGTAACCGGCGCAAAGGAAGATGTCTGGTATGAATTCGTGTCTACCAGCTCTCAGGAACATTGACTTACATCTATCGTTGCTGACTATTGGCACCGATACCTTTTGGATAAAGAATTCCAAATATTATTACATTTCATCGACATTGAATTCTTTTTTATCCTGTAATATTTACCTCTTGCAACACCGAGGGTAGAGTGCCACCCTCACTGAGCCTTCCCCAGCCGGTGACAGTAGCATTCTCACCGATGAGCAGATCATCAGTAGCAGGCAAGCAAATTGGCGATATGTGGGGTGCGAAAGTTAACGAACTTTCAAGCCTGACCAATGCCAGATCATATTCATACGTAAAGAAATTGTACTTTGGGTGAACAACTTTCTTGGCAACCCCTCGTTCGACATAAGGCAGACGTTCCTGAACAGACGAGAAGTCGTACTCGCCAACACGTATCCTTATCTGAGAAGTGAGAAGACTGAAAGCAGACAGGATCATTGTTAATATCTTGGAATGCATGATATGGCTTGTTAAAGTGCGAGATAAATTAGTCGGTAAAACTGAGGAAAGCGAGCGGAGGCAATTACAGAAAAGGAAGCAATTACATCGGTTGCGCTTCCCGGTCGACGGAGAGCTAATTATTTCTTTGATTTCCCCGGTGTTGAAGGTAGTGGAGAGATGTTTCTACTTGTACTCACTCATCGACGCAGTGGCCCGCCGTCGCGATCCAGTTCTCATTGAGGACCGCGCCGCCGCATCGGTGGGTACTCGAGAATCCGAAGAAGGATGTCCGTCGCACGGACACCTGCCAAGGCCATCGACCGAACGGTGCGTCCTTGCCACCGACAATCCTTGTTTCCGGCCTAGGGAATAATGGTGGTACGCCGCATTGCATGCCTTTGCTTTCAGCTGCTGCTGGTACCGTCAACACCGAGCCTGTCCTCGTCGGAGCTTCCGTCGTCGTACTGCTGCTGCTACTACTATTACTGCTGCTGCTGCTGCTGCTTACTGTCGTCGACGTCGTTGGAGGTTTGGTAGTCGTCGTTGTCGTCGACGTAGTTGTACTTGTGGTTGTACTGGTGGTAGTTGTGGTGGTGCTTGTCGTCGACGTCGTCGTCGTGGTAGTCTTCTTTGTGGGCCGCGGCCGCGACGAGGCTTCGAAGTGGGACGTCGTTATGTAGTGGGAAGAGCCAAGGGGTTTGTGGAACTCCGTGCTCTGGGCAAAAGAAACGAAGGCGCGTGAGAGACCTCGCGGATATACCTGGCCGCAGAATCGTGTCGATCGTTTGTCAACGTCCGACAATCACCCGGTGCCCCTCTTTTTCAGACCAAGCGTCAATCGCCACGCGGGATCTGTCTTTTCCTCTCCACCATACGTTTCGGACACCATAGACCTAGTTGCTCGCAATTCCCGGATCCATGCCATGTTATCTGCACTCGTATTCTACGAGGTACTTACCAGACCTTGGTACTAATAAGGTCGTCTTATTGAAATAGAGTTATTATTAAAGGAAGTTGTACATACTTCCTGCGGTTCGGTTGGTTTGATACTTGGACGTGGAGGAAAGCTTTGAGGATCGCCTTGCAGAAGACTAGGATTATCCGTCCAATGTGGTTTCAAGGAGGGTCTCGGTGGAGTCCAGCTGTTGTCCGTCCAGAAATGGGAACTAGTGCCGAAAGGTCTGGTACTTTCAAAGGCTCCGATGGGCCTTGTAGAAGTAGAGGGTTTCTGCTTGGTGATAAAGGCAGGCTCTGTGGTCACTTGCCAGTGAGAGGTCTGTGGTACGGATCCGGCTGCGCTAGAATGAAAGAAAAGTTTTAAGTTGTCGCTCGGAAACTCTCGCCTCCTCCTCTGGCTGTTAAATACAATTTCAGTTCATCCGTCGTCGAGCGCGATGGACGAGTGCCGTCTCAACTTTCTTGCGGTAGCAACTTTCTCTAATGTCCTTCTCTGATTGCTGACAACTGCTACTGTTTCATAGTGTGCTCTCAGTCGTGACACTTAGAGGGAAGACAGTTATAACTAGGATTAAGGAACCGAAGACGTAGCTGAGTACCTGGTGCTCGTCTGCCCGTCGAAATAAGTAGACATCGACGTGGACGTCGTCTGCACGAATGTACTCGAGCTCACCGGCTTCGAGATGAAACTTGGTCTGGTCTCGGTATGCCCGCTGATCGAGATCGGCCTCGTCGTAGTCGTCTTAATCGAGAAGTACGGTTTCGAGAAGTCCGTCGATGGTTTCGTCGATACTGGTTTTGTAGCCCATTGCGGACGTTCCGTATGAATTGAGTTTATGTTGCTGTGTGATTCCTTGATCGTTTCCTAACGATAGCCAATTGAAATTGTATCAATAGAACAGTAACTAATATTTACTTGTGGGCTATGAAAAAGAGCCTTACATTTTCATCGACGGAATTTACACTCGGTCGATTTATAGTTTCTTGTACACTAAGATCAGCATCCTCGTCATCTGGTCTTGACACTAAAGGTCTTTGGTTATGCGGCCTATTAGGCCTAATCGGCCCTTCGCCATTGGAAGCGTGCTCTTTACCTGGTAATCTTATCACCAAGGTATTTGGCCCTACCTCGACTTTATCCTTGCCTCCACTGGATAAAGTCTCCTTTTCTTTGCCGGCTGATTCCTCCGGTCTAGTTTTATGTTGAGGATTTATAGTCTCGTGATAATTCGATGGTCTCTTCGTCGCTTGCATACTATCTTCCCAGGATCCAGATGTCACCATTGAGGTTTGATACCTGTCTTCATGATCGGAAGTCGGTTTGGAATGTGGCCTTTTTTGCAAGGGTCTTCCGGCTCCAGCACTCAGTGGTTTTGTCCTCGAAGAGGAGTCGTGCGAGCTCGAAAGATGATGATGTGTTGGCTTCGATGTGCTGGATATAGGACGAGGTATGCTCGAGAGAGATGTCAAGGTCGGCCTGACTGTTTCACTGCCGAGGACTTCGGCGAGTGTTGGCCTAAGGGTGTTCCCTGCAGTCGTGTGGGAATTATGATGATGATGATGATGATGATGATGATGGGATTGATGCTGATTGGAACCGCTAATCACGTTCACTGTTGAATTATGGACACAGCAACTACCAAACATGAAGGTATCCACGCAAACGCCGACATGGGTGCCCTCCGATTTGATGCACTCCCAAACAAACATACAGGTGCCTTCGCTCGCTTGTGGACCAGGCACTCTGCACGGCTTTGGGCTGATCTTGTAGCCTGAATCATAGAGAACAAATGGTTCCTGATATTCGCTTAGTCGGGCAGTGAGAGTTTCCCTAACCACCGTTCTCTCTTCTTTGGTTAACTTGATGAATATGCCGGCTGAATGAAAGATCGCTCGGCATACCTACGTTTAGTGCTAATTCTAGACCGACGAAACATTTGACTGATAGGCTAAATGATTAATTACGGTTTTTACTCTTGTTCTCGAGCGGATCAGATACATGCTCCTCATGCGAAGTGCATGCGGGCGTGCGGAAAACCACGATCTAGGTCGGGAAACGTGTAATTAGTAACAGCAGCTAATGCGACTCTAGATTGGGATCGATACTTAAACATAGCATTACTCTCGGTTATGAAGGAAAGCTTATGAATCGAGTACTTGCTTTGCAATGGATCTTCCAATATAGGCGATCGATTATATTTATTGGAATTATTCATTGTGGAAAAAGTAAAAGTTCTTTTTTCATATTTCATTCCGCACCCCTATACTATGCTAATTATTTGTGCGTGATAAGTAATCGTTCGAAAAGCTTTTACCGTAATTCTCTTGGAAATTAATGGAATTATCTTGGGAGTTGGAGAGTGAGGTTGAATTTTGCATAGATGTGAGTTAGGTAAAAATGAAATTTCCCATACGACGGTTAATCGAATGGTCAATTTATCGGGGTCACGATACGTTCTCCGAATCAATATGCTGCGCGAATGCTCATTAGAGTTCATATAGAAAATCATGGGGAGTAGCGTGGTGCCACACGGAGAAAGTGTACCACTTGGCGAGGAGCGTGTGGGGCTGTGTTAAAAAAATGAAACTTAATTACTGGAAAGAGTACGTAGTGCCTGTGCCTGGGCCAGGTCGTTAACCGAGCTGGGCATAAGATTCAAGATGCCAACATTAAATTACAGCTCCAGGAGAACTTCGCGTATCCGTGCGCGGTCTCGCTTTCTCCCTTAGAAATATGCTCGTATCGTATTGCATTATGCCAACACGCCCCAGTCTAATTAAGAAAGAAAATCATCAGAAGGAATTGCAGCATGTCCGCTGCTTTTCCCGACCCCTTCTTCTCGCATTTCATGCAGACTCGAATTAATGATTATAGAAAAACGAAGGCTTTTCCAAGGTACGTTCCATCCTGGCCTTTGGCCGAACACGCCCCTGGCACTCCGAGAAGAAAGTCGCCCCTTTCTTTCACTTTTCTTTTCTCACGCTCGCAGCCAATGACCGAGTGCACCTTGACCGAGTTCTCCTTCCAATTAAACGTTACACATTTAAAGAGGGATCATTCGACTTCAATGTAAAAAGAATGCCATCATGAAAGAAGAGGCGCGTGCCTGTCGAAAGGAAGGTATGCATGCGATACATTCTCTCGAGGGCTGGACCATCCTTCCAGTCACTTGGAGGAAGGATCGAGTGGGTTCAAGGTGGGGCATGTTCGAAAGTCAATGATCAAAGGTGGACTGGAGGATGCCGCGAATCTCGAAACGCGTGCGCTTTAACCACCAAAAGGAGTACTACTGACTGTGACCTCGATTCAGCGTGCTGAGGGACCTGGCGATGCCCGACCACCAGAGAATTGTGGCCACGTAGCCGATCCACCGCATCCTGATCCCTGAAATCAAACAAAAGGCAGATAATATAGAAAATATTGTCTATTCCCACTGACTTTGTATTCTATCTACAATTTTTCTGAAACCATCAATTCAAGTCTGATTTTCATCTAAGTATTTATGATGCACTTTAATCCAGTGTGATTCGTGTTGCACGTGCATTTCCAGCTGGCCCTTTCTTTCTATAGTTTTCATTCCCACTGTTCAAGCGAACGGCTTGCAGTGTCTGTTACTAATAAGAATCGGCAATGCTCGCAGCGTTCCTCACGTGCCTTGGTGGCATGCCAAAGTACAAACCCAGGTCACATTTTCCCTCTCGACAAGAGAAATTGCGATAAAGCGAAACCATTTCCAGCGATGTGGTTTCCGCGTGGAATTCTAAGCGACCTTTTACCAGTCTATTCAATTGCCGGCCCTAATTTACTTACTCCGCAGGTTCATTTCATTTACAGCTTTATATTGAGTGAACGAGCAAGCTTGAATGAGAACGACGAGAAATTAATGATGCGGAGACAATGTAAATCTAGCATGTTAGTTTAGTCAGTTAAAAGGAGAACTCTTAATTATTTATGATATTCGACGAAATGATATCCTAGAATGACAGACACGGAGACGATTGATTCCACTCGAGTGATTGCATGGACCGGGTCTCATTATAAGTCGATCTTCATGTTACGACCTACATCACGAACATCTCACATTTTCCAGATTGACGAGTGTAGGTGCGTCATACCAAAGATCAGGATATATATGTGTATAAGTAAATGTATATTCCGGCAGGATCACACTCGATCTCGAGTGTCGTGGTCAGCCGTAGCCTGGATATGCGTGACACTTAATATGTACATATTCCTTTATCGCTGATGTACTCTTACTTTCGTCCTGGTGCGTTCTACATTTCCGGTTAGTGGCATAACGCGATCGTATTTTAACGCAACATCACTAAACAAGAATGATGATTATCAGATAGGATAGAGTCCTATTTTCCATCCTATTTCATGTGGTAATCGGCACTGGTACTTCTCATAAAGGGGCTGTAAAAACTTGGCTCGGTGGAAGTGCGATGAACGTAAAAGAACGCGAGGCTATTAGCGAAGTTTTAAATCGAAATTGTGATGTTAGCAGCACGAGTCCCTTCTTCTCTCTGTTTCAGTGGTACGCGCAGTAAAAGAACTCGTCACACCGTAACGGTTTAATGAAATGTGCGATTGCACCGGACCGTTCAGCCGTGCCTTTGTACTAGAAGCCTTTCAGAGGATTCATAATTTTTGCACGATGAATCGAGGAGGGAACGCGGGCGATTCTCGGCTCGTCTTGCCAGTCCAGGTACAAGCCTGTAACCTGAATTTCCGAGTGTGCATAATGCGCGTAAAGCAAGGGTCATTATTTGCTCTTAATCCATTCGCTGCTTGGCATTTTACAACTGGTCAAAGCTTTCCTTGTAGGTCGCACCGGAGTATATTGGACCAGCGCCCACTGTGATTCAAACTCACTCGTTCAGATTGAATGAAATCCTGTAATTATAACCCAGTTATTTTTAGACTGATCTTTCGAGAGTAAACGAAAGCTGGTGTAATACAACCAGAGCGATTCTGAGAACGAGCCGAGGAGGGATAAAAGTATTACGAGTGGTGTGTTAGATTGAAATAGTGCAACATTCCTAGGAAATAGCTGCGGTTCTTTTCTACCGGATTCGACTCGATCGGTAGCCGATATTTGTAATTGTTCTTAGCTATGCTTCGAATTACTGTGATTTCATCGAAACATAAGGAGAACTTGTACGAATCTGGTATAATAGTCGAGGAATTCTATTTTATCCGGCTGAATTTGAGGCCATGTTCGAATTATACTTCGAGGAACATTGTTGTACGATAGTTCGGAGCCACATTACATACGCACTAGTTTACGGCATACGCGTTGCTACTGCTCTATGTTAATATTCAACAGTCGTCGAGCTATTCAAGTACTCGCGATAAAGTCTTGCGATGTATCTCGGCTTTACGATTGCTGTATACGTTTCTTCGATTTGCATAATGCCTCTTGATGACTCCTCATAAAAAACGCCGCTAGCCTTTACGCATAGTTGGTCCGATCCTCGAGGATCTACTTATACTAGTCAGCTTTTATAGCCGAATATTTAGAGCGCAAATCAGCCCGATGAATCTCCAATGGCAAACCGTTCATTCTATGAATGTTTTTAACGAGAAGACATCTCTTAACACATCAGTAACCAGTTATTTTATATTCAACTATTACATTCATGCATTCCAATTACATAACTCGATGCATAATAACGATTTAGAATTATATTAAACAAACAAGGAAGATCTATAATCGACGAGATCAATAACTTAGCGACGCCGGGTGATTCTGAGAGCGCGTTGTCGCCGAGTACGCAAGGGCTTTAAAGTGTTACATAAATCAGGTGGAATTGACCCACTTGGGCAAGCATTCTTCGAGAGCGCGCGCGCGCGCGCGCGCAAGAATTCAGTGCCGGTTGATTTATGTGGCGTGAAACGCGTCGACGTCCCGCGCGAGCGGGAGCAGGCGGATCATGAATGCGGATCGATGTTTTGAGACCAAACTGCTCTCACTCGAAGTACTTACAAGTGCACCAGCCGGCAATGTTGCACTCGGTGGAATCCCGCGTGATTCGCTTAAAGTGATAATAAGCTTTTGTACTTGCCGAGTATTGTTGCATGCAGACAGACAGTGAGAAAGAGAGAAAGAGAGAAGCGCATCGGAGAGGCTTTTACAGCACAGTTCGAGTGAGACGTGAAGTGTACACCGCGAGAGTACGTTTCGAATGCGGCGCACAAAGCGATGCGCGAGCAATGAAGCTCCCCGATGAAATACAGCCAGCGACCGAGAGAGTATGTACTTTCAACATTGTGCTCCGATGCGAGGAACCATGCCGGAATAAATTTCACATTGATGCCGGAATAGAGGAGAAGCGAATCGGCAACAAGCGCATACGCTAGTTCACCCACAGGAACTTTGCCGATAGAAGGAATCGAAGTGATATCGATACAAATGTAATATCGTATGTAGGACAATGCGAAGATGGCAATGACTCTGAATCATTCTTCGAGGCATACTGGATCGAGAGTCAACAAAAAAAAAAAAACAAAAAAAACCAGAAGAAAGGGTACGAACGATGGAGAGTTAAGTAAAAAGGTTGAAGATAAACGGGAGAAGTAGTTGGGGCGGTTAGGTTGTTGTGGCGCATACCGGGTCATCTCTCTGTCGGCATCTTGACAAACCCGGTGGCTGGTTCCTCGCGCTCGTTTTTTCAGATAATTTGTCGCGTTGGCACCAATTCCTGTGGACGACGAATTCACCGATGCTCCTACTCGCTCGCGGCACGCATCCATTTTTTGCCAGGGAGCTGCTCTCTCAAGGGAGAGCAAAGGAGGGAAGGAAGGAAAGAAGGAAGGAAGGTAGGTAGGTAGGTAGGTTTGCCGATGAAGGAGTTGCCTCGTATTTCACTGGCGGCCGACAGGAGAGAGTGTGGCCTAGCAATAAGGCGAAACACAGAATCGATATCTGGACTCTCTCATCGGATGACAGGTCTTTGACTTCGGCGTTTGCTTGGCCCCTTAATGCCACGGTAATCGACTTCTCAGACCTTCCAAGCTGTCATTGCAGTTACATTAAACGAGCTCTCTCTCTCTCTCTCTCTGGTGCCGGCAACTCAGAGGCGTACACCATAGATCCTTCGCTCGGTGGACATTCGCGAGTAGACACAGTGGAACCAGGTGTGCCAGAGTCAGAGAACCGAAGGCGTTCGCTAGTTACTCTCAGACTGATTATCAATTGTAGAGAACGCCGCAAACATTTATGCTAATCACCAATGGAATTACGAGCCGATATTACCATCCTCTCGAGGGAATTTATCGCCTCGAACGAGGCGGCAAAGTGCGTGGGTGGTCCGGTGCTGATAGTCAAGTTGGCGAGTCTAGAACTTGGTTATCTTGGCGTGCGATCAGAGCGGCGTTGGTAACGCCTCGAAGTGCGTGAGGTCACGCGAGAGTTCAAGCACACCCCGTCGCAATGAGGACGTTCGCCTATTTGTTGGTGAAAATATAGCCGTCCCTCTGAGTTATACCACTTGAGATTGACGCCGGTGAGTAGTGTCCAAGCTGTGCCGGACGCGTCGCGAGTGGTGCGTAAACATCAATTTCGTAGCCGGAAGTCAGCGAGGCGATGAGCGCGTCTTGCATGACAAGCAGAATCAACTGTAACTACTCATTGCAAAACTGCAACGAGTAACTCTCCAAAGGGAAACTTGCCGACAATGTAACTAATGTTTAATCGTTCTCTTGGCAATTCCACTTCCATTACCCGATAGGATTGAAGCGGACTTCTGAAGAGGAAACTTTTAGTTTGAGGAGTAAAGCAAGTTTTTCCGTTTCGAGGCTGTCCGCGGGCAATGCGAGATGTGTGCTTGGATAGAAAGTTCCGATAGTACATGAAGGATAGCGAGTGGTACCAGAGGAGGAGGAGGAGGTCGCTTGTAACCTGAAACACCTTCGCAAGCATTACGTTGTCGAAGGATATTGTTCATGTTCGCTGAGATACGGCCTTCGCGGTTGTACATTCGCGCACGGAAGAACAATCTCCCCGTGTTCTCCATCCTATTTCCGGGGACGTCCTCTAGAAAACAGTTTCCATCCTTGCGTGGAAACTCGATTTCTATTCCGTTGGAGAACTCTCCCAGTTCACATTCTATTCGCAAAGGGGAAGTTTTCCAGCATGGCTTTAACCAGGTTGAAGTGTGCCGAGTGGATGCGGCTGCAGAAATTGGTCGAAGCAGACCTCGAAATTCAATACCAGGGATTCGCGGTCGACATTGAAGCTTCTTGGGCGGACGTGTTCCTGGTGGAGAGTGGCTGGTATCGCGTGACACCCGGGGCAAATCCTCGGAGTCCGCACGAGCGGAGAAATCATCGATGTGGCAGAGGATCAGAATGCGATGACAGGAAGAAGAGGAAGAAGGACGAGCGTTGTTGGTCTGTCGAGGACGAGGCTAAGCTCCTCGCGGTCATCTGGGAAGAAGAACTGGGCCGTAGTCTCGTGTTACTCGTCAATGACGAACGCTCGTCTCCGCAGCATGGTACGCACACAAGCGTGCCCAGTAAAAAGTGACACATATTTGAAGCGGACAACGAGCGCGAGTAGGCTTCGATCGAGAACGAGACCGAGTGTGTCCAATGGGACCGCGAGGGAGGCACTCGAGTTTCGAGAGCGGTAACCGCGATGATTTCGTCCTGGGATACAGGAAAAGCAACACCACCGGGGGATGACCCTCGTTCGTGATGCGGAAATTCAGTCTAGCGTGAAAGCAAATGGAAACTGGCACGTACCGGCAACAGCAGCGGCACCACCACCACCAGCAGCAGGAGTAGCAGCAGCAGCAGTAGCAGCAGCAGCAGCGTGGCGACGCGCTCGTCACTCAAGATATGCCGAGGACGCCGACGCCGCTTGATCGGCTGGACCGTGACCGTTAAGTCTAGCTGAGTAAGAAACCACTCTACCCTACATGCCGCGAATAGTGTTCCGATCGGTGGCCTCTCTGGGGCAAGGTCAAGAAGCAAAAGAGTAAAAGACACTCTGTCTCTCGGCGACCGGCACCGCCGCTTCTCCTGCTATTTGCTCCTCACTCCCTGTTTCCTGACCACCGGTGCAGCCGGATGGAGAGTGCGCCTCGCTCTGCCCCACCGCCACTTCCAAGGACAACAAGCAAAAGGACTCCTCCCGGACGACCTACTGATCCTGTACCTCCCGTTTCTCCGTTATCTAGCCTGCTAACGAACCTATTATCTCCTCCTTCGGGATACTTTATCGTTTGGCGTTTGCTCGTATCCACTACCGTTGCTTTAGAATATCACCGATAACGTAGCCACACACCTAACCGGAAGGTACAACTATCACCAAGGGTAGAACATATGAAGTGAATATTTGCTCGAGTTATTAATATATCATTCCAGTTATATTAAACTGTATCGAACATAGTGATATCTACGTGTGATGTAGAGAGAAGTGAATCTAAATGGAATATCTCACGGAGCGTGCGGGCCTTTGCATATACTCTCTGCGAAGTAGAGACTCGGGAAAGGTTGGTTGCACGGGGAAAATGTTGCTCTCTTAACATTCAGAGTCGCTACGAGGTTTCATAATGGCTAGGAGCCTCTTTCCCTTCTGCCACTTCCTAAACACGTGCCGCTAGTCTACGTGAGACGGTTTCAAGATTGGCTCGTCGAAGCCATCCCTGTCGCAGCAGTGGCTATTAAAATTTATGGCTGCGCTTTTTCGACACGTCGTGTAAACAGAAACAAATGGATGGTTCGTTGGTCGAAGTCGAAGCCGACGAGGATAGTGGTTTGCGGTTGCAAGATGATCAGTTTAGAAGGGAGGGAGTTTCCGTGAGATCTGAATCACCCTGTACTTGCTGACCGCGAGTAGATACGGGCGAGGTGCGTCACCCTCCAAAGAAATGTTCCGTAACGAGTAGCGGTTATCATAGCAACTCGTTCCCATTTCTGCTTAATCGCTCTCGTCCGCGCCAGCGAATATTCGCTGCTGGGAAGCGTGATAGCCTCGGCATAGAGCGAATGGCACGGGTCAGAGGCTCGGTGAACGACATAAACGAGAAAGAGAGAAAAAGAGAGAAAAAGAGAGGGAGACGCGAATGGAATTTCTTCTCTCTTTGCAACGAGAGGGTTAAACACCTTCTCATTGTAGCCTGGCAGAGAGGACTCGACTCGAAGATACACGAGGTCAGATTTAAAGAACCGGCCAAGAGGAAGGAGTGTTCCGTATTACATGCCGGACAACCGCGCCGAGATTATTGACTCAATTCCCGGTAAAGCTCCGGCCACGACATAAAGCAGGAACTTGTCCCGCGCGCCGAGTACCGGGAAGACAGGCTGCCTGCCTCTTTAACTTGCGCGCCTGCTCGCGGCCACAGGACTATAACGATCCTGAATATTTACGATACGCCCCGATTCGATTACCATTCGAGTACGTTCTAGTAAAAAATTGTCATTATGCTTTCATTCGAGACATACCTTTTCATCAAGGTTCCAACGATACCTTCATTTGGCTCGTGTCTTCAATTTTATACCCTTTGCAAGTGTACGATGTTCCGATAAGCTTTGTGTTACACAACGACTAATAATCCATGATGGAGTGCAATTAGCGATAGCCGGCGGCGTCGGCGTCGGCGTCGGCGGCGTCTCACACTACTCATGGGTGCATCGTGACTGGGACGTCAAATTAATTAACCCTCGGAGCGAGCACCGACTCAACCACCTTGCGTATTCTACGGTCAAGCACGTGGCATGCTTGCTTGGCCCCTCGCAAGGAAGAGCGAACCGCAATCGATAGGCGACTGATGTTTGCACCCAACTTGCAACGAGCCGTGCTAATTGCCGAGAAAATTCAATAGCTCGTTCACTCTGCTTCTCTCGAGCAAGCTACCAAGTATATAAGGATTCCAACTAGTTAAATACTCATTCCCACTAATTCCAATGTCCGTTTCTCCATTGGTTCTCTCCACCTGTTATTCTAGGAGTTCTGCCCTATTTATCAAAAGTACGGCTTCCTTCGATTCGCGTGTTCACTCAGATTGGGATAATTCCTGATCGAGGATTGCGAGCTACCTAATTGAGTCTGCACGGTGAATTCAGAGCGATTGCCGGTTCACTTGGTACTCGATAGTTACTTCCTCGAAAGAGAGTGAGTGAGTGAGTGAGAGAGAGAGAGAGAGGATTACGATCTCTCGTAAAATCATCGGTTTCCAAGTTCGCGAATTAGTTCCTAGGGGGCGGGAACCTAATAAAGCAGGAGCAATGGAATTTATGTCCTTCCTGGTGGTTGGCTGGTCAGGCGCCGAGTTGACTATTTAATGAACGGCTATACTGGAGCTTGCAGAAAATCGAGGCTGATTAAGGGTAGTAGTGAGATACTAGCGTGCAGGAATTTCGTTCTTATTCCTGTATATTAGCATGAGAAAACTGACAGTTCTATGTGGATTCTCCAGCGACACCCTCCCCGATCGTCTAACATTTCCGATTCTCACGGTCATCCATCATCGTTAGTATCAGAAGCAATCTTACCGAGTGATTAATTTACTTAATAACGGTAGTCCATCTTGTTCGATTACAAGTAAAGCGACCGAAAATCGTGAGGGAAGATTGCACGAGTATTGGCGTTGGTCTTAATCCAACGGGACTGGTAGTTCTCAGTAGCGTTTCAAATTGATTACAGTGCAACTATGTTAATCGTTCGGCCAAGGATGAATTAGAGCGAATCGTAATGGATCTGGATGATCACTTTTTGTCGTGCTTAATAAAGCTCGACTTGTCAGGCTCGATCATGCACTTAGAGTGCTATTTCCTCTCGATTTCCGTTCGTCACTGTTTTTGCCATTGGCGAGTTCCCGTGTCTTGTATCGGCACTCTATTGGTGCTTACTCAAAACGGTGGGGGAGAGTCTTGTTTTGTTAGGAGCAGCTGTTTCGAGGATAGTTGAAGCGCGGCCAAGCTCTATACTCTAGCTTCGATCAGATGCGCGGACACGCTTGGTTGCGGGCAACAATTAAAATTCTTGCGGCGCAACCGTATCGAACATCTCGGCTCGTCACTCACGCTCCTAGAGTCCTCTTTGGCATCGATTAACTGCAGAATGAGGGTCCATTAATTCTATTCATAGCGAAACCCGGCAACCAGTTTCCCGTGTACGCTCTTGGTACCACCTCCTTCACCTTCCAGTAGAATCAGCCAATATACACATTAGGTTTGACGTTGAAAAGTATCCTCACCGGCTTCACAAATACTGGATATAGTTGACAGGCCTAATAAACTATTCCACCAAACCCGTGCACCGAGTCTATCCATCTCATTGTGCGCTCTATCTGAATGAAGTGTTTTCACGCTGCGAAGGGAAGTCCGTGCCAAACTAACTGGCGATTCCTCGTAGTCAGGAGCGAAGCCAGCTTTCAGGAAAAGCTCTGGGCAAGGCTCGCGCCCCATACTAATGAGTGAATCTGTATGCTGCGAGGAGATGCGGCTATGCCGGAGGTGCGGGAAACACTTAGAAACAGTTACACCCAATTAAACGCCGAAACGCGAGCACGATAAGGTGTTATCGGTGATCTGCGTCCGCCACCACTAACGGGGAAAGGACACGCTCGTAGAAACTCTCCTGGTTACGTACGCATCGGCAGACTCTCATTAAGGTAGGCGCGAGGGATCACCGACAGTTTATTGGGCAATAAATCCCAAGGTGCGATAGCCTACCGATATTGGTCGGAGGAATACGGTGCAAAGGATGCTCCAGGTAGAGCGAGCGACTAGCGATGCACGCCTCGATAAAGCACAGTCGACCGACCGTTTTCGCGGTGATAGGCGCGAAATCGAGCCATCTGTGTCCCGTTGCTCGGCAAAGCCGGCGGAGGCAACGAACCGTCGCCAGACACCGTCCCGAATGGACAGGATCATCTTCCTACCATAATCGATAGTGACGCTATGCTACGAAGACAAGGACTGTGTGCGTGACATGTTAGAGAATCTCTAAAGACGAGGAGTACCAAGCGATTATCAACTCCTCGCTGCTCTACGACATTCCACCTATTTTCTCTCTTCTCTAAACTACTATCTTTCTATAACACTGTATATTGAAAACCTAACAGTTTCTGTTTTTCACGATTTAGCAGCGATAAAATAGCATCGCGGAAGAATGACAATGGTAATAGATAACTGGAGAATAGATTCGATTGGATGGTTGGTAGAGAGTCACGTTCAGATTTGTTACGGTATCGACTAGAGCGGCGATGATGCTACGTATAAACTGGGAAATCATGAAGATGCTCCGATCGATGCGGTGGCTGTGTGCTTCGTAACTGGTAGCTGAATTACCGCGGTCTGTTATTGCATGGGAAGTCGCGCCACTGCAAATGGCTATCCGATAATCTGTCGATTTTTTTTCTGGGCGTTTACCACCGTCTCTGATAAGGGCGGATATTATACGATCGGTATTCTATTCTAATCGAACGCTTTCTACCAATTCTACCCTCTAGTTTCAAGTGAACCAATGTAATTGGTTGCGTTGAGAGTGTCAATGGCCGTTTCTCTATGAGTATGGGTGTATCGAGAGTACAAGCAATTCTGTGCTGTTATTCGAGATAGTCGACATGGCGCTGGCTTGATAATGAGAACGGCTCGCTAACGTTATTCCATGGTGGAAAGGTGGAATTCATGCAAGTGCGAGTGACGATGGTAGTGATGGTGGTGATGGTGGTGATGGTGTTTGCTAGCACTGGCGGTGCTGCTGCTGCTGCTGCTGCTGCTGCTGCTGCTGCTTCGAGAGAGGATTAAGTTGTTCAACTCACGCGGCAGATCGGTATTGCGAGATCAAAAGATTAGAGCGTAAGAACGTACACGATTTTCAGGCGAAGAAAGCGGCGAAGAATGAGAGACACGCGGAAGAAGTACCTGGATCTCCCGTGGGATCAGACTAGTCTGCGACCGGTCGGGCTCTCGTAATCACTTCATCCGCGCTCACTTCGAATCCTGGTATCCCGGTGCTGACTGGTTGCCTCGATCCTGATGTCGGATGCCGCGCGAATCACGTAACCTCTCCAGCCGTGCAGGCATGACTCGATCGCCATCGTGATTCATGCGATGCGACGTGCTCGAATTTTCCAATCCGCCCTGTAACCACCCTCCAGCATCACCAGAACAATCGCATCTCTCTCTCTCTCTCTCTTTCTCTCTCTTGGTTCAGCTGGTTCACTGCACGTGAAAACTATTGATGATGTCCTTGCCAGTCACTGTCCTATTTACCACCTCTCGATGATTTCTAATCCCGTGGGTAAACTCTCTTCCTGCGTTGACCGACGCGAGCTTCTTCGCTGTATGACGCACAGATAATCGGTTCCGCTTGGCGGAGAAAGGAGTGACTCAGTCGGATAAAATTCGTTATGATCACCGATAAACCGTTGCAACGAATTCTTCAACTCTCGCTCCTTCATCAAACTTGTCCTTGGTTTCTCCAATCTTCTATTCCACGAGTTTTCATCCCCCAAGTGGAACTTGATGAGAATCAATGATGGTAGTAAAGAATGGTCCAACTTTCTCGATTAAACTTCCTTGTATTCTTGGATCCTGGGTAGAATTTATGAAGGTGGAGTGGGTCAGTGATCCTTGGAGTCCTTGGAGAATTAGTAGGAATGGATACCACGACTGGTAGTCCCAATGGCAGAGATTCGGTTGGTCCAGTGGGGGGGGGGAGTCAGGACTATGTCCTGGGAGGGAAGGATTCGGTGGACTCACGAGTGGAATCGAGTGGTCGAGGTTTAACCGTGACGGACGCCGGACTTGCACTGAACGGCTTAACCGGTATACAACCACTGACCATCACCATCCCAACCATCACTGGCCTCTCCTCCCTCTTGTTCTTTCGGCCGACTTCTCTTTTCTACGAGCTCTTTCTCTCCGTTTCTGTCTTCTATTCCAACAGCCTTTTTCCTCGTCCTTTCTCTTCGCCCGCTTCCGTCTGCTGCTCCACTCTTTTCCTCCGATCTCAGTGCTACCGCGCGTATCGCCTGTCCCTCTTCCAATCGAGCGAAACCCTGTGCGCGCGCGCGCCAGAAAGACTATTCAAGGCCAGTGGAGAAAATCTGTCGAAATTGGTATCGGCACGCGCCAGTTACCAGCCATGATGATTGACTTGAATCGATCATCTTGATACGATGATCTTTGTATTGATTCTACGTGGTATGAGAAAAAGAAGGACCAGCCAAATACTACGTACACCGGCAAAAGGAGAAACCGGTAATCAGCAAGCCGTGACGCAATTAATGACGAAATGATTTCCACTAATTACAAAGTGGCGATGCCAATTTGCGAACTATGCGGCCCTCTTTCTTCCACTATCCAAACTGGAATCTTGATATTCAGTGAAGGCAGCCAACTCGCGATACCGGCTTTAAATCGTGGGTCACGTTTCCAGGACGTCGCGGCCTCCCCGTCCCTGGTATTAGTTAGCTGCCACTATTCATCGGGCTTTAATTCGAACGTACGAGTCGGCACGGCGCTGTGCGACGTCCTGGAAAATCGGATTCAATCCAGACGGATTCTCTCGGAGGTCACCAAAAAGCGGTTGAAAAATGACCGATCCTTGCTAAGTCTTGCACCGTTTATCTTCTCATCCTGACATACGCGACATACCAGAGAAACTTTTTTATCTCAACCGAATACTTTTTTCAAACAAGTCCAATGAACTTTGTACATTTGACGCTAATCACAAGAGGCATGAAAAATAGTTGCAAATTTATCTACGATCTATAAACTATTTCAACTATAACATAGATGTGGAAGGATTGTCCAATCGGATGATTTGAAATGGGGAATTCCGGGGCGATGAGTGTCGATCGGTAGTCTCATCTAGCAATGTAAGTGCGGAGGCAAGAGCAGCTGAGCGCAAGTAGAGATTAGCGGTAACTCTCTCGAGCGTCGCGGCGCGGTGTGTAGGAAGAGCCGTGCCCCATTGAAATAAAGGCCAGTTTGCACGCGAGTTTTCTCTCGCTCGGCACGTCTGTCCGGCGACCCGTGCGTGCATTAAGCGGTGCACCAGCGAAGGAGGAAGTAACGAAACTGGAGGATTGGAAGGAGGTAGGAGCGTGCGGCTATCGAGAAAGTAATCGTTACGGAAAGAGGCACGTAATGAGTCCGCACGGTTGCTCCTCCTGCGAGAGGCCCCTGTCGGGCCCGCGTACTCCTGTTGCTTTTTGCGAGAGCAGAAAAAAAGTAGAGGGCTATTTCGTTTGCCCGAGAGATACAAAGTGAAAGAGTGAGACGAAGAGTGTTGCGAGAGAGAAAGAGGGCCTCTAGGTATATCAATTAATTCGGCGGGCATTCATGCGCGACCGCGCCGAGCGATTGCAGGCCGATCGGCGAAAAAACGGTCGGCAAGAAAGTCTGTTTGTTGTGCGCGGCCCTCGTTAATGAGGATTTTATTTATGGCCAAGGCGCGCGGGCGCGCGCGCGCGAGTACTCTGTTTCATTATTCGGTCGGCCAGCATTATCCGGCGATTATCTGGAAATACTTTGACCCAGCACGTGCGCCGACAATTTCGCTGCGGCAGCAGCATCCGTGGTCCAGCGCTTCAATTTGCTCCGATTCCCCGCACTGGGATTAAATCCGCACCGGATAAGCCGGAGAAAATTTGCGAGCTCATTGAGCCTGGAGCTTTTACTCCCAGCTGCACTTCGCTCTCCGCGCCCATTTAGTCCATTCCACGTCTCTCTCGCCGGATGAGAATCGCGACTGTCAGCTGATCTTGATGGATGAAAAAAAATCGGCCGAAGGAGGTCGCACTTGTGACCAATGAGAAATCGTTGTGTGTATGCTTCTACAGCATCAAAAGCAAGTTCAATGATACTGAACGACCACGGCCTACTATGCTCGCTGTTAGTCCAAGTGCAAAGTGGAAGTGCACTTGGATGCTCTATCGCGTGAAAAGAGTCGTCTTACGAGAGGAAAGGAGAGCCTAGTATTGGTGGGATTGATCGAAGAAGACCGATAGGAATTTCATCGTTATTCTATCGCACCGCGTATAAACCGGCATTCTTTAATGACACAGCAGCTGCGCCAGGTCTTCCCGCCTCCACTGGCCTAGCCTGTCTTCCATACGATGAAGCCGCCTATGATTCTACTTCTCTGCTATTTTAACCCGAGCAACCAGCGATTTCCCATCCCGCCCATCGTTGATCCCCGCGCGATCCACTTTTCGCCTGATTCCCTCGGTGTTGCGAGGCCGAAAAGTGACCAGCAGGAGATTGCAGCTGCCAAGAGGGAATTGTTGATCGGAGGAAAGGAGAATTGGTAGTGCGACGAAGGTTGTGTGGGAGAAATGCTAGTCAATACAGGGATGAAGGGGCGATCGATCGAATTATTGGGTGTACCAGCTTATAAACTGGCACAGCACACGTATGCCAAGGCACAGGGATAGAATCTAGCTTGGTTAGCGGTGGCGTTCTAGCCGTTTTCCAGTATATCCTATATGCTTGTATCAGCGCATATCCGCCCTTTCGGTGCCGGCATGTCTTTAATCAAAGATCATTATCATACCGCGATACTACACCGGTCACCGGCCGAGCCTCGATATACGTAGAGGTATACGCAGTGACCGCTCTCTTACATATTTACTATTACAGCATGCCTGTACCGTACGCGGCCACGTCATAATGCGATTCCAATGTAAATTATATCGGCCAGCGGACGCTGATCGTCTCAACTCCTGCGAACGGCTACTTCGTGGCAACCTTTCCCGATCGTTGCCGACGTGCCACTGCTACCGTTCAATCTAAACGATTCTCCACCAATATTCTAGTCGTTTCTGAATCACAAACTATTTGGTAGAATATTGAAATTATACTTGAAATCGTTTTAACTTCGCTCTTCAATTGACCATAGAAAATTCTTAAGTGGAATGAGACCGGCGCTGCTCGGACAAGACACGGTTGAGTTAAAGTTGATCCTAGATACAAATTCTACGATGATCTTGGAATTCAGTGTGCATGCCAGTGGATAGTGCATCATTAGGATTCACGACTAATTGCTGGAATCACTTAGTCATCGCCTTAACGAGATCTATTCCGCGTTAGCCGAGTGGCTTACATTCCACTACTGAAAGTGGATATCTGTTAGCCAGCTGAAACTCTCCGGGGCCTCCTCCTCCTCCTCGTTTCTATAGTGTACTTTTGTAGAAGCTCCTCGAAATTTCGACACGTGGATGAAAGGAGGGGTAGAATCGCGTCGCAGGTCTGTAATTAAAGTGGAGTACATCACGTTCCTCGGGGGTACGATATATCAGGTTGTCCGAGTGATTATGGTCCTGGTAGCGAGAGGGTCTGCTCCTATCGTGAATGAAATCTTATTCTTAAACGACGTCTCCCTTCGCAGCATCTTCACCGACAGACACACATACGCGAATCTTTGGTTCGTGTTAGCCTTGACTCATTCTCAAAAGGGCGTGTCCTCTAATCGAGGTGAAAGTGGTGTGTAACGCAGTGTCCTGCGAAATTAGTTTTCGATGAACATTTTTTTCACCCTCGTGCCGCGCGATCTGATGATAGCCCAGGCGCAAGATGATTTGCATGATGCGGGCGGGGAATGCAGCGGGAGCGAGTGCGTTTGTCAAGGTGGTGACGGGGGAGGACGGTCTAAGCCTGCTAGTATCGGCAAGGATAGAAGAGAAGAAGAAGAAATAACGAGGATAGGGCGGAGAAGCTATCGGCACGTTGCCCGGCACGAGGATTTGCATGGCTCGTGGGTGAACAGCCTGTTGTGGTTTTACACGAGCATGCCGACAGGCTGCTCCCAGAGCTGGCCTGGAAAACGTTTAATTTGTAGTGGCTCTTATCGGCCTCTTATCGCCACCTCTATCGAGCCGGTAGCGAGGAACTTTAATTACGGACCAACTGACTACATGGATCGCTACGGCGGTGCACCGTCTATCACCGTACGTGCGAGATAGTCCTAGAACAACTACGCTAAAGCAGCGTTCCTGACTTTCTGCCGACGCCATCGCCAACAGAGATTTCACTGTCGAAAATATCCCAAGTCAACTTGCTGTATTATACTTTACAAGGGGTGTTTCACCCATTAAGAAACAATGGGAGATATTTATCCTTTTATGGATTCTTGATTATGTTGAATCATACATAAGAGGATGAAAGTCTTGGTATCTTAGACATATACGAGCTTCCAATGATATCGGCGATTTCTCGCTAGCGTCATTCGATCCTCGAGCGAGCAGTATGCTTCTCTCCGGAGCGCTTCCGCGTTCGATTTTAATTAATCCGCCGGCACCGCTGAGTCGCTGTCGCGGCGGTAACGCGTGCCTGCGTTTGTGTGCATTAAAATAATTAATTACGAGGCTTTCCACGCTTGAAAATCGATGGGCACACACGGAACGCCGCAAGGCTGAATTCAGTGGTGGAAGGCTTCGGGAGCGCATATCGCTGGTTGCCGCACCGGGAATACCAGCGGAGTAAGTCGTTTACCGTTACCGTTAATCGATGTCTCCGAGCATTACGTTTTACTCTTACTAAACCCCTTCTCCCCCACCCCTCAACGAAAGTACGCGCACGAGGAGCCAGATGAACGTATCCGCCAAGTCGGCAATTACACGAGCGTGCATCCTTTGGCATCGAGTTAATAACTCACATTGCGAGTCAACGACAGACTACGACTCTTCTATGCGATATTGGTAATTGCAACGCTCGTCTCATCTTTACTCTCAACTCTTTGAATGACAACAATATTAGTGACCCTTTCAGGAATTAGTGAAAAAATACATTTTGAACTAGGGCTCTGGAATTTATATCACTTCTTCCTTGATACAAGAAAACATTCTCCACCAAATTTCAGCCCCGGAAAATGTCGGGAAGCATGAAAAACATGGGAAAAACGACGAAAACTAATTATTCAAGATCGGTTTTCCATGTGTTTTCGGTACAATTCCGGCATTTCTGCCACTGGTTTCATGTTTTATTTTCGTTTTGATACTCAAACAATCGAAATATCAAGCATTCGTCAAAGTCCCAGAACCTTCGAAAAATCGAAAATTTGTGAAGGGGTACATATGGAAAAATTTGCGAAAAAATGAATTTTGAGCTAGGGCCCTGGAATTTATATCACTTCTTCCTTGATACAAGAAAACATTCTCCACCAAATTTCAGCCCCGGAAAATGTCGGGAAGAATGGAAAACGTAGAAGAAACCTATTGACTAGCACTCGCTGTTGATTGTCGCCGACATTTCTCAGGTCGTTACTTAGAGCACGCGAGTAATCCAGGTGGAACGGAAGTTTCACAATCTCGGAAGTTGGACTAACATAAGTACTACTCGAGTACCATGGCATCCGCTTCACACTGGCTTTCCAGGTGAGATTTCTCTACTTGGGCGAATTGACAGACAAGAAGCTTTTAATTGTTTCGGACTTCCAAAACAACTCTTACACATTTCTCTCTCTTTGTTTTCCCTTCTCTCGATATTTACGAGCGCAGAGGAATTCGGCGCCAGGGATTTCGGATTTTACCGCTCGGCGAGTCAAAGTATCGGCTATACAGACGAAAATCATTGGTGTTATGGCGTGAAATAAAAATGCCATGTTCAAGCGTGGCGAACTGAGAGAGAACTGTGAGTTTGTTATCGGTGAGCGAGTGGAGACGTGTAAGTCCAGCGCATTCATGACCAACTTCCCTGGTCTGATGGGCACTTAAGTCGAAATTACGCGTAATAATACTCGTCTGGTGTCATTAAACGAAGAATCCCTGCATGGATTACCATTGTGACTGGAATATCTCCAAGGCGAGATGCGTGTGCTCGGTGTGTCCGCGCTCTCGAGTAATTCGCAAGATTTATGAAGCCTTGAAGGATGCTGGAGTCATACCACTGTCATGTACCATTCGTCACGGAGTATTCACCGACTGGATCTCAAACGTAGTTAGAAAAATCTCTCCTAGATAGAGCAAACTCCGTACTAAAGATAATTTGATCTGCACGCTTGAAGAGTAACACATCGCAGTTCTCATGGAAATGTACCAGTTCTCGGTTTAGTGATTGCTTGGCAAGTTGGCGTATATTTTGCACGTGAACAAAGGCATTCGAAAGTAAAAGCGAGACGGGCTGGCAGCAGCCCTATCTAATATGTGCGCGACGTTTTACCGCTAATTTGGAGAAAGTAGCGGGCGCACAAGAGCCGTCATTATCGGCGCTGAATGGACACACTCGGGTCGGCTGGGTACACGCGAGGCTCTCACACTCGAGCACACATATACGCGCGCGAATTGAGAGAGTGGAGATTACACGAAAAAGTGGTGCGAGCTTCTCCTGGTTGGCTGGCCCTATCAAGAACGGAACACCGTTCGCACTTGTTAGTTCCGTTTAGAGGATCTTATCAGTCAAGTCTGCCTTTCCTTAATTAGTGCCGCGCGGCAGGTGCAATTAAATCCGGCTGCCGGCTGGCGGTGCAATAAATTCGTCGCTCCCCGGCACACCGGTGTACACGTCGTGTAACAGGACGATAATCGCCGAGAGAGCACAGTGACGACGTCCCACTGCCAAGGAGGCGATTTGTTGCAAATGCAAAGTGGCGTGCAGCAGCTCTTTAGCGAAGCCTACGCTCCACTCCGATCGTCCGCGAAGGAGAGAAAGAGAAAAGACCAAGAGGAGAAAGAGACTCGGGCGAGATGCACTCGCCGAGAGAGAGAAAAAGGTCTGTTAATGGAGAGTGGTTGCCGCGATCGAATTACCATGCATTCGATCACGGAAACGGCCCTCGCTTCGGCAGAGAGGTACCCGGGACAACTCCGTAATTCCACAAATACTCCGAGCTACTTCCTGCAATTCTCTGCACCGAGCGGATCGAGCTTTCGATCGCAGCTACACACGCCCACATGGCTACATTGCCGCACTCTCCACCGTCGAGGCACATTCTCGAGCGATATGCGCCAGGATCGAACACGCTCCTTTGATTTGCATAGGCTACGTGTCGGTACTAACTGCTTCAACCAAGAATAGATCATTCGATAGTCTTTACATTGCTTTTCATCTTCTTTTCGACAATCCTTTATCATTATCCTGCACCTGCTCCTTCAAGGATTCAAATATGAAATTTAATATAGAATGTCTACTTTCATTCGTTTATTCTTTTCTCGAGCATTTGGTATTAGTGGACCAATTGTTTAAGAAATAAAAGAAGAAGCGAGTAAGAAAGGAGTGAAAGTAATCGACGAGGCATGGATGACCATCACGAATATCTTGGCAGTTCGCTCTGGCAAGCGGGGTTCTCCCTGACAGCTATGATTCACCGGTAACGTTAATGATCGGCGACAGGAAGTGCTTGGGGATCCGGACCTTCCTGTCTGATCTGGCAGTAGTTTCGCGATGCGCTGTCGGCCGGGTGGCAAGATAGCCGTGTTTCGTAATAAGCTGGAAGAGGTTTCGAGGTTCGATGGTAATGGAAGTCCTCTTTAATGAACTGGGGATACACTCGTCGCTTAAGTGCGATCCCGGCTTCTTCGGCCAAGGTTTCTCCGGCCCGTGCGCAGATAAACAATTATGCAAATGTAATGGTGGCCGCTGAAATTGTGGGATGGCTGGTGTACTCTGCCCTCCTTGGGTTTCTCCTTTCCCTGTGATATCTCGCATATTTCGCACGGCACGTACCAGAGTTCTCCGGGCGGCGCGTTGCTTACGACTGAGAAAGCTCTCGCGTGTTCCATCGAAAGGTATTTTTCTGTTGGCCCAGGAAACGAGGGTTCGCGTGAGCTCGTTCTCTCAGCACCACCTACGTGACAGCTTCGTTAGAAGCGAAGAGGCACTATCGCCTCATTGACGCTAGACCTTCTAATCCCGTAGATCTCCTGTCAGGAAAGCTTCCAACGTATTCATTATTCGTGTGATAATTATCGATCAGTACGGTGATTAACTAATCGAGAAAAGTAGCGAAAGCGTTGCAGTTAGTGGCGCCGAGCATGTCGGCAATCTTTTTTTTCAATGATTCCAAGTAGTTAGATCTCTCCGGTGCATCTTAATCGGTGTTCGCCGCCAAAGGTAAATTCACTAGGAAATCCTGATTAGGTTGATTTTCAAGGCAAGCCACTCCTAGTCGCGCGATACAATCCTGGATGAGAGTCGAGTAAGCCGCGACCCCAAGATTCGAGTCTCATGGATACTTATCGTGAGTCATTAAGTCTCTATCTGACTACTCTTAGCTTGAAGGAGTACCGCATTTATATGCACACCCATTTCCTCCCTGGCTTTCGATAATTAGGTGAGATTATATGCCGAAATTACTTTGACCGAGAAGCTTGGAGAACACCGATTGCATTATTACGGGATTCCCTGTGTAAGGATCAGTGCTCGGTGAAGGAGCCGCACAGGTTGGTACACGAAGATGCACTCTCCGCCGAAGAGACTATCGATCATCCCGAATTCCGTGGGTAGACACGGCGGCTGTCTGCTTAGATTAACGAAGGCTTATTGTTCGCGTGTCAACGTGCAGTTGTCTCTAATCGATCTTATCGAAAACGTGCCATCGCGATTAACCACGGCTTAGTTGGTTGGTTGGTCTGGCAAGTTGGCTCCTGCGTTCCTATCAACGTGACGATGCTATAGTGCTCTGGTGTTAGAGGCGCGTGCAGAGATCGAGGACGGAAAAGTCGAGGGATCTCCTGTAAAGAAGGTCGACGGGTGAACGCCATGGGCGTTGGTAGCAGGAAAAAAGGGGAGCCGGCGGGATATTGCGAGAGAAGTTGCGAGGCGAAACGCCGGGCAATTGATCGTCGCTGGCAGGTGAAGCGACGCCCGCAGCGTCGCATGAGGCTTCCAAGGGGATACGCGGGGAGGACGAAAGGCGTCGAGGAAAGGAGAGCGCCGCTTTGCGGAAGGCTAGGAGATATTGGGATTTGAATCGATGATTGGCAAGGTTGCCTCCTAAGTGTCGACCGTTTTGTCTCGCTAGAAATCTCGCGTGGCCATTTAGAGGAGGACTGGACTCGTACCGGGGAAATTTATCGCTCGGGGCCTATGACTGCTGGAAAGGGCGCTTCCGCGACGGACGATGCATTTTAATGACGGTCAGGCCTGTTAACCGACTGTTACGACACGATATGGCGCTGGCATTTTCTCCCCAGTCTTTTGGACTTTTAACTCCAAGAAGAATCTTTCCTACTTCTTCTTTCAATCCTCCTCCTGCATCGCCTTATTCTTCCTTCATTGATTAATTCATTTTCTAGCAACGTTTCTATTACCCTTCACCCGAGGCTAGAGTGAAGCTCACCTACTTGGAGAAACAAATAGAGGCGATATCTAAATTTCCCGTCGAACCCGCTGGCTCTCTAATGCATCGATCAGGCGTCAAAGCTTCTCGAATCACTGTATGAGTTTGGGATGAGCGATCGATAGTAATCCTGTAGCAATCACTGGAGGCGATGCATCCACCATCGAGTATCCGAAGCCTCGGCCCAATAATGTCAGATGCATCATTCATAGATTCCTATTCCTCGAAAGCAGGGGGATCGCGATGCTAATAATTGAAGCTATCGCCCGTATATCTAATGCGATCGCATCAATCGTGGCCCGATGCTGCTGCCGCCGCCGCCGCCGCCGCCGCCGGTGATGCACCGGTTTCGCCGTTTGTGGCCTCGAGCATCGGAGCAAGGAGAGCGAGGATTTTCTGTCTGGCGCAATCGAAGGCAGCCTGTCTTGTATAGACAGAAACATTTATACGTCCGTCATGTTGGTGTATCTGTGTGTACGGTGCGAGTGTCACGCACATCACGATGCCCTGGCTCTCGAAGCCAGTGGGGCCGATCGCGATCACGATCGGAGATCGCGATCGGGCTTGCTACAGGGGGTAAAAGTGACCCACTTTACTCCCTTCGCCAACCTCCAACGTACACACACACACACACACACACACACACAGATATATATACACTTGCAAACTGTGTCTGATGCTGCCGGCAGGTTCACGCGCGCATAATATCCTCTTTTTTTTGGACGATCTGCCCCTAGCGTCTGCTCTCTTTGCGTGCGACCGTATCAGAGAGCACCGTGCAAAATCTGTACTGAGTACATCCTCGATACTTTCCTTTCGTTCCTCTCCATGATTTTACGATCACTGATCTCTTTAATCGATTGCGATTTGTAATACGTGAGTGGAGGGAATTTAGAGTTGAATAATTTCGAATTATAGAAGGTTTGAATGATTTATGAGTGATTCTGACATCGCGTTTGACATTGATCTCGAAAGCAAGTCCAAGAGAGATATGTTAGCCTGGGGTCGCGATTGTCTTGGGGCCAAGTTTTCATCGATGATGACTGGTCGTACTAAGAAACACCTTGGCAATGAAGTTTACGATCGTACGGATCAGCTTATCGCGCCCCTTTAACTATACTCGTCCAATGTATTACGACTACCCACGAAATTCTCTCCCTCATGTCGGCGTAGTAATAATAATGTTTGCATGTATACATGTGGATGTTGGGTCGTGAAATTAACGATGCTTCCAAGAGGTATGTATGTAGTAATGTATATGTGAATACATGTACTTCCAGCAGCAGTTATGTACCAGCAATTGTCCCCACCATATGGCGAATCACGTGCACAGTTTACTACCGCGATTTTCGATGCTGAAGAGTGGACCACCTCGAAACCGCCTTACCGAGTGAAGTCTTACAATTGACACAGATTCAGACGGGCGAGGCCGAGGAACATAAGCATGCATTTAATTGGCTGAGTGTCTCACTGAAGCTTGGCTATCGATAAACGCCCACCCCGATCAAGAACAATCGGGGGAAGAGAATGGTGATAGGAAGGTTTCTTCTCTACAATAATTCCTCTTGTCTTTCCTTGGCGAAGCAGCACTGCCGCTGCTCCGTTCGAATCGTACCACTTTTCCGAGGCGAGCCTCTACTCTCTCTGCATCTGTTTGCCGCCTCGGGAAAAAAGGAGTTCCTCTTACAAGTAAGCAGCACAGGTGCGCGTAAAGAAGTAAGCATCTTCCCAACGTCGAAAGAAGGAATCGAGGTGGCCGCGAGCGGTTTGTCGTGAAAATTTCTCCCGGTCATTTACCGCGAGATCAACCAGAGAGTTACCGATCGGGGAGTACTTGACGTTAAATATCTGTGAGCTTGTCGCAAGATGAGAAACCGAGCGGCATTTAGTACAATCCTAAGAGAAGTCTTGTCAGACGTCGAATGGACTAATAATTCGCGCATCATCTTGAATAATTAAGCTCTCGCGCGTGCTTGTCTGCCAAGTGAAACGAGAGACATCGCTCTTGTGGAAAGAGGCCTGTCACGAGAGACACAGTTGAACGAGCCTAGCCATTTTCACCGGCTCTCTAGTTCGTCCCTTCGCGATGTCGCCGATCGAAATCGAATCTAGCTTGGCCACTCTCATCTTAATATTCATGCGCGCGCGCGCGCGCCTATCAACCTCTGCCAGAATCTACATCCTCCACCAGCTGGCTTCTGCCATTCCTCTTTTATTTGCGCCGAGTGAAAATGGCACGCGAGAAACTGCGAGTTCCTTTGCTATTTATTGCGTCGCAATCGAAATCGGGAGCCCTTCGAGGCGTTGCACGGCTGTGAAATCGGTAAGCTCGATTTATTATAGAACCAGCGAGCCGAGCTATTGACCCTCGGTGCCGGCTCGTACCGGCTCGACAGTTAGTTACACTGTAAATAAAAGCCGGCTCACCGTTCGTGCTGTGTTACGCGCGTGTACCGTAAAACAGGGTTACTAAAGTTACCACAGTGTCGAGGCGCCTTACTGTCCACCGGCGACGCTCCTTTTTTACGACGTTCCGCCGCCACCAACCCAGCTGTATAACTTCATTCGAGCTTCGTTAAATTTCACCTTTTTATTCAACCATCGCATGAACTAACCAAGAAGGTTTTACGGCACGATAAACACTGACGTTTGTTATTAATGTTTTTAGTAATCGATCGCATTACGATTGGAGTGGACGAATCGATCTGGTAATGAGAGGTTTCGCCGTATTGAACTTTGGTCTTGGCCGCCGTTTATCTGATGTGTCGTTCGAATCGAGTCACTCCACAATTGAATGGTCCAATAAATTTCAGGTGGGGCCAGAGCGCGCCTCGTGGAAATAGGGTCACGATTGGTAATGGGCACATCGGTGATCTCCTACTCCACTGGTGCTCTTCGCTCGAGATTTAACAGGCAACAGTGCGATTTCCCGCGATTATAGGAATCTCAGAGTAGACACGTGAGAATCGTAATATGTAGAAAATAATTTTTGAGGGCGTCATGCTTTTGGCCCTGAGATGGTACTGACTATCAAGATAGAAGGAATCATTAAGATACTGTCGCCCGCAGTGCGAGACCGTCGCTACTTTATTATCTCCGATATAACTGCGACTGTTTTTCATGCTGCCTTTGCTCGCTCGCTTCGGGAGGAGAGATACGTAATTGGACGTGCTCGTGTTAATGACTCGTTAATCGATGTAGGTTTCGCGGTACACGAGAAAGCGCATACGAATTCTCCCAACTAAATTGCAGGCATTTAACGAGCACGCTGCGCGGAGAGCACAGCGAGACGAAAGGCCGTAGCGGACGATCCTGCATGATTTTTGGGTCGAACACCACCAACCCATCACTCTCTCGATGGAGGACAATGCCGGAATTTGGAGCACACTCGCCGCATCGGCCGGCGCGCGCCGGACTATTCTACTTAAGCGCTTCGGATGCACAGAAAATCACAGTAGCGCCGAGCGTCGAGTAAATATCAGGGGATTATGTCATTAACCAAGTCAGGATTTAGTCTGGCATTGTGAGCGTTGCCGGAATGCAAAGTTCCTTGAATTCATAAGCCGTTTAAAATGGTGGGATGCTTTGTTGGAAAAGTTAAGCTAGCATGACGAGTTAACGAGGAGACTTTTCCGACGGTTTCTTCCCTTGGGAGATTTCTCACTCTTTTACTTAGTCGCCTTTTGTGGAATTTCGCTTGTAGGTGGTGGGTGTAGAAAGAAAGGGCTACGTTTCACTTGGTCTGACAGGTGTGCTCAGCTGTTCGCTTTTCAGGGCGAATCTGCTCCGGACGAAGGACCGTGACGGCGAAATGGTCTAACGGGTCCGCTTGGGGGCCGCGGAGTGTGCCAAAAAGGAGTTGGAGATGGACAAAGGAAGAGGAGAGGAGTCGATCGGGAACAAAAGCGGCTCTAATTTGTTCCGAATCGGCAGATCTGCAATTGGAAACTAGAGCGGGTACGGAGGGCCGTGCGAGATGCTCAAGTGACCACCACGCGCGGCTTGGAGAAACCGAGCTCGCTGAGGAGCGAAGAATTCCTTCGCGGTTTACCGGCCTACCTATGCTGCCGGACTTCCAGGATGAAATTAAACACCCGCGACTCTCGGACGAGAGTGAACTCGATTCGTTAAATCGCGGTCGTTAGCATCGATTGCAACCGTGCTAGAAATCGAGTCAGCTGTGCGACATTATTCCTTAAAGTACTTTATATCTTCACCTTTAATTATTACTTCAAGATTCTATGAGAGGAATATATCCGCTGTCTGTGTTTCCATCTGATCGATCTAATTCCAACGGAAAGCTTCTTCTCGCCGAACAGCTGTCCTTCGTGAAAGTGTCGCTCTATCGAGTGAGGACAGGGTGCTGCTGGCTAACTGTAAATCGTTGTCGCTAACCAGACGAACCACTTCCAATGGAAGGAGGGATGCGTTTAGGCGCGCATCTAATCAGTGAAAGTGGCCGTGACGATCTTCCTCACTGAACGAGCGGAGCCCGTTCAATTCGACCGACGAATCGACCCAGTTTACACGAATCCTTTAGTATCCCCGGCACTAGCCTTAACTGAGCCTAAGCTTCGAGCACTCAGTGCGCACTCATTGCTTAATCTACTATGCCTGTCAATAATAACTGACGTTTATGATTCAAGTATCAAAGCCTGCACAAGGCACTTTATGGCAGCGCTTTCTTTTAGTTGATGCTCGTTGTTACGTTCGCCCAAAGTGGGTTACGACTTTGTCCGTTCACTCGAGCTGCGCCTCAATAATAATTCTACTATCACGTGCTATTTAAAGATCTATTATTACTGGAAGTTCGAATGGATCTTCTTAATGTGAAATGAAATCGAATGTAATCAGTGAGCAGAGTAATAAGGCTTTCCACTATTCCATGGGAACCACGATTCTTCTTATTGTTTGACTGGTAGATTTATTTTAATATTAAGCAGAAATATTTTCACAGACTTTCCATGAAAGCGGGATAGTGGAATATTGCTGAATGGAATGTGCATTTCAGAAGAAAATGTACGAGAGATATTGGGAACGAGAGGCGACAGGTGTTCCCTTGTAGGTACACGTGGTTTCTGTCGAGTACACTTGGCCGGACTGTGGCCTGTTTCATTGGGAGCGGGAGAAAGTGAGAGAGACAATGGATATTCATTTCGTTGGCTTATAAGACGGGAAACGATCTGGTACAATTTATTGCCTTGCTCCGATCACCGCGTACACCCTGATCTCAAGCGGTGCTGCGTTCGGTACTCTCAGACTTTTTGTTCTATCGGCGCCTTGCCTTGCCCCGCCTGCCTCTCGCTATGCTCTTGTGCCTGTGTATTTTTTTTATAGCGGCAAATTTTATTGTATTAGCCTTTGGACCGTTGCGATGCCGCTTCGCTCGGCATTCCAGCAATTTATCCTTACCGTGAGTCTCGAAAAGGTCTTATAAGTATACTCGACTTCCACCGATTTCTACTAATAATCATGGAATTACATTCAATATGAAATCAAATTTAAAACGTTTATAAAATTGTATACCGAAAGCATTTGAATTAATTGGGAAATTTATAGATGTCTTTGAAATATGTTGGTATTGCTAGGCTGCATGAAATTGAGTTGGTTGATTGAATGAGCCTGTGGCTCTGAATACAGGAGAGCGGAGCGTCGAGTGGCCGAGTCATAGAAATCGTGTCACTTTTGCTTCGGCGTGCGCGAATAGAATTTTAATGCCGGCGTTACGAGTGAAGCCCACGCCGTCTATGAAGAAGTGACAGCTTTCATAATACTCGTTTTAACTCGTGTCACAGCAGGGCTGTTAGCTTCGTTCGCTCGTCGAGTACACACAATGCACGCGCCAGCCGAACAGCTTAATGTCCAAGGAACCGGGAGTAGTTAGAGATAAAAGGCGCCAGAAAGGGGGGGAAAAAAAAAAGTAGCTTACCGATATAAAGCCGATCGTTCCTTGAAGCTGCTAGGCCGGATGCACCTTCACCCCTTCTTCATTCTTCGCGACGCTCGTCCCGCTGCTTGCGAGCTCTGACGTAGTCGTCGTCCTCGTCGTCGTCGTCGTCGTCGTCGTTGTTCTATCTGTCACCGAACAAAAAACTTCTTCCGCGAGAGAAGGCAAACCGGCGGCGTCGCATTCATTCAGAGGAGAATCTTCCGCGCGTTGCACTTATCCTCGGTCATAGGCGACCGATTGCCAATGATGATTCCATGAGGAGGATGAGAGACAATTATCTCTCAATCAACTGACAGTACAATCAGAGGAGAACTGTGACACTTCTTCAAGAAAGATGTCTCCGATTGGTTGATTATTGAATTAAGAATCGATGGTGGAGTACTGGCCGATGGAAGGAACGGAGAAGAGTTTGTTGTTGAGGGTTGTTCGATCTTTGGGTGATCGAAATCACGTTCCAGCGTGAGATCCTTAGCTGAGTGGTCGATGGAGCGAGGGGGAGGGGTCCAATCGTCCTGCGATCTGCAGGAGCCGCGAAGATCTACTTCGGTCTCTCGAGGCCACCGCGGGCTCCACGTGCACGCGGTTCGACTACCGGTCGCGCTTTGAGGATCGCCTCATTGCGTCGAGAGCGTGGACGAGGAAGCCGAGGAAGGTGGGTAGTAGGGAGCCGCGTGCCAGCCGCGCTACTGCAGAAACCACGTGTCGTCTCCCGCTAGGAACACCCGAGAGATCGATCGTCGGGGCTCCCGAGTCGGCTGGCCGGGTCCCAGCCTCTCGATCCGGCCAACCGATCGATCGGCCTCATCCTGCTTCGCTCGACCTCTTCGTCCCCTTTTTTGCAATGCGCTCCACAAAAAGCATTGGCGCGATCTCAGGACCTCCCGTCGAGTTCCTCGATTCAGATTCTACTTCAACGTTCGATCTCACAATAAAGCCGATCGTCGATAATGACATTATTCGCGCGACGCCCTTGGCTATTTCCCGTGATTTTCTCCCTTCATATTCTCAAGTGCGAGCATGCCAGGACTTCGTCGCCGACGAAGTCCTGAGTGGATTTTCACCCGGCAATTCCTGTGGGTTTATCCTGCGGCTGCGGTGTGTGGCGCACGCTCACTCGCTCGCGCGCGCGCGCGCTTGGTCAAGGATATGGCCTTGCGGCATATGCGCGGTACAATACCTTTACGAAAGGACATGCAAGGCAGCCGCGTGCTCGCTCTCTTACTCAGAGGTGTGTATACGCCGGGAATAAGGTCCGTTGCGGCTGAGAAGGCTAGCGGAAGATAGTAGATATATTTACGTACGTGCACGCGGTACGTGTATGTACGTAACTGACTACCAGTACGGTCCCTCTCGCCTTTGGGCGAAGTGGGTCGACCTCTTGGAGAACAGTCGGCGAGGCCGACGGCCTCCTCTCAGTACCTACCTACCATCTTACCATGCTCTCGCTGTCTAGTCCTGCGTCTCCTCCCTTCGACAAGCTCTTAACAACAGTTCTTCCGGTACTCGGCGACATAGTCAAAAGCCTTTCAGCTTGTCTTAACCCACCCAAGTCTTTGTAAATTGGGACTAAAACTCATCGGTTCACTTCCTCTACCACGCAATCTAACCTTCTAACGATACACATCCGGTGATTTATGATTACAAAATCTAGCAGGTGTCATTATGACACGCTCCTTTGTCAGGATATCGAGCGACTAAAAAGCACGTCTCTCCACGGTAATTCTGCGTGTCGCAAGGGAAGCTTGGCTACCAGTGGCGGCGGCGGCGGCGGCGGCGAGCAATTAAATTAAGATGCGTACTTGTGCAGGAGTATGTGGCAAATCTTTCTTGCCGCTTCTCGGTGGAAGCACGCGCGCTCATTAGGCTGCCGCTGCCGTCGCGGCCGCCGCCGCCGCCGCCGCCGCCGCCGCCACCGCCACCGCAGCCGCAGTGGCGGTGAACTAGAGCGAAAACTTCAAAAACGGGTGAGAGTGGCGTTGAGAGCCGGCCATAGACTCCGTTTCGGTTGGTACCCTCGCATCACCACTAACACATGTATGTATATATCTTTCTACAATGCAACCATCCCGAAATTTCAACTCGTTTCTAAGCCGGAGTTACTACACCCGACTAATTAAGCTCGTTCAATTTTTCTTCGAGGATTGCCTTTCGATCTTCCTCGGCATCAGAGACTCCCCTCCGACATTCATCCGATCCTCGTTGATTTTTCATCCGGTCGTATCTCTCGCGAAGAAAGTTCCAAGATACGCTGCTAAGCCTCCCTCAACCGACACGAAATTATTACCGGACAGGAAAGGTTAATTGTTCCCGTTGCTAGCTTATTAGCTCGACTGGTTGAGCGCTTTGGAAAAGAGAAATGGTGGCAGCTCGACAGATACAATTGGTATTTATGTAAGCCGACTTTCCCGACTCTGAAGTCGACGTTGGCAGCTGGTTTGCGGAGACAACGAGCCAACAACTAGCGAGTCAAGTATGAAGTAGACATCCTGGCTTTAGTTGCTCGGTGCCGATATAGAGACGTTCCAGCGCCCACGGCTCATCCAACCACTCTGAATAACAGTATTCCTCTCTTTACTGTCAATGGGATACCAGCGTAAATAGCTGCTTTCAGCTCAGGGCTATGTTTTGGGGCTCCTTACATTACAGAGTCATGATCACCGGCTTCTGTTTCATCCGGCTGCTATGAGATAGTGTACACCAGACTAGGAACTTTGCCAGGTATACTATGATTCGCTATGGTATATCGAACGATGAGATCTCCCGTAAGGAGAAAATGCCATAGTCCCCCCTTGTCTGTGCTTGGAATTATGAGCTGCCCTGCCTTCAGGCTTCCACACCCTTTCAGCTCACCTTTGATGCTGAGCTCGCTGTTCGTTCGAGCACCCTGGTATAAATAATCCCAAAGGGACGTATACCTGTCACCATCTACCCTGTCAACTTGACAGATGATACTACCCGCTAGAATTTGTAATGAATACTATTACAGTTTTCATCGAAATCGCTTGGATCTAATGAGGGGAAACGAAGCCGAGACTACAAATAGGACAGGCATTGTGAGCAAGTGTTGCGAGGAAAAGCATGACAGCACTCTCTCCTACTGGTCGAGAGAGATACGTTTCCTCTTGGTTAGTTCTCGACACTGAGAGAAGAGCGAGAGGTGCGTACCCTCGCGGGGAATCATAAAGCCGAGAGAAATTTCCGATATACGGATCGAGATAGGAGCTCATAACAGTGCGGGATCTCAGCTTTATTGGCATCGAAGATCGTTCTATTGTTCGGGTGGTTATCGAAGCTCTCTCGATGGGACACCCTTTCGCCAATTGCGATCGCGCGAACGAGTGAGTGAGCGAACGAATGGACGCCTTTTCCCAAGCGGGTGTTGCGAGCCGGCGTCACGCCGCCAGTTTTGTTTACCGATCGCGTATCGGTGAAAATGACGGCGCTAATTAAGGCGCTTGGTACAAAAGCGCGCGCTACTGCTAATTGCAGATGCGTGAGCCGAGATATATTGCGCTGAGCTAGATACCGGGGAGAAGCATTATAGACGGCCTCGGGAAGTACGAGCGAGCGAGCAAACGTTGTAGCCCGCCACGGTGTAAAAATCTTGCGATTCAGACTGGAAATACGTGTAAACGCCTAATGAAACCGAGATTTTTTCCGGGCGCTAGACGGGTAATTGGATCGCTCCGCTCGTAATGACCAGATGACACGATTAATTAGCCCATTTTCCATCTCACTCCTGCTTTGTTCGCTCCCCGGATTTATTGGAGCGACTGCGCCTATACCTATGCCTATCCATCTTTTCTCTCTCTCTCTCTCTCTCTCTCTCTCTCTCTCTCTTTCTTATACCTTCGCCGCGACTAGCGATTGGCTTTTCCGCGCTCGAAATTAATTAGCCATTAATGAAAGCCGACGGCGAGGACGAGGACGCCGGGACGCACGAGCGAGCAGCTCTAAAAGGCGCGCGCCGAGAGTAAAGCTCTTTTAGTATCTTACACCTTGATACACCGAGTCCCCATTTTCTACGAATTACAATTGTTTCCTGCCTTTCCCATAGACAAAAGTCGTATTTGCATTATCTCGGAGACTGGCACGGATGGAATCCATTTGGAGGTGCTCTTTTATCCTTGCTATTTCGCCGGTGGCCGCCACCGGAGGATGCGGCATATGCGATCAATGGAAAACATGCGCTGGCTGCATATCCCAAGAGAGAGCACACACGTCCTCCTCCGGCATGTGAGGGTCCGCGCGCGCATTGCCATGCATTGTTGTTAAGTCATCGGCATAAGTCCCGCAATAACGAACGATTTCTGACTCCAGCGGGATTAGACGATGAATACAAAGAGCGATCCATCTTCCTTTCTGTTCGAGTACCGACAGTAAGGATTATATTCCGAAGAGCCATCATTGGTTCCGTATCAACTGAGTAACCCCTCTGCCACCTTGTCCGTTTCGATGGTGAATGAATCAAGTTGTACTCTGAGAATTATCATTGCCACGGAGATGAAAGCTACGAGACAATTAACAATGAAGAGCGTCCGTCGAAAGACACGAAAGGTAACAACAGCGGTGTGTGTGTGTGTGTGTGTGTGTGCGCGCGCGCGCGAGGAACAAATCGAGGGCGTTCAACTTACTTTCTCGCCCATTGTACCCGGCTGCCAGGATCCATATTTCATGGCTATGTCCGTCTTCTCCTGATGATAGGGAGCGCAGAGACGGAGTGGCGCTCACCCGAGTTGGCTCTAATTGTATTAAGGGAAGGCCCGTCGGCAAATTAGAGCATAAATCGTACCAACGGCCAATCTTGCACTTTGGAGGGGGGTTTGCATGCGTTTAACACACGTTTCCTCTGCGGGGGATCCGCTCATTTGCGATGCAGGAGAGAGCCCGCTGGACGTGAACTCATGTTGGTCCTGGTATCCCACCCGAATTCACTGCCCGATGACTTAGAAGCCGCTTCATCGCTCTTGGTACTCGAATCCTTGAAATTACCGGTTCGCTTGGGCTCGTTAATTGCACCTCGTTATAAGATCGCCGTGCTTCGGATGAAAAAGGGCCACGCGAAACACTGCCCTCAACTCCTTGGAATCCCTGTGGCGTCGGCGACACGCACCTCCTCTTTTCAACTTGGATCGCACGGTATAAAGAGAAAAAGAGAGAGAGAGAGAGAGAGAGAGAGAGCTCCTTGCACACCTTGTTTTCGAATAAATAACACTGTCCCATTGTCTTTCGTCGGCTCGCTTTTCTATAAAATCTGCCTCGGCCTAGTTACACCAACAATATTGCATCATTTTACCGAGCTTTCTACTCTAACACCGCAATGGAAAAGCTGTGGGGGCAAACAATGACCCTTCATGGCGTGGCGGTTATTGCGAATCGATAAGCATGTCTATGCCACCGGCGTGTTAGTGATTTCTCGATACAGTGCTCTTGGTATTTGCTCCAGCGAGGTATTGCGGTTGTCAGAAGGCGATTGGAGCTGCGGCTGCCAAGCGGAATGACGGCCCTAATTTGACTGCTGCTAGATTGTCCTATGGATTTTTAACGCTCGAGGTTCTACCGTTGGAAAGCTTCTTGCCCGAGGATATTACTAGACAGTCAGGAGTATGTTTTCTTCGAAACCCACGCAGGAAGACCTCAATTTTATACAATGCTCACTTGCACTAGTAAAATTGGCGATAATATATGCGGACATGACTCTAAGTAAAGTTGGGAGCAGGTCTGATCGGCGGAGTCTTATTCTACTTCGTCTTGATGTTCTTCAGTGGACGCAAGTGGGTCAGTTGGACCACGGCCAGCCATGGAGAGAGACAACGGCTCATTCCGGTAACGAATTGAATTTATTTGCAACGCCAGGCAAGCTGGGCAGGGCTATCACGGATAATTGACTCGATAGCCATCGGTACCTGCATGGTACCGCTGGTCTCTTGGCCTGCGCACCTCTCGCTTCTCTAGCGGTGGAAGCTCCCGAACCTCGGCCATCCACCGTTCTCAGTATTTATGCGCGCCGTAAGCCTCAAAGGAGCTGATATCCCATCGGCTCGGCTCGGCTCTTCTCATTGCCCGAAAGGTGCGCCGCTCTGCGCCGCGCCGCGTCGCACCGCCCTGCACTTCCTCATGACCACCAAGGGGACCCTCGAATTTACGCTCGACATCTCTGATGTACTATCGATTCCAGTCCTCCTCTCGATAACTGGGTCGCCCGACTCAACGGCAGATGGTGACTGACGCTGATAATGAATTGGATTTATTTATAACTTTGCTGAAATGTTGAATAGTCAAGAAGCTGCTGTGAAATCTCAAGCTCGTCTTAATTATTGGTAGCCCTCAATGGATTCTCATAGACCACTCTGTCGAGCACCCACTTGAATTGTCTGCCAGGAGAATGAGGAATAAAGAAGGCAGAATTATGAAAATTTGATCCTTGTATTCAGCACCGGAAAATGTCGGGAAATATGAAAAACATGGGAAAAACCACGAAAATGAATTATTCTAGATCGGTTTTCCATGTGTTTTCGGTACAATTCTGGCATTTCTGCCACTGGTTTTATGTTTTCTGTCCGTTTTGATACTCAAACAATCGATTTATAAAGCGTTCGCCAAAGTCCGAAAACCGTAGAAAAATATAAAATTTTTGAATCACCCTTCCCGACCGTTTCAGGGTCTGGTATTTCAGGTAGTGATTCAGTATTTAGCTAGGAAACAGTGGTATAAATTCCAGAACCCCAGGTCAAAGTTCATTTTTTGGCCCAAAAATTCGTCAAGGGGTTACCCAGAAAAATTTGCGAAAAAATGAATTTTGAGCTGGGGCTCTGGAATTTATATCACTTCTTCCTTGATGCAAGAAAACATTCCCCACCAAATTTCAGCCCCGGAAAATGTCGGGAAGTATGAAAAACATGGCAAAAACCATCAGAATTGGATGAAAATGAATTATTCAAGATCGGTTTTCCATGTGTTTTCGGTACAATTTCGGCATTTCTCCCACTGGTTTCATGTTTTCTATCCGTTTTGATACTCAAACAATCGAAAAATCAAGCATTCGTCAAAGTCCCAGAACCTTCGAAAAATCGAAAATTTGTGAAGGGGTACATATGGAAAAATTTGCGAAAAAATGAATTTTGAGCTAGGGCTCTGGAATTTATACCACTTCTTCCTTGATACAAGAAAACATTCTCCACCAAATTTCAGCCCCGGAAAATGTCGGGAAGACTAGAGAAAGTAGAATAAACCGCCTAAATCAGACACGATTACCTTATCAGGATGACCTTTCCGAGTGTTTTCGATATAATCCCGGGCTTTACGCGACTGATTCTTTGTTTTTTACTTGTCTTGATACTTAAACAATTCGAAGAAGTTCAAAAGCGACCATCTCAGAGACGATTACGGTCCTAGAACTTTCATCTCCGGCAACTTCTTCTCATGTCTCTGTAGAGAAGTTGGAAACATCTCTCAGTTTCCCTTAATTATCAAGCACGTGCTTCCGAGGAGCGAGTGGCATCAGTTCGAAATAAACCAACTCCTCCCGCACTAACGCGGCAATAAATTTTAATTAGGCCCGGTTGAAATTAGCAGGGCGCGCGTTACCGTGATCCCTCGATGCAGTTAAAATACAGTTATATCGAGGGTCGCGGTAATGAGGTGTTTCCTTTAAATCGGCGCGATTAAGATTACCGTATTTCGCCAATTGGCCGAGAGACAGAATGCCGGGGGAATTCTCTGGGGACACAGCGACGATAAAGAAGTCGTTGCTGGTCCTGCACTCGGCCAGTAAGAAGTGTCCATGAAAAAAGTCACCGGTTATCTGCTCCTTATTAAGACTAATGGACCTTGAATCGAAGCTTTAACTTCCTGCCTTGAATAAGATATTTCCTCTCGCGTGATCGCCCTCCCCTTTCCACCCCACGGTCCGCTCCCACATGACTTTCGCCCTTATATCCTGATTGCCCGGCAAGCAAACGCGGTCGTCTATGCCGAGCAAGAATTAAGACCGTTTCAGAGGACGGACGGATAGTGTGCGTGCGCGCTCGCATAGCTGAAACGTGTCGCGGAAACGCAAAGAAAAAGGTGTGCAATACACGCGGACACACACAGGCATACACAAGGAGACAGGTACAGAGAGTGGTACGCACACGTGCAAAGAGGCCGAGTACACGATAACGGTTGCCGGGATCTTCGTCGTGTCACTAGGTCGCAATACACATTTTCTAGAGCCCCCCAGGGAGGTAGTACAGTGCTCTTGTGGGCGTGTATGTATGTGTATGCTCTGTATGATAGACTCGGCAACAAAATGCCCTGCTCACAAGAGAGACCCTTCAAAAAGAGGGACGCAAAAACAATGCTACACGCTGCTCCGCAAAAAAGCAGGCTGACCTCATTCGGCAGGCAAGCAAGGGCCCAGACGATACTCGACGGGGCTAACACCGGCGGCGACGACGCGTGTTTTACTCTCTTGCCTGACGCTTGCAAATGTTGAAATCGAAGCCGATCTCTCTCGAGCAACCTCTTCCTCCGACGGCATAATGGAGTCGCGTGGCCCACAATTAGAATCGCGTGTCTGCACGCGAAATTAACAGGTGGCTCGGCTAATTAAAGAGTGGGAAACGAGATGCCCGCTGTTCCGTTCTGGAAAGCGGGAATTGGCCCAGTAAAGTATCTCGCCGCGCAACATTCGGCTGCAAAATCATCATTCGTTCCGCACTCCGTCCTCTCGAGACTCTCGATTCGTCTCGGGCATACTCGAAGCATGCTTCGCCTTCTCTTCTCTTCTTTACTCTGATAGAAAGAAAGCCAGACAGAGAGGCAAAGAATTCTCTTGACCGCTTAACAAATCGCTGAGAGAAACAATGCCTACTACCAGCAACCTTAACGAGAGGATCTTCACTCTAGTCTTCATATCCACTTCTGGTACAGACCGTCAAAGCACGCGTGTACTTTCCACTCCACGCTCATAAAGAGAGTACATCAATATTTGAAACGGTGGTACTTGTTAGAATTCTATCTTGAAAGCCATTTCTCGCTACTCGTAGCAATAGAAGAGCTTCTTGACAGCATTTTTTTTTTTTTTAAGATCATGAATCCCATAAGAAAAGTGGAATTGAACATGTGGTTGCGACATAAGTACGAGTGTCTTTCACCATTCTCTTTACTACGACTGCTAATGTCTTACGCAAAGGGTACTGTCCGAAAAGTGGAGTGCTAGCGAGTGGAAATCGTCTCGTCCGGACGTCGGCGGCGGCGGCGGCGGAGGTCGAACAAAAGATCGAGAGTGTTTCCAGGCCGAGGATCGCCGTCACGTAACAGTTTCGGTCGCGGGAAAAGAGGGGAAACACGAGGTGGCATTGTTCGTCACGGCGGCGTACTATTTAAAAGTCGCTACTACTGCGAATGCGTGTTTATGAATGCGGTAAGGCACTTGCTACACTCGCTTGGAGACAATTAACTGAATCTCTCAGAAGGTTGACGGGACCTTGAATCTCTTGCGAAATCCCCGCCGGATGACGCGACTTTCTCACTCATCTTTGACAATTATCTTTAATCTCTGTATTTCAACATGTTCCGAACAATAATCTAAAAAAGTGTATGCTGTTCGAAAGTAACCCTCGGGGTGTTTTCTCAGGCAGTCAGAAGTTCGGGCGAGTGACTTTACTTGCGTGCACGATGCAATTTCTTGGAGTTGCCAGTAACGATTCATCTCGAGACAGAGAGAAATTTGAACTGCGAGGAAGAGCGATTAACGATACTTTCCTAAATCGTTCTCCACTTACTGTCGAAGAATCCTCGAGGGTTGAGTTGGACGACGTAGAAGTCGAAGAGCAGAGTACTCCATTCTGAAAAGAGAAGAGCCGGTCATTCCGTCACACTTCATCGGAGTTCCCTTTTTTTTTGTCTTTCTTCCGGGAAGTGGAACGTGCGATCCCGGATAGCGCGCTTGGCTAGCGAGAAGCCGAGATAAAGAAGCAATTTCACTCGGAAGGGTGACGCCAGCCAGCTAACCGGCTGGCTGGCTGGCTGGCTGGCTGGCTGGCTGGCTGGCTGGCTGGCTGGCTGGCTGGCTGGCTGGCTGGCTGGCTGGCTGGCTGGCTGGCTGGCTGGCGGTGACCGCTGCCAGAGAAAGGGAGGAAGGAAGAGCCGTTTTCACAGAGAGCGCTTTTAAAAAGGAAAAGTCACTTTAAAGGAGATTTTATACGGACATTTGCCTAATGAGAATCGCGTTCTGCGGCTGTTGCACGAACCCTTGGAAAACTTCTAGCATTGCCTTTCTTTCCCTAGCGAATTATCTCTTCGTTCAAAGGAACAAAGGATATTAAGTCCATGCTTAATCATTTCTCGAGAGAGCTGCTATCAAGCGATAGCTGCTACATGTTACTCTGTTTTCTCAATGAATGGGCTATCAGCTCTGCGAAACGAAGAGAGTATGGGACGAGAAGTTCTCGTCCTCGGGAGTGCATCGAAGGTGCATGCTTCTTGGTAGCCGTAGCGCCGAGTTAGCATAATCACAGGGGACAATGCACACTGGTGAAAGTTTCCGCGGGAACGCGATATGCATTCACTTGGTGATTTGTGTACGAGGAGAGCGAACCACTCGGTAGTCTTCGTGGGAAGAAAAATCGTGCTATCACACCTGCTCCGCAATGCCGATCGTGATTTACAAACAGTAGTATCGACTGGAGTGCCAGGAGCGCTCCTTAAATAATAGGAGGTCTTTATTCTAAGTATGTGTTTCCAGTGGAAAGTCGCGTATCGAGAGGTAGCGCTATTCGCTGGATTTTCGGATCTGCGACGCATTCTCCGGTTTCCTGGAAATTGGGTCAGATTTCCATGTGACGCATTAGAGCGAGCGCGGATGAAGAAGAGCGAGAGAGAGAGAGAGAGAGAGAGAGAGGATGAGAGCACTCGAGGAAATCGGTGCATCTAATCAAAGTATGGGCGCTGATGCGACACATGTAGGCGCGTGTATGTACCTGAAGCTATTAGAGCTGCCTCATTGTGTCGCGTACAGGCTGTCGACACACTAGGTAATCAACCCCCGCCTCGTTTGCGGTACGACGCAATCTCATTTCGAGGCTGACAGGAACGCGCGAGAGAGTCTGCTGGCTCTTTCCTGCCTGCTCTCACGAATTTCACTCTGAGCTTCGTTCGTGTCGATCGCCACGAAACAAAGAACCTTCGATTAACGCCTGGACACTAAAGATTTTAGTACGCGCGCGAAAGTGTAACAGTTTTCAACCGGCGGTGATCGAAGAGAACCGTGCGAATGTTATTTCGATCAGCGAAAGCTGAGATATATATTCGATATGAAGTTTTGGAGGGAAAGGAAACAACTGTTCGCAGTAAGTCGGCGCGACTTATCATGGTATACAGTTACAAAAGTTGCGTAAGCTGTAGCTTCGAGGCGGAAGCACGCTGTAAAAATAAAAAATAACGGCATCAGTAGCCGGGCTTGGATTGTTCTGTTATTTCTCGAGTGATTCCCATCGCAAAACGCACTGACCGGTGATGCCGGTTAATTAATTAGCGTCGACCGGCCCATTATACTCTTTCTCTTATCGTCCAGGCAGTCTTTTCATAGATTTAACAGTAGTGCATAAACAATTGAATGTCATTGCTTTAATCGCTTGGTTAATAAAGAGATCCGCTTTTCTTCGTGGAATATCCGACAGCTGACAGTTCGTCTTTTGACACTGATACCCGTTGACATTGCGTGTTTTACCTCTGTCACGACTTGGATGTTTGCCCGGGCGATCGCGTGCCCTAAAAAACACATTAAGCAATCGAAACTCCAGTTGTGTGTTTCGGGGTCGTGGTAATAAAGCCGCGATGTAATTTACACCTACTTAATACCAACGATTCCCGGGAAACTATTCACCGACGGATAGTTTCTTGCACGCGCACTGTGTATCGCGCGCCTCAATATGACAGGCGTTCACTAAAGATACATTCGATTATTCGATATTCCTTTTTACAAGTTTTAATAATCAACATGATAATGCGTATACGTTAACTCGTACTAAATTGTTTCAACTTTCTTTAGTCGATTATTAAGATTGTAGATATTAATTTTAGATTGCAGAAGAATTCAGTTGCATTCTTAATGATTTTTATATGTGGTTCTACGTATAACCGACCTAGATATATGGGAATTCTGTGTTTTAATGGAAACCGCAGCACTCGAACGATTAACAGAGAGACTACCCGCTCGGCGCGGCCTCCTTCCCGAACTTCCATCGGTGGAAGCCTCGAAATGTTAAGATCTTTCTCTCTGACTGTGGAGGAGCGCGCTGCACTCGCATCCACGTGGAAGGCCGGGCCTGGTAACAACATATTTTAGAGCTGCCAAAGGGAAATAATGTGTTCCGCGCGACTTGCCACGGCCGCGCATGTTGCACGGGATCGCAGTCTATATCCCTGCCGGTTGTGGCGTGGTCGCCCGCCAGATGAAAACTTTGTACCCCACGTGTGTTAAGTGTATCGCGCGCGCGCGCGCATATAAAGGTCCCATTCGGAACACGCGAGAAGTTGTTTGGAATTTTTCGGGCTAATTATGAATTCGTCGAAGAGATCTTTTGGTATCGATGAAGTTGAATTAACCATACGATCGCTCTGCTTTACCGGAATGATGATGATCTCGCGTGCTATTCGCCTCTTGACCCAGCTGCAAGCAATGCTTTTTGCGAGAACCGAGCGGAAGTTTGAACAGGCGGCGGCGGCGGCCTCGGCCTCGGCCAAGAGAGCAACTCAGCATCTCGGCGAAACGAACGCAAGCCTGGGCTGGTAACGGTGGACGGCAAACGGATGGTGCCACTTATAAAATTGGCCCGTTCAATTCATTTCGCGTTTTACATCGGCTCGCGGTACGCGCGCCTCTTCGTGTTCCAGTTCCAGCTGCTTCGATGATACATCGCGTGACGACGCACTTCCCTCTTGCACGACAAACAATCAATTACTATTACGCTCGCACGCAGGCCCCACACATCTCAACACCGTATTTTCCTCTCTGTCGTTGGGTGTAAGTGCACCGGCAAGATTCGATTTCGCAGCATCCGCAAACCCATTAAGGATGCGCACTGATTAACTAGACGCGAGCACTGGCAGCTTACTCAATAAATTCCAGCGGGTGACTGAGCCACCAACCTGAACCTCACGCGCGTCCTTATAGTACCAATTGAAGGAGAGGTCGAGAACCAGTCGTGTTACACCAGCAAGGAAACTCTTTGCCGGAGGCTGCTATAACTTTTCCCAAGTTTCGTGGAGCCGCGTGGAATCTCAAGATCCCGAGCGGACGGCCATAAACTTGCCAATTGAATTTCGCACCTTTATCGAGTAGTCGACTTGGACTCTCGAGTGGTAATCGTCGGGATGAGTAGCGGCTTGGAAGCAACGAATGCCGCAGGCATCGGCATTGGGTGTGCTTTTCACTGAGACTGCCAGGTACGAGAGCGTATTCTCGTCGTCGTTCGGTTGCAATCATCGCGAGCGGCAATCAGTGTTCATTAGTGAAAACTCGCTAACGAAATGGGACAATGACGGTGCAACACCCGGGGGACACAGACGTAGCCAACACACGCGTATTCAACACCGCAAATGGCATTAAGCGCAACTTTTCCATATGCCGAGAGTGCGGTTCGGTTGGTGTGTGAGCTGTGAGTGATAAGTAGGTAAGTAGGTGTTTCACTCGATCCACCAGGGGATATATACGCCGAGTCGTTCGTTTTGTAATAATCAATGGATTCCACTGGGAATCGGCAACGTGGCCTTGCGGTTTCAGTTTCTCACAGCCTCTCACGACTCTATCAATCTGAATCAAATGAGACACGCTCACGAAAAAAGCCTCATCAACACTGGCTTGTGGCTTTCCAATGGCAGAACGAAAGAGAGAGAGAGAGAGAGAGTGAGCGTAATCCTACCTATTCTCAGTTCAGTATTAGTCTTGACAAAGGGATGATGCTCGGGGGAATGTTCGTACGCGTTATCCCCGACGAAAAGCTTTCATTGACTCGGGCGTTCTAGGTGCCTGCCTATTCTACCCTCTCCTCGACAGACCAGAGCCTCGAAGCTTCCACCGAGGTACAAAAGTGGTGTGCACTCATTCGCAAGACTTTTACTGTCACGAGCGTGCGAGAGAATAGAGCGCGTTCCACTCATTTTTCCCTCGGAAGGTTCATAAACGAAGTTGTATTTTCCCGTCCACATAGCATAACGTATCAATATAACAAGCGTTCGTCATTGCAAATGGGGGTGGCACTCTTTCCGCGAAGAATGAATCATTCGGTTTTCCTAGGCGAGGCTTTAATAAGACTTTCCAACGAACTTGATCGTTATCTATTATAGTCCTGCGAGTAGCTAGCTGTTACCAGGTTCTGTGAAGGGGGAAATGGGGCGAGAGCGTCGACACTAGCGCATTTAATAGATACAAATTTCACCTATTAAAGTGAAATGAAAGCGCAGGCTTGGTCGGATCAATGTGTGATCCTATTGTCCGGAAGGAAGGCTATCAACATGGAATATGATTTACTAGGTGTGATAATACTCTTCCTATGAAAGTATGACAGCAGGCAATAATAGTGCGTGAGTGTGCGTGTGTGTATATAGCGAAGCTAGTGGATGGGTGGCTGGGAAACGTGCGAGAATGAGGGCGGAGGGTGCGTGGGTGCGAATGAGCCGGCGTTATTCGGCGAACTTATCGTGCTAATTGACTGAAACTGAAAATGGCACGACTTTCCTCGTCACCCAAGGGGTACCGTGCCGGAACGCGTTCCCGTTTTTTTACATGGCGGGGATCCCCAGGAGGCCTACACCATGCCACACGCTCATCCGTGTGGAAAAATAAATCAAGTGGTAGAACGAAATAGCAATTGGAACGGCAGCCTAATGGCTGCGGTTCATTTGCCAGTAATAGAGGAGTGTGTTTCATATTAATCCTTAAGCCATCAGTCTCACGGTTTAGAAATATCTTTTATAGTCTCGTGGATGTATGCAAATCTCGTAAGAAGTTCATCTTTCTGATCTATGAGCTTAGAGTTAAAGTGACTGCACTCGCCGCCGATATCGGATTCTCATTGTAAACTCTCGAGAATTTTTAAATCGACCCACCGCAACTCTCACGTATGGATTCCTCTACCACGTGCAAATCGCACTTGTGATATCGAAGTATATGAAATTCCTTGATTCTCAGAGTATTAGAATGAAACGTACGTTTCAGATTCAGGCATTAGCTCGATTATAGTTGAATAGAAAAGGATTATGATCTTAGAGGGAAAGAGATCGCGTTACAAAGCAATTTGCAATGTTGAATCCATACGTGAATGGAAGGTGATGGAGATTTATTCCAAAGGGTAGTTGAAGAGCATCACACTAATTGTCAAGTTGTTGAAATGAAAAGAAGAGTTGGTCTCGTAGCGCGAGTGGGATCCACGAGCACCGAGATCGCCGGCGAGAGCGTGTGAGGTGTTCTTACATCACTAAAAGGACGCCGGCAGACGATCGGCGATGCGTTGCCGGCGCCACTTACACGCTAGGGGTGGCCACTTAACAACGACTACCTATCCTGGATCCGCAGTGTACCTCTGAGCGGTCGAGTGCGATCTGAGATCGGCAAGATGTGCGTCCGCAAGGGAAAACACGGATGCTCGAGGAGCTCGAGGAGGTCGGTGCGATGCGCGACACTGGCCGATCGGCGGAACTCGAGAACGGTGAGCACGCAAGCCGAGCGGCAGGATCTTTTATACCCTGGAAATTATTGATTTCGTGGCTGAAGCCACCACTCGGCGCGCGCGCCTCCACGTGCGCAAGTCCTTTACCCCCGGTGGCGTGGCGAACCACCACGCCAGCCAGTTCTCGCCTCCGAGAAAAACGAGAACTTTGCGCCGGAAGAAACACACCCCCTCGCGCGCGAGCACGCTCCCTCGCATTACAGAGCATCCCCCGAGCCGGCCCGAATGCATCAGTTAACATACGCTTCTTTAAAGGAAATAAAGAGGCATCCTTTGCTTTCCACGGATCTTAATTAATTCTGCCCCTGTGTTCTCCAGTCGCAATCTACTTTTTTCATCCCTTGCAAAGCCGAATAAAGAAAGAGGCTGTGCTGGCTGTACTGCGCGAATTAAATTATACTTTTTTACTTGAAAATTTTGCAAGAAGCGAATATCATTGTTGCAATTGAATTGAAATGTATAAATAATGATAGTAAGTGTAATCTTTGCGTATTAATTCTGTGACAGTCGCATTCTCGTAGACGGCGACATTGATTTCTTTTGTCTTTATTAAAATAAGGTGAATTATTTATTAATTGAAAAATTGAATCAATCCAATGTGAACATATATAGTTATTTCATTCGAATAGTAGTGCCATCTACTAGAAAAGGAAGGAAGCATGTTATAATTCACTTGAATCATTGTATGTTATTCACGAAACTTGTTATCGTTGCGTCTGCGCCCTCTTAAGTCGAATCCCAGCAACAACATTTGCCACAAGATGGGGCTGCATTAATATTCTCTGTAGTTCCGAGAGGTAGGTGGCCCGATTTTTTTCAGTTTGCGCGTATGTCGTGCGTGGAGGAGAACGGGAAGGGTGTGTTCGTGCTAGTTATGAAAAGGATTTACACTTTAAATGCTATCAAAATCGATGGAATGCCGTGGGAAGCCCTTCTGATAGAGTTTGGTGAACGTTACGTTACAGTTGCATCATGCAGAAGGCCAACGCTGCCAACGTAACTTGGACGCATCGGTGAGTATCGGAGTAAACAGTGTGCAGCAGGCGGAGGTGCCCCCATATTCGTTCCAAAACATTTTACGTAAATAGCCAGGCGTTTAAGTGACGCGTTCGAATTTTTTGCAGACGTTTACCCGTACGGATTATTAATATCCGTCTTTCCAGGCTGCGAGCAAACGATGGCGGTGAGAGTGATGCATGGCCGCAGCTGAGCCAGGAGACGCAATCGCGACAGTTCAAGTGCAAAAATACTCGATGCCTTGCCAAGGCATTGCCATCTACCACCGAGGACAACAATGGGGGCTCCCTTGACGAAGTGGAGTATCCCCTGCTGGGGGAGCCCTCCTCTCGTTCGAGGGAGCTTATGACGCCCGAGAAGTTCAACGTTTATTCCCCAAGGTCCGAATTGATCCTTGCAGCGAACAGGTTTGACGGGGACCCCAAGCGATGGAGGCCAGGTCGCAGGTATAAACGAAATGACAAGATCTGCATCAACCTGGAAGAAGTTTTAAGGGTAGCTATCCATCCGTGATAGGTCAATGAAATCATCATCAACTATTCTTAAAGATTAACGAGCAATTTTGATTTCAGAGTGCGATGTGCCTAAAGAAAGCGAGTCCCAAAGAAGCGGTGAGATTGAACGTGAACTTTCCTGTTCTCGATCAGGGTCGCCTGGTACCGCAGGCGTTGAGCAGCACCGGCAATTCTGGCAACAGGCGCATTCATATTCGTATATCGTGTAGGAGGACTTCCAGACTGAAAAGAATAATATTGACACAGCGGGAGAAGAGAGCGCAGCTATATATGCGCATGCCCGAAGTCTTGGACGAGGTTCAGGCGAGCGCTATCGCGGCCGATCTGAACGACATTAATTTCGACTCACTGAAAATCACCGCCGACCCGGAAATAGATGTTGACTATGTACGAGGGATGTCTTCTCTCAACTTATATGGGAAAGATCATCGTCCTCAAATCTCCGGTTTCTCGAGAGACACTGTGATTCATGGGAGCGATATTATCGATAAACTGAACGAACTGCATATCCAGAATAGGCGACAACTATGCGAGAATCGAGCTATCAATGGTGCGACTGTCGTTGAAGAGGAACCGATTAACGGTGAGATTCTCGAGCGAACTCTCAGCCTTGGGATTGACGACGACGATAAACAAGAGATTAAGGATTGCGCAATCACCGATGATCAAGCTACACTGACGCATTCTCGAAATTTTAGAGAGTGAGTATTGACCACTTGTACGCTATGTATACCAGATAAGGCAGTATTAAGGTTCGACGTGTCGTACACTATGAGAATGCTTTAGAGTATGTGTCACCTCGTTAGACTGAGAGATATGCATTGTACGAAGCAGTCCTCCAACGGAATTTACTCTTTGTACTCGAAGTTGTACCAATCTATTTTTGTTTATGCACTAAAATAAACGTTATATTTTCCACTAACGTAGAGATGTGCTATATCTTTGCCCTCGACCGAATAGAAGTGGATCCTTCGCCTTTTCTCCATCCTACGCTTAACGTGCTCCGAATTTTATCTACCCTTTAGAACTTTCCAAGTCGAGGCTCATTTATTCAATTCTACCTTGATTCTCGAGGTAAACGAATTGCAGATACTGCACGAATGTCTTGACGCCAGGATTAAACGAGAGCCTCGAGAAGTTCCTGCGCGAGATTGTACGACTTCAAAGGAGGCATTACGATAAGGATCAGAATAAGGCGAGATATCGGCGTCGTTATTATTCCGGCTTAAAAGAGGTTCAGAAACACGTTGAGCTGAGAAAAGTGAAATTCACGATTGTTGCTCCTGACATTGAAAGAGTTGATCTGAAAGGTACACAAAAGAGTAGCCTGGGCGGTAAAATTCATGATAATATAGAATACCTTTTCAGGAGGACTCGATGATCAAGTATACAAGTTAATTGACGTCTGCAAACAGCAGAATATTGTCTGTTGCTTTGCTTTGAGAAGACGGAAATTAGGCTACTATACCCATGGAAGTGGTTTCGTTGGCTCTATTGGTATAGCAAACTACGAGGGCACAGAGGTGACTGATTGCTTTTAAAAACAGCCTTTATTTACATACTTCAAAAAATGACATTCATCATACTTTCCAGAAATTATTCAAGAATGTTCTCACTGAATTGGTAGATGCACGAAACGAATATATAAAATTGACCGGTAATGCAGAGATGCCGATTGATCTCGCCAAATTAAATATTGACGACTGCCTGATGTCAGAATGCATAACTATATTAATGCGATTTCTTTCACCAACAATTTGCAAAATCGAGAAGAATTAAAGACAACGGACTTGTAAGAATCTCACGTTCAATTTCATCATGGCTGTTTCGCTAAATGTGATCTGAGGCTGTTCCAGTAGACTGGATTTTTTTAAATGGATTTTATATGCGTGAATAGTTTCTAGAGAAATATGTTTATAACAGTACAAGTTAAGAATTGGTAGCTCGGTCGGATTGATTCATCAACCGACTAAAACGAAGAGCAAGCGGCTCCGCAGGCAAGTCAGCATTATTAAGTTTCATTCATAGGATAAAACAGTTTGCCGGTTCTTGGTCCACGTGCCTCTTAGCCTTGAGCAGTGAGCATGTAGGCCACGTTCCAATTCAACCGGACTATGAAGTAGAAAAAGAGGATGTTCGATTTGATGGCCGAGCGCGTTGGATATCCGTTGGCGTGCAGAAATGTGTACGATAATCGCTTGACAGTAGTACAACTGTATTCTCAGACGGTCAGACATTGGCGAGCGTTAGATCGAAATCGAGAAACTTGGAAAGTGGAGACACTGAAATGGATTATTACTCGGAATTACCTTGAATGGGTACAAGTGTTCGAATTGATTAGTCACCGTTGGCATATCGTAATGGGAAGGTTCCAATTCAAACAGCTCGTACTACTATCTAGTTAGTGCGCTAATGTCTCCGTATCAGAACCTGCTCGTTTCCAGGGCGAGTACACTCGAGTTAATTAGCAACCGGGCGTGTATTAAGCTAGGCATGCAGTCGGCACACTGTATTAATATCATTGATTCGCCGTTAATAGTAACGGTAGATGCTAATTGATTTAGATGCGTGCGTTACGCTTGTCGTGTCTTGCGAAGCTCGATGCCACTGCTTCTTATCTTTCCGCTGCATTATTCAATGATACTTGCCGGGATCGGCATGGAAAGGTGTTATAAAGATAAGGCGCTGTTCTTTCTGAAATAATCAGTAACGCAGAGAGACAGTCACGTGGAAGAGAAGAGTTTTGCATCTACGACAGACGGTCCAGCCGGAATTGTTCTCTCAGCTTGCGCAAGTGTCTTTGTTTCACGAGAAATAAACTTTGATATTTCTATAATTACACCTGATCATTAATCCCACCTTTTTCTATCGTGCTGTCAGGAGTGTTCTCAGACACACCTACACTTTCGAGGCGGATTCCATTCGTCTTCGAGAGGATTTATGTCTCGCGTCTGGAGCTGGGCAAAGAGATCTAAACTGATTTTCGGCGTTCTCTGAATAACGAGGACGGGACGGAGAGCCGTGCTTTGGTCGGCTCCCGATCCCACCGATCCTATGCCTGTGCGTGCTTGTGTGTATATATATATATATATATATGTGTGTGTGTGGCGCACACAATGGGCAAGAGAGAAAGGGGGCTCGAGAGGCCGAGAGGCAGCTGCTGCACCTTCGAGATGCAAGTTGGTCCTAGCGAGGGAGAGCGAGGGAGAGCGAGGGAGAGCGAGGGAGAGCGAGGGAGCGGCAGAAGTGTGAAAGAAGGAGACGGTAATAAGCGAGAGAGGCACGACAAGCACGAAGCCTCGGCTCTGGAATGGAGCTGGAAGCGAGAGGCTGCGGGGGAAGTGGATGCCGAGCGGAGACCGGCTTGTGTGTTGATGCAAGTGCGGTGACTGTACGTGCTGACTGCCGGAGTCAGTCAGTCAGTCAGTCAGTCGGCTCGGCACCGACCGCGAGGCGTGATCGTGTCGTTTCCACACCAAGTTTTACTCCCGCGAACTTCGTAATTCCTTTTCCACTCTTTCCTAATTCCTCATCTTTCAAGTATCGGAATAATCTTTTCAATCGATTTCTTTTCGATTTCTCCTTTTGAATCCTCGCAAAAGAGTTTCATTCTCGTGTCAGTGCACCTCGTGGGATTATTGCAATTGGTCGGCGTTCACACTCGATCAGGAATTCAGTTAATCGTGGTAAGTTCATGCACAATTCTCATTGATTGTCGAAGCACGCTTTTCGAAGCAAATGGCATGGCTACTCCGCCGGATTTCGATGGTGGCTGGATACGATCGAGGTCAGAGGAGAGCGAGCGAACGCACAAAGGACGGTGAGCTGGAATGCCTGTTGGAAAGAATGCAAGGAGGCGTGCATCGTTCTCCAATATCAATTTATCGGTCCGCGCCCCCGCGCACGTTTCTCCTGGATTGCAACTTAAAAGGCGAGGCCAGCATTCCGGCACGGGCTCCGTTAGTCACTAATGATCGTTCGATCGATTCCTTCGATCGCCACATCCCAAGCATGCAAGACCCGTAAAACCGTCTAGAACTTACAACACTCGGTATCGACATAAAATTCGACTGTTCGCTTCAGGAAAAACAAACAGTATAAAAATAAAGTTTGCGTCTTATTGTTGATGAGTAGTTAGTCACGTTTAGTACGATAAGAGTCAGTAAAATGTGAAGGAACTCAGAGTTTACGACAACTTGGACTAAGTCGTTTCTTACTTCCGCAGTAGCTCACTTAGAGATGAAATAGGAGTAGTTAGACTTTAGAGAAAGCGACTCGGATAATTAACTTGCACGAAATTGGTAACTTGTGTCGCTTTCTTCCACTGTTGCTGCTCTCTGCAAAGGCAGTTCACAGTTCCAATGCAAACAGCGGATAAGAGCGGCCGCGCGGCGTATATAGTACACGCTCGATTTGCGAGCGCGCCGAATTCCATCGTGAATTGCCGATACCAATCAGGCTGGTGTACTCGCAAGTGGGCGGCGTTTCCAGGCAGCCGAAACTGGCTGCTTGTACATACACACATAAGAACTCGTTGCCACCGGTGTTTCGAGCGAATGCTAATAAAACCGGTGCAATTAAGTCGAAGATGCGAGCCCACCGATTTCCAAGGTGGAAGCCTGTTATCGGTCAAGACACCGGGCTGATAATTGGTACGCACATTTTATCTACCCGACTTCTCTTTCAACTGTTACCGCTTTCAAGCACTGATCGATTTAACTTCGATTAAATAGAACGGAACCATTTTTAAAGCAATCGACAGCTTGACTGTGGTACAGCGACGCTTTATATTGCAACTAAACGAACAGCGTTGGTACTTTGATGACGGTAATGAACGCGTAGGAGAGATCAACGTCATCAAGCATGTTCTCCGCTCGATCGAGCAATCCCATGCATATGCATGCTTCCACGCAAAGCGCGCACATGCAGCCGCCGCACTCTTTTTATCTCCGGCAATAAATCCATAAAGTATTTGCGTTCGCTCGACTGGTCGGCTTCGATTCTCCTTATTTCATCGGAGATTCCATCCCACCGATTTCAAGTACTATCGGCAATTATATATCCCTCGCTGTCCATTCTCATTGCTCGTCCATCAATTACTCTCTTTTATCGGCTACTTCTCTTTCTTCTTCTATCTTGTAAAAGCGAGGTCCAGAAAGGGTATACGAGTAAATCCTAATAAAAGCTTGAGCACGTACTAATCGTGGCTGTCGTGGCAGCTTGTATCGTCTTTACTACTGCTCGCCGCACTGTTATCGGTCGCACGTAATGTCTGCAAATATTGTACTCGTGTGTGTGCGAGTGACTGGATTCTCGTAGCTGCACTCCCGCGAAAATCCGGCGTTTACCAAGTGCCGATATCGGTGGGCTACGAGGTATAACTGTACGATCGTTGCTCACGCGTCAGAGAGAGAGAGAGAGAGAGAGAGAGAGAGAGAGAGAGAGAGAGAGAGAGAGAGAGAGAGAGAGAGAGAGAGAGAGAGAGAGAGAGAGAGACAGAGAGATAAGGCGGTCTAACGGTGATGGAATTCCAGTGTCAGCCAGCTTTGGCTACTTAACATAACACGCATCGACTGCTAATTGTACCTCGATCCAACCTCGAGTTCGTCCTTGTCCACTGGCCCACCGAGATTACGAACTATCGGGCCGAATTTCGACGGACACGTATATCCGCTTCCTGGTAATGATGCGGTAATCTCCTCGATACTGTTTTCCGCACTAGTCGATAGTATCCGTATCCGTAGAGGCCTGAAAGGAATTCTATCCGACGGTGATCGAGAAACATGCACCAATGCGAAAGTAGCAAAGAATGTAATTCGCGCGTGACCAATTGGCCAAGCTCAATTCAAACGTAGTTGAGATTGTCCTGGAGATTTGTGAATTTTTTTTTTACTGTCAAGCAATTCCAAGGAGAAGGAATCGTTGTCATTTAGCAAGAATGAATAAACGGCTTTGTTGCGAGGAATCATGTTTATTGGAGGTTGAGAGTGTAATTCATAAGGAGTGCGTATATAATGGTTGGCTCGTAGTATGATTAGAGCGATGAATGAGTCAAAGATTCCAGAAGAGTTACGTTTCGAATGCAGGAATGCAAGAGAGTCTCATGACTCGCGCGACTTGATTTCGCTCGTAGTGAATTCCGCATATTTTTTTCCTTCTCGGCTTTATAGCCTGATCTGGAATACACGTGACTGTATGTATATCGAGTCACGGCGCGGACAACTCGACGAAAGCAGGATGTGAAATCTCCTGTTACGTAGTGGCGCGACGCGGCGCGCCGCGCAAAAGGAAAATCTTGAATTTCCGTGCACGAAATCCGACGCCCCGACCACCTCTCGAGTGCACACACCGTCGCCTTTGTGCTGTAGTAATTCCCGAAGCGGCGATTAATAAGCCTTCTCTTTGGCAAGGAGTCTCGATCGACATAACTAGCCGGTACCCGCTTCCACTTGGAGTAAGTAGAGTAAGTACTTAGTGGTACGGCACTCCGTTCACCAAAGGGAAATCCACAGAAGTGGCGAGTTATCCGAAAATCGAGCGACAAGAGGGCAATCATTTCAACTCCTTCTTCAAAGTGGTCGCTTGCTCCATCTTAAATATGGGTTAAACCCTTTCCCTTTGAAAACCTAGTCGAAATAAAGTTATAACTCTTTGTGACCGTTCGTTTGGCGAGAGGAAGTGGGCATAACGGATATACAGTAAATTGCAATATTCGCGTGGAACTTGCCCGCCCAGGGGCCAGCGAACCGAGTCAAGTCTTCTCTGTACTCATGTAATACCAGACTGCACCAGCCGGTTCACTTTCCCCTTTTCAATTGTCAAAGGTCAGCTGATGACCATGGCGTCGTTGTCGTCGTCGTCGTCGTCGTTGGCAATGTGGGTGCTTCTGCCTGGAAAGCGGCAGCGGCCAATTAATTACATCGAGCCTCGCAGTTCATTTCAATTGTAGCGGTTGGAGAACCGCAGAAAAAAGTTGGGCTACAAGTGAGAAGTGCTTGAAAACCAAATTCGGCTCCCTAACAGTTGGTGTTATTCCCCGTTAAACGTTCGCCCACCACACATACACGTCTATGTCCACTATGACACTATCCGGCATGTTTGAGGTCCTGAGAACCACGAGGGTAATTATTCGCTGGGTCATCGTGCAATGTGGCAGCAAACGGCCGCGCACTGACCCCGGCAATTAAATTAAGGTGCGCACGATACGCGCGATTCATTATGTCCCTTGGGAATTTAGTGCTAATTCTGTCCATGGCAATGTAGCATAAACGGTGCTAGTGGTTCCTCGAAAGCATAGGATCTCCTTGGAATTTCATAGTGGTTTGGAACTAGCTGAAGGATTTATTAAGTGTCGAAAAATAGCTTTGGCTTCCTGCAGATTCTAAGAGAGTAATTTCCGGGAAAGTGTAATGAAGAGTGAGGATAGTGAAGTTAATTAACTTGGAGGGATTTCAATTCGAAGGTCGTTCTCCTGGCGATGAAAGCACAATACACGATGAGAGATCGAGATGTTCATATTCGCGTTGCGTCTCAACGATATCGCACGATTTATCTGGCCCCGACGGGGCAGGAAGGAGAATTTCTAAACCGTGGCCTGCGAGATCTCGCTTTTCCGTACACCGGAGCCTCTTTGTATTATAATACATAATCAACGGAAGTGACCCACATCTCTCTCTACCGGCAGAGAAGGGAAGGCTTTCGATTGGTTTCGCCGTACTACTGTCGCCCCACAAACGTTTATTAGCAAATATTAATTGGGAAATCATTGATACCCAAGGAGAAATCCTGATAACACCCGCAGCAGGGAGGATCGCCAGAGTGGAGAAGTGGGTCGAAAGTTGTGTTTCACTATGACGCAGTCAGTTTCGGCTTAAAGAGCGTGAAACCGACGCGGCTCAACATGGCCTCCGATTGTCCGGAGATTTCGGCAGCTCGAGTATCATTAATTTCGACGAGCCAATGCCCGATAAAATCAAGTCACTCGTATTCGGTGAAAGTATGACATATCGTTGCTTAGTTGTTGGAGCGTAGACATCGATTTCGAATGACTTGAGTCTTGAAAGTGCGAGGTCGCGCGTCAGTTGGGCCAATGGTTGAGATTGCCTACTTCAAACTCTGTAATACCCAGTTCAACCGTACAGTAATCTTATTTTGCAGTCCCGTATTAATGGTCAGCCAATCTGTATTGCGTTCTCCAAGTAGACGCGAAACCCGGAATTAGTTATCCCAAGCTAGAACACAGCTGCACCATTTAGCTAGCACCTAGAGACACGCCAATTAATTCCACAAGCACGAAAACTGGCGGCGAATTCCGGCGTGGCGCGCGCCTACGTTTCTCCGGACTTTCTCGGCAAATCTATCAAGTGGGCATAACGAGCGGGGGGATGTACGCTGACGGATAAGGAGAATCGGCAAGAAGGCAAGGAAACCCGTCTTGGAAACGGGAGATTCCGTGTCACTCGACGGGAACGCCTAACCATATCTAATTGCGATCGCAGTACTACTAAGCACGTGAATGTAGAGTGCATTGCCGCTCTCCAACTGCTTGTTGACGATGAAATATTATTTAATCATCGCGCTATCTACCAATTAAGAAGTGAAAATCGCCAGGAGCGCAGGAAACGACGCCCGGAGTCAGCGATGAGTTTCAGGCGGAAGTACAGGGAGGAAAATGTGCGTCGTCGATTTTCCCACGATCATCATGGACGAGAATGCTCTCGTGGAAAAATGCTTTCCAGCATAGAGGAACTTGTGCATTGTCGGGCGAAATGATGTCGAGTCGACAATGTAGTGCCATTCATAGCTGGTTTGTCGTGGGTCGCTTAGCGAGCTGGTGCAACGCGTTCGCGAAATATTTAGTATTTCAGCGGGCGAGCAGGACGCCAGGCACATTGTCATTAATCCAGCGGCAGGCGGACATGTGCGCCCATGAATGCACACGCTGCATCGTCAAGTCATGGCCCAGGAATATCCGTGTGTCTCTGAGTGTGTTGGATGCGCTGGTCCGTGTGTGGCGCAGCGCGACGAGACGCTAGGAGAAAGAGGACTGCGGCAGTCAGGCAGAAGTGAGAAGTGCCTGACGGAGGAGAGTAGGGGTTTCGTCCGCCTCATTCCGCACAGTATGAATGAATGAGCCAAGAACGACACGGCATCCGGTTTAAAGAATGGCTCGCGCCGAAGGAGACATCCGTCTGGCGACGCAGCCCTACGCATTTATTTTCCCTGATCGAGGACTATTCCGGGAGAGTCTCGAAGCGAAGCGAACACTAAGAGAGTAGGAGAACGCGTGGTTCGCCGGCAGGCAAGGAAAGCGGCGTCGAAGGGTCGTAAATTTTTATGGGGCTTTTGGCTGCCGAGCGTAATCTCTCGCGAGGTTCCCCTAAGAAAGATCTGAGACTTCCACAGTTTATTACCAAACGGTTGATTCTTGGTAAGGCATGTAAAAGGGCGGATAGCACAAGTTTGTAGTTCTATTCAGTGGAACGATTCTAAGTCTGAAAGCAAATACTCGGTCGACTGGGATAGCCAGTTGATTGCCAGCTCTGTTTAGCGCCGTTTTCGCGTATCGATGGGACGTACAAGCCGTGTGTCCTACTTCTCGGGCTTCGTGCTCTGTAATTACAGACGGGTAACAGTGCGCGCCTTAAGGAGATTTATATCGGCCGGCCGAGCACCTGTAAAATTAGCGCGCCACGCAACAATCGGCTTGAATCGCTGTCCTTCGAGCAAGCGATCCCTTTTTGCGTGATTAGCTTCAGCCCGTTTACTAATAACGGTACTGTGTGCGCGAGAGTGCGCCTTCTCTACCGAGCAATTAACCATGACGGATTGGTCGATTCTAGATTCCAATCGCAATATGCTTCTCGATTTTTATCGAAGATACCGAGAGCACGAATTAACGCTATCGCTCACCACTAGCATCGCCACGGTAAATTAATCACCAACGGATGGAAAGCAGCGGCTTTCACGAATCCGCGGCTTTTAATTGTGAAAGCTGCATAATCCGAAGCGGATCGTCTCTAGTATTGAATGTGGATGTGCTCACCTAAACAGACACAGCTCCGTTTACAGTGAGAAGCGATGCGTGCCTCTTATGCAACCAAAGTCCACAAAATCAAGGCCTCCTGGAATCTGCCGCGAGTGCTTCTACCTTCAAAGGATATCGATCGAACGCGCACCAACTTCTTCTTCAGATCGGATCGCTCTCGCTCCAAGTGGTGAAACTCCAGCTAATCGTCATTCCCCGTGGAATCGAGCTTGGATCTACCCAACCGTTCTGTATCCGACCTTTCGCAAGAGCGTAACTCATCTTTACGCCCGGCAAGACAGAACATGATCTAAACAGCTATATTAAGTCTGCACGGCGATTATCCTGGCCACCTGAACGCAACCGTATACGGTGCTGGCGAATATTCACTCTTCTTCATATTCATTCGAATATTCGAGAAAAGAACGGATTTCACGCCCCCGATATCTTTGTACGTCTATGTAAATAACTCCACGCATTTTTCGCCCGGCAAACGTGACTCACTGGGAGGAGCTAAGGAAGATCTTTTTTTGGTGACACGTCTTCCACGTGGCATTCGATGCATCGTCATTAAGATCCTTCGATGTTTTTAGGTTTTAAGATTGCCTTAAGTATAGCAAGACGAGTGTGTTGGAGGATACGTTGCCATATGTTACACAAGTATACATCCATGGCGAAAGGGAGAACGAAGTGTCTGCCGATCGCTCCCCGGCGTAAATCTAAATTTAGAGTCACGTTGCTTCTTTCGGAACTTTGAGATGCTCTTCGAGAGGTTTAGCGTGCCCCAGACGAAGTCGTGATGCACTTCCGCTCGAAATAAACCTTTGGAAGTGCATTCACGCCGTGATTAACGGCTCCCGGTGCTGGTCGAGGATTTTACTCGAAAGCTCGCTTTTCCAGAAATCACAAGCTTCGTACACCAATCCTTCCACACCTGACCCTTTTCTCCACTGGCGTTAATCCCTTAATTAATCTAGCTGCAGCGGCATTTCGAGAATTCCATGGATTGATGCTAGTCGCTCGAGGTCTCTCGTACATTTTTCTCAGATGCCCGGAATTATCTTCGTTATCTGGCTGGATCGGCGTAATTAGACGCCAAGCCATTGGGAAACAGCAGACTCCTCTAGCCAGGGACAGTAAAATTGCTGGTAAATGGCATCGTGCTAAGAAATGACTCGAGTTGAATCGTAGAAAGGATAGCGAACGCTCTCTTATATAATACCTCTTCTACATTTCCTTCTACCTTCTGCTAAAGTTAGTTCTCACAGAAAAGAAATCTTTCAAAATGACACTTCCACTATAGTCTGATAAGAACAATCACGAAACCCCTGCATCACCCTAGCAAAGTTTTAATGACTGTCTGTGTGAAATTCCTTTTTAAATACAGGACGTGCTTTATTCCTAGCATTTGATATTAACATCTATCATTGTCGTCGCTGAGGGTTAAAATGTCAAGAATCCAAAGGTCATCGAGATCGAGCGACATTTTACTAGGAGGCAGTATTCTCTCGATTGGCACTCTCATCGGAAACTATCGCCGTGTGTTGCGTATGCCGCAACCGATATACATCCATGTCACGAGTTCAATTTTGCAAGTTGCGGCGCCGCGCCGGTCACACTCTTACCAGTGGAGAAATTGGCACGCCTTGGCGAGAAACCACCGGCGACACGTCCGGCGTGTGTTACGCCAATAATGAGAAATCTCCCTGACTTTATTAGGCCCCGACGGTGCATCGCAGCGCAATGCGACAAAATTGCGCGAGCAATTACACCGACACATTGAATTCAAAGTGTAAACCAGGCTAGACTAGTATTGTATGTTAGTTGACTACGATGGAAAAGTACAAGCCGCAAGGAGACTCTGTGGACACGCATCGTAACACGATGACAGCGGTTTCACGCCAACAGAAGACAATAGGTCGCGTTGTCACTGGTCTCGCGGACGAGAAATTAACTATCATCCACGAAGAGAGAGAGAAAGAGAGAGAGAGAAGACGTAGAGTGGCAGAGAGAATCCTGCGGTGTCTCTCGGCGGTGACTGCGAGCTTGGTGGTAGCAAGGAACCGCGGCGTGTCGAGTTAGGTGTTAATCTGGCCGAAATTCCACGAGCAAGTATCGCCAACTCTCTCTCGAGAGCATCAGGGCACAGAGCTGTTAGCCTGGCCGCTAGTTCTGGCGTAGACGCCTTATTCCTGGATCGAGTTTCCTGGAGAGATGTCGTTACGGGAATCGATGTTACGTTCGCCACGTGACTCTCCTTCCCTCGTAAGGTTCAAGGCTTCCGGGCAAATGCAAGCATACCCCTGTCAAATCATCAAGTTCCCCCTGGGCCAATATTACACCTGCCAGTTCGTTCGTTCCAAGAATTCCAAAGTAGAGTTCAGGCTCACCTATGAGATTCCGTGCTCTTAAATCTACTGCGAATGAGCTGCGATAAAAGTAGCTAGGCATGCGAGTCCCGTCAGGATTTACGAGGCTCATGATTTCGATCGGTGCTATTGAGAAATTCCTGCTAGCTCTATCCACGAGCATAGAGTATTCTATGATAGAAGATGGAAGGATTTAAGGAAGAAAGGAGAGAATTGTTTAAGAGGAAAAGGCTGAAATCGGGAGCATATTGGGGGCCGATAGAAAGTGTGTCCGCGTTGCTCGATCATAACATCGGCAAAGTTGGCCGGCATATGTGCCGTCGCCTAGGTGAACCCGCAGGGGAGATTCTCCTTTCTCGACGGTTGCACTTTCCACGCACGTCTCACTCGGCGAGAAGTAGGCGTGATTGCGGTCCCGTATACAAGTATGTATAGGAGTGGCAGAAACGAGGCGGGTGGGTTCGTCTGTTTCTCGCGGCGAGAAATGGAAGCAGCAAGCGGCACATGTGCTAGCTTACGAAAAAGAAGTCGACGCCTTTGGAAGTTGCAGAGTGGCGCGATGGGGTTATCGGGAAAGTGGGTGAAAGCAGTTTTTCCCAAGCGAGCTTGATGGACGAAGTCTGACCGATCGAAGGCCGGCCGATAGCGCATTGCTATGCGAGCAAATGATTTCTAAGCGAAACTGCCAACGGGAAACGGTTACTTCGACACTCGACTACAAATCATGTCGCGCCTGTGTATATCATTTCCGAGGAAAGCAAGAAAGAAGGAGGACTTTGCTTCGCGGATTCCCGAGTGTAGACGAACGGTACTACGATCGATTCTTCAATTTTTCTACGACCATCTATCCAACTGACAAATCACGACATTAATATTTATTTCTGGCTACTGAATCTCAAGGTCCTTGGTAGCTAGATACACCGCACAGTCGGTTCCTTTTTTACATTGTTTCTTGGCGCGACGTAAAACGGCGAGGATCGACTTTATGGAGCTGTAAAGGCGAGGATTTATTAATGGCTCGCAACCTGTTACGTTCTTTGCTCGAGCATGAAACATAGAACAGTAGTGGGGTGAGAGGACGCGTGCGAGCTTTGCCCGAATTCCTCTATCGTCACGTGTAGACTCGCGTGCACACCAATTACTCCTTCAACACCGAAGCCGGACATCGCCAAATATTTGTCGACGCGGTCTCACCAGTCGTAACTCAGTTTCCCCGACGCCCTGGGACGAGCATCGGCCCCACTGGTCGCGTTGCGCCGCGCCGCGCCGCGCCGCGCCGCGCCGCTCAGCCCAGCCGCGCTCACCCGCAACATAAAACACTACCGACGAATTTTTCCAGAGCAGTGGTCCACGTGTGGGAACGTACGTCGTTCTAAATCAATCCTGCCCGCGTCAATTAGAGATATATATTAACTGTGAGAATGCCACTCGGCCAATAAATATTCCAGCCTTCGCTCGAGAATCCACCGAATCCAGTAACAATGATTTAAAACATGTGTGTATCTTCACAACAAAATCGTACCAGTCAGTGATTTTCCTGGATGTTCTTTGGTTGGCAAAAGCATTTTAAGACGACAGGAGAATTCCTACAGAAGATATGCGTTCCTTTGGAAATCCAATGTTATGGGACATAGCGGAACCTTTCCCCTACATGTGCACCGCATCTCCATGGAATTCTGTGGCGAGGTTTGTCTCTGTGCGTCCGGTTCGTGACTATCCATAGCCGGATCTCTCTATGGATTAATCTATTCCATCAGCCCGAGTGGATTACCCTTTGACGATATTCACTGGCTAGTAGATCGACTATAACTGGCTTCTGTGTGTGTGACTTCATAGAGGATTGGCTCGATTGAGTATCACACACACACACACACACACAGAGAGAAAGAAGGTGAACGCTCCGAATGGAAGAGCCTTGTCTTAATCTTGAAGGCTTTGATCCGAGCTATGATTTTCGGAGCCATCAAAAAACCGGCTTGTCTAATGGGAACAATGGGGAAAGAGGTTGGCTACGATGAACAATTGAAAGTATCAGTCTGGAAGGTCGCATTCTGTCGGACTGGATTGTTAATCCGTTGATCGTTTTTGTTCAATCGACTTTTCAATAGAATAATATGAACTTGGTGACGGCAGATTAAATTTCGTACGCTTTTTCATCAGTTCTATTTAACTGAACTAAAGTGAGTCGAAGTTAGCGTTCACGGTGCCAGGTAGATTCTTGATAGTTTGGAATTCTTGGTTGGCAAGAAGAGTAGGAATGCTTGAAGACGATCGGTATTCGGGGAAGGAAGAGCGAGGCGACAGGTATGATCGTACGGTGTGCGACTAAATGAACTGAAAATGAGAGAGGAAGACACGGCGAGGCATTGACCTCTTTGGCAGGCCACGCACGCACTCGCACAGCTACTCGCTGCGCCGGTGAACGGAACAGCACTGTGACGCGTGCGAAACGCAGCGTTCCGATAGCGGGTCGCATGGCTTAACAAGCCGAGAAATAGAGGAAACTATTGAATAATAGCTACGAGTATTCCTTACAGTCTCTCAACTACTCTCACTTCTTTTATTATGCAAAAATTAGCTTATTCTCATAGAGAAATATTTCTCTCGGTAGTAGTTGGTCCATTCTCACAGGATTTCAATAGAAACAGGACTTAATGATGAGACTGAAAATGAGGAATTTGCAAATGGTGGTACAGTATGAAGAAAAGGATTTGTCGATCTAAAGAAGAAGATTTACCAGCTATAGCTGGAATGCCACGAACAGGATTGAAAGGACTGGTTGGAGAGTCGAAAGGTTATTGTATCCCTGACCAGCGTTAACGGCGTCCCGATTCTTTTATCGCAACGAGACGTCTGCGCAACCTTTTCCCACTGAAAGTTTCAAGGCGATTTCAGTAAGGCGTGCTCTCCCCTTTCAAATCCAAGCTTGTAATGCATCGACTCGTCCGCTTAATCAGCGGAAAAGTGGCAAGCGGCGAGAAAAATCTTTACGCTTCGAGAATTTCCTGATCAAAGAAGACTTTCCGTGCGATTATTCGTAGTGCCCGGAAGACATTGGAGACGAATATGGAGAAGAAATCCTGTACCTTCCATTTCTAGCATTATCCGACTATCATCTACTTATTCGACGAGTGAGAACTGGGCATATTACGATCAATCTGCGTCTTGGCACGATGATTTCCTCGAAGGGAAATGTAGACTGTTCTGTCAAGACTTAACCGCATTGAGGCAGTTAGAGAAGGATCGGGGTGGGGCTTAGGAAATAATTAATTCCGGGCATGTCCGCGCGTTAAGAAAGTTGGAAATCCTTGGGATATCGAAATTAGTTAGCGGTACGGTTGAATCGGGAACGACCTCATTAGGAGGCCTTTCTTCCTAGAAGGTAATTAAACGTCCGGAAGAAAGGAAAAACTGCAGTCGGGTGCATCGGTCCCGAAGTAGGCCTGTGCGCATTAATTGTATCGCACCTCGTTAGGTGGTGGCAGAACGGGTCGAGCGGTTTCAGGGCCGGGAGGAGCAACCCGGCGTATTCTGCGATTGGTGCGAGGGAGGGATAGAGAGAAGTCGAGAAAAAAGGAAACCGGGTCCAAGGACCTTGTGCTCATTGCCGACTCCGGAGCGACTGCGGAACCAGAAATCTCGTACACCAGCCTTTACATGAACCACCACCAGCGAGAGAAAGAGATACGCGTATACATATATAGAGAGAGTTTCGACGATCCTAGAAATCTTGACGGTTCAGTCTAGTTTTTTTCTGATAACCGACGCGACACCCGGTATCTACTCTGTCGACAATGTCATAAGTATTTCAGGGTCGAGCGTCACTCCAGAATACGAGATAAATTCGTTTTATATTCCGGAAAGAAGTTCCTTGTTAATCTACAACCACCGGCTGTCCTCTCGCTTACATGTCATGCGAATTTCCCTAGCTAATTGTAATTACACCGATCCAGCGGGCGTGTCGGTGAGGCCGGAAACTAGAGTGGAAATGAGCGGCAAATACACGGCGCCACCGCTCTTTAGACATGCTCGCCTTGATTCACCTTCGATGTGTCTATGGAGCCGGAAAGAAAGGAATCAGAGGGGACGGCTGTTGAGGAAGTGGCCGTGGAAACTCTGACACAGTGACCGAGTCCGCGGCCTTTTAAAAAGGCTGTCGAGAAAATGAGTTGCGACCACAGCAAGTCGCCTGTTCACCGAGACTCGCACTCGGCAAACTGCTTTCGGAATTGCTGCATTTCCGGGATGCCCGTGTTTGTACCGGCACATACTCTGGATAGCGCGTCTCATGTGCGATGGGAACATATCCTTTGGAGAAGGGAGGAATACTTGAATGAGACGTGTTTCTCTGAGCGTGGATATCCAGGGCAAGATGATCGTGGGGATCGTCTGTCTACGGTCAATTAGAAATCGGTCTGGGATCGACGTTAGAATTCTTCTGGGAAAAAAGAGTCCGGGATAGAAGAAAAAGTTGGTGTATCAACCTTTCCTCTGAAGGCGTCGCGACGTCGTTCTCGTATCCGTCGTCGGTCCGCCATGTAATTTGCCTGATTACTCAGCCGGTGTGTCACTCGAGTAGTCAGACATGGCAAAAGCAACGAAAAGAAGTATATCGTCTGGTGAGAGCTATTCTCGGTGAGTGCATTCCCTGTGACAGTCTTTAAGGCGAGCGGCAACCGCTCTTTGAGCTACTAAGTCGATTCGTTCGGAAAATCAGACTACTTAGAACCTCTGCTACTCAATGCTAATTGGGTCCAAGCTCGAGTAATTGCGGAGAATCCTCATGGCACGCCTACTTTTAAGAGTAAGCCGAAAGGATCGCCGCCCATCCTTTTTCACCGCTTTCCTAAGGTTTCGCCGTCTAATGAATTCGCGAGAGGCGGAGAAAGCTGAAGATTCCTCTCGCGTCTACATTCTACATTCAACTCTATCAGCCGAGACTCGAAGAATTCATGCTTGAAGAGCGCGCCACTCAGAACCACTTGCTCAAGTGCCTGACCGCTTGATTGCGATTGATTTTTCGGGGGCCGCGAAAGTTCGTAGGTCAACGAAGCGCGCTGACATCGAAATACCAAGGTCGATCATTCCTGAAGAGGAACATTTGATATTTCGAGCGAATCCCTAGCGTCGAACAAAAATAGTCTCCTCGTCTATTGGTAGTAGGCGAAGAGGAGGATGCTCCTGGCTTTAGAGGAGGAGAGTGCTTACAAGCGGGGAGATAAATGTCAATATATCTTGTCCGCATTTATTTCCAAGGGAGACAATGCTGGCGTCGGAGTTTCGCCAAGCGCAGATGCTGTTTACCCGCGATAAAACGACTAGGCGAACTGCATCTCTCGCACTTATCGCCACTAGCACCACGTGATTGACTGCTCCGCGCTCTGTGCAGATGCGAGTAAAATCCAAAGTGCACTCGAGTAATATATTAATTTACCAACCGTTTGGATAAGTGGAACTTTATATTCGATTCGCGTTCCTTTCGAACATCGCTCGATGCGATTCAATGAAAATATTTGCATGGTAAACTCACCTATTATTAATCGAGCGTATTATTAATTGTCGGATTATTCAACGACTGGGATTGAATGAAATTAGCCACGCCTGTCTTCTCAGGGATCAATGTTTCCTTGATTCTCGGCCGAGGATAAAGAACTTCTTTCGCTTGGTACTTTTTGCCAGCGATCCGCATATTTCCTGGAGATAATCACTTTATAATGATACCGAAGAGAGCTCGCAAAGCGTTGAACGGACCAGCTTTGGCTTGCAGGATCGTAAGGTTAGGAGGGAAAGTCGACGGCAATCTATGTACACGCATCACCCACGCGTGGCTTCGCGCATTCCGATTCTCAAAGTGAAAGACCTCTTGCAGTAACTACTGTGCGGCCACCGCTACACATTGTAGCTTTATTGTTTTTGTTGTTTTTTTTCCATTGGCAATTCCGCACGCAATACTGCGCACGCGAGACAAACCCGATCAAATTCTAGAATATAGCTGGACGTTATTGAAATAGAATTGCAGCCAGCTTCGACTGAAAGTTCGACCTGTGTTACTGTGCTTTTGACCACTGTTTCCAGCTGGCTAGTATTTGCGAAATCTCGCTGAAGTAACTTTATCCAGCAAGTATGTATAACGCACGAAAAATGCGGGAAGCACCTTTTTAAAATGTACCCTTCTTGCTTTAACTTTATTTGTGGAAAACAGAACTTTATACGCCCGTAGAGAGAGGGTCCTTTCTCTCTCTCTCTCTCTCTCTCTCTCTCTCTCTCTCTCTCTCTCTCTCTCTCTCTCTCTCTCTCTCTCTCTCTTTCTCTATGTTTCCGTCGTGGTAGGGAAAAAATTTCGAAGTTTTTCTACTAATCCTTGGGAGAGTGGAATAAGCGCCTGAAGCTCTTTGCCAGCGGCAGAGAAAGAATTCCCGATTTCAAATTCAAACTTCGAAATGCGATGGCTTTATTTCAGCGGTGGGTTTTATGCTTGGAGATTTAAATAAATGTAGTTGACGAGAAACGAACCTCTTGCACATTGCAAATGACGATGCTAATTCCTCTGATACATAGGAAAATCAAACTAGGTCTATGAATATCCATAGTGGATGATGCAAGTAATCTATGAGAGTTAGTGTTACTACCGACAATGGAATTAGTTTGCTTATGGCTGTAAACGAGGAAGTAAAACGAGGTCTCGCTTTATCGGTGAAAGTGCAAGTTCGCCGAGCGGCCAAACAAAACTTGCTGGCTAAATATTGGGTCGATGCATACATAATGAAACTAGTGGGATCTCTCGAGGCTCCAATGGCCCGGCGCCGCTTAAGAGTTAATGAAACATGAGTCATGCGTGCTAAGCGACAATGTGAACACGCATTGCCGATCTCAGAATCGAAAGTTTGAATTATGATCTGTACGAGAAATAAGCCCGGTGAGGACGAAACTCTTGCTAACAGGCTCTTGAACCGCGGACTTGCTGGCACAGAGAAACTCGAGAGAACCGGTACGATTTTTCTCGTTTAATGTCGGAGTAAAGATCGTGTACAACGAGGATCGTTCGCTTCTAGGGAAATTACATAAGCAATGTTCTGGCTAAGAAATGTCTCGAAGTCGACCACCGTTCGTTCTCGTGAAATTCAATTCTTCCTAATGGGTTTGCCGATGGGCGCGCGTGCAAAGGCGATTCGGCTCGCAATGGGAGAAGGACGTTCCCGTCAATAGCTCGTTCACGCTGTCTCTGTAATAGGATCGATCGATGCGAGAGCGATATCGTTCGCGTGCACTCGTCGACGTATCCTCGAGTGTAAGAGGAGTTCCTTAGTCCGCTATAGGGACGCGACCTATTGGCTTCTACGTTTACGCTCTGCTGCTCTCCGAGGAAGAGCGAGACTTTTCCTTAATTAAGCTATCCATGCACTCTTCGTTCGTTCAATCCTTAATGGGCCAATCGATCGGACACCGTCAAGTTCGTAGTGACCGATGGAATTCGAGGAGGCGGAACTCCGGTCGAAGGAGTTATAGAACGGCGACGCAGTCGACGCCAGCAACACGTGTCATGCTTCTTATGTATTTATTCGACCGGCTTCCCCAAGGAACAACTCCTAACTGTTTAGGACCTTATCTGTCCTATTGTCCCGGAGCCCGCACCAACTGTACCACTAGGATCCAGCATTCCGTAACCGTTGTTGTTTTCGATCCCCAAGGGCCATAAACTAATCGGACGAACCAAATGCCGCAAGAAGCGAAATGCAAGAGAAGGTGCACATGCCGAGCGAGATACATTGGATGCAACTACGCGCAACTATGCTAATGAGAAGACAAACTTCTCCCTGAAGATCGCTCGTTCGGTGGATCGAAATGGGTAGTGCATGTCGAAAGGCCGCTTTAAAATCGAGCCAGCCTTTGTCAGCGATGTATCTATAGTCGAATCTCGTGTTCGAGATCGTGGCGAGTAAAGTACACGGGCGCGCAGCTCTCGGACTCTGGTAAAAGGAGGTGTGGTTATGGCCTGGCGAGCTGGTCGACCTCGTTTAGGACCAGTAAAGGCATAACGCGAACCACACAGCACCGCTCCGAACGAGTGGTTACAAATCGACTGTTCACCGGGCTGGCTGCCTTTGGCCCATTCCCCTTCAGCCTTATGAAACAGACGCGTACTCACATACGTCTTTGCTAGAACGCGCGCGTCCTCCTTTCTTCGTTATTATACCACCACGTACGTCAATTGTATCGTGAGAATGTTTCTTCGATATTCACTGATTGCAATTACTAGTTAGCGGCAGGTACAGGAAGAGGAATTTCCAGGTAGAAGTTTGTTACGTAATGTAGATTGGCCTGGCGGAATTGAGGCCCTCGAGTCTTTCAGGCCTCGATAAACCGGCAGCCTGTTAAACTGGATCCATGCGAGAGAATCGAGGAAGAAGTACACGCGCCGTTCTCATTCATGACGCGACGCAACCGCGACAGCCAAGGCCTTCCTCCTCCCAGCCAGTAAGAATACGTCACTGGCACTCTGGATCGATTGATGGATTAATTTTCACTCCTGCCAAGCTTGTGGCAAGGCAAACGCGTATACTCTCCATGACAGAATCATTGAAACAGGATTCCTTATACTCCCAATCGATCCCGAATACTTTACGACCAGGTTATATGGATCTTCTGTGAACTCGTTCGCATTCTATCCTCTTTTATCGCGTGCGAATGTCTCACATGGCAAAGAAAGCTCTAACTGGCGCAAATTGCCGAGGGGGAGGGGGGGGGGGGGCGAAAAAAGCGTAAATGCTTTGACAACGGTGCACATCGCATGGATTACTGTTATACACCAGCGGCATGTCCGAGCGCGGTGCAATTATGTGGCTTGGGAAGAAATAACTTCCCGTTTACCGGTAGCCACTGAGAATTCATCTTACGAGCTCCAGCCACGAGATATCTGCGACTAGTGACCGCGTAATGTTCAAGACTCCGCTGGAATCAGTGGCGGAGTCGTACTGGTCGCGAAGCGCGTTAAATTTCGCGTAATCCAACCGTGGAAGGTGGATGAGTGGGGCGAAGGAATTATCTTCGGGGAGAAAGGATTTAACGAGCTGCAAGGATACCCTGTGCTCTTTTTACCGATCCTCGTGCGCTCATTCCTCCGAATGGCCTTTCACATAAAACATGCTCGCGCTCTCCTCGCTTTGTAAGCGCTTCGTCTTTCTTCAGCAAGGGAGCCGCGCGCGCGCGCCAGTTAAGTGTAATCCATATCGGGGATGTATTGTGCGCGATCACCATGGACAAATTTCAACCCGCCGACTTTAATATCCCGCGTGGCATTAGCGGCAGGGTTAATGCTTTTTAACGGAAGCCCCGCTGCTTCTGGAATGCTGGAAGCGCGTCGCCTTGAAACGCCAGCTTGGAATTCCGAGTCGGCGGTACGAAGCTGCGTACCGAGGAACATTGATATCCGAAGCCGGAGATGGTAAGCGCGTATGCATGTGCTTAAGAGCGCAAGTACGCAAATGCAAAGTCTTGGAGAGGTACCCGGTGCTCCAGGTGCACTATGGAGAGCTTACGTGGCTGTTGTGTCGCAAAGCTGACGGTGGAATATACGACAAGAAAGCAAGAGAGGGAGAAAGAGAGGTATAGGCGCACCAGGTCGTTCCAGCGCGACGTGTACCTCTAATAAACTCGTTTTTGCTCTCTCACCAAGCGAACGCCGAGTGGGTTCGTTCCTTTATCTGGCCGAGTCGTTCGGCTTTGCAAATCAATTGCTCAAACACGACACTCGACGCGGAGAAACTGGAATGTCTCTGCCGCCGAAGGTTTTCCTGCGTCAGAGAATCAGCTGCTATTACACTCGAACGACAATAGTCCATTGGCTAGTAGGTTTTCGTTCGCGAGGAGAACGTAGAATGAATGCTAGAGAACAGAGTATTCTACACCGCGGTATTTGTCAGCGTTGGTTCGATGTGCATGGTGAAATATGCATCGAATGGAATTGAAAGGACGGAAGCTCAAGTATTCCGGAAATTCAGGCCCGCAACCGTCGCTACTTATCCTCTCGTCAGTATCAAGAGGGCTCCCTTGGCATTACCGCCCTCAATTTCCCCCCGAGCAATAGGCTACACCGATCCAGTTGCGGTATTCCATTGCAGCTGCAGCTGCAAACGATCCTGACACACTCGTTTACGCGTACCGAATAATCGGCAACTCTCTCACTCTCACGCTTGCTCTCGGCCCCGATACGCCTTCGGCGAGAACGCCTCAAAGTCCGAGAGACAACAAAGCACCGGAGAGACTGATCTGTTGAACAATTCGTATGGCGAATGAAAAACGGTAGAGACTGTGCTAGATCGTTTGACAGTGGTTCATAGTCTATCGTTGATCGGAATCATAGTGGACGGGCTATGAGAGAATAGAGGTGCCTAATTGAAAGGGCTCGAGGTCGCCACCGGTAAACTTGAGCGATGTTATCGCCTGGCAAAAAGGTGAACCGATAATTTGTTACGATAACGAGCACTATCTGTTCTGCTTCTCCTTCTCTCCTTGGAGGATTCTCGATAACCGTGAGCGAGCAATGAAATCTAATACATTGGCGAGACGAACGATCATCGCTCGTTAAATCGAAACACAGTATTGGGATTTGAAGAATAAGTTTCGGGTGTATCGATTTCGCAATTTAAAGAGAGAACCTTTTCTTACGCCAGAATGAACCAGACACTCATCAACTTTGTTCTCTCTTTCTTCTCATCCTTACGAATCTCAGACGTCTCGAGGATGACTAACTTCGTTCGCCTTAATTGACCGATGGCTTTACACGATAATTGCGTCTCAGGAAAAGAATTGTATGCTTGATTTTGCTACTGCTACTCAATGACTGATCATGGGAGCACCGGATCATTCTTATTCGAGAGTTCCGCTGAGTAAGTGGAAGGTTTCCTGTCCCAGAAAAGTACGAGTCAAGTTCGTCGCGTGAACAATCAAGGAGACCGGCCGACTTTTCCACGCTTCGCACTGCCGTGGGAAGAGAGTGGCCGAATGAGATAGCAAAGTCTGCTTGAAAATCTCACTGGCACGTTGATATCTTTGCTCTAAACTCTGTTAAATATAATAGGTACTATCTAGGAAATTCAGAGAGAATTGCTGCAAGGGTCGTAAAGTTGTTAGAGATCGTTCCTCTTTAAGGGAAGTCGACGAAGCTTGTACCAGTGACTTTGGCCGGTGGTCTTTGCACGCGGGAGAGCAAAGTATACTCGCGCACTCCGGGCATGTAACTAAGCAAGCTCGACGATCGACTTGGTTTCTTTGGTGGCGTCACCTCTATGGAATGTCCGGGGCAGAGCCAAGCCCGCCTTTTCGAGAGTGCGGGCGACAAAGGGTAGCTACGTATGGCTGGCCGAGAAAGGACACCGAGCTCGAAGACACTCCCTGCCGAGACTTCAAAGGGAGCCAGACTGGCCGAATCAGCGGCAGACGTCAAAGCACGGAAGCGCCGGGACTTTTATGAACGGAAGAGATAGCCGTATAAATATCTGGCTGCGCGCGCCAACCAAGCCTTGCTTCGACAAAGCGTGCTCGAGCGAAGCGCACCTCCTCACTCGCTGCTGGTAAAACGTGACGAGAATGAATTCGTCATTCTTTCTGCATTACAATAGGAACCATTGAGAAGAATCGCAATGCACCAAGCGAAAGACCACTGTCAATAACTGACGCCACTGTCTCACCACCGACCAGAACACGAATCTCTCGGTGCTCCTGATCCGTGGTTGATCCGCCGCGTCGTTCTTCATTCCGTTTGCCTAGCAGGTGCACTCGCCAGATGAGCGTAGTCTTAATCGGACGCACGCGGAGAATTTAAAACGACGCCGAGCGGGTCGACGACCCACCGAGAGTCCCTGATGAGATCGATTCACGAACCTGTTTACGAGCCACGATGGAGAGACCTCGTTACGGCATTGCAAGAACTTGGTTCGGATTCCTTTATCTTCCTGCGCGGCATCTTCCGTACTTTCTCTTGCCCCTCGTCTCTTTTCACGACCTGGCAATCCGATGTTACTTTGAACTTTGTTAAGTACTCAACAGTATTGAGAAAACATCTTGGAGATTTTATTAGTCGATGGTCTATTAAATGAGAATTGTCTTTTGAATCAGTGGCGCGTATCACGTACCATGACAATGTAATAATGTAATCTTGCATGGATTCTGTCATTGCTTGACGAGAGTTAATAGTTCCCAAAGGGAAAGTTAAGTTCCATTGAGGTGGGAACGATTAGGCATAGAGGACAAGGGATGGAAGACGCGTCCCGTGAGGGAGACGAGGTCGTGCTCCAGATTGGGCTGTAAAATCAAGGGCGAACGTTCACGCGGATGAGCTTCGAGCGCGGTTAGAACCTGCGCGAGAGCAAAGGGATGTAACGGGTCGTCGAGATTGGAAACGGTACTTTATTCCTCGTTCTCCTGCCACATGCAGACCGTGCATGTTAATGCGGTATTCCCCGGCAGCTCTCGATGACTTTTCCATGACCTTGACAAATTGCTACGAAAGTACTGTTGGACCTTTCGATAGTCGAGTTGTATTAGTTATTAGGAGAGGGCAAACCAATCGATGCCAAAGTACTTCCGGTGACATAACAGTTGCGATGATGACGAGTGAGTGCGGCTGAGCTCATTCCATCGCTTTTCTCATAACTCCCGTCAATGTCACGTGCTTACGCCATCCAGCGAAACACTAGATCACGCTCCCCGCTAGGAGATACTCGCACCGCGCTGCGCCGGATCCGATATCAGTTTTCCCGAGATGGAAGCTCGGATGTACGCGAAGCATTACTTGCATCCGAGTTATTCTAGATATGCATGAGTTTTTATTCTCGACAGCCAGAGAATCTGGCATGGTTCCTTTTTCCATAGGAAGAGAGCAGCGGTCAATATTTCCTCGTAGCCCAGTAATGCGATAACCGAGACCGGCAGCGCGGGCACCGGCGGAAATGAAGCAATTAATCAGGCAGCAGTGTCGTTTGTCGTCGAGGACGAGGAAAAGAGGGAGAATTTAATCAATGTTTACGCCGCTGGCTCGACAGTATAAAACTATATAAAAAGCAAATAGAGCCGCGGTGAATTTCTTCAACGGACGATTTACCGCTGAAAACGAATGAAGCTGGAAGACCTTGTCCTCGAACCACCCTTAACTTCTTTCTTGCGCCTTTTTTAGCATCTCCTTTTACACCGATCGTTTATTCTCCTGTTCGATCGTGGGATCAATCTCGAATCTACAAGAGTGCCTTGTCACCGATTTGGTATTGCGCCATTCGAAATAAGCAATTGCGAAATATAGCTTGTTCGAGCAGCTTGACGAATCGACGATGGTTTACAAGTGACAAGTAAATTCGCACCTTTGGGAAGAGTGACATTAAAGTATCGCTTGCTAATACCCGAGGGGAGAGATGGCTGAGCGAAGCCAATGGGACGCGCCGGTTAAATCGCGCGGGCGGAAGTCAGGGCAATTATTCAGTCGAGCGAGCAGCTCAGGTCAATTGTCCTGATTGCACACTCCCGCGGTGCGCACTCGCTGACAGGAAAATGTACTCGCATCGGATTAAACTCGCCGCGAACGAATACCACTGCCATTTGTCCGCGGCCCGGAACGCGCTTCTCATCTTTTCCGCAGTGAACCAGCCTCCGAGAAAGATAGATGGAGAGCGGGAAGAATCTCTCGAACGTGACCATTTAAACTTTCAAGCCGATCCATCTTCTTTGTAATCCGGATTGCGAACGACTCTCGGTTTACACTGCACTGGGGAAACTATATCTAAACTCGTACGTCACAGGGAGAGACGGGAAACCATAAGTTCTCTATGAGCAGCCCTTTTTTCTTAGTCAAGCATCGCACACTGCAATCAGAGCGAGTCACGAGAACTCGTGATCTCGATTGGCGAATGCCATCGATAACTTTGAAGGAATTTTTCCCAGACAGATCAGACAGCTGTCGGTTCTACTTTCTCTCAGAATTATTAACGGCCATTCCAGGGACACTTAATTACTCTTTCATCTCGCGCTCGTAGGCACTGCGTCGCGTCACGGCAGCTGGCGGTCCATTTCGTTGAATATACTGGGACCATTGTGACCAGCTGTATTATACATACAGATACGTGAACGTGGTAGATCCGGTGTAATGCGTCCCTCGAGTATGCACCAGAACTATCTACACTGGAATAGTTTCTCTCAGTGGCCGATGTCGAGCGCACGTGCCCTACGACGATGCAACTCCGTTCACCTGGAGTTCTGCCGGTTGCTTGCTCGAACGACCACGGGTCAGGAATTGGACGCTTACTATTTCACCTCCTTCCTTTTCCAGAGAGCGATGATGTAACGGGACTTTCGCTGTCGCTGCAATGCAAGCAACGATGTCCACACAATGCACTCGCTTCGAGCAGAATGCCTGGAAGAAGGAGCTCTGTTCGAATTGCTTCAAGCCGCGAGAGGAACACGCAGCTGGCGAGGACAATCACAAGATGAACATTGGACGGGTGCTGGCGCAAACCAAGACTGATAATCTTAAGTTACAGGTATTGATTTTAATTCCCTTTTTAGGGAATAAATAAAATATTGTATATTTTATACATCTATTATAGTATAGTTGGAATATTGGATTAGTTTAAAAATCGTAGTAAATTATGTGGTAAAAGTTGAAATGTCTTCGTGATTTCGTGTCTTTTTCGTAAATTTCCTTGGTCGACTATAAGAATCCACCGAATGATCCTGTAGCATTGGTAGAGCGGAGCTAAGCGGCACATAGAGATCTAGTAATAGAGTGGTGGGATGGTACGACATAGGAGAACTCGGCGCACATAATTGGCAGTGATCTCCGTGAGCGGGCGCCGCGAAAAAGCTGCTTGGGGAAGGGCAATAATCGTAAAACTCGAAACTGGGTTATCCTGAGGATTCATAAATGCCAGTACTAGTTGGTACTATGCTCTAGTACCTATTTGGAAGATTACAGGGAGGCGGTTAGTCGTCTATCACATCGTGATCGTTAATGGATCGGTGACGCAAGTCGCAGAGACTCACGGAATTGGCATAAGTCGAGCAAGTAGCACCGAGTATTCTCTCATTCGGTCCGCTTACGGGTTAAGGGGTTGGAAACTAGATAACTCTTAGGAGTGACCAGAGCTAACTGCTTCCAAGTGCTCTTCCAAAATTATTATAAAGTTGTGCCCGTGAATCGTAGCCCATTATGAGAGAGTGCGGGAGCGCCCGTAGAAGTTGGAGTGAAACTGGGTCGTTTAAGTAGAGCTCTCGCCGTCTCCGGTACGCTCTTCAAGGGTTCAAAACACTTTTCATACTAGCAGCGTATTCACTCCTTAGATCCTTGGACTCTGGCTAAGGGGTGAATGCAGTCTCGTAATTGCATCTGATGAATGATACCTCATTCAAGCGAAGCCCACCGGGCGCATGTTTCTTTACGGGTGCGGTGCAAGCTTGATGACGTCGCACAGTAAATTTGTTCAGGTGATTTTCGAATTGGACGTGACCGCCAGTGGTGGTGGGTGCACGGCTTAATGATAAGCACGGATGAAGGAAGAGAGTGGGTTAGGCTTAGTGCCTCGCGTAACTCACTAGTCAACAAAAGAGTAGGCGTTAGTCGCCGAGAGGTTCCGCGTATGGTCCGAGACCTGTCCTATCAAATAAAAAGGGATTTCCTCCAGAAAATCTGACTTTTCTCGTACTATTCTGGCATTTCTCCCACTGCTTTTCATGTTTTACCACTTCAAAAATTGGTGAAAAAATGAATTTTGAGCTAGGACTCTGGAATTTATATCACTTCTTTCTTGATGCAAGAAAACATTCCTCACCAAATGTCAGCCTCGGAAAATGTCGGGAGGTATGAAAAACATGGGAAAAACCACGAAAATGAATTATTCTAGATCGGTTTTCTATGTGTTTTCGATACAATTCTGGCATTTCTGCCAGTGGTTTCATGTTTTCTTTCCGTTTTGATACTCAAACAATCGATTTATCAAGCATTCACCAAAGTCCGAAAACCGTAGAAAAATCTAAAATTTTGGAATCACCCTTCCCGACCGTTTCAGGGTCTGGTATTTGGGGTAGTGATTCAGTATTTAGCTAGGAAACAGTGGTATAAATTCCAAAACCCCAGGTCAAAGTTCATTTTTTGGCCCAAAAATTCGTCAAGGGGTATACCCACAAAAATTTGCGAAAAAATGAATTTTGAGCTAGGGCTTTGGAATTTATATCACTTCTTCCTTGATACAAGAAAACATTCCCCACCAAATTTCAGCCCCGGAAAATGTCAGGAACTATGAAAAACATGGCAAAACCGTCAGAATTGGACGAAAGTGAATTATTCAAGATCGGTTTTCCATGTGTTTTCGGTACAATTCCGACATTTCTGCCACTGGTTTCATGTTTTCTTTTTGTTTTGATACTCAAACAATCGAAATATCAAGCATTCGTCAAAGTCCCAGAACCTTCGAAAAATCGAAAATTTGTGAAGGGGTACATATGGAAAAATTTGCGAAAAAATGAATTTTGAGCTAGGGCTCTGGAATTTATACCACTTCTTCCTTGATGCAAGAAAACATTCTCCACTAAATGTCAGCCCCGGAAAATGTCAGGAAGATTAAAAAAAGTGAAATAAACCGCCGAAGTCAGACGAATTTCATTATTCAGGAGGGTTTTTCCAAATGTTTTTGATGCAATTCCGGGACTTTTACTACTTATTCTTTGTTTTCTATCCATTTTGATACTCGACGAATGAATTTACGAAACATTCGGGAAAACTGGAAAATATTCGAAAAATCGTAGAAATCTGAAGGGGTATAGTACTCGGCCCAAGTGCGCAAAGCTTCCGGGAAGATCTCGGTGTAAGTGTGCCGATAACATCCGGCGAAAGGAGTGCGTCTATCAAGTGGTGCCGGCAAGTACACATGCGTCAAGAAAGTGGGTAATTCCTGCGAGGCAGAAAATTAAGAGGTCTGCCGGCGAAGGAAGTATAAAGGAAGCGGGAGTGAGAGCGCGAGCCTGCGCGTTTTAGGGGAGTCAAATTAAATGCAAGATTGTATAGAGTAATCAGATTCTCGGCTGGAAAGGTCGTTTTCACAGGAATTCGTGAAGTCACTTTGCCGTCTGACTCAGGCGCCGTCGTCGTCTTTCCTCATGACTTCGCTTGCATTATGAAATGCGAGGGAGCGCAATGCAAAGTCCATCCTCTCCTTCCTTGAAATTGGATAGTTTATTTTCGCAGTGCGCTATTGCTAAAAGGTCACAGCACTGTAAGGCTGGTAAGGCCAGGACATTTAATTGCAATGCGGCCAAAGTGAATTTCTTGGCGACGAAAGCCTTCTCCTTCCTTCGGAGACATCAGGAGGCTCGATATTTCGATGAATAATTCAAGAAAGCTTTTTATTAACCAGACACTTCACGTAAGATGCATTGGAAAAAATATTCCTTTCCTACTTCTAACCAGCATCCAGCTGCCGTTTATTTAACTTGGAAGTTCGAAGGTGAACTTTCATTCCCTGGCAGCCGATGATAAGACGGGGACAGGATGAGGCTTGCTGGCTGGCGAGCCAGTTTCTTACCTGCCTCTAAATAGGATTTCTTCAAAGGCCACTGCATTATCAAGTGGATTACGATGCAATTTAGTCGTTCGGACGATCATAACTTTGTTAAGCTCTCCCCGTTCTCCGTTACGTGCCTTGTACTCGCTGCCACTTCCACCGGTAATCTCAATTCTCCAGTGCTGCCATTAATCCTAGAGCAAAAGTTATACTTTCGTGCCAAGTGGAAGATCTTTTCCAACTTTCTAGAGTGCTTTATTATTCCTACTTTCAAAGGACAATCTTATAACCTGAGAATGAAAATGGATATTGAAATTGTGGAATGTGCAGAGGTGCCGAAATATGTTTCAGGGTATCCTGCGAGATGGCACGATTTCGGAGAGGGATCAGAAAAAGAAGAACGTTTTCTTTCCCGATTGCCATGTGGAAATAATTGGTTATGGTGGCGATGATATTCCCTCGGATATCGAGGAAGAAGACGAGCAAGGATTCACGGAGTCCTTTAGCTCCGAGGAGGACATTGCTCCGGACAGTGAAGAAGAGCGGGCTTTGGGGAACCTCACGCGTTTCAACACGAATTTCAACACGATAACCGCGAATCTTACAGAAGTGGTTGCCACGAACGAGGCGACTAAGACGCCTGCTACGAGACCGTTCGCCTCTTTGATGTTGGGAAGGATACAAAAGGATTCGGAAGGCAGGAAAACCACTTTACTGGTGTCAGTAACACCTTTCGGCGGAGACGAGTCCTTACCCACTGCTAAGAGGCCAACTGACCGTAAAATCAATGTGAATGGAGTAAACACTCCTACCAAATGTAAAGTCAGTGAGAATTCCATCGCAGATTCTAAACCCGAGGTCAGTCAATTGACTAATTATTAATGTATCCTAAAGTGCTAAATCAGAGATCCTTCTAAAACTATTTTCTCTTGTAGATAATATTGAAAAGTCCGAAGAAGAGCGAGCTGGATCAAAGGAAGACCGACAAGCAAGAGCAAAAGTGCAGCTCGGGATTGGAGAAGATCGTGGACATGCCGTTGATTACATCGAGCAACCTGATCTCCGTGATACAGAGAAACGAGGCCACGGAAACCGACGACTCGAGCGTGGCGAAATCGAATTTGGAAAGTACACAGAGAACGCAGGACTTGAAATCGGAGAAAAAGGTTTCGGTGGCGAGTCCTCGCGCACCAGCAATTAAGAAGCCCGAGATTGAAAAGCCTAAGGTAGCCTTGCAACCGTTGCAAAATGGAACTAGGGCCGAATACGACATCGACACAAGGATCGCAAAAAAGCTAGTGGAAATATCGAGAACTGGAGGGGAAAGTATCGACAAGGGTATCGAGTTAACATTGACGTCACTCTTAAAGAGCGAAGTGGACGATGCTGCCGAAAGTGATAGGTCCATGATCCTTCGAGGAAAGGATGTTAATAAGATCACAGTGATCGCAGCGGACATGAAGAAGAGCACGGAGATTTCTTCGCCAGGAGAGTTACGAAATGTCGAGGGCGAGGATACAGTAAGCGAGAAGAGATTCAACTTCGAGGATAGTCGCGAGTTGGCCGGCGAGCCGGATGGCAAGGCTGATGAGGAGGAAATGACAGAACCCCCGGCGCTTCCGAGAAGTCCACCACCAATCGAACCGAGGCCACCACTCCCAGGCGGCGTCACCACCAGCAAACCACCGATTCTAGCCATGGAACCTCGACCTTCTTTCCTTCACGGTGCTATCAATGCCGATGTCAAAATAAAGCCAGCCGTACCACAGAAGCCTGTAACGTTCACTGCAAAAAATATCCCACCGCCGGACTTATCCACTAAGAAGCCACTCACAAGCACCTTTTCAACAACAACTTTCCAAAGCCCCGCCAATCGAATCGTACAAAGTACTGCTCAAGAAACAACTATTTTACCGAAGCCAGTCGTTAAAGATAAATCCGAGAAGATTGAGAGTTCTGCGGGAAGCCTAAGCCAGGAAACTTGGTGCAATCCTCAAAAGGAACCAGATTTACGTCCGAGCCAAATTGCCAGTTTGCTGAGCAGCCCGATGACCTGTGGTGTGCCGAATCTTGGTCAGAAGCTATCACCCATTCATAAACCGAAACCACCACCATTGAATTTGACGAGGGCGCAAGCGGATGGTGGTAACGCTACCGAGAATATTGAGGAAGACGAAGAGCCGGATGAGAGTCCATCGGCAAGAGAATCGATACCTTCTGCAAATAAGAGGAGGATGGCACCGCGGCCACCAACCATCGAGACTGTCGAAGATCTTACACCTAGCTCCTCCTTATTTGCTCGAAATCCTGGAGCAACTCTAAAGTCGGATTCTCCAGTAGTGCGAGAGAAAGAGAAGAGAGAGAGAGCTTCTTCCTGCAGTCCGAAGTTCCGGAAGGCTGTCTCGGAGTTGCCTGATCCTACAAGCTCGGCTCAAACACCTGATCCTGTTTCGAGGCGAACGATATCTCTGTCGCAAGATAGTTTGGCCACAGCAGCTGAGGTGCGTGAGGAGAAGAAACGTGGAAGGTCGCGTTTCTCCTTGAAGAGGTTCCTGAGAATGGGCTCTAGGAAAGACGTGGACATGATCGGTGGTCACGGATCGAATTCAAGGATCGACGAGATACCATCGACTCCGCAGCCCAAGCCACGGCTCGAGATCATTCATCCTCTCGAGCTGGATGGTGCGGCTGTGGAAGTAGTCGGGAATGATCGGGTTGCCAGGATAAGCGAGGATCAAACGGACTCCTGCGGGTCGAGGCAGGAGAGTGCTGGTAGGACCACTCGCTCGCCACCTTCCACACGATCCCAGCAAGCTGCCGGTAAGTCCACTTCAATTCTCTGCGATCTTTGCGATAAGGAAAGCTGCGCTATGTGCCAGCTGGTCACTGGGTTGCTTCGACCAAATACTCTCTGCCGTCTTGATAAAACTGTCGAAGGCTTTTTTCATTCTGTCACTATCATTTATGTCGACCGAGAGACTATAAAAATATTAAGACCTATATAAAAGGGACGTGAAAGGACGGTTGGGACTTTGGTTGGTGAGTAGGAGAAACTTAAAGTTGTGGAGAACATTGTCGGGCCAAGGGATGAAAGTAGTCAAGTCTATTACCGGGGTTACTATGCGAGCAACGTGCGGGGTTACCTCCGCGCGCTCTCTGCTGGCCTCGCAACATTATCCGGAATTTAGAGGGATCGTAACACGGGCACAATATGTGGCATGGTTGTAGTGAGACCCGGAAAACCACCGCCGCCGCCAAGGAACCAGTCCCTTGAGGATTGGTCGAGATTGGATTCGGCGAACAAACCGGTCAGGCCACCACCACCTCGCGTCGACGCGAAGCAACTGCCACCAAGGAGCGACAAGTCATCCTCCAGCAAGAGTTCGTCCTCCTCCTCCGCATCCTGGCAACCTGCTGCTTCCTCGCCGAGCTCAGACTCGATTTACGCGAATCTGGGTAAGTTCAGGCCCATCCAATGTAACTAATCGAACAACCACGGCCACGAGCGTTGATGTTGTAACAGCCATACTCACACGAACCCTCGCGCTGTGCTAGCTGCTTCCTTAAAAACTCAGAGGAGAATGACATTTTTGCGGTTCACGTAGAACTTCGTGCCTCACCCTACTTCATACATAACACTGGCGCTGGCTACGATCCTTTAACTCGCACGCCACGGAGAGCTTCTTGTTTTCAGCGTTCTTCGTTTCGCCGAGTCGATAGCCGATCCTCTCGAAATCGCAGTGTCGCCGGCAAAAGTGTTGGTAAAAAACCGACTACTTCATTACTGTACCATGCATATAGTTTGCCATGTGCGCGGTTCGACGTCGCGCGGATAGTTTTTGTGGGCTTAACACGTAGAGGACTGCGTTGTTAGTTGTAACCTTGTGTATCGTTTTAACAGTCTTTTATGTATAAATACATATATACTGTACGTTTCCACGATTACTGATTTCTCTGTGATATATTGAATACCATATACCTTTTTTTTTCTTTCTTAACGAAATGGACCCTCTTAAGTTGTGGTGTCCGAATGTCGAAGCGTGTGTCCTTAACAAGTAGTTTCTTTCTCGATGCAGAAATTATACGTATCTTCTCGTTGCGCGCAATATGCAATGTTAACGATAGAAGTGCGATCAAAAGTCTGAGAATGGCTGCCTAATGAAACCTGCGATACCGCTCGTTGTAAGCAGACTATTATAACTTTTATAAATCACTCACCACGAGAACTCGAAGGACGAAGAAACACGAAAATCTGTATTCCCGAATTTCTGTATCTGAAATAAACGATTACTGCCTGAAAACTCAAGAGAACCTTGTGTTTTTTGCTCACGTCAGTGTCTACGCCTCTATCTGTTGTCGAGTGTTTCTCACGGAATCTCTGCTGTCGCGGTCCGTTATTCGACGCACCTGTACGGATGAGAGTGTGAGAGTGGAAAGAGTGCGAGAGTGTGAGGGAAAAAGGGGGGATGCGGGATACAGCGTCAATCGGTTTTCCTTCCTATACGGACGAGAGCCTCGATTATGTGAAACGACGAAACGAAAAAGAACCCAACCAGTCGCGCGAGATCTTTCCCTCTAATTGATTTCGGACTGGGGTTTGCTTGGGCGATAGTGCCGAATCGATTTGGCTCTTGCTTTCATCGATAGATTGCATGGAAAGATAGAATGCATCGATGTGATTGCATCGGGGTGGGTTTCCTGCCTCTGCTCCCGAATCGAGATTCCTCAAAAACCGTCGCGTGGACTGTCTGGCTGGATGGATAATAGTAAATATCTGAGATCAGCATTCTATTAGAAGGGACACTTTCCAGATATAGCAGAATTACTCCAATAATACCAGATCCCGTAAACATGTTGGTGCGGTGTTACCTGGCATAGAGGCGTTATGCAATATTCCACCTCCTAACTATCTTCCTGGGCACGGCTAATCCATCGCATGCACTGATTACAACCCCGGTGTCCAGGCAAACTCGAATTTTAATCCAACAAACAGACACCGCCCCCTCTAATTTTAGAACACTCGATTACGCTACCGAATCCCTGGCTACCGAGAGAGGGGGAGAGCTTCCTATTGCTCGTTCGAAAGAGAAAGAGAGTTTTCGAAAGCACTCGGCAATCCGATATCCCTTTGCCGTCGCTACATTATTAAGCTATTAAACGTGTCACGGCGACCAGGTGATCGCGTCCTTCTAATGATCCTGTTGTTGGCTCTCCGACCTCGTCGACGGTCCAGCGAATTCTCAAGGTTCGATCGACTTGTTCGCGGCAGTAACATAAGAATCCAATTTGCGCGGCCGAGCGAAAATTCCTATAGCGTTTCTCCTCCTGGAGGGATCATTAACTCGACCTCGAGCTTTTACCTCTCCGGCAACCACCGATCTTGCCAGAGTATGTATTTGTTTAGTAGACTCAAGGGAAAAGACGTCGGATTTTCTCGATTGGCGCGATTCACTACTATTGGATATTACTGGTCGAATCTCCTCCCCCGGAGCCTAGATTGTTACGCGCTAGTACGGTAGCTAGCCTGTCTTGTTGAGATGCCTTGTGTCTTGTGGTACTAACCCGTGGCGCTTGACGATGGCGGACGTGCCTGCAGCAGCGGAGGATGTTACAGGTGAGGTGCGCAGCTCCCTGGCACCTTCGAAACCTCAAAGAACCGCGAGCATGAGGGACCAGGCGACCTCCCAGCCACTCCTCAAGAAACACGCTGCTTCTACCCAGGCTCTCAATCAGGATTACGAAGCTGTACACCCTTCACCAGCTTCCTCGGAATCACCGGTAATTGCTAAGATCAATTTCATTCACAGATCAATTGGAAAAAGAGCTAGCGAACCAGTCGAAGAACGTTCTTTTGGTAACAACTCTGGCGTTCCAAGCGATTGAGAGTTGTGATTTCAAAAGATTGGACCAGTTATACTTATTGCTCGTTCCACTGGTCCAGAGAGTTTCTTCTCTTTATTCTATTAATGAAAGATCTTGCAATTTTTTTGCACCGATTGCCATGGAAAAGCTGCTTTGTTTTTCTGGCGGGACTCGAAAGTTCGAGTCTTGTTTCGACGAATGAGAGAGCCGAGATTATTCGTCGGAGAAATTGCTTTGGGAAGTTCGGAAGCCCGAAATTCGGGCGACGATTCAGTGTGTCCTTTGTCGCGTAAAGAACTTGATTCCGGCCTTGTTTGTTCGGCCGATGCGACGAGGAGGCTGACTATGTTCGCTTCGGCGTGATCATTAATCTGATTTTCCATCGGACTTTTCCAGACGTCCAACGACAGTCATGTTTACGAGTGCCTTTCCAGCTCACCGGAGTGCGATTCGAATCTGGAGCTTCGTCGCGGTGGCGGCGGAGGCGGACCTCATCTCACTTGCAAAAGGAAATCTGACAGCAGCGCGATGGAGCCTGCCGTGGAATTTAAATTTCATCATCAACCCTTCGTCAGGTCGACCTCGCTGCCGTATTGCGGCAGTGAGACTGAGAGCGAGCTTTACGCTCCCTACGCTTTTTACACCGGCGACGAAGTACGTCTTCCATTTTTATCGGCTCTTCCTTTCAACCCACGTTCTCACTAAGTCCGATAGCAGAAGTCGACTACAACCACGTTTCTATCTCGTTGGCGTGGAATAAAAATTAATCCCCTAACGGTTAACTTCCTAAACTAATTATACTCGATATCCCCGAGTTATTTGGATAGCATTGGCGAAGGGTGATGCTGTCCTTGGTTGAGGCTAGCGGGAGCCAGTTATATCGAAAGACTTCTCCACGAGAGAAGAAGAGTTATAGCGAGGTTGCGAAGGCAGGCGGGCGCGTACGAGACGGAGAAGGAGGGACTATGCATAATTTATAATGGAATCCTGAAACTGCAGGGTCCCGAGGAGGATCAGGACTGGAAGAGCAAGGAGGACGAATTAAGGATAAGCCGGCTAAGGCAGCGCAGGGGTCGCAGCATAGTTCATCGGAGCTTGGAAGACAATTACGGTGCCGTGGTCGTGGCGAACCACGAAGCCCTCGCACAATTTCTCGAACAGGTGCATTCCCCCTACCGAGTCAGTCCACCCACCCACCCCCTCACCTTTCCTCTGTTTGCCCCGCATCCAAACAATTCGCCAACAATTCACGGAGAACTGTCGATTCAACATATGTCCGATCGATTTGCCCCCAGCTGAATCAAGTGCCGCAAGTGCCGGCAGGACTTCGCGCTCTCAAAAATGCGAATCCACGCTTGAGCCACTTCAATGTCGATGCTAGCGGGCCGACCGCCCTTGCCAGACGAATATTCTATCCGGCGACGTGGAATGAACAGAACGTCACTCTCTGCATCGCCTTCGACTTGAGCGCGCATGTCTCACGAAAGGAATTCTATCTGGCGCCCGTGGTCGAGTTCGTGGACAGCGTGCCCACCGAATTCCTTCGCGAATCTGGCTACCATGCCCGCAAGGATACCGAAGGTGATTTATGCTAATGCAATTCTACCAGGATTACCTTCCCAAATCTGATTCCCTTGCTTTCGACGGAGCAATGGCTGGCGAAAACTTTCCTTGGGGGAGCAAAGCAATGAGAGGAATGTTTTCTGTTTCAGCGAATATATCAGTCTTACCACGATTGCAAGTGAACAGCGTGCAGTCATTCGGCGCCTCGACGAGAGGCTTGCAAGAGGAGGGAGGAGTGCGCGAGGCCTCCTTTGTGATGCTGCAGTTCGTTAACGCGCTCAAGAGCTTGCAAGCACGCGGCATCGAGGAGGCACCTAAGAGCTTGGCCAACGTCGTCCTCTGCCGTGAGGAGAAGGACGCCTGTTACAGACTTTACCTTGTTCAAGGGTTGGTAAACAAGTCCAAGCGCACCACGCCGAGCGTATTGGCGATGCTCGCTTTACGATCGCGCTCAATCTTGAATGTCTACTCTTTTACTAGATTGAACACCGACAACCTCGTGGAACGGGACGAGGAGCGTGTCTCCCTTTGCCAGTGTGCCTTGGTGGCGCTCGAGCAACTCAACTTGCCAGACAGGCTGCCCCTCGTGCGGGAACTCCTCATGAGGGAGAAAGCCGTCACACTTTCCCAGGTAATCATTCCACCATCCAGACTCCTTTCAATATATTACCTTCGGAATTATTGCTTTTTTTTTCAATAATTATTAACGTTCTTAAGAATATTAGAAGTTTATAATTCTCGTACAGGTAAAGTCTCTTCTGGAATTCGCGCTCTGGGGTCCGGCGGATGTTTCGTTGGGTGGACCACGCGAACGAGAGATCTCTTTGCAGAGATGGCTGGATCTCGAGAGAGCAAATGTCCTACATGCCCTGGTAAAAACGAGGACACCTTTGACCGTCACCGATGAGTATCAATTGCTCTTTTTGGTACGAACGAGCGCGAAAATTATGAGCGAGGCATCCTTGTTGCTCGACGACCAACGCGCTCGTTTGACACGAACACGCTAATTGTTTTGCCCACGTGTCAGCGGGACACAAATCAATTTCGAACAAATGTGCAGCACGTTTCGCTGAAAACGTCATATTTATTGAAATGTGTACATGACCACTGAGAGGGTATAACCGCGCCGAAACTACGTTTGGAATAATAGAATTTTTTGACATAGCGGCCCCTCGATTGTCAAAGCTGCCAGAAACGCTGTACAGTGCTGTTTTTAGCGGATATCCTGCGAGCGACGCGCAGGAATGCTCTATTTTTATTGTTGTTACTGTAATCGGTAGATGTGATGTGCCAATGCTCAATAAGCCAACTATCGTCCGGTCGGTCTCATGACACTATTTTATACATACCATTGTTTGTAAATCGTTACGTTTGTTTTGTAAGAATAAAGATTGTATTTTGGACGCCACGCTTCTGTTCCCAGGACACTTTCCACATATTCCAATCGTTGAAATATGGAATGAGGAAATTAGGAGGAACCCAATCGAGTTCGCCGGTAATGTGATCAAGTACTTTATTATAATTGCGTATCTGCATTTATATTCGATATGAAATTACTCGGCTCAGTGCGGTTCCCACCGCACCGTTCATTTATGAGCGTCGATTGCTTGAATCCGCGCCAAGCAGTCAATGTTACGAATTTACAATTGAGCGCAGTTGGTTGAACGAACATCATTATAAATGCTATAATGATATAATGAGGGTTTCTGGTCAATATCACAGTAATGACATAGTTCCGCGGTACGGTGGTGCGCAAGTCCGCTTTCAAACGATTGCTTCAAACACCTTGCTTCCAATCGGCTATGAAACTGAAAGCTCCGTCCAGTTGATTGCCGGGATACCTGATGGCGCAATAACCTTTGCAGTGCGTGCTTTTTCCCGTTCTTTCAACGCTTGACTCGTCATGTGGGAATGTCAAGAGTGCCTACTCTTTTTCTCTCTTTCTGTGAAACACTGCAAGCAAGTGTGGCCGGATGGAAAAAAAGGTTTAATTAAATTTTATGAATCTAATATCGGGAAAAGCGGTTTCATTGCTAGTAGTTTTCAAGGTACGCTTTCGTGATTTCAAAGGTCAGGTGGCTGCTACTGGTGCACTATGGGAATCTTTCATGGAAAGGGTTTGAAACGAACTGGAAAGCGTAATAATCGCGTATTTCGTTGCAGGGCCTGGGTGCCACGGCTGTCGGTTTCGCCACCGTCGAAATTACATTACTGTGACCAACGGAGGCAGAAACGTGAAATCTCATGCGTTAAATATCCGCTTTCTTATTACTGCGCAAAACCGTACCGCGTGCCCTGGGCGTTAAGCGGCTGGGTGCAAGTAGTATGAGTCGGCGGCCGGCCAGGCACAGCCCGTTTTTACTACTGCCCTTCTTCGAACGCCCGTAATCCATCCAATCAAGTATTCCACTCGTCGAACTCGTTGAAATAATAGTGTTGATGGTTTCCCAAGGCAATCCTAAGTTTTACAACTATTAATTCGGTTTGCCAATCGATCGAACTTTACTGGCACGAGCTACCGCGGAAAGAACCAGGCGCCGTGCCGCTCCGCGTCGGTTGCTAAGAGGGAAGGCGATTATAAAAGCGTTTTCAATTCCTTGGCAATTCGCAGGGCGCCGAGATAATCCACGTTTTCCTGACGCGGGTCTTAGGCTGAGTGGTGGAAGGGCAGGCTGATTTCTCCGGATAATGAGGGAAATCCGATAATTGTCCGATCATTTTCTCACGCAAAGCACTTTGTGCGAACAAGAGGGAGCTTAAGGCTCCTTCCACATCATCGGTGGCAACTAACTATTAACATCAGCTGTTACTTCTCAAGTAGGATCTTCTCGTTTGTGAAAATCACCGAAGGAATTCATTCTGAATTATTTTGCCTGCATCATATGATAAATCCAAGTGGATCAGTGCGTGATAGGAGAGTGCAATGTGTAACGCCAGCTCGCGTGCGCTTCCGCGAAAAACACTTTGCACTTTTCTGTTGTGCTTTTGGATTTGGGCCAGCGAGAGCATGCGGTCCTCGGAACCTCGAGTGAGACTGGGCCGACTGGTGCCAGCTCTCGCGCTAAATTAACTGGCGCTAGCCAAGCGAAATTGACCTCGCACTCGAACCCGCTTCGTGTCGGGATTATCCAGATTGGAGGGGAGTAAGCGAGAGAGTGAGTAGTGGAGAGGAAGTCCGAGGGAGCTACGACTAAATAGGGCATTATTCGGAAGCGGCGCCCGCCAACGCTGAACATACCGACTTTAATAGGTAGCCGCAGTAGTCTATGCTTATCATGGCAGGCAGAGCGTCGAGAGCCTTCCATACGCTAAAGCGAAATTACAATCTCAAGCTAATATCCCAGGCTAATGCACCTTAGAGTTTCGCGCTGTTTGACGAAACGATTCCACCACGCGGGCACACGCAAGCGAGCGAGCGAACGAACTAGGAAACGATCCGCACTAGTGAATAGCGTGAGCCCACCTATTCAAAGTCCGACGAGACGCCAGTTGTACAGTAGCGAGAGTTGCCGATATTAAGAAACGAGGAGTACAGGAAACCGCGATTACTATGTGAGCAGCCGCGTACTCCTACCCGGGAATCAAAGGGGAATGAAAGTTTCCGGATAGAGAATGCGGCCTTCACCTACGTTAGTAATTCATCGGGAGTTGGAGGAAACCGATGGTGGCGGATGCAGTAATTAGTATGCTTTACGGAGCATTTCCATGGATAGAATCCTTCCAATATATCGCGGACGATATTATGTCGAGGGAAAAACTTTCTAATGATTGCGAGACTAGGTAATTATGTGCTTTCATTAGTTCGAGCCGAGCCAGCCGTCGTCGACGACTAATTTTCTCTTCTGCTGTTTCACAGCTTTCTCGTCGGAGGTCTCGACGTGCTAAAAATTTCGTTCCCACCACTTTTTCGCTTTCAGTGTGTCGAGCTGAAGTGGTCCGCCTAATTAGTTAAAGACCTGGAGGCAGTCTGTCATGGTTCGTGTACTGAAAAATACATGAATTTTCCGAAAGCTTTTCTAAAATTCTACTCTCGCTGGAGCCGCGTCAAGTTCCTAGTGAGTTTTAGAATCGATTCATCGAGAATTCTAAATAGAAGCACTCATTGAACCGAGTGCAGGATGCTTTCGTCAGTGGTTGTTGATAATCGGTGAGGTTAAACTGTGTCAATCCATGTCCCCTTCCTTCAGTGCTCGGCTTAGACACGATGTTTATGTTCGAGGGAAACGGGGTTAAATCAGCGGGAACAAGGCGGATTCTCGCCGGGAAGCAAAGCCTTAATGGAGATGGATGCGTCCTTTGTTCGGAGTGCGATCGACCAAATAGTTCGACCAACGAGTATATCTTTCGACCTTTTCCACGGAGAACTAGTTAAAACGTCCAACTCCGGACTATTACCAACTCTTAACTATACTACACGTCACCAGGACCGAAATTCCCATTAGATCTTTCGACACACTCCTGTCGGCTGTTGAGTGTACGATTGCCATGAAGAAAAAAAACGACACGTATCCCGACGGGCCTGCTGTTTTTCCAAGAGTACCGTTGCCTCTTTTTGTCGAGCCCTAATCATCCCATGAGACATTGGAAAAAAGTTTAATGCTCGCGTGTTCGATATTGCTTCTGAGAGCGACAGCAGGCCGATACGAGAGTCCTTCGAGGGATTGTTCCAAGGTTGAAAGCAGGCCAAACTCGTTAGAAGGAAACGAACTTGTAGCTAGATGGAGGGATTATATTAAAGGACTCTCTGCTTCTCTGAGAACTGGTTCGTCATCGATAGGATAATTAGAAGGAGTATTATGCGAGAGTGGGAATACTGGTGACATTTGCGGCGACAGTTCGCCCGAGATGAGAACGCGAACCAAGAGTGAACGAAGGGCAGGACCTCTCAACACTGACAATACCAAACCCTGCCCTTTCATTACCGAGGAATGTGTAACTGACTCCTGTTAGAGTTAGCAGTGGCGCGCGCAAGCATAACAGTACACCGGCCACGTCAAAACTCGAAACTGGTAATGACTCCATAAGTTTTCAATTCATGCAGTCTCGGGGAAGGAGGCAGCTGCAGGCAAGCAGGCAGGCAGGCGTCGCTTAACTTTGAAGCATGCTCGCAGAAACTGGTGAATGCAGAGCGAAGTAGATACCTAGCCTGTGCTCGAGTGCTCTACGAGGAAACTCGATAACATTGATAAATAAGAGACACCCTGAGCTACGCATATGTTCGTCACTGTTTGCAGATACTTATCGGAACATGAATTTGACTCGGAAACGAATAGATAGACACACAAACACTATCGAGCGGTGATCCGGTGGATGGACGTCCGGCGTGTTATGCTAACATTCGCATCGGAGGCCAAACTTTCTCGCTATTAACAGAGAGCAGTATTAGTTTAGTCGAATCTACATTTAGAGCGTGTGGATGCCGCGGCTTCGGGCCTCATGAATAATTCGTACTAACCACCGGGTGATTATTGCTATCCGATACCAATTGAAAAACAAGGTTGGATTCACAGGGAATAGCAGAGAGAAATTGGGTCGACAGATTGTTATCTCTCGAATCACCATCCCTCGAATTATGCACTCGGCGCGTTAGAGTATTAGGGATGGAAAAGAATCATTGACGTTCCTCTTGACAAGAGCTACCGCAAAATAAATGTTAGATCAGCTCTTGTTGGAATGCACGCATCAACTCACGAAGCGAGGATCGTATCGTTAGGAGGAAGTCAACAATACGAGGCAATGAAATTCCAATAAAAGCTTGGAACACGCGCGTCTAGTGCGGGTCATGTGAACGAGGACATATTGAAGCCACAACGAGACGTATCTATTACAATTTTTTTACAGCCAGTGGTAAACAGTCCACCGCGAGTTACTCGCATACACCCGCCAGCGAATTATTCGCTAGCTCTGAGTGCAATTCCTAGCTGTGTATGCGTTTGCCTGTTTGTGCGTGGGAGCGCGCGTACTGGAACGATGCGGGCGCATAAACAAAGGGGGATTCTGCGTGTGATCGCCGGGAGAGCACGCATTCCGTGCAGATGGAAACAATGCCGCGCAACACCGCCGGAGAGAGAACTCGCGAAGCGAGACCACGAGTGAGGAAAAGCCGGAACCAGAGATGGAATACTAAAACCTAAAACCCAGGACTATCAGGGTAGGCGAGCGCGCTTTTCCGCTGATATTCTTCGGCTTTTAAAGCCGTCTCAGGAGAATGTTGCTGCTCTAGTCGTCTTGGTATGAACATTGTCAGCGACGCCTCGCGTCCATGTACATGTAGATACGAATACGTCCCACTTTCGAGGATTCAACCTCTGCAAGGTAGCTCTCAGGACATTCGCACGTGCGTATTCCTCGCAGCAGTCAGTGGTTTATAAATAATTCTCAGGGAAAATGGCGTGAAACATACGGGAGAGTACGAATGCGCTACTTCTGAATTGTTCAATTCGCGTTGAAAGCCTCGTTGCCATTGGCGGTGGTATAGTTAATGTTGCAGAATCCTCTCGGTAGAATCAGTGTCACAATGCTTTCGAGAATTGAGGCAGAACAGTAGACGACACAGATATTCCGACGATGGTTATATGCTAATTGTTCTGTTGATTTATGTCAACGACTACGCACGACTACATAGAAGCAATTTGTACGAGCAACGATTAGAGATTATTTTCGAGAGGATGTGTTTATGCGGGCTGGCAAAGCTTTGAGAGGGTCAATAGTTAGCTAGAGCGAACTAAAAGGACCTTCGAGTCGAGTACCACGCAACTGAATTATTTAATAGTTCATTTACCGGTAGTGGCTGGTTAATCGGTTGCCAGTTAATTATTTCACGAGACAATACCCTGATTATCGAAATTACAGGCCGAAACCAGTCAGCCGCTGCTTTTATTTGTATCCTCCATTATCTGCCAACGTATTGGTCCATTGGATATGCCTCGTTATGAATTATTAATTGTTTTTAATAAAGGCTCGCCGAGAGAGGGGTGATAGACGGTTAAACGCTGAATTATGCTATTACAATTATGGAAATTAGCCGAAAGCTGGCAGCTTTTTCGCTTTATCGCCCAACACTCCGAACCACGTCTATTAAGGGTAGTTAACAATAAATGGTGCTAATGAACAGTCGATTTGCGAAAAGGTTAATGCGTTTCTATTAAAGTTGAAGATATTAATAAACGTTCTAGAAATAGAGTGTCTATCGGCCGCGTGTTCGGATAGCCTGTACGTTGAATAGTCCGAGAGCGTAGGTTGTATCCATCGAGAATTCATTCTCGCTACAACTTGGCTCGATTCCATTCAATTGCCTACATATTTTTACCTGAGTTTGTGCTCTCCTTCGGAAGTAGAATGCAGTAGGGCAGCGCGTTCGGCGCATTGGATAGTCGATAAGCAATTTTCTCGAAAACGGAGAAACGATGATGCTTGCTGAGGAAACAAGGGGGAACTCGAGGAAAGGGAGGCAAAGAAGGTAGAGAGAGAGAGAGAGAGAGTTACCGTGTGTGTGGAGAGCGTGGCGAGGGTGCACGCGGTGCTAGGAATCCGGGGGCAATTTCGCCATTGGAATTCGAAACGTTTTCATGAATAAAAGTCGATGGTGAACAGCGGACTGCCGTGGAGGAGGAAGGGGCGGCACCGTATGCTGCGAGTGCGGTGCTTGCTGCTTCGGAATCGAGTGAATCATATGCTATCGTACACTCTCTATAGACATAGAGAGACACACGTATAGGCCAGCTGTTGCTGCCAGTGTCGTCCGCGACGTGCAAATCCAACGGCTATAACGCCGGCTTACGATGATACGTCGACATAAGTTTGAAACCAGCTACACACAAATGCTCTTGCTCTATACTTATTGGCTGCGCCCAAGAGACGCATCTATCCAAGCTTCCCTACAATTTCCGCCGCCCTTCCATATATATCATCCTCTCTTTCCGAAGAATACATACTTCCCGGGACGACTAACCCATTCGCCCCATGCTCCACCAAACCATCGGGGAAAACAGCTCGCTTTTAACGCCGAAGTTAACGTTAAGTGCCGATACTATCTCAATAGCCAGGCATCGAAAGGTGTGCCAATATGTGGCACGTATTAGGAATTCAAAATAACAGGAGAAAGGGCGATTCACCGTACTTTGTTCATTAGCTTTAATTGACACGAGGCATTTAATAATTGACCAAAACGATACTCATGCTGACTCGTCTGGGTATTAATGAATGAAAAGTTTGCTGAGTAAATTAGCGGTGTTTTGGATAGGAATCGAAAGCGGCTGGCAGAGAGACGGGTATCGCTCCTAAAACGAAAAGTGGCACGGTCCCATGTGTATCAGTGTGTATCTATATCTCCTGCACGCATCGTCGGCTGAAAGCTTAATTAAGCGCCTGCCGCACAACGTATCATGCAATTAAACGGCTCTCGGTTAATATTACAAGTATCCCGGGCGCACAATCAGCGGTCGCAGAAATATTCCCGCCCGCGGGAACCCGTTTCCATCCTCTCCTAGTTTGAGAGCCGTTTCGTGTTTCCTCCTGTCACACTGCTCAATCAGACACAATGGACCGGCTTAATTAAGCGGTCGCTCGGTTGCCAGTGGGATATTAAAAATCCTACTGTTTCATTCATTTCGTCCATTCGCTCCAACTATTATTTATTTATTGTGATGCAACGAAATAGAAAGTTACTATTTATTAGATGGGAATACTGGAGTTGTACAGTTTGCATGGCTCTTTTGATTCGCCAAAAGCTTCCTTTTATGAAAGATTCTGTGGGCACGTATATCTGGGCAAACTTGGTCGTGGGTATATTGCCGGGACGGAATTTAATTAGAATCACTAAGGTTCATGGAGTTCGGGCCGATGGCGAACCGATATGAAAGGTAGCATGGGATGAAATAAACTCTAATATCGCGGCAGCTTGCCGCAGCCTAACTGCAATCTCGGCGCTCGAGCAAACATTGGTACTGTCGAACGATAAACACTGTGTTCCTTCGAGGACGATCGAAAGGCTTCTCTGCTTCTGCTCGACCATTATTGAACTATCTTCTCTTATTGTGTTCCAATGCTGGTGCAGTTTGTCAAACAGTTATAAAAGAATAACTCTGTAATGTTATGCTTCGCACGTAGAGCTTTTCTTACACAGCGCGAGTTGGTTATTCGCGAAAGACTAGGTCACCAATCTAGAGCGTTCTAGTAGAAAACATCATGCAGAGTTTAATCTAGGAAAAAGTGGACTCGTATTTGGAGTTATGGCAAACTCTATTTCATAAGAAAACTTGTTGTCTTTTCGCCGTTAATTCAGGTACTTCCGAGGTCAGTTTTGCATTCGAAATTATTCTCACATTTCCCCGGGTGGACGAGAAGAGTGCAAGCAGGCTCGCTCGCGTGAGCATTCCTGTTGAGTTTCAGGTGGGAACTTAAATGTGTTTTGTTTCGAAGCCGAGGCTTTCTTTTTCCATTACCAAGCTATATAAGTACTAACCAGATTCCACTGGTTCCGGCGCGGAGAGAGCCAATGGTCTCGAAAACTTTCCACCCTCCACGAAACAAGATCGGACATTAGCGCCTGTGCTATCATGCGCACACTCCTAGCCCACCCTCCAACCAAGCTTTTCTCCGATCCTAATTAAATTCGGCGGAATGAAGTTCGAGTCTGTGAATACCAAGCTTTCCTGTACTCAATGGCCAGCCAAATTGGCAAGAGTTTCAATGTGGATACTACACTAGTAGTTACATCGTCAATTTGTAATTCAACACTAATTCCAACAGTTTTTTCTACCCTACAAAATGTCATCTTGCTGACATATATGATCATTGAATTAGGTCATTTAAAAGTTGAGGTCTATTTAATTTAGAAAGATCCTCTTCCTAAGTTATGAGGCAACATAGATTAGTAGGTGCGACAAGTTCATGAAAGACTAATGACATTTCTATGAGAAGGAGGGTTCCTGTTATCGATACACGCACACGTGTTGCACTCTTTACCGTAATCGATAACCGAGTTTTTGCCGACGTGTCACTTTTACCACATAATTTATGTATGCGGGACAGAGTCTAATCTAGAATATTGCAGCTCGCAGTGAGCCCTGTTTGAGTGATATACGAGCATGGAAGATGGAGTATCCCGTTGTTATCGGACTCTCATCCCGACATATTAGTTTTGCGCTTTCAGGTTTTGGCCAAGCGGAGTTTCAGTATCGGCCGACAATTAATGCGAAACACGCCGATAGAACTGAATTTGACAGACCCTTGCATGGAGAGTGGCCTCGTTGGTTACGCGCTTTTAATTGGCCGACTAGCCAAGTTAATTTCGGCGCCGCCTGCTCCAGCTCGTGTTAACCCAATCGATTTGCATAAATAACTGTTAGATGCATTATCGCATGAATAATTACTAATTCAATGATCAAGCCGATCTCGGTGGAGGTAGCGTGCTTAACTGATGGAATGATTTGTGTCCCAGTCTTCCGGTGAAATTGGCAAAATCGTGAATGAAATCCACGAAAAGCGCGAAAGCTCCTGACAAAAATATGAGCGAGCACAGCAATATTCATGACAGTTAATTACTCGTTACATTATCGCATGACAATCAAATTCAATGGAATAAAAGAAGAAGCGGAGCGTAATCCATCCGGCCAACTGCGATACGAGTTGGAAAAGTTGGTGGAAAAAAGTTTTCGCTCCGGACTATGCGGGTCTCTCGAAAATTCCGCATTCTGCAGATGCACCGGGCTCCGTTTACGTGCAATTTAAGAAGATTTAGGAATCACTGTCTCAGCTGTGCTTGTCGGCTTTATGCGTTGTTACTCTAGCAGGCTTCCAGGCCGATTTCAGCTACGCCAGGATTTATTAGCCACTTTTGCATATACGAAAATAGGAAGCTTTCGTGGAATGTAGCCTGAGGATATTACGAATTCAGGCCCTCGATAGCCAACACAACACTGTCAGTCTTATCTGACTAACAATAAGCCCTGCGCGAGTAGCACATTGAGTCGTCAAGGTAATCCTAAGCTTCGCTTGTCAACCGGGAGTATCTGCATTGTGCTTTGTACACCGTATCCAAGACGACAGATCCCGAAACATGTAATGACAATCTGACGGAAACATCAAGACTCCCGGACAAGGCGTATTGCCTTGTCTCGCGTATTAGGATCCCAATTGACAAGTCCATTCAATAGTTCGATCCACCGACAGTAAATCCATTCTAATTATCGGCCCGAGTATTCAATATATTAACTACTCGCTGCTTTCCCTGGGATGGTCTAGCTAATTCGCGAGAAATTTCACTTTCAAACGACTCGGCTCAATGCAATGGATTTCATGCGAAATTCCAGGCGGGAGAGGCAACGTAATGGTTGTAAATGCGAAATTGCTTTTCTGTTTCGTCCTCCACCAGCAAGAAATGAAGCCCAATTCCCGGCATTGGAATGAGATGATATCGGAAAATCTTATAGGATAGCAATAATTCCGCGTGATTCCACCGATGGTACCTTATTATTGAAGGTTCGATTGCAGCTTTCGCTGCTACCTGATTCATCCGACCACTTTTACAACTATATCTCTAATTCTCGTTCAACGAAATTCCGTCCTTATGATTCATATAAAGAGCCATTCATCATTAAGCAGTAATTAATTGAAAAGGGGTAGATACTTGCAAGAAATATATTCAAGACTGGTTCAGTTTCTTCGGAATTTCAGTCTTGTTTGCGAATATTATGACCAAGGTGTCTTTGAGGAAAGTTGTCAGTTCACAGCAAACGGTGAAATTAATTATTAGTTCCTAAGTGACTCCTGACTTCGGTCTGTGCTCTGTGTTCACTGTCCCGATGAGTGAATCGGCTGGCTGGCATCGATTATTAATTAATTTATATTAGCGCCCATGCACTCGATCGAAAGTGGCGGTGCTAAATTAGCTGGTCGAACAAAAGCGCATCAGCCCCGGCGATTTTTCTCCCTATTCGTTCGCATGAATGCATATTACCCTGCTGCCCGGTTTACCAATCCACCAGAGTAACATTGATTTACTTGCTACATGGGTTTATTGATATATCGTCGACTCGATGTACAATTCGTAAACATTGAATTGAACAGTATCAATTAAATGGAATAACCGACGAGCAAATAGTCGTCGCGCGGCTAATTGAAGCGAATACCGACGCTTTTGCTAATGCACTCGGTAGTTGAATAAACATCCTTCCCCTCTCTCAGCCTCTGGCAATCATGTTTAGCAAAGAATAACTACATTCGTCCACCATAAATCCACCGCTTCTCCCCATTTACCCGGCTGTCGCGAGTAAACTAACGCGAAACAAATTGGCAGGAAATAATTCGTAATGTCAAACAGGCCGACACGAGTACTTGGTTTGTTATTTGTCCGGTAAGGGCAACTTGTTCGAAGAGAAGCGGCCTTTTTATTTTAATATCTCGCCGAAGTTCGGGAAACGAGTAGGAGGAGATGGCTCCCGGTGCCGGCGCGGCGGCCTTGGTGCTTTTCGTCCAGAGATACCGACAACTTCTGTAACTCTTTCCGTACATAATAGCCAAGTTTCCTGAGTCGCCAGCTAAGTAGGCGGAAGTACACCACGGATAAACGGGAGAAGCTGGATTAAAGGCAACCAGGCATACACCGAGAGAGGAATCTCATTGTCGTCGGACATTTGTCACCCTGCCACTCTAGGAAACCTCTTTTCCCCAACACCCCCTGAATTTTTCATGTAATTGCTCGGATAAACGAAGAGTTAGCAGCACTTCGAGGGTCAAAGTGGGAATCGTCTGTACTCTACTTAGTGGAATGGACGATGGTGGAGGTCACAGAGAAGTTCACAGGGGTCTTTTGGCTTGACTTGGATCTAGTCTTCGATGTAATCAGATTTTCTTCAGCCTCCACAAAAGACCTTTGAATAACTTTCTTGTGAAAAATGCATCTTCATTTTCGTAATACTATGATTCACCTCGATAAACTGTTTTCTGTTATCACGTAAAGAATGATCCGCCCTTACAATTCTCTGAATAACTCGACGTAGTCTCGTTGCCCTGACTATTTGTAGTCGAGTCAGCTGTATTCACGGAGGAATATACTGTGGATTTTCCAGCTTCCGATGAAATTGACATGATGCATGTGTGTATGTGTCTGTGCGCGCGTTGCGCAACTAACGGCTGACTGGTGTCGCAGGAGACTTCGATAAAATTGGAGTGTAAGCGTTTTCCGGCACGTTCCTAACGATCCCTGCTGCATGGGATGGATACCTAGTTTTTCGTTCGAAAAAAATATGCATGAAAATATTTGACAGATAGAAAATACAGTTGCGAGTGTTGGCTTTCTCACAGGTGGGGGAGTCAACATAAGCTCAAGTTTGGACTACAAAGAGTTTCATCAAAATGCAAGCTTTCTATTCTTGGCAGAAGAGTCGTAACTTGGATCAGAGATGGCGGAGTATTACAAAACGAATCCGAGTGTCTCTTCATTCCCGTTGTGACTGGGGTTTGAAGGTGGAAGCCGCGGATGAATAATGCAGCTGGAAAAATCCATTGTTCCCGGACACCCGTCCGACTCCGTGGTCCAGCGGCTTCTTCCCGGCTGCACCACTGAAAATTCGCTAAAGGTTTATTCGTCGAGGATAGAGGGATTCCCCGGTAGCAATCTCGCGAATGGTAGAAGAACTTTCTCGCCACCTTGGATGACTTCGGGATCCAGCCATTCTGGCAGTCCGAGGTTTTCTTCGCAATTGGCTTCGGCTTCTTCCACCTGAATTACTCTTCTCTCTCCCCCCCCCCTCTCTCTCTCTCTCTCTCTCTCTCTCTCTCTCTCTCTCTCTCTCTCTCTTGCCAGTCTGACTCGCGTCCGCAGAAAGTGGCTGTACTTTCTAATAGAACCGTCTAACGTCCCCTAGCAGAACTTCTCCGCAGAATAGTTTCGTTCGACATCGAAATTTCATAAGAAACTAATCAATTGTATTAAATGTTCGAGTTCCTAGAGTTTGATAGAACAAGGATTCGTGTATCGACTTTATGAAAGTGTACACACGCATAGGTGAGGTAGGGTTGAAGTTTGGCGCGCATCTACTTAGGTAAATGCCGGTTGCTGGATGCACTATTAGACTCGATCTAGTATTAAGCTATCGCAAAAGGGTAGTTTAAAACGACGGTGGCTGAGGCGAGGCCCCCGGCGGCCGATTCCTCCGGGTTGATAGGCGATAAAGGCGGAAATTGCTGGCGGCACCGATCGCAGATAAAGTCTGCCTGTACCAAGTCCTCGCAACCATCGCTCGCCACACTGTATTCCATCGTCGTTCCTCTCCCAGTCTTCTCTCCTATCCAGAAGGTCTCTTTTCCTCAATCCCTTTTATCACTCGAGTCGATTGCACATCATGCATTTCCCGCGAATGCCTTTCCCAGGAAACCTCGCTCGAGTTTTCCTTCCAGCATTCTGGCCTTTCATAATATTTGGATGGATAGGATCCAGCTATGGTGTCAGCCATTTCCAATGGCTTTCTAGGCAGATTGGCGTGTTAGCCGCTCTCGCGTTTCTCCGCAAACGGAAGATCGAATTAATTCTTATTGGCCGAAGCTATCGGGCTTCCTCACGCGAGGCCCGCAAGCTAAATGGATATGATTGATTGACGCGTCTCACGTAACCCGGATAACCCTGATTTCGCATACCCAATCGATTATAGGAAGTCGTTGCGTCACTGTCCCATTATTTTGAATAGGGCAGCTTCGGTGTTTCCTCTCGATGGTATCCAGTCGGAGAAATGTAATGTTAGGCGCCACAGAGTATGTCTACCAATTTCGGGTTACAGCCCAGTCAATCAGCAGAGTTCGGACAAGGAGCTGTCGCTGATGAGAAGCGTCGAGGTGCCAAGAATTATTCGGGATTTCGGTTAGAGACAAGTCAGAATTAACTGGGTGATTTACGGGCTACGCAGCTATACTCGCGCGTTCTTCAAAGTCGACTGCACTGAGATATACGTGGCTAACAGGAAACTCGAAACTTTATAACGCGACGTCTTGCTCAAATTCATCTTGGGAGGCGCGTCTTTCCAGTACTGTCGAGTTTCGAGAGCCTCGTTTTGTCGGAACACGCACTGTCTCTTCCGGGGAGTCAGGCCTAATAGTCAGGAGCTAACTTTGACTTCAAAGCGTTACATCTAACTTCTCTCTCTCTCTCTCTCTCTCTCTCTCTCTCTCTCTCTCTCTCTCTCTCTCTCTCTCTCTCTCTCTCTCTCTCTCTCTCTCTCTCTCTCAAACCGACATACACACATACATATATACAAGTACTGTGGATTATGTAACGGAGACATTGAAATTCCAATCTCGTCGAAAGAGAAGAGGGCTCTTATAAGACAGTGCTATAAGCGAGCGATACTTTAACTGGAAAGATACATTGGATGTTTCCCGAAAGGATGTTCCGGCTGTTCGGAATGAAATTCGAGGTGACGTTTAGTGGCTGGTTGGGTGTACCGAGGGCAGACAGTTTTTCAGACGGGCGGCAAGTGGGAAGTGACAGGGCTCGCGACGAAATTGCTCGCGTTCTCGCGTTCCCGCGTCGCCCGTAAGGAAAGAGGCGTCGCTGGCAGATCGATTCGAGAATGCAAATAAGGGAAGATTGGATAACGCCCGAGGCCACCATCGAAGCCCGAGCTATTTCCGCGCGTGTAAATCCGCGAACGCGATCCAACCACGCTCCAAACCCGCCACTACCCGCTACTTGGAAATTTCCTGCTGCTTCTCGACCCTGTTGTCATAATTAACGTATTATCATCATACATCTCGACCAAGTATTCAGGATGGCAACGTTGCCAGCGCAAACAGCTCCGCCCCGAAATCAATTAGATCTCGTGTTAGCAGCCGGGAATAAATTTCGAGGAAGTCCCCACGGTCTGTGTATGTGCTGCGAGAGGGTGTGTGATATTCTAACTCTCCGAAGAGTGGGACGAGTGGGACGAGCTAGCGCTTCCCATAAGTCTACCGTTCGTATCTAGAAGCGAGGTTTATCGCGACGAGAGCACGCTCGCTTGGACCCGTGCAATTTCCCCACTGCCGTCCGAGGAAAGAGTAAACGTTTGCCAGAGGAACCACTAGGAAAGCACTCGACAAAAGGTAATTCCCGTCAGAGATCCACTAGTGCATATTCTCTAGGATTGATGCAGAAAGGTGGGAAGGGAAAAGCGAGGCAAAACCAAGCCAATCCACCGGTTACACCGTCCAATTACACGCGCCAGGATGGATTAACCGGCAGGCAACGACGTCTGGGTGCGGGGAACTCCTGGTAAAGGTGGCTCTGAACTTGGAGCTTCCTTCGAAGCCCGAAAGAATGGAAGCAAGAAGAAGCGGTTTACTTCCCGCGGGAGAAAAGGGAATGAATGCTCGGTGCGAGCACTGGTAATCCTGGCCTCGCAACTGCAATCAGACCTGGCTCTGACGAATGGCCCAGCTAGACATTAGCCGGCATGACTGGTTTGCTAATGTCAGGAGGCCACGAGCTGCCGGCTGCAGCTGCTCGGACGACAATTCTCCCTTGCGATCCACCATCAACTCTACACCCGGTTTCCAAGCCCGTCTCTTCGATCCCTCCACTCTCTCCTCATATGTATACTTGTCGCATGTGTTATATGCATCCGCAGCCAAACCTCCAACATGTGAAACTCTAATTCCAGCTCGTAAAGCGCATGATAGCATTTTAGTTTAGGAAATTCCAAGTGGTGCTTTAACTCGTCAGATTCAAGTTCTACTTCTGGAGTCTCTTGACCCGATTTCAACTCGAGTACTGGTTTATCTGCAGTTTATGGACATGCCACGACCTGCGTATCATCTCCCTTAACGGAAACCTTGACCATCCAACTTTTTCTTTCATACCTGTTATACCCTCGATGCTCCTCCGGGGACGAGACCTTTTTTTTTCAAGGGGTCCTTCGAGTGTCAAGCTATGACCGTCTTCTCTTTCATTATCGGTCGATGGCTTTCTTGATTAAATCGCGAAATACGTCCTTAACTAGAGCAGTTGGCGATATCATCTTGAGGATCCTTAACAAAGTGTAGTTAATGAGAAAAGCGTCGACGCTTCCCTTTCCTTCTCTCGATACTTTCATCCTTGAGTTTTCCACAGTACGGTCTCATCGAATGGTAAACTAATGTGTCAGGGGAATAAAAGAGAGGAAGCGTACGTTTCTACATCCACATCTACTTTTCAGGGAGAAGTGAAGCAGACATTCTACACAGCAGTCGTAAAATCTGTCTATTCGGTAAAAGAAAGACGAGCGAAAGGCAAGAATCTTCCATATAAACCTCGCACTCTTCATTTCAGAGAACGGAAGTTACTCGAAAGGGATCGGGAATGCGATCCACGTTTCCATCGGCAACTGTAGTATATATATGTATAAGAATAGCAGTCGTTGCAAGTTTTACTTGGACGCCAGCGGCGCCGTGGGATTCCCCGTGTGTATTAGCTCGGGCAACCTTGCTGGAATTGAATTCTGTCATTCCGTCATTACTTTATCGTGGCCTCTAGCGTCGAGCGATCGTTGTTCCTCGACCCTGTGTCAAGCCTCCCTTAACGGGCGACCTGTGCGTTGCTTCGAGAGTGCACCTCTTGGCTCTTGCTATTCCATTGCCTCGCAACCTTATTAGTTATTTAAAGTTCAAACAGAAACACATGGCGTACAATGCACAGAGCTACCACTCTGCTCTCACGCATTATCTAGAGCACAGTACGTGTTTCGGGGTAGGAATTCATCCAACTGGAGCTTATACCGTATCGGACTAGTCGCATTGATGAGCGAAGTACTCCGAGTGTACTTCAATCCACAGCAACTGCAATAGAATTACCAGCTCGTCATTTCACGGATTTTATCCTCGATTTAGTGAGTTCCAGCTCGATGAGGCGGCCGAATTAATCAGACTGATTAACGGCCACAGCGGACAATGAAAAATAATAACGCCCGCATGCTCGCTCCCATTGCCTCCCTCTCCCTTACACATGATGTATCGCAGGGACATTTTTTTTAATGCTGATATGATTAATGGTGACAATAACGAGGGAAAAGAATGCAACTTGTGCGGTTTATGCGCTTGAAATACGACGAATTTATAAATTCCAAGTCTCGCGCATATACTTGTTAGCCAGCATTTGTTGGTTGGGTAACTGCATCGTTTAGGTTACGCTTTTGGTAAATCAATAGTTCCTGGATTCCTGAACAGTTACACTGCTGGAAAGATGTTTACGAGAACGGTGGAAATTTCATTTCATTTAGAACTGGATATTCCTGTTTGTTCTTCGGGCGTCCAACGAACATCAACTTCATGAAAACATGTTTTCTCGGCTGAATCGCTAAAAAGGGTGGAAAACGTGCAAGGTACGCGGGTATTAACGAAACAATTCCTCGCTGAAAATACGACTTTCTGTTTAGAAGGCACTGGAGTTTCGGTGGCATCCTACTCCCACTCTTTACCTCTTCTCCCACAGGAATGCCAGGCTGAAAAAGCTGGCGCATACCATGCTCTAGGAAGTCACGCGAAGCGAGCTTTTTTGGTCTGAGAGAGCTTTTGTGGGGGATAATACGGGCCGGCTTGCATGACAGCCACTCGCCCCTTACCTAATTTTGTGGCATGAAACCGCCTATAAAGATGTCCCAGCCGCCTTGCAAAATTCTCCCCGCAACTTAAGCACTGTGACTTTTTCTTCCATAAGAATAACTAGTATCAAATACATGGTTGCTCGATCAATTGGAGAAAACGAACTGCGAGATAGGATTACTATCATTAAAGTAAAGCAATGCTTTGGCTAGGCAGAAATTGGGCATGCAAATATCCGAGGGTATATCTATCAAATAGAAGGGTACTTTATCGTCGATATTGGCTGGCGATACAAGGGAAAGTTCAGGGGCTCGAGGGAGCGATGAGCAAAGATAAACATCGCCGTGGGTAGAGGGTGATTTAAAGGGCCACTTAATTCGCCCGATGCGCTTTTAATTGCCCTGACAAATTCTTCTTGAAAGCCCGAGCGAATCGGCACAGCCTGTGGCATAGATCTTCCGGGATTTTTAGTGGAATAAAGAATTATGCAGTGGTAGGTTGAGAGGAAAGCCGGTCGTCGAAGAAGGATGCCAGTGAAGGGTTAATTCGAAGGGTGTGGGTTCGTGGCTCGGGTTGGTTCGCTGTGTCAGAGCCGCCGGGCTAATCTGCCTAAGCCGACCTACCGCTAATCGAGGTCCAGGCAATTAATTTCAGCACGCATCGAACCCTCCATATATACAGATTGTCCGCATGCACGTGGTCGCGCAGTTAATTAATTGGCCGAAATACTTTTCCGCCCTCGACAGTTCCGGCTTCTCACACTTCACTCTCCAGCAACGGGAAACATTTGCGGAGTCAACGACAGTTTCGAAAATGTGGTGATGGTATATTGAACGGAAATCGAAATGCTTGCTGAAATTCTCATCGAAATTATGAGGAGTATTATGCGATCGGGGATAATCACCGGTTTAATCGCGATGCCTCGCATTACTGCCTTAATTAGCGATCGATTTCGGACGCCAGGGAGCCCGACGAGTCATCCCAAATATTTGCCTTCCCTCCTCTATATTCGAATCCGCCATTGGAAGCTCTCGTCCCGATCGATCAGAGATATTAAGTAATCTCATCGAGATTCCAACAGCCGACAGTCGCTGTAGGCGTCTTCGCACTTTACTCTTTTGAAATTAGTATCAACACTGAAATAACGCGGATCGAGAGAATGAAACTCATTCCATGAATTGCGCCGTTTGCTCGCCCGGAAGTGGGTGTGTTTTTCCTCTTGCACGAGCTGTTATTTAACCCTTGCTCTGGAGAAAGAGGTGCTTCCTATTACGGATTTGCATAGTTTATATGTCGCTTGTTTCCTCGCATAATTTATGGCTTGGCACTCCGCAGGGGGAACTTTCGCGACTTCGCCCATTATAACGAGGATGACCCTCTCGCTGATTGTTGACTCTATACATCGTCCGCAGAAAGTACTCCTCCACCCACTCGTACATCCGCCACTCTATATAATTACACTTCACCCAAACATCTTGTCACTTAATTGCAGGACCAATTAAAGGACACGCGAATACTGCGGCGGCTCGCTGAGAAAAAAGCAGGCCAATTAGGCGGCAAAGTTGACTCCTCATATTCATGTCAGGCTAGCTGGTGTGTTAATTGATACGATCTGAACGAACCACCCCTACCGTAGGGAGTGCTCTTTGTTCATTTAATCATCGGCTATTCACCATTTACCGAACAAAAGCTGACCGACGCCTTCTGTCTAAACTGATTCCACCTGTCTCTTTCTCTCACTATCTACCTATCATGTATATTATATGCTTTTACATTATCTTGTGTTCTCTGTCCTGTCCAACTTTCCCGAATGGTTCAGAAATTCATTCGTCGAGTATCAAAATGGATAGAAAACAAAGAATAAGTGGCAAAAGTGCCGGAATTGTACCGAAAACATTTGGAAAAGCCCTCCTGAATAATGAAATTCGTCTGACTTCGGCGGTTTATTTCACTTTTTTTAATCTTCCTGACATTTTCCGGGGCTGAAATTTAGTGGAGAATGTTTTCTTGCATCAAGGAAGAAGTGGTATAAATTGCAGAGCCCTAGCTCAAAATTCATTTTTTCGCAAATTTTTCCATATGTACCCCTTCACAAATTTTCGATTTTTCGAAGGTTCTGGGACTTTGACGAATGCTTGATATTTCGATTGTTTGAGTATCAAAACGAAAAGAAAACATGAAACCAGTGGCAGAAATGTCGGAATTGTACCGAAAACACATGGAAAACCGATCTTGAATAATTTATCTTCGTCGTTTTTCCCATGTTTTTCAAACTTCCCGACATTTTCCGGGGCTGAAATTTGGTGGGGAATGTTTTTTTGCATCAAGGAAGAAGTGATATAAATTCCAGAGCCCTAGCTCAAAATTCATTTTTTCGCAAATTTTTGCGGGTATACCCCTTGACGAATTTTTGGGCCAAAAAATGAACTTTGACCTGGGGTTTTGGAATTTATACCACTGTTTCCTAGCTAAATACTGAATCACTACCTCAAATACCAGACCCTGAAACGGTCGGGAAGGGTGATTCCAAAATTTTAGATTTTTCTACGGTTTTCGGACTTTGGTGAATGCTTGATAAATCGATTGTTTGAGTATCAAAACGGAAAGAAAACATGAAACCAGTGGCAGAAATGCCAGAATTGTACCGAAAACATTTGGAAAAAGCTTCCTGAATAATAGATTTCATGTGATTTCGGCGGTTTTTGACCTTCTTATTGAGCTTTCGACACTCTTGAGCACTCCTTTATAATTTACTCGGCAATCGATAGCCTTCAACAGGATTAGTAAGATTTCTTGTATCCTCCTTCATTGCGTCAGTGGACTGTTCACATGATCTGAGCGAATCTCTGGCGTGAACCATCGTGAAATGCGAATGAAATGCGAAACGACACACTATTGACGATCAATGGCATTCGAGTCGACTTGGAATGGGTTGCTTTTTATGCAAGAGTCCCTTTCCACTGGCTGATCGATGGATTCCGATGATTTTTACCGGTTTACCGTGGTGGTACTCGCGTGAGTCTATGTGCACACAGCCTTTAATATTAACTTGTTTGGTGGCTCTTCGCAGTCCCGTTTGGTGATGTTCTTCCAGGCTGGCGAAAGCGCCAAGAGTCCGGGACGGGGCTTTCCCAAGGGAAATTAGTGTATTTTCCTGAGGCATCCTTTCTATGCAATCATCGGCCAATGCTCGAGCCTGTGATTTATGTAGCAGCACGATGAGAAACCGATCTTGGAAGCCGCCTTTCTTGGATATATGCGACTAGTGTCACGCGAGTATTTCTGCTCTCAAAGCATCAGTGTCGATGCCCTTTAAGATCTGTCAGTTGGGAGCGGCGGGATGCTTACGGAAAGGGAATGGGAGTTGTACTTTCGGAGCATTAAGATTCACGCTTCTCTAGGCAGCCTTCCATTTTCCGGTGTTTCAGAGGGAAGAGCACGCGAGGAGTTCGACGAGTCCCGATGGACCCGTGCGGGGAAACGATCGGGCGAAAATGCTCTCACGTCGAAAGTGACACCATCAAACTGCTGTACTCTGCGTCAGAGTATTATGGCTGAGGGGGTTGAAATTGCTTGGCTGGCACGACTCACATACTACTGTAAAGCTAATGACGTCCCTCTGCTTCTAATCTTCGCCGGCGATCGAGGGAAATTGTGCGCGCGAGCGTGGCAATGCTTAAAGTTCGCAGGAACCGCCCACACTTTTCCCATGCGGTCGAAAAACGAGGGGATTTCGGACGCTGCTGGAAATTCCAGGCTAATTAATCATTTATCTTTGCCGCGGCAATAATTAAGCCGAGCTCGGCGGTGAGAAATTGAAGGGGTGGTTGGTTATTCGGAGGCTGGTTAAAAGTGGATTGCTGTACGAACAGGAACATTAGCATAGATCGAAAGGGGCAGGTTTGCGGTGTGGACTAATTAGACGGCGGGTCAATTCTCCATAAGCTTCGAAGGGTCATGGGTTTCAAACTGACACGGCTGTCACCCGCTCAGCTCGCAGGATTCGTCTGTAGCATTGCGTAATCGAATCTAATCGCGACAGTAAACCGATGCCAATCGATAGGCTACCACCGCAATGTGTGGGACGTTTGCCTTTCGAGCAGTTATGCAAGTGGGTGAGTGATTTCCAATTGGATTTGACGCGATCCTCTCTGCCAACCTCCTTACCACCTTACTCACTACTCACTACTCTAGAGAGATTTCACCAAACCTCCGTGCAGGTTCGCGAGCTTCCAGCTTCTGCTCCGTTTAACTGGCAGCTCGAAACTTCACTATTGATAGAATGTTTGACCGATATTCTGCCTAGTCTAGCACGTATTCCGGGAATTTGAATTAAACCTATTCGCCTTGATACTCGCCACTGACACTTGCCCGAATCATTAGTATTGCAAACTCAATACTATCTGGCAACCATTGGACAACTTCCTCTGGGAGTAGCGGCCCGAAGAAAATCAGAACTGAACGTACGAGACTCTCTGCATGCATGTACAATGCGTTTACTTTGCGGCCTGGGCTACAATGATGAATGAAGCGGCGGCTCTGCGCCTGAAAACATAACTTATACTCGACCGAAGAGCGGTGTATACGTAGTTAACTTAAATGTATGCATTTCCTGAATGGGCCGTACAAAGCGTACATAAATCTCCTGGCGCTCCTACAATTTCTTCCTACATGTAGAAGCGAGCGGCGGCGCGTAAACGTCCTCTTCGTATACATGATCTATCACTTGGAGAAAAAAGAAATGAAGCCGCGTGCCTTTTCTGCCGCTATTTGGACAGCTTCTGAGGACCACTTGCTATTTTAGTAAGAAGAATCTTTAAAAGAGAAGGGAAGTTTTGTCGAACCGTAACACGTCCTACATCCCCTTTAAGTTCCATCTGACAATACACGAGAGCAGCGAGTCTCGTGTTTGCAAATTGTTACTACATTGCCACGTTGCTCGCTACCGTTTCATCTTGTGCCAAGAAAATTACAGTACTGAACCCTATTAGTGTATTACTTTCGCGCTCTCTGCCGTATGCGGTACTATTTATATCGGGCAGAGGGAACTCGTACATCGGCATGCCATTAGTTAAGGCGTCGTTTTATTCTGGAATGATGCCGTTGGTGGTTGAACGTGGAATCGGCTTCGTTAGTGAGAGCGGCTGCTCGTCTCGACTGGTGCTAGCTAAAATTCGAGAGAAAGCAGTTACAGCGGAGTATGCGTCCCGGGTAGATCGGAGTGCAGGAGAATAAGAGGGGCCGAGCTTCTCCGACATCATAATTATAGCTGGAATTATAGTTGGAGGCTGCGACAATGAGAAGAGCCAGCAGCAAGAGCGGCAGTGGTAGGAATATCCTCGTGAAATATTCCTGGCCACAGGGAGCTCAAGAGTTTCAAGGGGGAAGAAGAAATATTTGATGGGGTCGGTGAATACTGATATGCAGCGGAGCAGCGCCAAGAGAGACAGAGAAGTTTGCTACTTCCGGCTGGAAGCGAAGTACAGCGGCAGGAGCAGCTTTTGCATTCTCGTTTGAGGATGGATTTGCTGGTTGTTTGTCTCTCTCGCTCTATCTGTCCTGGCGGTCGAACAGCTTATGGCTGTTAAACACGATTTATAAAGCCTGTTAACGAAACTCTATCCCCGGCGGAGACGGTGAGGGCAATCGGCTTTCCGCGAATGAAACAGGAGCGAGCTGGAATTTAGATTAAAACGCGCCGCCGCCGCCGCCGCCGCCGCCGCCGCCGCCAGCTGGCGACCGCTCGGCATGGGGCATCCGCTTCTATCTACGAAATTCCAAACATTTGCTGATACACTGTTAATCCGCCGCGATTACACTCTGTCATTTGGTCGTATACTCAGTGTTCGCTCCACCTGCCCAACACGCACACGTGTTTTACCGACCGCCGCAATTCCGCGCGAATTCAATTTCCTAGCGATTTCCAGGAAGCCTGTCTAGATTATGTTGCCCGCACCACCCTCGGATACACATGCACCGTTGGGACACATTGTCCGCTGCGAAATTACACGTATGATCGTCGCGCACACTTCTTTGCGCGTCCCGCTCGAGAACCGCTCGTGCGAATATTCATTCGCGTGACCCGAATACTGGCTAGCAAACTTTCCCGTTTTTCGATGAGCCAATCGGGATGCTCGTACTCCCTCTTCGGTTCTTTCCTCTTTTCTGGACTGTTTCGATAGCGACAGCATTCCCAATAAAAATAGGAAAATTAAGCAGGCAATGAGTTTGCCTCACGTACGCCTAGCCAGTGCTGCCTGTCGAACATAGCGAACCTCTAAAGGGAAGGACTGCGGCTACGGCGAAAAAGAAAATGCACCCGGTAATCGGGTTATACTATCCTCTTGGCGAATTCTATTCCCAAGGCAAATTCATCCTTCCCGGCTGCTGCTGGCATTGAAGAATTAAAGCAGGCATTGAGCAATGGAATAGCGGAGATTCACGAGCATAGAAGAAATTAATATATCCGTGAAGGGCTTTCATCGTGGCCGATAGGGGTTGACCAAGCGCGAGTTACTTATTTCGAGGCATCCATCAAGCTGAGAAATACCTGTTTCGGGAATAGGTGGGTGGGTGGGGGGTTCGTTGTGCGTTGCACTATAGTAAAACTTCAGCTTGAATCGAAGGTTATCCATCAGGTGGGTCGGAAGATTGATGGCTATGTAAAAGCTTATGCCCGAAATGCGTTCCCGCTCGCTATACACACACTGACCGATATGCAAAGGGCCCATGGGGCGCGAGGAAAAAAAATCTCCAATTTCCATTTCCCGCTAGACGAGCGTGCGCACGCTCCGCTTCATAGTTTTATTTATTCGCATGCATCCTAGAATAGCCGCCAACATGCACATCTGCTAGCGTTATAAATTCCCCAAAAGTTTTTCGTGACCAGTCCAATCGCGTTGGTTGGCCTCTCTGTGGTCTAGTTGCCTTTTTTTTTGTACAAGATGGGCGTTAATAGAAAAATTCGACAGTCAAACGCGTCAGGATGGAAGGTGTACAGGGTTCAAAAGATAGTTTGGAAGCAGCTTTTTACTATCGAATTATCGGTAATTATTTTGGGAGCCGTGTAATGTCACTTGTGTCGTGTGACACAAGTCGTGGCTGGTCATAAAATCATCGGGAAAGATCCTTCTCGATACACTCGATAGACCCTTTCATCAACTGTTCTATTTTTATGGGTTTTTGTTTATGCAGGCCCTTCTATATTTTCTCGTGATCGAATTAGCATCTTTCAACGTCAAGCCTTCCGATTTTTCGATGCGGAGAATAGGATATCGACTATCAATATTTATCCGTAATAGAAAATCGAAGGTCTGAGGGTACCGGTGCTTTTTTAATTTCAAAAACTCGTGGAGTGTACAATATACAGAATATACAATGCACCAAGCAAAATCGGAAACTGGAAAGTTTCACGGGAAAGCTACAAAATACAACGAGAAATTCTGCTCGTTTATTAGTGCGGAAATTCGGAGAACGACCAACACAAGAACTTTCTGGCGATTGTGTTTTGCAGATATCCAATCGACGGACCACGATGGACAATCGTTGCAAATGTTTACTAAGTTTCCTATCAAGAATTCTACACAAACGACTTTCGAACATTAAACGAAAACAAGCGCCTTGACATTTGAACGTCTTTCCGGCGACGGTAAGCGTAGTTGAGGATAAGGAGCGTATTAAGACGCTTCCCGACAAGGCGGATAAACGCAAAATGAGAGGATAGCTCTGTTTTATTTCTTAAAGCAGCGAACCTTAAAACATCGTAATCCCGATGCAAAGAGCAGCCAGCATCACAAGACCCGCTCTAGTTACACCCCATGGTCCAATAAAGCCAGGCTAGCATTGTTTCGCTATTTTCTTCTGGAAATAAGACGGGTTTCTGCAAGCCCTTACTACCGGTTTGGCCTTGTGCGATTTTAATCTCGAGAGGCGCCCGCTACGTTTGCAATTCCATGAGCATACTCCGTCTTCCTATTGTGGACGGTGAGAGTTTCTCCTTAAGAACGGTGGTGCTATTTACCGGGAGACTTGGGACGCAATTAGCCAGGCTCATACTTGCCATTTCGTTACCCTCGGCTCAACTTTGAGTTAGATATACAAAGATCATCCCTGGTTGAGTCTGCCCAATGACGAACCATATCGAATGTTATCTTATACGCCAGGAAATGGAACTTGGTTCGCGTCAGCCAATATTTTTATTATAAGCGCGCTGCTGGTGTGAAGGCGGTGGACAAAAGTATATTTCATAATACTGACAAAATAGGAACTGTAAGCCAATGTAAGCTATCGGCAAGTAGTTTCCGGGAACTCACGAAAGTTGAGAGCCTGGCAAAGTTCGCGCATTGCACGCGTATAGAAGCTACCGGGCGAAGAGAGCTGTGGCCGAGATTACAATTGAAATATAGAGCTTCCGCTCCATTTGATCAGAGTCTTCCTGTCTCTCTGCGTGTCACGAGAATCCAGAGCCAGATCGAATGATCATTCCGAGTTTCGACTGTGAAACTCGACGTGCCAACTATTTCACCGAGCGACCGTCCGATTGCAACTGTAAAAAGAAGCCGCAAATCGCCACCGAGTGATGAAACCAGAGGGAATATTTCTTCGTGGGCTAGTACATCGTAAAATCCATGACGATGTACCTCCTATTTCGAACAGGAGCTTTCGCAATATTGTACGGCGATATGACTCGCCGAACTTTATGGTGGTTCTGTGAAATTCGCACGCAACTCTTGCCAACGACGTATGATTCTTCGCTGCTTGGATTCAAAGAGATTTCATTGGTACGCGTCGATAGTTTGTTCAATCGCGAATGTGCCTTTCCTTTGACCTTCCTCATTTTTGCTGGATTAATAAAATCCAGGGGAGAAAGAGAGAGAGAGAGTAAAGCACCGATGCGACCGCATAGCAAGAGTGAAAAAGCGAGCCTCTCTATTACTTTGCTGGCCCCTGAAATTCATGGTTCACTTGATACTAATTGCAATTTGTGCCGGGTACACACGCTTTCTGCTCTCACTGTGGAAACAGTTTTTGCCCGCCTTCATACTTCCACGTATCATTATCGATCACCCGAGTCATTGGGTTTTGATATAACAAATCAAATTATACTCATCGTGATAATAGAATATTTGCATTGGTTCATTAAAGGATCCGTGCAGATGCGCGAGAACCATTGATTGCAATTATTCGACAAGAAAATAAATTAGTACTGTTCACAAAGGGAATCTGCTGGGGATGTGGAATCTGGATCAACGTAATATCCTTTTGTCTTTGGAGAATTCGGTGCTCTTTCTGTCGGCACAGAGAGAGGAAGAGAGAGTGGGTGCGGGAAATGAGAGGGCGAAAGAGGAGAGAAGGTTCGGGCAGGCGGGAAAGAGAGTAAACTGGAAGAGAGTAGATTGAAATCGAAGTAGGTAAGCTCCGCTTGCAGTCGATCTGGCTCGTTACAGGGATCGTTAGCGTCGAGCAGATTATTTGGAATTGGTTCGAGCAGCCTCGTCCATCAGACACTGTCCGATTTCATGGCGAGTCAGTCGATTTTCGGGCCCGAAATGCCGGACTCCCCTTGCACGCTTCGTCGGCCGAGTGTAAACGATCGAACCTTCCGATTAGAAACTAGTTCTGGCTCGCACGTTTCCTCTATCTCCGCGCTTTTAGCAATTATTCGACGGGCACGTGGGAAATGCTCGAATGCACGCCGATTTCTACGAAATTCTATTGACTCTTGGTTGAGCACATTTCCAAATGCTCGAGAGCGATACTTTCACTGTAGTATTCGTACAGAATAGAGACGCGGTTGCGAGGCAACCTTCTGCTGGCACTTCGCTTAAGTGAAATAGTTGCCAACACGAATTACATTTCCAAAGTGGTACACGTTTCGCTATGCCGGCCTACCACTCGCTCCTCGCCCAGTCCCACCAGAACTTTGTCAGTTATAAATGAGAAGGACACAGTGGCTCGCGCAATTTCATTGTCAACGAAAGTCCCAAAAAGGATCTGGCAATCCTTTCATAAAGTATTACTCGTAGAATTCCATCCATATATTTTTATGTCGCTTTCTTTTCTGACTGATCTTATAAAAGTATCTGTGAAATGTCTGTGGCGATGGGTATCGAAGATATCTCTATTCTTCTCGCTTTTTTCACAATCCTCCGAGCGTTTATGCATCCCGTGACATTCAATCTGTGTCGAATGCGAGATACCCTGGAATTCCCAATTGGTAAAAGAAACGGCGATTGGACGAACACAGTGGAAAAGCGGAGTGTTTTATCGAGGGGTTGCGAGCAAAGGCAGGCGTGTTTAGGAGGGAAATCAATCACTCGTCTATCCGTGCCTCTGTCGAACTGTGCATTTTCATGGGAAGCTGATTTCGTCCCCTTCAAATTGAATAACCAGCAGGTTTACGTATTGCATTTGGTGTCCCATAAATGTAAGAATGTTCGAAGATTGAAGCACAGGGTGACCACTTTTTCCAAGTGTGTGTCGATAAATGTCTGAGTACGTCTCCCTCTCGACAATTAATTTTTCTTAATTGGAGCAATCCGACTGGCGAACCCTTTTCACCTGACTCCAACAGTTCTTTAGCTCTTTTTCTCTCGTTTTCCATTTGATGGGTCAGCTGGCGACGTAAAGGACTTGCGCAGCCAGGTGGTATTAATGGGGTCTGGTAGCATTTGTAGAACGACTCTCAGCGAGGAAATATAAAAGTGTCGCATAGAAATAGTCGGGATAATATTGATCCGAATTGGATGTCCCAGTAAGGTGGCTGGCTACTCAGATTATGCAGTTCGTACTCGGCAGGTGTCCGATTTCAGTCACCGACAGTACCTTTTCCTTGGGAGTTTGCGAACACAGCGTTCTTTAATGTTTCCTTTTATGGTGCCACAGAAAATGCTGCTGTCCCGCCATCTCAAATCGAAAGAACCATATCGCCCGTCCTCTTTTCCTTTCCATGTTTAGTATTCGCACACCCGGCGTTCTTTCCAATGCTTGCCGAAAACTCTATGGATTTCAAGCCCACTAGCAGACTGAAAAACGCTGAGCCGACATCGCAAATCTCAGCGATCTCGATTCACTCGACCTTCTCTCGATGGCGATTTTTAATTAGATCGACAGCTATTCCCGCCGAGGCTGATGAATGAGAAAGGCCTGTATCGCTCGGGCATGCTATTTTTATGACGCTAAAGTGTCTAATTGGACGCTCTTTGATAAAGGATTTCTCGGCATTCGGGAAAACCGATAAGGCCAGCTTACTACGTCAAAGTTATTCAGAGCAATTTTCCACGCGCGGAAAATCGTGCTGGAGCTTTTCTCTTTCCCACCTCCTCTCTCTCTCTCTCTCTCACTCACTCTCTCTTTCCCTACTTTTATGGAGGACCAACCGATCGATCGGTGTGCGCAAAGGTTTTAACGGAGAGCTCGTTGACATGGGTTATTTGCGCACTATAATCAGTGGTGGCGTTTGAAATTAGCGAGTTTAATATCGCAACGCGCTGCCCGGAAGCCGAATCCTTGGGGAGCCGATCTCGGCAACTGACACTAATTAAACACGTGGTAACTGGCTCGATAAAGGGCTATAACTGAGTGCCATGGAAAGGTAGCTTGCTCGTTCCTAACACACACGAGACTCGCTTGGTCTCCCAAACTGTCCCTTATTTAATTACTCCAGAAATTGCATCTTATTTATTCAACAGTGTTCGGTGAACGTGTGATAATTTCACATTAATAAAAGCCTACGCTCAAGCTGGTGGTTAGTTGATTATAACTGAAAGTTTGCCAGAATATTCTTTATTCGGCCTGAAACTTGACTTCTTGGTGGACGTGTCCACTTTACGTCCACGTCAGTAACGAAACACGTCAGTCTAACGAGGCACCGCGTCAGATATAACTGATCGGGGTGTCATGAATAATTCCTTTCTGTTATCCCAGCACCCACGACTATAGAGCCTCGTGCACCAGGGTCTCTTGGTAAAAGGGTCCTCGTCCAATTACATTTTCCCCGATGCGCTCGTTCTCGAAAATCGACGGAATAAGGAAACAACTATCTACTGTTTGCTGCTAGTATCCTTTGTGCTCGACACCGCTCCCGCTTGCAATTACTTTAATGAAGAGAGCCTTTATTTGTGCCAGTACTAACGATACGTGTTGAAAAATTCAGGACCCAAATGAGCCTTTATGAATATCTCATCTAGACGCGCGGTAATGGAGTACCGTTGGCCTCGACGGGAAAATGTCGCGTCCTCGTATAAAGCGATGTCTGGGAAAGTTCGATTGGCGTGACTAGATTGTCCGCTTGCGATAACACGAATATATTTGCGTTCTACATCAGTCTTGATAAAAGTTGGTGCAACAGGAAGCAGTACTGTTTCCCGATGGAAGTAGTTGAGTGCTCCGGATAGAGAGAGTAACGTTTCGGGATGGGTCGAGGGATGAATGGAACTTCTGGTGGTAGCTGGACATAGCTGGATCTCGAGTTGACTGATTGCACGTGGCTGACGTCAAAGATGAAATATTCCTCGACGGAAGGAGGGAAGAGGGGAGGGAAGAGAATTTTGTTCCGCTCGAAAGAGCTTGATTGAAGCTAGCGAATGGATTCATCGGAACGTGATAGTCGGAAAAATGGGAAGACCAAGCTGCTCTTTCTGTCTGTGGAGCGAGCGAGCGAGCGAGCAGAAGGAACAGGCTCTGGTATGTCAACACTGGCAAGAAACGACATCGGAGTCCCGAGAATACCTCGGGGATAGACGCTCCGATTGGATTAAAACTCGAAATCGAGTTGTCCTCTTCGTCCGGCTGCAGCCTGCCAAATTTACTTTGCAAACTTCGCATATCCCCGTCGCCATCTATGCCAGTACCTCGCGTTCTCGCGATATCTTCTCGCCGGACTCGGCACATCTCAAGTACCACTTTTCACTGACACTACTCTCTCTCTCTCTCTCTCTCTTTCTCTCTCTTCGCCCAAGGATTTCCTTCCTCCTTTTCTACTCGGCGAACGTGCTATTGCCTCGATGTCTTTCGAACAATACGATCGAAAGAAACTTTCCACAATTGGATCAACTCAACTCGAGCTTCCATCCCCATTAATTAGCTATATTTGTTATCTTTCATTGCTTTACCTCTTCAGTTAAAATCGAACCATAAATCCAGTAATTTCTAGCAATAAATCAGTCACAAGTCGATTGTATACTTCGAAGAGAAATACGGCAGTATCCATGGAAGAATCCTCATCTGTAGATAGGAATTCCGTCTGACTCCTTGGAATCTCGAAGGCATTCGAATAATCACTCGGAATTAATCGTGGAATAGCTTGATTGGGAGTGTGAGTTCCCTTTACTCTCCGTTCTAGGTAGATAAAGTACGAAGATCCGTAACGAGATGCCCGGTAGTACTAATTATCGAACTCTAATGGCCAAGTCTAATGCGCATTGTGTAGCTGAGTGTGGATTAGTGGTTGATCGATTCTGACTAGACACTTACCAGGTGAAGGCATCTATTTCACTGTGCGGATAGGGTTTCCCAGTATGCAGCAACCAGGAGAACGTGTGTTATACCAAATGCAGCCTCTTGTATACACGTCCCATGCGTATTCAGCTTGGTACATCAATCGGAAGTGAATGCCACCGCCTCCGAATACCCAGGGCTTTCGTGATCGGAATTATTATGAGTGAAGAAAGCCCTGTACCAATCCCGATTCAGTAATCGAACTCTCATTGATACTATTTCCATGATACAATGAATTTAACTTCTAAGTTTTACTACAATTGTTTCCAACAATTGGGAATCTGCATTCCCGGAGAAAAGAATTTGCTAGTAATCTACGGGTTGAACTCTCGCCTTTCCTTTGACTGTGAAGTGCAGCAGTGGCAGCTAAAGTTCGATGCGGGCAGAGGATACACCGCGATACGAGAGCCACGGGAGAACTCGTTTCGAACTCAATCGGATTGATGTACGCGTACGTGTCGTCGAAATCAGTCTCGGGTGCTACGGAATCGCTACAAACGGACAAATCGAAGTGCGGAATTGAATTTCCTACGATAGAGTGGTTTCGTATGCGAGTATTGGAGTAGCTTTGACTAGATAATACACAAAAGCTCGTCGTTACTCATCGTTTAAATATTTGTAGCTCTATGTGCTTGAATTTACTAGGAAGAAATCTGAAAGCAAGGCTAAAACTCGCGCCATGTAAAGTGAAATTGGAGGAAAAATTAGTTAAAGCAAACTTTCAACACCGCTCGCAAGCTCCGATACTTTGGCCGATCAGGCCGGAATCTCCGCGGAATTATCGGGCTTACAAAGTTTGCCCGTTACGCGAGCGAACTATAGGTTATTTACTAGCAAGAAGCGACGAGGAAGCTTTCAGAAATTCATCGGTAATGAACTTAATACTACTCCTTAAAGGGTCAACCTTTTTCAGATAGATGGTAGGGTACGCTGAAGGACAGGACAGATAGCGTTGGGTTAATAAATCACACACAGACAGCTCGTGTTTTTCATCCTTTCTTTTACAAAACAAAGTTGTAATGTAGTGATAGCCTTTTTGTTGTTTAATGTCAGTATACATCGTTAGTACTCGTATTCCTTGACCTTGGCGACACGTTCGCCGGTGCAAGTGGCCGACCAAAAGCAATTCTGATCGATTGGAAAGAGTAGGATTAAGAGTGATTTGGAATAAAAAGAGGCAACTCGAGAGCAGAACAGTAGAACGAGCAAAGATCAGTAAAGTCTGGCCGGCCACAAGCGCCATGCGAATTAGTGTCATCTTCGAAATGTGATCTGGGTTCTTCCTGTCAAAGCGCTTAATTATTTACCCTTCCTTCTCTTCTCTACCCTCGGCACACTTTTTTCCATTCCTCGCACAAACACGCACTCTTTGTCTCATACGTAATTCCGCTCGCCCTATTTCCCAGGACCTTTTGCCAGACCGAAAAAGAGAAGTTCATCTTCGTCTCCCTTTCTCTTCGCCAACTAGCTTTTCCCCTGCCTCCGAATCCTTTTACAAAGGAAGCTGTTTCCTTTAACGGCACCTTCTCGCTTTCTCTCGATGATCTCACTTTCCCGCTTCCCGTATCTCTCTGGAAATCAGCTTTCCCCCGGGTGTGAATTATTGCAAGGTTACAGGCGTCTCGCATCCGCTTGGTTCTCCGACTGGAAAACTTTTGTGCATGGAGAACAGATATACAGATGGGATTGCGATCGTTTTTCTACATATACAACAATCATTATTCGCCCCTCTTGTATTCCCAGCCAACAAATTTTTAATAATAGCCGCCCCTTTTTTCCTCGCGCAAGTGTTCTTTTGTCCTTGGTGTGCCGAGTTCGATTTCTCGCTGGGATTTTCTTAAATAGGCCTGGCAAACAGGGGAGAGGAAAGATGGCACAGACAGGCAGGAAAAACTAAAGGGAGAAGGTGGGACAAATTTAACGGGATGCGGAAATTTCAAGAGACTCTTAAACCGACGGTGAATTGGGGAGGATAAAAAGTGAGAGAGGTAACACGAAGCGGGAGGAAGGCTGACTGAACTTCTTCCAGAGCAATCTCTTCATTTACATGTTTGCTTTGCCTCGCCTTTGATTCGCCTGCCCAATTTTCCTCGCTGCCCTGGGAAATAAGCCGGAGCGAGCTGATTCTCAAAAAATCACGACAGAACGGGTGGCCCTCGTTCTCGCTCGCTCGCACACACACACACACACACACATACCTACGATGCTTTCGTTGGCAAATGGCGAAACCTGCAGCATTCCTTCGCAGAGACCGTTTCGAATGCGCATACACGAAATGCCAAAAATGTTTTTCCTCGAGAAACTCCTGCGTTGCTATTCCGATATATGTGTAGATGGCGGATACAAAGCTGTGTGCCAGAACTTGTGGCTAATGAGCAAAGCGAATAGAAGAAAGCACTGGTTGCTCGCTGAAAATCAGGAAAATTAATAATAGCCAGCCGGAGTTGCGAGGGAGCACAAGTTTCCGAGAAACGATTCGATAGAATGGAACACCGGTGACCCCCGGGGACTTCTCGCTAATTTTTCGTTGACACGAACTCCAAGTTTTATCGTCGCGGCGCCCGTCTATAAGTTTCTGCCAACTTCCGACAAATAACTTTGTTGTTCACGACGGTAAATAAGCTCGAACTACGGACTATAGTCGTCCCATGCACGACCCTATCCTTTCTGTTACTGGTGGTGCTGGTGGCGCGCCGCCTGTTGCCAGCGCCGAGACTTGGGGAGGAAATTGAAGTCGGAAATTTGTTTCCCTCTTAATTGGCTCACGGCGATTTAATTGTATCCGCGGTGAATTAAGTCGCGTCAGGGCCACTGCCAGATCGCAAGGATTTCCATCCTCGAGCTCTGGCCCTTCATCTTGTGAATTTACAAATTATTCTGAAATTATTCCAACTGGATGAGAAACCGATCGGTAAACGGACTTCGTTTACTTTGAACACATGGGAATCTTGGTTGATTAAGCGAAGTACTGTCCGAAGTAAAAGCAATGAGAACACCACGCGTGATCGCCGTTTATAAATAATGCAAGCGTTTTAACCGACTGTGTGTGCTTTCATTCCGAAGAGGCACTGGTCTATTTCAATCAACGAAGTTGGCTCCATTGGCTCGTCTACAGTCTATTTCCAAGTGTCTTCATAGATGAGACTATGCACAGCGAGAAAGGAATGGAAGACTTTACATATTGAATTTCGTATAATGAATTCTATTACCCATCAGTGTTTGATGCCTTACACGTTTTTTCTCCATGCGTTTTTTACTTTCTTTCCTCCGTTTGCTCACTTTTTGCTTCGTTCTCGTTTGCCCTTCGCACCGTTGGTACACTGTCATTTGTGCTCTTTTAAGTGCCTCCGGTGTTACGGTATTTGCCACGTTCTCTGGAGTGTACTGTTGTCTAGTACAGCAGCATCTCTGGCGATGTGTGCGAATTCGTGAGCCGGCAATTCTGCGAAGCCTCTCCAACAGACACACCACACACACACACACACTCACACAGCCATATATATATATACGCAAAACAAAGCACACTTGGCGGCTGCGTTCTGGTCTTGGTTTGCCACATCGAATGTACCAGCAGCTGAATTTCGAACGCGCAGTCAGACGACCTCAACGAAATAACGGGAATAAAGCAGCGCTTCGCAGGTGAGACACCTCACTTTCCTAGTATGTAGAGAGACAGAGAGTGCGACGAAAACTGAAATCGTCCTCTACGCGAAAACCGCCGCGGAAAAACGGCGACAATACTTGTGTTTATCTTTATTATTGCTGCTCTTCCAGTGGAAAGAGTTTACGTGGTGCGGCGACGACACGCTCGACGATCTCGGCGGGCGACGCTGTGTACACGCGTGTATTCACATTATTGTACGAAAATTGTGGTGGTACGCTTCTCCGCCACTTGGCGTGACGTTCGAGCGAGAGTTTGGTTCTGCCGGGGCATCGTAGGATACGCGTGCCAAACCGAGATCGCCGCCAATCGTCTGCCACACTTTTTCATCAATAAGGAAGCGCGTTCGTTACTGCCTGGCAAAATGGAGGGGAAACCCTTACGGTTACTTGCGACGATTGCCAACGGAACGCAGTTCCACTGCGCTGCGCTAATACATGTATACTGTTGTGCTGGATGGTTACGGTCGGAAAGTCGTCAAGTTCACACCAGCTATTCGAAGTGAGACGCCTGCCGCGCTTTTAAGCAGAAAGGTCCAAGGGTAGAACGAGAGATTCGCAGTGGCTACTTGTTCCATTTCGAAGTAGTTCATGCATCTTCCCCCCTCTGATTGATTGTTCAAGCAGATTTGTTGAAGTAGTCAGTGCACCGAACGACCGGCTCCAGCCGAAACCCGTGGGACTAGCTCGCGCCATGCGAAATCCCGCTCCGAAAATCATCCCAAAGATAGCTGATACTTGAAGAAACACGAGAAAAAATAAAGAGGCATTGATCGAACTCTATAATAATGAAGAGGACACCGATAATTTTCGCACCAGGAATTTCGAGGGGTGGCTCGTTAATGGGATGAAAGATGGGAAAGTGATTTTCATTACCAGAGTGAAATTGTAGAGAATTCTATTGTCTCGCTCCAGTTGAATCGCAGGTCCAGCGACAATTCGAGATTATTCACAAATGGCAGGAGGGGATCAAGGATGAGGAAGTATAGTATTGCAACAGGACACTCCCATTAACGAACCTCTCCTCCATGGGGAGTGGAAGTTTGCATAGCCCCGAGTCGTTCCCGTGCGGATATATCGCCGACGAGAAAGATTAAGTTTCCATTACGCGCGGTCGCTATTGTCTCTAGAGAGTTCTCAATTAAATAGACTAGTATATTTCCTCGATCTGTCTTTAGTCGGCAAAAACCGTCTTACTTATACCTAAGTACTTGGCGCGGCAAGTCGAGCGAGCTCGCTTTCTCAAAATTCCCGTGAATTTTCATGCTTCTTTCGAGAGCTCGCTCCTCTTGCGCGCGGTTTAACTATCGCCGGCACTCGAATCGGCTCGAATCGTGAAATCGTGAGGAAAGGTAACATCGACAGTCCTCCTCTCGTTTATCTCGTATGTACAGACTAAAACACCTCGCTCGTTCTCTCAATTAAATCGTCTTAACTATACCACTCACCGTCGCGGCTTCTCCCTCTCTTTTGTCAAATCGCTTTCGCGCAGCACCATTCTCTCTCTCTCTCTCTCTCTCTCTCTCTCTCTCTCTCTCTCTCTCTCTCTCTCTCTCTCTCTCTCTCTCGCGCACGAGCGCACGCTCTCTGGCACTCCCACTCTCACATTCTCTATAACAGATAATCAACGCTATTAGACAATAGGACTTTGTTGCATCGACAATAATGATTCTAACAATGATGGTATTCCTCCGTCGTCTTTACCGTAATTACGATGACAGTAGTCTTCAGTGATATAATATTCACCGTAATATTAGTATTCAATATATATATATATATATTTTTTTTTATAATGTATATATAGATTCTCCCGATGAATAATACACGATCGCGTATATATAATATATGTATATATGTATGTATATAATATGTGTGTCCTGTGTGTGTATATATATAGTATGATTTACAGTTATTTACGATATTCAATATCATAAATTTTGTCTCTCTCTCCCCCACCCCCGAAATTAGTTTGCGGGTCCGCGGCCCGTCCCCTCAGCCCCGAGCCCTCTTTATCCCTCAGCCCCCGTGTGTTCCAGCCGACCCAATAATAATCAATCTCAACACACACGTTTGAAAGCGTTTTTGTGATATCACAGTGATTTCATTGCTCCAATATTATCGACAGAGTGTGTGTGCCCCGGCATCGCGGTGCCCGAGCCGCTGGCACGGTCGTCCTGATACAGTCAGCGTGTCCTCTATTAGCGCCGGATTTGTTCTACCGGCTTTTCCGCTGGCATTCGATTGCTGTAACTCAATCGGCCTGGTGCTCACAGAATATCGACCGTCTGTTTAATGGGGGAAAAAAATACGCTCGCAGAGGGAGAGAGAAAGGAAGGCTGGGGTTTGCAAAGGTCGATGGATCTCCGGTAGACGATACAGTGGATAAGCAAGGAGCGGAATATTTCAATTTGGAAGGAAATGTTTTTCGGCTCGGTGGTGATGGGTCGCTGGAGAAGGTTAACTGCTGGGACCACGATGGAGCCGGTTGCCAAAGCAGAGGAGGAGGCTTCCTCCTTTCTCGCTCCGACTGTTTGCCGGGCGAAAATGAATCGCATGATAAAACTGTCTTAAGTCGACGTAGTAAATCTTGGCGAATGGCCGAGCAGCCCGCTGCATTAAAGAGCGTATCTCAATCGGCGGCGGGGCTTAATTGAAAATAATCAAGGGGAACTTCACTCTTAAGTGGGCCACTATTTCTCGACGGGTATGGAAAAGCCGAGAGGGTGACTCGGTAACAGGACGAGCGTGCTCTTCTCTCTCTCTCTCTAATAGAAAGAAAAGGAGAAGCAGAGAAAGAGAGAGGGAGACAGAGGAGCTCGAGCATCGTGAAGGCAATCGAAATAATAAGTAAGTTTCGATGGTTGGATCGCAGGGTGGTGGGTTCGATTATTACGGCGATCGTGCAATGTGATTGCGGGCATAACGAGCGAAGATAGCCGGAATAATCGACACGACGGCAATAGTGACGATAGTTGCGTTACAGGTCATAACGGGTAGTTGTAGCGTGTCGTAATATACATATCTGTGTAGAATGGGCGCGCGTACGATTACAAGGGCATCTTGTGTTCTGTGTGCCACGACATTCTTGTGACGACGTGTCGTTGCTAGTTTATCTGATGGGCTGAAACGGGCGCGGGACACTTCTTCCCTTTTAAATGGGGATCGTAACAATTAACGGCCGACACTGTACCCCTCGGGCTTAATCGCTTAAGTAACATCCTCCTTTAAGATAGGTAATTAGGTACTGACACACAGAGAGATTTTTCCATAAAATTTGATTGCAAAAAACTCGTCCGCAATGGCCGCCTAAGGCGGGCAATATGCACACGTAGGTATGTAACGGTATTTAGTGATAAGTGGTGACGGTAAGGTGCGGTAGTAATAATTATACACTGCGCCTTAACGGTTTCGAGGTTCCATTCCGCCGAACCAATCGCATTTCTCGGCCTCGCCTAGAGTTATCTCCTGTCTATCCTACCTTACGGTATAGTCTCTTATGTAAAGTCATCAGATTCATCCTCGAATCTTACGGTCGACACTTCCCTTCCACTCTTACCCTTTAATTAACCCTTAAGGACAATGAGAACAGTACACATCAGTTATTTTGATTCCTGCAGTCACGACTCGATTACGAGAGTCTGCTAGCAAGATTCTGCGACCCATTCCAGATGAGTTTGACTCCGAAGTAAACGCTTAAGGATTTCTGCAAAGTGGAATCGGCGGAATCTCTCTATTTCTCGCGTCCCCGGACTCGTTTTCTCCCCGGCACATCTTATCAGTCTGCGATTGCTCGTGAATGGAGATCGGAGCGGGCCATTTTGTTTTTCTAAGCGGGATCGTTCGCTCGTAAAACGTGGATAGCATATGGGAAAGTGGCCGATGGAATCAGGTTAAAATATCAAGAGAAAACTGGCGATGCCGCTCGACAATAACCTTCGTTATGTTTACTTATTCATCTTACTCGCTTTTCGATATCGTATTCGCGTATTCCCAAGTACACGGCAACCCTTCGGCCTCTCAACCCTCTTTTAACCCCGACAGCTTGTTTGAACTGGAAGCAGTAACCTCGGCAATGTCGCCCGGCGAAGGGAGCTCGTCGTAAAACAAATATCGTTCGATTCGCGATCGTAAAGAATCGGCGCAGCCTCCGCCATCGGTCCATCATCCTAATCGAGCGATAAAAGAAACGTACGGCCGCGAGAATGAGAGGAGCGAGAGAAGCGCGGCATCCCTCAGGGAGAAGAGAACTCGTCTGTTGGTAAATCGAGGCCCCATGAAATTAATGCCGGAGCGAACGAGGGAGAGAGAGAGAGAGAGAGAGAGAGAGAGAGAGAGGGAGAGAGAGTTACGAGATCCTAATAAAGGCAGCGTCACGTTTCCCAAAGTAGTTACAGGCAATTGCCGCGGAAGAGGCAGCTGTAGCGAACGGTCTTCTTCGCCGTGATCCGCAACTTTGCATAGGAGAGCAGATCTCATAAACGCTGCTACGCTCAAACACTCGTCAAAGGTACATGAACCCGCGGCGGATCGAGGCGACTCTCATCGATTACCGTCAAATATCGTCACCGACCTACCATTCACGGCCGATAAACCGAAGAAGAAGATGCTTCCGAAGGGAAAGGAAGACCGAACAAGTACTGTGCAGAGATATCTTGGAATTTGCTCGCGCGCGCTACTCATCCCGACTATGCTAATAATCCCTCGAATGAATGGCACAGTCTTATCGGCAAATTCCATATTGGTTCTTAGGATCTGAGTCGTTCCTCACTGTCTCGGCCTTCTTTTTACGTCACCTTGCCCCAGTTCACGACCTAGCCACGTCAGATCATCCCCCGGGCCTATTTCCCTGCGGGCGAAACCGCCAAAGGCCATTGGACACAGTCGAAAGCTCTTTGGGAAGTCGGAGAGAAAGCGAGGGACTTGAATACACAGAAAGACATAGGTAAATTGGGACACTGAATATTTTCACCATCCAATTTCTAGTGTTTACGATTAATCGGGAAATTGGCAGACTCCCGTTCTCGAGATCGTGTTTTAAATGGTACCTAAAGCCTGTTCGTGTTCGACACGACATAGACTATACTAACAATAAGAAATATGTTGATTGAAGCATTTGCTTTCGAGTGAGAGCGAACCTCGACCGAAAGAATCGTCCAGTCCGAGGAAGTACAAAAGTATTCGGTGCAACGAGAAAATAATCTATGAGTATATCAACGAATACACGCGCCATCACGTGCGCCTTACACGCGGAAGTATTTGCTTACGTGTCAGTGTAAATGGCGTGTTAATAGTAAACGATAACCATGTACACTAAATCCCCTCTGGATTTCAACTCGTAGAATAGGAAATTCGTGATTAAAACGTTACACGATTAACGGTGTTCTCGATCCTACGATAAAGGTGTGTATATATATATATATATATATATTTATTTAATTTACATATATATTTACTTAGACGTAGGTATATCTATTTAATAGGAAACGTGTCACCCCTGTCCATGTAAGATTTGGTTTATTTGTCAATGAAATTCCTTGATCAAGCCTACCTTTTCTCGCGGCTCATCTAATTCGCAAAACTTCCTTTTCCACGACACGACTCGACCATCGGTTCACCATGAGCGTCGGCCTTTTGACCCACAGTTGCCTCTCGTTTCGTATTCACTCGGGCGGACAGGAATTTCCGGGAAGCTCATCTCTTCCTACCTTCTTTCCTACCAACGGATGTCGGCACGATAATCCGCTGCACGGCTGAGAGTTGACTACCAAGATGAGGAGGTGGAGAAAATTCCCCAGTCGAGTCTCCAAGGTGTGATGCACGAGGAATATGATGTATTGGAGTTGATTCGGAATTCTGTTGTCTCAATGTTCATCGTATTACTACGACATGTACTGGATAGTTCGTTCTAGGGTGTAACAGGAACTTTGCTTCCCTTGATCGTTAGACAGACTAGATTTCCGTATTCTCCTCAAAGAGTGGTGAGAGGGAGGAATAGCCCCGAGTTGTAATCATCTCGCCAAACCAGGATATCATCGGGGTTGCCTTGGAGAAATGACTGCTTTCGCTTTTCCGCTTACTTGTGGTTGTCTTTGGATGTTGCTTTGAATTGACAGCCAGTCGGAAGTGGCAGCGAATGTGGTTAGAGAGAAGAGTTCTAACTGGAAAGCTCGACAGGGCTCATAGAGGATTCATGAGCACCATGGGTCACTCGCAGCTCCTTTCGATAGGACATAGCTTTTCCCTTTGAAGTCTGCGATGCGTTCGAGCACCTTCCAAGTAAACCACGACCATTCACGGAAACCAGGACGTTTATCTAAGTGGCGCGTCCCCGAAATTCCATGAAGCACAGTCCAAGCGTTCAGCACGTGCTGCTTGAAATCTTATCTATCCGTTGGTCTAACCAAGCGCACTTTCCTTTCGCCCGAGAATTCCTTGAATTTCCATGGCGCAAGGTTGGAAAGCCGCGTCCAAGAACCGAAACGACATCAGGCAGGGTCCTTCCTCGGAATATGTATGCGCAACTTGCTGCTTAGTTCCGTTCTCGCCTGAAAGTTGGCTCGCGTTCACCTTGCATTCCGAGGAGAGATAGAGTTCGAGGAGCAAGTGGAGGAAGGTGGGCCAGGAGGTAGAAAGAATTTCTCGCTGGCGAATCTATTTTTCTACTTTCCACTCGCATTTCCCTCGACCGCAACTTGGCCGTGAATCTCCGGGTAAGAATTTCTGGTGGCTCATCTCTTCGAGAGCGGAGGACACTCGGAGATCGGATTCCGCTCGCGATCTCCCACACGTTTCTCCCCAGAGTAGCCCGACAGCTCAGGAACCGATGCTTAGTCAAAGTCGTATCCACGGGTGGATCATTTAAACAGTATCCTTCGAAAGGCGTTGCGGAAGTCCTTGTTGAAGACAGTGTAGATGAAAGGATTTAATGCAGAATTCATGTAGCCCAGCCAGAATGCTATGACGAACGCTTGCGATGGTATCTCGAAGTTTGGGAAGAGGGGTTTCACGATGTAGAGAAGGAAAAAGGGAAGCCAACAGGCTATGAAGCTGCCCATTATGCAACCAAGAATGAGCGTGGCTTTCTTCTCTTTTTTCCTTACATGTTTCTTCTTCTCCCTCTCGAGATCCCTAGGCCTGGTTGGTCGGCCTTCGACCACCACGTCCGTCTTTACTGGCCGTTCGATGTCATCTTGATCCCTCTTCCATTTGGCGATGATCTTCCGACCGAATATCGGCTGGCAGATTCTCAGCTTTAAAGGCTTCACCACTGCACATCTGGTCGCCACACCGCTGTCCGATGACGACGGCTCGAACTCCGAGACCATGTCGACGTCGATACCAACACTCGGTGCTCTGCATCGCGATGGCATGCTCTTCTCACCCTGTCTGTCCCCGTTCACCGATAACGTCGCCTTCAGGTTGCTCTTTTGCACTGGTGCTGGTATCGAAACCTGTCGGCAGAAACCGATTTTACATGACGCGATATATCCCCTTGACAAATCTCCTCATAAATCATTTCACAGATGCAAACAATTCAATTGGCAATGGAATTAGATTGCGACTGGCGATTCTACGAGATCGGAAAGTAACAGATTTGCCATAGCTAGAGGCGATTCATGTAAACTTTCTATGAGAATTGTCCACTGAGTCGAAAAGCACAGGTGGTTCTCGATGCGCGTGCCAATCGCGCGTGATTGCCGGGCGGAATTGAATTCAGCGGGGGGGAAATAATTTACTAGCTCCTGATGGAAGTCCTCCAGGTGTACTGTAATACTATCGGGAAATCGAGTGGAGTTTATGAACGGCAATCAAAAGTCCCAATCGCTGGGAAGAAGGTTGTCGGTGTGATCGATTCGATCGTATCCGACTGGATCAGCGTGTGTGCAGGCCTGTCGTCCTGTACAGACAACATGGGCGGGTCGGTTGCCGCGGGCGGAGTATTGTGCCTTCAATCGGCCCGCGCCTTTATTCGATTCCATTTGTACGAACACGATAGGTCGAAAGGAACCGAAATCCAATACGAACTTTCTGCTTTTGGAGATTTACTACTCCCACTTTTATGTGATGCCCTGCACACTCGCCGGCCTCGCACCGGCTGCGTTACACATCCCCGAATGGGACACATTCGGATTCCGGCCACAAAAGCTGAATTATAGGCTAACTTTATTCCCGATCAAGGTCAGTGCTTGTCGCGGCATGCGTCCTCGCTCCCGAAATTCAACCAATCGGAATTACCATCCTCCCAACCCACTTTATCGCACGCACGCACCTCCTGTCACGACGTTACTCCACCGTAAATCTAACTCGCCGAGACTCCATTTCCTTTCTCTCACGAATCAGCCAGAGAATTGTTATAGCAAACTTTCTCATACTAGGACATTACTCTTGGAAGCGCTCGTTCTCTGTTCCCGTTAATCCAGGATTTTATAGTAGGCGTTAAAGTGACTCGTGAAACGCGTAGAAAAAGTTCGCCAATAAAAGAAGCGAAGAATTATAGGGAGGAAATATGTAGAGGAACCTTTAGCGTGTCCTTCTCCTCCATGGGAATGTTACTGCTGCCGTCGCGATCGGCCTCGGAAGTGCTGACGTCGCTGGCAAAGTCACAGGTCACTATGGGTATCTGGACCGGCTGGTTCTCGATGGTCGCAACATTCTCCAAGGTGGAAGCACACGGCTTCTTAGCCTCGCTGGCCGGTGTGGTGTGCGTGAAACTGGTTTGCCTGACGTCCGGGGATTCCGGGGGTGCGGTTACCCGGGGCCGCGGTTGCTTCTTGATGCCACGACGGGCTCGTGCCTTCGCCGCGAAATATATCCGTATGTACACGAACACCATGATGCACGAGGGGATGTAGAAGCTGCCTAGCGCCGAGTAGAGGACGTAACCGATGTCCTCCGACAGCTGGAACAATAGAAGAGGACCATGCTGAAACGCGTGCACCCGTCGCAGCAAGAAAACATGTCGCTGGAAAGCACCAGCCTTTCCAGTAAACCATTAATATCCCCCTTGAGTTATAGTTAAGACCTGGGACCGGCTTATCCGCTGGATTTTGGTAGCGGTGAAAAGCCGATTTTAGAATGAGCGTTATTGCGATTCCATATTCCCTGAAAGTTCAGCAGCATAGCCTCTGCGTGGGACGGATGAGTGGGCTCGCTAGCTTCTATAATACTTTTATGGTCACGCGCAGCATGGACGATACGCGAGTGAACTGGGTTACGTACGGGTTCACGTAGTGTGTAGATGTCACTCGACGAGGGACCTTTCGCTTAAGGTTTCGCTCTGTGTATACACGTCCCAGCTAGAGCTCGGCGCGCACCTACGTCTATACGTGTTACTGTTTAATTCAATTTAATTTACGAGGCAACGCGACGTGCGCCCTGCTCGAATTTACAAAATAAAACAGCCGTGTCGCGCACCCCTCTACGCACCACCTCTCGCTCCTCTTGCCCACACCCTCTGTTCTACTTGATTTTATATAATATCTCGGCCAGCCCGCTCGTATTTCCTGGCCCATTTAAATCTGAATTATGCATGAAACGATAAAGCTGTTCAGCAAGTTTTTGATATCGCTGTTTATACCCCCGGAATCCATGCGGTCCTGCCATTCTTCACCTGAAGTATGCTCGCTGCCCGAAATACAACGCGCAATTCTCGAAGGGCCAAAAAGTTCGTATAATTCAACGCGCGGCTGGCAACCGAAACTCAGGCATTAACCAGACGTTTTGAGCTTTCGTGCTTAGCGTTTGTGCATTAAGAGTGCCGTTCCCGCAAGTACGGCCTCGAGCTTCGCGAAGGCGGCTTTCATAAAGCGATTAGCCTGTATTAAATTTAATCTCTTAAAGTGCGACGCTAATCTTCTCGTCCTCGTCCTTTCCATCTCACTCGGACGTTCCCCCGGTTATCAAGCAATTTTACATGTCCACAACCCTCTTCCCTTATTGCTGGATAGTGTGATTTTTGAAGGACGGCTCTGATTTTTCTCCCATTTGTTCCTTAACGCAAGATAACATTTCTCCTCAAATTTCAGCACCGGAAAAAGTCGGGAAATATGAAAAACATGGCAAAAACCGTCAGAATTGGACGAAAATGAATTATTCAAGATCGGTTTTCCATGTGTTTTCGGTACAATTCCGGCATTTCTGCCACTGGTTTCATATTTTCTTTTGGTTTTGATACTCAAACAATCGAAATATCAAGCGTTCGTCAAAGTCCCAGAACCTTCGAAAAATCGAAAATTTGTGAAGGGGTACATATGGAAAAATTTGCGAAAAAATGAATTTTGAGCTAGGGCTCTGGAATTTATATCACTTCTTCCTTGATACAAGAAAATATTCTCCACCAAATTTCAGCCCCGGAAAATGTTGGGAAGTATGAAAAACATGGCAAAAACCATCAGAATTGGACGAAGGTGAATTATTCAAGATCGGTTTTCCATGTGTTTTCGGTACAATTCCGGCATTTCTGCCACTGGTTTTATGTTTTCTATCCGTTTTGAGACTCAAACAATCAAAAAATCAAGCTTTTGTCAAAGTCCCAGAACCTTCGAAAAATCGAAAATTTGTGAAGGGGTACATATGGAAAAATTTGCGAAAAAATGAATTTTGAGCTAGGGTTCTGAAATTTATATAACTTCTTCCTTAATGCAAGAAAACATTCCCCACCAAATTTCAGTCCCAGAAAATGTCGGGAAGGTTCCAGAAAGTATCAAAGGACGGCTGACTTATGATGTACTTATATCACTTATAATCGACAGGCCGCTGATAGTATAATGGATAATAGGTTTCGCAAAGTTACTTTTTGTGTGCTATCAGTATCGCACTGCGAAATTAGAAGAATGATAGTAATGTTGTCCATTTAATTATATTTGAATTAACATTACTTTTCCTTTTACTTTACTTTGAACCGTGAATGAAAGAAACAATTACTCAAGCATTTACCGGCTTGATTTTCCGGGCATTTTACACGCTCCTCATTAATCGCGTTTTCCGCCAAGGAATTTAAATGCGTCCATCGCCGTCAAGTCCGTGGATTCCTTCGGCCACTGGTGACGCGGAAAAAAGTCGAGTACTCCCTGGCCGACTTGTTTCCGACGGCGGCGTCGTCGTGAGTGGACGCGTTCGCTTCGGGAGGCGTTAATGAAAAATTCCTCGCCTTTCTGGCAGTAGTAACCAGCGCATCTCGCCTATGAAAATTCATGGGATCATGAATAACGTGGCTCGCTCTTGTCCTAGCGGTTCCTTGCTCGAGAGAACTCGCCTCGCCTCGCCTCGCCTCGCCTCGCCTCGCTTCGCTTCGCCTCGCCTTCTGCATTAAACTAACGACCGCTCGCTGCGAAAGTAACGGGCGACTTTGTCGCTGCCACCGGCGGCGAGACATAAATTTCACCGATTACTTCGACGTGTCTTCGAGCGGTGCTCGCCGGATTCCTAATTCCCTGAGACACTCGCTGAGAAATCTACTGGGACGCCGCGACGCTGCCGCCGCCGCCGCCGCCGGGCTAAACTGGTGGTCTGGCGGTGCGCGAAAGCCCAAGGATAAATGGTGGAAGCCTGGCTACGAAATCGCCATCGACAAGTTCGGCCTCGAGCAGGAAGAACAATGGGGCGAGTGACGTTGAGAAAAAGCAGCTTCGCCCGGAACACTAGTGGCTGGAAGGGTGGCTGCTAAATCGGTCGAAGAGAGGCGCTTGGCAGCTCAGTCACGAACACACACACCCTTCGACTTTCCCTTCCGTGAAAGGCCTCTCTCTTCAAAACTTCATCGAGCCGCATTTTTCTCTCAGTTATTCCTTCCTCTGAATGACTAGCCGATTGTTCGCACCACTCCGACACTCACGTGCGATTTTACCATTCCCCGTTACAGTGTTGAATCAACCACTCCTTCCTCGTTCCCGTGACCTGACCCTCTTATTCGCGCTATTACTTATTTCCCACTGACCCTTTTCCACTCACAATAACTTTGTCCCCCGGATTAGTATCGCTCGATTTCGCATGGAATAAAAACCTCTCTCTCGCCTGCAAGCGACTTTCAATTAAATCCCTCAGTGATTTCAATTAATCCCTCTTGAAAGTAAAACGAAACGAAACCCCAGTGAATATCCTTGATTAACTGGAGAAGCGTTAAAGGCACGACGTGGTGCTACAATAGTTTTCCCGTGTGTGTTCGCTCTGTCTGGCGCTGCGTTTGTTTCAGAGTAATACCAGTAATGCAGGGGTGATGGAAGGAGTCGCGTCGATCGTGGTGAAGAGACGAGAATGACTGTCGGATATCTTTGACAAAGAGAATCCTCGCTACTTGCAGTGGCTCACAGATTGATCAGAGCACGTCTTTCTTATAAGAAACTGGCGGAACAGAGAGAGTGTGACATCCAACAATTGATAACTAACAAGTAGAAAGACCAAGACAGAGAGAGAGAGAGAGAGAGAGAGAGAGAGAGAGAGAGAGAGAGAATATTATCGATTGATTCGTAGCTTTGTTGAGCTGGTATTAGGAGGTCGACGTAACGGAGAACTCTCTCTCTTCGGTTCACCAGCCTACTACCTCCTTTGACGTGCTAGCTCTCACCACTATGATCACACAGCTCTTTGTCCCCAGAAGCATTGTGGCGCCGGTGCTGGTCCGTGGCGCGAGTCCGTCTCCACCCGAGATCCCAATGAAAATGCGAAGAAATTAATTCCTTCTTGCGGACGCGGCAGTATCCCTCGCGCCCGGATGCCGCCGGACAAAGCAGCGATATTTCATATCGGCTGGCCGAGTATCAATGTCCATTTGCGCTCCTCTCCCGGAAGGTCTTCTACCCGTAATCAAAAGGCAAACAGAATGCCACAAATCCGAGAAATAATTGGGAAAAGAACGTATTTTTATTCCAATAGGAATTGAAACGGACAATCAGGAATAACTGAAGTATTAAATGCGCATGGAATGTTTAATCAGTGGAACTTACGAATGGGAGATTACGAATTGTAGTAGAGTCTTGTGTCGTGAAAATCGCATGTCCCGCGCGGGTAGAAAAAAGAAGAGAGAGGGTCGACAGAGCGGAAAGGGATGAAAAGTACGAATGCGGGTGGGTATAATCAATGCCTCTGTCAGCAGCGGTAGATGAAAACTTTTTGACAGTAAAGTCGCCATGGGGGTTCCGGCGGCAGAGAAGACAGCACCACTACCGCGGATCCGTCCAAATAAATCCGTGAGCATTCGCTTTGACCTGGATTCCGATTTTCTCTCTCTCTTCTCGTTTTCCCTTTCTCGCTTCGGTCGCCTCTGCCGCGCCAGTAGCGCGCGCAAAAACCTCCCGCTTTTTCAACCCGGCCGTTTTTTCGCCTTTCAAATACAGCATGCGTATCTCTTGGAGTTATATAATGCGGCGCGTATATCGCTCTCCTCCACACATACACATATCTCGGCTGGACAAGCTGGATTGCGAGGTGTGTGCTCCGAGTATAGAGTTCATATTCGGGGGTTACTGGCTAAAGTGTCCTGTCATGTGATTGCCAAAGGAATACTCAACAATGTCTGCCATGTTGCCTATCTCCCCGAAACTCATTGTTCGCTCCATGTGCTCGAGAAACTTACGAGAATTGACGTACTTCACTCGATCCGCTTACATTGTTCGTTACACCTATCATTTTACGAGATATCGATCTCCTCTTTTGTGATAAAGAGGCCTCTCGCAATTTGTCAGGTTTGCATCTTCTCAAAGAGTGATTTTCCATGCGAGCGTACGCACGCATATTACTTGATAGGGCGCACTATCAGGGTGCAATGCAATTTCACTTCTAATCATGCTGGAACTTTCGACACAGTGAAAATTTAATGCTTCCTGGTTGGCTGGAGAGTTAAACTCGACCCGTTCAATATTAACTGCGTGAGTTCTATCCGGTGTGAGATGTTCACTGCGAACGGTCTTATTACTACATAACTCCACCCCTTGAATTCAGTGGTAACGAGATAAAAATGCGCATGAATTGGTTTTTAATTAGTGTTTCGATTTTTACGTTGGTGCTTTTATTATGATTAATCAGGGTCGAGAGGGAGGAAAAAAGGGGTTGCGAATCTGCCATGTATGAAGAGGATCCATACCGGATTATAATCCTCGATAAATATAGGTGCTGCTAATTAATTTTTAACGCCGCCGCAGCCAGGAATAATTCAATATTATTTACACACATGCGTTGACTGTCTACTGGAATCAGTAAGCATGTGTACAACGTCAGCACAAAAAAGAGCAATATCCTCGCTGTATTGGATTTTAATTCCGTGGAAACGCATTTTCAAGATATACAAGTCGCGTACACTCTTAACGAAGCTCGAGTTTTGCGGAAACCATGGCAAAATGAATTGCTCTCAGCCAGAGTTATGTGGGAATGTGTTGCAATTACGAAACCGTGCGGAAAGCTGAGAATTCCAGCTTTAGTGATTTCTACTGAAACTTATTCTAAGCTCATTAATCCGTAGAATGCAAGGATCCATTAGCGAGCGCTTTAACGACCTATTTTCTCTCCGGGCATTGTTCAATACCGATATCTATTTACTGATTTCCATTTTACAATATATCCTGTTTAATTCGGCTCGACTAATTAAAATGTACCGTCACATTACTGCGTCGGTATCGGCGTTTCAATAAATTCCGAATGAAGCACGTCGGATTACGGCGTTCATGAATAATAAGGGACGCGATATTAATCGCCCGTTCATCCGAGCCGCCCCTCGTGTAATGGAACGCCAGGCGGCGTTTCTTCATTTTACTTGGAAGCTCGTTACCACCGACAATTGCACCAACTTTCCTTCATGGGCGACGACACGCCTGTTAGTTCACAGCTCCAACAGTAAGGATCGTTTCATTTGAGACTAGTGTTTACCCGATTGAAATCTTTATGCAACGAATTGATGGGGTTAAGAAAATCTGTCAAGATATGTTTCATAATCCTCATGTGGTTACGATTAAATCTCTCAATCGATCCATTGCATCGAGTCATTGTGTTGCTTTAATATAACTAAAAATAGATAGTCCAGTCTCTCGAGATGTGCTCGCATAGCAGAATAGATATGGAATCAGAGTGGATGCCACTTCCCGTATATGTATGTATCCGTCAAAGCAGAATTGATTTATGCTAATCCATAATGCACAAGCGCACTTTGCGGTGTGCACATGAAAGCCGAGCGCGAGAGGATTCATCGACCTCTCTCGCGTGCCGTTGAAGGAGGAGATAGAGGATGGTCTGTTAGCGTTCTAGATAAAAGGTAGATGATGACTAGGTTGAAGGTGGTGTGGCATGGGTGCGAGCTTAAAACCCTCATCGAGCCTTCTTTCGACAATATAGTCTACTTAAAGCTTGGCCGGGTACACAAGTGCCGGCTGATTCCGGCCTTGGACCACTCGTGACCTTTCTTCTTGGAGGCCGGGAATTTGCTGCCCTCCACGCTACTGTCATCCCACGTTTCTTCCGGATCATTCTCTCTACCCGCACACTTTTTTTCCTCTTGCGTATGCATTTTTTGCTTGGTTCAGTGAGGATCCTTTGGCCCTGAGAATAGATGGTCCTTGTACTGGACCTTCCATCCTAGAATCGATTTCAGCCTGGTTCGTTCAAGCTGCTTACAAGTATTCTTTTCAATCGATAGAAGAGAAGCCTGTCGTTAATTTAGCGTTCTGCGGGGCTTTCCTCTCGGCGTAGAGCCGCATTCCCGAGCTTATGAAATAGAGCGAGGGAGAGAAGGAGATGCAGAGCCGGCGAAGAGCCGGGCTTTCCAATATGGGGCGGCTACTTTGAATAAGAGGGAAGTTTTCTTGAGTGTCGCACGTGACGTGGCATAGCCGACGGGATAAAACCGGCATGCGGCTCTTCCAGAAAAAGTGCCGCATCTGCTGGATCCTCGGCGAGTTTGCGCGAGCGGGTGGATGCTGCCGAATTAAGCTTCACTGGTTAGACCAACATCGACGCCGACCAGGTCGTCCTAGCTCGGATTCTCCCACACAGGAATTCGTATGCTCGCAGCAGGCATACCCAGTCGACAACCACTCCTCTCCATTTCTTCCACCGAGGGAATTTTTTAATTTCTCACTCAATTGGGGAATCATTTTTCACTCTGCTCGAGAGAATTTTCATACGCGCACGCGCTTATGGTGTTGGCAGGAGTTGGACAATGCTGCTATACCAAGGACAGCTAGCTAGAACGGGCACTATAGGAGAGTAAATATTGTCGGAGCATATGGGCGGTCTTCGATAAAAAGCATAGTCGGTACGCCTTCGATAGATCGAGAATTCCCGGACGTCCGTCCTCCTCTCGTGACACCGAGATATCCTCGAGGGTGAGGGCGCGACTGGGTTGCATTAAATTAGGTAAATGTACTCCGTGTCACTCAATCACCCTGGATCGATCCTCGTCTCCCGCTCCCAAGAGAAATTAAGGCCGATCCGTCCGGCGATGTGTGCCGAACATTCAACCTCTCGCTTTTACATCATGCAACCCTGTGTACTCGCCGTGATCACGGCGGACCAGTAATGCGAGCCGTGCCTTTTACATCGCGAAAAAAATCTGCTGTTCCTTGTAGAAGAATGTCTTCTTCGAGAGGAAAGTCGAGTAGGCATCCATCAACTCGTTAAGCCATTCACTGTACAAAGACGCTCGGAGAAGCTTCGAGTTTCTTGGGGTCAAAGTACCAAGGGATCGTAGGACGTTCCTTCAAGGCCTTCTCGGTTCTTTCGACGAAAGATAGAGCTTCGAGCGAGGGTTGTGTAGAAATAGAAAAAGGAGGAGAAATTTATTTCGCCCGGGTGTTATCGCTGCTGCGATTGCCGTTACATGTATACTCCTACGTGTGTATCTAGGCTTGGCTTGATTATCGTGGCTCGCGCGAGTCCCATTTATTTATGGCTCTTGTCGGTCGCTTGGTTTTCGCACTCGGGGCTTACGTCCTATGGTATTGGACGATCTTTCGCGGCCGAATACAAATCCTAGGATGAAAACTTTCTCAGCAGGCCGCAAATATCGCTGGTAGGTACCGAACGTACCGTCGGAACACGCCCACGTGAAAGCTACTTAGATTGGGCGGCCCCCAAAGTAAACAGTGAGAAATAGCCAATTTGTCTGGCAAATATTTTTATTGCCAGCTACCATCCATCGAACCTCGACCTACCTCTCTCGCAATTGCAGTTGGGAATAACTTAATTCCTGGGAAAGGATAGCTGTCAACGAGTGATTAAAAAATCAGGACTGCGGTAAAATTTGAGGCGTCAAGCTGCTAGATGGTGGAAAGGGTGAAAAGAGTTATTCCCTCAATGTTTCTGAGGGTGTAATTCGCGATGTAACCGCACTCCGGGTCAACTCCACCCCAGTAAAAAGGAATGGCTCTTGCACTCGCGCATTAATTTCTTATGCTTTTTCCCCGCTAACGAAGCGCCATCCTCGAGTGTGGTCAACGTTTATGCTCTATTCAACCCAACAGGGAGAGGAAGCGAGAGATCAGGAGCGAGATAGAAAGAACGCGAGAGCAAGCGTAAAAAGCGGGCACGTTTCACAGCGGGGCAACTCGTACACCGGTGAGCACGCCGGGTAAACAAGGCACGTTGATTTTAAAAAACTCTACTCCGCGTGATATCACTTGAAATCCTTGGCGAAAGGGGTAATAAAAATACAGCGGACACACTCGATGAAATACAGATGATCGTACTTGACACAGCGGAAGGCATACATGTTATTCTCGTGTTTGTAAAATCTGTTTATTAATGTGGATTTAATTTTGAAAATGGTAGCAAACTGCCAACTGGCGAGCGGTAAAAAGGAAAGTTTACAATACTGTTTGCACATGATATATTCATTTCGTTGGTTGTTCACATAGTTGCGTATGAAACAAATGGAAATGCGAACAAAGGGACAATCATTTTTTTGGAAAACAGAACTGGCGCAAATACATATTTTAACGAACGGTCATACGTCAGTGCCGTAAATGACTTGGTACATGGTTGAGTTGGGTAGCTGCAGGTGGGTAAGTTCGCCCTCGGCAAACTTTTCAAATTGTTTCAGCGCCGCCGGATGAATATAAATGTCGACAGACGCTCTTGCGTGCGAGATCCCTGCTACTTTTAATATCCCGGCTCGGAGACTGTCGCTCGTGTTAAATTATTGATGAGCTCCAGTCGGTGGAGCGCGTGCGATTCCATCGATGGATAAAGGCTTTTTCTTGCAGTTTATTTGGAAAGCGAATATTAGGCGAAGAGTTTTCTCGTGGCTGTCTGGTTTGCTGGTATAACCGGGACTGGTTCGTCGCAGCCACTCGGGTAAATAGTTCATCCCACAAAGAGGGCTGTTGAGTTTTCGGCTAATCCGCAAGTTAAACCTGCCGGGCCAAAGTAACTGCGCACCGATTAAACCTGTCGCAAGACGGCGCGGTGGGATGCGGCGGCAGGCTCTTAAGCTACCGCGGGAATCGTGCAAACTCACTTGGGCACAATAACATTGGCCTGGGAAGTGAGAGGAACGTGCGCGTCTTAAACGTATCGTGGATACAAGCGGGCGGATCCGGGCCTGTTACGAACTCGACATGACACGGGAGCAATCTAGAAAATCATCGGACTCGTGCGCATCCCTTTAATTCTAGGACGGTGGCTCTGCCAGGAACAAAAGGTTAGTGGTCCGATGATTATCGGGTTCCCTTTCGACGAGCCTCCCGCATCCCTATTTCACGATGGCTGCGCGCGAATTTGTCGGGTGCTCGTGAAAAACGATTGTTCGAAGAGGCACTGCATGGGAGAGTGAGTAGGCGGGGTGTACCGGGACGTAACAGCAGCCAGATATATATATCTTCATATAGCAAGCTCTCGTCGGATTTCGCCGCGGTGTTTTGGATTCCAAGAGTGGAGAACTGCGGATTCGGGGTGCTAGGCGGTCGGATGTCGGCTAATTGATATTTGGCCGATTCCCTTGAATAGCACGTCACGAGTAGCCGATACCGCTCTACATCAGCGAATAATACATCGCGCATCCTTCTACCGCAGCGAGCCGCAGCTTCCGGAATTCCGTTGAAGCGCGTTCCAGCCTGTTCTGTGTAGAAGCCGTACGAGAATTTCGTTTCGCGGCTTGTAGCCGCACGTTGACACCGTCGCGGTCCACCACAGTCGCTGCTCGCTCTCGAGTTAGCCGGCCTAGGTTGTTTTTAGCCAACATCCCACCGACACCCTATAAATCGCTGAGCAGTCCTGGGCGTAACTTCGATCTTATTAAAGCCACTGCACGCGTGCCGTAACCAAATAAAAAAGAACGCTGCACGGCCTTTTTAGGGGTTGTAAAAGATTATGGAGATTGTAAGCTACAACCCCGCAGGTTTACGGGAAGCCCCGCGTATGAATACTCGGAGAAATATTGGCGCGGACTGGCAAGCAGTATTCCAGTTGGATGTTACTCCCTGATCACCAGTCAAAGTGTGCAACTTCGGAGCGTCGATATTCAAACGAGAAATTTGAAAGCTCTTTGCTCAGATGGCATTCTCGATTCAGAGTCCACTCAACTCAACTGGCACAGCCCGATTCGTTAACCCGTGCGCTCGGGGGCGGTCGCCTCGTTAAAACGCAACCCCGAAATCCTCGTTGCGTATTCATGGACGTTGGTGGCCGTGTTACGCGGCTCGCTCCACCTAAACTTCACGGGCTCCTCCACCCGGGGAATAGCAGCTTTTCCACGCTAGCTTCGTCCACAAGGCATCGTGCCTGATACGACGAACTCGCCCACTGGTTTTGCATGCGTCTCACTACCAGGACCACCACGATAAACGAGCATTTTTTTCAAAACCCACCACACGAGACTGCTGCTGTTTTTTAAAGTGCGGCCCCTGATGCTCTTTTTCATTTTGTACAGAGTGGTGCGATGCTCCATTAGTTAAAAACATCGCACGATCTTTACTGAGCATCAGAGAAAGGCTCGAGTGTCGAGGATGCTTAACACAATAGCTACTATCTGACGTGTTAGCACCCTCTTAATTGAGGGTTGCTTTTAAAGAGAGATTTACTGATCTTTTATTATGTTTTTATTATTATTTTACAGGCATTCATAGTATTGATCGTTAAAGAGAAGTTGTTACAGTGGGAAGCAGACAAAATCAGGGGAGCTCGTGTAAAATATACGCTTGACTTCCCATGAAGTAGTCTGGCGTTTGCACTTGGAAGTGCAACATAAATCGGGGTAACGAACGCTACTAGTGCCGGCATGTAGGCGTCGGGCTCTTCTCTGGGCTCGCCGAATTATGAATAGAATAATGAATTAGTTATGTAAATGGGGGCGTTGAGAATGAGAGCATGAATGGCAGGGCGATCTGGTGTTTCCCACGCACCACTCCTGCGAATGACAGTAATGCCCCGACGAACATTGTGTCGCGACCGCGTTACCAAGTGCTTACAATCCATTCACATCCGGTTTCAAAACACAATGCGAGCTGTAATAGCGCGCTCATCTGGTGTTTTGCGGGTGGCACTGCCTTCACACCTGTTCGTAGTCTAACAGTTTATTTGCCACTTCTATTATTTCACCCTGACTACTCGCACTTCAACTAGATTATTCCGCTATCTCTTGCTAATCCTGGCGCATCACCCTTCATACCTTCATATTTCTATTTCGAGAAAGCTCTGATGGCAATCCAAATAAAACCGTAGCAGGAAAACATTTTAATGCCGACATTAAATTGCATGTTGCTGCGACATTTAGCAATTCATCATGTGGATACTGGCACGCTTATACCACTGACGGCGCCGCGGTATTACCGTCGAAAAACAAATTGTTATGGGTTTGAGGGGTATATGCGCGCAGTCTGACATCCGGCCTATTCATGAGTCGCCTTTTTACTGCCTCTTGTTTCGGGAGCACTTGTTTCGGGAGCACATAATTGCGAGTAAATTAACAAATCGTCGGGGAGACTACTGGGCGGATATACATACATATATATATATATATATATATTTCACCAAATCACTGGGCATTTTACGGTTAATTGTCAGTACGAGACACTGCTGCTGCTGAGGAGTATGAAAACTTTTGTGTTTGGAGCATTTTAGCTTTAGGTTGGGATCGCATTAGCTTCTAAACTACCAGGCAGTGCTTTAGTGCCGCGTTGTCCGGATAGAGTTAAGTGGTCCCTAAAACTTCTATCGGCCCCACTTGCCAGTGATGTCGGTGTGCTATTAATTGTTTCGTTCTCTAGTTATATGAGGCGTTATCGTGCCATTATATCGCTGCAGAATGTCAGTGCTTGCAATATTGCATCCTAGCTAGCGTGTCCACTCGTTTCATTAAACTCATAATCGCGTATCTCGTATCTCTAGCGTGTTGTCAGCTATCCAAGGCATGCGATGCATTCTGCTCAGCTACTGTATTTTTACCGGGGCGTCGTTGCTCACTTTACTCCCATTAGTGCTATCATCGCTACGGCAAATTCGATTAAGCCCCTCAACTATCCCGTAGCCTTTTTTTTTCTCTGGAGCCGAGAGCTGCCAACAATGGAGCGGTGCTTTTCGACGCTAATGCGACACAAACGTTTGCCGGTCAATGAAGGCCCGGCAGCCTCGACAAATGGTCATAATCAATGGTCAGGGAGAGGGCATATTTGCACACAAATTAACGAGCAGCGCCATTACACAGATGCGGCTATCGATAATTCGAGAGGAACGAGGTTTCGTCCGATTTTAACATGTCGGCGCAGAGCCGCTGACCAAAATACCAGTGCGCTCTCGAGGCCCTCGTTATATTCGAATAACAGCTGGCTGCGGTATCGGCTACACAATTCTCTGGAGGAAGGCCCGCACTAATTATTCCGGTGATTAGTATCAATCCCACGAAATACACTCGAGCTCTCGCACATACCAGCTCCTATGCTGCATTCCGGCGACTGCTTTTTCGATCGGACAAACTATCTACTTGGGAATATGACGCAACCTTTAATGCGCACAATCTCAAAGCGATCCTTAACTGGCTGGGAATGCTGCGCAGGGACTCTTGATTTAAATTCGGCGTATATCGAGCGTCCTTCAATTTCGTCGGTCTCCGAGCGCCTAATAAGGGCAACCATTGCTTATATCCCAGTAATTCTAGCATGCAAGAAACTTGTCGATCCCATCAAAAGCTTTCAGTAATTTCTAGGAAAAACTGCGTACACCAATTGGAACTCTTCTTTCGTTCGATTTCCCTCTGTTTCGAGAATAGCCGGATACGCGAGGATACTCGAAAGACTCTCATTAGGTTAGTTACTCCTAGCGTACATTTGCGTGTAATGGAAAGCCGGTACTCGCACGAGTGGACTCGCAATTTCGTTATTCGACAAAACATCCGCCACTGGAGATATTCGAATTACGGTCTAGCCACTCTCTTCTCTCCTTCTCTCTCTCTCTCTCTCTCTCTCTCTCTCTCTCTCTCTCTCTCTCTCTCTCTCTCTCTCTCTCTCTCTCTCTCTCTCTCTCTCTCTTCCTCTCTCTGTGAAACCCAGTCAACCGTTCGCTAGCAGGATTCTGTCAGTACGAATGTACTCGGTGGGCATTGCGCGCGACTCTTTAGGAGGCAGGTCGCCTGGCAAATTACATGACAACAATTCACCGTTTCGAACGAGATGCGAACAACTACTGCGCTTACTAAGCATACGCTCGCCAGCGCACAAATCCTGCATTGTGCTGCCTTTGCTTTGCCGTCGTGGTGTTATGCTGCGGCGAATAATTATGCCGCGGCGCGCGGCTGTCTATTCAATTATGCTTATTACAACTGCGTCTCGGTACTCTGTCAAAGCGAGTCATTAATATTTCTTGAGCACCGGAGGCAGATTAATGCGTCTGCCTTGAATCATATATTGTTACCAGTAGCTGCCGTTGCTACCAGCGCTTAGAAAAGTGAGAATTTGGCTGAACCAACATAACTTGTCATGGAATAGGAAGAGTCACGTTCGATAGACTTGGCATTTTTATGGTATCGATGGTCTAAGATTGTTCTCGAAGCAGGGGAGTATTAGCGGTCCATCGAAAAGTGTGCTATCAAGAGGGTAAGCTTCCCATCGATGGGAGATAACGTGCTTTTAAAGCGGACTTCCCCCGGGGCAATTCGGGACACCAGCGATAACGTTTAAATAGTGGTTCCGAAGTGGTTGCTGGTGGGTGAGCAATTAATAATCCGGGTGCTGTTGCCTTTCTCTCAGAATGGTAGCCCGGTGATCAAGGTGGTCGGCTAAGGTCAATTCCGAGGACACAGACTCTTATCCTCTTTTGTCCGCGGGCTCTCTGTTTTTTTCTCTCATCGGGCGCTTATATGGCCAAGCTTTTATCTGACGCAGACTGGCAAGAAGGTTTTGCAAAGGTCGCCGGACGGATTTTCGGTTGGGTCGCGTCGATGGCGCCAACGGTACATCCTGATCTACTGCGGTGGCCCCTGAAGCCTTGCCAGTAGTAAAGATCAAGCATAATTCCTCCTTTACTCGGGCGATCCGTGATCCAGACGATTGACCTCGTTACTCTCAATAGAGCTATCCAGCTCGTTCTTCCTCATTACCCTTAACCAAAACCCGAACGCTGCCAATGCCAGCTGTGCCTTCTAGCGACGAGTTTCGAGGATTCCGATAATCTGTCGGTGCTCTGAGAGGTGGCGCGAATCTCAATGTATAAACCGCTGGACAGATGCAACCCCAGTAGCCACGGGCGATCGTACAAACAAGCCCAGCATCCCGACAACAGGGATGCTGGCCCCCCGGGATACAGTCAGATTCAATTATGCGCTCGTGTGCACTGACTCACTACGGTGCGCGTTTGGTCAATGCTCACAGTGCAATGCCGGACTCGAAGATTAAACCGCCTTGGTGTACAAACGCTCTCGGTATGTTGACGCGCATTTCCCGTGCCTGCCTGCCTGCCTGCCTGCCTGCCTGCCTGCCTGCCTGCCTGCCTGAATGCCTGCCTGCCTCTCACAGTTTTTCGAAATTGCCGAGCCAGCTATTTCTCTCCTAGCGGAGATTGTTGTCCGCTCATTCCGTCGCCGCCTTTAAAAGCTCCACTCATCCCACTGAGGATGATACAAATAACGAAATAACAGGGTTGAGCTATCTCGCATCAAAACACACGGTTCGTGGACCACGCTCTAGCCTGACAAATTGGATTTCCTTGTACAGGTGAGAATTTCCGCGAGTATCACCTTCTCGTTGTCTTGATAGTTTGACACTACGCCGCTAGACTGCTACGGATAGCAGGTACAAGGGAACAAGGATTTCCGGCCGCAATTCTCTCACGGAAATATGTACCCTTCGGTTTCGACCTCGAGGCGTGTTAGATGGGAGGATCTTAAAGGACCGACACTATACACTCTCTTTCTTCTTTCCCGTTTTCTCAAAGAAGATACTCTCTTGCAACTCTCGCAACCCTCTTCGCTAATTAAGGGTCTTTGTGCGAAAGCTTAGAGCTCGGAAAATACTGAAGCTGATTTAATTTCCACCGTGCCGAATATCGACGGCCACCTTTCTACTCTCTCCCTCTATTTCTCTTTATCTAGGGAACGCGAATACTGCCTTCGCTAGTCCGTCAATGTCAGCGACCAAATAAATTCATAAAGTACACGGTAAATCGGATTTCCCTATGGCCAGATTCTCCTATCCTTTCAGGTGAAAAGAGTAACACTGCATCTGCTATCAAAGTTTCCAGTAAAAGTGAGTAGCAGTGATAGATGTTCCTTTTCATCGCGATGCTTTTCTACCTTGTATCTGCTTTACGCCAACCGGCTGTCCAATAGCAAGCTTGGTCGATACATCGACGTTCGAAGAACGCGCGTAATTTCCTTCATAGTCGGTACAAGAATAATGTTTGATTTCTTTGAATAGCCGGCATGAATGCGTCGGTAGTTGGTGTGGATCCGTGGCTTTATAAAGTTCTGTACAGTTGCATCTGTCTCATTCGGAAATACATGTTGAATAGGAGATGCTGCAGGATATTGGGTGCCTCGAAATGGTACATGTACATTTCTTCTCCCAGCCAAGTTGACAAACTTAATATGATATTAACGATTTGGTAGTTTTATGAAACTATTCATTCGGCTCACTGTCATGGAAGTATTACTATTATTGAGATGGACTGATGTGATGAGACGATCTATTCTTCCGGTGATCGGCGTCATATGATTAAGGGCAGATATAACGCGGCTACGTGCTCGAGGCAAAGTTTCCCGGGCACTCGGAATAAATGAAAAGCATTTGCGTCGATTTGGGTCGCGGCGCGTATGTGTGCGGATTGAAGCACACATATTGTCCCCTGACAATATACATTATCCGCGGATTCCCGCCCACAATTAAAAAGAAGCCTTTGTTCCACTGAATGGAAATACGAATGCAACTTTCGAAAAAATCTCAGAAGCAGCTCACTGCGTCGCTCGTGCAGTATCTTTCTCTTTCTTCCCTTCTGTCGCTCTGGCGTTCGCCCTCTCATCGCGTGCGACCCCCGACAAAGCTCTCGAGGGTCCGAGACTTTAGCCGAGATTTAGATCGGGACCGAAGCACCCTTCGCTTCGAGATCCCGAGCTCGTTTTTTAGAAATTCTCATATCGATCGCCACGCTGGTTCGCGTACACAGAGAATTCGACGTTTCAAAAGTGTTTCATTAAGTTGCGCTTGATCAGAGGCCTTCTTTATCGTTAGTTCGAGTCGTCGTTAAGTGATTCAAGTATAATCAGGTGCACTTTTCACTCTGATACTGCTAGCTCGTCCGGAAATTATTCAAGACTTGGAGTAAGTTCGTACAAGGTAGAGGGTTTGCAAAGTTGTCGAGACTAGGCAGTGGCTACTGGCTACTTGCAATCTAATGCTTCCGCGAAAAAGCAAGGAGGAAGCTAACTCGCGCGGACACAAGAGCCCCTCCTGGAGAGTGTCATCATTTGTGGGAACATTCCGGTAACTCCGGCTCTTTTTCTCTCTTCCACCTTGGGAATCACTAGCACACCAGCTGGCGTTGGGAGCTTGCAAATAAAACGGAACAAGTTACTCCTTTCGGCCAAGTTCAGCCCCAAGTCCTGTTTCACGACTTATTGAAGTATCACTGGGACCGGGGAACTTTCTTCGCTTTCCTATTATTGCCAAAATGCTTCGAGATCTCTACATTGTACATGCAAGAAGAGGGCGGAGGGCTCATAAGAGCTAAGAGTTACGAGGCCTCCCTCCTTCCGTACTTTACGAGTACTATTACTTAGCAACACATTAAGCGCTTGGCTCGCGTGGCGAGTTTCTTACGAGCGTTTCTTCTCATTCAAAAATCTTAATTTAGGAGTGCAACGAGTGCTATTTAATTTGCATGCGGTTGCAAACGAGAGTGGGTTGAGATAAAGAGAGCCGGTGAAGGGGAGAGGGAGAGGGAGAGAGAGAGAGAGAGAGCGAGAGAGAGAGCGCGTGGAAGTGAAAGCACTTATCCGCAGAGGGTAGAAACTGAAGCAAATTTATTCCAAGATATGCCAACCGAACGCTGCCGGATAAACTAGATTTACGACAGCGAAAACACACAGCACGGGCCGTCGTTAACCTGTGCATGTACACGTCTATCGAGGAACTCTGCTCCCCAGTGGCATCAGATAACAATTCCATTTTTAATACCATTCATGGCCTCTCGTCGCGACCCCTTCGTACTTCTATCCAACCCCCGTCGAGATGGAGTCTCACTAAACGATCACTTCACTCCCTTGAATATCTAATAAACATCGTAATTCCAGGGATGAGCTCTTTTCAAGGCGCAAAATTTATATCCAAATACATCTCTCGCGCTACTAGTTTTTCTCAGCTCGGCTGATCGTCTTTTTCCAGATACTCGTCTTTGCCTCGCTGTTCCTCACTGGTGTCAATCCCCGGGAGGCTCCTCTGCCCGACGAGCAGTCTCCTTTATTCACTTTTATACCCTTGAAAACCTCCTACGGGAGTGCTCGACGTCTAATTATCTGGTAGCTTCTGACGGCTGGCCTCCAAGGGCGTGGATTGTGTAAAGCTTCAAATATCACGTTTAGCAGAAGAAAAAAGATTTGCTTTGCTGCTGTAAGTCTTATTCTCTTTCTCTTCTTTTTCTCCCCAACATTGGTCCCAAGTGTTTCACTCTTTCGTTCCGCTCTCATTATGAATTCGCTCTTGCCGCGGTGGCCTTCGCTCGCTTCCTTATTATGCCTGAGTCCCGCGCGAATCATTAACTCCTCCACCCCATTCCTCAAGTAATCCTTGCACTCGGTATTACCGGGGAAAAGCCAGCGGCGGCGGCGGCGGCGGCAGCAGCAGCAATTAGTTAACGCAAACGAGTCTTAAGGAAGGAGCTGGCTGGGAGTTGATTTGTCGAAAAGAGCTCTGTCGCAGCACGACGAAAGCCAGTGTTTAACACCGGAACAAGCAACGAGATGCAAAGATGCTGCGACGCTTCCTTAGCGTTTAGAAAGCTGACAAAGGATAAACTCAGACTGACATAGACGGCTATGAGGCCACAGGAAGGTTATTACTTGTACAGATTACTTACTGACTTGACGATCAAGTTTCTCGAAAGTGTTGTGTCAACTATTTCTGTCCTTCCCTTCAACATGACGTTAATCACTCGATTCAAGAGTCTGCCCGGAAAAGCTGATACTAAGCGGTTGTATACTTAGTTCGATCGACCTGAATATGCGCTACTTATCAAAGCGTAGGATGGGAAACTCTGTGGTTCTAAAAATGCAGCAAGCTTCGGTGAGTGCATCGAAAGACTGATGAAACCTTCCGATCTTGGTTATTAATGAACCTGGCAAGCAGACGATATGATAGCACAAATTCACCATGCTTGGACGCGGTCTAGTTAGTTAATGGCGAAATGTCACCTGATGAATCGATTAAATGTCGTGCACTTTAAAAACGACTTTACCGCTACCAAATGCGCACCGTTAAGTGATCGCAGGCGCGCCGTACCGCGCCGATAATAATGCTGTCACGAGAAAAGAGAAGAGTGAACTTTAATATCCTCCTTCCGGGAACTACTCAATAACAATCTTTTTTCTTCGGTGCACCGACCCTTGAACGAGAATTCTTGGGTGCGCGAGAAATGCATTGAATTAAGGATTATCGGAAGACGAAATCATTGATGAATCCTTGGCTGAATAAGCGCCGCGATCTCTTTAATATTGGCGGACATCGGTGCCAAGCACTCCAACAATTATTTCACGCCAGCATTAATCGGCGGCGCAGTGTCCGTCAATTATAATTTCATCGCTAATGAAAAAGCTCACCCTTCCTGGCTCGGTGTCGCAGTTTACAGCGGACGTGACTGACGCAGGTAAAACCAACCTGCCGTATTAACCCTAACATCCCCCATTATTTCGATCTGGCGTTGTTTTAATTTCATAATGACGGTTGTATTTTTTGTTGCAAAAGCTAGTCTGCATAATGAGGTCATTCAGATTTTTTTTTACAAGCACTATGTTGCATAATGAGGTCATTTAGTTATAACATGGAATATCTCTTCATCCTGCAACAGCTTCACTGCTATGCTAGGAATAAGTGTTGTTACTTTAAAGAGTGGAAGCCGACTGAACGCTTGCAATGAGATTTAAGTCTATAATGCACTTGACTCCGGGGAAATAGTAGGACGGGGGTGGTTCGAGGGTATGGCTCTTTAAAGGGGCGGTGGAAAGTTCGCCCTTTTTCTAAAACGGCCAAACTTCCCAGCATATTCTTCGCATCCCACTTTAGGAAATTACGATGGCCTCGCAGCAGCCACCGTCGCTTCCGACGCTGCCTTCGGATCATGGCACAAATACTTAATGGACTGTAAGCACTTTTACACGTGCATCTTGCCGCAAAGTGCAAGCTGCCTGTAATGCTTCCACGGAGCATCATTACAGCGTGTGCCCGCGCGCTCGTTTTGCTCTTCCAGAATGCATCGACGATTATCATAAATCTTCCCGATCTCTCCCTGGCAGAGTTCTCTCTCTCTCTCTCTCTCTCTCTTGCAAGAGCTTCATTCCACTGCGATCACGATCGTTCATTCAGGTATTTATGTATTGTTATCCCGAGAGATGGCAGGCATTCTTGATTAGTGGTGCGCAGCAGGAAGCTATCGGCGGAGGGCGAGGCGAAGCGTGTCGAATGGCGGCGATTAGTCGGCGTGCGGGGAATTTTTTCCACCTTATCTGGCCCATTTAGTCCTCCCGTCGGTCGAAGCTATCGCGATCCCAGCAATGGAAAGTAGTCACGTAAATCGAGAGGCCCGTGACCTGTGCTGCTTGCACGCAATTGATATTTATGAGATCCCCAACTGCCGTCACGCTTTGTAAATCTCCCTCCACTCAAGCTTCGTCCGGCAGGACTAGCCATCTGCATGTGTACACGCGTGTCCTGCTAATATGCATCTGGCTATTCTGCCTTCATTATCCGCATGTTTCAGGCCAGCCGGAATTAACATTGCAATCGCTGTGGTTGTTGGAGTTGCTTGATACATAACGATAGTTAGCCGAGTTATGGGTTAACGTAGTGTCGAGAGGACGGAATCCAGTGATAGAGCGAATTAATGAATGACTAAACCTTCTGAATAATACCGCTTTACCACCAAACGAATTATCAAAGGAGCCGCGTGAATCCGGCGTGTTTGTCGGCCTGCGCAGCTTTTCAACTTAACTCTCGAGTTAAGAACCATTAATCCGCTTGCCCGGCAATCGCTTGCGGCCCCGAACTTTCCGAATTAGTTCGGCTAACAGCTTTGAATTATTTCGCGTTCACACTCGCGAAGAGAGATTTATGGTGGCCCATCAAAGGTAAGTGACGTGCGAGTCGGTGGAGAGAGCACGTAAAATGAAGGATTCCCCTCGACCCGAAGATTACGATCCTATTTGGCCCGAGTCTAACCGGCACACTTTATCATTCGCTTTTTCCCAATGATAAATCCTCGCTTAAATGCTAAAGGATTAATTGATCGCTCAACTTAAAATCAGTTTGAAAAGGGTGAACTAAGCGGCCACTGAAGAAAAAATTGTCTGAGGAATTTGCGAGAGTCAGCATCGATCCATTAATTTGTCTGCCGCAAGAGAAAATACGAAAAGTGCTCTGACGAGGCCATCAAAGTTTTACAGCAGCTCTTCCCGAGACCTGAAATTTCATATCCAACTAACTGGTCATCGTAAAACGTTATGCTTAACATCGGCTACTTGCTCTTAACATTAAGTGGAAGCTTTTCTTTTTAGTTAGCCCAGATTTCTTGCAGGGGGAAAAGCTATGGCATTGGCATCTCAATGGGGAGGTGCTGCACGTGATGATATCGCGGCGATAAGTGGAAACAAAGGGTGTAACACTGTGGCGAAGGGGCAAGGGAAAGAGAAAGGGAAAGAGAGAGAGAGAGAGAAAGTGCACGCTATGAGGGAGGCCGTAAATCTGGCCGGAGCATCCAGCCAGCGGCGAGGCGCGTGGCCATAAATACCAGTGAATAATTAAGTCCGCGATTACGAAAAATCCGAGAACTGCGGGTCGCCGATCCCAATCTGCTCTTCTACCGCAATACACTTCTACTCACCCACATACTCTCTCTGTATCGCAGACACTCACATTATAACGTATCACTATAGGAGTTCGAGCTTTTACAAAATACAATGGAACAAAGGCTGGCGGTGATTTATCGTGGAGCGATGCCGGCGGCCACCGGCGTGCCCAGAACTGGGAGGAGTACTTAATCAGTCGTGATTATTTGCAGGAAAATATTATCTTCCCTTGCAAAGTATCGTTTAAAAGGGCCTAAAAGGAGCGGCTGCTTTGAAACGAGGCAAATTAAACGGAAGTGTCAGCAAGATCGGCTTGTTGGAACAGTGTGCATCCCCTGACAAAAGCAAAGGATTTCTTGACCCCGTAAATCAGTGGAACTCGTTTCACCTCGCGTGTTCCCAGTTACTCTCTTCGTTTCTTTCTTCCCTTGCTCGTCTTTTCTTGCCTCTGATCTTTCCACCAACGTTCTCCGCTGTAAAGCGACCAAGTGAACTTGGCCAAATCTTCCGAGCCCCTGAATGGACGTTCGGACATAAGACGCTCGTTCTTCTCTGGACCAATTTACTTTTTCTTTCCAGCCAAGCGTTCCCGTAGCGGAGCAACGCCGATTCGGTTCTCTCCCATGCTCTTCAAGCTGCCTCTCCACTTTCGATCATGGTTGGCAAGGATGGTTTTCGATTACCAATAACGCACTGTTCACGCCCCAATTGATCGGCTGATTGTTCGGTAATCCACTTCCATTCACCTACTTATCCACGCGATCCTTCGCTCCCACATATTGAGCACGAGATGTGGCTGTATTCGCCAAGTTGGGAGCAATAGCGAGAGATTGGCTGACATTCGATGAATGATCAAGACTTCATAAACGTAGCTTGTTGCCGATTAATTTTGTCTCGCTATATTGTTTAGTGGCTTTTCGTTTTATGCGCGCCCGATATTGCAAAGTGAACTTGTCGCCAGGAAAATATTGTCTAGTGGAGGTGAAGTTAAAGATGTGCGTTTATCAGATTGACGGAAACTCTCGTGACAGAAAATTGAATGTAGACGGTCTCGGAATCAGTGGAGCAATACTTGACTGGAGCTAAGATATATTTGTCAAACGATGAATCTTGCTATTTGGAACATTACACTTGACTTCAGCCAAGATACATTTATCAGTCGACAATTCTCATTATTGGAGTATTACACTTGACTTCAGCTAAAATAGATTTATCAATCGATCGATTCTGTTATTGAAACTTACATTTAGTTACATGTGAAAAATTCCGCTTGACCTTAGTGTATCAGTGTAATCGCAAAAATACCCTTGGCAAGGATGAGTCTTGTTTCCAACGAGCGGGCAAAAATAAGGAAGGCCGCAATCCAGCTGGGAAAGAATAATCCAGCGGCGAGCGTGCGAGAACATATTTCTCGCTGTAGTATTGCACAGCTGCGACACGTGTTACGACCGCAGTTTTACGCCACGTCTGCGCGACCACCAGCAAGAAAAATCCCCGAGCAAACGATGTGTGCTATTCGTGTAATTACTTTTGCCAGCCATCAGTGAGAACGAGGACGCGCGCGCCCACCTCTTCACACATTTTAATATTCGTGGCTTAACACGCGGCAAAATATGTGGGGCGTTCGTCGCCGAATTTCAATCAGACCCTTTGAATATCGGTCGAGCGTGCTGGTAAATTCGGGCGAAGGAAGTTCGTTGCACTATATACTTTTAATGGAATGTGCTCGTACCTCTGAAATTCCAGGCTGATAATCCTGCGTGAGATGTAGGGTTGCGCGATAGGGTTGTAATGGATGGTAGGGATCTATGCATGCAGGGAGGACGACGTAATCACTTCCGTGCTACGATGGCAATCGCACTAGCGTAGTATGTGCTAGGGTTGAGTATTTTTGAGGAAAGGGGTAAGTGTTAATCCCAGTGGCTCGCTCGCTCAGTCGGAAGTCGAGGACGTCGTTTTCGCTGTAGTGACGGCAAACGGGCCACTTCCGGCCTGGTTCTCTGCTTCCGCGTCAGCATCCGCTTGCCGTTTCCGTCTTTAATACCCGGGCTGGCTGGTTGCCGCGGCGGTTGCAGCGCCTTCTTCGTCCACTCGGCCGAATCCGCCTTTCCTCGAGAAAGGCCACCACCGCACTGTGGCTGCCAGAAAAACTTACCTCCTAATCGTTCGACCGCGAGACTTCACTTCGCAACTCCTCGCTGCTCCTCCCCCAAATTACACTGTCTTATCTTGAGCAGGGACCGCTCCAGTTTCTATTTTACAAACTCAACTTGCATTCTTGCTAAAAAGTCCAGCGGTAGACGCGCGCGCGCGCGCGCGCGACAATCTGTCGGCGATAGCGGAATGTCGGAAGAGAGAGAACGGTTTTTGGGTGGCGGAAACTTTTGCAACTACCTACCACATAATGAAGTCCCCACCGGTGAGCGGCTTTTGTCGCTGGAAGCGGGGCAATAATTTAGGTGGTGAGTGGCAAGTTTTCTTTGAGTCTCGCTGGTCTATTCGGCTAGTGAAAGACGAGAGGACACAAGGTTCGCATGTGCCTCTGTGTGCAGAGAAGGGAACTTGCAAAAATTCTATCAGAAAGCTGACCCAAACACGCCCGACAATTCCAGAACTGTTCTCACCCTTTCTCCATTCGCAAAACCAACATCTTGCCACCTCCAGTCAGCTCACCCTGTTGGCTGCACCTGTCGGCGTTGTTTGCAAGAACGTGCTTCTGTTTGCGGTCGCAAACAACCCAATATACTCCGTCTAGCACGTATCCATTATTAGAAACCACACCCCCGCAATTCCCCGAGATTAACCGGCAGCGAGGGATCAAGCAAGACGAATCATAGTCGAATACCACACGAATCTTGCCTGGCGAAACTTTCTCTCGCAAGTTTGTTTGCCAACTCTTGCCAGGTGCACTATGAAATCTTGATAGTATTTGCATTTCAATTTCATCTATTTTCGTCGATCGTGTTAGTAGATTCCTATGCATCATTTTTCTGAAAACCTTAGTAAGATGACATGTAACCGAGTGTTTCTCGTGGTCGAAGGAATACTGGTTCTCCGATGATAGGTATATCGTATGCGGATCACACGTGGTCAGGGTGCCCGCAGCCACAACCACCTCGGGGCTGCCGAAGGCGATGGCTTCTGTGTCAGCGGCTCGTTAACGGTGTCGTGCTAAGAATAACAGAGAGGGAAAACGTCGGCTGGTGTTAAAGGAGAGAATGATCGTCGGCGTGGAAGATGAAGACATCGAAAAGGAAATAAAGGAAAGGTCGCAGTGCGGGAAGCTAAGTACGGCAATGACGGCGCGGCCAAGAGGCTACCGAGTGCGAGGAAAGGATGATGAAGAGTGAACACATATATTCAGAGACGCCTATCAACTATGTCCGGCAGCGAGGCACCACTAACACAAAGAGACTCGATGAGCAAAAGCTTCGTGATGTCCCCTGCCGCGTGTTATCTCCTTGTCTTTATGCATAACGAGGCAGGGCCATGCTTCAAAGCGAACGTGACGAAGGGCGCTCTCTCTCTCTCTCTCTCTCTCTCTCTCTCTCTCTCTCTCTCTCTCTCTCTCTCCCTCTCTCCCTCTCTATCTTTACAGCCACTCGTGGAAAATACCCGACTTCTGGGAAGCGTGTCGGTCGCCGTGAAAATGAAGCGGCTGTAGCGCGAGCGAAGGCACACCTTATAATGACCCTCTTCGTGTGAGAAACCCTTATAAATATTATGCATCTTGCACGCCGTCCCCCACCACCTCATCCGTATCCCACTCCTGACCCAAATCTTCCCGGACGGGACTCAGTGTAATTAGCGGAAAGGTCATCGGAAATTGGTCCCCCACCACTGAATTTTATTAATTACGCTGGGATTTTCGACTTACTAATTAGACTCCACGTGTAGAAAGCTACGACTGGCAGAAATAGACTGGCCACAGGGGGGACAAATGTTTTTGGCGTGCTGGAAAAAGTCTAGCTCGCACAGCTGTAATGTCATTGTCTTATTATACGTTGTGATATTACTGAGTTCGAAAAATGAGGAATTACGAAGAGGAGTTTATGCAAAATGGAACTGCATATTCTCCTTTTCTCTGGAAGTTAGCGTTAAACTAATTCGCAAACGTGAGGCTAATTGCCAGTTACACGCGACGTCCGTTCCACCCTTTGTGACGCGGGAGTCGCGCTAATGGCTGCTCGGAATTATATTACTCGAAACTTCAATCGCACTCGCCAGCTCGAAAAAATCTATCGCCGAAACCCGCTAGAGTTTGACTGGAAACCGCATTGCATTTGTGGTATGTTCGCTTAACGACTAAAGTAATATTGGTCACCTATTTTTGCCCGCAGACACAATCGCCAGCCGAGCGAGAGGTGGTTTTTCTATGAAAAAGTTCTATTATTCAGCCTGGAAAAATGGAGAATTTTATTTCGCAGCTTGAAATACGTATATAGTGTTATTTGAGGGCTGATGTCACGTTTCGGGCAGTATTTGTAGGCCGAGAATAAATCTCTGGATAGGGCAAATGTCCTGGCTGTCGTTATAATACATTCCTTCGTGCCGTGGAGGACAAACGACATTGGAAGGAAGGCGAAAAGTGCGGAATCGAAAGATGTAGGATGTGCACCCTTCTAGAAAATAAAACCTAGATTCCACTCAGGAATACGATAGGACGTGACGAATGTGGTGGGCTACATTTCGTCCGACAGAGAATGAATAGCCAAACCAAGCGCAATGGGAGCCGGTCAGTCGTCTATTCGAAACGAATTTTTCCAATAAACACGAGCCACCCAACTATGCATCAGTGTTCACCCGGTTATCACGGAGATCTCGCTCGGCTTTAGAGTTATTCTGTAGTGCAGCTATACACCTCGGCTCACGCGCTCCGATATTAAACCGGCCTTCTTTGGTCAGTTGAAGCGAACGTCAACTTGGGGGAAAAAAAAGTTGCCCGTTTAAAAGAAACTTTTCCCAGCCATTTATGAAGCGAACTTTGAGGGTTCACTCGCCCAAGGAATGGGTTTAACGAGGGAGCTACTAAAAGTCAAGGGGCAAACGAACGACTAGCCAGAGTCCTTACTTTCTTCTTTCCACCCCGATCCAAGTTAATTCTAGACCAGGATGGACTATTCTCATCTCCCCAATATATCACTAATTAGCCAAAGGATCGAAGCTTCAACAATAAAAGCCTAGTTGAGAAAAGCTTTCTTTCCCCAAGCTAATATCGGATGTTACGGATCAGGGGAAATGTTCAGACGCCAGTCAGACACGGGAGAATGCGATGTTCCAGTATTCCCCTTTTACGCGGCAGAGTAAACGCCATCCACTCTGCAGCGGCATGCCACTTTCCTTCCACGACGTTTCTCCCTGGTGTAAAGCGCAATTATACGATGCGATGCATTAGGCAACACGTAGGTAGTGGCTGCTAGCTGGGAAGTATTCATTTTACTTGCAGGCCTTCCCGACGGCGCATAGGAAAGTACCTACGCCGAGGTACGTACGGCCTTTACCGACCTGGATGCGATCTCCGGGTGCCGCATGCCATCGGATTCGTAATTATGCGCATCCATATGCACGCGTTCCTGCCAAGCCATATCACGGCAGCCAAGCCAACCGAGCTCCGGCTTTAAATGTACCAAGAGTTCTATGTACAGGCGCGTAAAAAACATGCTGCTTGCGTGACCGAGCGTCTCTCTCACTCTCTTTCTCTCTGTTTCGATGCTCTACCCGATCGTCGATCGTAACACGCGATATCTCCATTCTTTCTCGCAAATCCAGCGCGAAGGATCATTTATAACAGGTTCCATTAGCGACGCTCGACTCTCTATTCGTCTGTTTGTCGGAAGTGACACACCAGTTTTGCACTCGGGTTCATTGGCAGAAGAAACTCGCCCCCGATTGCGAAGCCTCCCTACTGTTCAATATCATGGATTCGTATTACTGCTAGTTAACGGAAGTGTTTCTGAATTCTCCTGCGTGGAAAGCGAGCGCAGCGGATAATCACTTGGAATGAAACCGAGCGAGGGCAATAATATGCCAAGATAAAATGCATTAAGGTACTCTATCAATGGATTACTCGAAGCTGGCCCGGCTCGACTCCTTGCCAGCCAATGTAGCAGGAATAAAAAGGAATTGAATGGCGTTCGGTCGAATACGATAAGATATTTCGAGTTCTCGCGGAGCTTCCTTCATCGCCAGCAGTAGATCAAGGAAAATCCTTGCCTACTTTATCCGGCTTCGATTCGAGTGTCATTGGCCATTACAAGGGAACAGTTCTTGGCCATTGCCGAAAATACTTGGGCCCCGTAATCATCGAGCACTTGTGGCAATTTGCATGAAGAGCTGCCGGAGGTCGAGATTAAAACGTTATCCAACACCGAGAGCCGAGTGGCTGGAGGCCGGAGCCTTTTGGCAGAGCCTCTGGCAGCGAGCCCACCACCCGCTTACCAACCATCCTCTGAAAGAGAAGCTCCACTCGAGCTTTTCCTTCGTAATACCAAAGCTACTGAGACGCTGCTAGCATGAACGATGGTTCCGGTACACTCAACCATGACAAGGTACACGAGGGCATACATCGCCACGATCGGCCAGTGCCACGAGTGACGTACAGGTGGATCGCTGGGTTACCAAACCGCCTATCGGCTCGAGACCCACAGGTTGGCGTGACTCAACGTCTTTGCCCGGCCTTTCCGCCCAAATACACGTGTGGGTGGATTTGTAGCAGCGTCGAACTTACTCCCTTCTACAGCAGACACTCTTAGATCCTACGTGTGCGGATATCGTCGATCGCGTGTACTTGGAGTCCGGCGCACGCAGCCCATACCTGCCGAGCTCCTTTCTCGCCAGCTTCCTGTCTTATCCGTAGGTACCACCCTTCATTTATGAGGGATGATCGATCCAGAGTGTATAAATAGGGAAAATCACTGGTCTCGTGATGGCTGAGGTGTGGCTGCCCACCAACTACCCTCTAGAATTTACCAGTGCACTCTGACGTGCCCCCGATTCTCTACTAGAGCCTCGCAAGCTCGGGGAATACTTTCTCCATTTCTAAATAATAGAAGGAAAAAGGAGGATATTTCTGGTGCTAGTGAAATATGACTTGGCCGTAATCCTACGTGCCATCACATTCCGAATTCACTGAGGATCATCCGCCTTGGCGAATGCTGTTTGCCCGGCTATTACTTCGCAGCGGATTAGCTGGCTAAATTATTTACAGCCTTAATTAGCGCATAAAATATTCCCCGTTGATCCCGATTACCGAATTATTCAGGACGGCGTCGCACTGCAAATGGAGCGGCTGGCTGCTTGTAATCGCGCAGAGCCATCCCACTCCCGTTCCACATGCTATCCGGTTGCTACGGAGATGCTTTACGATAAAAGGGAATGCAATAACAAGCTCTCAGTTGGTTCCATTTGCACGCCGCTGATTATGATGGAGGAGAATTATACCGCTAATTTCTTGGGCCGATAGCGAGAGAGGTGGGGGGAACCCGGTAGGGATAATCGCGTGTAGAAAAATCAACGACGGCCCGGAGCGAACGGTACACAGGCTGAGCGGGGGGAGCCATCGATCATCCCAGACAGTCTATATACGGAACACGTACTCGGTCCGCAAACAAAAACGAGCAAGCGGCTGCTCGGGCTACATGTAAAACACAGATACTCAAGGGCGAAGAGCTCGCCCACCGAAAATTTTAATCACACCGACTACCAACCAGCGGCAAAGAGATACTGCGTGCTGAAAAGAAGATCGAGCAGTGTCTGGGTGCTGATAGGGAGCTTGAAAGCCTTGCTATAACAGCCAGGGACTACCAATCAGATAAGGCCGATACTTAGCAGGCTGAGGGAGTATGCACTATTAAAGGGTTGAAATTTGATCGATGTTAAATCCTCGAATTAAGCGAGGTCACGCGACAAGAGGGCGGAAGGAGAGGGAATGGGCTAGAGACCCCTTGAGAGGACGGTCACTGTTTACACAGACCTTTTTTACGACTAATAGAAACCGACGAGCTCCCTTTCCACCCTTGAGCGTTTATTCGGGAAAGTGCTGAAAACAGAGCCGCATAAACGAACGAGCTAATCGAATGAACAGCCTGCACGCGGGAGTAAAGCGCGTGCGGCTGAAGTAGATGGCGAGAAACATGGGGTGGCCTGTGCGGACGAGAGGAACGAGCCGGGCGTTGCAAGGGACAAAGCTGGAGAAAGTGCTTTTAGCAGAAGTAGACACCGAGCACACTGTGCGCGCGCGAGTCAGCCGCGTTGCGTTTCCTTCGTATACTTGGCGGGCGCAGGTGATTTTATGGTTGAGTAACGTCGCCCGGGCTTGGTGCAAGCTCCAGTCGGTTGGAAAGCTTTCAAGAGCTTCGCGCCTATATACCACCGCCGCATGCCACCCGTTCCCCCAACACCCTTCCCGGTAAACTGCTCTCCTCCTAGATATCCACCTTCTCACCTACTTCCATGCTCACGACATTTCTCCTTCTTCTATATTTGTTCCCCTTCTTTAAGCCATTGATTCTTTGCTTATTACTCATTTTGATACTTAAACAATTGATTTATAAATCGTTCGTCAAAGTCCGAGAACCTTGGAAAAATCTAAAATTTTGGAATCTCCTTTCCCGACCGTTTCAGGGTCTAGTATTTCAGGAAGTGATTCAGTATTTAGCTAGGAAACAATGATATAATTTCCAGAACCCCAGGGCAAAGTTCATTTTTTGGCCCAAAAATTCGTCAAGGGGTATACCCAGAAAAATTTGCGAAAAAATGAATTTTGAGCTAGGGCTCTGGAATTTATATCACTTCTTCCTTGATGCAAGAAAACATTCCTCACCAAATTTCAGCCCCGGAAAATGTCGGGAAGTATGAAAAACATGGCAAAAACCATCAGAATTGGACGAAGGTGAATTATTCAAGATCGGTTTTCCATGTGTTTTCGGTACAATTCTGGCATTTCTGCCACTGGTTTTATGTTTTCTATCCGTTTTGATACTCAAACAATCAAAAAATCAAGCTTTTGTCAAAGTCCGAGAACCTTCGAAAAATCGAAAATTTGTGAAGGGGTACATATGGAAAAATTTGCGAAAAAATGAATTTTGAGCTAAAGCTCTGGAATTTATATCACTTCTTTCTTGATGCAAGAAAACATTCCCCACCAAATTTCAGCCCCGGAAAATGTCGGGAAGAGTAAAACAAGTGGAATAAACCGCCGAAGTCAGACGAATTTCATTATTCAGGAGGGCTTTTCCAAATGTTTTCGGTACAATTCCGACACTTTTACCACTTATTCTTTGTTTTCTATCCATTTTCATACTTAAACAATTGATTTATGCACAGTTTTAAAAATCCGTAAAAAAATGTGAAGGGGTATCGGTCCGAGTGCCTCATCTGCTTTAAGTTTGTTGCCGCTGCATTTATGGCCGCTTCTACTCCGCGATGGCACACACTGCCATGCTAATTTCAGCTTACGACGTCGCATAAAGAGTTGCCCATACTATTTTGCACTCGCGGCCACGTTTCACCCGCGATCGAAATTTAAAAGGATGTGCAACGCACACAAGAATGACCTGCTTAATATCGGGGGGAAGATAGGCGGGAGCAGTATGGTGCGATTAAATTAACGAGCGAGATATATGAGTTCCCATATTGACGGTAACTCTCCTCGCCGGCGCTCGATTAATTTTAATTTTATCCTCTCGCCGGTAGCGCTAGGGTTGCAGGAAGAAGCGAGGAAGAGCGAGCGAACGATCGCTCGCGCTTCATTCATCATAGCCCGGTTTTATCATGGGCTGCCTCGTCGGCCTTAATCCCGGCATTCGCGTCCGCCATTCTCCACTAGCATCCATCCTTGTAACAATGTCCGCTGCCCTCTGAGACAATGCCGTGCAAACCTCTTCTACTTTTATTGTCCTTTCGAGCAACACTATCTCGCCAGCTAGAGGGTTGCCCGAAAGAAGATCGAGCCATTCGGGGACCAGTATATTTGTCGATATACGACCTTCCACGGTACCGTTTACCACTGAGATTATGAGCGCCACGCGGCTACCGGATGTTCTTTTGTCTCCTTGTTTGTCCCCGGGCATCCTTCGATTAAAGCTCTCCAATGATGAATCATACCGGAATGCGTCCTCCTATAAAGGACACGGGCGACTCTTCTTTCACACCTTTCCTTACTGATGGCATGGCCGGTGATTCAAAGCATTGTGTGCGTACTCGGTTTATAGGTAAATTGCGGCAGTCGTTTCGACATTGTGCCTCGGTGCAGTCTACTTTATGACTGAGTCCCGTTCTAATTAGAAAAGATCGCCATCGGCGCCGAGCACGAAAATTACGAGTTCGCGGAAAAGCTGGGCTGGCACCATTTTTCGGAAGTCATCGCGTCCTCTCCTTTAGCCTTCAGCGGCAGCTCACTATCGATAAATCACCGGCTCCCCTTCGCCCGGGGTAGAAATGAAGATTTATTCCAGACACGCAAACACTTCCGACTATTCTCCTTCGGCGAACAACGCCAGTTTCGTTATATTCGAATGAACGGCCTTTCGTAATCGGCGCTGCGAGTCACTCGTATACTGTGTTTTACGATGTTACATGGCGTTTCTGTAGCAATGAAAAGCAGTTTGCCACGCTACAGGAAAACGAAACATTCTATAATCTTATCTGGTGTAGAACGTTATTAGGGAAACTCCTGACTCTCTACCAATAATCAGTTGTACCAACTGCAAGTAGTTTGCGGCAATAGTCACGAACAGTTCGCATCGTACAAAGAACTGGGAATTCGTTTGCCAATAGTTTGCGGTGCTCGGCCGACTGTTCCGTCCGGCACTTACCGCGGCAAGAGGTTTACAAACCATACTGCCTTTATTTAAGACCATTAAGCCAGCGTAACAATATTTCCACGACTCGGAAAGTATCCCCGTTCGTTCGCTCGTTCGCTCGCTCGAGAGAACGCTCGTGTTCCATCAAATTGAACAGCCAGCCGAGCTAAGCAGGGAGATAAAGCTGTTCGCTAGGAGGAACTCGACCCCCTTATCCGCATACCAAAATAAACCAAGTACAGAAATTTGTTTGGCGAAACCCAATTCTCCTTTGTCTTTTGGAGGCTGGAGAGTAGCTCGGGGAGTGGTGGGAATTCTCTCAGGGACGTGTCTCTCTCGGCCCTGCACTTTATTATGGTGCTCGCTTGATGCTAGGTTATAGTGGGCGGATATTACGTTTAATTAGCGGGTCCTTGCACTCTCGGGGCGCGATATCTGTGTCAGGTGCACTCATGGACTTGCCGTTTAATCTCCGTCGTTAATCGTTAACACTTCGCTCTAGCGTGCAAGGGAGCGAGCGAGCTACCTTCCTCGGGATACTTACTGCGAATAGCGCTGTTTCCGAAAGTTACTTCTGCCATATAGCTAGGGCACCGCGCCGCCAGCGTTCCTGACGCTTGTTTCGCAATAAAAAGCTGGCTAAGCGAAATGAGCCGGGCCGAGTTTCGCGCTGTATCCACGCGCTCGCACGCCACTCCCAGGCTGAAATGGCCTCGTAAAACAGAGCCGGCGAGTGCCGGCAGCTTCTCCAGTAGCGGCTCTCTCGCTCGCAAAATCTCTTGATCCATCCGACCCTGAAAAAGCCCTGACGCGTTTTGGATAATCGAAATTGATGACTGCACTCTATCATAGCCGAGGTCATCCGGAGCGATAGCGTTGCCTTTGAAAAATTATAGAGGCCCTCGCTCGCTCCTATTCGCTCCTATCGATCCTCATCCGCGAACTTTGCGTTGCGAGACGCTGCTGCTGCCGGTCGCGTGAAAAAGTATCGCAACCTCTCGTAAAAATGTGCGACGTGAACGCCGGGAAAATGATGTTTATGGAGGACGTGCGTGGCAAACGAGTGTGTACCGTTGCGTCCACGCGCTCCTGCCGCAAAAAAGGGAATAACCGGGCCAATGGACCAGACGTGCTTTGCCTACGACCTTTGCCTACCCAGCCTTCCACCTGCCCATCCCTCCACCTGCCTCTCTTTCTCTCTCTCTCTCTCTCTCTCTCTCTCTCTCTCTCTCTCTCTCTCTCTCTCTATCCAGGGGTCATTCACGTTTTAGAGTGGCGTGAGGTGTGAATTGTTGGCCGCACTAGTCCCACAGAGAACCCTATGATTTTAATCGCCTCTAATCCCCACGTTCTCTATGCCTCGAGCACTCGTATCACTGGAATTAGTGCATGCGTTTCATGAGAATCATTTGACGTCCGGTTACGGCTTTGCGTGATTCCCAATGGATTCTAGGTAGTGGTAGTTATGTGCCAGTGGTCACGCGGACAAGGCTCTTAAATTGACTCCTGAAAGAATAATTAGACCCTCCTGGAACTAAGTAGCATTTATTTTCGAGTCCTTTATGAGGGCAGTCGGGATGTTGGCATTGAGTTGGCCGCATCATATTCGCGCAATTTCGCCGGCGTCTCAGTTCGAGGGATGAAATTTAATTACAGCGTTACACGAGCGTTTGCTCTTGGGCGTCAAGTAGCGAATTAAAGTTCAGCCAAAGGAAAAAGCTCGGGGCCTCGTGGAGTGGGGGCGCAGCCGGCGCTTTCGTGAAAGGTACGCATCTATGAGCTTTCTGCCCCCGGTGGAAACTGAACCAGGCTCTCATCGATTTCCACGGGAAGTCACGCTTTTTCCTTGAGCGTAACTCTCTCGAGCCCGAGGACCTTGTCTTCCAGCTCGATTAATTGCTAACGAAATAAAGCAGTTCTAATTAATCGGTCACTGCAAAGAAAGCGGCGGCTAAAGTGTTCCATTACGTTAAATCGAGAATTTTTAATCCAGAACCGAGCGACGTCCCTACCATTAATGTCGCGCTCCTTGAGATTAATTACCCTTATCAACTCGTCTTATTCGCGTATTCTCGTTCCGTGTTCGTAAAAAGCAAACTTTCTTCTTTCTCCGTTCTGCCATCATTTCGAATTACTTATCGACTTCGCTCTGCCACTTTAACAGAAAAACACACCTTCCCCGTCCACATCTGGCAAGCTCCGAGTTCGCAAAAACCGTGCGACGTGCCCGCGCCGGCCGCCAACTCTGGTGAAATAAGAAATTGCGTTACTTCTAAATTTCGCCCCAACGCGATAATTGGATCAGGCTTTTCCACGTGAGCACGTAGATGCCAAACTATAATAGATGGTACTGCCATTCGATTCTCCTCGGCAGTCTCGTTGCACGTACATTCCTCGAGAAAAAGGAACAAGGAACTCGCGAGACACAGTTCAAGATAGTGAAGAAATCTCCTTCAAGTGTACACTGTTCCACAAAAAGATATTTAACAGTACTTGGCAGTAGACCATTGATAGGTGGACCGAACGAATCGAATCTCTCGTCAAAGACATCGGATCTCGGGCAACAATCTTATCCAAGTATCTACAGGGCGGTGTCCCATTCTACTTTGATATCGGACTATCCGACAGCCTCCGGGAAACTCTATTATTGTCGGGTTCCATGTGGCCAAAGATAGCCACTGTTCGAGAAATTATAAATCCCCACGTGTCACGCAAAGTACCTTGCGGTTAGTACTAGTCTACTTTCATGTACGAGACATATACATTAATATTCGCTCATACTATTAATATTAAAGGAGATTCTGGCAGCGTGGACAGTTGAGTAATGACTGGAATAACGTTTCTCGCGTCACGAACCGCTCCGGCTTTCCCACTTAACAAGGCTTTCCGATCGGCAGCGCGAGGCGCGCCGAAGATAAAGTGGGTTTGCTGAATATCTACTATATGAATAGGGTTAGCACTTTGAAAAGTCAACGTCAATAAAGCGAACGTAGGAGTGTGAGGCATACGTTCTCATGCAAGCGGGATCTTCTATCCACTCTCGGGATATTACAGAATTTGTGCTCGAGCCGGGAGCTTGCCCGAATGAATTATACGATCGCTGGCGGAAAGTAGGATCGGGGACGCGCTTGATTTCGGGGTTAAAAGACGAATCCTCCATTGCGACGCGTGGAAATTATTCTTCTGGCTGCGATCAAATTGTAGAATGCCGTTTGAACCGCCGCCCACTTTTAGCTTGCTTCCTTTTATACGTCGCTCGGACGAAAATCTATCTGCTTTATCGCGAGATATTTTTCGATATGGATGAAAAGCTAAATCGCCAGTGGGGTCAGCGTGCTTTCTCCGCGACAAATATCTCTCCTTTCTCACTGCCCCCGACAATTTTTAGTGCCAACGATCGCATTCTATCTCGTTCGCACTAGATTCAAAGACAAATGACCTTTGCTCCATTGGTCAGTATTTCAATGTGTCCTCCCAGATAAACACGAGTAGTCATACCAGGAATTCTATCAACCCCTCGGCATGACACTCCTGTTTTTCTTCCATCTCGTACTCCGATATTTTGTACGATCTATCAAGTATCTCGATTATAAATACAATGTCGCTATCAATAATACATAAAAGGGTAATTGCTCCGGGTGAGAAACAATTAATTTAAACCACGGAATTTATACGAGAAGTTGTTGGTTGTTGCTGAATCGGTGACTTCCACGTTTATTCGCCGTGCAGGCCCGCGACAAGATAATAAAAAAGTTTGAGTGCCCCGAGGCACGTATACTCTGTCCAGTGAAATAAACTTGCCGCCACTCTCTCTCTATCTCTCTCTCTCTCCTCTTTCGTTTCTTCTCCCATCCGTGTTCTCCTCTCTTCCCTCGTTTTTCCCTAGTGCCATCCTTTTCTCTGTCCAGCTATCCGGCGGCCTTTCAAGAACACGATCTTGCCGCGCCCTCATAAATTGCTTGAAATTAGTATTCACTGGCAGCGTGTTACAATAACGTCCCTCGTCACCCGGGACACCCGAGGTAATTACAATCCCGCACCATCTCGCCATCTCTTTGTTCCCCGAGACAATGCCAAAGTCCTGCTGATTCGTTCCCATCATGAGTGGACAGGTCATTCTACCGTGGCGGTTATGTCAGGGATACAGATATCCAGTGTTCACCCTCGACGTATAAAAAGATATGAGCCGATTTCCCGATCGGAGAAAAAAAAGGTGCGAGATCGAGCGAGGCAGTGGGAGTGTGTGTGTCTGAGACGGGGAGTTTCCCGGAGATGGTTGTCTCGAGATCAGGAATCGCTTGCCCAACGCAAACAGTGGGAACGGGGTCGACGAAATCGCGCTAATCTCCGAGAGATCGGTCGGGTTCGCTGCGAAAGGTAAAGGCAATGCGTGACAGGAGAGAAGGTACGGGATAGTGGGCGTGGTGGGGAGGGGATGGATTTAGGGGCGGTTGATTGGAATTCGATGGTGGGGTCAAGCGGCTGTGTTCTGCCGGAATGCCTAGCTGGCCTTTCCTATGATCCCAACGGCCGAGGGTGCTTCCTATCTCACTCCCTCTTTTCCGGTCCATCGTTCTTCGAAGCGCACTCACCCCAGCCCACCCCCTCTCGTCCTCGACTCTCTGTTTCTATGTTTCCACTTTCGATCGGACCTTCCCATTTATCCAGCTGCCTCACGCTCCTCCTGTCTCCGTCGCGAATGAACGAGCCAGCCACACCCCTTTCTCTATTCGTGCTCGCGCCCAACGTCTTTTCAAATTACGTCGAAATTACTGCTGCCCTTTTGGAGCAACCGGCGGATTGAAAGTGGAACGCGTATACCAGCATACACCAGCTACCAAGCGCTTTGCGCTTCACTCTTTAACAATGTTGCTGCGGGGGAATGCCTTTCTCTTGGCGCCGGTGGAAGTATCGCTTTGAATATCATGAAGCAACCCCCTTGGCGAACGAGGCTGGCACAGCCTGGCGGATACCAAGCGTACTGACCGTGCTTTCAGCGGGGATTCGCTTGAATTCATAAATAAGTGAGGTATATATCAAGCGCCGGGAGGCGAAACACGAGCTTGCTCGGTCGCTGCATGCGGAATGCAATAGTAATTTAAGCAGGCATGCGCCCATTCACCGCACAACAGAAATCATATCTAGACAGTAACGGCGATTTAACTCCCGTGAAAAATTACCATCGCACAAGGCGCGTTATTAGTAGGAATATTTGCGTCATTTATTTGGCCCTTGGTTTAAAATGGCAAACTTTCGCAAACAGTACATCTGACACAAGCATGGATATATTGGGTGAGGTCGGGCGCGATAAACTGATCAATTGGGTACCTCGTAATTTCAACCTGGTGAAACTACTGTGTATTAAGCTAGAAATATCGCTCTTTCCAAACTTTTGCTTGTCCAAAAATAAAAAAAGCTATCTCATATTCTTTTTACTCTCCCGCATTCTGTCGTTACGAGCTTCTTCAGAGTGCACCCGCTGCGAGCGGGTACAAGCAGAAATCTACGTAAACAGAGGCCACATTCACCGGCTAGAGATTGGACGGTTACTTGGTAAGTAGTGGGCGCCATGGATTTAGGGACATTCCCCAGCGGGCTCGGGTAAAATTGGACGAAGCCACTGTCGCCGCGCACATACTTTGTCAACGGCGAAACACAGCTAGGGAAATACTTGTATGTTGCGTGGGTGGACGCGTGCTCGTCGCCCTTTTGGGTAATTGTCTTCCTTTCTAGCGTATTTGTAGGACGTGCGATGAACGGTCAGTGGGAAGATGGTCTTTCGCTTCCCCTCTTCCTTTCATTTCCTTTATCGGTGTGTATGAGTCTGCGTGTACGTATGGACATCCCGGAGACTCGTATGGGCGGCTGTTAGCTCTCGGAAAAACGAGTTCCGCACACCGGCGATGCTCGACCTTCGACGGCATTATGGCATTCCCGCTCGTTAAAGGGGGCGACCGACTGTTAAACACATTTAGAAACTCCTCGTACACCAGGCAATCTTTTATCACCTCGGACGCGTGTTACGTGTTCACGCATAAATCCTCGTATCCCAACATTACACCGTTCACGTGGAATGAAATTCCAAGTCGGACTTTGTGTGTTGTCACGGAAACCGGGGCTGATTTCAATAAATTACAGAGGAAATACGAAAATTCCGAACGGGGAACAAAGGGATTCGAATAATTTTCCTCTTGGTAGGAGGAAAAACAATACGGCTTAATGAAAATATCTCGTGGAAAGCCGGACAAACGTATTGACGATCCTATAAATCGTATTACCAATACAGAACTTTTACGATGATTGGTATTCCCATGGCATACCATATAAGAGCGATCCCAATCGAGGGAAGCCAGTGTTGTGGTAAGAAATCTGTGAGGAAAACTGTACTAAGGAAAACCCGATTTGCACGTTACATGGTCGGTAATGAAATTATCGGTTATCTTCTGTGCGCCATGCAAAGGGAGCATTCAAAATTTGCAGCACGTTGCCTGGAATTCGGAACGAGTTGGAAGCCACTGATCCAGTGAGTAAAGATTCGCAGGGCGTTGCGGTGGTCGCTTCTGCCAATGCTCGTCCCGGCAATTGGAACTGCTGGTAATTCGAACAATTGCGTTGAGCAAAAGAACGAGCACTGATCCAACGTGCGCACAGGGAAAATAACAATAACAGTGAGAACGGTGTAGAGGCGGATATTGAGGTCGACGCAGTGGTCTCATAGGTACGAACTCTGGTAATGCTCGCACGTCTATGTATGTCGCGCGCCAGTAGCACTAGGGCTGCGCTAGAGAGTTGTACGATAGTAGGTACCAAGTGGAGGTGGCGGCGTTGATAGTAGTAGTAGTAGTATTACTAGTATGTAGTAGTAGACTCGGATGATCGGTCGTTTCAGGAATGTCAGATATTAAAATACCGCAGACTCCCGAGCCCCAAGTACTAGATAGGAACGTCGGCACACAGCGTGCTACCAGCGAGCGTCCTTCGCTTCACTCTGAGAGAGCCACCCCCTCTATACACAGCTTCCTCCCATCCTTTCTTACTCGCTCTCTCTTCTCCTCACCACTCTTCTCTATCTCCGTCAGCGCCAGCCTTCCTTCGAGCATCCCATCTCCTTTCTACCGAGTCTCCAGTATCCTCTGGTCTCCCTGCTCCCACTTCCTTTCACCATGAGTTTCCTCGGGAGAATTTCGGCACGCTCCTGACGGAAGGCAACTTCTTCCCTCTTCTCTATCATCAGCCTCTATCTCTTCTCCACGAGAAGCACACCGTGTCACGAATACCTTTACGCCTACGAACCAGCCAGCATGCCCTACTATTTCTTCACACCCACATACTGATATGCCGAGCTACTTTCACTTATGGAAGCACGTACGCGCTGATACGCAACACCGCACGTATCCGTGAATATATGAAGTCGTCAACGAAAGATGAATCTCGAGGATAACCACCCTTTCCAACCACCTTTAAGAGTTTAAGGGTTTCCGTCGCTCGACGCGGATCAAGGGTTAATTATACCACCAACTCCAAGAAGATTAGACGCAGTATGGCGCACTTAGGAACACCGCGGATATGAATGTATTGTTTATGTCCTCACTGCTTTCCACCCTACGTACGCTTGACCTTTATTAGCCACCACAATGTCGGAACTTTGAGTGTATATTCCGATTTCCGCTGGATTCTCTGCACCGAAGCAGAAGGAGAAAGCTACTTATCCATTGCTCGAGCAAGTAGCAGGATGGCATCGGTTAGCCTAAATATCCAAGGTTCTTAGTCAGACTGGAACTCGCGTTACTCTAACTACTTCCGTCGTTCGTTCTAAGAAACTTGAACTCTCCACGGAGAATGAATACCTGGTCGGAGAAGTGGGACGATTTTCTTCGAAGACTGGCAAAAATTCGGCGAAGAAATGAAATGGGGAAATGAAATTTTTGGTAAGTCGCCCGGAATCAGGGCGAGCCGAATCGAAATTCGACGATGGATCCTCGTCTTTCTCGGCTGCACTTCCCTTGGATCAGTGGTGATCTCATTCGACTGGCTTTCCCAAGCGCTCATTCTCCCAAGTCAATTTCACGTGACATAGTCTATCTCGGCGGGTCTCTATTCTATTCAACGTCGAACTTCCAGGGCCAATGACGACGGTGCATACATTGCGAAGAAATTACATGGAAGTTGGAGGGATAACGCGTTCATTAAGTCGTTGTCCTTAATGGGGGGAGGTCCGATGGAAGGGGTCGCTGTTATCTGTCCAATGCTCCCTCCGATAAGGCAATCGGGTCGGTGGCACTGTCTTCGTGCATACATCCTATCCAGGCGCGGTCAATAATAACTGGATTAGCTATTCCATATTCCAACGGTTAATCCAATTCTCGTGAACGAGTGGTAAGACATGTACCAGTCGGATTTGCATAGGTCGAAAAAATGACCGAGGAGGTTGGTGAGTGTGTGTGGGATGAGACGAGCTGGAGGGCAAACGTTAAGTGGCTCGATGTCTCGCGCCCGCTAGCCGCTACGTTTCGCTGCCGGCCACCACAGAACTCCCAACTCCAAATGGGATATTAATGTCCAGCGTCGACTTGCTCGCTCCAGGGCATTCGTCCGCGGAGAGAACAACTGACTGTTTACGAGGCAAGCGCGCGCACCCGACAGCGGTTTCTAAGGGTTACCAGCTACCAGCAATATACGAACTAAGTCTCGGCTCTGCTGCGGTCTCACGTTCCATCTGAAATTCACTGACTAGCCTGGGGAGAAGGGACTGGCTGATATCGCGAGATGCACCCCTTTGCGGTTTAGGAGCGCGTTCGCTTCGAAACTTGGACGCTATTGGCATGAAAAGTATATTGGTACTTCCGATCTCCGATACCAGACTCTCTTCTGGTAAAGTACATGGTATATATTTTGCAAAACAGTCGGAGCGACAATTCTACTATCCGACTAAAGAATTATTTGTCGATGATTATTCGTAAAAGCTCCCGAGTATAACACGTCAATAGGGTCTGGTATGGCGAGAACAGAAAGGGTCGACTGGTGAATGCAGTACCCAATAAAAATTCTACGCCCCAGTATTATTCATCAGTTGTTACTGCGCTTTAGCTGGCACGGGTTAAAACGGAACCTCGTATTTTCAACTCGCGTACGGTGAAAATGAAGGCTGAACCCGCCTCGAATAAATCTTCCGGGCTCGCCCTCAGGGAAAATGAAACGCTATACTGCTGGTTTAAAAGTATACTCGTATTGTTGACTGTAGTGTGCGAGAGAGAGTCAGCTGTTGCGTTTTTATAGTTGGTACCTCAGGTAGAAAGTATTGGTGCCCGTAGGTAAAGTAGCAGTAGTGCAGGGTGTGCGCTGGCTCGAGCGAGCGATAGGTGCCAGTGGATTAGGTACGCGACAAGTCAGCCGCGAGCAAGTAGTAGAGGCAGGGGAAAGGCGCGGCGGTAGAGGCTAGAAATGCAGGGCGTAGCGGCAACGGCAGTGGCTGCTCGAGCGTATACCAAAAGCGAATGCCACTGCCATCGATTTTTCTGTCCGTTCGGCAATAACCCACGCATTTCCACCCAGGAATCCGGAAAGTAAAAGCAGTTTCTCTCGCTCCCTCTTGGTTGGAAGTCGCTCGTGCGATTCGAGTTCCTCGTGGCTTGCCCTTTTCTTTCTTTCTTTCTCTCTCTCTCTTCTCTCTCCTCTCACTCACCATCCCACCGATCCCCTTTTCTATTCCCTGCCTTCTCGCCTTCTTTTCTTCCTCTCTCCCATCGAGGCGTGAGATATAACTCTTCGGTTACTAGTGTCGTTCTTTGGCGCCCCTGCTTCCGTCCTCGCTCCCGTTCCCAGTGTGCCCTGGCCTGCTCTGCTCTTTCACTCCTCTCCCTTTTCAGCAGCCGGCTGTCGCGCGCCGGAAACACGGCAGGCCGTTGCAAGCTTCGATCGTCGGCGATTTAATTAGCCAGCATTCTTTTTAGTCGCCAAGCTTTTTGTACGAGCCTGGCGAGTCTGGCGGCGTTAATGAGAAACTAGTGCGGACAGGCTTCCGGCCCGTCCAAGTAGATTATGGTCGCGCTCTCTGTGTCAATCCGCGCTTGTCCCTCGCCCGTTATCCTGCCCGACGTCGGCGCTGGGATAGCATTGTTACCCGTTGCGTCACTGTTTTTTATCCCATTTTCACGCGCTCGCGAATTGTTTACTGGATTTCTATTGATGTCGAAGCCCGCCGGCTCCTCTCTTCCAAGTGAGCGGCCTGACAAGTACACGCGACGGAACCTCCATCTCTCTGTAGCTCTTTGTGTGCCTCTGACTGTGTGTGTGTGTGTGTGTGTGTGTGTGTATACTTGCCAGCACGGCCGGGGAAAAAGGAGACGGAGTGGCGTATTTCGCCTCGCAGGGGTGCACATAAATCATTCGTCGCCGCAAATAAATTATCGCCACGGAATGGCAAGGGAGCGGTACTTCAAGTGCGAGGGCGCCTCACGCACACACACACATACACACAGAGACGCGCGTGCGCACGTCGTTGAGATGAACATGTGCCAGCACGAAATGTGACTGGCCGTATGTCACATTTCGCATTGAAGCACCGGGAATCCCGTTAAAGGGAGCTCCCTGAGATAATGACTCGCAGGGAAGATTTCATTTCCCGATGATACTCGAAGATTTCATTTATGCGATCTTCAGCCTTCCACCACTACCTTTCCGTTTCCCATTCCACCACTTACACCCCTTTGAACTGCGATCGATTGCCACTCGCTCACTTCGCCTCTCCCATCCTTGGCATCTTCATAGCTTTATATTTGCCCTATTCACTATTGGCGAGTTCCCCGGTGCACGTTTTTCAAGCTCGCCATCTATGAGAGAGGGGCCGGCCGAAAATATATATATTGAGCGATCGAGAGAACTACCGACGAGAAAACCGTGGCGAAAGACAGATGTTCGGCGGAAGCCCCAAAAATGATACAGGGCCACGTTTTTTTATCCAGGGTTGGTTCGAACGTAACCGGACGAGCGGCAGGTCACGCCGTCATTGGTTGAAATCCTTTATCAAATATCCCGCGGAAGCTGACATAATTCGAGCTAACAATCATATAGGAAAAGGAACTTGGCGAAAACGCTTTGTATTTCGTTCTTCGTTCTTGTTATCTCTGCAAGCCTCCCCAAACGGTCACGTAGACTTAAAAAAGTGGCCAGTGTTTTTCATCATATTTCAATTAGATTGCACGATTTTCCGTTCATCCTGTCTCGATCCATCTATTTCTACTTGATACATTTGTTAGAAAAGAAGGGGAGGAAGTTCGGTGAAAGATCGAGAGAAAGAATAGTGGCGATCCATCGACTACCGGGGAAACGATGATGATACAAGCGTTTCCGACTAGGAAAGAGTTGGTTCGGCGAACCTACTGGATGTGGCGGATGGGGTGTGTGCTCTGTGCTAGCAGAATGCCGGAAATAACAAAGGCACGAACGCGCGCGTGAGGTGCGATAGGTGTAAGTCCCGGGTACCAGACGATATTGTGATGGTAATCGAGCTCGATACACCGCTGAAAAAACTCCCGTCACCGTGATAAGGCTCGAACAGGAGGCCGGATAACCGCTCCACCGAAAAGGGTATTAATCTCATGACTAGGTCAGTTTGATGGCGAAAATGTTTCCAGGAATAATTTCGCCGGCTTTCAAATGCCACTTGCCCGGGGAGCAAATTTTCATGAAAGCAAAACAGTATGTAGCCGATAAATGTTAGTCGCAAATTTATTCCGGCAGGCTGCAACAGTATTGCCGGTTTTGCAATTTCCCAGAGTTTACGCAGGTAGACGGGCCGCTCCGGTACAGTGCGATATTAAAATTGGATGAGCTCGATGTTGCAGTTTACACGGTCGAGTAATTTGAATGCTAAAAAAGTAACAATGAACTTGTGCTTGTCGGGGAAGTTTCTTTGGCGTTGCGACGCATTTGCGAACCAGGTTAAAAGTTTTCCAACTCGGAATAATTAGTTACAGGAATAATTGTCCGAACCAGACACCCGTTGGTATTCGCTGTTCACGTTTACGTCGAAAGAGGATTAGCGCGAAGCAACAATACGATTGTTTTATAATTTCTCATTCTCGTGCAAATTCGTGTTAATCTCCTCCCTTCGTTACACTTCTGCTGGAGTCTTCAAGTGCGATAACAGCTTCCACGCAATTAGAAGTCGTAGGAGCGCGAAGCGAGAGCCAGCAACGATAGGAAGGGGACAGAACCATCGCCACATTTCAGTCTTGACACTTAATTTACATTTATTCTAGAAAGTTCCGGTGAGCGCGTGAGTGGTGTTAAGGACAATTTCACATACTACACCCCTGAGGAATAAGAAAGAGGGATGCAAGCGTGTGCGCCAGGATCTTCTCTGACTCGAAGTAAACTTGCTGGGATCAGGAAACTGTAGTGTAGTTGGCCGTACGTAAATCATATATTCTCGGAGGACAAAGTGCTGGTATGCGAACTCGAACTTTAAGAAGGCTCTGCCAGCGGGGCAGCGACATTTACGGTAGCGCGAGCTGAGCCGATGGTCTCCGTTAGTATGCGCAGAAATCACGTATATCCAGGGTTGGCATGGATTTTTCAAGAGCAAGAAATCCCTGGCACTCGAGCGTCTTCCACAGCGATCCTTTATCCACGTTTCCGGCTATCATTTCGCGGTGCTTTACTCGCCACGGGCTTTGGCTCTAAGCGCGCACGCCCGCCCGCCCGCTTCCACTTGGTGGACTTTTCCACCCCTGTCCGACACGACATCCTAGTGCACCCACTCGTCCTTCCAGCTCCGGCTTCCTGTTCTTTGAGCGTCAACTCCTCTCGCTTCCTCAGTCAGCTCTACGTCAAGTGCATAATGTCACTGCGCCTGCTCTCCAAGCAAGAATATCCCAGCATCGTGTAGACGTGCCCGCTCCCCTCCTCTATCATCCCTCTTCTCCACAATCCTTGGACCGAAGTGCATTTTATTTGACATGCAGCACCGACCATGATCGCTTCCTGCCATTCACCCAACCTTTCCTCATCTCTTTCCCATTGCCAATCAGACTTCTTCCGAGGAACTCGGATTCCTTTGACCCGCGTAGAAGGGCCTGCCCAGCAGCTAATAGCCGCAGGAGTCGATTCGTCGGCGAATTAGCCATCGAGCAGTATAGCACGAGTTCCCTTTTCGCAGGGCCTTGGTTAGTCGATGGACAAAGCGCGAAGGCGATGGCGAAGGCGAAGGGAGAGGGCAGGGGAACTATGCTGCGGGCCAGGCAAGGCATATCATAAAGGGAAGGACAAATAAATGGGAGGGAGAGAAAGCACGAGAGAAGTTAGCAGATCGATGTCCCTGCCTCGTGGTTGCCAGTCACATTGTACCCGCTATCCTTCGTCTCTTTCTTGTCCGTCGCCGTTATGTGTACACGAGTCCCAGTTTTCGTTAATACAAGCCGCCGGTCAATAGCAATGCCAGACGCCTGCGGCTGTTTGTCATACACTCTCGCTATCTTCTTCTTTCTCTCGCTCGTTCCAACAAGCAATGCATTTGGAGTATAGTAGTATGCAGACGACGGTTTTCCGTCCTAGAACTTACCAAGTCCGTACCGGGATCATACTACTTATGCATTCGCGGTACTTCCCGCTCGTACAACACCAATTCACCCTCTGATACCCACCGCGAAAGATGGTAAGCGATGGTCTTCGAAATTGTTTTCCTTCACCTTACGTGACTGGTTTCGCGGAAAAGATCCTTGGACCCGCGTCCGTACGTTGATTTCCAAATCACGAGCTCGTACATTCTGCTCGTCGATGTAATTGCAAACCGCACCAGCCGTTTTTCCTCCTCGAGCCGGCTGCTCCACTTCAGCACGTGGCGACGTCTCCGCTAAGGCATCGTTCGGCCAGATATTGGCTGTCGAGCAGCCACTCGACTTTCAAAAACCAGAGCAATTTCACCAGGAGGACTTTGGACAGCTGTTCGTTCAAGTGTTGGAAAGCTATGTGTTGAACTGATATAACAACTATTTTTTCCGAAGGGTTATTAATGAGGGCAGAAGGAGAGCTATGATCGAGTCTTGTTGGAATTATGGTTGCAGTTATAGCGAATCTTGAAGAATAATGTACTGACGTTAAAGGATGGCTACTGATTACTGGCAAGCTTCATCTTAATGATGAAGGATTGCTCGGGCTTTTCCGTGCAAGCGGAGCGCAGCGCGAAACAGATAAGCCATCGAGAGCAATATACCAAACCGCCGGATAGCACTTTGTATCGCTACGGATGAGCGAAAATTGCTGACTGAAACTTGCCGGATACTTTCGGAATAAAACGTCTCGAAAAAACTTGGGTGGATTTGAGAAAATGTCACTAACTTCTCTGATATTCAATGATCTCGAACCTTGGTGCTCCCTTACTTGGAAAAATCAATTTGCCAAACAGAGGAAAGGAACGAGGCCCATGATTATATGTGTATTTACAAGAGACACGGAAGAAAGAACATTTTGATAGCGGCAGCGTATGATGAGGGTCCAATTCTATCTGGAAAGGAAAGGTTTTCTTTATTGATAGATGGATAATAGGATGATTCGGAGTCGGCCCGGTTTTTCGGCTGGGCGAACAGCATTCTGAATTCGAGCGCGTCCTTGGCAATTCCCGTGGCAATGCGCGTGCGATCCATCAGGGATCGATGGGTCAAAAATTGCCAAGTATTGATCATCCGTCAGTAGGGAAGCAGAGCGGTGAGGGGCGTTTACTGAGGCAGGACTTTAACAAGCGGATGGCCGCTCCCCGTCAAATCTAATGAACTTTATCAGCAACGCGCAATGAGACCGGTACCAATATTTAATCGGTCCACCGATACTTATTGAGTTTAGCCTGCTATTTGAACGCAGTCGTCGGCCGGTTGGTCGAAATCAGTGGGAATTTGAAAAATACCGCTGTACATTTGCAGTGATTGGCGAATGACGATACAGAGGGAATGGGCTTCCGGGCACGACGGAATTAATTACACCCGGCCGAAAGATATTCCGGCAACGACCTTTAGGCGAGAACAGCCCTGTACACAGCCGCGTGTACACGCTTACGTGATCTAGCGTGCTAGCCTATACGTGCGAGTACACGGGACCACTTAATGGAAATGCGTTAGTAACGACGATCAATCAATACCAAGGAGTAATCGGCGCATTTGTCCTGGAGGCTCTCATGCTCCGTTTGCTGTCTGTTTAAAGTGCGTGATCAAGAGAGAGAGAGAGAGAGAGAGAGAGAGAGGGGGGGGAGAGAGTGAGAATCGCTGAAATCCAATTTCCTCGTCACTCCGGTGTGGCGTTGGTAAAGGATTCACATAGCTAAATTCGGCCTGGAAGTCGATGATGAGGTGTTCACACGCGAGTGGTGTACGCGCGGCCCAATTGAAGCGGCAAATTGCAGGCGCGAACGATTTAAATATACATCAGCAGGAAGCGGCGATAAATCGAGAGCGCGGTGGTTGGCAATGTGAAGCCGCAAAGTAGTAATTTAGCGGCCATCAGCCGCGGTGGTACGCTCCAAGTTAATGAAATTAATTAGTCACGTTCCGTGTCATCGCCACAAACGTTTGCCGAACCAGTATTTATGTACTCGCATGCTCTGCCGGAATATCTGGCGTTCCACGTCCGTATCTACAAACATAAACACGGGCGAGAACGCTTCAATATATATAGAAGGGTGCTGCTAGTCAGGTGGAACGGCGAGAAGAGCCGGGGTGAGAGAGCGTAGATCGATTCTTGGACCAGCGGGTGAGGAGGCAGGATCTTCTACTGGCGCAACCCGCCCGACCGCTGCCCTCCAACTTAATGAAACTAATTAGTCACATGCGGCCTTGCGATGCCAACGGCAACATTCGATCACTCGACAATACGTGGCTCCCATTCTCCAACCACCGCCGAGACACTTGACAACGAGCACCTCTTCAACCAGTAGTCAATCGGCGACAAGTGCAATACCGTCTCAGGTTCCTCCTCGGAATTCAGATGTACCGGGTAAACTCGCTTGCTTGCCTGTCTTCCTAGTCGACCTCCGAACGATGCGTTTAATTACAACTCCAATTCACCAATACCACACTAAACTGTCAGCAGCTCTATTCTCGTGCTCATCCCAAATCTATTTATTCTCTTGTATCCTCTTTTCTAAAGTTATCTAAATCTATCATAATTTCGTATGATCTACACGTTCCCTTTGAATAAATTCAGCTGTAAGTACTTGGTTTATCGATCAAATATATCCAGCTTTTTTATTCGTTTATTCTTCCCTGTTGTCCTTTTTAGGAGACTGTATCGCCGCTTACTTACCCAGTATTTCAATCAGTTAAGCTTGTGCTTTGAGTTATATCTGTTTTCCCTTTATTTTAGCAGGGGCTGTGCGCTCGTCTTTCCTTCCCCAAGGGATGCAGCTCGAAATAAGAAAGTCGTATCTGTCCATCAATCTTCCGGCGCGACCAACGAGTTCTTTAATTGCCTGCTCTATCCTAGCGAGGCACGTTGATCACGTTTGCTGTCGCACGTACGAAGGTCAGGAGCTCTCAAACCCTCAGAGTTTGGTCGAGCTTCGATGGTGGTGTGGCTTGGGCCAATGTTGGGTAGCTGTACACTCGAGTAGAAGTGTGTGCCAGTGGTCTGTGTACTCGCAGATAGGATGGAAACACTAGAATTGTATATATCGATCCTCTTTCTCGATAAGATATGGAGCCCCAAAGCTCCGGGCTCGGCTTCACGTACTATTACTACTGCTCACTCTTGGTGAGAAGGTGGGAGGGTGAGAGAAGCTAAGGTTTTGTTCTCTTCTCGGCATCGATCGCTGCCCCCCATCCTCGCCCCCGCCCCTCGAAAACGTCCTTTGCCCAGGAAGGGAAAGGACCTGGTAATGAACGAAGCTGCTCCTTCCTTCCCTCTTCCTCTTCCCACTGTTTCACTCTTCAAGTGTCTCCGTCATTGAGCCTTTCTTCTCCAGCTCCCATTTTGCCCGCCTGCCTCGCAGCTTTCTACTTTCTCCCTGTATTCTTCGACATACTCCGCTCTACCGTGATGCTGCAACCTCCTCTCCTCTCAGTGCCGTCGCGCTACAGCTTATCGGCCATCCACTTGCCTCTCTAGTGTTTTTCCCCTCGAACCACCCACCCGGACTTATCTGTCTACGTGAAATTTCTTGGCAAACCTTCGGGAGGAAAGTTCATCGAGCGATTTCACCGCGTTTTTGTAAAGATTCAAGAAACGTGCATACATTCACTATGGCATTGGTTTTAACTGTAAACTGACAGATCTCGCAAGGGTGTCTGTAATAAATCGGACGAACCCCTCTTTAAAAGGTCTCCGCTCGTTATTACGGTTATCATTAGCGCGCACCATTTATCACGTCTTTATAAGGGCCAGGAAAGCGTAGGAAGGCTGGGCCGCGAGGAAAATGATCGAAATTTTGATAGGGACTCCCCAGGATTAGGATTTATCGATTACTTTCCAAAGGACGATAAAAACGGGGGCAGAGGTCGTGCTTGGTGATCCAGATCCTTCCGGATTCAGTGGAGTTACTGTGAAATACTGCGTACACCTAAATAGAATTCTCCTATCAATTTTCATCGGACGCCCTTTTCATATCCAGCAAGCGGATCTATCAAAAGGATATTTTCCGGTGGCAGAAGTACTGATGGGGGGGGGAGAGGGGGAATCTGGTGGTGTAAGTTTGTATACCGGAGGACCTAAATAAATGTGACTGGCAGCGGGTGAAAATAATTGTGACCTCGGCTGGAAGGAGGGGCTCTGAGTTACTCCTTCCGGTAAAGGAACACGTTTGGCGGGGCTCCTATAACCCGACGTCGAAACCAGACCGCCACCATTCTCGTCCCTCTGCCGAAATTTCAGCGAGAAAATTGGAGCGTGCGAGCCACCGGCTATACCATTGCCTCGGGCAACTGGAATCCGATCAGTGAATGCGAGGAAGCGTAGATTGGACGACTTCTGCGATGGTCATGGAGTGAGAGAAAAAAGAGAGTGAGAGCGTACCCAGCGAGCACGTGGGAAAAAGTGTCATCGCAACTGCCGCCTAGTCGGACTTCAACTGCGAAGCTTATGTAAAATGGAAATTACGTGGCTGAACTCATGCGAACACTATTACTGGCTGTTGGAGAAAATTATATATACCTGGCTGTTGGAGAAAAAGGGGGAAAAAGGAAACGAAATTAACTTGGGTTAAAGTTTTATCGGAATAACGCGCGATAAGGGATTTCCGGAAATACCAGTGTTTTCGGTTCGGACCATCTTTCCTCCTTTATTCTCGGCACTTGGAAAAGTGCAGCACATTTCGCAACTTTTCTAAAGAGAGAGATCTACGAAAGTGTGAGAACTTTGAAATGACCCTGACAGCGGACTCCTCATTACCCCGTTCTCATCTCGAGGAAACTGAAATCTGCGGCACTCAGGGATCTCTACGATAGCGAAGCTCGCACTCAAGCTTGGAACGAAGAGAAATGAAAGCAGAGGCGTCCAGCTGTCCATAGTAATCGACTAGCACTACAACCACCACGAGAATAGCACGTGACTCTTGAAAGCTGCGTGCAAGCTTCCTTCCAGTGATAAGGTGAGACTCCCGGAGGAACGTGCGCACCCTTCAACAAGGAGGGCTTCCAAGTGAAAGCGAGATCTTGTAAAAAAAAGCCTGTTTAAATATTCCAAGCATGTAATGCCTTCTAACCCAATCTCGCCAGTTACCCTCTGCTGCGTTGGAAGCAGATGAATTATTTTAATTTCATCCGGCAAACCCCACCCCCGAAACAGTGTTCTTTTCACGCTCGTGCGATTGCCGAGCAACTGAATTATGTAAGAGGAATCGATATTAAACCCTCGGTGATGTTTGTTCCGGTAAGTCTCGCAATTCGGCGCACACGTGCCAGGGCAGAAATCACTCATTTCATAATTGATGACTGCAGGAGCGTTCTCCACTTTCGCACGATGTAATATGCAAACTGGTGGGTGGTGGTTACGTGACCGAGCTGTCACCAGACTGTTCACTCCGAACCTTAATTCGATCTCGTATTTATTCGAAGGTCGCTCGATCTCGAGGCTGTGGATCCATCGGCGAAAGCGATACGTCGCATTGGCGCCATGGTGAGCCCTGAGCAATTTCTGTCCTTTTCTTTTCCGCCGAGTGAAAAGAAAGAGAGAAAATAGGTGGCACCAAAAATATAGGTGATGCTAGCCTGACTCACCCTTATGGCACGTCTACGCTCGGAGAGACGTGAAAAGGGTCGGGATTGTATTTTCTACTTGAAGCCTTTAGAGGATGGAACAGAAGGCTGCCGTGATTCTCCGCGGATCCGGGCCAGTCCGATATTCCACGAGAATTTCGTTACCGCTCCCTCGTAATTCACTGACACATCACTGGCCGGGTCGCGTGCTTATTGCAAATCGATTCGTCATTCGATAAACAGATCTAATACTATTTGGAGATTACACTGTATTAATTATCACTGGAAATGTTTGCTGTTCTATGCATACTCCCGTCCAATATCAGCTAATAGTGTATTGGAATCCTTTTGGCCAATAATATGCATAGATACTGACGCACGCAACTCGATTGACCCCTGGCGGAACTATCGTTATGCAAACATCTGAATTCAATTAGCGGTGAGAGCTGTTTTCGCCCAACGAATCTTCCTTGAGTGTGCATTACGGTTGCCCTCGAGTTTCACTTTACCTAAGCGGGAGAAAAGCTGTCTCATTACATTTATTTCAGGGAGAGCGTCGAGATTCCCTGGTAATTTGTCAGTGTTAACGAGCGTAATGCGGTAGAACAGGGTCAGTGTCGATTTATCTCCGCCGCCATTGCGTCGATTCTCCAAAACACATCGCGTTCCATTGCGCCGATCATTTTTCTCCCGCGTTGGATAGGCAAATTAATAGTGACCCCGAATTATCGATCATTCGGCCGCGTTACTACCACTCGATTTCATCTGCCGCGTACACTGGCATTGGCTGTCGCTCGGCCACCTATCACTGCAGTCAAAGAAAATGCGCTAAAAATGTCCAGCTGTCCGAATCTTGGGATGAAATTATTGCGCTACAATTTGTTAGAGACACGCTCATGTACTCTTATCGTGGGAGGTTGGAAGGATCGGAGAAAGAATGTGTGCGAAAGATTGGTGAACGCTCCGGGTCAGAAGGTTTCCCGGGCTTCGAGCGAATTTCTTATCGCTTTCCTTGGCGTATCCTACGTGCTTCCCGACTTTCTTCCGATCGCTCGACTTTTCGCCACTGCAGTCGCGAGAAGCGAAGCAGCCAGCGGCTGACTATCGCGATAAAGAGAAGACATTGGCTGGAGATGGGTGAGCGAGAGGGTGAGAAAACTCAGTGGCGACAGTTCCAGAAGAAAGAGTGGCGAGAGCACGCGACAAGGGCGTCGGGGAATGGGAAATACCAGTGTGTATCGTATTCCCAGCGAAATGTTTGCTCGCCTCCCGAAAAGCGGAGGACCCATGGAAACCAATAGCGAACCACGACAGAGTGAAAAGAAGTCAGGAAGTATCGCGTCTCGCCCGATAGAACGGATTTGCCGAATTTCAATCGTAAACGCGTTTCCTCTCTTTTCCAGCTTGAATTCCTCTTCGCGTGTGACAGCGAGCTCTTCTCGAGGAAGACGCGCTCTCGTCGAGGGTATGAAGGTATAACTAATTCGTTTAAGTAAATAAGAGCAGAATGCCCGGGACTCGAGACTAATGAGGAAAGTTTTGGGCCGACGCCGCCGCCGCCGCCGCCGCCGCTTCTCCAATGTATCTAAGAATATTTCGAGAAAGTTAACCTCTCTGCTTTTCTTGCTCGGAACTAATTTCTCGAAGCGAGCGATGTGTAAGTGGCACGCGACTGGCTTGTTTAGTTTTAATAAGTGCAATGGATAAGTGCTATTACAATCAGAATAAATAATGGTCTCGCTGGCCAGGTACCGGGCGAAGGAGACAGACCAAGGGAAGGATAGTAGAGAAATTTTTAATGATTAATTTAAACTTTAACCATCCACTCGACTCGGTTAACTTTCGCGCGAATTAATATCCGTCGTCCTTTCGTCGGCGGCTTCTTCGTTTAATCCTGGCTACCCGCGGCTGCTCGGCTTATCAATGAATAAATTAAGTCGGACTTACTCTTCTCGGAGCAACGCGAAGAATGCACCTCCATTAAAATGTTCCCGAACAAATGAATCTAGAATAATTGGGCCACGTATGAGTCTTCTTGCGAGCACTCAAAAGGAATTAGAAAGGCAGGGGAGGAAGTGGGGGGGCCCAGCGATTTTCTGATCCCAGCGTTGAATTGCCGCGCGAATCGGGATCTCCATAATTTATGCGCCTTTTAGTCGGTAACTTCCGCTTCCGTTATAAGAGTGGCCCTTGCAGGATAATCAGTCTCTTACATTCTTAAAGCTCCGCTGAGAGGTTTTCACCGCCAATTTTTTCGTGGTGCCGACCAGCCCACATTCTGAATAGAGCCCGAAGGAAGTCGAAGCCAGAGAGAAGAGTGGAACAGAAAGAACGTCTGAGAGAGGAAGAGTGCGCGGTATTCTCGGCGCAACGATTCCATGAGAATAAGGTACACTCGACGGAACAACTTGGAAGCTTTTCGTCCATTTCGCCCTCATTCGAACTTCTTTTCCCTCGGATATCTCTCCCACGCTCTCTCTGATCTGCCGGCTTTCTTGGCAAGCAATTCGCCTTTCTTCCAGCAAGAACTTAATATTCCTCATGATAAGGATTCCAACAAGCGCGTTAACGATTTTTCATGGTATCGCACTGCCCTCTCTGCCTTATCCTCCCTGTATTCTGATATCCTTCCTCTGAGAACTGCATTCCAACTACATCTACCAAGATAGCCTGCCAGTAAGAATCTTCTTGTTTTTGGAAAACAAGGAGGTAAACTTCATAGACATATTCAAGGATGGTTTCTGTCGAACCACCGTACAACTTGCGGCTCCTGGCTTTTCTCTAGAATTTTGCCGTGTGCTTCGGCACGCGAAATCGCCTTCCAGGATTTGGTATGCGATGGGGATAGCGAGACGTGCGGCTTGATGCATTCAGGTCGCATTTCCAGGCTCGCAGACTAACGCGCTCGAGCGACCAGTAACGAGAAAAAGCCGGCTCCGCTCAGCGCGTCGAGAAGCTTTTATTAAAAACAGTTCTTACATCGTTTCGACGCGGCGTACCATTTCACAAAAGTGGGTGCGTATTGCTTCATATACTCGCACTTTTCCCCTATGAATTGCTCCTTTGTATTCAGGCATCTTTACAACCCTGCCACCGACATTCCTCTCTATTGAATACATCTTTAATTCTGGGACGAAACACGCTTGACCCGAGGCTGAAGGACTTTAGCCGGGCTGGCAAAAGTTTCCGACAGTGTCAGCTTTCAGGTTGCATACGTATGTATCTGTCCCGATAGTTGTACGTGATCCCGAGGACAGCTCTCGACAATTGCCGACGAACAGTGCGCTGTCTCGACCGGGTTGAGTGCTGGAGTTCGGATAAACAATGTGTAGCGATGTAGCAGTTTCGTGAAATCTTTTACAGACGAGATTCGCTCGGTTGGCCATGGATTTCCGACGCTTGACGGGTACACGGCAACTCGTACGTAAAATGGTAGTATTCCGTATAAACCTCTGGCGAGATTATCACGCTAGAATATTGCTCGACATCAGATTAATATTTGCATACTGTCTATGCGTGCTTCTGGCATTACAGCCGTTCAAAACACTCCGTTTACATTACCTCACCGTGGACTGCAATGTTGATTCACGAGCGCTTTTATAAGATTAGCTTTTGTAGAAATACGTATTTACAAAGGAAAAAGGAGAAGAGTAAAAGGTAATGAAAAACGGTGCCAGGTTGCTTCAACGCAGTCATTTCAATTTAATTGTTTTATTGCAGACTTTCCGACGAGCATTCATGTGCCAATGCGGAAAAGCACTTCGTAACTTCTGGTTACAGAGTGCAGCACGGTATTTATCTCATTAGCTTCGACTTCCTGATTATCGACCGGCCTCCCAATCACAGCATGTACATATTCCAGCACGCCCGTACTCCGCATTATTTACATATTTCCGCAGAAAATCGCCTGGGCATTTCGACGCTCAAAAGCTAGATTGAACCACGCAAGTTCAAAGTAACATTACCGCCTGCCCAAATGGTTAACCAATCGGGCCAATTGCAGAAATATTAATTGTGCACGAAAATTCCGTCCACGCTCATCGGGACGACCATTTAATGTTAAACTACCATAAAAATATGCCCTCTGACCGTGTAATTGGATGGAAATTAGATTGCGTGGCGGACGGACGAATTTTTCCTGAATTTCCATTGCGAAATGTCAACCAGACAGACGTCGCTGTTCCACACAAACCTATTGGTTTGAATGCAGCATATAAATGCATTCATCTCTGCAGAAAACGTTTCCCAACTAAACAAAACTCCATTTCTGTGGTATCTTCAAGATAGCATTCACGCGCGGGTCATGAGCAATAAAGTTTAAGGTTCCCATTTTGAGCGTGCGCAATTATTATTTTTTTTTTTTTATCGCAGCGGGAAGCGCGTGGATAACTAGCGGGAAAATAAAGCGAGTGGAAGGGAGTCCGAATTTTCTATTCAAGTATGCCATTAGCGAAGGACTCGAGATAAATCCGTGGTCCATTCAGGCAGCGCTCACTAAAGCTACCTGCGCATCCGTGAATCACGCCCTCGCGATTTACCTGCGGGTGAAATATTTCACAGGCTCTCTCTGTCTTTCGGGATAAGTGACTGCCAAAGGGAAAAAGGAGCGAGGAATGCTGGAACTGAATGATAAATTAAAAACACATTCTTGAGCAATTAAATGCATGCTTAGGAGAAACGAGGGCAAAAACGAAAGCATTGAATCGCATAATCTGACATTCCTATAAACTAATCGCGAAGAGGTCAACTTCAGAAGAAGGAAGGAGAAGTTTAAAGCCGTCTAGGAAGTTTATAAATTGCTATAACAAGAACGAGCTGTAGAGGACGGTTGCACTCTAGCGGACGAGACAGGAGGACTCTTCAATACTAAGAGCTCCGAAAGTATCAGCAACCTGGTTCGCCAACTGCGGCAATAAAAATGAACAAGACACACCTCTCAAATATGCCAGTCCATCTTGAAAATAATCTCGAGGATCGGTGGTTCTGTCGTAATATCTTGAGTGAAATTGAAACTCTAAAGTTATAATTGAAAGAGACATCGAATCCCCCAAGTGCGAATCCTCAAGCAATGAAGCCGGTGTGGTAGCTAAGCGTTGATACAAATCACGGTAATGTATCGAGTTAAACGCTCGAATGTACACTAGCAGCAGCGATAGCCGAACAGCCCTTAACGCAACGCGTACGACCAAGCCGGATCACTTATCCTCGATTAAGGTAGCATTCGTGCGGGACATCGACACTCCCTTTCCCGGTGGACACCGATACACCTTGAGAGGACAATTATGTGCGAACGAAAGGAGAGCACTCTCGGGTGCGTCCCTATAGAGGGAAGTGCTCGGTTCACCTCTCACTGGCAGGAGAGATTGCCAAGGAACGCTATGTGTCCTGGTTGAAAACAGACGGTGGGCTGGCATTCTTGGAGGGAAAAAGCTCTGGCAGTGACGTGCGCCCTCACTTTGAGCGTGTCAGTCCCGGCGACGAGGAAACTCGGGAATTAAGGCTTAACCGGAACGAAGGAGGAAGTCCGTTGAGCGGAAAAGAAAAATACGTGTACTTAGGTGGGGAATGTGTGCGGGATATGGTCGAGTCGGAGCTCGTGCCGGAGAGCCTCGGAGAATAGACGGATCTGTGCAGCGGGGCTAAGAGGATCTCGAAGAAAAAGCGGAGCCACTGTAGCCAACTATTCGAGGGAGAGAGAGAGAAGAAAAGGTGGTCGGCGAAAGAGGTGAGGAAAAAGCTGACCAGCCAGGAGAGCGAGAGCTCAAAGGCTAATGTCGCCTTCGCACAACACACGCCTACGAGTCTTTGCTTGCATTTTGTTGGCCCAGTAACTACGCGATCGGACGTGAGAATCGTTTGACCTATGCAGAAACACAGACACATACTCGACTTACAAATACCATCGAGATAGAGGGAGAGACACGGAGAGAGTCCAGCCACAGCAAAGAAAACTTTTTTCATACATAGCTTTTTCGCAGCCAACGCCACCCCCTCCACTGACCTAAGTACTCTTTTACAAGCAGCTACCAGGGGAAATGTGCTTCGCACACAGAACACCTCGCGGCCCGGGTCACCCGGCTCACGATGTATTCTCCAATTACCCCTTTTTCTGCGAACCCTCTCCCTTTCGCACCGGTTGGAAGTAATTACACTTGCCGTGACGTCCTATCTCTTGGAGAATCTGTAATTAAATTTCACTAATTCGCCCCAGGGCGCTAGCAAATGTGCCGCGCGACCGTTGAATTCAGCCGAATTCACTACGGCAATCGTTGCTTTCACGATGGTGGCCGAAGGTAGCGCGGATCCTTCAGAAAAACGTCAAAGAACGGATGGCGAGATTAATTTGGCGCGGAACGGCTACCAGTGGCTCAGAACTCTGGAAAGAACCAACTAACGGATCATCGATCGTGTACGTCCGCCGTGGCGCGCGATATCTCGGCACACGCTTCGCTACTCTTTTCCACCTTACTGCTCGAATTTAACGTCATCGAGGAGCCGCTCGCTCTATTGGTGCTTATTTTCCAACTCACCACGCGCGCCTGCGTTCACCAAGAACCACCAGCGCACTAACCTTTTGAAGGCTGCGATGCCAAATCAATTACAACATTCGTCGGATTCGGTCAGGATCGAGAGATATACAGATGTGTATAGGCGGAGCAAAAACTGTATAACTGTAGTCAGCAGGTAGCGATAGGTTGAATTTTATGAGTGTCTCGTGCGAGCTGCCACACCGCGCTGCTCGCCGTGGCGGCCGGCGAGCTCTGATTACGGAAGAGTGTGGCAAAAACAAAATAAACCGTCCCTCGATGGCACATCCGAAAAAATGGGGCCTCGCTCCGCGCACATTATTTCACCGTACGCTCGTTGCACAACAATAGTATCGCAGGCCTGGCGAAACGTAAATTTAGCGCGCGGCACATGCTGGTAGTTTCGCAGAGACCGCTTTATATTCTCGCCCCGCACACTTCTTGTCGCCACGGTGCCCCTGGCTCTCTTCTCTTCCGCTGGCACCCTCGCAAAATCCTTGTTAAAATGGTACTTCACGTTTTCTTTGTGATAGCCCTCGGCCTCCCATCTCTTTCTTCCCGTTTTTCGACACCCCTTTCTGCCCTGCTCTCGATTTTTCTTCGAGTTTTCCTTTCCAGCCGCGGCACCGCTCTCCCACCCACTTTTCTCTCGGCGCTCCGTTGCTCGCTTATCTGAATCCCTTTGTTTCCCTCTTCCTCGAAGAATCCCACCTTCACCGGAGTTCGCAGCTGACCAAGCGAGTGCATTGTGATGCGGAAATCAGATTGATGCTGCGCGCGAAACTTCTCCCGCGAGAGCTCAGTCGCGAAGAACTTTTGATTAAATCTTTTTCCGCTCATCCCGTCAGCCGAGATATTCTCCTATTAAGCTCGTGTGCTGTTGCCCAAGTTTCAGCGAGTTAAGAGCGTTATTGTAAAACCTGCTAAGCCGCTCGAGCCTTTTAAAGGCCATCCTGGGGATTGGCTATTCAATTTGACGCTTCCTGTCCAATAACTGTCACGCCGCTGATCGAATCGTTAGATGAAAAAATTCACTATGTATTATCGTGCGCGAAGCTGCAAAATCTTCGCTAAGAAAAATTAGCTTATGGCTCACGGAAAGTGGAGTTGAAACTTTTCCACTTATTTCGTCTTTGTTATGTTTGCAACCCTTCCTGAACCGGAACTCTGAATTATTTATGATATTCCAGGAAATGATAAGTTGGCTTCACGGACATACATTATCTCGGGACTAGGAGAATGCGTGTATCGATTTAATTTCTGGCAAGGGTTGGAGCCGATTACTCGATTAACACCGAGAGCAGGGAGAAGCCAAGCTGACCATCAGATGGCCGCGAGGGAAGATAAATATCGGGATGCCAGCGATCCACTTAATCACCCGGCTATAATTCGATCGCTCCCGTCAAGCCGGACGTATTTCCGTCGAGATTATTTAATGCGCGATCAATTACAGCCCCTGGCTCTACCAAGCGGCGCGCACGGCTAACATCATTTCCAGCTCTCTTCCTGGCGAGTGCTCGTGTGAATTCAGGGGTAGCGGGGTGAAAATCGATAAGTGGATTTCCTCGCAGGAATGAGAAATAAGCGTTGAGAAATGGGAAAAGCGTCCTTGGTGAAAATGCTCTTTCCCTTTCTCGAACAACCAAGGAACCGACTAAACCGCCTCTAACGGAATACACCACCCTCTGCTTCATGTTCACGCATCACGAATTATCCGCAAGGTATATGTATAATAGTTTATGTGGAGTGGCGAGAGCCTCTGCATCGAATAGCAGCTAACACTTTAGGTAATCTCGTGTTCGAAACGCGGAAATAAAGAAGTAAAGGAGCGATGCGAATGAAATGCATTTATCGGAGTATAAAGTGCCGGGGGATGCGAGTTCGGAGCTTTGCTATTATACGGCTGCTTCCTACTCACAGCTAAATGAGTGACTGGGCGCTGTTTCACGTCGTGCTCGCGATTGCCGCCGGTGTTTCACGCTTTCCGTAATGTCAGGTGAATTCTTTTCAAAGCCAGAGCAAAAGGTAAGCTGTAGACCAAGCGTGTATCGCTGCTTTTAATCCGTTTTACACCTACATTGTACATACGTACAATGGATGCCGAGAGGCGTTTACTGCAAAACGAGCGATTACATTGTACGCCATCAGGATTCGACAAGCGAGTGCGCCCACAAACAAACGCTATTGACAAACATATTGAGAGACGTCCAAGTTCCCACGTATCGAACAATCGCATAAAAACGCATTATACGAACGCGATAGAAAGTTTGGAAAATTGTTTGGAAATATAGAACAGTACATTTTTTCCCATTATAAAACGGGAAACATTCTTTTTTAACTTGGGTACGCGAGCGCCTATGAAATATCTTGCCTTACTTTCTTTGAAAATGGTTCCTCTATATCATGCGGCGAAGCAAGTATTTTTCCAGGGTAGTTTAGCGCTGGAGACTTTACCATTTCATATCGCCACAAAGGAATGCGTAATGATCTCTTTTCCCTACTTACTAACGGAATAATCTAATGTATATTTAAGGTCCGATATCATTAAAGCAGAGATAACTTTTACACGAATTCCCTAAAGCTCCCGGAGTATTACGACATTTGAAATTTCACGAGATGAGGAGAACGTTGCGTCAGTAGCATGTTTTTTCCAGGTCAAAGGTAGGTCTCGGTAGTAACTTCCGCTTTCACCCTCTTCTCTCTCATGGAACTTGGCAAGTGCAATTTTTTATTTGGCAACGGGTTCTCCTTTGACGAGCTAATTAACAGCGATGCTTGTCGCGGATGGGTTGCATCGTCCATGCCATTAGTATTCATAATTAACAAGTATTGCGCGGGCACGGCGCCCTCGACTAGTTGATTTGTTAAGTTTCCCGAACTACGTGTTTCAAGCTTGCTCGACCCCGCCTTGGAATTCCATGCATTACAGGTACATGAACTATTCATGAGCGGGGAATATAGCAAAGGGGGCCCATTACAACACACTCGCTCCGAATTGCACCCAGCTTTCGTAGCTGGAATCAATGCCAAGTACCTTCGCAATGCACGCGGGCAAAGCAAACTTCTCTCTTGAGATCCGATACAATTAAACATGGTAACTAGCGATGAAAACGTGTTTTAATTAATTGAGGATTCAAGTAGAATTGTTCGATAAAAGCAGTTGAAAAACCTGCGGTTTCCTTGGGTAAAAACTGGTGAGAGAGAAAGGTAGAGGACGCGTTGACGTTCAGGGTGAAGGTGAACAGACTGCGCTCCACGGCTACTGAAATATGCAATGAGGACCGAGGAGCTCGGCAGCCTCTGCTTCTTTTCTTCGAATGCGAGATGCGGGAAGAGGAGGGTCTGTAACGCGCGTTGTAACAGGAGTCTAGGAGGACGAGAGACAACGGCACTCTAAATAATCGAGGTGCATTCTTCCCCGGAGGAATGGTTCCGCAGGACCGAAGAAGCTGCTGGCAAAGGTTCCGAATAATGCACTGCCACTTTTCACCCTTGCTCTCTTACACCCGGTCCACTCTCCTCGCCTCGATTACACGCGTCACTCAATCTAATTATCCCATCGGTTTCAAGAGAGAATTTTCAGTTTCTTCCGGAAACTGGATAGGCTTATCTGCGAGTTCTCCTTCTGACTTGAAAGGACCACTTGTATTAACGAGCAGTCTCCTATCGTTTGAGATCAATGCCGACCTCGCTAACAGGCCGTTTTCAAAGTCGAACCTACGACTTTTCCATGATTAAAAACGCTTATCCGCTTGTGGCTGAAATGAGTTTGTTCACCGGCGCGGAAAATAAAAGCACGCCTATTATAAATCTACCTCCGAGAGAACCTGACAACTGGCAACTTGTTTATGATTTCGACTATAATTCAGCGGGAAAAGCGATCGGCCGCTACTGCAGAAATGCTCGCGAAAGTATAACGTAAGCGGGCCCGTAAAAATTGAAATGGCTTTAAATCGCTTGCCGCTAAGTACTGCCGGATTCGTCAATATTCCATTACTGGGCACCGAAAAGTCTGCTGAAATTCGGCTGGAGATAGGTAAAAGGTAAAACAAATCGCAGTGCGCTTCGATGAGAGATTCGTAAGTCATCGTTACAGCTATCAGGACGACTGAAAATGGAAAAGGTTTTAAGCCCGCACACATTTTACTTGCTTCGGTCACAATGGAATACAGTGAGGGACGGAGTAACTGTTCAGGGAGATGAGAATGCTATTTCAAAAGGAAATGCCCGGAAATCACGGGAGCCCGAAAAGGACGTGCACGTTGACGCCGATGCAGCCGCGGAACTGAATCGGAAGTGCGCTGTTCCGCGTGAGACTAAAATTGATGGTCCTCCAGCGTGGTTTTTCCGCCCTCTCCATTAACTCGTCCTAGTGAACGTCGACTCGCAAAACCTCCTGCACCACACGCTCTTTCCCCCTGTTTTTTCCCTGCTATCCACCGGCTGATGCGCTCTCGAACATTAGTCCAGCACAATCTTTCGATTCGTATGACTTAACCATAAGCTTTCTTTGAATGGTAAACATGCAGGAGACCACAAAGGTATTAAAGAAGAAAAAAGGCTAGGCTTTGAAAAAGAATCTCTAACGGACAAAGGACGACACATCATTGTTGGTGTGTGCTTGCATAGCTTAGAGTAAAAGCGGTCTCCGATGGTGGTCGGGAAAGGCTCGTTATCGAGGACGAGGCACACGGCCGATCGCGTTACCCTCGCTTTGCGGAAAGCCGAGAGGACGAAGGTGAGATAGAGAAGCCGGCTACATATTACCTCGCACGTACCCAGGAAATCCTAGCAGGCGTGTACAATGTGTACATTAGATGCAGTATGCGCGCTGGCTTGCATGCACGCTACCGTCCCGCAAAATAATGGAAGTCGCCCGATTGAATCCGGGAATTTACTGGTGCTACATTATGTTCGACGGGAGTAGCACACCAGCCGCGGGGAAAGCGTTTCCGTTCCTGAAATCGTACGAGCTTATAAACCTTATGAAGTATCTTACGACTGGAGCGAGCCAGAGGCGGATGCAGCGGAAGGCGCGTACGACCGAAGGGTCATGCAAATTTTATGTAGTCAGCTGGGCGACTGTTGGCGCAAATCCACCGACCGCCACTCGCAAGCGGGTTCGAGCATCCTCAAATTTATCGCTCCTGTTTATTTCGAGATTATTCCGCGAATTCAACGGACCCCGACCTTTCCACCCGATTTACTATGCTCGCGACTGCAGGTTGTCGGCGATGCAGCATCTTCGATTGCTCCCGAGCTTCTGCACCACGTCGCATCGAGTTACTAGATTGCGACCCTAAATTTTCCCTTTCCCAAGAAATATCACGTTGACCCAGACGAACTAAAGTGTTCTCAATTGGCAGGCTACGTTCGCTAATTCTAAGCATCTGCGTCAGATGGTCACAGTGTCTACACGTGATCTATTTATTCCAGTAAATTCGAGAGAGGCAAATAGGTGCTTAAGGCGAATGGGGTAATTTGCTCCAAGAGCCGGAGAAAACGATGGTCGCGGTATAAACAGTCTGCACACTTACCCTCTTCTAAAGGATAAGAGCAGCGGAGCTTGCGTCACTTTTATAGAAATATATCGCTCGCTCCGCCAGAGAACATTCCAAGAATGAACTCGCAGAATCAGGTATATGATCCTGAAAATCACGCGGCTTCCATCTACGCGACTCGAGAGACCGTTGCCGATGTACCAGCAACGACGGAAGTAAAGTGGTAGCGGGGACAGGAAGTCTCCTGGATTCCTTGCTCGAGTGCCCGAGAACTTTGCTTGCGTAATAGCCACTAGCCTCTCGAAGCTCCTGCGAAGGGAACTAGCTCGACTTAGCGTAGTCAGGATGGACTAAGAGTATTCCAAACGAACTCTACTAGGCTTTATAACAAATAATGCGCGCCCGGGAGTTGCAACTTCCGGAGTACGTTCCGCGTGGTGAGCGCGAACTTAATCGCATTAAGAGATTCAAGTACGTCTATGCTCGAGGGAGGCCAAGAGAACAACGAGACTTAAACAAATCAGAGAGAGAGAGAGAGAGAGAGAGAGAGAGGAGTCTAGAAGTACTCTTCATTATTTTCACATGGTTATCGACAGACATTACAAATCACTTCACAGTCTGCTTCATCTTGGCATTGGTTTCTAGCTGTCCAAGTTGTCGTTAGGCGCTCACGCGTGAATGCCCTCTCGAGTCATTTGCTCCCGCCGAAATCCTCTTTCGCTCTAATTACTCGAAGCACCATTTCATGACTTTTTTTCTATTACCCACGCGGCCAGTGGCGGTGGTGGTGTCTCGCCGACGCAATAACTCTATATTCTCCCAAGCCCATTGTGAGGTCCGAAGACATCTGGGAGTAAAGGGAGAGACTGGCGCAGTAAAGAGTCCGTTAATTACTGACTAACAAACGGCGAGGGAGAGAAAGAGAGAAAGAGAGAAAGAGAGAAAGAGAGAGAGAGAGTGAGAGAGAGTGAGAGAGTGGGAAGGCGACGCGCTCGATACTGTCGAGCGTGCTCTCGCAACTCCTCGAAAGTTGATAGTTAAAGGACTTTCTAGATGAGTCGAGCTAAACGGCAAAGGGTGCCTGGTGCCTTTATAGCTCTTTCTTTCGAGTACATGCCTTCCTTTATGCAACCAACACCCAGATAGAAGGCAGCAACCCTTTCCCCATCCAAGGCAAAGGGAGCGAAAGAAAGAATATTCACAAAATAATTTACCACATCTGCGCGCTATCTTCTTTTTGAACAATTACTGATTCCCACTAACGGGCCAACTAACAAGAGGCAAAGCAGCCGCCTCTTGAAATCTGGACTCAATGCTCCCAAGGGATTACAAGCCTAATCGCATTAAGGGATTGGAATCCTAAACTTGTTTCGCTCATTATTCCAAGAGCACGCCTCTGATCGATAACACGCTCCACTGTGTACATTAAGAGTAGAGGGTGAGATCCTACAGACTCCAGCGAAGGAACATCAGCTGACGTGCAATTTTCCAAGATGTATTTTGCTAGTAAGCGTTTCTTCGTGCAAGCTCCCTACAGCCAACGCACCATCTCGCTTGGATCCTTTCTTTAACAGTGGATTATGCAAACTATGCCAATGAAATTCCATTAAGCTCGAAGAAGCTTTATGATAAAAACGGCTCGAACAGCTCGCATGCCCTTGCACCACTGGCACATCGGAATACTCGAGCGGACTAAGTATTCCCATAAGAATTACAGTCATCCGATGAATGTTATAAAGCCCTCGTTTATTCCTGTTATTACGCGGGAAGAGAGTCATAGGAGTTCATCGGATAAAATGCATCATGGATGCTAGCAATGGAGATCTCTCAGTTGTTAATATTTCAAGGGGCATTTATCATTAACTACCCACTAGCCTCTCGAAGCCGCCGCGACCTCGAACTTCTTCGGGCACAATATAAATCCATTGCGAGCTCGCCGGCGACGCCGACGGTGACTTCGCGTCGATCGATGCAGAAAGTTCAGAGGATTACAGCCCAGCCTACGAAGTGGCGAAAGCTCGTGTACGTACTATCGTTCTTCCACCGTTTTTCTTTATCACCCTGATCCCGAACCTGCCATCCTAATCGCGATAAAAGATCGAAGTCCGTTCGTACTTTCCACGCGCGATGGAAGCTCGCACTCCCTTTCAAAGCTCCTCCTCTCTTTTTCTACTTTGGTCCAGCCACAGTTCGTCGGCCTTCATTCGTCAACGTTAGGAAAAATCCAATGACGAAAACGAGCTGCTGCTTCAACCCGCTCTCTCTCTCTCTCTCTCTCTCTCTCTCTTTCTGTCTTGCTCTCCCACTCATTCTCTTTCTAGGCACTTGGAATAGCCAAGTACCGTCGACTTCTTCGCTCGCGAATAAACGAGAGATTGTCGGTATGGCTGTGCGGCGAGAGACGTCGACGGAGGCGGCGGGGGGTGCTCCTCCACTCGAGAGTGAATTACGACAGGGAGAAATAAGGGCGAGATAAAAGGAAAGGAAGATTCATTCTCGAGTCCTCGCGCATCTCGGCTCCCGACTAAAATGAGGCGGGTACTACTCGAGGGAGAAAGGGAATCGGAGTGGGAAGAGGGACAGTGCCGGAGAACTACAATCGTATGTCAACCGGCGAGCAATTACAATGGATGTATGTAAGCTCGCAACTAATTGGGGACTAGCCTCCTGCCCGACGAGATCCTCCAGCCATTATACAGCTAGGAAGAAAGAACCGAGTGGTAAAAGGGACAAGTACTAGAAATGTACACGTCGAGGAAGTAAGCAAGGGTGAGAGATTCTTTTGGCTCTGGTTGGGATGAAAAGACGGCTGGGTTATAAATCCGTAATGATCGTGAATCTGGTATGCCGGGTGTTGTTCTTGCATTAAAGATACGTCGAAGAGGTTGAATACGGCGACTACTACGCGCTGGCTGACTAAACGGCCGAGCCGGATTTTGCGCGCGGTTCGCAGGCATATCCTGCAAACTTAATGCTGACTTTAGCCAACGTGCACGGCTTAGCTTGATAAGCTTAGCTCGCTCAGCTTCCAACCTCCGCATTCCACGCAGCCTGCTGCTTTATTCGATCTCACTGCTCAACGGTCGCACTCCGCCTCCTGATTCGTCCCTCGCACACACGCTTCCACCCGACTGCTGGACAATTACTGCGAATGCTAGCGGCACGCTCATATTTCGCGTGTACGTAATGAATGTCCCCGGCATCGCGATACGCGCCACCCGTTTAGGCAGCGTGTCAGATAAAGCTACTCGAGGACTAATATTTAGCCTACTCGTTATGCAATTGAATCTATAGCTGACCAAGTGTTGCGTGAGCTTTTAACTACGTGATTTTCGGTTTTATTTAGATGACCGATCGCATTGCTGTTTCAATTTTACTATTAATAAAGTACCCATTCAATTTTGATATTCATTAATCTTTAATTGATTTGCTCGATGTACAAACGTCAAAGGAATTTTACTCGTTGAAAATTGGCTGAATTGGAAATTTTCATCAAATATAATTTATAACCCATTGAGATTGCATATACATATGCCGGTAACATTAACTTTCACATATTGGTTCCACGTCAAATAATGATGTACTAATGAATATGTGCCTCTTTGGCCTTTCTTATCTAATTAAGGCTTGTTAACAGGATGCCTAAGGCCTGTGAAAGTCTTGACTTTCTTCACGTTCACACAACAGGTAGCTTTTCAGCCTTCATGCTAGGATATGCGAGCACATATTCGCGCGCCCTTCCCCTGGAAAATAGGACTTAATTACAGGTGCTAATTAGACTCGCCATGAAGTTCGAGCATGCATTCAATCACGCGCGAATGCTCCTATCCCGCGATTAAAAACTTAGTGCCTGCCTAGCTGGCTGGTCGGCTTGCCTGCAATTTTAATAAGAATTAATTGCACGGCGCATCCAGCTGCGATGACTGCTTCCCGCCGAGCTTAAAAAGGAATTTGACGCGCCCCCCTTTCCAATTAGCCAGCCGCATTCCGATTGGAAATTTGCAGGGCCCCAGTCTTATAGAAGAAGAAAAAAAATAGTTTACGCGTTAATTAGAATTCGTAGGCATTAATAGAGGCAGTGGACTCGCCCCGGCAATCATCGTTCTCGAGCGTGTTAGCCAAAAGCACTTTCGAGGGATTCCTGCACCAGTATTATGGACCCGAAGGGACCTTTTTGTCTTCCGTGTTAATCGTGCGCGATAGGGAAACTGCTCTGGTGGCAATTTAAGGTAAAGGAAGCGAAGAAGGAAGATTTGGGGAGAAGACGAGAGGATCATGAGGGAGGAAGGAGATGACGACGTTGAGGCCGAGTGAAGCAGGGAGATTCGTCCTCTAGACAAAACGACTCTCGGGCATGGAAATCCAATCCCCTCTGTCGAGCCATGGGCAACTGGATTCGGCTGGTTCGGTATAAGAGCGAGTTTCCCCAGTGCATAAAACGACCCTTGGATATACCTTGAAAGCAACGGCGCACCCTCCTCCTCCCACTATCCCGTTCGCGTGTCCGCCACAGGATACACTGCGCGGATACTCCTGCTGGAAATTGGCTGTACAGGGACCCCGGCTTTTAAACTACTCTACTTGCTCGCCTACACGGACAAGAGTACGGAGTGGAATCGTAAAAATAAGACAGCCACGTGGATCCGGGATTAGAGTTCCTGCAGCTTCGTTCTCTTGACGGTGAAACCGCAAGCTTCGGAGGACACTGATTTAATTCATCGAACTCGAACTCAAATACGCTGGTCGCCCGATAGATAATGCTCTCCCTTCCGTGAAGATCTCGAAGCGCTCGAATTGAGCACGAGCGAGATTTCCTTCGGCAGAGGCCATTGTAATTGCGCATTGTGCTAGCCTGCATAGTCCACCTCTTTCTCCAACTCCCGCTTGGCTTTTATCAGCGTAGAAAAGTCCGACGTACAAGGAAGGTCCGATCGTTTGTCACCGAGCAAAAGGACTAGACGATACAACTTCTTCCTTTTTATTCTGGATGAATGTCTGACCACGCTGCCTGGAAATATGTACATTCAAGGGACGAGAACTATTGTTTCACTGTCGGGAATCCCTTGAGAGTCAGACAACGCGTTGAAACCTTGCTACTGTCAGAACAGTCACATCTAGTCGGCTAAATTTGGACTTAAATGTGGGCCCGCGCCAAGAACAATTGGTCATTGCGGCGCGCGCACAATGCATTCTTCTCGAGGAAATAATTAAGACCACAATTGGTCCTCCTTACAACTGCGCCAGAAGGAACTACCGGCGGACAAGCCGCTTTCTCGTTTTGCAAACATCGTAGCGGTGTAACAAGCGTTTGAGTGTTCGCGGAGAAATCTTCACCAATTCGCATATTTCTTCGAATGCAACGAAAATGAAGGAGAACTGAAGATGCAACTTGAAGATATTACGAGCCGCAGGGATTATCAGTCCCTTCCATCGTGACCCTCCTGATTTTCTTAGCCTCGTTAAGCGAGCCTGGAATTATTTAATTCTTCCTCTCGAGGCGCTAATCCGTCTTCTCGGAAATCGGTTAATCCAGCATTTACGAAAGAACGACAGAACGTTTACAATTGGGAAATGATTAAATCCAGAGCAGATATTTTCGTTTACTAAGGGGGAAAAGTTTGGAGAGTAGCCGCGCTATAACTCGATGATATGAGAGCTAAGTTCGGGCTTGTTCTGTATTTTTAGTTGGCTTGACGGTTCCACTGGCATTTGCTCAATATTCATGCAGCCTACATGTATATCCGCGCGTGCACCCTTGGCCTCCAATTTGCACTGAACCTAGCGTGCGATCCGTTCGTGAACTTTGCTCATTAAATTTGCACGATAATTTCGGTAGTTCCTCGTGTTTATCCCCGCCGGATCAGATTCTATTTAACCATTAGGCGAATGCAAAAGTTTAGCCATCGATTTACGATCGACCTTCTCATGCTCGAGGGTCGGAAGCGCTGGCGCGAAATGCCAATATGGACTAGTTCTATTGATCGAGAAAGATACCTTTTTTTTTTTCTTTTGGCGGTCGTAGAAAATTAGTACAGGTTGAAGGACTTACTTTGCACTTGGGAAACTCTTCCTCGGGGGCGGGTCTTTTCCAGCCAAGGAGCGGAGGGATGCAGACGAGGGCGGAAAGTAGCCAGACGAGGGCGATCATTAGCGCTGCTCTGGCCGGCGTCCTCCTCTTCAGGTACTTCACCGCTTGCGTGATGCTCCAGAATCGGTCGAGGCTGATCAAGCAGAGATTCATAATACTGGCGGTGCAGAGGAGTACGTCCATCGCCGAATGAATGTCGCACCACCAATAACCAAACACCCAATAGCCCATGATCTCATTCGCGAGGGAGAACGGCATGATGACGAGCCCGAGGAAGAAGTCCGCTACAGCCAGGCTGGCGATGAACCAATTCTGTATATTCTTCAGTGTCTTCTCAGTGGCAATGGCAATGATGACGAGCATATTGCCGACGACAATGACGATCATGAGGAGGGTCGCCAGAATCGAGGCAAGGATAATATGAGGCAGGGTGTATCCCGAGGGATACATACCCTCGCCGAGAACGTACTCGGTGTCGTTGCCCTGGCTACTGTTCAGCGGATATTGCAGACTCTGATTGAAGGAGTCATTGAACTTGCCACCGACGTCCTCCATTATGCTCCCGAAGCCGAAGAGCAGTTCGATCTGCCCGATGCCAGCTAGGCTCTCTTGAACCGTGCTGTTCGGTTCGCTCATACTCTCACTGAAATAGCCGCCGGTCGAATTAGAAGCCACACTGCTATCCTCACTCTCCACTTCCACGCTGCTGATTTGGTCGTCGTCGACGACGACGACGACGACGCTGCTGCTGCTGATGCTGGTGCTGGTGCTGGTGCTCGTTGAGAAGGTCGAGCGTTGCTCTTCCACCGGAGCCCTTTCACTTGATTGGCTATAATTCCAGTTGGTATTGGTATCTTCGAGCTGGCTGAACCCCTGGGCGATTGCGGCGCTGCTGGATGCTTGGTAGCCGCGCTCTTTGACGTTGCTGGTGGTAGCAGTCAAACGTAACAGGTGCCTCAGGTACTCTTGCTGTTGATGCTGATGTTGGTCGGCTGGTATGGACTCGGGTATTCTGCGGACCTCGTTAGCGGAGTACTTGCTGCCGACGATCGATCGATCGATCCACGTCATGTTCTCCTCGAAGACGCTGGTGGACGGCGCGCTCGGACTACCGGCGTCGATGGTCATACTGCTGCCGAGGAGCGGCATCACGCGCACCCTCGCCTGAGACTCTAGATGCTATCTCGGGCCCGACGTGCCCGACGCGCTGGATGCTGCGCCCGCACGTGGGTAGCAGCGTGCTCCGGGTGCCAGCTCGAGTAGCAGCAACAACAGGATCGTCGTGGTCTCGTCGCATCTCGAGGCCAGGGGCGTCATGCCCGTTTCAGGATGATCTCATCGTCCTCAAGCAGCCAAGAACCGTCACAAGCACCACCCTTTTCCCCTCTCTTTCTCACACCACCGATTGCCAACTCTTTCTTCTCCACTTGTTTATTGTCCCTTTTCAATCGATCCTTTCCTCTTACAAAATTTCTCGATCCCCAACGCTTCTCTCCTCTTGCGGATTATTTCTAATTTCTATCTTACACTATCTTAATCTTGGTAAATTTATCCGTTAAGCGTTAACAGTTATCCCGAGCAGGATCGCCCGGGCTTTTTTACATTGGACCAAACCTTTTAGAATCTGGTTGTCGATCTCTCGATTCTCCGAATATTGCCTAGTGCTCCTCTGCTTCCCACTCTTCTCCTGTTCTCTCACTCTCGGCGTGCTGCTTCTTCGCTGTCGCAATTGTAAGTTGGCCCTTGATTTATTGCTTGCGTGAGTCGACCGACTCTTTCCCCCGGTATTCGCCGTTTCACCAAGAGGAGAGGGAGACCGGCGACGACGGCGACGTTGCCGGAGTTGATACGGACAGAGCGTACAGAGAGATTTATGGATAGTCCGCCGACTGGCTGGATTAGGGAGACAAAGGTGGTAGGCAGAGCAGGGAGAAAAGCAGAGAGAGAGAGAGAGCGAGAGAGCGAGAGAATGAAGGGGGGTGGTGGGGGGCAAACGGTTTACGGAGATGAAAGCGTAGGGCGAGCGACAGACGGAGGGCGGAAAGGGGCGATAGAAAGAGACTGGGAGAGGAATCGGGAATGAGCGTGAAAAATTGGTCCCTCTTTTTTATCTTCCCTTTAGATTAAACTCGAGCGGCCTAGACGCAAACTCTCGAGGTGAATCAAGCGAGAGAGAGAGAGAGAGAGAGAGAGAGAGCGAGGAGAGTAAGGAGAGCTTGCGAGCTTCCAACGCGAATTTCTCACGCAGATCAGCCGAGATGAGCGCCTAACTCGAGTTACCTTTACTATACACAGAAATATCTCGAAAACGATCCTCGATCCGCTCAACGAGCGCGCACCACTCACTCGAGTTCTCTCGAGAACTTCTCGCGAGGAGATCCCTCACGCATAAACTAACTATCCTCGAGATCGTTGATTGAGACGAGAGGTGGCTTGTTCCACCTACTCGCTTTCTTCTACCCCGAGCGTATAGACGCGCGGGCGGCTCGAGGAACGCGTTTGTTTCCCTCTAACAACAACACAGGACGCCCGCGACTTAATTAGATATCGCGTCGGGGCTGAAAGGCTAAGCGCTAGAGTACCCGTAATGCTCCGACCTGCTTTTTGTCAATTCTACTCAAGAGAAAACGAACGAAAGCCCACGACACCGCCGAGTGAAAACACGCACGTACTACACAACCACACTCTCACATCGGCTGAGATAGGATTCGGTTGTCGTGGATATATCCCAGGCACGCAACACTCGTCGCACAAGCACGCGCACACGCACACGCACACGCGATTCAACCCTCTTAACGCCTAGGCTCTCTATGCGTACAGGAACAACTCTGGCTCGTATTTATAATGCTCGACGCGAGACCACGCGACTATTAATCTGACGAATTAGTCTGCGCCACCCTGACACTTGCTCAATCCTGTCGGCTCGAACGCGAGAACTTTTCTTATTTTATTGAATAACTTATTTCGTACGTCGATTATCGATACACTTTAAAGATACGCGTCTAGTATGTAGGAAAGAGAGAGGAAGGAGAGAGAGAGAGAGAGAGAGAGAGAGAGAGAGAGAGAGAGAAAGAGAAAGAGAAAGGAGAAAAGAGGTATACGAATGTATCCCCTTCGCATTAAGAATTCACCGGGGTTAATCGAGCCCGAGGACTTCCTCTTATGTACAGCTATTTACACGAGTGATATTCATTAGCGCACGATATCGTTCAATCGATTAATTCAGAGCCTCCGAGTCCTCTCGTTCGCTCGGCACTAGGTCATTGGATCAACAGGACCTTTCATCTATTTATCTTTCGTAACGTGCACCAGCCACCCCTGCTTCAACTGCGCTGACAGCCAGCAGTTCTTCTTCACTCGTACGACACTTGACACTTTTGATAGTCGATGATTACATCGAATTTCTAATTCCTCTTGTTGGAAATTCGCAGTCCGTGTAGTTTTGCGAAGCTAGCCACTGTTGCGATGATAGATTATTGCTGTCAGTAAATTTACCTTTGGCAGGAGGTGCGTGCAGAAGGAATCAAGTTTCGTGAGGATAATCACGAATTAGTTGGAAAAGAAGCCGGTTATTTGTCGACACAGAGAGGAAACGGCGAGTCGCTTCATCGAGTCTGTTCTCCTCGGTGGTCTCCCCTCGACTGACGCACGAGCCCCGATGCTAGGCACGCCTCGTGCTCGACGGTGCTTGCTCCTGTTATTTCCAAGAAACCCGACGACCTTCAAAACTCATTGACGCCACAGGGATCCGATGGATTCCTCGGTAACTGATTGAAGTCACGATCGAATCTATCCTTTCGATAGTCCTTGCTCAGCTTGTCAGTGTCATTGATATCCTTCTCTAGTAACCGCTTTGACTACTCTCCTGTCACGAGCACTTGCACGCGAGTTCGGATTACGTTGAGTTCAGCAGATCCTTGGCTAATTTACACTGGCCAGTTAGCTTGTAGCTAGAATGTAAACTAGTGGCCACAATCGCACCAACCACCACATTCAACGTCCACGAGTACTTGAAGGGAGGTTCAGTTTCCCGCAGGATGGAAGACTCTCTCAGAGGAGATGCACGAGTCTCGGCATTCCCTCGGTGAACTGAGTTGCACAGTGAGGCGCGCGATGACGAGCGGGAAAACGAGCAGTTGTACTTCGGCGTGTGAGGATCCGTCGGCGATTCCTTACCCGGTGCGAGAGAGGGGTGTGCGCCGAGGGTTGCGAGTCCAACAGGGAGACAATCTTCGAGCCACCAGAAAAGCCGAGTGTCAAGTGTCGAAAGAAAGAGTGAAAGAGAGAAGATGACAGGCAGAGAGAAACAGTAAGAATGAGAAAGAGAGAAGGAGCGAGCGTTTGACGGCAATGTTGTAAATCACGGCATTTGAACGCGTGGCGACCGACGACAAAAGGTGAATTTCGCGGGGTGCCGCGATACGGCAAGACTGCTTCTGCTGGTCGATTCGAAAATTCGAGGCTGCTTCAGGATCGACTCGGTATATTCCTCGTGGCTGCTGGTTGCCGTATGCGTGCGTGCGTGCGAACAGTTCGAGGTCGTCTCATGGATGTTTGGAAACGCACTGCAGCCGTGAGGGATGAACCAGGAACTCGAACTCCCTCTCGTGTCGTTCGGTGGATGGAAGCTCTTGCAGGATGTCGGAGGGTGTGTGTGTGTGTGTGTGTGTGTGTGTGTTTGTGTATATGCGCGAGTGCGCGCGCCAGGCGGTGAGAGGGAGAGAGGACGCTTCTATGTAGGTGTATTACTTGACATATATATGTGGCATATATAGTGGTGTGTGCGTGTAGGTGAGAGAGAAAGAGAGAGAGAGTGAGAGTGAGTGAGTGAGTGAGTGAGGGGGTGGGGATATCTGTATGTGTAGATGTGAGAGTGTGGGATCGAGAGGGAGAGAGGGCTGGCTAGCTCACTGGAGGCTGACTGGTGGTAGCCCGACCGACCGGTCCGTCCGACGGTACCAGCGTCGGGGCGCCGTCTGACGGAATCGCGAAAGCTCCGGCGCAAGCGTCGCGGCACCGTGAGCAGCCGACTCTCGTGGCCTGACAGTCAACTTTGAACCATCGACCAATCGAATCGTCCCTTCGCTACTCCCTCGGAATCCCTTTCCACATTTTCTTTTAATTATCATAGCGCGGAATCAGTCCACTCCCGTTCGCTTTAATGTTCTTTACTGGCCCTATCTTTCTAAACTGACTGTTATCTCTCCCCTGGGCTCTACAGACTCTCCCGGCCAAAATTATTGAATACTACTCAGGAGGCGTCGCGACTCGCCGTAAACTCGTAAAGTGAGCAGCCTCCCCTAACTTCGAGATCCATTTGGAGCGATCGTAAATTAGGTGACCACAGGTTGATAGCCGCCTGTAGAACATCGATCAAGCGGATCGGGGGTATATTATGCTTCTCCCTGTCCGGTAACTGGGGCTGCCTGCTCTCTGCCACCCTCTGACTATATTCACAGGCACGTCTAGTATGTCCTGCTCGACTCTGCGTCTGCTGCCACAGTATAACAGATAATGACGACAATGACGACGACGGCATTGATGACGGCTGCTGATAACAATAACAACCTCGAGGCATTAATGACGGCCTGCACAGAGAATCCGATACTCCGCTGAGGATTTTCTGAAAATCCCATCTAGATAACTGGCTACGTACGCCGTCGACCGATCGATTTCTTCAATAGCTGAAAAACTGCAAACAAGGCGCCAGAGAAAGATGCGAGACAAAAGTTTCATGACTGAAGCGCTAAATCAAGTGTCCATTTCGGTCGGTCGTAAATTTTTTTCCTTCCCCTCCGTCAAGTTGACCGGCTGACATCTAAGGTTTATCCGTCGCCTTTGGATGTGCCCACGCAGAGCGGCAGCCACTTTTCGATTTTTCAAAGGTTCTCGGAATTTGGCGAACGTTTGATAGATCAATTGTTTAAGTATCAGAACGGAAAGAAAACATGAAAGCAGTGGCAGAAATGCCGGAATTGTACCGAAAACACATGAAAAACCGATCCTGAATAATCAATTTCATCTGATTTTGACTGGTTTTTCCCATGTTTTTCATACTTCCCGACATTTTCCGGGGCTAAAATTTGGCGGGGAATGTTTTCTTGCATCAAGGAAGAAGTGATATAAATTCCAGGGCCCTAGCTCAAAATTCATTTTTTCGCAAATTTTTCCATATGTACCCCTTCACAAATTTTCGATTTTTCGAAGGTTCTGGGACTTTGACGAATGCTTGATATTTCGATTGTTTGAGTATCAAAACGAAAATAAAACATGAAACGAGTGGGAGAAATGCCGGAATTCTACAGAAAACACATGGAAAACCGATCTTGAATAATTCATTTTCATGGTTTTTCCCATGTTTTTCATACTTCCCGACATTTTCCGGGGCTGAAATTTGGTGGAGAATGTTTTCTTGCATCAAGGAAGAAGTGATATAAATTCCAGGGCCCTAGCTCAAAATTCATTTTTTCGCAAATTTTTCCATATGTACCCCTTCACAAATTTTCGATTTTTCGAAGGTTCTGGGACTTTGACGAATGCTTGATATTTCGATTGTTTGAGTATCAAAACGAAAATAAAACATGAAACGAGTGGGAGAAATGCCGGAATTGTACCGAAAACACATGGAAAACGGATCTTGAATAATTAGTTTTCGTCGTTTTTCCCATGTTTTTCATGCTTCCCGACATTTTCCGGGGCTGAAATTTGGTGGAGAATGTTTTCTTGCATCAAGGAAGAAGTGATATAAATTCCAGGGCCCTAGCTCAAAATTCATTTTTTCGCAAATTTTTCCATATGTACCCCTTCACAAATTTTCGATTTTTCGAAGGTTCTGGGACTTTGACGAATGCTTGATATTTCGATTGTTTGAGTATCAAAACGAAAATAAAACATGAAACGAGTGGGAGAAATGCCGGAATTGTACCGAAAACACATGGAAAACGGATCTTGAATAATTAGTTTTCGTCGTTTTTCCCATGTTTTTCATGCTTCCCGACATTTTCCGGGGCTGAAATTTGGTGGAGAATGTTTTCTTGCATCAAGGAAGAAGTGATATAAATTCCAGGGCCCTAGCTCAAAATTCATTTTTTCGCAAATTTTTCCATATGTACCCCTTCACAAATTTTCGATTTTTCGAAGGTTCTGGGACTTTGACGAATGCTTGATATTTCGATTGTTTGAGTATCAAAACGAAAATAAAACATGAAACGAGTGGGAGAAATGCCGGAATTGTACCGAAAACACATGGAAAACGGATCTTGAATAATTAGTTTTCGTCGTTTTTCCCATGTTTTTCATGCTTCCCGACATTTTCCGGGGCTGAAATTTGGTGGGGAATGTTTTCTTGCATCAAGGAAGAAGTGATATAAATTCCAGAGCCCTAGCTCAAAATTCATTTTTTCGCAAATTTTTCCATATGTACCCCTTCACAAATTTTCGATTTTTCGAAGGTTCTGGGACTTTGACGAATGCTTGATATTTCGATTGTTTGAGTATCAAAACGAAAATAAAACATGAAACGAGTGGGAGAAATGCCGGAATTGTACAGAAAACACATGGAAAACCGATCTTGAATAATTCATTTTCATGGTTTTTCCCATGTTTTTCATACTTCCCGACATTTTCCGTGGCTGAAATTTGGTGGAGAATGTTTTCTTGCATCAAGGAAGAAGTAATATAAATTCCAGAGCCCTAGCTCAAAATCTATTTTTTCACTAATTTCTGAAGGGGACACTGACAAAAGTTTGGCCCACCGGCAGTATGCAACGCGAAGTTAACAGTTCCTTCGGTCAGCGGTTGACTTTTGGATGGTACAGTACTGATACAACTACCTTAACTCTCGGGAAACGCTCAACAATTTTGCCCTGTCCGTTCGCGAGTTGCACTCAATTTTCTCCGCACGGAATCACGCTCGGCATCTCTGAATTATTCAGCCCGGTGTTCGCCGCACCGCAAGTCCACTCTTCACCAGAGAGGCTGGCACTCATAATAAACGCCGAAATTAACGAGTGCATGGCTATCAAATATTTTGTAGGCTGTGCAACCGGTGGGAGAAAATTGGATTTAACGCCGGCAATCCGACAGTGTGCGCCGGTGATAATAATTTCAATGCGTTTGAATCGCACTTACCTTGCATTTTCGAAATCAAGCCGAGCGTGTGCACGCGGGCGATGGGGGTTGGGGCGATGCAGGCAGAGTCGGTACTCGGCAGATCTCGACATTAATTTGCTCTCGAAACTTCCCAATTGCGATTTGCCCCGATTAAAAGAACTACGTTCGTCCACCGCGTTATAACTCGCATGGCACACTCGATTAGCATTGCGCACTTTCCAAGTTCAACGACGTTAATAACCAGTGAGGTACCAAGCGCACTCGATTGCCGAGACTCTCCGGGCAAAACTCCCGCAGGGATATTGTAATAGTCCGAAACCGCTCGAGTCTCTGGCTCTGTGAAAATACGAACGAAACGTACTGTAAACAAGGGATTGGGATATCTCGTGCAGCGGTGTTTAAACAATTCCATCTCTTATTCATGACTATAGCTAGAGTTTAACAGAGTTCGAGAGAAATCTTATATTCCCAAATGTTGCTAGCTAATTTAATATGACTGTCGTGCAGCGAGTGGATTGCTTTATATGCGGCTCGTTTGACTGTGCCATGCGAGAGCCTGAATTATTCATTCCTTTATTGAAAATTGACTTCGTGTCGTGAAAAATTCCCGGCAAAACTTCCACCTATCCGAAATATTTTTCTGAATACATTTCTTTCCGTCGTACAAACACAAATCACGTATCACTTTTCCACATACTTAAACTATCATTGCTCTACTGGGATATAAGAGGGAGCATGTAAAGGCACGTGAAACATATTCAACATGTGGCTCATTGGCCGACGACGAAAGACGCTGGAGGAATATTAGTAAACAAGACTGTGTTCCCAAAATACGCGGCGCCACAAAAACTATTTTTTGCCGGTCGATCCTTTCGCCGGCGAGACTTGATGCGTGTTCTTGCTCGTCGCTTCTTGCTGGCATCGGTTTATTAATTTAGGTGAGCGCGACTCGTCACCCCCTTTAAGTATCGCACTTACGAGACAACGAGCTCTATAAAAGCTCGAAGATACCGCTTGGCTGAAAGCACCCAGCCCCTCCGCCAAAAAAAAGGTACTATACTAGATGCGTGCGAGAGAGAAAGCAGCGAGTTTTACCGCTCGACCACCAATTGTTGCTGTTATCGCTTGAAACTAGTATGCTCCTCATACTGCTATCTTCTCTCTCCCTTGCTCTTCCACTCACCCTCTCTCCATCTCAATCTTTCTGAATGCCCCCGTCGGCTTGAGTTCCCTGTCTCGTCCTCTCGCCCTGCATCCCTTTACCTGAAAGTTTCCTCGGGGCTAAGTTTGGAATATCGCCGTAACTCCGACGTGCGACGTGCAGGCCTCCCCGCCGTCGCGCCGCATGCTCCTGCCAAGATGGCGAGGGCATTGGTGCAAGGTGTATGTACGTGTATCAGCATTGTTCCCTTGCGGAGGACATGCACGTAGGGTCGAGCTGTGAACTAGTTACCAACTCCTTCCCTTCGCATAGCCTAGTCTTTACCACGAGATATGCTTCCTTCCTATTACCAACGACTGCTTTTTCTATCCAAGATCATAGCCAGTTATAATTCGTTATCGTATTAAAATCGAAGAAAAATTCCTTCACGAAAGAGGCATTATTCGAGCAATGAAAATTGATGGTTCGCCGAGTAAGGCGATATACTGGATCGTACGGTATAATGACCCGCTCGTTATCTTTATGGAAAGTATAAAAGTTGCTGGAGTTACGTGATTGCCGAGCGCGCAAACTCTGGCAACCTATGTGTCGAAGACTTATCTGGGTATGAGGGAGCGCACCTGCTTGAGAATGTGTAGGTTGTTTGTACATCAAACAGGTCTAGCTCCATCAGCCCTTGCGATACGAAACGCCATTCTAATGAGAAGCTGATGTTAGTGATGGTAGTAATCGCTCACTACTGATTATGTCTATGTATACTTCCAAGAGATGTACTAAAAAGAATTGAGAGTTTAGAACGAGGAATTTGAAATAAAGAGTTTAATGAAGCTTGCAGCTTTTTCAGAATGTTTGTTAAAGGTGCGGGCGAATTCTATGGCTCTCGAGACCATCGCACAATGGGTGGACTATATGTAACGTCTTCACCGGCAGATAGAAAGCCAACGGGGCGGAGGTTTGCATGCAAGCCGAACGTCATCACGAGGACTACGGGGCCGAGTAAACCAGTATTTCGTGCATTCCGAACAGTGCATTACTGTGCTCCCCGAATTTCCAAATTAACCACTGTCAGCTTGCAGAACGAGGAACGGCCGGGTTTCCAGCGGCTGCTCTTCAAAATAGCTGAGGGAAAATGTTTTCCAACGTTACGTCGCATCAAGCGAGATTTTCATAGCGTTCTCCTACCACAGGGACTGGAAGAGCAAACGGAAATCATTTATGCGATTTACTCGGAATATATGAATTGCCAGTAATTCGAGCGGCGATCAAGTCCTTAAAGCTCATGAATCACAGAAGGATAATGACAAAATTACACGCCAGTTAAGTTAACAGCATGTTGTGAAAAAGTACGTACTATACGACATGCGGAATCATAGGTAAAATGAGTCAGTGGTCGTGTTAGGGAAATTACTGAAATTTCGTGAGTTGATGTTGATGGGACATAAGTTGGCAGGGGAGTGCCAGATAAAAATAGGGCTGATAGTTGGTCGCCGTTTGGTAGGTGCAAGCGATAGGGAAGTATATATGCGTTTGCTATTGACGATAAAGCCGAGAAGCTGACGCGTAATCCGATGTGTGCTTCCGCCCAAGCGGCGGCAAAGACAATGCAAGCTGTATCTCGGCATTACTGCTGCCAAGAATGAGCTCATGCAACTGTTAATTGTCTGCCGATCTCCCTGCAGTGTCGCCTCTGGATTTCCGCTTCATTTAGTATACCGTTCTACTACCGCTTGCTGGGAACAGGCTGCTATCTGCCGGTCCCGCTGTATTCCTCCGTTCCAACACAACACAACGGGCAAAACACCCTCATCCGCATTCCACTCCTGCAATAACTCGAATTGCCAAATATTAATTGTTACGGTAATTGCTCCTGGCTTCTGTCTCCAGTCTTATGTAGCTGCAGACTCAATTAGTTGGGTTTTTTTTTCAAAGCGGTTCAATTTCAAGAATAAATGCTTCGGGATCTGTTCTCTGCATATGGGTTTGCCATTTACGCTCGGCATTCTGTATTGTTGTTACATCACCGAGTCTGGCTAATGTCGGTCAGTTTTTAATTGGGCCGAGACTGGCTTATTCATTCCACGTATCCCGTGGAATAATTCTTTCGCCAATTATTCCAGGACAATGATTGGACATTGTGGCTTCTCGTTGGTCATAGCCGACCGTAAAGCGCGATGGTATTATTCCTCTGAAATTGCGTCGTTAGAAGAGAGAGGCCTGGATGCTAGGAGAAATATTTGTTTGGATCCGAAGGTGGCTAGCACGGGCGAACTCGTAAAAATAAGAGAGGCGTCGGATGGGATTGCAATTCTCTTGATACAATTCCATTACCCTAGCGTCGAAATTACTCTGAAAATGAAAGAACCACCGGCTGTCTGCATTCTCTTAAGGCCGGTCAGTAACTCCTGCGAGAGGGAGGAGCAGTGGCACGATGCAGAAAGCACGTTAAATAACGAGAGCATTAAATTGTTTTCCAGGGCAAACCCCAACCGCCGAGACGGGCTCCCTGGCTTTTAATGAAAATTAGGAGACCTCAGCTCGACACAGAGAGAATATGTTTTCCCTCCCTTTGCTTCGCTTCTGTCTGGTAAAACGAACGAGGCACAAGAGTTTGATCGGGTTTTCATCCAGTCCGAATGTTCGCGCGTATCTCCAATGGCCATAACCGCGATAAAACACAACGAGAGGAATTTCTGTCCGTATCTAAATTCTCAGGGGAGGAAGCCTCGTGCCAGAGAGCGTATCGCATAAAAATTCATGCGTACCGTAGCTCCAGGTCCCCCAATTGGCCGGGGATCCCTCGTTCCGAGCCAAAACCTCATAACCCCGGGAGTACAAGCAGTCCGGACAATAAAAACCGGTTGGCAAAAATCCTACAGCATAATTGTTGCTGCAAGAAGGGAACTCTCGAATCGCATAAAACAGGTTGGAATTCAAGGATCGCTATGCGGTCTCCCCAAAGAATTAGCCAGACTGACGCGTGCACTTCCGCGGCGAAAAGGTTATCCTTGGAGCGGAAATCAAATTTATACATTCAATTTTAGTTCGCGCGCAATCCTGCGCTTCCGCTATTCCGCAAGGATCGCTTTCATGCGCGTTCTCCCGTTCCAACTGAAATGCCCGATCCAATCGATCCCCCCCGCTCTACACACAGTGGCCCGCACGTATACGCCGACTGGTTTATGGAGCCGCCGCAAGATTTCCCGACATCCCCATCCCCATAGAACGAGGGGATGGCGTGTAGACTGTCGTACTTTAGCCCCGTGACCAACGCTTTCTCCGCGGGAGCACATAAGTCGCTGTCGCGTCAAGAATCCGGAGCATCCCGCTAAACGAAATTCCAGCCTCGGCACGGCCGCAACCGGCGAGACGGCTGCGCGTAAGAACGCGGCCCGGCACGTGGAAACTCGAGGAGAACACATTCATGCGTGTGCTGTCTGGACGACTTTGCCCAGTTATCCGACAGATCCAACGCTCTTGACGCGTGACAAAGTAGGCTTCGTATTCCCTTCAATAACAGTTGGCTCGACAAATCGTCGTTTTGGCAAATCCGAAATCCGAAGTGGAAAGGGTGGTGAGGCAGTGCGTAGTAAGGATAAGAACGATTTAACCCGGGGTCGATATACGCTTGATCCGAGCCCCGAGGGGTAGCGAATGGAAGAAGGAGGGTTGGCCGAGTGGTGTCGAACTAGCCCTCACCCTCGCCGCAGTGGAATAGGTCGCGGGGCTGATGCCGCGCCGGCAGCCGCTAGTCGTTGTCTCTATGACGTAAGGGTGCGCCCGACGCGTCGTTCGGTGGGGGGATGGGCGCCTCGATGTCACTGGCGGCAGTGGCCGCTCAGGAGTAAAGTGGACAGCCCGGAAGGCCGAGGAAAGCGTATCGCTTACGCCAGAAAATCCGAGGACGCGGCTGGTGCGCGCGGCCTGCTTTTTAAGGGGTAGTAGGGCATCGCGGCAGTAGTGGGTGCCGTGGGTGGTGACATACATCGTCCGGGCAGAAGGGGTTGCACTCTTTAAACCGGCAGACGCGTTAGCCCTCGCGACCCCTTTTTCCACGTGTTGCTCTCGCCCCTTCGTCGTGACACCGGTCTACACCGTTGCACCCCGCTCGAGCAAGAGAGAAAGGGCCGAAGGACGGCCGGGACGAGGGTCGCGGAGGGTAGTAGAAAGAGGGAAAGAGACAGTATGTACCGCTAACGAGGACCCCGCCCTTGTGACGTCATACCAGCCGACGCTTGCGTGTGCGTGTTGCGAGTGCACGCACACCTTTCGACCGGCTCATGTGAGTGCACTCGTATTCACGCACTCATCCCCATTCCGATCTCTCCCCGCTCCACACGCTCTACTTCTCTCTGCCCTTTACTTACAACTTCCTTCTCATTCAGTCCTTTCTCCCTCTCGCTCTCTCCCCCCTTCTCTCGCTTCCACTCTCCCTCGACGCTTTCGCTTCCTATATCGTGTTCCACATTGTAATCTCCCGCCGCTTTTTTTCCAGTGTCAGAGCCTCTTTATTCAGCGATCGAGCCTCTCTAATGCTGATCGAATTTCGATGATCCCAGTTTGCAGGGTGCACCGGCCGATTTTTGTGCACACTTATTAATACCTCGGCATTGAATGACGTTGGTTCGTTCATGTTACTCTAGCGTCTTTCTCCTCCACCGCCATTCAGCCGCGCGCTTACGTGGATGCTCGGTTCAAGCGAGCAAGGACGGTCAAACCGATGCCGGCGCGAAGCTGACGTCTACGGGTCGACCACCACTGAATACTACCCCTTCCGGAAATGGCTTTAACTCTGACCTAATATTCTCCCGGTGTCGATAGAAGATTCATGCTCCATCTTATTTCACAGTTCTTGAAGCCTACCTTCGACACGAACTTTCATGATTCACAGATCGAAGGAAGCAAGGTAGTAAAGAATAACTGCGAAGGAAGAACTAGAACCGTGGGGGTTGTAAGATCAGAAGGCGAAGACGCAGGGAAGGAGCGACTAGGGGATATATCGACCCTTCCTCGTCTGTTTCACGATTCTTTGGTAAGTAGGGTGGTTCGGCAGGAGCGAAAGACAGGGTGATCGAGAGGAAGGAAGAGGGGAAAGGTGATCGGTGCGATAGCACGAGGCACCGGCGGCGGTTATTCCGATGGAGCTGGTTGGGGTGGCGGGGGTGTATACTGCTGGAGCTCCTGTGACGTCATGGATGCGCGGAAGAAAGGGAGCGAGCTGCGGTGGGGGCTTGAACTTCGGAGACTAGGCCGACGCATACAGGTACACGCATGCCTTCGCCACCCCTCGCACCCCTGGCGCAGGAGGGTGGTGAAGCAGCCAATCTCGAGGTTATACTACGTTCGCTGACGCGATTCCCGATCGCCAAATCGATTTGCGATCGTGCACCTGTTCTGACGCACGGCAGCCTGCAAAGCCTGCCCTAGTATTGAACATCGCCTGGTGGCCATTGCCACTCGCGCATTACAACACACCACTGTTTCTCTTCCCGGATTTCCCCTTGCCCGCCACCCCTATCACTACTCCTTTTCGAGGCCGTCGAATTCGTGTCACAGGTGGCCGGGCACTTGGCCTCCCAAGCCACCACTCGCTTCACAAATAGATGCTCCACCAGTGCATCTATCCTAGAATCACTGAATAGAGAAAATGGCTCGAGTGACGAGGCCGTCAATTTTCATTGGCCATCTCGAGTTCTCGCTATTCCATTTTCACGATCATCCGAGTATTCCCACTAATTGTAAAATTGTACTAATTAGAGGTTTGCTTCACCGATCGATAGTAATATTCCATGCGCACCAAGAACATGAAATTTCCCTGCGGATAATCGTCCGGTTATTATGATAATCAACCGGTCGAACAGGATGAGTACTTGAAAGAACCGTGGCAGTCCGCCCACGTGTTCTTCCACGTTTCCAGAAATGTTAGTTTCAACATTAAAGTAAAAGTATGGTAATACGCATCATTATCGCAAATGCTATAACCAAGAACGAGACCGAGAAAGGGATAAAGCTAGCTTTGGAAAGGGGAAACAGTTAACTGCTTCTTGCAGTGAATTAACGGCTGACTATAACTTGTTTCCCCATTACACATTCCATTCTCAGTGAACTCGTACCGTGTTAAATAAAGTTAACCAGGTAACTAAACTTAAACAGGTAAACAAACCCTCTTCCTACCTTTCCATCATACTTTCTTTCTTGTTCGGCCACTCCGTCCATCATATGAAAATGAAATCCAAAGTATTTACAGAGCAGAGGTTGCTTTATGATCTCGGAGTAACGTACACTGCCGGAGGCCAGCCGCAGTTTGAAGCATTCGTGGATTACCATAGGAATAAGCTCCCCTTATTAAGCGCGCCGCGAATATGACGTCAAGCTGCGTCTTATTTACTCTCCAGCCAGAACATATATGCAGCCACGCATTATTTCTCTACCCCTTCTCTTTTTAATTGTTCTCTCTTTAGGAAATAAATCATTTTACGGAAGTCTTTCTTCCTGTAAAACCAAGCGATAGTAGGAATAGAATAATTTGATTTCCATTAACATAGTACACAGCATTTCTACAATCGACATCCATGTTTCAATCACAGGCGAGTATCCCGGAAATCGACTGTCACGCTCTGTCGGTATTCCTGTGTATCGTTTCATGTGAAACTTTCCAGGAAAATACCAGATACTAAAGCCCAAATCGATCTAGTTCCCGTGGAGCTGAGCCCCATCGATATTCGCGAAGCATTTTAATTTCGCGATTGATTGAATCGATAACTAGTGAAAATCGTTTCAAGTAATATGATGTACGCGAGTTCAACTGTATTTGACAATATTCGGAAAAAGCTTGAGCGCGTAGCATCGAACAGCGGGCTGAATTTCCACGATGGCTAAAGGCGCGGATCCATTGGAAAATTCATTAATGTGCATTCTGGTTAAACGAAATTCCAGGCTCGCCGCTTATAAAAAGTTTATTGCACTGCGGCGGCCGACAGCGACAGGCGGGGCTTTTACATTGCTTATTTCTTTATGAGATTTTTACATCCCGGTGCTTCGCTCGGCAGGCTGCGTCCCCTGTTCTAACACAGAAGGCCACTGATGCGATTAAAGAGCCTTCAAATCTGGTGAGACTCGCAGAGGGGTATTCACCAACCCCCATGAAATATATCCACGACTTCCAAAGTTCATCGACTTAGTCCTCACCCGGAGAAATAAAGGAACCTGTCACGGAATGTCGATGAAGGAAAGCGCAAGGGATATTGCACGAAGGAATCTATACCCGTCCTTGTTCCCCGCACATGCCTCCAATGCAGAGGCGGCTTACCTAATTATCCGTGAAGTTTAACCATCGATCATCGACTGCTCTCCCGTCAGGAGCACGTCTCACTCGCCCCGAATCGATATTCACCCCGCTTCCCAAAATTAAAAGAAGTCCAAGCGCACTGTTTAATAAAGCAGTTTCACAGTGTCCGAGGGGCTTTTGTAAAACGCAGGAGATTTAATTAAAATCCTTGTCGAGCCAGGCTGTATCACGTCCTTTGGATCCGTAGCTTTAATTTGCCGGGGTCTCGGCGATCCTTCAATTAATCGGAACGATCGAAATCCGATGTTCAATGAATGCAACTTGGCGAAATAAAGATTGCCTTAAGCTAGAGACGCGTCGGGTGGGGAATCTCTTGGTTGGATGAAAATCACATAGCTTCGACATTCCTGTGCCAGGTAGCGCGGGGAGTAGTGCCACAAGGATATTATCCCTCGGAAATCCCTAACCCTATGCCGGGGTATCAAAGCATGGGATAGCTATCCATGCAAATTGCTCAAATTCATGCGATACTGAGACCTTTCGGCCTAACCATCTAATGATGGATATATCAAAGTGCGATGCCCTGCTAGCTGCGCGGCTCCAGAGAGGGAGAAATACACTCTTTATGATCCCACCTGCATCATAGATCCTGATCTATCCAGAACACACACGCATACGCCCACCCACTCTGATACAAGCCTGTCCACGATTGACAATTGGCTTTCACCTGGAACTAAAACTATAATCGAAATAATTGCATTGCATTTCAACAATACAGCCAGCTAACGTTTAATACTCCGATGTCAATTGTTAAAGCGAATTAATGAGCGGTAATGTGAGCCATTGGCAACACTTGGCCAGTATCAATGACGCCCCTGTAGACCTCGTGTACCAATTAATCTCGCACACACGCCATTAGTTCGACATGCCCGAATAAGATAATTCATGGGGTATGATGGTGCTGCCAAAATGGCAGTAAATGTATCCAAGCGGATACATCGCGCCGAGCATTTTTCCTGGCCAATCGTCGTCAATCTTCCCTAGCTAAATTATCGCCATAAACGGCGCGCGCACCATTTTCGCCCATCAATCGTGCCCTCCCGCGTTTTTATCTGTTGATATGAAGATATGCCTCTATGTACTTTTGGATGATATTTATTTCGACACATAGTTGTCTCGCCTGTGTGTATAACTCTAGTTATAGTCGGCTCATGCTCGGATTTCGATACCACGCGCATGAAAAACTGGTCGAAATGGATGTCAATTTTCTAGGTGAACGCAAATCTGTGCTTTTCGAGGGAGAGAGTGAGAGTGAGAGAGAGAGAGAGAGAGAGAGAGAGAGAGAGAGAGAGAGAGAGAGAGAGAGAGAGAGAGAGAGAGAGATAAAGTCAAAGCAGAGTATCAACTGGTACCGAGAAGATCTCGAGAACCTGGACGGAATTAGTATCCATAAATTTACCAGGTGAATCGGGGACGCCACTTTTCCTCGGTCATATCCAGAATTTCGAGGACATTCACGGAAATCGCGAGATCTTTCGAGCTCGTAAATATGAATTCGTATGTGAATCACGAAGACAACTCCACCTATCGGTATGTTTCAGTTACACAAGCGTGCAGTATCTCGACTTCCAACACCTTAGCGTATTATACCGAATATAGTTGATATTTGGCAGAGTTCATTGCAATTAGTTTGCTTCGAGACAGTGTCCTGTCCAGGTGGGGAAGTTGGGCGAAGGAGTGCGTCTTGAGAATTCCTGGTGCTCGAGAGCAGTCGACACCGAGGATGTAGCAGGGGAACATGTATGCTCGAGACAGCCTCTTACATTTCTACTCCCAAGGACTGTCAGTGACGTGATGTTGGGGCATCTTCTATAGTGCAGGTGGATACGCTCGAGACCGCTTAAACCTCAAGCCGATCTGCTTCCCCCGGTGCTATATACACACCGGGGAACTAATCTTTGCTTAGTCCCGAAAGTGGGCGAACAGAGGGCCGAGTCTCAGCGTCGAAGGAACCTGGAGTTCGCAACCTCGACAATTGTCAAGTCATCGGCGCAACGCGTGAAACAGGCAAACTCAACCGTATGCATGAGCGTGTACATATATTTCAATTAAATGGAAATGTAAATCTGCCGCAAGTTCTACAAGCAATGTCGCTCACGACTTGGCGAAAAGTAGTAGGATGATGGGTGGTGGGTTGACGAGAGACACGAAGGAGGGAGAGTTGGTGTCTGGAACGTTAGCTCTTCTTAGGCGTTAACTTGTCACATCGCTGAGACCTCTCATCGCTGCTTGGAAACTTCTTCTAAGTGGATGCGAGAAGTCTCAGGGAGACTTTCAGTACTCAAAGATGGCGAGTGCACCGAACTTTCAGCAGTTCTGTGATTTGCTATTAATAGCTTTTGTGAATGAGAATATTTAATATTCCCGTGAAGCTTAATTCAATGATAGCCGGTATTCGAGTATGAACGGTGGAAATTTGAAATTGGAGCGTTGAACATATCGCATGTACGTGAACACTCGGTGATCTTCATTAGGGAGAAATTGTTACTGGAACCGCTATCGCATCCGGAGACACGAAGCTCGTCGTGCTGTTGAACGTAGCATTCGAGCTGGACCGGAGTATATCATCTCGACTAATTTTCAGCTTTCAGTGGTAAAACCGAGCGAGATCTCGTCAGCCGTGGTCAGACAGATAACGAATAGAAACGAAACAGTCCGAATGGAACTCGGCGAATTCGATTAGCGTTTACCACGTGGAAGCCGAAAAACTGTAATCAGACGAACGCAGACTTAATTCCTGGCTCGGTTCTGCTCGCATGCTCGTTAAATCGCGGATATTTCGGAAGCAACGTATCCGCATACGCGTACGTGTATCGTGGAAACTGTGACTAATCGCACCGGACTCCGGCTGCTCGTTGACGTCACGGCGGTACGTTGTGTTGGTGAACACAGAGCGCACGGACAAATGACCTCTGCGATTTCGATGGCACGTTCTAGCCCTGCCAAATACGATTCGAATATTTATCGAATTTATGAGAAATATTCATCGGCAAACATTCTGCCACAATTTTCCAACGGAATCAGTAGAATGTTGAATGCGCAGGAAACAATGAAGAACGATTCCAACAATACACAGCAGCAGTAACTCTCATGTCGGTTATTACTAAAATGCATTGTCCGTGTAGGCTCGTATTAAGTGAGCTTCAAGCATCGTGGGTATCAATTATAGCCGTGCCGCTCAGCCATTCTAACATTACTAAAGGGAAAAGTAATTGCTGGTGGCAAATCGGCCGTTGTAGGCATCCGAGTGAAGAACGGAATGGAAAAGTATTAAATTACTCGGCGTTCGAGTACAGGAAAGGGAAGTGTAGATACTTGTACCTAGTGCGAGGGCAAGTTAGTAGTAGTGGAGTTTCGTTGAAGGTTCGTAGCATGTAGCGAGCAGCTATATGCATAACTCATAGCTTATCAAACTTGGTCCACCTGTACGGGAACGGTGTCTCACGCGCTGCCTGTTATTTGATTATCTTCACAGCCGATGTATCATCTCTCACGATTCGTTGCACACTGGCTGCACTGGCACGTAATAAATCGACTTTTGCTCGGGCCTTACTGCCACCAGACACGTGCAACCTTATTATGATTTAACCATTTTACCCGGTAAACTTAATTGATACTCACTGTTACTTCCTAGCATTGACACCCAACTGCGAATCCTCGAATCAAACCTGATAAACACTCTTTGGGAATCCTTTCCCCGGATATCGAATATCTCGTCGATATTTAACGTGTAAATATTATTTTAACACGATGGTCCAACGGGTGGCATTGGACGCTAGCTAGATAAACTCGGGGCTTCGCTAGGAACGTTTCGAAAAAACCGGATTGAATTCGAAGGACACTTCTTTCACATCCAATTGACAAAGAAGCGTTCTTTATTTTCCATCTGGTAAATAGTACCTTTCCAAGATATTGAAACAGACAGCATCCATGCTACAATCTCGATGAGTGTCGGCTGCTGTTCTCACGGATTATAAAGCACGGATTATGAAAGAGGTTTCCGGGATTCCGGGGAATAGTGATTAAAGCTGACAATGTAAGCCAGGAAACCAAAGAAAACAGGAGCAGGCAAGCATTATCGAGTGGTCGAGCATCCAAGCTCGGTAAGTGCACGATGTCACGTTTGGAGAAGATTAACATGGCCAAAATGAATTGTATTTCACGGGGCTGCTCGGGCGCGGCTCGGCCATGTACACACGGCTACGTCGAAATTGCATTATGCAAATCATTCGAGCCCTGCTTAATGCCAGTGGAGAGTCCGCAGCGGCAGGAAAACTCCGGGCATCTGTCGAAACGAAACATTTGCGTTCGCTGGGCCAATTCGAGGAATACGAGATGTCGACGTGCTAGCGTGCACACACGACAGATGCTGTGACGCGATCGCGACGTGAGTCGAGTCACTCGACACTTTATACATACACAGCAGCGAGGTGCGATCTCATCAAACATTAATGTGACACGCGATTACATAATCCGGCGCGATGAAACAAGCGGGACGGAAAGAGAGAGGGTGAAGGACGCGTTGAAATTTTCATGCAGAGAGTAGTGGAGAGTGAGGAGTTAGTTCCGTAGTGGGAAAGGCCGGCCACACCATCGACGAGTCTGTCACTCGGCCTGGAAACTAGAGCAGCGGCGTCCTCCGGCGGTGGGAGCGAGAGATCCGGAGGACGTATGGAAAGACGCCGCGCGCCGGACTACCGTGGCAGACAACCGGGATGAATAACGAAGTTACGCAGTGGATATACGGCCTCGAAACCCAAAACGAGCCGAGCCGAGCCAAGCCAAGCCAAGCCAAGCCGAGCCGCCCCGCTCGTCAGCCTGTTTCTAATTCCTATCAATCTCCATCAAGAACTTAGCTAAGAGAACGCGCGCGAACTGCCTGTCCAACAATACACCCGGCAAACTTCCCTGGAACCCAAGTGCGCTTCCTGCCTTCGAGGTTCTTCATCTTGGCTCGGGATGAGACACGGTATCAACGGCTTTTGCGTCAAGTCCTGTCTTCGGATGCGATTGCCACTGGAACATGGCTCTGCCATCGAAAGTGCAGCTATCCATTACATCCGCGCCCGTGTAAGACCTCTATTAAAGTAGCGTTAAATTCGAAGGCGAACCACCCTGCTGGAAGGAGAGCGATATTAGTTATATGGCCGGCGTTGCGGCTATCGCAGAACACCGCAATAAATGGCCCGAGTACTTTTTGCGGTTTACTTGGCGATCACCGCAGTGATCTTGACTGATCGCGGCTGGACCAGCCGGCGGCGAAGTTCTTAGGCGAGCGAACGAGAGAGTTGGAGCGAGTGCGGCTGAAGTCTGGCGAGTGCAGCAGAGGGCTCGTTAGTCAACGAGGAACTGGCTGGAGGAAGGTAAAAGATCAAGCGTCTTTGACGGCAGTTCCCAAGGGCTCCCCGCTTGCCACGGTGTCTTCTAACTGGTGAGCGATGATCGCTGACCGCTTGAGCGATCGCAAGATCGAGCCAACAACGACTTTCCATTTATTAATTCTATCAGAGTTTAGCGTTGTCCCTGCGCAACCTCTTAACCGATGAGTTCTGCTTACCGGCACGCGAAAGATTCTCTCTTCCCCCTAAGCGGCGCGGCGTTTGTAAACACCGCGCCCGATGGAGACACACACGACAGCCACGGGATTCCTGTCGCTGCGAGTGTAAACAACCGTTATCAGACTTGTCTTGCGAGCGAGACGAAGAGAAATTCGTCTGACGCGTCGACAATTACATTCTGAGGCAATCCCAGGGCAATGTCGCGCGAATATCAACGGATCGTCACTGAGGTACGATTGCGTAATCAATTGAATAGTACAATCATATAGAACCCAGGGGTCGAGATGTCCGTGTAGATGTAACACGATGACCTAAGAACGCGTAAACAAAGCAAAGGGTGGGGGAGTCGACGGGTATTTTCAGCGTGCGCGCAAAAAAAGCTGGCGCGGGGGCAGAGTATCGGCATGGCACATGTGGCCACACATTTGAAAAGTCACATTGACACGATCCGGCGTCGTAGCGTCTGTGCCACGCGCCAATAAACCGAACTCGCCGACGCCGACGCCGCGCCGCGCCGCGCCGTACCGCTCGATTCTCCGTTCAGCCGGCTCTGCCAACCGCTCCTCGCTCTTCTAACACAGAAACACCGCTCAGTTTCTGCTTTTTAAATATACCAGCTGAACTCTCGCCGCTTCCCAGTGTTACGACGCCGACTGACCAGAACGGACGCTCGGTCGCCAATAGTCAAGGAATTGGTGGTTATCGGTTCACGAATATTCTTGGACGGAGTGTGTTGTGCTCCGGCGCGCAGACTGACACTTGAACGCGACTGAGAAGACATAGTGCACCATTCGATAGATTTCTCCTGTTCCGCGCGAGGCCGCCCAGCTGACTCAACTCATAGGTATACTCTTTCACCTGTAACGCGAGCGCCGATCGCAATTGATTCCTATCGGATGATCGCTTCCAATGTCAGTGTCACGACGCAACGGTTGCGCGACCTTTGGTAATCCAGCGGCGATACGAACATAACGATCGTTCTAATAATAAGATTCTGATTCATTTGACAATTCATTGCTTGCTCCCACGATGACTTCTCTCATTTACCTAAGTCTAGCTAAGGCAGCAATTTCCTGCACGAGGCTCTCTCGACTCCCACGGACAAATGCATTCTCGAACTATCTCGAAGATAGGACCGCGCGAGCCAGTTGCGTGGGCAAGCGAGATCGCAATTGTAAAACAGGTTCCTAGAGTCTCGGAAATAGAACGCTTTATCGATAGACCTGCTCGTTGCACGGCTGATGCAAATCGACGCATCTTGATGCTATCCAACTGATTTCGTCGCCTACCGAATCGCGCTGCTAGTCATCGCTCCAGCATTCTCAATTGAAAGAATACGGCGGAGCATTCGCCGAGATTGGCAGCTGGTGATTAATCTTCGTCGAAATCCTTTCGGACACCGCCGCTTCGGCTCAAAACTTGGGCCCCGGAAAACTTTTCCTTGCTAAAACAGGCGATCAGAGAGACGCGCGCGCTTGCTCGCTCGCTCGCTCGCGACGAAGCAACGTCGTTGGGAGGGTGAGATGATGGCAGAAAGAGAAACGTAAGCCAGGAAGCAGCGGGGGAGAGCGGGAAAAGCTTTCGAAAGTTTCCATTAAAATATCGAGTGGTTGGCATTCGCGAAAACGTCGATGTTGCCATCGTTCTCCCTGGCCTGGCGACGATGGGAGCCGACGGAAATTGGACTTACCTCGAGCGCGCAGCCTGCAGCAGCGTCTCCCTTTTTTCTCCGGCCGCTCGTCGTGATAGCGGCTCTAGTTTTTCCATTAGAGTAATGGGACTCGCAGTCCTAGAGTAAATCCTTCCTTTTCAACGTGGCCCCTTTCGACCGGTAATAAACGTGCACTCGGCCGAGCAAACGATTCTTAATGATGGCGTGAGCTAATCTCACATTTGATTCGAATCCTATCCGATCCATTGGTTGCGCCGGCTCCGCTATTGCTTGAAAATGTAATGTCTGCCAACAGAGATTGAACGCTGGGGATTACCAAGTACATATTGGATCCTTTTTCAGCAGTGAGTGGCCCCTTTTCTCTCCTATCCGGCTGTAACAGTTCACGGCTCATTGTTGCTCGCCGGCTTATATCGCTGATACGAGCTCTCAAATCTAAAGAAGCCCGGCTGTTATTACATTTTGCGATCCCGACGATCCTCAAAGCGCGTTGCTATAGAGAGCTCGGTGCTTGTTGCGATGCGATTCGATCGAGTTAACGAACCGGACCAGTGCATGGCGGGATCCAGTTCCCCTGTCATCCTCCGCTCCAGCTTGCCTTTTATTCGCCCCCGCTGTCAACTAGCGCCAATCATATACCTCCAGGAATTCTAATTAATTCACCGTCGAGCCAACTCGATGTAGATGACGGCCAAGTCTCGATCGATCGTATTTCCTTTAACAATTAAAGCGACCGAACCACAATGGGAGATGGTTCCCTCCTTTCAAAAGGGAGTACATATGTGGGACTGAAGTGATATCGGGACCTACGTGGTCAGACAGACGTATCTCCATAGCGGAGCCTCGAGATGAAGCGAAGGAGCGCGCAAGTCTCATTATACTTTCAGATTCGTTCGATTGGTAGATAGGAACATGCCAACGAAATACTCGGATATTAACCATTAGCATCGACAAAGGCGCGATTTGCGCTAAAGCCTAGTCATGCTCGCCGCGATGAAATTCTATTAAATGGCACGTGGTAATCGCGCGCCACGTGAGCATTGTGCGAATCGAATTCATTTAATCAGCAAGCTGTCTTCCACAATGCAAATGGAAGAATAAACATATATGCTGTGTAGTTGAATTGGTTTAACTGCTAGCGGCTTAAACGTGGTCATGCTCTCATGACCCGAAGCTTAGCTCAACCGACCGCTTTCGTCTCGGTGGGATTCCAAATCCAAAATTTGCGAAGCGAAACGCGTTGGCCGCTCAGCGCAACCGAGCGAGCAACATTGGCTCGGCCCTATTTAATTAAAGCCCCGCGAGTATGCTTCTTTAATGCAATCTCCTTCTCCATTATACATAACTGCGAGACTACCGCTTGGCACCGCGAGATATCCGAAAGCTTACAGTAATTGCCTTGGTCCTGGTGCTTTCCCGACGTCTTACAACTTCGCATTACTCCCGCCATCCTTCCCACTCACAATGGCAACGGTTACACAAAAGCCGGCGGCTACTTTGCAACGACATCGCCTGGTTAATAGAATCGTCGTGCAGGTTCCTCTCAGCCATTCGCCGGATTGGATGCCGGAGGCAAGGAATTCGCAGGAAGAACTGTAAAACTATCGTGACGAATAGTAATAGTCGGGCGGACATTCTTCCATTGGCTCGAATCACCGTGAAAGACTCGTGGAGAGTTTACTCGCTAGTGTTATTGATTCAGCATTTAATTTTAAACGTTCGACCGAATTGCCAAGGCCCGCGTCGTGACTTTAAGTTCAAGTGCGCGGCTACCGAAAGCCGTTCGCCGCTGGCGCAAGTATAAGTAGCTACGCGCGCAACGGTAATGTATAGAAATAGCGCTTGGTACGTGCGAAAATAGCCGGCCGACATACACACGTACGTCCTTCCGCGGCTGTTTACCGAGTCGCCACCGCGACGCCCGAGGACGTCCATTGCACCTGCTCACTCGCTGGAAAACTGGTTTCTGCCGTGATTGCCGTGCGAGCAACTTCCAACTTGGAGCAAATCCTGAGCGTAACGCGTCGAGATCTTGACAAACTCCTCGATCGAGTGCGTCAATGGGATCCCACCAACCCATCCTCTTCTCTTTCTCGACTCTCCAATGTCACGCACTCCACAGCCAATTTATAACTGACAAGGCTGGACAGGGTATTCGGATTACGAAGCACGTACTACATCCTCTCGATTCTACATTAATCAGAGAGAGAGAGAGAGAGAGAGAGAGGGAGAGAGGAAAGGAGATGAAGCAGTGGTTAACCTGATGTTGAAAAGGGAGAGTCCTGAGAGGCAGGCAAAGTTCTGCTGATTAGGTGCGAATATCGACCTGGCGTCCGAAGATGGGTCGGTAGCCAATAGGTTCGGGCATCGGGTTAACCGAAACGAATTACAGAGAGACATGCGACCAAAAAAAAGTGGTGTACGGGTGCGACAGTACAAGACGAATGAGTGGCTAGCTCCAAAAATGTGGCGCGAGTGTGAGGCTGAATCGTGGTCAGACTGATGGTACTTAAGAAACTATCTGATAGAATCTGGAGAAAAGCTGAGCGCCCTTGGTAACCGATGCTTCTCGAAATATAGTTTTCGCGGGCTGCTGCCATGAGTGTTTCTGCTGAGCGCGGTCCAATGAGGGGATGCAACTTCCGCGGACGAAGTTTTCGCAATAATCGACAACAAAAACGGGAAGCGGCGAGCATCTGACGCTCCTAGGGAAGGAAGAAGTCGTCAACGCTCCAGTGGATAACCGAGCTGTAAAACTGGCCCAAGACTTTCCGCGAGAGGCAGGAGGAAGAAGGTTGCTCGCTTGTCAGCATCGACAACAAGCCAGCGTGGAAACGCGCTCGAGAGGAACGCGCGGCTCGATCTACCGGAGTCGGATTTGCATTGTAAAATTCCCTCGCTCTTACGTCCTACGTGCGCAATTTCCCTCAATTGCGCCAACGACGACGACGACGACGACGACGACGACGACGACGACGACAACGACGACGTAGCAGCTACATCTCGCAGCGGGACAGCTAAAGCGAATTAGACGAGCTCCTTTCCTTTCGGGCGAACTCGAGAAACCTAGCATTCTATGCCCTTCTGTCTCGCCCTTCCCGTTCCACTGTCACTCCATCCTACTCTCTCATCACCGCCAGATCATGCGAATTTCTGTTCTGGCCGAGGCCTTAACATGCACCATTCACCAAGCCGTAGAATCCGACCAACACGAGTGCGCTCCTAGATGCATGACTTACAGTGCGAACCTTGCCTTGCCATGGCACACAATTTTCGATAGTATTACTCGGAGGGAAACTTTTATTTTTCTCTTATCGTAAAATAATAGACATAAGTGAAACACGCATATATAAAAAAATGCCATATAATCTAGCGATAATGAGGCACATCAGGAGTAGCAGCAGCAGAAATCCAATAGAGTTGGAGTACGCATAGATACTGATTAGAATATTTATCCAGTGGCGCCGACACGTGCGTTCCTCTTACCTTTTCCATTAATGCGCAACGGTTTCTCCTCACTGTTGTTTGGATTTTGACTCGGGTCAAAGGCGAAGAACTTTTAAATATATGACTAGGACACTCTAAAGTCAAGCGGTATTAAATGAAGATCTATCCTGAGAAGTGTTATGATGGCAAATGATTAGGGGAGCATCGATCAGGAGAAGTTAGGACACGTGAGAGGTGAGACGTCAAATGTAATGGTCGAATTTACATGGCGCGGCTCTAACGAGCGGTCTTCCTCATGCACGGATATCGGAGGAAGTTCTTCGTTAAGTTCGGTTCTCAAGTCCATGAGTAGGACACTGTCGTTTCCCCCTGAGAACGACAAGCTACAGGTTGAGATCCCGGCAGAATAGAGTCAATCCTCGGTAAAGTAACTTTGAATGAGAACATCCGGGGAAAGTGGTTTGCCGGCGGAAAGCGCGGAGCTAGTATATGTCATTTGGCAGGGGATCCAACTTAATAAAGTTGCCTTGACATACATAAGTAGTTAAAACGAATTAGCGATTAAAGAGAATTGCATTTGCCGAGAGAGAATGGACGAGGGCTCCCCAGACAGGTGGATTTGAATTGTAAAATTTCTTGTCTCTCACGTCCTATGTATGCAATTTTGCACAATTGCGCCCCTTTGCCTCGGCCTTCGGTCCGCCCACTTTTCAACCTGTCCAGTGACTTCCCAACGCGAATTTTGCCCGCTCCTCTTCGCCTCCTCTTCACTATTCCGATGTAGAAAGCACTGCTCCCTTGGAATTCTGACGCCTCCGCGAAAATCGAGTTTCCCTTGGTACATATAATTGAGGGAAATATATGCACCGGGCCAGCAGCCGGCGATTAGGCTGCTGGCGCGCGCACTTTGTTCCTGCTTTTTCGACGATCGACCCACTCCGGCCCCGAACTTTTGTGCGCCGAGCCCCGAAACTTTTTAATTAATCCGCTCACACTCCGAGCGCCGCGGCGCTCCTCCAACCTAGGCTCCAAACCCCACGAATATGGATGAATGAGGGGACCACAGTGAAACTGCTGAAATTACAGCTTTTTCCACGAGCGCCAGCCGGCTCACCTCCTTTCAATAGGTGGCTTTGTCGCCGGAGTATCGGCGACGGCAGCCTCCGCTTCGTGTACCACCCAGATCTCTCTGCCTAGAAGAAAACATTTTACCATCGCTCTTGCCTAGAGTGTGCAATGTCAATTCAGGCGTGTCAAAAATAGTAAGGAAATAAAGTTTATGCTCCGCTGCAGCTAGGCTGCAAACAAATCCTCGATACTATATCAAGTGGCTCTGCAACGATTGACGTCGACGTCTACGATAGTATCATTTTTATTCCCCGTCGTGAACGGATATGATTCGAGCTGCACTGGTGTGTGTGGCAGCGATTGACTTGGCGCCGATTAAAATAGCGAGGCGAAGAGCAGTGTCAACAAGCGACGGCGTCTGATTCTTTTTTTACCACCCGAAATTTGCCTCCCAAGCCTATCTTCACTCCAGCCCGCAGAGTCGAGATGAAAATTTCCATGGATTTTGCTGTAAGGGAAGTTTGCACGCGCTTCGCGATATATTTCTTTTGGCGCCCGGCGGCACGGCGATACGCAAACACCCACCAATAAACCTAGACACACATACGCACGAGGTGTGTGCACGCTGGCAATCGATTGACTTCCATGGAAGCCGTCAATCACTAGGCTGATTCACGAAACAATCCGATTGACGCGCGTTTACGCGCTCGCGTCGAGTGTATTAATCTTCTGCCAAGGAAAAAACAACATGTAAACGGACATGGGAGAAAAGCCGGCAATTAAACCTGCTGTGTCCCGATGAATCAGAACGGTGGAATAGGAAATAGGAATATGCAGACAACATGAGTTGCTAATATTTTTCTTCTCGCAGAGATACGTGTATGTTTGTTCGGCATAATTGCAGTAGTGCATAAGGCATTCGTTGTTTTTAATACATCGTGGATTTCCCGTATTGACTCGTTCTCTTGTTTTTTACGAGAAAATCGCGTGGAACTAATGCATAGAGATAATTCATGGAATCGTCTAACTAGAAATGCTCGATTATTTTGTACAACGACTTATCCGTCGAATTATATGATCGTATTTTTTAACTAATGACGTGCTATGAATACTGATTATTATTAAGACATTCTTGTTAAGCAAACTTGCGTTAATTATTTCTTGTCTGGCACTACTCACAATGAGTCCGATATTTCCACGGTAATTATACGAAATCTACGTTCGTCCTTCGGACCTCCTCGCGCGCTTCTTCAAGGTCATTGACAATTTTATTCGTAGATATCCCGGGGAGACTGCATGCCAGATACTCGCAACGGTCTCCTGCAAACCGACTCCCCGACTGGATCGTAAACACTTCCAGAAATGTACTTTAAGCCGAAAGGGGCGGTCGTTAGCTCACTTGAAAAAAAATACTGCTTGTTAGCCGCGTACATTTTCAAACTTCACAGCGTACTTCTGCGACTTCTCAGAATTGTTTACAAAGCAACAGTTCTTGGCCTCTGAAGATGGATGTTTTAGCGGGAGCTTTCCAGCTTTAAATTTAACCCGCGCTCACCCAGAACTCGTGGGAAATCTGATAAAACCGGCTTCACTGATAGATGTTAGGTTGATCAGCCCCGAAACAATGCTAATAAAAAATGCGCCGGCCCACCTGGTTAAAGAAGACAGGTAGACTTTTTCGCTTGATTCGGTAACGATGGAGATGATTCACCCGGTGCCGCGGCGACACAAAATTGCTTGAATTTACATATTATTGTATAGATTATCGGCAGTAAGGAATCCCTCCTGGCGCCAGTATGGAAATAAAGCAAGATCCAATACGATACTGCCAATACTAGAGACGCCAATTGTTCCGACAATTACATACTAATAAATAGTAAAGTCGTTGACGTCATATCGACTGGTGCGGGGGGATCGGCAATTCGCAGGAGGATTCCATTAAAGTCTGATGCGCCGTCTTAGAAACTTCCTCGTTTCGCGGCGGATCTAAAATGTAGATACCCGGACTTACGGTCAACCCCGCACATCAAATATTCAAATAAGCGGCCCACCAAGAAATTAGCATACTAAACGAAAGAGGAGAGCCTCCAGGACACATTGGATTTCTACTTAAATCTCACTACGATTTATCCCCGATTCCTGCTCGAAACAAAGCGCACCCCGGGAAACAAGTTCGACTTGATTCCGCAGTACCGGCAGGTGCATCCTTGGCGCGAAATGGAAAGAGACACCGTGAGAAAAATGATAGGATTACAAGGAAAGAGAGAGAGAGAGAGAGAATTCTGACGGGAGTAAAGTCATATGGTAGCATAATATTGGGAGAAAAAAGGCAGTGAAACCAGTGGCCTCGCCGGTCAAGTAGCTACATAAAAGGGACATAAATCAGAGGAGATCGTTGTTAGGAAGAAGCGCACATATATCATTCTCCAATTCCATTCAGCCTCTTTATATTCTTCTTACGTTCCGGCTGCACTCGCAGTTACGAGAGCTCCTCGTGAGCAACGAGAGTAGCGGCACTCCCGGTGCCGCTGGCCCAGACTGCAAACCCCATTTTTATCAATCCGCACGATTTACCACTGAAATAACTGTAATGCAGAAAAATGCCCTCAGCGAAATTCTCGCCAGATGCATCGGGCACCAGTGAAGTTACACGGATTGCTCTTTGCTGTTTCTAGCCGAGATTTTGGCTTGCCAGAGTCTCTCGACAAATTCCCTCCTTACTCTCTCGCTATACGGTGACATTTATTTCCTAAACTGTCAGACTTCCACTTGCACAATTTGGTTGCCCTTGGGCGTAAGATGAGCACATCAGCGGGGTCATGCGAGCTACTAGGAAATCTTGAACTTCCGAATCAACTTGGTTCGTTTATCAAGTCGGAAATCAGTTATGGAAATGAAGTATCCGCAGGGTCATTGAGTTTCTCTTAGTCCCAGGGAAAGGGCATCCGGTATATGTGAACAGCGGCGCACAATACATTGGCTGGAGTGCTAATACCATGGGATGCAACGAGCTCATGATTAGATCACGAAACGGGAAGTTCGGGTCCGAATCTGCCCGGTCGGTCGTTCGAAACTTGTCCGGCGGGCTGCGGGGCAATTCTACTTCGTTCGCCAACTCCGGAAACTCGTAAATCGGATGTTCGCTTTGTTACGTGCATTAACATCGTTGCTTGTACTGCTATTTACTCGTGCAATTAGTCGCTTTTTCTGTCGACAGTCACGTCACACTAATCAGTTGGCCACCCGTTCTGTCACGAGAAACGACCGGTAGCAGTAATTTGTATGTTTCTTTTCCTCGCGCTAATTGCCATTCACTCGACGTTCGAGTTCTCGATCTTTCCTCAATCCTTGTACCTACTATTATTGACAGTATTTTTAACACCGTTGCCCGGTGTAGTAATGCTAGACGATAAAGGAACAATAACATCGCTTGCAGATAGGTTGCCCAGTGTTTTATGGCAACGAGATTAGTGGAAGAGCCGGTGCTCGGTGCAGCGTAACTATTTCATCTCGGCACGCTAATTTCAAGGCACGATGTGAATTGCTCTCCTTTTGTGCTCTTGGTACAGTGAAACACGGGAGGCAGGCAGTCGGAGAGTACCGCTGCACAAACTAGCTCCAAGTAGGAAGTAGCCCGGAGGGAGCATTTTTGCAACAAACAGCAACGTTATCAGTAGCGCGCCGTTTGACTTTTCTGTACTCTCTTCCTCTTTCTCGTTCATCCTGCCCGGTGATTTATGGCAACCGTAAGGAGCAAACTTCCACGGTATCGCGAACAAACGGCGCATGTTTACCTGCGGACAAATCCGCTAAATCGCCCGGACAACACACTCTACAATGATAGGCAAGGCTTCCGCGTCGGCGGGCTTGAATTTTTAGTTCGAGTACTACTGTGATTTTCCATCCTCCGCTTTCTCCTATTGAGCGCGCTCTTCCGAGACTACGAGCCAAAACAAGGCGACACCGAGCGGCAAGCGTTGTCGAGAGCACCTTCTCGGTGCTGGGCTATTGTCGAGCGGGAACGCCAGCCACTTTGACTAACTGGACGCTTATACGTTCTTAAGAGGCTTGACGTTCAAAAAGAGCTTGAAACCTTGGCAGATAGGCGGCACTGGTTCACCAGGAATCCCGCGCTCGAAATAATCTATTTTCAGGTGTTAGTAATTCTCAAAAGTTTTGCGACTTTGACCCTGCTCGCCCAGACCGGTTACAGAAAGGCCGGCAAGGTATTCTGGGGTCCGAAAAGCATCGTGAGGAAAGCAGACGCCTCGTAAGATTTGCTTGCCACGAGTCCACAACGAAAACAGAGAAGGCGCCGGAATGACCGGGCGATTTTACGAGCGGCTACAGTCACGGCGCTCATGGTAAACTGAGGATTGTCGGGCAGCAATGTTATGCCGGCCGATACAACACGCAATACATCGAAGAAGATAAAGTCGTAGCGGCGTGCAGTGCGAGGTAAGTTGTAAGCGGAGTCTCGCACGCATGGGAACCCGGCATAATAGCCGGTGAGCACGCGCTCCTCCTTTTTTTCGTCATTTTCACGTAACTCTCAGCGTTACGTGAAGAACGTCTCTGTAAAGCTTGCGCGTTTACGCTCCGAGTACTTTGGAATATCACGCGTGATTCCGTGATACAACCTTTGAGACGAACAACTGATTTGCATCGATTCATTGACTTTGACCGATTTGCACCGGCTGCAAACTCGTTGGGCGCGTAGCACGTGATCGCCGCCACGTGAGATTGGGAGTTGCGGTCAGAGTGACGCGTGAGTTGCCCACGGCACCTAGGTGAGTCACGCTTGAAAAAGTCGTCGTGATTTTCAGCCGATATCCCGCCCCGGCACTACCCGCTGCCTTTCTGTTTACCCTCAACGGCCAGTCGGTCGTTGAGAATTGAGCGAGCCGGTCCCTAAGTGTACAGAGTGAACGAGCGAGATATACCAGCTGATCAATAAAGATCTCTCACGTTCGATATCATCGGTCGTTACGTTCTACGTGCAATATCATGATCATATCAGGCTTGCGTGACAGATAGATCAGCTTCGAGGAGGAACTCGTGACGTTCAGCGGCCAACCAGTGATGAGGCTTTCTCTGACTGTGTTCTGAAGGTACCACACATTCACTGTCATCGGCCAGTCAAAGTTAAGATAAAGTAAACTATCTATCAGCTATGTCGATTGCACCTTGCGACACTCCGGGTGATTATCCGGCGAAGGCATGATCGAGCTTGGCCCGCCTGTTATTATGACTCTCGCTCGAGGCAATAACGGAAAGAGCCCGGAGTGCATAAAATTTCTTCGCCCGTGGGTTGATGGTCGGGGCAGAGGGGGCAGAGGGGGCAGAGGAGGACGACGAGGGTCACGGAGGAGATGGGGAATATCAGGCGGTTCGATGCGATATGAATATTTATGGGGGACCATGACTACGACGACGTCGATGCGCTCACACGTGTGACACCTGCCACGAGCAATTGTGAGCGTCTCGTCCGACGTTACTCTTCGAGTAATTGCCGGAAAGAAATAGTGCGCCGGATTATTTGTCGAAGGCGCACTCATCCAATCATCCGTACCTCGACGCTGTCCGGTCGGCTGTCGACAGGCGTGTTTAAAAAATCCAGGGACGAATATCTCACGGGCTTTATTTCTGCGGATGCATCGAGAGTACACTGGCAGTGGCATAGAAAATGTCGGCTGGTTCGCGACTTCCCCTTTTTCCATACATTTGGAGGAAGGCCAGCCGAACGACATGATGCGGCGATGCGCAGCGACGCGATGCCGCGAGTGCTGATACGTGGCGAGAAACGAGAGTCGTCGAACCGACGATCTACATATGTCAACGACAATTTCATTGACGCTCGTAGAAGAGATGAGATCGTTTTGAAGTAATTAACATCGACGGGCCGAGTCTCGACATTTGCGTCACGACGTCTCTCTTACAATGGCTTTCATTAGTCGGCGACGCGAATCATTAGTTGGATACGGCGCAAATGGTGCCGGGGCGGCGGCGGCGGCTTCTAATTCGCCTCGTCGAAAAGCGAGCGTTACTAAATTACCGTCAAGACAGCCGGCGGGCAAAAAAATACGGGCTCGCACAAACAGGATGCTTCCGAGGGAATCCCGTAATGGCCGCAGAGTGCAGGCAGCAGCGCGACCTCGCCCAGTAGAATCAGACCGTCCTTAGTCAGGCGCGCCGCCGGTCTTCACTCTCACGAATATACATCATAGTGGAAAAACAATTAAGCGCCTGCTCTAGCCTGATATCGCACGAAAACTTTCCAATGTTTAGGAATTATCTCGCTACACGTGCTGCCTGTGTAAGCATTGGGCACTGGCAATTTTGGCAGCGATCCAACTGTGTCAGAGAGGATGCGAGAGTAGGCTGGTTTTGGCATCGAAGGCAGGATACAAAAGGAAGAACCATCTCGATCCTCATCTTAATGACGAATGCTATTACTTCGGTAATACTCTTGATGTCACTGCATTGACGTAACAGCCTGACGATTTTGGTGACGAGTTAGAGATGAGAGATCAAACCACGCGTTTTTCGCACTCGACGGCAATGCCACCCGCTGACTCATGCAAATGTTGACTCAATCAACAAGACGTAGACTACATTCTGCTGGCTTGCGCCTTTATCTCTGATGTGCGCGTGGCGCTCGCAAACACCACGATATCGTGTAAGCCTGTCACGAGAAAGATTCTTTTCTCGATGATTGAAAAGAGTGCGCCTACCGAGAGAGGCGCGAGCGAGAATCCCCGCTGTCGCGATAAATCTGCATGCACGCCTCACGTAACTTCCGCAACTCTTGCCGCCGTCGGTGAACTATATAAATCGAGTTACGGTAATTCAGCTTGAGGAAGACTTTGCGCACGCGCTGGACGACTTTCGGGGCTAACGAGGACTTAACAAGAGATAAATGCTGCTTCATCGGGCAGAAGTAAGCGCCAGCCTCGCCTAATGGAGCTCGGAGATTAAAACTCCTGAAACAGTGATGCTGCCGGAAAACCGGATGCTGCATGTGTGTGTGCGTGTCTGCGTCTATGTGTGTATGTGCGAGAGTTGAGGTATCAGCCGGAAACACCGGACTAGCCGGGGCTACGCAAAAGTCTTAAATTATTCCTCTGGCGCCTCATCGCCCAGTAGATACACCCCCCGGTCGTTCATAAATGAGAGGATCTTGCCTACCAGTGATCGATTGATAATGGATATTGTGTAAGAGTGCATTTACATATGCACGGATTACGCCCGCTCGATTACCGGACGTTAAGGGGATTATGCTAATACTATTATACACTTCTTCCGACGCCTCTCAGCAGCCCTCAGAGGGACCGCAAGTACCACGCGAAAGAAAAAATCATTAATTACCCGAAAAATGCCGGGTTACAAAAACAGCGCAAGTGCTCTCTTGCCGGCAAAACACTCGAGCGCGTTCTGCTAAATTGTAGACGCGCTAATTGCTGGCAAATGAGTGCCGGGAAATGAACTGTTCACAACACGGCCTGCAATTGCCGACAGCGTATATTTCAAGGCGACCAAAGGAACAGGTTTCCAGAAGAAGTGCTCTCGCGCATTTGAAGAGTCCTTAGTCCATCGGTGATTTTCACTGATAACAGTAATGACGAGGTTTTCCCCCCCGAGAAAAAATTGGACGCTAGAACACTTAGCAGAAGCATTGATCGACACGTTTCATATATTCGATCGTCTCAGGAATATGCATTTGGGATTATCATCATTCCGTCACACATCAATTAGCGATTGGGAAGCTGTCATGGAATTTGCATTCGGAGAGCAGCTTCGGTATCGATGAACGGCAATTGTCTCGTGTGTTTATCGAGTGACAGAAACACTCGCGGGTGGCTTCCTCGAAGTAGAAGCACGTGCTGCTTAAACAAAGACCGGTTCAACCAGGCAGCGTTCCTCAATAGTGATTAACGGCCCCGCCAAGCAGTTAGTATGAATGCAATGTGATCAACTGCCTTTTTATGCATGCCACGTTTCACTTGTGTGCCGAACACGTGCATTTCGAAGGCACGACACAACCGGGAGATGTACTCTTGATAATGGATCCTCCTGGTAAAATGTTCCATTGCGAAACCGACAACCTTGGCCTCTGACACTAGCGATAAGGCGTTAGGGAACTTTCCAAAAATTCGAAGCCATCTGTACAACGCTATCTTGACCTTCGGCAATTAACCGTCGGATTAGCATAGGAAGTATTGCGTACCCCATAATCAGCGTTAATCTATTCTAATTTATGGGGCTTAGCCTAATGTCATAATCGCTCGGGATCGACTAAACAAACATAGGCCGATGTTTCGGGTAAGCAATGTCTCAACGCTATCTCTCAGGTAACATTGCAAACATTCCTAGTGATAGGAAAGAGTCCGCATTAGAAGGCCCATTAATAGTCGTCGGAGTCGTACGGTATTTCAAAGAATTCCATAGTGGGTCACATAAGTGACGCTTCAGTTAGAATCACACGTCCACCCTCAACGGAGCGAACAACAGCTGAGAGATCGGGCTGCTTTCAGTGCGGAAAGATTCGTCAGCAGGCTGTCGTCGTCTCACAGGATATCGCTCCGCAAAATTTATGGCGTCCGATGATTTATCACGGCGAGAGAGAGAGGAAAAGAGAGGACAGCACATGTGACAGGAAAATATCCTGGGGTGCTGGCTTTGGTGCTGGCTGGATGTCCGTACGCGTCACTTGGCGAATTTTTCCTTGGCGATTTTCGTACGGACGAACCGAGAGAGATGCATCTGTCCAATCCACGTTCTCGGTGAAATCGATGTCGATGTAAAAGAAGCATACAACTCTGTACTACTGCGGATGTCCGCTTGAGAAATATGTGTCAAACCTTCCGACTCTCTGATATCTCCTACAAACGTAAAAGCTACATAAGGTGGCTTCCTTGGATGGTCCATCGAGTTCTCAAAGAGAAATGATTCTTCACCCATGAGATCGCCTTAAACATTGGAACCTCTTGGTGCAGATGAAGATTCCTCTATCAAGTTCTATTCAACATCGTTCATGTATCTTTCTGCATACTTCACTTTCTTAGCTCGTCTACTACATATCTAGACACAACGGCTTCAGATAGTCTAGACAAATGCTCTTTCCGCAGCTTAAAAGAGCGTTTGACAGATTTATTGTTACTTGCATTCCTCGGACAAAAATGCTCTTGCTCCGGAGAAATTGATGCAGCTAGCAAGCATTCCTCTCCGCTTGGTATTTTCTTTATTTGATTAAGAGAGCTCAGTAGATTCATGGGTATCTTATCGAATAGTAAGATCGCTCCTGGATATTTTTCGAGTTCTACTTTTCTCGTATTTGGTGAGTCTACCTTTAGTATACGCCCGCCTCTCTGTATTCTACATAGTACAGTAACTTTATACGCCTGTTGCGTATAAAGTAGACCAAATATTGCTAGTATTCTGAAGGGAATAACCCGGCCAAGGAAATCGTACGTAGAAAATGAGAAATAAGAGGGCATATCATCTCTTCATATATTTTTACGAAAGTCTGACATTTCCGGTACAATTCCGGCTTTTACACCACTGATTCTTTACATTCTATCCGTTTTGAGACTCGAACAATTGATTTATCAATTGTTTGTCAAAGTCCGAAAACCTTGGAAAAATTTAAAATTTTTGAATCACCCTTCCCGACCGTTTCAGGGTCTAATATTTCAGGCAGTGATTCAGTATTTGGCTAGGAAACAGTGATATAAATTCCAGAACCCCAGGTCAAAGTTCATTTTTTGGCCGAAAAATTCGTCAAGGGGTATACCCACAAAAATTTGCGAAAAAATGAATTTTGAGCTAGGGCTCTGGAATTTATATCACTTCTTTCTTGATGCAAGAAAACATTCCCCACCAAATTTCAGCCCCGGAAAATGCCGGGAAGTATGAAAAACATGGCAAAAACCGTCAGAATTGGACGAAGATGAATTATTCAAGATCGGTTTTCCATGTGTTTTCGGTACAATTCCGGCATTTCTGCCACTGGTTTCATGTTTTCTATCCGTTTTGATACTCAAATAATCGATTTATGAAGTTTCGTCAAAATCCGAGAACCTTCGAAAAATCGAAAATTTGTGAAGGGGTACATATGGAAAAATTTGCGAAAAAATGAATTTTGAGCTAGGGCTCTGGAATTTATATCACTTCTTCCTTGATGCAAGAAAACATTCTCCACCAAATTTCAGCCCCGGAAAATGTTGGGAAGTCTTGAAAACATGGAAAATCCCACCTGAATCAGACCAAGTTCATTATTCACGGGGGCTTTTCCAGTTGTTTTCATTACAATTCTGGCTTTTACATCAGTGGTTGTTTGTCCAATGCTGATTTTACTGGTCAGACTTGCATAAATAAAGATACTCCTTATGGAGCAAAGATGCAGATAGGAAAAATAGTGACACGCGACAGTAATGGTTAATTGAATTATTCCACGGTCCTTTTATTCCATTAGTTGAAAACCAGTGTGCTGGTGCGCGATGCTCTTTGGGGCTCGCCAGCAAAAGGGTGTGCTGAATGTTTCATACCGGTTGCAGTGGCGCCCAGTTCCGACGATTTTCAATTTCTAACCGAAGCTGACTGTGCTGTGTGAGCGTTCCTCTTTCAATGACCGGTAATTGCCCCACCGCGCCGTGTAACACCCGTGAGTGCGGAAGTCCCGATAAATATTGCCCGCCAGGGAAATGGGATCCAATTAATTTTAACGTCGGTCCGCCGTGATTAACTTTGCACAATGCTGCGACGCATTGGTACCGCTCAATTAAGCCGTAGTATTTGAAGGAGCGCACTTGTCGCCATTGTAAGCAGAATCGGAGAATCAAGGAACTTGGCTCGATGAGTGGTCCCTGTACGATCTGAAATCCCTGGCAATTACACACCGCCACTGCTATTCCTGTCTCGACAAATTCCCAGCGTTCATTAGCATTCCTCTAAAACGAGTTTCTGAACCACCGCGGATCGGGATGCGGTCGAAGGTGTTACAAGTATTAAATCAAACGTGGCGATAATGACAGCGCGGCGCTTATCGAAAGGTGGAGAACGGGCGAGAAGATCGGAGAAGTCGATCCAAGTTATGCGAGTGAGCACGTTGGGGAAAGTAAAGTCGACGCATTCAAATGGCATATGACATTCGGAGGAAGGCGACACGTAGAGGGCATTAGTGTTTTTCAGCGATTTTCTAGAGACTGGCGCCAGACAGATGATCATACGTCCAAGTAACAATCCAAGTAACGAGCGTACGAAGCACCCTCGGAAACCGTGAAAGGCATCTCCCGCGGCCTCTTGATCCTACCTAGATTGGCAGAGAGAGGCATGCGAAATTGACATCGGCGCCGCCTGTCTCTCTCTCTCTCTCTCTCTCTCTCTCTCTCTCTCTCTCTCTCTCTCTCTCTCTCTCTCTCTTTCTCTCTTCGCGCCGGATCCTTGTCAATAGAGCGAGGGGCGACCCATCCCGGAAAACTCAGCCTGCTCAACTTTCAATTTACCTTGTTCGCGTCGTATCTGCCGTGTGTCAGTCGGAGAATTAAAGTTTCATGCTTCGCGTAAATCACTTCCAGCTAATCGATTCCCCTACCAATCGTCGAACAACTCAGCGCGGAGAACTCTGCTGGAACAGCGCACATTTTCCAAGAGGGCAAGACCGAGCTTCGAAAAATTTATGAAAATCTCGTGGCACCATAAAATCCGAAGCAATCCAAATTACTCTATATCGATGTGATAAATATATCTCGGTTAGAAATAAGTAAATGATTCTGAGATTGAGTTAGAGAGATTAGTAGTTGGAGGAAATGCAAATGCCGCGGGTGATGATAAGAGGGGAGTGGAACTGTACATGAAATTATGATAGAGATAAACAATAGCGATAGAAGATAAGACGAGCTTTCTGACAATAAGACTCGAGTGCTCCCACCTTTCTTACCAGGAGCCGCCCCACCATCCCTGTGATTGGTCTGCTATCTTTCTCGGACTATCGTCGCCGGTATCGCGTGCTCCTTCTAGGTCGTTAGCATAATAACGTGAAGTGCTTTACCTCGATGGCAGCCAGTACGTGCCTCCGCTTCGATCGCGTCGCATTGATCCTATCGGTTCGCATTAGAGACTTGGTGAAATTGCGTAACGAGTCCTACGCACTCTCCCAGTGAGACTCTCTCGGACGAAGACACGCACGGTAGCATCGTGCGTCGCGGATGATACTCGTGATATAAAGCCGTGCTACAGAGAAGCTCGCGCCATCACATCACGTAGTATCTGCTTTGAGACGGCCGCCACTCAAGACCGATAGTAGAAAGCATCGGACGAATTCGAAGGCATCAATAATCAGAGAAAGACGAGCGCTAAAATTAGCGTCTTTCATTTTCTCGGTATCACGAAGGTCTTGAAGGAAAAGCGAAAGACGGCAGCTCAGGAGTGTCCAGGATGACGATCGAGGTCTCGTCGATGATAATCGACTACCTGGTGTTCGCCGGCTTTATCGTCATCTCGTTCGTGGTGCCGTTATGGAGCAAATTCCGCGGCGACAAGAAGCAGACGAAGGCGGACTATGTCTTCGCTACTGGGACTGTTTCGATGGGCGCGATGATGCTGTCGATTGCTCGGGGAACCCTGGGAGTCAGATCTTTCCTGGGTTACCCATCGGAACTCTACTACAGAGGTAGCGCCATGTGGGAGACCTTATACGGTATGCTGCTGGCATATCCCATCGTTTGTTTCGTCTTCGTACCTGTTTACTACAGTCTCGGCATCACGTCCGTCTATCAGTACCTGGACATGAGGTAATCATCATCCCTCTGATCCCCTTATGCCTAAATTCCTTGACCAATTCCCCCTTGACTTTTATTATCGTCTGCCAATGCCAATCCAGAGTCTTGTATCACACGGAGATTTAAACTCAAAGTATATCACGCAAGACCAGTACTAATTTTAGACACGAGAGTAAACTTGACTTACATTTCGAGCGCGACGACCGCTAAGCCGGCAGTTTTGTATATTGGAGCAAGCATTAAGTTCCTTCGAATCCTTACCTCTGACGACAGTCGTATGGAATGTTATGTATTTCTGGATTCACGTGTGTCTGATAGCGTAGCGGCGTCAGGCACATCCGTTTTTATCTCGAGCTCGTAATGAGGGGGAAATGGGAATCGTTTGTTCCTTAATTATTTGGCCGTACGCGCTTGCGAGCCTTGAGGCGATATCTGCCCGCCTAACGACTATGTCCGGCGGTGGCCAGATAATCCGACGGATCCAGCGCAGCTTCTCTTACAATTATGCAAATGTCCACAGGTTCAAGTCGAAGCTAGTCAGATGCCTGGCCAGCTTTTCCTATGTGATACGAAGCTTGCTGAACCTGGCAGTCACTATATTCACGCCCTGCGTCGCCCTCAAAACCGTTATAGGGTTACCCTACTGGGCGAGCATCGTTGGCATCACGTCCATATCCGTGGTCTTCACCATCATGGTACGTACACACTCGAGAAATAAACGGAAACCGAAGGCGCAATTTATTACGCGGATTTTCCCACTACTGCTGCTACCATTCATTATTCATTATTCATAATTTAGTAAAGTGCACATTCTCGCTCGCTTCAGCGTGCCATAAATATACACCGCGCGCGATACGCTTGTTCATAAAATTGCGATCGACCGAAAACAAATTAAGAGGACAGTTTTTCCGTGGTAGTGTTGTCGCCCTTGCCTTTCATTTTTTTATTAGTGCGCATTGACGAACCCGTTGCAGCGAAAGGGTGTTATTATATTTTATTTATTGGCTCACCGATATTTATGGCTATGACTGATTACTGTTCCAGGGTGGACTTAAAGCTGCCATTCTCTCAGACGTTATTCAAGGTCTGACGATGATCGGTGTCTCGGTGATCATTATCATCCGAGGTACCGTAGACGTTGGTGGACCGGCTAATGTCGTGAACGTGACCTACCACCGTGATCGCCTTGACTTCTTCGAGTAGGTGTCTCTAATATTTCCATGAAACATTCACCAGTGCTAGTAACTAGGAAGCGACGATGTACATTTGTGGAATCCTGCTCAGGGGAAAGTATAAGTTCTTCTTGTTATTTCAGCTTTGATTGGGACCCGACCCTCAGGGTTAACACGATGTCAGCAACAGTCGGTCAACTTTTCATGAGTTTGTCTATCTTCGGTTGCCAACAGAACTTCGTGCAGAGATACTGCAGCATGACGAGTCAGCGAAAAGTCGTAAAGTAAGCAAAACTTCATATTCTCGTTTATCAGAATGGGAACTGCGAAATCGTGGAGAGTCGAATCACGCGTTTACCCACCATATGCGCCCACTAGACATATATATATATATATATATATTCCTTTTTCCCATATGTACGCAACGCTTCTAGAATTGGAAATGTCACCCTCTGGCCCACTTAATTGCACGAGGAGCAGGTGTAGCATGGTCGGATTCTGTCGCGAAAACGCCACGCGAAGGGATCGCCAGTGTGATTTGTTTCGGAGAGGAATCGCTATCGTGGACTTTAGATATCGATGATCAATAAATTTGCGATTGGAAGTTAGACGGAAAGGGAAACGGTGAAACGTGTGTCCTGGTTGCCCTGACACAATATCCAAGATTACTATATTATTCTCCACATTGCTGCTTGCGACTTCCGTTAGCCGCAATACTAGGGAAAATTGCCGGTGAGCCCCGGCCGATCAGACATCCTGCAGACCGTAAAGGGACGCGTGTCGCATTCCCAAGTATTCTGTCATGGACCGCTCAATAAAGGCTACCGTCTATCGACTTAGAATTCAAGCTGCATCCTCAAACGGGCCATTAGGGTGTGTGCTGAAAGTTCGCGAATCACTTAACTGCCCTATGTATCAAATCGATTCCTCCCCAATCCGGAAAAGCGGTGACTCTCTCGGCTTGCGCTGAGCTACCCAACTTTTTTTTGACCCAGTTCCGATGCCGAAGCAATCATTCGTAAAATTGAATAACAAATCATTTTCTCGTAAGACAATCGCCGCACGTAATATTGTTTCATTCATTTGTGTCTCGGTAAATGAATAAGTTGGAGAGTTCCTTATCACGGGAGCACTGTTTTGACACGTGTTATGACGTATACACGCACGGGCTAGCCCCGTCAGTCACGCGTTATCATTCGTAATCGGCACGCCAGAATTGTCAGTGTAGGCTGCTTATCACTGAATCACTCCGGCGATGATTCATCGAAACCACTGCAAGTTACACTTCATTTTCATCGCAGACTCTCGGCAAATACGAAATTACAATATTGGTCCTAATCTCGGCAGCGATAGAAACAAACAAATTTCTTCTGGCGCGCGATGATAACTCGCACTCGCGATATCAACATACTGGTGACTGTGGAGGCGCGTACTATGGCAATAGAAAACGGTAAAAAGGTCTTGGGGAGCTATGAAATTTTCCGGGCCACGAATTGCCACTGAACAATTCTCCCGAGGGAGAGAGAACCATGTAAAACGTATTCGCGAGTTTACGCGCATGCAGAGAAGCTCTTTTTTTGCGGACTACCTTCATAAATCAGGGGCGTCGGGAGCAGCGTCTCGTTGTATTCTCATCCGCAGCTAGAGAGAAAAGGCGATATCCGATGGTGTTGAAATAATTCTAATGACCAATTGCCTCTGCGTGAAACGGAAAAGCAAATAGTCCTGGTGAAAAATCTTATCTCCTGCGGGAACTATCGATCTATATACAATATGCATTCATAATCGTAAATAAGAGGTTTTCGTCGTACATAATTCTATCGCACGATCGTTTGCTAAATCGGTTAAGTAAATATGCGGTGGGTGTTGTTGCTAAGTCAAACACAGACTTGAAATAAACAAAGGCAGCGAATTCAGCGGTATAGTTGTGGTAAAAATATTGCTTGGCGATGTGAGAGGTTGAGTGCGAACCGAATGCGAAAGAATCACCCTCCACGCAAGGAGAACCGCGACGGCCACCGCTTTGCCAACGGTTTATCGCCGGTAGTTCCATCGGCTATTTCGTGCACGTATCGGTCCGGGTAAGAGGCGGGGTGAAACTGAGAGAGAGAGAGAGAGAGAGAGAGAGAGAGAGAGAGAGAGAGGGTGAGAGGGAGGGAGGGAGGGAGGGAGAAGTTCGCGATCACCTAGTGGCACCCTCAGCGTGCCGAAAGTTGGCCGCTTAAGGGACCTTTACGGTCGACGCTAGCCTCTTTGAGTTGTCCCCTGTTAGCACGGTGCGATTCCGCCAAGTGCAGCTTCGCTTGCCACATAATCAAAGAGCCCTCGCAATGGGTCCTGGGCTCTGCTCCACCCTTCTCCTTCCCTCTTTGTCTCCTTCTTCAGCTAAATGGCAAGAGGCCAAACTTTCCGGAGCGGATACACCTTCCTCCCCAGTTAAGTCAATAATATCAATTGAACTGAAAACGACATACGTTCCACCCGCTACGATCCACTTCCGACTTGCATGCTCCATTTATTAAAATATATGTATTCCCAAATCTCGATTCATAGATTCCGAAGAGTACTAGAATCCTCTTTCAAACTCCATTCATCATTGGGATATAAGAATATCAGTTGTAGAGTAGTTAAGACTCTTATATCTAGTTCACTGATTAAAGAAGTTGCTTTTATTGCTTGCAGGACGATGATGGCGAACATGCCGATAATCTTCGTACTTTTCTCACTCTCGTGGGTCGTTGGCATGGTGATCTTTGCCAATTACGCGGACTGCGACCCTCTCAGCCTTGGATACATCTCCAAGTTCGACGAGATAGTACCGTTCTACGTCGAAGACAAGTTCCTGAATCTCCCCGGTCTGTTAGGCCTGGTAATGGCGACTCTCTTCAACAGTGCACTCACACTGGCCGTCTCGAACTTGAATTCTCTGGCTACCGTCACATTCGAGGACTTCCTCAGCCAGATCCCGGCGCTCAAGGATCTCAAGGATAGACAACAGCTGCATCTGATCAAAATTATTGGCGTTATCTACGGTGTTCTCATCATAGGCATCAGTTTCTTAGTGGCGATGTTATCCGGTGTGATCGAATCATCACTACTAATGACATCGGCCACTTCTGGCCCGCTCTTGGGCGTCTTTCTCTTAGCGATGCTGGTACCCTGTTGTAATTGGAAGGGTGCGGCAGCCGGAATGATATTCAGCCACGTGACTACACTCTGGATTACCTTTGGACATCTTACGGTGAAAAAGAGCGTGGAACCGTTACCTCTGTCGACGGAGGGTTGCTATAATGACACTTTCTCCCCGTGGATCACCAAGCCAAGCTCGCCCTTCTTCCTCCAGAATTTGACGACCACCAGCACTGCTCCCGCAGTGACCCAGTGGGATAATCTGCAGAGTACCGCTGCCAGTATCATGACGCAATCGCCGGATGTTGGCCCGATCGAATTCCTCTACAGAATCACCTACATGTACTATGCTCTAATAGGTAGCTTGAGCACTGTCATCGTAGGCATCATAGTCAGTCTATTGACTGCTGATCCCGAGGAAGACATGTACGAGGAGCACCTGCTGCATCCCATAGCCCTGAAATTCTCGAGACTGTTCCCTGGAAGGAAGAGGTTGTATGCTAGTAGCACGCGCCTCGAGAATGAACAGAATACGGGGAATGGTACGTGCTCGTCGTCGATCAGTTCGATCGCGAACATCGCCGCGAAGACGACGCCCCTCCAAGGCATCGTAGATAACAATGGGAAACTGCATATGGACAGCGGTTACGTGCAGAAGCTAAATGCACTGAAGAGCGTCTCCCTCGAGGTGACCAACGAGATCAGCAAAGGTACTCGACTGTGAGGACCCTCTCGATTATGTCCTCTCCGATCCAGTCAACTCTTCAACCGAAGCATCTAATCTGTAACACAACAGATACCTGTTGCAACTATACATGTCGCAGGAGTACTACCTCTTTGACTAATCAATCCGCTCTTCACGACTTGAGAGGTGGTTGCGAATGCGCGTCACTGTTTTCCGAATTTCTATAGAACGCAAACGAGATCGCAAACGTAATCGTGCTACTCTCCACTTGGCAAGAGGGAAGAGTGCGCGATACATCTGCGTGAAATACTCAAGCACATCTTGAACGCCAATCAGTATGACAGGGTGACCTCTTTCGCGAATATGCGAGCAGGAAAACGGAGGAATAATATAGCGTGTTTCTCTAGTGTGTGCCAACGGAATTCTACAAGTTCAATTTTGAGCGCATCAGTACGAGGTTCTTCTCTTTCTCTGACAAGCAGGAACAATGAGTGAGACTGGGATGCATGGGAGTCCAGGAGCTTAATGTGTATATTCGTGGAGAACAGATCTTTAAATAAGCCTCTCTTCTTGCCGTCTGCAATGCTGCAGGTTGCAGGACATATGTGGTATTATATGTATGTAAGTTTTATACTCCGAGATATGTGCGTGCAGTTTTGTAAAGCAGAGTATTAGTGTCTGACGCGGAATAGCGCTTAGAGATTCGTCGATCGTTTAGTATTAAGTCTAGAATGATCTTCTTGTACATATTTATTTTCAGTAAATCAAACGTTTTGTAACTCTCGTATCTTTCTTTTTCCAATTATCTTCCCTTATTCTTATGCAGCTCACACCGTAAGATTGATTTGTGTTCGAGCATGCTTATCAGTGATATTGAATGATAACTAGACCAACTGTTGCCAGTACTTCCTGTCTACTAACGTAACGAAAGTGGTCAGCAGATTACAATTTTAACATATAACATGAAAAGGCCGTCATTGTGATTTACGCGGTAATGATACTATTACTCAAAGCTGATATGTAAGACGGCCACTTATTATGGAAACATTTCTAGAAAAATAAGTAAAATTCCATGTTAAATGCATCCGAAGATAGTGAGAAGGTAGTTCTATACCTTGTAATAGTTGGCAAGCTAAATATTCAAGAAGTTGTTTTATGGTAAATCGCGGCTGGTATCGGATACCATTGGGTGGCCGAAAATCAATATAGTGGAACGCCGGTACGCATGGAAGTCAGCATGATCGGCTGAAAGGAGAGCGTTGGCGAGGCAGAGAGTTGTAAACAAAACGTGTGTGAGGAAGCAGTGAGAAGGATAAAGCGGTATAGTGGGAGTGAAGTGAAATGGTACGGCCGAGACGATGCAGCAGTAGCAGCAGCATTGCTCGGGAGAGTAGGCAGCTGCTCGGTAGGCAGTAGTAGTGGACGCAGCGAGCGTTCGTAGTCAGACAGTGCAGCCTGAAACAGTAGCAGTACGGCCGGCGGTTCTGATCGTATTTACGGAAACCTCGTGACCCACTAGTCCGAAGGGCGACGAACGTAGCCGCCAATATATCATGTGACACGTGCTGCGTTGAATTATCGCTCATACCGACAGGTACGTGATAACAATGAAGTGGAGAGGTCGACAGTGAAGGGGAGAAACTGGCCACGTCGAGTCGTAGCTGGAAAGGAGGGCTCCCCAATGCGGCTTGAAACCCGCGACGAACCGGCACATCGATCCTGCGCTCCTCTTTTTTCCTTCATTCTCGGCTGATACTGGTTTCAGTTCAGCGTAGATCCGGTGCTCTTTTCGACGTCTCGTTTCGCACCAGCGGGTTCCGGCGCTCGCTCGGTCCTCTCACCGTCACGGGATTGCATTCGGCCTCTACTCCTAGCTACACAAACTCAACAACTTTGTCGAAGGTATCGAACGACGTTCGACCAAGCCACATTCCTAAGACTGTGGAAGACGTCTAACCAACCAGTCGGCTTGGCCTCACTGGCTTCATCATGGCGGTAGAATCGAGGTAAGCACGAGTCTGGTGAGCCACAAGTATAGCCGGCGGTAGAGGGCCGTTCTCGATGGCGCGCGCACAGCTCTTTTCCCGAATGCGAAACTTGCCACTGCTTTGTGGGCAACTGCTCGTGCGTGCCACCATCAGAACCTCCATGAGAACCTCCCTCTCAATGCCAGGCTGCGCCCGCAAACCTTCGATCTCACGTGCAGAAACGACGGATTTGTAGATTGGAGCGTGTGCGTTGATAGAGCACACTCTGTAGTTAGCTGCGGCTTATTGACAAGCTTCGTAACGAGATATTAAAAGGAGAGTGCCTGCTCTTGTTCAGACTCTTGCTTGATACCGCCGGTGTAGATGTGCATCGAGTACATGTACGGGATCAGAGAACCTTTCCAAGTCGAGCCAACCATTTAAAGTTGAAAGAGGCCCTCGGTACTTGAAGTCTATCTAGCTCATTTCGAGCCGACAGGAAGTTCTTTAAGATAGCCCGAGGTATCGTATCACCTGATCTCGCAAGAAATTCTAAGCCCTCGGCAAATAGTAAAGTCTGTCGCGTCCAAGTCCGATGGAATGCGTGCACTCCGCAGGGCGGCTTGATACTCTGCCAAGTAACACTAAAATTCCAACGAAAAATACGTCGATAGTGCATTATCGCGCGGCATTATTTCGTTCCACTTTCCTGCGTTTGCGGTCGCTACTCGAACGGGCTATCGGAGAGCACGGGAAATATCGACGAAAAATAGAGCAAGAGCCGACATTTCCAATATACGGATTTAATGTTACTCAAATGACTTCTTAAGTTTTCATTACTTCAATGCAGAGGAAATCGAGTGGTTAGGCGAACTCTCTACCATTCGAATGGTTTCATGGGCTATCAGTTCGAGCATGCTCGATTCCTGTTACGTCCACTCGAGTTACTTTCCGCGGCGCACCTCAAGTTCGCCGGCGATGCTTAAGAAAGTTATCAGAATTTATAGGAGCCGGTACTTTACTTGTTAAACTATTTGGAATTCATATTGACGTTCAACTTCCACGTCGTCCCTGTCATATGAATCGAAACCTTCCTTGGAAACTTCAATTTCTCCTTGCAAACAGCATCGATATAAGGACGTTCGAACTCTTTGAATCCATTTCACAGGTGATGCCGTCTTCTCCATTGTAACATTTCAACAATCCAAATTATCCCAAGCCACAAATTTATACTGGAATATTCTCAGTGAGATACAAGTGGTAGCTGGAAACACTGCTCTATTATAACTGCACGTACTTGGAAAGAGAGATCATTGGCGCCATAACATTCCCCGTTCGTAATGATAAGAGAATACTCGTCGCTGAGTCAGAATATTTTTATCGCTGGTCGAGTTCGCCGCATTCATTACATTTCACTTAGCGGCCGCTTAATATTCAATGCGAGATTCCGCAGCTAATCAATGGTAAAAGTTTGTATCGTAAAGAGCGCAGGGTTGCACAGAGAAAGCAAGGGTGGGAGGGCGGATTGAGGGGAAGGGGAAGATTGTACCCGCGCAGGAGAGTTTTCCCAAGTTGATATTACTTCCCGGTTATCCATCGGGGGGAAGTGCATCGGCGAGAACCAAAGTTTTTAATGCAAGCGAGGCTCCCAGGAATGATTGAGAAATTCCCATCAATACCTCTTCCATTCAAAATCCACTTCCATTAAGGATGAAGTCTTCGAACCGTGTCCTGTCCCTCCCCTCTAGCGCTTTCTTTTCTCCCCCCCCCCCCCTTTTTCCTCGCCAAGTCTTACTTAACTTAACGCGAACAAGCTAATGCACGCGCGGAAATAAATCACAGGTTAACAGGACGTCGGGGAAGATTCCCGTTGCATCTCAAAATCCGGAGTGGCCCGATTGTTCATGTAAATGGAGATGCAATCCATTTAAAGACCTCTTCTAAATGAGGTCGATATTGTGCATAATCACTGTGCTTAAGTTTTCTTGGCTCCGTGTTCGCCAAGCTGCAATTACTACAGCTCGCTCTGATTAAAGCTTCACTAGCTTTGGTTGGAAAGGCTAATAGACGATTTGGCGCAGCGTCCCAATAAGACGAGTGCACCGTGATTGATAGCCGATCCTGAATCCTTAAGGATGCAGACGGTAGCTGCGGGGTGAATCCGCCCCGGAGGATTGAACTCCGGCGCGAAGTTGCACTCAGCAAAAAGGTGGCGCGAGCCCCCAGGGGCGCGAGTGAGACTTACAACTAGAGAAAAAGTGTGCGAACTTTCTTGCTACGTCACCGATGATGGAGGCATTGCAAGTTCGATTCGTGCGACACCGCTGTGCCACCGGGCGCCGATAGTCCCGTGCGATCACTCGCATTAATCTCGATGAATGTTTCCGTTCGAGCAATCGGAGATTTACACGCGTCGCTCCTAAATATCTCATTGTCAGCCCGTGGAAAATCGCTTGGCAACTCTACGCGCGCATACTGTCCTTGGTAATGAAATGACAATAGAGAATCAGTGCAATTAAAACGGGCTTGAATTGAATCTCGGGAGGCTTTATTTTATCGCGATCGAACATAAACCACGCATTTTGGCCAGCGAGCCTCGCGCTTAAAGCCTCGCGTTATCCTAAACCCACCGAGCTTTCATTTCGATCCCGCTGTGATTTACGGACGGCAAGTAGTTAAACGCGATTCGAGATAGCCTCGGTCCAATAGCGAGAACGCCCATCCAGGGCCGCTAACAATTAGTGAACTAGAGCAGCGGGAATATGACCTATCTTGAAGAGTGTCCATGCATATTATCATGAAAAATATTTGTATCCTTTAAAAAAATACATATTTTCAAACAGTGTTTATATAATACATATACTAAACGGAATCCTTGACGTAAATCAGCAAAGATCCAGTAAAAGCAGACATCTCGACACAGAAAGACCTTGAAGATGCCTGCTTTTGGTTTCTTGTCTGCTCTCGTTTCCATACCGAGTCGTGGCAACTTTGTGCCCCGATTCTTCGACACGCGTAATCTCCAAGAGAAAAACTTTATAGCCACTCACGGCGGCTGCTCTTGTTTACGTTTTGTGTCTGAAGGCAGTCGGTGAATGAACTTGGCAACATAAATTCTGTCTCAACAGGACCTTTTCAGCAGATAATCTCGCTGAGATGACCTTTCGGTGTGACTCGCCTCTCACTGTCCGACACACAACTAGAATCGTTCTATTTTTTTTCATTAACTTGACTAATGGACTCATCGTCGAGCACAGTATGTTCGTTGATAATTATGTCACTCTGAAACTGCACTGTCCAGTTTTGTCAGAGGTGTATCGAGGTTCTCGTTCGCCAGTAATTATTCCGAGTGGGAGAAATTTCAATTAGGCGGCAATTAGCAGTGGCGTAGTGTCGACGATGGACAATAATGCTGGTGCGCTTTCAGATGGATGCCATGTCTGGTGAAAATCGAAGCGAACATCTGCAGCTGCGACTACGACGGCATAATCCTGGTATCGGGCAGCGCACCAGGCTTCGACGAGCCGGAGCCCTTCAAAACGGTCCTATACAGCCAAGCGCAGATCGATGCTTCTCTAGGAGTGATCGGCGCGGTCCTGCCCATCAATTTGCCTGCAAAAAGGCTCATCTACAGTCCGACGGGCCCGCTCAACATGGATTATCACGATGTACGAAGCTTCGCGGAGGCAGCCACCAAGGGCATCAAGCGGTAATGCCAACATTCCGCATCCACCGACCTTCTTTCTTCGTATCTGACGTAGAATCGATGTTCTCTCGTTCAGCTACGTGTCCCAGTGTTCATTTATTTTTCATAACACCAGGGAACCCATGTGTTTCTTGCACCGGGGGCTCACAAAAATGCGCCCTTTACAAGAAGTACGGTTCGTTGGATTCTTATAGTTCGTCTGGGACACGTGAATTCTGCTTGGAATCGACAAGCACTATTCTCCGCGAAAGTTCACATCTGGGTCGCCGTTCTTAGAGCGTCGAGTACTTTCAACAAAACCTTTTTCAAATTGCTATGACTTTAATCCGGAGTGCTTACTCTAATTGATTGTTGATCAGATTGCCAGGCAAACTTGCTAATAGTTTTTAGACTCTTGCTATTCCATCGGTACTGATCGGATGTTAGAGGGGTAACGGAAGCACGGACAATAAAACCGCATAGGTAATGTTGTGAAATAACGCTCGAGGCAAACAGCCATAAGTGTGTGCGAGGCACTTGGCCGGTGGCGTAGATGCTTCCATTAGTAGAGTTCGGTAGTGGAAAATGCACTTTTAGCATACGCCAGACCGGTAATTAAATCGGCCAACAAACCAGTGGCTAACGAGGTGCGCACGGCTTTCGGAACTACGAGTTTATCTCTCGCGTATCTGCCAAGAGGCCTGTTACATTCGCGCATATGCACGCGGATATGAATCCCCCTACAACCGCGAACCTTTGACCTTCCGCTCATTCGTCATATGCATTCGCGCATTATAATGTCGAGGCTGAAGCTGGAAATTCGATTACACTTCTTTAAATGGACCTCTGCGTATTGGATACCAAAGAGAATGCGAATAGCCTGCCCTCGCCCTCCACCCCCGCCCCCCCACCCCTCTCTCTCTCTCTCTCTCTCTCTCTCTCCCCCCCTCGCACTACTTGTTTTTCTCCCTTTAGTTACCGTTGAATCGGGAACTGGCTGGCGCATCTCTGTGTGTGGGTGGGTGGCTGGTGTGCGCGCACGCGTATGCGGATTCAATGCAGGCGCGAAACGAAAATAATTGAATCCAGCAACAAACCGGTGAGTAACGAGTGGCCGCCAGATTGCCGGTTTACAGGCGTGCGAGCAAGGGAAATTCGCAGGCTATTCGACCTCGCTTTAATTCCCTCCGCTCAATCCTTCGGAGTAATTAATCAAAGGGGCTACGAGTAGCCGTTCAATCGCGAGCGCTTCTTTGAATCCGTTAAAGTCCTGACAGGAACCGACAGGGCCAGAGGGAAAGGAAGGGGCTAGAAATTGGGATCAAGGAGGGATAGCTTCGCCGCTCTCGCGAATTTCATGATCTCGCGTTCGGGAAACGTACATTCCGACGGGAAGCTCCCGGGATCTATGGACACTCACGAATAGGGTAGTGTGCCAACGAAATTCCTAGCGATCCGCTTGTCTGATTCAACTGAAATACGATTGAAAAATGCAATTCCGGTTTGGCAAGCTGGAAATTCGTTGGCCGAGTCATGGACTCGTTCCTTACCGAGCTGCGCGTATTGTTAAGGATGATTTGTTAATATACCATCGGGAAAGGAAAGACTTTGGTGTACTTGTGCGCTCCAAGAGGGAATAGATTCTACTCTTTTTTCGCAGGATGCAATCCTGTAAGTAACGGTATAATTCTCTTTCTTTTCCGAAGACCGAGAGAAACTCGACCTCTACGTTTTCCACTATCAAAACATTACAGTATTTCATTTCTAATTGATTCTGCTTCATTAGTGCGTTGAAGGCTGGCGTCAGGTGTCCTTTGCTCGCCCTTCTGCCGGACGTTCGTTTCGAAAACGTCGAACTGGTAACTTTACTCGGCGCCCTCGAGGGTTTATACGTGGTGAGTATCCAATTGTTTTTAATTTCATTCGACGTGAGTTAAGATCAGTGAAGCTAAGCTTGCTGCCAAGAGGGAAAGGGTGGCTCGGATGGATTTCGATTGTGCAGCGCACAGACATGTCTTGTTAAAGGATTTCGCAGATAGGGGAGCGGCGGCATTGCGGTGGCGCAAGTGCTATTTAAACCAATCAAACCGAGACAAGAGAGGCTCACGTGCAGCAGCTAGTACGTCGGGTAGAATAGGAAGCCTGTAGCTGTATCTGAAAGGAATTCAGGCCCGTGTTTCGAGGGAGTTCGGTCTGCTGCGGTCTAATTGGCCCTGCAACTTCGCTCGCTGGCGTTGGTGCGGCACTCTAACCCCCACGGCTAAATCCGGCGTGCCGTCGGCGTCTAAACTAAATTGCCGCCGCTGTCTTAATCCATAACTAATGACGCGGATGTACGCCAAATTACGCAGTTAGAAGGAACCGCAATATTTTACCGAACAAGAATTAATCCGTCGGGTTCTCTGTCTGCGTGTGTATCTATATAACACGGCGGCCAGAGTGAGTCCATCGATCCGGAGTCGTAACCGGACGGCCGCACGGCCGCACAAAGCGTATGTACCTTCGGTCTGTCAGCGCTGAAGCGGACGCACGAAATAATTGGAACTGAAGAGCGTAAATAATTCTATGGAAGGGTATTGGCCGAAGTAACGGGCTACATAGAATAAAGTAATAATGGCAAGGGTCGGCAGGCAGCACGCAGTGGTGGATAACACGGACACGGTTCGATGACATCTTGAGGGGGCAATGGTACATGACGCAGGTATATCAGCACCGGAGAAATGCGCAGTCACCAGAGCTATTAAACAACATGTGTCACCGGCAGCACACCGGCAGCACACCGGCAGCACACCGGCGCAACCTGCGTCTGATGGATAAGTGGGTCTTACATGCTGGGGGGTATCTCCTATCGCTCCGGTAGCACTGGTCGCCGCTCGATTGCTGCTCCGTTGTTCATTGACGTCTTCATAGTCCGCCACGAATACACCCGATTTGAAATTAGTACCATTATGTGAGGGCCGATAATCGAAAATTACGATGGTAACCGACCGATATATCACCCGCCAACAGATCCTCCTATCTCAGGCTCGAGAACTATCGCCTATTCAGAACGCAAAGTCTCCTGCCTCTCTGTGAGAATGATCTCGAGCGTGTCTTTCACCACCGCGCGCGTGCAGCCCAATATTTACCGTAAGTGGTGTACTCGCGCAAGAATAATGTGATTACGCGGGTGCTCGCGCCCCTATCGTGCACGTATCAGCCGCACACATAGCTTGTTACGGGGCCGGCTCTAATTCGCACGGCAACCAACAGCGAACTTTCCTGGCAAATACTAAATAAAGGGCGCGCGTGCGCGTCTGCTAGCATCAAGGATAAACAATTTATCGGTAAATGATCCTGCGAGTGTACGAGACCCGCATTAACGCTGCATCTTCAATAGAGCACAGGTCGAACGTACAAGCGGAACCACTGCTTCAATTTTGCCAATGCAATTCCCAAGTCTAACTCCTTTAAACTCCTTTTAATTTAGCAGCATCTCAACTATTCACGAGCCAATTAAAAGCACGTGGACTACAGTGGGAGTAAATAGCTTGTGCTGGATTTAGGAGGCTTTTAGGAGTGGTAAGAGGCACAGGATGCTCCTCCTCCAGCCTGCCAAGAATAGCGGATGATTGGCGTGCCTCGATCCTAGAGGCTCAACTGGCCGCACCGAATTAGCAAAATACTCTTAAGCTCTTGGTGCATCGTACGCGTTATCCTTGTCTTCCTCTCCAGGGATACAACTTTCTTTTGACATTGTCACATGCGTGCTTCCTTGTTCCCTGCTCGCAAATACAGGACATCCTTTTCCAAATACTCCTACTGACAATCTACACTTCGTTTCTGCTTACGTAACGCACGCGCAAAGGGCGAATATAAAATGGGATTCGCACTAGGACATACTGGGGCGAAGTAACCTTTTAAATTCCACGCGCGGCGCCGGCTCCGGGAAAACATTAGGGACATAAAAGTCGGCATAAGAACTACTTAATCATAGGAGCTGCTCGAGTATCTATGTATGTATTATCCCATGATATACGAGGGATTCCGTAGCGACATGTTTCAACGTCGTACGTAAAGCGGGTCACGCCGGCGTTTAAGAGAAATCGCTGCGCTCGCTTACTGCACAGCTTAACTTGAAATGATGACGATTGGAATGATTCGAGGTGGTCGGTTAAATCCGGGCACACTGTGCTTTATCGCTTAACGGAATCTTTCCGGAATTTGTCGCAGCCCCTGGAGGTGAGGGAGATATCTCCGGACCATTGCTACAAGGCATGTCAACTGGCAGTCTGGAGTCCGATTTGCAGTAAGAAGCTTCAGGGCATCGTGAAGCTCGCCTCAGCACTCGAGAGTGGAAGATACGTCGCGAGGGACATCGGTAAGTCCTCCTCCATCTCGACTAGTGGCATACATATGTGGCGTAGCTTTATCGAGTAACTCGACACGCGAGTTTTGCACACACACACCCGCCCGCCCGCCCCCCCCCCCCTGCGATACTCGCACTCCCTGGCATCCTGGAGAATAGCTTCCACTTCCGTCTCGTGGAGCTTCTGGCTCTCAGTGGCAGCCAGGGAGAAAGAGAGTGAACACCAGGAAGGAAAAATCGCTCTCGGCTTTCCGGTATCGTGGCAGAACTCTTTTGACTCGTCGCTATCCGAGCGCGACCACTTGCTCGCCACGCCACTCCCATCCCTCTTTTTACAAAGCCCTCCGCTTGGAAAAATCGCCTTTCCCGTGAGATCGCATCCACCGACTCGACACTTGTTCGATGCACCACTTTAACCAGAACTCGGCACTCCCTAGTGCGGCATCATCCTCTCCAGTCGTTAGCACGCGCTCACCATTATAACTTTCATTTTCCCTCTTAATTCGCTCTGGTACAGCCAGAAGACTCCATGCAATTTCAGCTAATGACTGACAAGTGTGACTAGCTGAGTAAGTGCGTACATAGGGTGTCGGGATTGTCAGAGGGCAAAATGAAGTCAAGGCAAACGAAAAGTAATGGAGTCGAGAAGCGCAATGGGGACGACTGTCGCCGACGTGGCAGAGACGCGCGCGCGGTCGCTTTAACTGGCGCGGCATGGCATTTTTATCTTATATATATCCGAGCCGCCTCGCCAGCGGAATGAAGAGAAGCGAGGCGAACGCGACGATATCCCGAGATACGCCCTAAGGAAATGCCCCACCAAGAAGGATATATGCAGCTCTCCCTTGCTTAATTAAACTACCGAGATTCCTGAGAAAAATGCAAACGCGCGCGGCACCCGGAAATTTATACTGCACTGGGAACACGTGCAAAAATGCGAATCTTCCCTCGATTATTCTCCTCCTCGCTCATTCTGTCTATCTTCACATCGTAAGAAAATCGTCTGCAGAACAATTCGAGGGGATTTCTTTATTCTCCTTGGCAGTTTAATTCGTATAAGGAGCTTAGTCCGGTGAAACGAAAGTATATGTTAACAGGTGGAGCTGACCCAGAGAGGATGGCGCCACCGAGGGTCGAGGAATACCTGGCCGAGCTGTTCAGTGGCTCGCACGTCTCGATGCAAGTGATATCCGATCAAAACACCTTATTGACGGAGTATCCACTGTTCGCCTGCGTGAATCGAGCGGCCTCGATGATACCCCGGCATGCTGGTAGAATTATCTTCCTGACCTACGAGCCGGCTAATCCAGCCTGCGTCCTGGAAACGGTGATGCTCGTTGGAAAGGGTGTCACTTATGACACCGGCGGCACCGACATCAAGTGCTCCGGCGTGATGGCCGGTATGTCGAGGGACAAATGTGGAGCAGCCGCCTGCGCCGGATTCATGCAGGTGCATCCCCTAATATCGCCCTTGTAACCCTTATCCCACTGTAATACATTGCATTTCAGTCGCGCGATAATTTCCGATTGAGCCGCTTGCTCGAATTATCTGAATGATTGATTTTGCACATCCCCCCCGCTGTACACGAGTCTGTCACTCTGTAATCGCACACTAGCGACAGCCATCCGGGGTGAATGGACGATATGTTGACCCTTAATGCGAATCCTCCCATAGGTGGTGAATCTACTACAACCACCGACTGTGAAGGTAGTGGCTGCCCTCTGTGTCGTGAGGAACAGTGTCGGCGAGAATTCCTACGTCGCCGACGAGGTGATCACTGCGAAATCCGGGACGAGGGTACGTGTCGGGAATACGGATGCCGAGGGTCGCATGGCGATGGCCGATGCCCTCTGTCACATCAAAGAAATGGCACTGTGCTCGGTTAATCCACACATATTCACAGTGGCGACACTCACTGGCCATGCGGCTTTAACCGTAGGCCGAGGATACTCGGTAAGTTCACTTTTACACCTATTTCAAACGATAGATCAGTACTTTTTTCATTTCGATTGTATCATTGCAGATTGCAATGGATAATGCAGTGGCAAAGCTTGTTAGCAATGCAGAGAAGCTGCAGACCTCCGGCGACCTGATGGGTGATCCCTTCGAAATCTCGAGGATACGCAGGGAGGATTTCAAAAGCCACGAAGGTCAGGCAGAAGGCGATGATATCTTGCAGGCTGCAAATCAACCGAGTTCAAAGCTACCAAGAGGTCATCAAGGACCAGCAGCCTTCCTTATTAAGGCATCCGGACTCGATAAGGTATCAACCCGTTTAATATATAGCTATTTTTTTTTATCTTTGTTCATATTATCTATGGAATTGCTGTGTAATTTATAGAATGGCGCGCAATCGTCAGCGCCTCTGAAATACAGTCACTTGGACATTGCTGGCAGTGCTGGCGATCTTCCCGATCAGCCAACAGGTGCTCCAATTATAGCTCTGGCATCGAGATTCTTCTTGTCCAGCCTGGAGGAAGAACTCCAGGAAGCCTGCGACATTGGCAGCCCCGAAAATTAGATATTCTATTATTTTTTTACGTACTTATCGTGCTCCTTGATTTTTGATTTCGGGTCGGTTAAGGTTATTCATCTTTTTCTACCGAACATATCTATTTGTCTAGGCATTAATGTCGATGCATTTCAGTGAACATCGGACGCCATCGCGTTACAGTGATTATTTAATCTGGTTATTGGGGACAGTAGCGATTTATGTCATAGATTACATGCAACACAACAAGGCATTACCGGGAACATCCGGGATCAGTGAAATCAGTGAAATACAACAATAAACGCAGTAATTCTTTGCCCTCTCGTTAGCCTTCTCATCCGATTGGTCCATTCTCCCGATTTCCCACCTAAAATTCCCAAGCCTGTCGGTGTCGATGTTTGGCTCGGCCAAATTTATTATCCCACGACAAATGTTACCTTTTACCAGGAGCACATAACTCAGTGGTGGTTGGCATGTGGCGTACTACTGGCAGGAAAGGTCGGTTCTACAGCGAAGCCAGTAGGGCAAGTGCTCCTGCAGAGGCTGCACACCTTTCGTCACTGAGAGCGGAATGAATTTTTTATGAACGATCGACTTATCGCCATAGCGCACACGGAGGGTGTAGAAAGTAGACTGGTGCGGCGGCGTTAATGGCAGATTAAGAAGCTTTTCCTTCCAATACAATGACGCTTAGGGGCTGGGCTCTGGCTTTCCCGTCAGTTGGCGGCTTTTCCGAGCCAAGCCCACATCCTTGGTGACCACTACTCCACCCGCTAATACCGCACGTATCGATTGCAGCACGGTGCCTGTAGCTGCTCACCCCTCAAGTACACGCACATCGACACACACGGCCACCTGTCAAAACCCCATTGTCTGCCGTACAGTGGCAATCCCGTCATCACCCTCTCCTACTGCTACCTCATCCAAGGAAAATGCCTGACAGTGCGAAACGATCTACCCTTCGAAATGCAGTACACGTGCGAGATCGATTGCAAACCCGTGTGCGTGCAACCCTGCGTGCAACCTGGTGTCTGTGGTACCCCTTGCGCACCCTGCCCTCCCTGCGGACCTTGTGCTCCTTGTCCACCCTGTGCACCCTGTGGACCGTGCGGTGAACCCATCATTGTTGCAGAAGGCGCCTGCAGACCGAATGTCCCCAAACCCAAATGTCTATAGCACGTATTTTTATCTTGCACGTATACACATATTTTAATAAAGTCCTTTTTAGTCACATTTTCGAAATGTCTTCGATTATTTTTCATTTATATTTTTATGGAATTTTATGAACCCGTTTCCATTTTTTCAAAATGTTTGATGACTCTTATCGGCAGTCGGTTGATCATTGTTTGAGGATTTCACTTTTACTGGTGATCAGACTTGTAGAGTTGCCTATTGAAGATAATGCGACGGAGTGTCCTCAGTAGGTAAAGTTACGTTCTCCAATTTAAGGGGAGAATGAACTGATGTATCAACTGTGAATCTTTGCTTCGGTATTTCATTTGAAAATATAAATAATTTAATTCGTCAATAATTTTTCTACTCGTAATTAAGCTTGTTAATTTTATTTGGTATAAAGTTAACCGGGCGGTGGAGGCATGAATTTGCATGAAAGTGATCGCGAATAGAAAGGAAGAAATGAATTCGGTTTGGTGAAAGTCTTTTTCATTGAGGTGAAACGCAATTTGGAGATTTTACAATTCGGCACGAATCGTACGATAGTCTACTTTCACGAGGAACCAGAAGAATCTAGAGCCGCCAAAACGAAGGTGCATAAGCATCGTTTTTGCGATGCAAAAACGGTGTGCGTAACGTATTGCAATGAGCTCCTTCCTCGAATGTGCGTTTCCTATCTGCAGAATGGAATCTAAGCAACTCGTGAGAGACAGGAATCATCGAACTTTCCAGACTGGTAGGCTCCCCCGCGATGATTTGACGTGCCGTGTGAAAGCTGGATAGTTTAATTCGCTTAGTCACGAGCCAATTCCAATGTACGAATTTCTACGCTCCTTTTTCACTTAACTCTCAAAGAGCGAGGCTATACATGCGGCAAAGTTGCATTGTAGTGTTGAGTGAACGTCTCTCTTCTATGAGGAAGTCGATGGAGCAGTACGATAAGGGGACAAGGGGCACAAAACACTAGTCAGCCCACGGGAATTGTTATATTATCGGCTTGATTACTAAATTAGCTCTCCCAGCAGATAGTATAATCTTGTTTGCCGGCATTCAATGAATTCCAGGAAGCGACAATGGATCGCACTGAGGGAACTCATTCTACGAGAGTGCTCCATCGCCACCAACATACATCTCCTACTTTTTCAACCCAGCCAACATTTGCTCGTGATAGTTTTCAACGCGGGCACGCGTGCGACCAAGTAATCGCTATGAAAATCGCCGACTTGCCTCGACGAGCGAACGCGCTCTTAATGCAGGCCACAACCTGAGAACAACGTGGCGGGGAAACTTAATTACGGATGCGTCCTTTCTTAATTAAGAGAAAATGTTTGGCGTATCGCGCCAAGATTGCCGTGTGCGAGTCGCTGGCTTCCGTTTGCGCGCTTACCCAGCGTGCCTCCGACTCTCTCACGATCGAAAGCCTGATCCAAAAGTAACGCTCGCCTTCTTCCTCGGATCAGCCACTTCTTCCATCTTTGTATAATAATTAAGTTCAATGTTTTAGATACAAAAATTAATAATAAAACAATCGTGACGCTGTAAATAATCAAGGATACATTTGATTGTTAGGGCGACACCGAAAGGTTCGTGAGGTCAAGTCTTTAGCCCTCAATGAAAGCAGCAACGCCGGTAGTTAAGTCTGCTCGGGCGAATCTCCGGGGGCAATTGAGCCCAGCGTGAGGAGACTTGACATGCGAAATGTATGTTGGATAAGCGCGGTAAGTGAGGAGGTGCGGGTAGGTTGTACCCTCTGGGCGGTAAACATGGTGGCAGTAGCAGTATTATCGGCACACGCATACTGGTAGCCGGTTGCACATGTGGTGGCCGTGAGTGGTAGGTGGCAGTGGCGAGTTGACATTGTTTGAGGAACTCGAAGTCGCTGACGGCGTCGGCGGCGGCGGCTACGACGGTGGTGGCGGGTCGAAGTGGCAAGGAAGGTTCGCCAACAAGAGGAAACTGGCCGGGGTGCAGGCAGCAGAAGGCAGGAGGCAGGAGGCAGGAGGCAGGCGGGAGAAGGGAAGAGGGAGGTAGGGCGGCAGGAAGGCGAAGGCGAAGGCGAAGGCGAAGGCAAAGGCGAAGGAAAGGCTAAGGCGCGAGAGGGAGAGAGAGTGAAAACACGGTGTGCGCTTGGAGAGAGAATTCACGAGAGCAGAGAGAGGCGCGAGCGCGAGCGCGAGCGCGAGGGATTGCGGTGGAAGCAGGAGGAAGCGCAAGCGCGCGGATAAGAGCGGAGCGATGCGAGGAGACAAGAAAAGAGGAGGCAAGAAGAGAGAAAGAGCGTGAGGTCGAGTAAACGAGGGGGAGAGGCGAGGCGGCAGGGGGCAATGCGGCGGGTTCGACGGCCGGCTGGTGGCCCAGTGACCGGGACCGGTTCCCTCCGCGGTTCCTCCTTCCGCCTTCCTTGCAAACGCACAACTGCATCATCTCCACTCACCACGCTTCTCCCCGACTCTCTCCTTCTCTCCTCCCCACGCACACACATACCCGCAAACACAACACACACACACACACACACACACACACACACTCATCCGCACACGCCGATACTCCACGGCTCTTTCTCTTTCTTTTTACGCGCCACTCTATCTACCACCCGCCACCTTCAGCCTTCCTTCCTTCGTGCATCTCTCCTCGGTGCACTCCCGCTTCTGCTCCTGCTCCGGCTCCTGCTCCTGCTCCTGCTCGCGCCTACCTACATCTCTTCCTCTTGCTCCCGAGTGTCCTGGTCTCCGATCTGCCCTCCTCTTCTCCGGCGGCCTGCTTCCTCGCCTTCTCCGTTCTTTCTCTCGTCCTCTATTTCTTCTCCTTCCTACTCCTCCTGTCTTTGCCATTGCTGCTTGCCATCGCGCAGTCCTCCTGGCTCGTGGTCATCGTCGCCACCACCGCCACCGCCACCGCCACCGCCACCGCCGCCGCCGCCGCCGACATCCGCGCATGCTGTGTCTTCGTCGCCGGCGTCGTCCGACGGGGACGTCCTCCGTCGTGGTGTACGCGAGATATAAGCCACGCCAACGCCTGCTCCTCGACCTCGTCTCTTGATTCCTCTGCTTCCGCCTCGTTCCTCTTGCCCTGGTCTCTCCTTGGCGGACGGCGCAGATTACAGCCTGTCTAGCTGCGCTACCACAGCCACCCTCGTCTTGGTCCAGCCGTCTCTCTCACTCTCTGCCGCTCCTCTCAGTGCGGAGGTCACGATACGAACTCTATTTTCCAACCTCTTACCTTCGCCATCCCTGTCTACTGATATGTCTTTAGCACTTTCATGTTCCAGCCTTCATTCACCTTCTATTGATGATTTTTGCAGCTTAGTGTCGGCAACTGACTGATCGGATAAAATGGGTTACGGTGGTAATGGGAGCAAGAGATGGTAGAGCAGAAGGGCGCCGGGGAGAAATCGGCGAGTGGTTGATGGACACGACCGGGCAGCGCAGTCAAGGGCTTGAAAGGAAAAGTAGTTCTATGTCGGAGGGAGATTGACTGTCTGAGAAAGAGTGGAGGCAGCGAGGAAGGTGAGAACGAGGGAGAGCGAGAGGGTCGCCGATGAGCGAGGGAGAGAAACGAGGGAAGGAACGGGAAAGAGTGACGGAGAGCTCGAGGGGGAAAGGAAGTGAAAGTACAAGGCCTGCGTTACTGGCGCATCCGAGATTTCGTGCCGCCCTGGTCTTTCTTCCGCCTCTCCGGCTTCCACTGATTCTCTCGTTTGTATTTGCGCTCGTGCTTTATCCCGGCCTACTCGATAATAACAGGGGTAAATTAATCAGAAGGTCTTTCCGAACAGTTTTCGGTACAATTCTGGCTTTTACGCTACTGATTCTTTACATTCTACTTGTTTTGATACTCGAACAATTGATTTATCAAGTGGTTGTCAAAGTCCGAGAACCCTGGAAAAATCGAAAATTTTTGAATCACCCTTCCCGACCGTTTCAGGGTCTAATATTTCAGGCAGTGATTCAGTATTTAGCTAGGAAACAGTGATATAAATTCCAGAACTCCAGGTCAAAGTTCATTTTTTGGCCCAAAAATTCGTCAAGGGGTATACCCAGAAAAATTTGCGAAAAAATGAATTTTGAGCTAGGGCTCTGGAATTTATATCACTTCTTCCTTGATGCAAGAAAACATTCCCCACCAAATTTCAGCCCCGGGAAATGCCGGGAAGTATGAAAAACATGGCAAAAACCGTCAGAATTGGACGAAGATGAATTATTCAAGATCGGTTTTCCATGTGTTTTCGGTACAATTCTGGCATTTCTGCCACTGGTTTCATGTTTTCTATCCGTTTTGATACTCAAACAATCGATTTATGAAGTTTCGTCAAAATCCGAGAACCTTCGAAAAATCGAAAATTTGTGAAGGGGTACATATGGAAAAATTTGCGAAAAAATGAATTTTGAGCTAGGGCTCTGGAATTTATATCACTTCTTCCTTGATGCAAGAAAACATTCTCCACCAAATTTCAGCCCCGGAAAATGTTGGGAAGTCTTGAAAACATGGGAAAACCCGTCGAAATCAGACCAAATTCATTATTCAGGAGGGCTTTTCCAAGTGTTTTCGCCACCCGCGGTGTGACAGGAGGTGGTTTTCACGTAGTGTCGAAGCTACTAAGCATTATACTACATTGTACGTGAATACTAAAAATCAAGTTCGAATCTGACTGCCTGTGCGGTCAAAGTAGGTGAAGAGCGCAGTTCGTGGAAAAAATGAATCACGATCGGTCGTGCCAAACTATTCTCGGGTGTACATACTAACGGTATTTCCGATTGATCTCGTCTCACGAATATAGTTTGGGCCTGCTGTTCTGCGAGTAGTCGAGTAGCCTTACGGGTATTCTTCAACGTCACCTACCGAGTGTCCGGCATTGACATTAACTTATACTAGGAAGAAATACACACAAATACACACAGGCATAAGAGGAGCGAGGTCTGCTGCCGGGCAACGCAAGACCCCCTGGCGAATTAGGCTTCTTCTCAGGAAAGTCACGAGACCCCCTAAAAATTCTCGAGCCAAATGAAACGTGACGGGAATCGCGTAACCGCGCGCGGCCCTCGCCACTCTTGCCCACCGATCTTTATGGATAATTGCCTCGGCTAATAGAAGAATTTATGGGAAGGTCAACTAGCCAAGAGAGAAACGTGCTGTGGATGTTAGTGTCCTCGTAGAAAGATTCGATTCCTCGTGATACACGCTTTGCCCCAGCAGTACACGTATTCACGTGATTCATCCGCATTATGCAAATCATATTTGAACCGGGCAATAAAGCTTCGCGTTAGATGACTTTTATCATTGTCGCTCCTTTTCCTATTGCACCAATCATAGTGCTTTTACCGCTTCAAGGTGAATGAATTGGACCGAGTGCGTAGACTAATGATGGATTCAAGAGGGATCAAATAGAATCTGGGCTCTCTTAATTGCGGTAACCACATAGTTCTCCGGCACTTGAAATCTCGCATAGATTTTCCTCTGGCACTTATCGAGGATCTCTTGAACGGAGTGCGCTCCCATAAGGCCGGAGCAGGGTTGGGCGCAATGCGTTCTCATAAATACCGCAAATTCGTAGGGCTGATTATTAATCGAGCGCGAATGTGCGCCACGTAAAATGGAATAGCCAAGGATTTTCATAGCGAGCACACCGTGAAAGGTCGGTCGCGAATTCTCGGCCGATGAGAATAGAGTTTGGCATCGCCGCCTCCTCGGATAGCCGGAGAAAAAGTCAGCTTCGCTTCTACGAATGTGCGCGCTTGCGTTAGATGACTTGTTCCTTTGGATCTCCCTCTCTCCGGCTCTCGGAGTTAGAACCACGTGCTATTGACCTTTACGCTCGATGATTCGCCACAAGCTGGCATCGCTTGTAAAGTAATTGGCTGAATAAATTCCCTGTGACGGGCGATACGGCGAATTACGAGATTGCCTGGTGGTTCTCGCGTTAGAAGCGCGGCTGGGTGTTGTCTAATTAAGTTTCAATCGCCGAATGCCTCCGTGCGAGCGCGCGCGTCCTCTTAACATATGTTCTACCGAAACGTTATGTGAACGCTCCGCCGTCCTGGTGTGCCGGCCACTTTCAATCGATCTACAGAGTGCCTCGAGTATTCCGCGTGAATAATGATGCCCAAATGACCACTGGAATTACAGGGACGTGCGACGTAGGGGATCGAGACTACGAGCACGTAACACGCCGACCAATTGATGGTGAGGCCTCATCGAGAATCATAGGAAATTGTCTGACTAAGAAAATGCCGAATAGTCGCGCGCCCTAGGAAGGAGCAAATTCGACGGTTGCAACGATCCGAGCGAGCACTCTGAATATAGCAGGGGGGTCGTTAAATATATTCATGAAGATATCATGCATCGAGAGTTCGGCGCGCTCCTACGGCTATGACCTAAGAATCATCCCATTCAGTTATTCCTGCGGTGACGGTTACATGCGACCGATGTAACTATTCAAAGTCGCCGTATGCGCTGAACGCCGCCAGACACGCTCTGCTCTCCATCTTACATGAGATTTTACTATGTGTCGAGCGAGGAAGGTGGCGCGGCGCGGTGCGGCGCGGTGCGGCGAGTGCCGGGTGGAGGCGCGAGCGCGCGAGTTGCTCAAACAGATTTTTGAGGGATTCGCATATCTGGTGGGAATGCAGCTCCTCGAGCGTGGGGCAACGGCGTTTCGACTTCCGGACAAACTTGTCTTGGGCACGTTTGACGGTTATTATCGGCTTTCCGCGAGGCACTCTTCTCGCGCCGAGCGCCCATCCGCGGAAGATAGTATCTCATGGTGCGCGTCTCCTGTTTCCAGCGTCTCCGCTAATTCTTCATCGGAAGGACACGGGAATTATATAAGAAGGCAGCGGCGCGCTCGGCGCGATACGCACGCTGAGAAGGATAGCAGGCCCCGAAGGATAGGGATGCAGAACGGCAGAGACAGATGGATAGAATGTAATCTATTAGTCTCGGTCGAGGATTCTCCGCACAAAGAGGAGTCATAGCGATCGCGGAACACCGCGGAACCGGTCTTCCCCGGAGATTAACGAGAAGAAAGGGAAAAGCTTGGTAATCCTGGTCTCAGGGGCACTTTTCGCCGGGAGACCTTTTGCGGAAGCGACGATTTCGCGTCGATAAATCACAATCGCGTCGTCGAGCGACGCTCTTGCCATCCCGAGATCAGGCCAGCCCGCTTTGTACGCTCTACCTCGCCGACTTCAACTTATTGACCACACGAAGAGTCATGATCCGGACCACTCGCCAGCAGCCAGAGTGGATTCGCTCACGGGCCACAACTATTCCTTCGCTCAAACAGTGTAGAATGGTATAAGTAGGTGGTGGGAAAAGGCTAGAGGATGATAGCAAAGGCCGTAAAGGGATATTCGGCTAGTCGAAGAGAGTGAGGCGGCGAGATTTCTCGCTGGGTGCACCCAGTATACCCATCGTGAGACGAGGAACCAGGGAATACGCTGCTCATCTCGGTTCTCCAGTCTCACCTTCTCTCTTCCCTCGGCTCGTTCTCTCCGCCTCGTTCTTACTGTCCGATCTCCGTCGCTCTCAGTCCTCCTTCCTCGGCGTCTCCCTCTTCTTCCCGCTGGCTCTGTGCAAAGTAAAGAGAAGCTGGCTTGGGTCGTTGGCCGCAACTCGCCGTGACCCAGTGCGAGCGCTAGGACATTGACTCTGCCATCGCCATCGCCATCCGCGATACCAACTTCACTCCGTCCCTGTCCCTCCTGCCTGGCTTTCCCCCTGCATCCCCCCGTGCCTACCAGCCGACTGCTTGCCCGCCTGCCTGCCTGCCTGCTTGCTTGCCTGCCTGCCCGCCTGCTTGCTTGCTTGCTTGCCTGCCTGCCTCCTCCTTCGGGCGCACCGTCGTCCCGCTCGCACCTCTTCTACTTACCTTTACCTCTTCCCACACCCGATCCTCCACCACCACCATCTCCTTCCCCTGCGAACCTCTCATTCGAGGCCTCCCCCGCTCCCGGGTCCCCTATGGCCTACCGATTCTCCACTGTGCCTCCTTCGCATCGCCCTATGTATGTCTCACCTCGTCTCTTCTCTTCTCTTTCTCGTTCGCCTCCTTTACTTCCTCCTTCTCCTTCGCCTCCTCCGCCGTCGTTGCGTCGCCGTATGCTTCTTTCGCCGAGTCATTCGCTTCCTCCTTCTGGAGCGGCCGGCGAGCCAGCCCCGACTCGCTCGGCCGCACGCTTCCTCCTTCACGCTCTGTCCCGTGGCAGGACTCGCGATCGATTCACACGATTTCTGGCCGGAAGCTGGACAAGCTGCCGAATGACCGAGCGACAGAGAGAGAAAAAGAGCGAGAGAAGAAGGGGGGCGGAGAGTCAGTAAAACTGAGTCAAGTATTGGTCCGCGGAAGCCTTGTTCGTTAAGCCTGGGGAAGGATGGATATTGCGACAATCGTGCGAGCTGGAGCATATGAGTTCCTTGAAGAGAAGAGTGGGCGTAACTCGCGCGTTAACTCGCCGTGTAAATTGGGCTCTGTTTACGGAAGAGGCTCCTCGACCGGTCGCACATCGCTGCCGGGGAGTCGAGGTTCGCCGGTGCTCCGATGCGTCCTGCTGTTACTCCTTCGCTATGTACAAGCTGGGTTGCCGTCCTCACAAGTCTAGGCATCCAGCCCTCCTCTTCTATTAACGCTTTCCTAATTAATGAATGGCGCCGCGCACTCGCTCTTTCATCGTCGACGACTTAATTGACTGGCGGCTGTGAGACTGACTTCCCCGCGAGCCTTCTTGCTCGATCGACTCCCGATGTTCGATTGCTCCACTAATTGTACTAATTAAGAGGGTTCCCTGGAATTGGAATGGTCGTGGCTATTACGATGAGTTGGACGCTGAATTGTTCGGGAGTTGGAGGCTTCCAACGGGTACTCGTGAGTAGCGGGCACTTGAGAAGTTGTAACAGGCAAGTATTGGTATCTGGTTGCCTCTGAGGCTTGTTTAAAGTAGAGGGGAATGGTCCATAAGAAGGGGGGACTCGGGGCCGAATTTGAATGTCCCCGAGAGGTACGATACTTTAATGGTCCATATAAGATGTGGGGTTTTAGTGGCAGCATTTCCCGGCTGTCGCCCCAGGGGATAACAAGAAAAATGAGTATCCCAGTTCATTAAATTACATAGTAGCAGCGGTGGAGTTCACCCGGTAGATCCTCGTAGGGACAATGTTTCCCGGTCTATCGGCGCGCATCCCGAGAGATAGCCCGTCCAGGAGGTACTCGGAAGGCTCGTCTTCGAAACCTGATTTTCTCCGTTTCACTTTCACGGATGCGCGGTGAACGAGCGAGCCATGCCTCGCCACGCTATGCCACGCCAAGCCGTCGTTAAACTTCCTCGAGTGGAGGTAGCTGTGGTGGATGAGGGAAGGCGAGAAGGAAGGTCGAGCTCCCGAGGCTCGCCGCTCGCTCCTCGGCGCTCGCCGCTGGTCGGGAAGCCGCGCGGGAACGGGAGAGCAAGAGCGAGAGACAACGAGATAAAGGAGGGAATAGAGGGAGAGGCGGAGGAGCAGCGCGCGAGGATGAAACGAAAAAGAGATTCTAAGCTGGAAGAAGTTCCCCTGGCCCCGAGTGCCGAGGGGAAGTCGGCCCTTCCGAGTCAATGGTACCAGGAAGCGAGCCATCCAATTAGGAACCCACCAACAGGAAGCCTCCCCAACTTCCCGATCGTAAAATACATCTATGCGATAAGCGACGGAGGTCCTGCCTCGAGTGTCCTAATGAGATGCACGGTAAAGGGACTCGGCTTTCACGTCACGTCCTTCCAACCCCGCGCGTATCACACGCCGAAACCTCAAGTGGCTCGGACTCGAATTGTGGATTCTCCGGAGACATCTCCATCCTGCGAGCCATTTCTCCACCCAATAGCCACGCCACGCCACCCTCGCCTCAGCCTTGCTCCCATCTCTCCCAGTGGAAGGAAAGCAGCTCATCTTTTTACCAGCGAACCTCCCCCTTCTTCGTTCGTGGTCGACGCGGCGCCTTCGACGAATTATTTTTCGTGGCTCGATGCCGCGCACGTTCCGGGGCTTTGGTCCGCCAGGGCCGTTCGCGGCAGTTAGCATACCGTTATGCGTTTTTCCAGCGGCCAGAATGGAAAGCGATAGGCAGCGGTGGTAGCACCGGCGAGTGTGTGTGCCGAGGGGAAAAAAACTAGTGCTCCTCGACGTGGGAGCAAAAAATCGACGCATCCTGTGCCCTGACCTCTTTGGGGGGGTGGGTTTGCAGGGGCAAGGCGCAACACGCCGATATAGCGATCGGCCCTTTGGCCATCCTCTGTCCAAATCCGATGCTAGTACCTATCCACGTACATTCTATCCGGGCTGCTCCCTCTTTTTTCCACCCTCTCCTGCTGCTTCCCGTGGCGGCCGTGCCGGCCGTGCCGGCCGTGCTCCCCTTTGTATGCACGCTCTCTCCCGCGTATTCGATTACGGCGATCTCGTGTTACGCGCCGGCAGCGCGCGTGCAACCTTTGCGCCCCCGTGCGCCCTGCATCGCGCACCAGCCCCGCGATCAAGGACGTCACCGATCGTTTGAATGCACTCGCCGTGCCACGTCGTGGTGCTTGCATTTTAATTGCCAGGCTATTCTTGCGTGCTGACTGCTTCGAGTCACAACAGTTGGCCGGAGGGCGCTCAGTCGACTAGCTCGACGTACCTACTGTCGCTGTCTGAGAATCGCACCACGCTACTCAGTGGCAAAGAGAGAAAGCACGAGGAAGACGCCGGCCAATAACAAGTTTCGCTGCTCGCATCTTTATTAATTAGCGAGAGAAAGCGGTGGAAGAAGCATTTCGGTAGCGGATCCCAATACGTTCTTGGCAGAAGAAGGACATCTTTTTCGTGAGTGCCGCTGTTATATACCGTAGTGTTGGAGCGGTCACATTCCAGCGATGATCTAACGCGTGACATTCGGTATTTTTCACGGCCAAGCGGCATGCAAATGGCCGGATAATTAGTCAAAACAAATGATTTTTCACGCTCGGACAGTCCGGTCGGACTAGTACTGTGTATGCTCGAGCGTGGTACCGGGCCATCGGGCCTCGTAAAGGCTTTTATGAGTTTGCAAACCTCCGAAAATAGCTACACAATCGGAACCGGTTCCAGTATAATCTCTGTCGATTTGTGTAGGCCTACGCAGCCTCGGTGAGTAAATATCCCGAGTCAGAGCTCGGGGCCTGCGAGAACACAATTACATCGGTCACCCGTGACTTATCTTTAGAATTGTTAATTCCCCAAGACGACTGTTCCCAGCTCCGGCAGCATCCTTCCTCCCGGTATTCCATATACTCGGGGAAGTCGAAGCCAGGAAACTTCCTCTCGCGCGGCATTCGCCTCCTCCTTGTTTAGACAAATAACAATGAAGTATACAAAGCGCCGGCTCTCGGGAAGCCTCGATGCCGAATCGAATTAACCCCGCGCCGGTCTGACAACGCCCGGGGAAATCCACTTGCGGTCCCGTCTCTCGGATTATCTTTGAAGGGAATCGGGTAGAGCGGGTCTCTCGCTTTGCGCCGATGTATTCCACCTACAAGGTAAATGCATTCAGCGGCAGCGGGAGAAGATGTTCGATGCGAGAGGAGGAAAGATAACAATCCGAAACCGTGGCAGGGTCAACGATAATGCCAGGAAGAGGTGGCGAGCTGTTGGCCGTGCGGCCGATTGACGGCTACGGTCAAGGACTCGGTGACGTCGGGTTGAGCGATCGTTAAAGAATTTAGGTCAAAAAGTCAGTGTTGCGCTGCTGGTGCTGCTCGTGCGTCCGGCCACATTATGGCCCCGCGAAACCCGGACGCAGCGAGCTCCAATTTCCCTGAGCGTGGACACATCTGTTCCACCACTTGGCACCCTCGGACTCCCTTTCTCCCTGGAAGCCGGTTCAATTCGCCAGCTAAATTACTCCCTCTCTCTCTCTCTCTCTCCCTCCCTCTCCCATCAAAATCCTCGTCGGCTTTGCGCCGGCTTCGCTAATTATTTGAATTGCAAATTCACGGAACACACGGCGGAAGAGCGGCGTCCCGTTACTGGAGCATTAGGCTCCGCAGCGAGCGCTCTCTCGAAAATCGTCTGTATACAGAGTGGAGCAGCGCAGCGCGCGCCAGTGCGATAATTAGCTGCCAAGCCAGCGAGATTGGTCTCTCTGCTTGTTGTCCCTACTAGCCCGAAATGCAAATCGAAACTCAAAACGGCAGGAGCATTACATTGAGATCGCCAGCATGTGTCATTCGGTAGTAATTAAACGAGACTCTAATGGAGGCTGTAAAGGGTGAAAAATGAGAGAGAATCATCGAACTGAAAGCGTGGAGAGGCTGACTGTAATGCAGCAACTATCGCGTGGGTATAATCAGGGACAACAATCGCGCGGAACTTATTTCGCTCTCTGACGGAAGAACCTTCGCTCTATCTCCCAACCAGAGTCTCTTTCACCGTGAAAAGGTGGAATCGATTTGCCGCTATGATGTAATCGAGGGGTCTAATACAGGTACTGCGAGCGTGTGTGAGTGCAATTCATTGTGAGCCTGGTGCGGAAGTCGACCGATGGAATGCAGCCTCCGACGTGGACGTCGAATCTCAGATAGAACCGGTGATCAAGAAAAAGTCACTTCCGCACTGTTCTTTCGTGATTACGGGAGATTTGTGAAATTACGAATCTCATAGACCATTACGAATCCGGCGTTATCTCTCTGCGAGTGATACATTAGCCGACATGGCAATATCCTAGTATAACACAGGCAACGTCACGCATGTAAATCGTGCTTTAGAGGTAAAATATGGAAGCTGACTGCGGTCAGGTTGCCATTAACGCGCAGGGATCGATTATGCGGCAGATAGGCCGGAGGAGTGGAAGGTGAACGGAGCGTAATAAAGTATGCCCCCACGTCCATCGGGAATTCCACTGGAGAGGAACCAGAGTCCTCCGAATTCCAAATGGAGTGCGAGAAGTCCTGGTCAATGCGGAATCCGCGAGAAATGAAAGGGGGAAAAATAAGGCGGTGTACGTGCAGGAGAACCGACAGCCAGTTCGATCGGCTGCAGGGGTCAGGATGCCTTCGTGCATGCGACCCTCGGCGCACAGTGAGTCTTGGCTCGATCACGAATGCGTCGAGCCGAGTTGCATAGTGCGAAGCGCGCGAGTTACATAATTATTCTGGCCGTAGCCTCGCGAGCGTTTCTTGGCCAATGGGACTATGGTTCTATGGGACAGTGGACGCTGTCCCCATAGAAGCCACGCCTCGTGACCCAGACTCCCACATAACTGTTCTCGAAACATCATCGGCAGTCCGAATGAAGCGTCCCTGCTGCCCGAGGAAGGAAAGCAACAAGCGCTCCCGGTGCCTGAAAAGAGACAGCCAACACTCACCAGGAAGAGCATAAAGAACAACACCAGCAGAAGGACGATGCTGGCGATATTATGAATTCTCCATACACGATCGCTAGGTTTTTCCCGCTCGATCGTAAATTCCCCTTATACACCTCGCTCGCTTTCGATCCTCTATTTCAATCAACCAAGCCAATTCGCGCCAATTCACCGTCGTTGCCGCGTAAGTCCTCGTGTCCTCGTCCCTCGCCACTACTTCCTCCAGCTATTGTTTCCACTCTTCCGCAATGTCCTTACCAGTGACCTAGGAAGTAAGTGCGCACCCGGACGCCACTTTCACTCCCGGGAAAAATAGCCTCGACACTCGCCTGTCTATTCTAAGGCTACATTGTCCCGCAGGAATACTAGAAATAGTGGCGCGTGTTCTACAGTCTAGGGGAATAGGGGAACGCATTTGGAGAATGAGAGGAACGTCGCGTAATCCTTCGACACATAGATCAGTGGGGGCAAAAGTATCGAGGAGTATGTAGAGGATAGGATACACTTTGCCAAGTTACCGAGTGGTAATAGCAAGACGGAGGTGTGTCCCGTGCAATTCAAGGTCCGTGATATGCTGCCTCGATTCTGTTATCACTTCCTAAGGAGCGCGGAGCTGCCATTGTTCGTTCGGCGATATTTCTTCGGCGGTGACCGGTGCGCGCTCGAATACACGCTCGGCCGGCCACCGCGTCCGGGAGATATCGCTTTTCCGGGACCAGCTGCGTCTTTTCTTCGTGGACATCAGCGCGACGTGGCAGCGCGCGTGGGCAGTTCACGCGACGAAAAACACGCGGACTCGCATGAGCGACTCGGACCCTAGGCAAAATGGGCGGTCAGGAGAGAAAGACGTTGCCAGGAGAAGAGGCGAGAACCACGGCCGTCCGTCAAATTAAGGGATGAAAAATCCACGGCTACGGAATGTCCATCCCTCAACGTCTCACTTTCTGTCACCTAGCCTTTACTCCTTTCTACCCTGAGCGCCCTTTCCTTTTTCCCCCCTGCCACTTCGCACGTCGGTCACTCGATGTCCGAAAATATGGAGCGTACAACGCTGGCACACCGCAGTCGCGTGTCCAAGGGATTATAAAGAAGAATGCTCGGACATTCGCAGTAGTTTAGGATCCTTTTTAGGTGGGCCGCCCTATTCAAACGTTCAGTGGGCAGTTTCGAGTGCCCACCGTGCCCTTCAAAGAGCACCCGCGGACACGTGACAGATGTGAAAGAGTCTACGATGCGACTAATTGCCAATTAAAAAGACATTTCTCCTCGGCGCCTCGACTGACCGCTCCGGCTCGGGCCCCCAACCACCTTTTCCACTGTGTTCACCTTGGACATCTGCATTTCGGCTGTCCAGATCGAGTCGGCGGTAGGGAAGCCTTGAAAAGGAACCGCTTCTTCGCATGCCTCTTATTTTCTCTCTTGGCAAAGAGAAGGAGCGAAATCGTGGATGGAAGAAGGGGTGGGGTGCACGCTCCGGTAATAATTCATTGATCGTTTGCGCGTAGGAGCGTGTAGCGGCGAGCTTCCTTGTTGAGAATGTGTACGAGAGTGCCAAGGCGAGCGATGGTAGAAAAAAAAGGACGGCATCGATCGGATATCATCGATAATTATTCCGCCTTTAGGTACGACAGCGAACGCTCCTCGCAGCGACGGGAGAGCAGCGCGATCAGCACCGGTTGTGCCTCGACTTCCGGGTCTGTCCCGCTTGTCAATCTCATAGATCAAATTCGAGGGCTTCCTGGAAGAAATTGTTCCAGGCTAGCCGTAGTGCACTACCAAAAGTAGCGGTGGCTCCACGGCTCGCTGCTGTCCTTGGATCTACCGGTCATGTAGAGGCGTGGACCGATCGTGCCAGATGGACAAGAAAAGAAACAGCGGGCAGAAGACTCTTGTGAAACTAGGATTCCCGAAGGATCGCCTCCCTCTCGCGCGGCTTTTTTCACTTTCATCCGTCCCTCCTCCCGATTTTTTTCTCTACCAACGAAACCAGTTCGGGGTTAGATGCAATGCGAGATACAGGATCCCGGAAGGAGGCTTCTGTCTTGGATCCCAGACGGTAGACAGAGCGAGAGGACGCCTGGTAAAAGGGGTTTCGGGAAAGCAGAACGGGTTACGGTGAGAGGACCAGCTGTGCACTTTGTGCTTTTCCCGGGCGCACCGCGACAGGAAGACGAGCCTGAGAAAGAAAGGGGTGAATGGGCGGGCAGGAACGAGGCGGGAAGCGACTCGAATGAGAGGCAGGATGCCTTTCTCCGGGTAGGCCGGGTAAGCGCGCTTCCTGATTCTCCTGTTTGCAGCGGTGAATCGTCGAGAGCCGTGGAGTCACGTGTCGCGTGCCGTGGCACGTGAGCGTCTCGCGCCACTGCCGCACACGCTTCTTAGCATCGCGGACCTACCCGATCGTCTTCGCCTATCGAAGAGGACCGATCGCCGGGGAGAAGGGAAATTCAAAGGATTATGTCGTTCATTCACAGCGACTTCTTTCAATAACAAGTGCCGCGGCCCCCTAACATAACTCCCGCTCGCTCTCCTTCGAAGCAGGCTCATTGTATCATCCGGGGATCATTTATAGCCACGTGTCATCTTGAGAATAAGATGCATACCCTGGTCCTTATACGGCGGAGAGTCCATTTTCGGCAGAAGATTCATGTCCGGTTTCTTTTCGCTGGAGATGAGGTCAGACGGTGTGCGGCAGAGGAAGAAGGAAGATGCGTTTGTGAGGCGGGTGGGATGAGAGAGTATGAGTACGCGTGTGTTGTGGCCGGAGAGTGCGAACGCGGAAGAGGATCGAAGGCGAAGAGGAGACGAGAAGGAGAGCGATGCCAATGCTAGTCCCTTTCCGAGCAAGAGTGGGTTAAGGCCCAAGGTCCTGCTGTCGTCTCGCAGGCGATCCCCCGGATACGAAGGATATAGGGGCTCGAGCCTCCGACCTACAGAGCGATGCCGCCGCTGGCCACCTTATACCTAACTGTACCTACACTCATGTTGTTGCGCGAACGAGCGGACGTACATCGGACGCACACATACCATCGACCAACGCTGATCCTGCTGACTGTCCCTGTTCCACGGATCCTCCTCCTCCTCCTCCTCCTTCGCCTGTTACATCCTTCTCGATTGCGAGTGAACCGGGCGAACCTCTCTCTCTTTCCCTCTCTCGTGCGGGGTCCTGTCGCTCGCAGAGACTTGGTTCGCCGCCGGTATCAGCGTAGCATTTGGCGTACGTGGCCGGTGCGGGGCAAGGGGATGCATCTGCACGGACGCACACCTACGTCAGGAGGCAGGCTATCGTATACGTGAGAGTGCCTTTTATGTAGGTACCAACATGCGTAAAAGCCTGAACCGTGCCTCGAAGATGTGGCCCGTTACTCAGGGTGTCGCGCGCTGGAGCCAGTTACCGTGTTACCGCAATTCAGGCCACAAAGTCAAAATACAGTTAGCCGTGGCCGCGTGCGAGAGAGCCGCACTGTGCCGCGTTCTGCTCCCGAGCTCTCTCTCTCTCTCTCTCTCTCTCTCTCTCTCTCTCTCTCTCTCTCTCTCTCTCTCTCTCTCTTTCTCTCCGGGAGTGTTGAGCTTCCCCGACGAAAAAAGAAATCCGGCTACCACCCGTCTTCGCGTGTTGTCTTGCTCTCTTGGTCTCGGCCGTTTCGCGCGACCTCGAGGCATCCGGCTGTAAACCCAGTTGCACACGCATCCACGCACGCATCCACGCACGCATCCACGCACTCAGCCACGCATGCGGTGCAGTGTGGTGTATCCTCCCTGGCGGTGGCCAGGCCGGCTGCCACCGGGAGAGCGGGATCGCGGCATCTCGCGAGGAGAACGCGCTCCGCTCCGCCACGCCGCGCCGCTGGCTCCAGCCTCTGGGTTATCCGCCGACTGACCGATCGTGAGAAAAGCCTCGTAAAGAAACCGGCTGTTCGATACAATGGATTACCGTTGCTCCTCCATTCTGATCCCCCGCTTAGATTTTAGCGTATTCTCCCTCGTATGTTCTTCAACGTTAATCGAGCATCTCTCTCCCTCTCTCTCTCTCTCTCTCGGATTCAATCCCGAAGGCGGACGCTCTTTCGCTCGCTCTTACGCTCGATCCGGCTGACCTCTCTCTTCTGGTTTTCCTGGCTCGCCCTCCCACCCTTTTCTCACGTGGACGCGGTCATTCTTTCAGTTCACCAACAGCGTAACCGAAACAAACGGACAGCCTCGTGGCTGGGAGAGCCCGGTCTTTGACCCGGGCTCTGCCACCGATCTAGATCGCATAATCACCGGTAACAACCTGCGGGAGAATTTCTCCTTACGTCAGATGGTGCTATTTAATGATAGGTATGAGCGAGCACTCACGTGAGGAGGTATGACCAGCATGTATCAGGATGGGTTGCGAATATTTTCAAGAAAGTGGGACGGAAGGGTGTAGCGGAGGGATCGGCGTGCTGTAATGGAGCGATCAGTCTCGGCTGAGGCTGCGGACCCTGACACCATAGATCAGGGCCGCCAGTTAATGCACGTTAGCACGGACAGCGGAGCTCGGCTTGCCTGACGTTTGCTGCTATACTGCGCTCGGCACCTTTCCGCGTGTGTGCAAACGACCGACATGCAAGAAGGTTGCCCGTAAATCCTACCGGGCTGAGTATTTTCGGTGTGCCGGTCGTTAACTTCCTAGGCAGTGTTCCACGTAACATCGGCTGTACGGTTGTCGAGCGCCTCGGCCATTACGTCTGTCCGGGCACACTTGAATGACTTACGTCATGGGAAGACCACATATACCAAACTCTTGGAATCTCGAATTCTCGAATCAGGAGGCGGCGATGACGTGCACACACGCGATTATCGGCCTCTCTTAATCTGTGCGTCCCTCGGGCTACCTCCGGTAGATTGGTGCGCATATGCAGCAGGCTGGAATGCGATGCACTCTATAACGTGCTTAAGCCGTTCGGGGATCCTGCTTTTACGACCCATACATTTTTTCTGGCGCATGCATTCGGAGGCGTGGAATACAGTAAGTCAAGCAGAGGCGCGCAAGGCGAGGTAACATTCTTCTTCTTCGGCCAGTGGTCTCTCTCCCGTGGGAAATTACACAAAGCGTCATCGGCTCCTCAAAGGGCGAGCGCGCGCGGGAGCAACGGGGCCACGGGGGGAGCCGGTAGACGAAGAAAGGAACTCGGTGCAAGATTGCAACACTTCTGACTGCCTCGCTCGCTCGCTCGCTCGCCCGTCCGTCCACGTGGATACTCGAATTTTCAGTCTACGGACACACGCTTCCTCGCGATCAAGGGCTGCCCTCCTCCCTTTTCTCTATCGTTCTCCCTCGCTCCTTCCTACAGCGAGGCTCGTCTAGCTCGCGCGCTCTAGTCTTACCGACGACGGCTCATTCTCCTTTCGCCGAGCGTTCTGTTCTCGTGCCCTTCCCTCGTGCGCGGGGCCGAAAATCCCGAGCGGCGCAAGGTGGGAGGAAAAGGCCCCACGAGAGAGGAGCGTGAGCGAGCGCGCGCGCGCGCGCGCGCGGCGTGCCACACGTGGCATTCCATGGGCCCAAGACGGTGCCATGCCACCGAGGAGGACGAAGCAACAGGCCAACGCCCAATTCGCAACCTACGGGAGCGAGCACTTGCGCCTCCGGTCGCCTTGAAATAGTCCCAAGGGAGTGGGCGTCCCGACGATCCTATCATAGTTATAGATCGGACAATTCATTCGCCGTGGCGGGGCATCGTACAGCGGGAGGTTAACGACACCCGGCTGTCGAAATACACTCGCTTGAATATCATTTCGGCGGCCGCGGGACCGAGTTACCGGAGTTCGAGTACCTCCATCCCCTGCCTCTCTTCCGCCTCTCCTTTTATCAACCTCGCTCGCCGCGTCCCCTTCTCACCCTCCCGTCCCTCCCATCTTTTCCCACTTACTACCCCCGCTCCTCCTTCCCTCGTTCGACCGTGGGTACTGTTTCGATGGAACACGGCCATCGATCGGGAGCCCATCGTCTGCATCTCATGCACATACCGCCGACCCTCTTATGGATCCACCTGCGTGACCCCGAGTCCACGCGCGCACCTGACCAACCACTGCCCACTGTATTAATCAGTGGAGAGTTCACTTGTACTCCTGATTGGATCCTCCCTTGACGAGCATCATTAGAAAAGTTCCTTATTCCTCTTTCCTCTTGACGCTTGCATGTAGTGCTCGGTATGACGCGAACCGACCCTAATGCCTCCTCTCTGCTCCTTTATGAATGACATTCTAGTACGCCGCCCGGAATGCGCTAACGACACACGCGGAACAATTCCCTGGCGCAACGCGCTACGTGACTTCAATACCAGTGCTAAGCCTTCTTCGAGAAGTGCGGAAAATTGTTGGCCGATGTCTCTTACGTGCGCCTTCGTTATCATTAGTAGTTCCTTAACGCATTGATCGAGTAGACACGGTATGCTATCGAGGCGCAAATGAGAGCCTGGACTCGCATCGAGTAAAAACGGTTGTTACGTTGTAAAATGAGGAAAGTTCAGAGCGAAGGAGGCAAGAAACTTATGCTAGGCTATGCAATTGACATCCGGAGAAAGGTCTAGCGCAGCAACGTCAGCCAGTGGCGTCGGGCGGTTTTCATTTCCATGGAAAATCGCGGCGGACAGCGTGTTCCTTTTGCCTTTCACCCCGGATGCCGACATCCGCAACATCGGTGCCAACGTGTTTGCGCCGGGGAAAGAGCTCGCCGGGAGAATTGCAAGTCGGCCAGCGCCGGAGAAGAAAGCACCGTGAAAGTCGCGTATCGCGAGAAAGGTAAAGGAATGGTCGGTGGGAAGGTGGGAAGGTGGGGAAGAGGGTCGAGGAGGCCTGGCCGCGGTTTGCTAAAAGAAACAGAAGGAAGTATCGTTCTGCACCCCACTTCTGCCTTGGCCCAGAGAGTGTACGTGCAGAATGCTCTCCGGTGTTGGTTGGCAAATGTGCCCCGCACAGGCACCTTGACACTGTGCCAGTTTCGCTAGACCGGTCGGCGTTCTCTCCCTCTGCACACCCCCCTATTTCGCACGTTCATTTTTCTCCGGTCCGAGCAGGCCTGCGTACCTGCATGCCGTACTGGCAAGCTACTACTTTCTTTCATTTCTCGCAGTGAGTTTCGTGAAATGAAATCGTCTTTCTCTTGGGCCGCGAGCAACAGCAACCGGTAAAAGCTTGTCTCTCGCGACTGGCGCTACGACCGCACCTAGACTACCTACAACACACCCTGCTTTCTCCCGACTGGCAAGTGAGTTCGATCTCCGATGCTTTGCTGCATTCGATATTACGGATAGGGCTTATTGCAGTGAAGAATGGCAGGAGGCTCCTGGTGCGGAGGGCTATCAGGAGTGGAGGCTTACGCAGCACGCGCATGCCTCGATCGCGATTCGACTCGCGTGCCGATCACACGTTCGAGTGTGTCCAGGGGGCGAGAGAGCGGGTGCACGCGCACATATCGGCCCTCGATTCGCGCGTCGTTGCACGCGACCAGCCGCGTTCCAGCCTGAGTGCATACACGCGAGCCTGTCGCATCGCGGCCCCGCTGACGAAATGCAAATGCGCTCCGAAAGATACACCGGCGATGCGCCTACGTGACGCGCCTTCGCGCGATCCTTTCGCGCTCAACCGCTCGCTATGCACTCGCTTACTCCGAGATGCTTGCTCCCCTCCGGCAAGGGACTCCGTCACCCAAATTCCACCATTTCTGTATGTACGTCGTCGCGCTAAGGAAGTCATGTTTTTCAACAGTCTTTATACCGAATGCATTGTACGAGATGGGCAGCTGGTGGTTGCTCTCGACATGCGCAACGTCAACGTGTACTCAGAAAGGAGCGAGCGCAGTCATCCGCTCTAGAATGCGGATGCAGTTTTCACCGGGACGTCGGTGTGCCAAGGCCCATTGGGCCCCGGGACTAAAAAAACCTCCTGTCCCTTCCCTCTCTCTCTCTCTCTCTCTCTCTCTCTCTCTCTCTCTCTCTCTCTCTTTCTCGGTGTCACCGATGAGTATGTGGTACGAGATCCTGTTGCGAGCAAAGCAGTGCCTGTCAGTCTAACCTTCTCGAAATGCGCACTTGCATACGCGAGGCGAGCGGCACGCACCGCGGTAGTCGTGTAGTTCCAACAGTTTAACGAGGTTTAACTTTCTCCGGACTGTTCATTCGCCCCGGCCGGCAGGCTGCAGGCAAATTAGCAGGATATATATTATTAATGGTAGCGTATCTCGGGTGCGTTCCTCTGATTTACAGGACAGGTAAGTGCCACGGGGACAGCAACTGCACGCTTGCACCTCGCAGTGCAAGCGTGCAGCCGACTGATTTCACTTTCCCCGATGAGGAAGGTGCCTCTCCCTCGATTCCCTTTTTTCTATACGGCGAAAGTAAGAGAGACTCCTGCGAGGGAGAGAAAGGGAGGGAAACAGGAGGTGTATCAAAGGTGTTAAAAGCCACCCGATCACCGGATATGCAGACGGTTTCTTTGGCCCCGTGCCGCGCCTACGTGAATGTCTCCTTCCGTGATCGTTCGAACCACGCAAACCTCGCGAATACGCTCCAAGATAGCAGCGCTTTTTCTCCGGACCTTACATACATACATCGCACGAGAGCTACATATGATCGATCAACTTTCCAAGTAAAAGAACACACACGCTTAATGACATTCCGTGGGCTAAACGGCGATGATTGCGCGCCAACCCGGAATTAATATATAAAGACTTGGAAAGTTGCGATTCGAGATCGTTGCGCAACCTCGCCCCGCAAGGATTGCATTCTAAAAAGCGGAGCAACCTCGCCGCTGTAAATGATATTTTGTCATAAGCTTTCCTGTATTTCTAGGTGCACGCGCGTAACACGAGGAGTCGCGTGGAAATCATGGAAAGTTCCAGAGTCCGCTGCCAGCTTTGTTTAGCCCTTCATTTCTCTGGTAAACACATACGTCGCGAATGACTCAGTGCGCGCGACCGAGATTCCTGAACGATAAATCCGCCGCGTGAAATTTCTCTTCCGATGCAATCGTGTCGTCGATTGCGCGCTCGAGCAAAAACTGGTATGCGTGTCTCAGCGGTGCAATATCCAGCCGTGGATCACATGGCCGTAGTTCTCCGGAGGCGGTGAGCACTCGCTTTACTCGGACTCGAGGCGGACAAAGTTTCGGGCTGCGTGAAAGATATCAGCTGGGCCCAAGGCGGGCCTTGAAAGGCCCTCGAGCGTACCCGCTGGCTAGGAGGCATTGATACCTCGGCCTCGATCATGACACGATGACCGTACCCCTGAGAGATAGGTCGAACGTGCCGCTCACGATCGCCAAATCCCGTGAAGGCGCTCCAAGAGTTCAATGATCGGTGGCCGTTGCTTTCGAGATTTTCGGTTTCGAGCATCCTGAGAATCGGTCGACAAGCAAGAGGATCGCGAGGACTTGATGTCTTACCAATCCCTCTGTCTCCCTCCCTCTCTCTCTCTCTCTCTCTCTCTCTCTCTCTCTCTCTCTCTCTCTCTCTCTCTCTCTCTCTCTCTCTCTCTCTCTCTCTCTCTCTCTCTCTCTCCCTCCCTCTCTCTTCCTCGCGCCGCTCCACCACCTCCACCTCCACCTCCACCTCCACCTCCACCGCCTCCTCCTGCTCCGCGATCTCCCCCGGTGGATATGCTCTGTCTCGGTCGATCGGCATCTCACCAAGTAATCCTTACTCTTTCCCCCTAGTTCGGCCCCTCTCGGCCTCTCTTTTTCCGCGGCCGGGCCTCCTTCTCTGCTCGCCTCCGCTCCGTCTCTCCGTTGGACTATCTATCTCTCTAGCTGAACAGTGAACACGCCAGGCGGGTCAACGCACCTAGCCTAACGAGCGACTAGCCGGCCAGCCTATCCATTCTGCCTACCTACCTACCCATCTACCTACTTATCGTCACTTATTCACCAGTCCTCAAGACGGCCAGCCGGCCGCGCGAGCGCTCTCTCGCTCGTTCGGTCCAGCCAGCATCCCGAATTGCTGAATCGGCCGTATCCTCCCGTAGTAGCCGCTCCTCTCTGCTGCTGCTGCTGGTGCTGCTGGTGCTCTGCCGGCGGCGAACCGGCCGATTGCACCAGAGAGCGGCAGCAGGATCGGTTAACGAGAGCTCGAAATCGGCGATAATTCGTGGGCCCCTGTCGAGGGAGAGGCATGGCGCCCCGGTTCAGGTCAGTGATCCAGCTGAATCGATTCGCAAGAAAGAAGTTCCGAGCGAGGGAACCGGGCATGGTGCGCGGTGCGCGGCCTGCGGAGGGGGTACGGCCACGGTATCAGGCGGTCAAACCTTTTTTACCTTGAAAAAGAGTATCGAGGGGCGAGCTGCTCGATTAATGCCGATCGCGCTCCGATCGACGCCTTCCTACCTAGCCGATCGCATCTTTTTTTCCATCTCCCTCGCTCCCTCTCGGCAAGATGGAGCGTTTCGCAGCTGGTAGGGCTTGAATTACAGCGGGGGGGACCGCTCTGAATTTCAGAAGGGAGCAAGGTTCTCGCTAATTACCGGCGTGTATCGATCGAGGGGTCTGATTAAGCGCGTATGAAAATCTAATTAGGATGTGGCGCTGCCAGAGCGCACGCTCGGCAAAACGCCCGCACGACCGCGCGCCTCTCTTCCGTGACGGGTTTGTCTTGCGATCCTCGCGAGCTCGCCTCCGCTTCGTCTGACTCCATTCCACGGGGCAACACTTGCCTCTTGAATCATTTTCTTCATCCGTATCCTCCGAGCGTTCGGTAAACAGAGTCACTCCCGCCGCCGCCGCCGCCGCCGCGGCCAGCAGCTTGGCTCGAAGGCATTTCTCGCCGCGCAGACTGACAATCTGAGAAAAAGTGGGTGGACGATTTTGTGGCGAAGGCGTCTCTTTCCTTGGGAGAGGGCCTCGATGATTGGTGTCTGGCGCGAAAGAGCGAAATTCGATCGAGTTTCAGCATTCCCGGTCGCGAGACTGAGCGGATCGTCGCCGGGACAGGGTGAACGGCCGACCTAGAGGCTGCGCGCGCGTTGCGCGTTGCGTCTTGCTGAGAACGGAGCTGCGAGCTCTCCCGCGGCAGTTTTAACCCGTCGTTCCTGCGGCGAGCTTCCTCGCACCCCTTTGGCCGCACGCATTCAGCGGCGCACATGCGATTACACAATTTCCACGCCGACATCGTTATCACGCGAGTCTGTCGTCATTACCGGGGGGAATTAATGGTCTGGTCGGAGGCTGCATGATGAGCGCACGGCTCGAGAGTCCCACGGCATTCGGAGCACCAGGATTCATTGGGGACTTGGCACGGTCATGCGAAGTTTGCCGAGGTTTCAGAGTACATAGATATTATGTCAGGGGCCGTTCGCACGTGTCTCCCGGAGGCAGTCTGACACGACCAGCCAGGACTCGTCGTGTCCTCGTCGAGTGCCACGAGGAGGGCGGAGAGTGGTTAGGTCAGGGAGAGCCTGGTGCAAATCTTCGCCACGCACATTGACACAATCGTCTCCTGGACAACTCGAGCGAGCGCTCCTTGCCGTCCTCTTCGTTCAACCATCTATCTCTCTGGGTCCATGGTAGGCGCTCTCCGAGCCGCCCGGTGCATCGCTCCCTCTCACTCGCACCTCGCTAGCCAGCCTTCTGTCCTCCCTCGCCTTCGCACCTTTCCACCGACGTCACCCTCTTCGCGTCATCTCCTCTTCCTCATTCGCTCTTCGTTCATCCGACTCGTCGTCCCACAGACTCTCCCTCTCTTTCCAGCCTATGCCTCTACTTCTCCAGTTTCCTCTGTCACTTGTTCTTCCTCCGCATCTATCTCCCCTCTTTTTCTCCCTCTCTCTCCCCCTCTCTTTCTCTATCCTCGTAGATCCTCCGTATTCGCTCTCCTCGCGACTTCCGAGTCCTTCGCCAGGACCACGTGATTGAGGACAACTGAACGAGCAGAGCTCTAAATGGTGCAAATAGCTCGCTGGTATCCTCGTACCACGGCCGTCCCTGAAAGAGTCATTTTCTTGGCGCGCCTTCATCGAAGGAAATTATTGAAGGCTTCCAGGACACGACTGCTTCATAGGAGGAAGCAACCTGGGATCCGTGCTCGATGGTCAACCGCAATCGATCTCGTCAGACTCTATTAACGAGGGTCGGGCTTGTCCGTCGATTGAAGTTCGAAGTTGGGTCGTACCGCGGTACATAAACTACTACTATTGTAGGAAGTCGTGAGTAATTAAGCCGGTATCAGCTGCGCTACAGAGCGGATCCTTCGTAAAAGGCCTTTCAACTGCAGGACGTAACCCGCGCAGTACAGCCGCTCGTCTAAAAGCTTTCCCTGATACCCTGGTATTCTCACATTGCCATATTCCGATAATTTAATCAGCCCCCGAGCCAATTAGGCCGAGATACACTCAGATTCGTCAGGCGCGCACTAATCATTCGATTTTCTTCCGATCGGGAATGCAGAGAGCCAAGGATGCTGCGCTCGCTGGCCCAAAGGGGAGAGCAGTGCTGGCACGTCTTTTCGAAACTGCCTGTTGCGCAAACGTCGGATGGGTCGGTAGGTAGGTTCAACGTCGCTTGCACAATCCCTGCTCTACGTTACAGCATAGAGCGCATCGCTTGGTGGGACAGAGAGGCGGGAAGAAGAAAAAAGGGGAAGCTGAATCGCTACAAGACTCCGGCTTGATCGTGTGCAACGACTGAACGCGGTCATTCTCTCTCTTCCGTTACTATTCTATCGCTACTAATACTCCTTGTCCCTGAGTCATTCGGTTTTCGGAAGGCTGGACTACCGGTAGAACAATGGCTTAATTCCATTCGAGAAATATTCGCGGCCAATCCAGTAATCCCCTAAAATGTCAGGAGACACCGAGAGCCGGGCGCGCAATAAATTTTCAGGGGCTAGCTAAATTTGCCTGGACAGCGGCGGCGGCGGCGGCAGCGGCAGCGGCGGTGCGGCGTGTCGCCCGGCATTATTAATCCCTGGTAAGCCGTAGAGGAGACTGATTCGAGGATTTGAGGCTCGGCCGGCGAGTGTCTCGTTTCTTGGTCAAACATCGGTGCGGAGCGCGGCGTGTATTAATATTTGCTCGGGATACTCCGGCAGCTCGGCATAGAGACGGAGGAAGTCGGCGTTAAGTTAGGCTTTTACATTTCCTGCCAAAACTGGCTTCATCGACACACTGCTCTAGCCCTCCGAGCCAAGCTCGACGCACCGCAAAGGATAAAAGCACCGAATCCCCGGCAAATCGAACCTTGAGCATAATCAAGTAATTTATGGTCCTCATCTCGGACTGTCTCCTTCCCTTCGTGCAGCATCATATCCCGGCAGCACTGCCAGCGGAGCATCTCTATCTCACTTGGACTTCGTAGAAGGACGCTACCCCTCCAAACGAGAAGCGGGATGCTGCTGGTTGCTGCTGCTGCTGCTGCTGCTGCTGGTGCTGCTGGTGCTGGTGGGACGAGGCGGCGAGTACCATCGAGTCGTTCACCTTTTATCCCAGTAACACGAAGTCGTAGCCGCGAGCGACGACGGGCGACAAACTACAAACTGCACGTTCTAGCGATACACACACAGCCCGATCTGCTGCTGCTGCTGCTGCTGCTGCTGCTGCTGCTCCTGCTGCTGGCTGCGACGATGCTTTATTTGTATCGTCCGATCTGATGCCGCCGCCTTCCTTCTCCCTCTTCTTACCTCTTCGTCTTCCTCTTATTCTTCCGCTTTACCTCTTTCCGTTAAGATCTCACTTTGACCCGAGCGCCTTCTTCACTCGAAATCTGCCTGATGCGCTTGACAAACCATTATTTCAAATTCGCCTCTCTGCTCCCTTTTAAAAGGACTTTACCATTCTTACCTTCGCTTCATTATCCACTAGAGATAAACATATTTCATGATCAAGGCGGGAAACTCGCTTCAACGGATCAGGACTTTACAGAGGAACGATCAATGGTTTACTCTCTATTTGCAAAGAGACATTCGCACCAGTGGTCAATCGACTATATCGCAAATCCCTTGCAATGCGAATTGAAGAGGGGAATTTACGGGATATTGGAGGAGAGTGGTCGTGTGGAGGATTAGATCACCGAACGTCCGGCGAGGGAAGAAAGAGGAAGCGGTAGACGCAGTCTGGGGCCCATCGGTCATTGTCTCCCGTATAAACCAGGAGCCACGCTACGGCCTGTTGTCTTAATGGGGCCAGAACGGTAACTGCGGTGGGCCACACCCTTAATCCGCGGCCAGTGCTTAAGAATAGTTTGCAAGTCGTGCAATGAATGCCTCGGCATCCGCGAGTTTCATCCTTTCCGAGTATTGAATACCAGCCTCGCATCCGAACCGCTTTCCGCCCGACTCCCGGAGATCGGACGTGGTCGAAAATTTTCTCCGAACTCGGGGCTATCGCATGTCAAACGAGCCGATGTATTTATAGCTCGGTCATTCGGCGGGCATTGATGTGCCGGGAGGGTCCGTAACCAAAGGGTTGTTCCGCGGAAAGATCCTATTTCATTGGGCAGTTGGAACAACAAGTCGACAGTAGCACTTGACACTCGGCACGATGCGTATGTCTCGCTATCTCACTTCAGAGATCAAAGGACTTTCTTTTGCAAATGGAATTGCCTTACAATAGAGCCAATTGGCTTTGCCGGCTCACCGACATTCGGGTAGTATTGTGCAATTAGGAGCAATAGAACGATAGCGTCTATTGGTTAATGAGCTTGTATGTATCAGAGCGGAAATGAAAGCATGTTTCGACATGCGTTATTTGTAAAGTATTTCTAGTACAAAAATTGTATGACTCCGAGTAATGGTAATAGTATAAGGACAGTGAATGGTGTTGGCTAGAAATATCGAGAAGTAAGAATAACTTGCGAAAAGCAGGAATACCCAGGTTCACCCAGGGAACTTCTTTGGTTTTCAAATTACTCGAGGAGTTGCCTCGTGTTTGGATAGTCAAATAATGTCGCGGGCACACGAAAATTGGCCTTCCGCCATAAATCCATCGAACAAGAGCAGTGCAGCAATAGAGAGGGAGAGAGAGAGAGAAAAAAAAGAAGGTTTCGTCCTGCTAGGAGAAATGGAATTACAAAGAGCAGTAAAGCATTTCGGTTTATTGGGGCTGCCCGGTGCGAATTTGGGCCTAAATTTCTGTCATTTCGGCAAGAGCAGAACGTGCGGAGTGAAAAAAGGCTACAATTTAGCCCGAGGGCTTTCAAAGAGGATTAGCTTGAACTTTGTAAATCATGAAATTCGATTGGAATACTCGATCTCCTGGCTGACGAGTTGCAACCCGTATCGGTTAATGAAGGAATCAAGTTTACATGCGCTCAATGAATTCGCTGTTCCGTTGGAACAGCAGAAATTGCATTTAGCCATTTGATTGAGCATTCCGTTATTACGTTTAGTAAGAGGTACCTTGCGCAGAACGCTGAGCATCGTTTCTCTGGGATCAGGCCGATTAAAAGGCCAATGCATCTTTCCCACGCTTGCATCGGTTTTTAATCCGGCGTTGCAATTATGTAGCCCGTGTGCCATCCTGGAGATCAGCGTGGATAAAGCGACAATGATCAATGGCGATCGAGTGAGCGCCGGTTAAAAAATATCAGGCCCCTTCTATCAATAGCACGAGGAAGGTCAGACGACGTCGTGTACTTGGGGTATATTATTACCCCGATCGCGTTATATGTCAGCGACCGGGGCCCTCGGGGGTCTGGAGGTCGCTTACATCCGTTCTCCATAAATCGCGAAGACGCGGTGTACGTGGCACAGTTAGCCGGGTGCCGAGTGCCGGGTTCCGGGAGTTAGCGGGCTCCGGGGCCCGATCGGGCCAATGGAAGGGTCCACAGGCTGGACTCGAGTAGGATAGATTACGTATGCGAGGGAAGCGAGCGACGAGCTTGCGGGGCATTCGCGGACCTAATTAATATTCGTGTCGACGATGACAGCTGATCCCGTGGAAATAGGGCCGAAAACCTCGGGCATGTTCGGGGCCCGGCGTCTCGGAACTCGGAAGTGTCTCGGTCCCCGGCGCGGATGACCGGCGAATCCTACTTTCCTCCCCACGTTCGGCCCCTGGTGCTAAGCCGTGGGGGTTGGGCCCGATCGCCGGACGATATATCGGGGGAAATTTTCCGAAAGCTCGGGCCCACTGCCGATTGCCGATGTAACCGGCGGAATCAACCAATGAGAACCGCTCCGGGACAGACAGGTGGGGGCTGGCAGAGACTTAAGCGAGGCCACTCGCCGTCGAGTTGTCAGAGCTCTGTGGGGCACGGTCACGCACACAGCAGCCGGTATCTCTCTTTCAACCTTTTTCCGCTCGCAATTCGACTCTTGTAACTCGCACGATATATCCGCATCGCGCGCTAAACGATATTTGTGCCTACTAGTCGCTTTTTCGCTTCTGCCCGGTGGACTCTCATCGTTTCGATTTCCCGTCACGGTAACCGAACCCTCGGAGTTGCATGTGCCCGCACGGATCCAGGATTCACCGCAGTTTCGTTCTCCGCTCGCTGCCAGCACCAAGTACTCGCTGATAGTCGTGCTTCCGCGGCAGAGATTGCCTACTGCAGAGAACTCCGTGGTCGAGAGTATCAACCTAAAGCACCTGGGAGAGAAGATATGGCCCGTCAGTTGGACCCCACCGGCCTCTACTGAAGACGACTCGGTTGCTAAGGAAGCACAAGGACATTCTTCAAATTCGTGTGTCATTGAGACTTATCGCTAGCCACCATGGCCGCCGCTGGCTTGGACCCCACCGGACTCTACTAAGGATACAACACCTTGCCTGTCCAATCGCAAGGCAAATCTATCCAGCCACCAATCTGCCAGCAGCAGTCTCCTCTCGGACGTTGATTGATTTCTGTCCAATTGATAAAGCCGCACCATGGCTGGACTCGATCCGACCGGTCAGTACTGAGGAAGTGGAGGTAGGTCGAGGCGAATTCCGGAAGAAACGAGGAAGTAGAAGAGCCGAGATACCTCAAGGTCGCGAGATGGCTGTCACCACGGGCCTCGATCCCACTGGGCAGTATTGAAGTCTCCGGAGTCTCTCTCGTTATCGAAGAAAGACCCCGCCGGCAGACGACGTAAATCGCGCCGATCATGGCAGGCGTGAGGGGTAGAGAGGAAACCTCGTCCTCTAATTTGAGGAGACACGAATGGAGCATCCACATCAGGAAGGGTAGACATCGGCCATTCTTCCGCGATGGGACTCATCAATGAAGCGGTCGAGACTGTCACTACTTGCACATAAGGTGAGTTCGTAAATTGCTTCTATTCTATTTATGTCCTTGCCAGGTAACTCCGTCGACAGCTTCACTAATAGCGGAGTTAAGGCCTCGCCACTTTACGCCACCTTACAACCGCCGATTTATACCAACTATTCTCACTAATTCAACCGTCTCGCTTCTCGAGGCCCCATTAAAATTTGCTAGCCCAGATACATTAGGCCCCTCTTCCTCCGCTCCGCACCGTCCTTCCATTCAACGACATAGAGTAGCTTCAACACCAACCGATTAGGACAGCCGACCCCCGATTTATCACAGTTCACTATCTCCTTGATCACTCGACAGTCCAGTAAATGAGACTAACGTCTTGGTTAATATCCTCCGAGTCTTTGCTTATCGTTCCTTCAAAATGATTTCCGCATTCGTGTCGCATTCGTTGTCGCGTTGCTTTCGTCGGGGGAATCGCAGCTAGTTTAACTTCTCGCTCGACACTCGGCCCTTCCAGCTGGTTAAGAACGCAGAGAGGATTCCACCTCAAAGATTCGCTGACCCGCGCGTGACCAGCGAATCAAAAAGAAGAGAGGTAGCCGCTTCTCTCGAGATGTAGACGCGGAACACCGAGAGATTCCTCGGTGTTACATCATTTTCTGAGATTCCTCCTCGAAGCAGTAGCGAGCGGGACATTTTCGGGGAGTGATCTTTTGGTTGGAGCGATACACCAGCGAAGCTAACATCGAAATTCTACGCGCACCTGTCCGAAAATTGATGGACGACTGGCTCGGCGTTAGACACGGGAAGTTACATTGGGAGGACGCTAGAGCGTATCTTGTCCTCCGCCGGTTTTCTTGTCGCGGTTACGAACAGGTGCCTCTCGGGAGTCAGTCTAGAACGTTCACCTCTACGTACCCCCGGCAGGTAGAGCCGAATATGCCGCTTGTTGCTTGTAATTAGGCGAGCCGCGCAAAGGACGACTTTGTTCTTACGTCATTACAAGTAATTAGGTACTTCTAATTGGCCTGCTGCCGGCTGCCACTGCATATCCCAAAACTTTCGAGTCACTCTCCCTTCTTCCACGCTATTAAACACACCATTGTGGAATATTCCTTATGCTAGATATCCGATCAGAACTTGTTAGCGCGTCATATCAGCCATCGGGTTCAATGGACGCGAATGTCATTAAGATTTGCCAAGACTCGTTTTTATTCGCGTTAATGGGAGGAGTAGCACAGGATGGGGGGATGTCGATCTAGAAAAATGAAAAGCCGTGCGTTACCGTAAGGATTTCGCATAGCGGTGATTCGGAGCTTTCGCAAACTCACGAAATTAGTCTCGGTTCCATGGGAAAGACAAGACCCCGATAGTGAGTACAGCCGAGGAGGAGGCCTCGGCGGACTCCTCACATGGCCGAGTTCATTGACACCAGGCTGAGTTTTGGGCATTCACCGTCCCGCTCGTGCGGCCAGAGCGGCAATCGTCCTCTCTTCCTCGGGAATAAGCGATCGCTCGTGTTCGCTTGCGCGCTCGTTCGTTCCTTCGCTCACTTACTTACTCAGCCGAGCAACTGCGCTCGGTCAGCCACCGGCTCTCCTCTCTCCTCTCTCCTCTCTCCTCTCTCCTCTCTCCTCTCGCCTCTCTTTCTCACTCTTGCTCGACGATCGCTTCGGAGGATCCCCTAGGTTTCGCGGAAAAAGGCCCTGCTTCACCCGGCACCATTTTCGCGCCCACCTTCCACTTCCTCCTGTTCGTCCCGTTCGCGTCCCATTCCCTTTTGCCCTCGAGCAGAGACCGAGCTCGGCTCTCCTACCTGTGGACCTTGGATCGCCCCGAATGCTATCGCGCGACCTTTTCCAGCCCGACACGTGACCGTGTAGTACCGGTGATGTAATCGAGAGGTACCTCTTACATTCTTCAACCTGTCGATACTTATCCTTGCGAGATCTTAACTTTTGGAGCACGATCCTCGGCTTCGGCTGCCGATGATTTCTAATATTAAGACAAACCGATCTTCCACACGAGGGAAATTCTAATGGGGAAATCTCTTGCGAACGACCCTGAAGTAGTACGCGTAGCTAGCATCCGGATTATACACGTTCTGCTCTCATCGAAATTCATCGGGCGCCTTTGGTAAAAGAGGCAGCTTAAACCAGCGGTGGTAAATGATTTCCGCTTATTCGTGGCAGGCATCTCGCTCGGTGTTCCATTCTATTGGCAAAGCGGTGTGCTCTCGGAAGAGTGAGTGTGCGCTCGAGAACGAGAGTACATAGTCAAACATAGAGTGAGCCGAGGGATGCGGGAAGAGGCAAAGTAGCCGGGTGAAGAGAGCGAGGGAGGGAAAAGCTTGGGGAGAAGCAGCAGCGGCCGAATGGAAAGAGGGAGAAGGAAAGAGCGAGATCACGCGTGACCTAGGACAACATACCACGCGACCTGCATGCCAATCGTTTCTCTCTTTTGCTATCCCTCGTTCTCTCTCGCTCCCTCTCGCCGCCGTATATTCGCACATTCCTTCCCCACCCCTGGACCTGCGGCGCCCTCCCTTCCACCCTTCCTCTCGCCCTCCAACCATTCTACCTTGCCCGATTCTAAGTCCCTCTCTTCGTTGGTGTAATAGGCCTTCCGAATCGAATCGAATCGAATCGATCCAGCCGTTCCACGATCGTGACGCATCGGCGTCGGTTTGAGAGCAGCGACACGGCGCCCCTCGATGCTATCGGGTGGCGGGCAACGCTCTGTGGATTTTGGCAGCCGGCTGTAGCCGAACGTCTCTCGCATGACAATTGGGCCCACGGATATTTGAATTTGGCTACGTGGTCGGGCATCGTCCGGGCTCTCGCACTCTCGGAGGCCCGCAGCCTACGTGCGCCTCTCGACCACTTCGTGCACCCGACGAAAAACTAAAACTCACTTTATTTGGACTTGACTCAACTCCACGCCCCCCCCACTACTCGTCTCCACCTTTTCTCAACTTGGCCCCTCTCAGAACAGTACTGGAAGACGCGTCCTTTTCGATCATTCTTTGGATTAGAAGGCTTTTTTTTAGAGAGGTTGACGAGAGATCGACGTGAGCCGGGCGAGGATTAACAGTGGTCTTTCCTCGGTTTATCGAGCGATGAATTCGAGCGGCGGCAGAGGGAGAGAGAGCGTGGGACGGAAGCCGGGTTGATCGAACGGCTCAATTATGTCGTCCTGCTCTCCGAGTTCCCCTTGAGTGCCTCCTCTAATTCAATTCTCGCGTTCCTCCGAGGCGGTGTAGCATCATGGGTATTGTTCCCGGCATTGTTTCAAGTTCTCCGCGCGCGAAAAGAAACGGCCTTCGCCAGCCGACTGCCGGCCCCGGCGCGGCGCGGCGCGGCGCGGCGCGTCGCGTTGCCACTGGTGCTTGCAAGCGTTTAGAATCGATTTCGTTTTATAGCCGGCTTTTTTTGCCCCGTCTCTCCCGCATTACGTGCGACTCGATTGACTATGCACAAGACCGGTCTCCATTGTGATACAAAGTATTACCGAGCTAATAACATGGAGCGCATTCCCAGCAATTAATACTTGGAGTCCGGTCATAAGTAGTGTTAATGTATGGGCGCAAAAAGTAGTCGAGTATACCAGTATTGAAAGAAATCGAGCCCCCCCCCCCCCCCCCCCACCAACTATTGGGTTTTCGTAGTCGAGGCGTCGTACATAGAGTGTGAAATGCCGGCATTGTCGTGTCGAGATCGCCGTCTTTGAAGTAAGAGGTTTTTTTTGTAAAAGCAGTCTCTGAACGATGATCGCGCGCGTCTTCCCTATTCACTGCCAATCTCTTTGCCCGGTTCCACGGACATCGCGTCTTTTTTCGGCTCTTCTCCTTTTTTCTCGGCTGTCTAGCAGTTCGTTCACCTTTCCTAGGCCACGAGCGCGGCTATACTCGGTTCCCATAGGATAGCGCGCCGAGGGATTCGAGAATGGCTGTGTGTCTTGGGTGGTTCACTCGCCTAGAATAGCGCAGAGCGCTCGGCGTCCGATCGGAGCCCGGTGGTCCAACGCGCTGACCAGTCTTTAATTCGACATTCCACGGATTCCCCTCCGTTTCCTTGCACTTGGATGGCCACGTAGAGCCTCGAAAAATCTCGGTTCCTGGGCTGCGTCGGTGGCGGAGAGCCGCTCCCCCTCTGCCCCGGCCAACTCGGCGGCCTTGTGCCGCTACAATTCCTTTTGCTTCAATTATAATCCATCGGCGCTCGGGCGAGCTATCGCGCGCGCGCGCGCGCGTGCGAGCCAGGCGTTACGTCAAATCGCGCTCGAGGTCTACCGCGCGTATCGGTAATCGCCGCGGAGGAAGGCAAAGGTTACGAAGCAGGCGATTTCAAGTTTGAGCCCCGCAACACTTCCCACCTTCCTTTCGCCGAGCTCCTTCACTCGCACGTGCCACTCGCCTACCGCTCAAGGAATTTAATCCCTTTTCAGAGACTCTTTCTTTTTCCCATCTCTTCCTTTCTCTCACCCTCTCCTACGGAGGGGCCTTTCAACCTCGTCCAGCAGGAATTTCTTATTCCCGGAGTGGCCCGAAAGAAAGAAGCATCGAAGGTGTTCGCTTCTAAACGACCGCGCCGCATCGACCTTTCGTAGAGTCTCGACACTCAGCAGCGTGGGTGTCGTGTAGGCAAAAAAGGAGGAGCTTCAAAAGGCCAATATCGTCGGCATCGAGTCGTGCGACTCCTGGCAGGCATAAGGGTAAATGGGCCAGGGCCGCCGTGATGTAGTCTTCTCGCGGTGATGGCGACTAGCGCAACACGAAATTCCCGGCGTAGTAGCACCGCGATATAAAGTCCTTCTTCTCTCATCTTAGTGCATGGACGAACGATATCACGATTACAGCAGGCAGGCAGGCAGGCAGGCAGGCAGGCAGGCAGGCAGGCAGGCAGGCCAGCCAAGCACTCATCATCGGGATGTGTTCGATGCATCGAAGGTCTGGCCAGGCAAGCGGCATAATGCCAACCAGTGGCATTTACGCCGCCAAGACCACCTTTGCCTCGGTCTCCTCTCGGTCTCTCCTTCTCGCTTAGGCTCTCGTTCGCACTCGGTTCGTCCTCTTTCTTCTTGCTCCTTCTCGTCCTTGGTCTTCCTCGCTCTCACGCGTCTCTCTCAACTCTCTCCCTGGCTTTCCGTCACGAGTGAAGATGCACAGTTCTCTCGCTCGCACCGTCGAGTAGCAGCAACTTCTTTAGCGTCCCATTACCAGCTCTCTATGGAATGCATTGCTCTCTCGCAACACCTACGAAGAGAGGAGTCTCGCGGAATCAAGCGCGTAGAGCCGCGGCTCACAGTTGGTCCTCTCGGCACAGCCAGGCCTGCCTCTGAAAGATGGCCGGATCCCCCGGAGGTAATTAAGGAACACGGTTGGGATGTCCTACAGAGATATCCGAGGACTCTCGATTTCGTTGAGACGCCATGGAGCGCGCGGCTCTCCTCCAAACCCATTAAGCCGCGTGGTTTCTCCGACTGCTTTATTCATCTTGATTTTAAACGACCAATACATCCGGCAGCGTGTGCCGGTCCCGTCTTTACGGCAGTTCGGATTAGCTGTGGCGAATCGTCGCTCGGTTGGGTTCTCCGCGATTAGCACGCATACGCGTAATCCGTTCGGATTAACGTAGATTGGGATCTCCGGGAAGTAAGGTCGCCGGATTCCCCGATACGCATCGACGACTGTCTTTTACCTATCGAGATCGACATCGTCTCAACTATACCTGGTTCCAGCACTCTCCTCCTGGAAGGCCGGTCATTTTGAATTCGGAACAATCGGCTTATCTACGATTCGAAGGCATCAAGTATACAGCGGGAGATAGTCGCGGCTATTCCCTTGACCGGTAGTAAAGCTTAACGCCCGCCTAGTGGCCTTACACGCACTCTCGGCCACTCGTTTTCATTCTCTCGGATTTAACGCGTGACTAATAAGCCCGGGCGCAACCAGGGATCTCCCCGCGTCCCAATTAAAGTAGAGGACGAGCACAAGCCGTGGCACAAAAGGCCCTTTAATTCCTAAGAAAAGGATCAAAGGGCTGGCATTAAGACCGCCGATCTAATTCGATCGAGGACAGACGGTCGATAGGGGCCAGTGGATATGGCGACAGGCCGATACTTAGGTGGTTGGTTGCCGACACTTAGCGGTGGTGGTTCGCCACGGTGGTGGAAGTAGCACTGTCGCGGACGACGAGGACGAGGCGGTGGTGAGCGGATCGCCTTGACGAGCAAGTCACGTGGCCGCGGGAAATGACTTGTTATATAAACTAAGGATTATCCCGGCAGCCTGTACATTACCGCCTCCAATCGGTAGATCCCGAGCCAACTGGCCCCACGAAGGTGAGGCGTGCTCAAACTTATTCAGCGTGCGCACGCCTCATTATCGCGAGCTCATTTAGCTCACGCCCGTAGATAATGTACGAGATAACGGATAACGCCCCCGAGACATTGAATGCCATTAGTAATAATGTAGTGGTCGAGTAGTCCGAGAGAACGAGCAGGAAATTTCGCTGGCAGATAAGACCCAAGGAGAACGAGATGTAGCACTCTCTCTCAAGCGCGCGCGCGAACGCCGGAGAGAGATTCATCGACGTTCTAAACGGTCAGGGCTTCCTTGCGCTTGAACAGAACTGCCGACAGAGCATTGCAAGATGCTAATAATAATCAGGTGTAGATCGCAACCTGGCAGCTTTCCTCTCGATGGAGCGAAAAGGGCATTGCCGTGACCAAGAGACTCGAGGTGTTCACGTGATCGGGAGGTAGAGTTAGCGGTCGAAGGATAAGCTCTCGATAAAGAGCGATCCGGGGAGTCGGCGAGGAAGGTGGTCGCGTAATAGGGATCGAGACTGGTGTAACATATCGCGTACAACCGTATCTAGGGCAGTGAAATGCAATCGGGAAGCCTAGGACAAGGTGGCAAATGCGGTGCAAGAAAATCGGTGCGGTATTCGCGGGTACGGAACACTCGAGACATCGGGGAGGCCGTGGAAGTAGGTCAACGTCGAGCGAGTAAGACCAAGTGGAGAACCAAGTTCAGGGGCAAACTGCAGGCGCCGAGCCTGGAGCACAGTTTCTCCCGGTGGCTTAGGTTAGGTCCTCTTTCTCGTTCTTTCTCCGTCGCGCATCCTCCCTCTCGGATGAGAGGACTCGAGAGGACTCGGAGCCACTGCCCTCGAGAGAGAGAGAGAGAGAGACCGCGCGAAGGAAGAGAGGCGGTCTAACGGAGTCTCTGGTCTGCCTAGTTTTATTTTTCCAGCAGACCCAAGCCTGGCCATTCGTTCCGTTCCTCTCGCATCTCTCTTGTATCCTTTTGGACCCTCCCTCGCACCTGCATGTGTACTCTCGCACGAGGCGCGACCATCGTCGTCCGCGGGAGCGAGAGTGATCGCCACAGGACTCCTTCTCGATTTCTCTTTCACCCTGTTCACCGATCTTCACCTAGCCACCGATCCTCAAGCGTAATCCTTTCTCTGGAGGATGCGCCACCTTCCCGCAGCTTGGCCCAAATCTTTCCCCTCTTGAAAGTGCAAGTGGAATCGCTTTCATCTCGTCCTTAGTCACTCCCAGCCAGCCAGCCAGCCAGCCAGCCAGCCGCTCCGCTCTCCACTCCGTCTTCTCCAGGACCCGGATACTAGAGATGCCTCTCTTTCCTTGTTGGCCCCGGGGGAATTTTGTGCGTCAGGGCATTACTCATTAGTGCAGCCACTTCCTGCCTGACGTTTCTTCGAATGCTCTTTCACCGGCTCTGCCTGACAAAAAGGTCCAGTTGGCAAGCGGTGCTCGGCCTCGGCGAAATCGTCGCGAAGGCCGCCGAGCAGCAGAGTGTTCGCGGCGCGTTCTCAATCCTAAGTACCTAACCCAGCCGGAAGATATATCATATCGATTAGCGATAAAATGCGCTGGTCTATGGTTGGTGAAGGAGCGGGCGAGCCAGCAGACAACTAGGTTGCCGGGTAGGTGGGTGAAGTAGGCAGGACGTAGGTAGTCGGCTCGTCACTTACGTTCACTCTGCATCCCCGCACGCGGCCATGCCCACCTATCTACATCTCGGGCTGGTCGCGCCGCGCCGCGCCGCGCAGCGTCGCGTCGACATACACACACGTCCGCAGCTTTTTCCTGCATAATAATTTCGTATCTGCTGGTATGGCCGCGCGCGGCAAGGTCGTCATATCAGGCTCGTTTCTAATGGATGTGGATATAGGCATTGGCCGTGTGGCTTTCGACACGGGTCACAAGGTAAACGAAAGGGCGCTCGCCGCGCGCTCGGCCCGAGGACTGATGCCTCCGAGGATAGGAGGACGGGTTGTCGAAACTGGCTGAGCACTCATTGCAAAAGAGAGGTTCTGTCAGATCAAAGGCTCACTCCGAGTCACACGTCGCGACGCTTGCGAGGTGTCCCTGAGGGTACGCAATCGCTCTGGCGGCCAGGGCGTGGTTTCCTATGCAGTTTTTGCCTGCCTAGAATGCACCAGACGGCCTTCGCTAAGATCAGGATATTCCGCTGCTCCGTGTCCTTCCCTACCCGACACACACACACACACACACACACACACACACCCAGTCTCCGGGGGCCCCCTTCAAAGTCATCGCCACCTTCTTCCCCATTTTATGATCGTGTTCCCCGATCTTTATAGCCCCACCAGTCAAATAGCAATAGCAAAGGGAAACTTTTCGGATCTAAATTCGTCCCGTCTCTTGACTTTCCGCATATTTTCGTGATCGTTATGTTCAAATAACAGACTGCTGCGACCGCAGCAAGAAAGATACATTAAATGTCAGGCAGCACGTTGAGCGCGTGCAGTGTAACTCGAATAAAAAGTGACCGTTCCTTATTTTGCCTTTCAGACCGACCAGCAACAACAGCACTGCCCCCGAGGAATCCCAGCATTCCCCGGATCGGAGCGGAATCATCGCGAATGCGATGCACGCTCCCCCCAAAAAAGAAGACGAGGAGGAAGCTCCGCACTGCCATGGACAACAGTCAGCTAGTCGCTTCTCCTCTTCCTGGACGAAGTCGCAGCGAGGGATGCGCGAGGCTTTTGAGGAAGGGGCTGCTGCGAGGACTGCGAGGAACCGCCAGTGTCTTCATCGTGCGTGTTTGCGGGCGGTCACACTCTTCCCAGCCGGGGCGCGCACGCAACACAGTCTCACATGCCGCGGGACACCAGATGTTACTACTTCTCCCACTCGTCTCTACACTCTTCTCCATTCTTTTCTCTCCCTTTTCTTTATTTAAACCGTAGCGTTAAGGGGCACCGTTATGCACATATAAATACAGTTCTGGAGGAAGGATCGTAGATGCATCGAGCGCCGACGTAACTTCCGCGTCCCCGCGTAGTTACCGCAGCTGAAACTGTAATCCGGCCATCGCACAGTACGCAGTCGCTCGCTCTCTGTGTCGTTGATACTGTTATTACACTGACACGCAGACCCCGGATGGATTCGCTAAACGCCCGCCTGGGAACTCGATCGTTAATGAGGCTCCCCTTTTTTCCGCTCTTTTTCCCAGCCCCAACTTCAACTGGTACTCTCAACGATTCCGGCGCTCCCGGTGCATCCAACCGAGCTTCATCCACGCATCACGCGAGAGTAACTGGGCGTTACTGTTATCTGGCAATTCGCATAATCCGCTAAGCCTGTATAGCTCGCTGTAATCAGCGTGGGCGTTGCATCCGTCCGATGTTGCCCTGAATAAACCAAGGTCCTTGGCTCTCCGAGCTCGAGGACCAAGGGAAATATCCTCTTTGCATCCTCTTGACGCGTTTAACGCGGACCGGTGTACGTTGACCCAGCTCGCGCTCGCAAAGCGTAGGTGCTCGTGCGGGATGCACACGAGCGAGGATGTCTAATCCTTAAAAGCGCCCGGCGCAGCCTGCTTTTCCCTGCTTTTCTCTCTTCGTTCCTCCTCGCTTTTTCTCTCTCCGGCGAATGGTTTCGCTCGGTGCATCGGGTGCACTTGCACGCGCACACTCGCACAAGCCGACACATCTACACGCTCGCTTGGTTCTCCTTAGCACTCTGTTGTGCTCTTCCTGCCTGCTCGCCGGGGGAAGTAGTTATCGTGCGGGGCCGCGCGCATTGTTACACATAACTTCTTTCCATCGTCGCCGCGCGTGCATCGAGAACACTCGCCATCCCCGGCGCCTCGGACCACGAGGTGCTTTGCATTCCTCGCATAGACGCCAACTAACCATCCGAGCCTGTGTGCGCGTCTGTGTGCACACGAGCGCACCATTTATCGCCAGGATAGACCGACAACCTTCTTCCCTCTGCGACTCCAGCGAACATAAAGAAGGGGATGCGATCGAGTGGGAACAACCCCGAGAGCGACCAACAACGCAGCATCCCGCCTTCCTTCTGATCGCGTGCGCATCTGGCGAAGATCGCGCGCGAATCATAATGTGTACGAGTTACCGTGTTTGTTTCTCTTAGTCTTACCACTCCGTGTAAGGACCCGATTAATCGCCCTCGTTCTACCCTTACCCGTGTTTACTCTCTAGTTGCGTACCTATTATTATTAGCCTACCTTATCATCTATTCGAGCATATTATATAATATTAATATTATTAATATTATTATTGTTTTACTTGTTATCACTAAGCGGCGTCCTCCTGCAGCCGAAGGAGCTTTTGCCCTGACGGTCGTCGCTCGAGAGAGTGCGAGAGTGCGAGAGAGCGAGAGAGAGTGAGAGATCGTAGGAAAAAATAAGCGGAGAGAATGGGCGGTAAGAGTGTGTCGTTGGAAAGGGAATGCGACCGTCAGTGTAGAAATGCTCGGTGTGCGAGACAGGGAGACTTCCGCGAGAGAAAGCTCGAGATGCGAGAGTCACAGAGAGACACAGAGAGACATAGATGATGTAGACAGCAGACACAGACACGCACACATACAGATACATACATGTATCCACGAAGAACAGAATATATATTTTTGTATTTCCTGTCTGCGTATCGGGGCATCGGAGAAGGCGCTTACCGCCGATGCCGCTGGAGCAACGAAGATCGCGCGCTCCCTGTGTGTTCCGGCGGCATCGCCGTTCTCTCGAGTCGAGCGTGCCAGCCACTCGGGGGGGGGGGGGGATCGTGCCAATCTTTCTCCGTCATGATCGTCCTGACCTTTCGGTGGAACGCAACGATCGATTAGGCTGATAAGTTTGTTAAGACTTCGAGGTTACGTTCGGAAGAGCGCGTCGACCGTTTCTGTGTTGTTAAAATTGCGAGCCGGCGACGCCTTCTCGCGTCGGCCGGCGCAGCGTCTTCGACGTTACCCCGACGTAACGAACACACCTACGGTATAGTCACACGTCTTTTTAGTTTGTCTTTTATTCTCCTTCTTTTAACCGTATACTTAAATTATTTTTTTCTTTCTCTCCCACTTTCTCCTTTCATCGTGCGATAACGTAGGTACACCTAAAGATTTTGTTTTGTATAAATAAATAGTACGTCCAGAAAAGTCAATCAGTGTTTTCTATTTCTGTTTTTCGCAACCCTGTGATTTCCCTGATCCTTTGTATTATTCCTGGTACTCTCAGAGTATAGCCTTTGCATGGTACGAGTCGTTTACTCGAGCGACTAACTTGCAGGGGATGTGTCACGCTCGAATGGAGCCTGTTCACCCTAGGCAGCTCTTTCTCTTTCGCGCGTCGCCAGCTATCCTGTTTGCCTCTATTAGTGGTAATAGCTGCGTGCCAATGTCGACGGCATATTTTCACTCGTTATAATACTCTCAATGTCGTATAAAAAGCACGTGTCGTAAACCTTTTTCCTCCTACGCGCTCCTTCTGCTTTACGACCTCAGTGAGCGCGCGTAGCCTCAGCTCGAGTCCTATTGTCGTCCCCCACCCCTCTCCAGTGCGCATTCCTCCTTCTGATTAATTGTCCTGCGCCGAGACGGTTATAGCAGTCGTTGGAATCTACTCCTACTGACATACATGGCTGGAAAAAAAATGCGGCGGTCCCATTTGCAGGTGTGCGAGACACGCGGGATAACAACCCTCGTGTGTGGGACGCGCGTGTGTCCAGGTGAGTTCTGCGGGTTGCTCGACTAATCGCACCAAGGATCGGGCGATCGGCGAGCGGGGCACGTGGCACGCACTTCTCTTTTGTTTTTGCAGACCTCCAGGCGACTCGGCACTAGGTTACTGGGTTCTCTTCTCGGGTTGCCTCTCTCCCCTTCGTCCTGCTGCTCCCCACCAGCCTCACCTGACACGACTACAGGCCCCTGGCTCTCTCTCTCTCTCCCTCCCTCTTTCTCCTTCTCCCTTCCTTCACCTTACTTTCTATCTGCTCGTTTACCCTGCTGCAGCCTATCATGCAACTTGTGCACTCTGCAATTTGGATCCTCGACAATTCCTTCCTCACTCATCTTCTTACTGCCGAGTCCACTCGGCCGACTATTTTATTATTAAGCTCTCGCGGAAGAGAAAGATATGGAATATGGTTTTTGTTCCTTCCGAGTGATTTCTTTGTACAGGTTTAGACGACGATCATCTATTCTACGGTTTACGAGGCAGAGAATAATGAGCAAGGACCTTTGTCGGAGTGAGCAAAGTCGAGGACGCAGCCTTGACTTCCGGTAAGAAACAGCGTCGGTTCCATAACATTGTTTTTCAGGGGCCGAAAAACAAGTGCGGCCGCTGATTTGTCTCCGAGGATTTCCGTGCGGCAAGTGCCCTTGGCAATGCACCTGTCCTCTCAGGGGAGCACAATGTCTTCTTTTCATGCTCCTGCGAGGATCGCAGGATCCTCGTCCTCGTTTCACGCTTCCTTATTTTGCGTATAGTCGCGCGGCGACCGTTTTTAACGGAGCAGGTAAACCGCCCGGCTTTTTCGTCTTCCCGTTATGGGACCATTACGCCCTGGCCTCGAAAAAAGGGCCCCGATGATTTCGCATGACCTCGAAGGGCGCAGCGAGGTGCACTGTAAACGCATAAATGTGCCTCTGCTTTCCTCCAAAAAAGGCCCGCCGAGATTTGCAAACGTCGCCAAATTACGGTCGTAGCGACCTTGCGACATGAATTCCTTCGGATCCCCCGCCAATCCCCTTTCTCCCCTCTGTCGAGAGGAAAATTCTGCGAGCAACACACGTCGTGCCAAACATTCCTTTTCTTTCGAGTCTCGTATCTTCTTTTTTTCTCCTGTCCCCCTACGACGGCCACCCGATTTCCTGTACGAAACTCGTAAAAAGAATTCGCATCTGCATTCCAATCTCAGTCTGGAGAAGAATTCAGGGGACGGTATTAAGCTTAGTGGTCGTTCCTGAACGAGTTCTAATGTCAGTCGAGTGATATATACCGTCATGCTGGCCCTGGAATTATATATGAGAGTAAATGGAATTGGAGCTGGGGCAGCAAATATTGCTCTGATAGGCGGGGCACTCTTCGATTTCTAGTACTGTACAATTGAGTGTTGGATGTTTCGGAAAAGTGTGCCTCTAGCCGAGACACCCCGTCGGGTAGGGGCCCGAATTTGTATGCGCGTTAAGCTCGAGCAGTTACAGGGCCACGGGGGAAAGGTAGCTAGGAGGATTGTAAGTAGGTATCTACGTGCCTTGTAGGTAGGAAGACGAGCTACGACGGTGGTCGGATCTGTCCACAATGTAATGACTTTATGACAGGTTCGTTTTACCTTCGATCCCCGTCTTTTGTCTCCCACGAGTCCCTTTCGAAGGGCGCCGATGGTCAGCGCACCGAACACTCGACACCGTCACTATTCTCGCTCATTACCATTATCGAGCACATAGCCGTGTATTGTTGCGGATAGCGCTCGACAATTCGGGGCCAAAAATGAAAGATCCACCGTCATTCAGGGTCAGTCTGTAAAAGGGCGCGCTATGCTCGGGCTTCCCGAACCCGTACTGATTGAGGGTAACGATGGCATCGTAAAGGCTGGGAAGTATCTCATGTGTTGCAGGTCCTGGGCACAATGGGTCCGATCGTCGTTCAAGTCGGTTATTGTCGCGCAGAATCTCCCATTATCACTGGTCAGTAAAGGCGTGGAAAATAAGGGCGTCGCCCGTCGGGCTTGCAATTGTCTCACCGGTGTTCTGGGAAGAGGTTGAAATTACGGCCGACAATGGGACTAAAGAGGATTTTTTCGCTCTCACGGGGCAAAAGCAACGTGTCCGGTGCTCGAGCCCTCTTTCTCTCCGAGTCTCTCCCTCCTGCTCCTATTAAGCAGGATATCGAATAAAGTTTCAGGGGGATGTGGTGAGAGAGTGGAGGCAGAGCGGAGCTCGGACGCAGGAAGCATTACCGTTTCGCGGACAGACTGTGAGAAAGAGAGCAGGAGCGTTGTCGACGGTGATCCCGAAATGCGGAAGCTGCGCGTAGATTACACGGACACCACAGTTAGACGAGGGTTGCAAGGAGGAGCGAGCGCGAAGAAAAAAGGTGGAAGGGAAGAGCACAACTGCACTGGGACGATGAACGCAGCTACCCTAAGGGCAGCTTGCTGACGAGAAGTACCGACCTAACGGGACACCATCGTAACCGCCCCTCGCAACCGATGGGGGATTAAAAAAAAACGCTCGGAAAAAAAAGATTCTAGGATGTACCCTTGGCGCAACCCTTCCGCATACCAGCGGATAGGCGGCTGCCCCTTTGGAAAGTACCTTTCACGTTGGCCTCTCTACCTAGTCACCTCAACCCCTTCCCTTTCTTTCCACGACCACTTGGACTACCAATTTCCAACCTCCGCCTTTTTTTTCTTCCCCTCTTCCTCCACCGACGTCTTCTTCTGTGCAGCTTCTTCTCGATCACTCTCAACTACTTACCAACGATTCCAGGTGCTTGGAAATTCGCCAGGTGGTCACTCCCGCTCGTTCATTCTCCCGCCGCTTCCTGACTGCGATGGGAAAAGAAAGGGGGATATTACGGGAGAGATGTTTTTCAGAGATGAAATCGTACAGGCTCCTGATTGTTCGCTCAGTTTCCTGTGCTAGTTGGATTCCTCTCGTCGTTGGTTTCATGTTCCATGTTGATCTTGCTGCAATTACAGCGGCCTCGTGTTTCGGGCTTTAATTACATTTTCGAGTGAACTTGTGGATTCCAGGGCGTTATCGGACCTTTTATCTCACACTCTCTCTTTCTCTGTCGAGTATCTACTTTCCACCTTACAAGATGGAACGACGTTCCACACAGAGGACTTCCACGCAGCTCGTTCGTCTTTCTCCGGACAGTTGATGAGCACCTTCCATATCACTTTCAGTTTTAAGGAAGCCTCCCGCGGTGTCCGCATAGGAATGCACCAACTCCATGACGGCACCACGAAAGAATCTCCTTTCGAGTCCTTCAGGAGCGAGGGCTCAAGGCTCCTCGTTCTTCTTCTTCTCTTTGCCGCTTTCCCACTGATAAGATTCGATCCTTTCCAATACTATCGCTGAAAAATAGCTCGGGTGCGTCACTCCTGCCGATCGAAACCTTATCATTCCCGACGCCCCATTATTGTCGTCCTTCCCGATTAGCTTCCTTTTTTCCCGAGCTCGTGCTAACTCCACTCGGGATTCCCGGACAAACATGGTCCCTGAGCGGGCGCACTGACCCTTGAAAATATGCGGATAAGCATTGGAATCCTTCGGTATTCTAAGCAGCTCAACATTTCGTGACGCATCGGTGCCCGAGCGCACCGCTTGCCGCATTGATAGCCAACATTCAAAGGCATCCCTCTATATTCCCGAAAATCTCTTCTACTGCAAATTCAATTGTACTCTTGTGAGAATTGCGCTAGTCATTCCTGCAGTGTTTGAATGTGCAATTCTGTACTGGAATGCGTGCCTCGGCAAAGGTCTTGGTTGCGCGTCAGAGATGATTGCATTTCGATGGTGCATAACAGATCGTTGCCGCTATTGGTGGTCCCCTGCATGAAAGAATTCGTGGAAAAGAAGCAGTGCTCTCGTGTACTGGTGAGGAATCACCGATATGCGATTTAAGAAACACGAAGCCCATTGATCGGCTACCAGAGCAAGTAAGCAGTAAGCCCTAATCGTCCGTGTCGCCTCGTCTAGACGACCGCTGATTAGCGCGGCTTACCAATCGGTATTTCTTAATGGTCGTCAATGGAATTCCTCGTTTCCATTTGCTTCGATGCCAAGCTACGACTAAACATCCCTGGCACACCCTTTCCCAATAGATACGATCGCCGAAACATTGTCTAATTGTACACTGACTGTAATTTCAGGCAAGTGGCGATGTGGCATGCGAGAGAGTGGGAATGCCAGGTCAAAGAGAGCCGCAGGAAGATGGCAGTTGGAAAAGAAAGGACGTGCAAGGTGGCAAGGACGAAGGCTAGACCGCTTAGCAGCGTAGCTAGCACCTCGCAAGACATTAGTCAAGGTCGTTACTTATATCGAGAGGCAAATAAATTCGGGTCCTTCCGCAACCTGCGATACCGATCGCCAAAAACTAGCTGGGCCTGGTGGCAGCCGATGTCGAACAATGTCACCTTTTATTTCAGGGGTTTGTTAAAACGAGCGGCGCGTCGCGTCGCATCGCGATCCTCCCGAAGATATCGCCGGACGATAATGAGAAGATCGCAGTTCTCGGATGGCCCCTCCGGGAGATGACACGAGTTTCCACAGTGTCGCGGATTTGTAAAAGCCCGGAGAAACTCGAGTTCTCCCGCAAGTTTTACGAGGCAACCCTTCGCAGTTTCGAAAAGAGAAAGAAGCCGGGATCGGAGAAATGGGAAGAGAAAAAGAGCGAAGAGAATAGAGTCGTTAGCGGCTGTCAAAGCGACGGAAATCTTCGCATCGCGCTCGACTTTTACCTGTGTTTCTTTTTTTCGAGAACACCTTTCTTGTTTCAAGCGGTCACTTTCTTTCGAGAGCTCGCTGCTGCCCCGGCTTTCCTTGGAAAGTTCTTTATCGAGTGTATCGGATCTTGTGGCAGAAGTGTGCATTGGTTTGCTAACCAATTGTCTGGCACCTGTCCGCCTCCTTCAGCTACCAGCAATCTTTTGGTAGTCGAGAGAACTACGGTGGCTTAACGACAACTCAAACGGAGTTGTCAAATCTCAACGGAAACTCGATGCTCATTGAGGACGCGAAAGTACAGGAAAATTCACCGTGTGCACCGGCGAATCAAATGTCACATCACCAGGCGATTAAATGTCGCCGAGTAGAACATAGTAATGGTATTATTCAAACTAGCTGTATAATCACGGTAATCCGTGAAGCGATCTTTCCTCGTTCGCCATTCGCCTCGGCCGCGAAGATTCAATTAGAAACTCCGACGACCCACGACTCTAACGCATACAACTATCTAGTGGAAGAGAGATGGCGAGGCTTCATTTAACGAAATAGACAGTGGACACGAACTTACGCAATTCACCGCAAGCCGCACACAATGTAGGCTGCGCGCTTATATTCCTATCCCGCTAAGTATCGATGCAACCAAGATCGATTTCTTCTTACGTAATCGGCATAGGAAGAGTAGAGAGGCGAGAGGAAGAAAGTTCTCGCGAGGAGACTCTGGTGCTTTCTCGTCGAATTGATGCTGCGCGTTGCAACCAGCGTGCAGTGGTTGCAGTACTTGGCCAGACGCAATTAGAATGCTCAATAAGGGCATGAGAGTGCGAGACAAGTCTTGCGCGCCGCAAACTGGTCGATCGAGCGATCTTTTTCTCAACTCGCATGCATCTGTTGTAGATCGGTTTCGGATCGAAGGTCTACCTTCTCGTTGTGCAATCATCGGGACAATGAAAAAAGGAAAGTAAAACCCTGCTCCACAGATTTCCTTCCGGTTGTGTAACAGGCGCCTACGTTGCACGTTGCAACCCCCGGCTTGCACGCTCTTCTCTCCCCCGTCTGTCCTCCTCCCGGCGTCCTTTTCTCTCCCACCGCTCCATCTCACCGGCACAGGTCGTCTTCTCTGCACCGTTTCCTCTCACGCAACCTGGTGCGACCCCCGATTCCGCTCTCTGTGTCCGCAACCCCACAAAGGATCTTCTCGTTTTTACCGACTTTTTTAATGGGACCTATCGTCGAAAAAATGCTCTGCAGCTTGACGGCCGCTGGACAAATGCCACGTGTGGTCCTCTCGGATCTTCATACATAAGGAATGGGGGCTACTCGCGCAGGAAGTTACGCATCCGGAAGATGGACCTTGATTGTCCCGTACGCCTTCGATCGTTGCGTTAGATATGCATTGCGTAATCAAGCGTAAAGTCAGCTCCTGAATACAGCTGGCCACGTGGGAGACAGTATAAATTCTTCTATTACTCCGATGAAGATTAATGGTCGACTGGAAACATTAGTTTTTCAATCATCCTCTCTATTCTGCGTTTATCGCCGCATTACACTCAGATATACTTTCCCGAAATTCTCGAGTAAATGCTATCTTTTGCGTAACAATGTCCAGGCGCGAGAAGGATATGCGAAGGAAAGAGTAGTACACGGTCTTTACTAGTGCGTAAATATTGCGCGATAGAACTAGCTATAATTGGGGATCGGCTGCATTGCAATACATAATTGTCACTTGGTTAGTATTTAGTAGTGCTGTGTTAGCGCGCCGGCAAACGTAACGTGGATCGTAAATCAGGTGAGTGTGAAACCAGGAAGAGAACGAGTTGTTTCGGTAGAGCGTGAGAATGCTGGCGTGTTAAAAAGCGATGGGGTCGTTTCCCCGATGGTTTGGGGGTATAATGAGGCCAAACTAGCAGAGCGGAGGAGTCTTCTTTGGTGAAGGGTTATCCACGTTTCCCCGCGGCTCAGGTATAATTTCCTTTGCTTTCGGGATTCCTCCAAGACGCGTGAGATCAATTCGAAACGGGGGCTTCGATTTATGAAGACTTATTCTTTCCGATAGTCCGAGAGCAGCCCGGCTTGCCAGTAATAAATTTATTAGTTCATCCAGGAGCAAGACAAAGGTAGGAGGAGCGCTCTCGTTCTATTCTCACGATCTTCCACTGAACAGTAATCGATCTTCGGCTGACTGGAAGAACGCGATGACAATCATTCTTCTCTGGCGGTGATCCTCGTCAAGAACTCTTGCCCGGAGGGAGAGAACTCGATGGTAGCCGGTAGGAGAGGAAGTCCTGTGGTCAAGTGGTCAAAGGACTAAGACCCAAAGAGGATTATCTCGATTTTCTTGCACACTACCGAGGCTTACGCCACTCGACGGTGTCGTCGTCTCCGTAAACCCTTTCTGCACTCGAGAGCTCGAGATACTACTACCTGGATGCCCACCTTGCGGCCCATAAACTTTTACAGCCTCTTCTGGTTAGTGCGGTTTTTTCAATTCGCACACCAAGAGCCCCTGGAGAAAGCCTGTTGTTTTCGGTGAAAGAGGGCCCGTGCTCCGAGTTGTTAAGGATACGCGCGTCGAAAGGGTTGCCTCTCTAGTCTCTACTCTACTCTACTCTCTCTCTCTCTCTCTCTCTCTCTCTCTCTCTCTCCCAACTCAGAGAGGATAGAAGAGGATCACGTTAGCCGGTCTAGGTAAATGGGAGATTAACGCCGTGTCCCTTCCTTGCAGTGTAAACTCCGAGAACCATTTCTCAAAGTGTGATATACGGTCGTCGCACATGCGGCGCATGATAAATATGACAGGGTAATTTCCCCCTTGCGGGCTAATACCACCGGGACAGATTGTACTAGACAGCTACACTTTAGTTAACAACATTCTAATTATCAAACTGGTTCTACCACGATTTTATAAGGGATATATCTATTTTTGCTTCTTCTTACTACCTAATATTTATCCCAACAATTATGGACTGTTAAATTATTATTTATAAGTACGCGATCATGTAGAAAATTGTTCCATTTGCGATAACTGATCTTAATGCAGTGTAGAGTGAAAGCTTTTGCATTCTATATATTTGTAGAAGGGATGTAAGGGTTGAGGGTGTTGGAAGACTAAAATATTTAGAGTTCTCCCTGCCCGATGAACTAGGCGCCACCTTGTGTTAGTGGTTCAAGGCGGACTAGGTATCTTCAATCAGTGCAGGTGAGAGGCAGACAGTTACCAGCTGAAGGCCGCGGGTAAGACAGGCTTCCTCCACCATTGTGACAGGAAACAGCGATTGGTAATGGTGACCAACTCGACATTGACATGTTGTTTCGAAAGATTCACACTGGGTGAATGATGATTAAAATATAATATAAATGTAAAATATAAATTTCGTCTTATAGGAAAGGGCAGGACTATCAAATATTTTGTTAAAGAGAGCATGCTTTTATTAACAAATGCGAGGGAGGTAATAAATAAACGTGTCGCGCGAACAATAAATAGGCCGAAGATCGCTGTGCTAGAGAAGCGTATCTTGGCATCCGTCGTGTGTCGTGTGAGACCAATTTAACAAGATCGTCCTTCTGCTCGTCGTCCTTCGCCTTCGATCTCTTCTCTCAGCCTCTCATTATCTTGTCCAGTACGTGCGGGGGTCAGTAAGATCCTGCGACTAATTATCCTTGGTCGTGTACATATGTCACCCGAAGGGATAGATCAGAAAGCTTACGCTCCTCGTCGAAAGTGGCTCGAAGGTCCTTGGATCTCTGGGAGAGTATTTCAATAACTCGATGTATCGCACAGAGCTATCCAAGAACTTTTGACTCAGGAATTCCAGGAAACCACGACGAGAAGACGAAGCTTTCTTCGGCATCCAGCTGGAAAACAGTTGTCCAGCAGTCATGGGAAATTCGGGCTTGCGAACGGCGTCGATGTCCTGAGCGACGATCGACGGGCCTTCGCCAACTCCGGAGTTATTTGGCGTGCGTTTCTTTGGTCGTGTGATGCCTCGTCGACATGCGATCGGAACGACGAACGATTTATTGAACGATTGGAGTTGGCCATTCGACTGATGCGAATGGCTCTGGCATTGGCGCCGATTCTCGATCGCGCTCCTGGTGGTGTCGCTTAGTAGTTGGTGGAGCCGCTGGAGCTAGCCGAGGACGAAGACGAGGAGGAGCCGCTGGAACTGTAGGTGTTCGAGCTGCTACTAGGCGAGTAATAGTTGTAGGCGAGATTCTGGGATTCCACACCGTTGGTCGGCGTCCAGACGCGAGAATAGGGACCGTTGCCGTCCCACGTTGCAGCTGGATCGTAGCTCGACGTCGTCGAGGGCCCAGGTGGAGCTCCGTATACCGGTGGTTCCATTGACATACCTGAAACAATAACTTTTACTTTTTACAATCTAGTTTCAGATAATCACTGAACACTTGGTGCAGATTAGTATGAAAATATACTGACCCATCGGCATCATCATACCGCCCTTCTTGAAGTACTGCACAGCGATGAATCCAATAACGAGGAGGATTGCAATCTTGGAGAGGATCAGAGCCTTCATTGCCTTAATGTGGACCAGAGCGACGAAGATGGGCATAAGGGCTTTCATTTTCAATTTAAGCAGAAGGAGGAATGGCAGCAGCAACTTCTTCTTTAGGATTCCTCGTGCTTGGCTGGTGGCAACTGGATTATTGTTGAATTCGACGTCCAAATCAGCCAGGCTCCTGCTGGGCCTGTACTTCAAACGGGCGTCGACGAAGGGTACATCGATTCCGTAGTCAAAGCTCTTCAGATACTTGAAAGTCCTGGAGACTACAGCTTCGTCGACGGTGTCGAGAGATCTCGCCTCCGTGGTGGTGCCCAACTTCTCGTCCAGGTATCCGAGGACCTCGTGCTTCAAGCAGGAGGACCATGATTCCGCGGCGACGCACTGATTCAAGGATTTCGCAAGGAAGTCCTGGCTGGCTACTGAACTTCCCGCCAGCAGGGCTATCGCAGCTATCGTGATGATAATCCTCATGTTGCTAGTTTGTCCTTTTGCTCCTTGTGTGTTTATCACTCACTCTCCTATGTCACTGATGTGAGCTATGTCCTTCGCCCGTTGGTCCACGTGAAAAAAAAACCCACCGATCGTCCACCCGTGCGTGTGCGAGCGAGCGATCGCCGATCGAACTGCGACTGACAGAGGAGTGGCCCGCCCCTTTTATTTAATTTGCCCCCCGCGAATCTATGTTATTCGGTCGCGCATGCCAAGAATCGACGATCGAAGGAAAATTATTCAAATTTCACTGGCATAGACCCGCGTGCCTGGCTCTGTCCCTCCACCTTCCCTCTCGTGCAACTGGCTACGGCTACCCCACCTTCCCTCCACGAGGCGAGCCGTGGCTTCTTCTTCTTCCTCCACCAAGCTCGGGCGGGTACGTGCGTGCACGCCTCTATGACGCCTGACACCAGTGCGTACACGCGCTCATTGTCTCCGCGTGCGAGAACGCGTACATGAAAGTATGCGCGCCTCGCACCGGGAAACGGAACTTGCCCCGCGTTTGTCGCCTTTCAGCACCTAGAACTTGGCCCCCCTCGCATGCCAACCGCCTTCTATGACCAACGCGATTTACGGTATGGACAACCGTTTCGAGAGTAATACGCCAAAATCAGCAGCGAACGGTAACGCTTGTTTCGGCAGCCGATTCAGTTAGACCGCTTTTGGCCCGATTGTCGAGCCAAAAAGAACGACGAGACATTTATGGACTGCTCCTGGGTTTTAAACGAGGCGAAAGTCATTTCGCAAGTACATTGGATATTTAAATAAGTCTTTATTGTCTTTGATCATTTACAGTTTATTATTTCGTTGACTTATATAGAAATTGGTAATGAATACAGACTGTCTATTAAATTAAATTTAGTTGGATACATGAACGTTGGAATTCAGGGATACAAATTCACATATAGCAATTCTGCTGTCCATGAACATTTCATTTGGTAGCTTAGAAATTTTGAAAGTTGTGATTTAATTAGAGAGAGTGATCAAAATTGAAGATCATAGCTACCATTTCTTTTGTGAGCGCAATTGGAAATCGATCGGTTTTGAATACCGATGCTAAATCGCATTACTTAACTTTACGATCTCTCATAAATCAGATCTACATACTTACTGTACGAATGAAAACAGCGGCAGCAACAGATAATGAAAGATCCGAATCTGCTTTCCTTTTGACATAGCTAAATCGAAAGTAATCTTGTTCCAATTTTAATAATTTCGCCTTAATTGGTACGGAATTTCATTTCATAATCTATCTGACACATATTTATCAAAAATTTAATGTACCAACGACTAATTGAATTTAGTATTCAAACCAACAGCGTCTTTTAAAAGTACATAATTCCTTTTCATTCAAGGCTTCGAAGTTAATGGAAATCCAAGGTTTCAGTCTGCAAGTCCGGAACCCCTGAAGCATCAGTCGATCATGGTAATCATCAGACTTCGAAAGGATGAAGTTCTTAATCCATAACGTATATGTCTTAATTTTTCTTTATTCATAAATTTCTGATCGAAGGTTATCAAGTTCGTTTCAGCATCAGATTCCAGATACAAGATGAACTGTAAGATTCATGTTTTTGGGTTGTATCGGGTGTACAATAAAAAGTAGATGATATAAATTGCAATAATAATTTATTAATTTATTAAATAGACAGCATAAAGAGGAAGATAGGTATTTTACAAAAGGGCATGTATCGGGAGGAGATTGAAGGTTCTACGACTGCACGTGTGCGGAGTACGCAAGATCCTGGGCGAACTGAGCTGGTTCTTGATCCTGGAAGGACCTGTACTGGGCGGCTTGGTAATCCCAAGGTCCGTGAGATGCGAGGGCGGCACCATGTCCATCAGCAGCGATTTTCTTGCAGAGTTGGAAGATGGCCATGCCAACGGAGACGATGAAACTGAAGAACGACAGCTGAAGAGCATTCCAGGCCTTCAGACCGAGGACACCGATAGCCAAGGGGATCAAAGTCATAGCCTTCAGCAGGACGAACACCAGGATGGGGATGATGACCTTCTTCAGCTTGGATTTGCGTGCTTCCTCGACGGCGCGACCTTTGCCGAACTTGACATCGAAGGAGAGCTGGTCGTCTTCGATGTTGCGAGCGCTCACCTTGACGGTCGAGTCCAAAGGCAACTTGAAGGTCACGTCGTGAGAAGATAGATAGGATTCAACGTTGTCGAGGAAGGAACCTTCGCCACGTGCAGATACCTCTTCCACGGGGTAAGAGTTGCGGGTTACCTCCACTGTCTCGGACACCTGCAAGAAAACAAGACTTTATAGATCTGGACGAATGAAGAAAATGTAAACAGTAGAATTCTTTCGCTTTCTAAAACATTCAAACAGTAAACACGGGGCGTAACCAAAGGCAATTGAGTAAAAGTGGTTGTAGTACATGTAGTACAATATCACTTTTCGAAACTCGTTTCAGCGAAGTGGAATCCAGTTCTAGTGAAGTTGAGTGCGGGACTTCCGGTTTCCCGCGTGTACTTGCCTTGAAGCTATCCTTGCGGAACAGTTGGTCGAGAAGATTAAGAACCTTGAACTTCATGCAGGAGACCTCGTCGTTTCCCTGAGCACACTCGACCTTAGTTTGGTCGACCATCTGGTCCATGCTGGTGCCCTTCCAGAATTCATTCTTAGCGGGTTGGGCGGCGGCCAGCGCCAAGAGGGTGCAGAAGATAAAGAACTTCATGTTGCTGTGAATGGGACTTGTCTCCGCCGGTCTGATACCCTGAAGATAAGCTGCTGCTGTCGTTCTTCTGTACGAGGACGATGGCACTGCGACTGATGCCAATGGGTTGGGCACCAGGCTATTTATACGAAGGCGACATCGTCCAACCAAGCTTCGTCCACCTGAAGAGTGCCGCGTAGCGGAGCACCCGGAGCACACACATGCCTCCCCCACTTTCGCGGGTACAAATTTTCTTTTCGTTCAGTATGGTCTTCGATTATCGAGGTCTCGGGCTGCTCGTGACCCGACTCTCCGATTAGGGAGGTGGGCCCAGTCTTCGGGGGCTACGATAGGTAGGACGAAGAAGCTATCTGCTCTATCGCACCTTACCTTTCGTTTCGTTCACAAACCACGCCGCGATATCCTGCGATATTAATGAGCACCAGTTTGCTTTCTATGAGGCGAAGCACGAGACCCACTTGCGCCCGCAAAAGCAGTCATAGATATTCTGCTTGTCGTCGCCGGAATTAACTTTTTGTCCGGGTACTAAGGCCTGACTGCGTAATTAGGGACCTACCCATTCGATGCCTCGAATGAGAACATGATATCGCGATTGTAACACTTTTTCTTCCAACTGCCTTTCCAACCTTTTACGCAATCATGTTGTCTATTGTCACTACTTGGTCATTCAAGGGCTAAAGGATAGAACTTTCATTTGTCATCTATGCTGTGCATACATTTCAGGCAATTCCCTATTCAAGTAACAACTCAAATTTCTCCTGGTTTCCCCTGGGCATCTTTCTTGTTATCCTTCATTAATTTCATTTTATTATCAATAAGCAAAGGTTCTTTCAAGTAGGGTTTAAGCAGGGCTTTTAAACTGCAAGTAGAAATTTAAAAGGCCCGACGTTCCTATTCATTAGTCTCCATAATTGCAAAGCGGAAGTCAGGCGCCTCGGAGTAAGAGTAGGAGACCCTTTATCCTTGACACCAGTGGCACGGTAACATTGGCATTGGCGACGATCTCCCATTCATGCCACGGACGCGACTTTCCACAGGCCGTTTACACCGAATGCCGCTCCCGTTGTCCTCAGCCGGTCAACAGCGTTAATTTCACCCCCGGTTGAACCCAATTAGGCAGTCATCGCGTCTGCCTCTGACAGTGCCGGCGATCGACATCGCAGACCGATCAAGAATGCGTGTTGCGTGCGAGTTTCTCGTGCGAGAATGCGCGCAGGGTTGTCGGGAGACACTTCTGCCAGTTTGCCCGACTTCTTACTTGCCGCAACAAAGAAACGGTAATTGGAATTTTGGGTCGAGTTTGCATAGGTATCCAGGGCGTCTAAGTCTTTTGCAGGGGCTCATCGTATCGCTCGATTTCGAGAGATATCTGCTTTTCCATCGAAAGCACCTCCTTCGTGGCTGGAATCGATGCGCAGTCGTACATACGGTATTTTCTGTTTACGTTTGATAGTGGCTGCTCCTGAATCTCTAAACAGGAGTTTTCGAAAATGTGATTCTCAATGTAAAGCTTAATCCACTGTTGCCAAATATCTTGATTTTGCTTCTGGTTGAAACATAGGCGCGTCTGCCTTTAGTATTTAGCTATACTACGGCTGACCATGAACTTCTGGATCTACTGAGATCGTTCTTTACCAAGTGCTTAGTATGCGGTGGCGCGGAGTACTCCACTGCCAGTCAGTTCGATACCAAATCGTTCTATTCATAGCTAATTTCTCCCAAAGGAACCCTGAACTTTCTCGATTTCCTGGGCTTTCGCTATCATACATATTTCCGGCGCCACCTTCACTTTCAAACTACTAATTTCTAATCTGATTTCCATGTCATAGATAGTCTTTTTCGTATTCTTCTAAAGGTTTCGAGGTAAATGTAACCAAGGGCGAGAATTAATCAAACTTCATCTTTTATTTTAACATAAATTAAATTCTTGAAGAATAAATAATAAATAGAGGGTGTCAGGGGTGAAGGCGCATCTCTCGATGATTCTACTTTCTGTAGGCTCTGTAGGGTCCATGGGGTGCGGTGTCCCAGTGAGGTGGGTGCTCTACTGGTGGGTGTCCGTAGTGCACGACCTCGTAGGCGACCTTAGGTTTGGTCAGCTTGAAGATCATCATCGCACCACTGAGTACCATTGAGAGGAGGCCGAGAGTCAGTGCTTTCCAGGTCTTAAGTGCGATGAGGGCAAGTGCAAGGGGTACCAGCGCGGTAGCCTTGAATTTCAGACCGAGCAAGAAGGGTATCATTACCTTCTTTACGAAACCACGACCTGCGGATGAGAAATCAAGCATTACTATCTTCAGGAACAGTCACGTTTTCGTGGAAAACGAAAGTCCCTTTTACTACGGCGGGCACCCAAGAATTCTGTCGTGCTTTACCTTGTCCATTGGAAGAGTCAGCCAGTGGCACAGTCAGACTCTGCGGCATACCGTCGACAAGAGACCTCGGGACAATGTTAGACCCGGCGATGGCTTCTGGCAGTTTAGCCACCAGTTGGTGGCTAGACAGGTAGGTGTCCAGTTTCTCGAGCATGAGAGATCGAAGGAGTTCCTTCCTTGCGGGATCCACTGAATCGTATTGTCCGTTGAAGTACTCTTCGTTCGATTCTTCTGGCATGCTCCTGGACTTCACCACCGCGAGATCTTCAGTGATCTCGAATCTATCCTGCTTCACGGCATTGCTGAGGTACGCCAAGACCTTCGGCTTGGCACAAGACAGCATGGACTCGCTATTCGAGCACCTGAAACATTTCACAGACCATTAGTGTTTCCAGCAGCAGTTTTCCGGGACTTTAAATTTGATTGAAATTTGACTTTGTAATGATAGAAGAGCAAGGGAAGAAGGAAATCGACGATGCTTACCTGTGATATATGCTTTGAAGAACATCAACCGTAGTTTCAGCCCTCTGCGCGCCAGCAAGGGCGGCCAGAAGGGCGACGGAAGCGATCGTGAGGAACTTCATTGCGGTACCACCGATTTGCGAGGCCAAACACCGAGTGCCAGTTCCAACGAAGACAACGCGGTTTTATAGCCGATGGAAGCCAAGTACGAACGATGAATTTTGATCAGGGACGTGTTGCCGGCTGAAAGGAAAGAAGAAAGCCTCATTATCTGGGGTGCCGATGTTTTCACGAGGCTTTACGCACTTGTCCCCTCGTCTCGAACGATTTTGGTTTCGACATATCCACACTTTGCCCTATTTCCGGTTTTGGGCAGTGTCGTCCAACTGGCACGTACTAGTGAAAGGGGTCGCTTGTCAGTTCCCTCGGTGAATGTCGTCCAGAAAACACCTGCTCTTTCCTTCTGAATACCTTTAAATTCCAAGGCTTCTAAGAGTGTATTCTACGTTTATCAGGACTATCATCGGAAAAATATTAAAATCAGATTGGCCTCGCATGCTTGGTCTTCTTGGATCAACAGCAAACGTATGTACGCAAATGTCAAAAATGTTTGGGGTGCAGTTTTTACTAACTGTTCAAGTTTGCATCTTGTATAAAGTTATTGTCTTGGAAATGGGATTATGTGAAGTTTGGAAATAACGTTTCGGCTTGGTAGAAAAAAACTTGTTAAAGCAAGATTATATTTTCATGTTTTTATTTAGATTTTAATCTGTCAATGTACAACATGTCACTCAATACTTTCGCTTTTCACTTATAATCTATGGGACGAGCAGTTCTTTGTTCACACAGAAAGAAAAAATTCTTCTCACGATTTTTCTCAATAGTTTATTATGATGTCCCATACAATAAAGACTTCAAGGAAAGTCGCCCAGATTGCGGCGTTTTGTACAGTACATTACAATCCGTATGAAAGTGTCCTCAATAATAAATAATCATTGGGTATGGCACCCGATTAAATAACAATAAATTATTTCTTATGTTAAATAAATAAATCCTTATAGTTATAGCGAGGGACTACGTGATCCGTGTGGTAATTTGTCCCGATAGTAGGAATTAGATTACAACATCGATTGCCTAGATCTTTTTTACATAGAACTGCTATTATACATATTACATGAGTGGTAAGGAGAGACACTGCATTAATAGTCAGCCCTTGAATGCCACTTTCTCTGGACTACGGTAACACCCTAAATGTATCGGATTCGTCCTTCTATGAGTCTCCTGACAAAGTGTCAATAAATTCACGATACTCGACGCTTTGTCAGACATTGCTTAACTAGTCTGCTCACTCAAAGGGCGAATCAATACGTACCATAAATACAATAAATAATAAATCTAACTCGCTCGATCGCAATTAATCTTCTTATCGTTATTCACAAAATATATTTATAATTCTATCGAGTTCATTGATTCTGAGCACATTGATACGAGTCTCTCTTCGCACTAATCAGGAACGAGGAGATTGAGGATCATCATTCGGTATTGATGTGACAAGGGTAGGATCGCAAACAGTCTCCGCCATCCTGGCCGAGTCTTGCTGCACCCACGTATCTGTGGAACTTTCTGCTCGACGTGGTTTCCGACGTGGCACGCTTTAATTCCTGCGGATCCCTGAAATCAAAAGAGACATTTACAATGATACGCTTTCAATTAGCAGGCATAACAATAATTCTGTCAGCCCGATGTGGAAATAACCTAGATCGCATTCCTTTTCACATTTAACAGAGCAGTTCTTAAGTGTTCAGATCAAAGCTTTGTCTCCCACAATAGACGCGGGCTATTCGCGGACTCTTACGAAAGCGCGACCACATTATTTCAAAGCGGAACTAACGATCGCACACACATGCAATTAGAATCGCGATGGAGCATCGTCCGTGTGTCGATTTGCGATAAGGCTCATTGTTGCGGAAGTGCTTGCTATAAGCGTCAGCATTGGCAGGCGGGCGATTGCTCCCTTTAAGTCCTAGTGGGGCGTGGGCTCGCGGTATAGAGGAAAAAAAAGTAGTAAGAAAGGAGAAAGATCCGATTCCAGGACGCGATCACCGCGTGCTTGGAGCAAGGCGTGATTCGGAGCGCATCATCCGAGCGCACCTTTCTCTCCGCGATTTACACAGCGAATGGCAAGTACCACGTGCCGGCGAAAATACACCAGCTGTATCCATGCCTACCTCGAGAGCTCGTTCGAGATGAGATTACTGTGTGGCGCGTAGACACTCGGCGACTTGTACATACTGCAGACTAATCTTTCCCTACAGCTTTCGTCATGGAAGCGAAGCTGCGCAAAGATCTCGTCGAGCCTTCCGATTATCGGGCCGAAATACTCGTCGTCGTAACCCTGACGTTGCACTGTCGGCGCTCTCGTCGCCGCTGGCTTCTGTGGCTGCTGACGCACATTTTGCCCGGTGTAGACTGCGTACACGGGGCTCCTCACATTGTTGATCGTTGGCGCCGTGACCGCTGCGATATTCGTGGGATTCACAGGAAGATTGCCACCGATGGAACCCGCCGACGATGGTTGCAGGACCGTGCGACGATTATATTTCGTGTCGTCCAAGTAACCCGAGTAGGCGAGGTTGTGCGCGTGAGGGGCTGCCACTGGTACAGGTCGTTTCTCCTGATAGGTTGACATTATTGGACGAACATTAGGAGCGTACTGGGGAAGACCGTATGGCCCAGGATATGTTGGGGCCACTATTCCTCCAGGCACAACCCCTGGAACACTAGGCGAAGCTGGCACTACTCCTGGTATTCTACTTGGTGACATCACATTTGGATGAGCTTCATCGTAGGGTTCTTCGTAGGGTTCGATACCCCATTCCTTCAGTTCCTCGACATCTTTTCGATATTGTATGTGAGGGTGCGCGTAGTCGTAACCATCGAATTCATCTTCATGATGATGGTGATGGTGGTGGTCGTAATAGGACGGTAACGGCACTGGCACTGGCACGTGGTGGTGATGGTGAGCAATCTAAAATCATATTCTTTTTAGTAGACTTCTTCAGGGAGTGCTGGGTTATTGAAAAATATTTGAGGATTACCTGATGATGGTGGTGATGGAACTTTGTGCCATGCGAGGAATAATAACTCGAGCATAATTTGAATATATGTGCGAACGCCGGAATAAAGAATAGGAGTAGCTTTAAGAACAGTTTCTTAGCCGTTCCCACGCCGAAGAGGAATGGTATAATGAACATGAACTTCACTTTGATTAGCTTTATGATCAGCATCAGTGCCAGGAAACTTGTCAATAACTTGTTCTGGATGAATTTTCCTGGAATTAGAGAATAGATTAGATTCTTAGATATTAAGTTAGATTTAAATTTCAAGGATTCGGAGGACTCACTAATTTTTTTGAATATTCTTCCTTGACTTTCCATCGCTCGCTGACCGAAATCTACCCTAAACAGCGCACCATTCTCATCCACTTCACGCGGGCTTACTTTAATAGATGCACCCTCGAAAAAGAATTCTGGTAGCTGGATTTCGTAGTTTCGTGTTGCTAGGAATTTCAGAGTTCTTTTTCGAAGAGCACCAGTAACTTCCTCCAGAGGTGTTTCAGGATCCTCACTGAAATTTCGTCCACCCTCTTCCGTGTCACTTTCTTTTTCATTTTGGTCCTCGGCACACTCACTTTTACCAGAACCCTCTACCAAGTTGTCATTGACACCTTGGTCGTGATTCCTGGTGCACGTACCGTAGTCCAAATTATTCTTAGTTAGCACCAGTCCGTCAAAAACAGTGATATTTTCTCGCTCGATGAACACATTGTCCAAATAAGTATAGGCATTTTTTTGAATGCAAGAGAAAGTCACTTTTTTATCGCAATCTCGAAATATGCCATGCCAGAGTTCATTTCCGGTATCATTGGCAAGTAGGCCGCCCAACTTGAAAATTTTTGCGTACGATTTCAAGTCCTTGAAACCAGCGAACTCCGAATTAACCAGTGTCAAAGTGGCACAGACCAGAAACAGGATCGTCCTTAGATGCATCTTCGATTAATTCCAACACACGTGTCTCTCAATTCTTTATTAAATGACAAGATTATAGTGGTAACTTTCGACGAATAATCGCAGCAAATCAGTGATTGCACAGAAGTAAATCAAATCCAAACACTTTTGTTTTCTTCAAGCTGGCAATCCTTGTCACGTGGGTTCGTGATCTCTGTTCAATTTCTCTCCTCTTTCATCTTGAGTTATGAGTCACTGGAAGTCCTTCGGGCGAGCAATGCCCTCCTGGTCCCTTTATCTCTTGGTTTCCTGCTTCAACTGGACTACGAGTTCTTCTAAGTCGGTCAGAAGTGGTTCTCCGGGTCGGGCAATTACGTAGCATGGCAGACGCGGTTCCCTATCCAGTGAGGCATGCCTTCGTCAGCTGGGCTGGTCCTGCATGCTCTCCTCTCGGCTCCGGCTGGACTCTCCTCGTCTCTCGGGGACACGCGTTCCGTTCGATCTCTCGCTCAAAACTAACCACGAGCTTCTCCGTTCTCGGTTACAATTCACCTGAGCGTCAAGTGTGTCAAAGGCCCTCCTACTCCCGTCGGCGGCGCGCTCCGTGGAAGGTCATTATCGTCTCGGCTCCGGCTGCAACCGGCTACACGCGCTGGCCTACACGTACGCGCGTCGAATTGCCACTTGGTCCTTCCTACAGACAGCATCATATTTTTTGGAGAACGTGCTCTACAATATCTGCACACGCCCACCAAGGAATTTACCCTTGGACCTCCTTCTCCTAGATAACACACTTTCTAAATCCTTTGTCCTGCGATGCATTTAATCTCAAGATGTAGTCGCGTGCATTTTTCAGGCTTGTGTCTCTTTGGTAAACCAAATTAGAAAATGGATGCGCGGAAATGGATTCGATGGTTACGACTCTCTCGACTCTCCAAGCCAAACGGCTTAATAACGGGGCTCTAGCGCGTACGAAGAATTTCAATGCATGTCATTGTGCTTGAAAATCGTATGCTGCTACTCGCGATTTCCTAAATGGCCTATCCTACTTGGAAAGAAATGGTTCACCTTTAGATTAGATCAGACCAGTGATGGCAGCTAATATCCCCGAAGATTAATGGAGCGAACTGGTACGTCAGTTTACATTGGTTCGATGAAGAATTACTCTTACGGAGTGCACGCGCAGAATCTAGGTTTTTCTCCCGATTTCTTGGAGGCTTACGTGAACGCACCGTTGGAACGCTACAGCTCTCGTTGTTTATGCTGCATTAGACCGGTCGCCTGGGATCCCGCAGACGTGATGGATCTTTTTTTTTAATTGACGCCGAGGCTTTTCTTACGTGAATGGAGTTCATTCCTTTACTGAATTGTACCCACATAATTCAATTTGCGCCAGTGATTTCGAATTGAACTGGTTACAATCAGAGATAGAAATTGGGTCGGCTGTGCAAGGCAGATCTGGCAAATAAGGAAAAAAAATTGCAGAATAATGAATTTTGAGCTAGGGCTCTGGAATTTATGTCACTTCTTTCTTGGTGCAAGAAAATATTCCCCACTAAATTTCAGGCCCGGAAAATATCGGGAAGTGTAAAAAACATGGGAAAAACCACGAAAATGAATTATTCAAGATCGGTTTTCTATATGTTTTCGGCACAATTCCGGCATTTCTGCCACTGGTTTTATGTTTTCTTTTCGTTTTGATACCCAAACAATCGAAATATCAAGCGTTCGTCAAAGTCCGAGAACCTTCGAAAAATCGAAAATTTGTGAAGGGGTACATATGCAAAAATTTGCGAAAAAATGAATTTTGAGCTACGCCTCTGGAATTTATATCACTTCTTCCTTGATGCAAAAAAACATTCCCCACCAATTTTCAGCCGCGGAAAATGTCGGGAAGTATGAAAAACATGGAAAAAACGACGAAAATGAATTATTCAAGATCGGTTTTCTATATGTTTTCGACACAATTCCGGCATTTCTGCCACTGGTTTCATGTTTTCTTTTCGTTTTGATACTCAAACAATCGAAATATCAAGCGTTCGTCAAAGTCCGAGAACCTTCGAAAAATCGAAAATTTGTGAAGGGGTACATATGCAAAAATTTGCGAAAAAATGAATTTTGAGCTAGGGCTCTGGAATTTATATCACTTCTTCCTTGATGCAAAAAAACATTCCCCACCAATTTTCAGCCCCGGAAAATGTCGGGAAGTATGAAAAACATGGAAAAAACGACGAAAATGAATTATTCAAGATCGGTTTTCTATATGTTTTCGACACAATTCCGGCATTTCTGCCACTGGTTTCATGTTTTCTTTTCGTTTTGATACTCAAACAATCGAAATATCAAGCGTTCGTCAAAGTCCGAGAACCTTCGAAAAATCGAAAATTTGTGAAGGGGTACATATGGAAAAATTTGCGAAAAAATGAATTTTGAGCTGGGGCTCTGGAATTTATATCACTTCTTCCTTGATACAGAAAAACATTCCCCACCAAATTTCAGGTCCTGAAACAGTCAGGAAGATTGGAAAACGTAGAAATAACTGCCAAAATAAGACGAGGTCAGCTAGTTAGGAGGGCCTTTCCGACTCTCTTCGGTACAATTTCGACCTTTGCGCCACTGATTACTTGTTTTCTACTAGTTTGGATCCTTAAGAATAGAATATATTGAATATATTAAAAATATATTGCCAAAATATATTCCGAACGTGGCAAAGTAGAACGGCTGGGCGAAAATCTGAATACCAAATAGACTCATTCAGTTATGAGTGCTAAGAGTTAATTGGCCGATGACCGACAACTAGTCGAAAGCGATGAACCAGAGATTTTAAACTCCAGGTCAACATCAGAAGAGTAGGTTGCATTGACTACGTCCACTTTTTTAAAACGCACTTGCATGTTCAATCGCCGGCATGTGGAACACATCTATAACGATCGCTAATCTGTCACTGCTAACGGGAGCATAATCATCCAGGTTCACTCGTGTGCCAGGCGTCTTATTACGAACATGTAATTTCATATGCCTCCGGAATCGCGCGAGTAATATTCCATTGCATTACAGACCGCGCCTACTGTCACCAAGCTTTATCGTTATTATGTGCTTCATGATGCGATTCCTTCCTCTTGCTCTAAAACTAAAGCATTACGATCCGTACATAAACATTATTTCTGCTACACTTCCTTGGAAGACGCCTCCCCGAGGATTTCATTAAAATAGATTCTTGGTGAAGGTGTTCTCATTACCCGGACTTGCTGCTCGATAGCAATAACCCACATCGGTACCTCCGAACAGCAAGAATGAACGATAAGAACATGAAAACTGCAGCCGGCTTCTACGAGTCCTCAATCGGCCTACACGATCAAGTCACGAACATAATCGGTCAAGTGAAGTTGAAGTGGTTTCAATGTCGTTGCGGCGCCAGCAGCGACGCACAGTCTTTTAGATGACAACTGGTTGTACTTAACGGGGGACGACCCCGTGAAAGTACCCGTGATCCTCATTTGCCAAAGCGTGAAGAGCCTCAGCGAGTATACGTACATCTGTAGAGCGAGTCGGTCGGCGGCAGAGGACATCGTGCTAATTTCTTGATCCACCAACTTCACCCAGCCTTTCTCAGTTATGCCAGACAAGATTTCGGAATTTCGTGATTACACCGTCGGGTTTCCATGCCCACTGCAAGTGCAATCGATGTAGCGGAAGCTAATCGATTTGCGCTATTAGAAAGGTAGGCAGTGACATAAAAGGGGAGCAAATGCAGGTAGGTGGGTAAGAAGGAAGCAGAGATTGCTGGGCGAGACGATGGACAGTGGGCAATCGGACGGGCCAAAGGAGCTGCGCGTGTCGTAGCTGGTCCGTCCGGATGAATTCCATTGACCTACTATTGGCGGCCAGTAGGTAGGTAGGTAGGTTGAGCCATGACCGGCTTACTCGTTCCCCAACTGCCGAAAAGCCGATCGTGTTTATGTATGTATGTACACAGAGCTCGTCGGTGGTAGCATCGCGTTGTTCGTGGAAAGAAATTTCACGCTGGGAATTTCGCTTCGGAGAGACGTGGAGATTCGTCCCGCCCCTCCGGGACGCTTACTCTAGCTAGCGTTATGATGAGTACGCTCACCCAATCTCATAGTTTACTTTGCTTTTCTTTCCATGCCTTCGGCAAGAGCGACGGAACTCCGATACCCATGGTGGAACAAGAGGTACGCCCGGGACAGCCTAGATTCGTTTGGGCTGCTCTCCGAATACTTGAGTGATGGGGCTCTGTTTATCGCGGAATAATTTAATCCTTCAAAAATACAGGTTTATTGTATTACTTGAGTAGGATAAAAATGCTTAATAAATACAATCCTATTCTCCAGCATGAGAATATCTCATTAAGTTATAGTTCGTTAGGTGGTTGTGGTTACTTTCGAAGTACTTAGACTTTTCATGCTAGGTTTACTTTGCGCATAACTGTTCGTCGCGTATAAGACTCTTGTGAGTTTCCGGTTTTCAATGTGCTAGTGAGTAGTTAACCGATGAAGAGCTTCGATGGAAAAAATCGATGTTTGCAAGATCGGGCTGGGGTAAGAGCTGTGTCCGGCAAAGAGTATTTGAGTAGTCCCGGTGCATAAGAACTGGTTTGCACGTGCACGAAGTGAACCAAGCAACTGGGACACGTTACATATTGGGTGGCTATAAAAATATCAGCTGCACGCCTACTAGCAGGGACGATACTCATTGCGTGAGGGACAATTCAATGTTAATTGCAAATTCCAGTGCGCTTCCTTTAATGAAGCTTCCATCTGATTGCTTCGTGCACGGTCGTCGAGTCTAATATCGCGGCTAATCGCTTGGTGACATTAGTTTCTTCCAGTGAAAACGACAGAATGAAAAAGGCAAACTGCACTTTGATTATTCCCTATGTTAGTAAAGTATAATTTGGATTTTCGCAGTTCGAAATGTAACTGCTATGTCGAGTGAAAGGCGAGTAATTCGCCGGAGCAAGACCGGCTATTTTCTCCCCCACTCACAGACTTCAAGTACTCTTGCATTATCTTAGCATTTTTCTCATCCGGTTCCCCGCTATGTACATTACGTCAACTTGACCCGACATTCCAGTATGTGTGGCAGGACTCGCAAGAAAGTGAATCCTTTCTCAAAGTGATATGCCTACTGCCGCTATTGGTAGCAGCCGGCTTTTTGTCAGATTGCGAAACTTTCACCGATTTTCCCGATCACCGGCCCCACTATCTTGCCATGACCGTCGGCCTTGCGGTTAATCAGGAATCTCTGAGAGAGGGAAGAGTTGATAGATCTAACGGTGACGAAATTGCCAAGATACGCCCTTGGGTCAAAGGGCTACAATTTCAGGAAACATATTCCTCGGAGCACCTGGCGACCGGTATGCTTGAAATATTAGTCCTCCGTTACTCCTTTCAAATCGGATCGCGTACACTCTTCCGAAAATGTTGCGTGTCCTGACTGTTAAGTGGAGAGAAGACTAGCAATCCTTTTAACTGGGTCGACTATTATGCAGTGTTAATGCTACCACGGTACCCAACATTTATGTCTGCCTATTTGCTAGTAACACTGTTTAATCTTTCGGTGATTCTCCAGCGTCATTAGGACAAAAAAGTCCCCAAGGCTTCGTTAGAACAGCCGTCGTTTATTACCCCATCTAAATCAATTGAAGGTGAAGTGGAGTCGACACTTGCTTCACAGAAACTCAAGGAAACTCGCTCTGATTCCCCATTACAAGTCTTCCACCTATATTAGTAGAGTTAATGATACTGCAGACACTCTTGTGTCAGGTCACTCAGCAATTGGTATGCACATGCTAGAGTGCGAATTGCATTTTATCATGCTGAGCGTCCTGTTACTGATCCGAGAGATAACTTCATGCGGTGAATGAAATGGTGAAATCGATATTAATGGATCCGCTCTCGGAAAAGTACCGTTATGGACCTCGAATTTCCGGGTCCATCGTCTTCGCGCGGAAGATCCTCGACTGACGCGCGTTTGCCTTTTGCATAAGTTTGAACTTGGCCGTGCTATGAAATCGGTCGATGTCCTTCAGCAACCGTCGGCAGTGTTTTCCAACTGGATTTACCGCGGTCGGTAGCCCCACTCGAGATCAATGTCACGGACATCCACTAGTTCCTCTGAAGTTAAGCTTTCACCTGCGCCAGGTGAACGTTGGCAGGTGCTACGGAAGATCGCGCCACTGAGAAATGTCGGATTTTATGTGGGAAATACTTCAAAAATTATTCCCACAGATCGAGGATTGTAAATAAGTCAGATTTTTTAGTTTCAGATAAATAGTCTTTATTTCCAACATGTATGCTTTACATGACGTAGGAAAAAGTTATATTCCATCAAGGGCGAGGTCCACAGTATCCGTTGAACGATTTATAGGTACTGTCGGGGTGCTCCTGATATCCGTTTGCGTAGGTAATGCATTGACAGGAACTATTCTCTCGTCAGTAGCCTCCCATTCATCATTATAAGCAGGTCGCATAACATTTGTACTAAGAGAAAGATCCGGACTGTTTGTGTTTGCTAGGAAAAGCGGTGAACTGCTGGCAGCTGTATTGCTCTCGACCACGTAAATAGGAGTTTTCATATTTTGTGGATTCCTATTCAATGGTTCGTCTACCACACTTCTCTCCAAGGGATTCATTATTTCGGAACCTTCTATATTTTCTGCTAGTGGGTCATCTTCGGTAATATACTTCTCAGTATTCGACTCTGATTGATTACCTTTACTGGAAACCAAGTCCGAAATGGGTTGATTCACTGAATCGTTTTCTAAATCAGTTCTATCATTGAAGTACTGATAACTGTCAAAACTGCCATAACTAGTAGCATTCCAATTGTGCAGTGTTTTGTTTGTTCCTTGTACTGTATAATCCGAGTAATTAACCTGATTAGGCTTGGCTATTATCGACAAAAGATTGGATGAATCGGCGTATTGCGGTCGGTTCGATTTGTCGTGACCAATCATTTGTCGCTTGGTGAAGCTGCGGCCCCATCCTCCTCCACCACCTCCACCATAACCGCCACCATAACCACCACCGGATGGTGTGCCGTAAGCAGGAGGTGGTGGTGCACCATAACTATCACCACCACCACCACCACCGCCGCCGCAACACCCTCCTCCGCCTCCGTTCCCACCACCACTCGCTTTTGTCAGAAGAACAATCTCTTTGAGTTTGCCTGAAAATAAAGAAAACATCTGGTACCTTGGATTGAAAATTCAATGGGATTTTAGATTGTTCTATTAAATCTTTGACATTACCTCCGCCGCCGCCGCCGCCGCCGCCACCTCCTCCCCCATCTTGCCATGGTCCACCACCTCCACCTCCACCCTGCCATGGGCCACCGCCCTTCATGAACTTCTGACCGAGCATGAACGTTGTAAACATAAGTGACATTCCGGCCATCATCATACTCTTCATCGCCATGAATCCTGAGGGTTGAATGAGATATGAAAACTTGTAGACTTAAATGTAACGGGGAAGTCTTACCCATTATTTTCATCTTGACCATGAGTACCATTGCCATCATCATCATCTTGCACTTGCCACCACCGCCTTTACCTCCGCCGCCGCCGCCGCCTTTTTTTCTACCTGCAAGGTACCATCTGTTGTAAAAGGTGGTATTTAGAAAATAGTTTCTCGTAGTTGGGAAATACCTTCGGCTAGTGCTGTTTCGTCTAGCATTACGTCTATTTGGTTCCTCTCGCGTTTCCCACTCCATTTTGGTAACGTAATACGAAGTGCAAAAGTCTCGAAAAAGTCATCGATACTCCTTTGAATACTAACATCGCTATCATTGCCTATACGATCATCCATCTTGACTCTAGTCTTCACCAACTTCACTTGCTGCCCGAGCAACGTGATCTCATTCAGTTCCTTGATCGAATCCAGAAAATTATACACTCGTTTCTTCGCGCAAATGAGTGAGAATTGAAGAACGCATTGACCAATTTCGCCTGTTGGGAATTCGGGGAAGTGCTCCTCATCCTCGGATCCTGAGGATTGATTCTTTAGTGCCGGCACCGCTTTGATATCCACCTTGATCCCATTCCGACGAAAAGCGAAGATCCTTCTGCTGGGAGCACTGACAATTCTATACGGATACACTGCAACATCGCGCTTCTGGTAATTGCTCGAGGTGCCAATGCCCTCATAGGCGAGAATCGGCAGGATCGGAATCAGGATAAACGCGTATGCGCGTATCCAGGATGTCCTTGAACTTAACATCGGTCGATACGCGATGGATATCGCGGATTAGGAGACGAAGAAGCTCGGGCGCGTTACGAGTTGACGAAGACTGATCCCTGAATCATTGTAATAGCTTATATACAAAGAGATTTATGTCATTCGATGATTTTTTTCGCTGCCTCGTCACGATTGCCATTATTGTCGCGGAGGTAAAGCGCCTCATAATAATTCTGACTCCGGCAAGCGGGCGTGTCTTGCCTGTGGTCCTACTTCTGCTCGCTTGTGCGAGTAATCCTATTACGATTCCGGATGCTGTACTTTAGAATCATAAAGAGCTACAGCAATAACTATAGAGAGAGAGCGAATGAAGCCGAAGTTGCTCCTGTAAATAGCATATTTACCGGCTTAATTAAGATCTTAGTAGTCCAGAGTGTGAATATGGAACATAAGCAAGGCTGTGAACTTTCACGTAAAGTGAGCCTCGAATTAACATCTGTAGGCAATTGTGAAGGGGTGGCCTTGTTTCATCTCTATAATTGAAAGGAACATTCACCTCGCGGCTTCTCCTTCGGAAACAATCTAATTTACAGGACCATGCAATACCTCTAGCATTACCACAATATTTATATCATTATATCAATGATATAAGTGAGTTTGTTCTAACTCCGTTTGATAGAATGTTTTTGGGACCTCGGTAAAGAAGTGAGCGGTGCAATTCATTAGAAAGATCTTTATTAAAATCTTTACAGTGGTATAAATACTTTGATGAGTCATGTACATAAATAAAAAAAACAACAATAGTCCGCACGCCAGACATACGTGTCTGGGACGGAGTCTTAGTGGGGCGGCACGCAGTCCGCAATAAATAGCTAAGTAACTATAAATAAATGTCGGTGAAGATGCCGAGAGAAAATGATGAGAGATGATGAGATGAGGGCTGAGAGGAAGGCGAATCGGTAGATAGATAGAGCATTGGAGGATCTTAAGCATCGAAAGGGGGATATATGAAGAAAGGTGTACTCTTGGTAGGGGGAAAGAGAGGGAGAGCGGGGAATCGTGTGAAGTGGTAGAAAGGAAACGAAGTGGATTTGGTGAGGTAGAGATGTGCTACTAGTTCTTTCTGGTACCAAACGGGTACATGATGCAGATGATTGCTCGTAATAAGGATTACTCGTGCCGAAGCGACCGACGATCGCGCGCATTATATTGGAGTATCGCCTGTTGTACAGTATCATGAATGGAATCGAGCGATCTTCCGTATCCGGAATGGCCGTATCCGCCGCCGCCGCCGCCGCCGCCGCCGTGACCGTGATGCTCCTCGGAACTGTGGGTGTGCGAGCTCGAGTAGACTGGTTTGCTGACGATCTCGTAAGTGGTCTTCTTCTCGCCACCACCAGCCAAGGATTTCAGACCAATGATCGCCGATAACATGAGGGCCATCAAACCAGTTATCATAGCTTTACCGGCGAGGGCTGCGATAGCACCCATTCCAATAGTAGCCAAGGTACCCTTCATCATCATGAGACCAGCCATTATACCACCGTATCCTCCTTTGTCCTTCTTACGTCCTGTTTAATGAGAGATGTCATTAGATAGTTCCGTATCACGCCAGATGGAATGACACAACATATTTCGCGAGTCTATCCTTACCAGTTCCAACGGTTTGGCTACCACCCAAGCCAAGTTGAGAGAGGGTTTCCTCATTGAAGCTCCTAGCAGCCTCGAAGGTTCGGGGATCAAAGAGCTTGACGGAAATGGAGTGGCTGTTGAGAAAACTGCCAACTTTGTGGATGAGATAGGCATCCAAGCGTTTCTCCACATCGTTCGGGAACTCCCTAGCGAGATTAGCGACGACCTCCGAGGCAGGTACACCTGCCGAGCTGTTCTCCTTGATGACAGACACTCCCGGCAGGATGCCTATATTCTCCTGCTCGGACAGTCTATCCAGGAAGGAAACCACGTCGAGCTTGAAGCACGTCGCACTATACGATTTCCCGCAATCCTTGCTTAGGGTCGAGGCCAGGCTCTCCGGTGACTCTTCGACCATCTGCCTGGAGGTCCTTCTCTCGATCTCCGCGCTCGCACATCCTACGAGAACGAGGAGCAGGAGGAGGCAATGCCACGAGAACTTGAATGATTTCATGCTGAATATCTTCGCCAGGATTTCCGGGATCTCCCTCGACTTAATACTGCTTCTCTTCACGCGTTCTCTGATGGAAGCAGGAAATATAGCGCGGCGATCTTCTTCGAGGAGACGAAGGACCTTGTAGCTGACGGACGAGACGCGTACTGTGCACTGGACATACCCTCGGATAGTTGCAGTATATATAGAGCGAGTCACTGGATAGTCCTTTTTCCTTTTTGCCTTTCGGCCGTACCATACATTCTCCGTAGCCAAGAGCACCGGCGACGTACTCTCTTCTTTGCGGACGTTCAACGAGGAGGCGAAGGCCCCCCTCGTTGCCGCCGCGGCCACCGCTCCTTCTGTATGCCGTTCGCACGCGGCGAGAGGGAGCGTCAAATAGAGCGGAGAATTCGAATCTCTGTCGAATTTGCTGAAAAAAGCACATCGCCAACCTAATGAGAGCGAATCCCCATCGCTTCGCTCGTTCTTCCACCGCCTAGATTCTTACAATGACAGCCCTCGCCCGGCCGAATTCGCACGTTCCTAAGCGTCACGCTCTTACACTTCTTTTCGCAACCTTCAATTCGCCGTTCTCGATCGCTCGACTCATACACGTCCCTGCTTTACCCGTGCAAGCGAGACGCAGCTTATCTTGCTTCAAAGGACACCAACCGTCCAGCTATCACCTATCACTTTCATATTTATTGTTGCAACTCAGCTCCGAGCTTTCCCTCGACATTTTTCCCCGAGAATGTGGTGCGGGTCGCTGTCCAATACATGCACTCCTAATCGGCAAGTTTCTCCGTGAAGCAAAGGAATCTAGAGCCGCGGCTTCATTATGCTGACATAGATCCGCCAACAGCAACAGTTACTTCGGAATAATTTGCATGAGTATTAATGAAGTGAAAATATAGGATGTCAATTGTCGTCCCCAGCACAACCTTCTTCGCGGCGCGATGCACTTTCCGTTTCAACCAATAAAACTCAGAGGACATCAGGCGAGAGTGTACCTAGCTTGTCGTCAAGCGGATGTCAGGATTAAATCACAAGAGAATCGTGGATCTAATTGTCAATCAATATTAATGTCCCATATAAAATCGATCATATACGAAATCTCAATATGAGATCAATGTATTTAGAAAGTTCTTCCGAGGTCGAATTTTCACAGAGCATCCTTGAACGGAGGATCCGGTCATTGTGAAAGTGTGCGGGCAATTTTCATGGGCATCCTTGAGAATCCGTTGTCTATAGGAATCTCGTGAAGGTGGGTCTGCGCGTATTCGCATAGGAATCGCGTTGCGCTCGCATGCTCGAGCGGCAGGTGTGTCGACGAGGAACGGATTAGCCTTCTTCCCGAGGTATCTATTCCGGCTCTTGTTGCTCCCTTTTACCAGAGTCGAGCGCCTTCCTTTCGTTAATAATCGTACATTCTCTGCCGTGGAGCATACCGCTCCGTTCCTGTTTCGCTAGGCCCACTTCGCTCCATCTTCAGCTTCCATCGACTTCGCACACTACGTACCTCCTCCGATTCTAGTTCCGCCCTTCACCGTAGCCTAATTCATTGCGTTCTCTTGAAGATGCCGTAGATAATAGAGTACTTTCTTCCCGGACGAGTTTGACGTCGTACACTTAAAACATAGTTGGGGATGGAGGCGCGTTGAGCGGCAAGAGAGGTGTCTTGAATGGACCTGCTCCAGATATGAGATACTTCCGGCTAATCCGTTGGAATCACACGTGTTTATTACTGATCTTCAGGGAAACCTTCCCTTTCTATTGAAGCCCTAAGTAGAAGCACGTTTGATCCAGAGGCGCTCAATTAATTTTTATTAGTTATAAGACTGATTCATGTCATTGGACATAACTGTCTGGGATATACGATTACAACGTCTGCAACAAATATTCGATACTTTGTAACGCAATGATGCATTCTGCCAGAACTCATCTTTCTTAGGAGTGGTATCTGGGGTGTCTTAGGGAAAATGGAAATCGGCAGAGTAGTTTAATGAATTCATACAGTTAGAAGGAAGTAACGCCCAGGCACCACACTGGCCATTAAAACTGTAAACGCATTTTTTGGCAGAATTCGCCAGTATCTGTTGATCTCTTGTCACGCCTGAAACTGTGGGCACATATTCCAAGCGGACGCTCTGCCTCCCGTGAAATAAGTTTGAAATCGTAAAAGCAGCGTCCGAGTGCCGAATAGATTGTTCATTAAGCTAGACAATCTCCGGAGCCTCTTTCTTACCGAGGTATGGTCATGCCTGCATCGCAATCGGGCCAGCGAAATTTTTTGCGCCTAGTTTTTTCTTCCTATCACCCTCGATCTACAATATTATGTATTCGAGGCGGCGATCGTAATTGTATAGTATATGATAACGGTGCAGTGAAAGAGACGACACGATTCCACCAGTTACCCCGATTTCCAGATGAAATCGAGTGACCAATAGAGCCACGAAAGTTTTGTCAAACTGACCAATAGTTGTCTAACAATGTTGTTTGGTTTTCTTAGTGGAATGAGATCCTTTCCTTCGAGCTACGCTCGATACTGTTATAACTCGAACATTCACCATAGCTTTCGGAACGGTGCTTGCTGGGGGGCTTCAGAAATTACAGGGTATTCGATAATGGCAGCTTATACATCTACGTCAGTGAATGCTCGGTAGACGTGTAATTTTTACGGACGAATTACTACGTTCCGTTGAAACCGCCTTAGACTCCATGAAGTGGAAGTCTTCTCAGGTGTGAATTTACATTCCCCAAAGAGCTGTGCGTGATGCATTAAGTTTCCTCACATTTTAAGTGAGACTTCAAAGAGAAACTTTGCGAAAAATAGTTGCATCCGCATTTCTAATCAAGTCCTACTTTGAAGCTTCGTGGCAAATATAAAGACGGCGAATGCGGCTGCAGGATTGATTGCTAAAGCATCGTTAATGTCCCTTGATATATGTGTGGGTAGAATTTATCGCGAGGTGCGGTGAGAAAAATAGGCTTCGACAGCTTCCGATGGCACTTGCTGGCCGAGTTGCTTCGTAGACCTCGTTAATACGAGTACATACGCGTCCGTTATGTGCTTAAAATGCATCGCGTGCATAAGTATCTACTCTCGAATTTCTCTCAGGGTTAGGAAGTATTTGAATTTTTACTATATCTTTAATACTATCAATTCTCAATGAATGGGAGCTCTCATTGATCAAAAGAAAATCTATCTACGGAAAGGTTGTATTCAGAATTCATATTGGATGTATCGTAGCATTGCGTAGTTAAGTTACAAGGAAAATAAGGATAAGAACACGTCATTGGATAATGCGTTTGAAAGACTGATGGCAGAGAAAGATTGAATCGAGGCTCGCTGCTCTGATGCTCTTTCTGTCTTGACGGTGCTGTCCTCTGAATAAGGCTGTATATACCCAAGGCGTGTTACCCTCCCCATCGGCAGGTTGTCGGCTTCTCTTAATCACAACCGATCCCGTTAGGAAGCCGCCCCACCTGGAGGAGCGTTCTACCTATCGTAGAAAGAAAGGAGTAGTGCGAAGGTGGGAGTCCACGTGGAGGCACTGACCCACTGACCTTGATCGTCGTTCTCCGCGAGGAGGGAACCAATCGAAGCAGCCACTAGCTTTCCCACCTGCTTCGACACAGTGAACTCGATTCCTTCCTCTTCCTACTCTCCCACCTGGCCGCAACTCTTTCTCTGCTCCCACTTCGCTGCGGCTTCTCTTCTATCCCACACCCTCGATACGCCGCCTATCTGGGTCATCGCTCCCCGGACACCGGCCTCGCCGCCTAACCTGTTTTACCGTGTCATTATAGACATCTCATTATTTATTTTATTATTTTGGATTCGCGCGCGCACATGCCACGCCGTCGATACGTGACTGGCGAAATCGCCGATCCCTTTGCGGCAAATTAAGTCTTTAAGGGTAGAAGGGGATAAGCCCTTTCTTGGTGGATGTAGCGAAATAAAAGTATAACAGACGCAGCAGTATTTCAATAACGCATTTTTATTTAACAACATGAAACCCTCAGTCGAGGTAATAAATAAGATGGGCGAATGAGGAAATGGGAATAAGGGTGATATTTAGGATACTTCTGGGTAGGGATACTGATCGCCTGCGTATTCGGGCGCCCATGCACCATAGGGATGGTTCACCTCTTCCTGCGATCTGTGCCAATGGTCATGATGGATTTCATGAGGGCGCACTACTCCATAAGTAACCCTGGCAGGTACTGGCGGTTGGTGTATAGATGAGAGGGCAACGGCTCCGGAAAGTATCATTGACAGAACACTGCCGCCAATGGCTGAGATACCAATCATAGCGATCAGCATAACTACCAAAGGAATGACGATCAGTTTCTTCAATTCCAGAGCGATCATAATTGGCATTATCATTTTCTTCAGCTTCGTACGAGCTGCAACAATTGAGAAACGACAGAAATCAATGGAAATCTACCTTGCTCTTTGACGTCTTTATATTCTAGAAAGTGTTGATTAGATTCGGAACAAACGGCTTCAATAGACAAAGTGAAATTGGTAATGGGCATCGATTTTGACAATTGAAAGGACTATCTAGAAGGCCCTAATGGCCACTTGTCAGGCCGTCTACTTTCTTCGGCACAAGGCACTCTCGTTCAAGGTCCTCCTTCGACGTCTTCTCCCAGCAGCCGTCCCAGATACCCGGAATCCCACCGGAACACCATGGGACGGCGACCCACATTATCCCGATCCCCCCCATTGGCCATCCTTTCGCGGATACGATGCGGAAGTGGGACGCGTCTCCTCGGCTTTCTATGCCCGAAACACTTTTGCGAGATCAGCTTTCCCCTTCTTCCCTCATTTTTACTGTCGCCCAGGAGCCACCGCCACCGATACACCATCGAATCTCTCTCAACTTATAAATACGTGCCGATGTTCCTGCGACGGCCAAGTCAGGCGAATCCTGCGAGCGATAAAAAGGGGCGCAAAAAGAATGAGGCGATTTAGGTGCGTCGAGGAAAAAGAAGAGGATGCTGCGTGAACCGGAGAACGGTGGTCAGCGGAGCCAATCGGAAACTGTGGTACCGGAAGTCCTACTTTTCATCCAATCAGTCTACGCCTGTCTGGCTTACTTCCAGCACATTGGAGAGACTTTAGAAAGGCGAGGTACTATAAGTTTGTGCTGGCCGGATGATCTATTCACACAGGATCCTTCGGTCCCACACAATTAGTGGAGAAGGACCGTCGATGTCAGACGGCCCGCCTAAAATTCTTCCAAGTCTTATCTTTACAAAGTCGAAGACCGCCCGATTTTTTAAGATAGATGGAAATGAACTAATACATTATTAAGCTAGCTCATGATAGCTAAAGGGTTCAGGGAATAATGCTGTTAATTTACGAACTGCTTTTCCAGAAATACGTGTATAGTCAATAAGATAATTTACCTTCGGAAGCTCCCTTCACCAGTCCTTTAAGTTCCACGTCCTTCCTCTTCCATCCCAGAGCGCGTCCCAGGAAATCAGCAGACGACCCATCATTGGGTAGTCGAATTTCAAGTTTGTGGCTTTTAAAGAACTTCTCTATGCGATTGACAAGTGGATCAGGGCTCCCACGGCCAGCTTCTTCGCTATCTTCCACTATCCTTTCCAAGGACAGCATATCACCATAGATCGAAATGTGATCCTTCTTGTTGATCTCATCCATTGTCCGTGTGAGACTTTGCTCATAGTCTTGGGCAGTTTCGCCGAGAGCAATTGCGACTAGCGCCGCGTGTAGCGCCAGCAGTAGCACAAGTTTCGCCTTCATCCCTATGGTGTGCTATCACGGAACTCTCGAGCAATCGTTTTTGACTGATTGCCCCCCGCGGCTATTTTTCTTTTATATGTCCCTCCGGAATCATTGGTGGGGCCGATTCAAACCATTTGGCAACCATCGTGCAAGGACCGTGGTGTCAGGAATTTTAATTCCACCCGCTCCGTGCTGGCCACTGCACCGCACGAGACTCGTGTGACACACTAGCCAGAAAGCCAGACTGATTTTACTTTTACTCGTCACCACTTTTGAATAATTGCACGTATTCGTCGAATGGTCCGTGACATCCTGGACTCACTTAATTTTTTATCGAGATAATAAGTATAAAGAATAAATGACCTAACGAGTGATCTATTTAATCTGGAATAAATCCTAAACGATTTGTGATCTACTCGTGAAACTTATCCAAGTCAGAAAGATATGAGTTATTCCATCGATAGATTGAACTATCTTCCGGACGGAAAATTAAATTTCCGTGCCTGTCGCGCGACATGGCATGCCAAGCTTGTGCACCGAATCTTTTGGGCCGGGGCTTACGACAAGAATGCAAAAATGGAGCGCACGACAAGGACACGACAGTTGGGCCGATTCGAGAAGAACGAAGAGGTGGGACACGTGCAGGCGGCATAACAGGTGTGAGTGCAAATGAGAACCGACGGTATGTCCATATCCGAATGGAATCGCATATGAGCCACTCCGCTTCTCACTCGGTTGTCCCATCAGGCAAAAGAAATAGATATGTCTCTGCTAGACAAGCCAATCACGAACACCCCTTCTCATACGCTCGAGCAGCTTCTCACTTTGCCGAGCATGCGAGAAGCTTAGATGATTTCTCCAAATCAGAACGCAGTGTGAAATCAAAGCGAGCATGTTTATTATTCGGTACAGGATGAAGAGGACAAATTAAGAGTCATTTGTATAGTGAGAATAATTTATTAACACACAAGTATCATCAATAATTTATGAGGGTTGATATAATTATATGAGTAATTAGATTAAAGTTAGACATAAATACTAATCTAGCAGTCGTGGATTGCTCTGGCGAACCACGAAGGATCGCGCAGTCCTTATGGCGTCCAGCACTCTGGATCTCTTCGTACATCATGGCACGAAACGTCGTTTGTATCTTGGGTGTCGCTCTTATTTATTGAGCCTGGTTGACGGTGGGCATTTGTGCGGAATATGCCATCATATGAGCGTCGGCGCCTTTAGCATCGGCGGCAGTGAAGCTCCTCTTGTAATATCCTTGGGATGGTGCAGCTGAAGCACCAGCAGACCAACCCTGAGAAGCACCGTCGTACCATCCGCCGATAGGTTGAGCATTCTTGCTGAAGATATTGCTGGAAGCGTTGCTACCACCGAAGAGTTTCTGGAAAGCCAGAACTCCGGCGAGCAGAAGGGCGATCTTGCCAACGAAAAGGGCTTTCAGTACCAGGAGGCCGAGACTTCCCAACAAGATTGGCACCAGGGCGAAGAGCTTGACACCAGCAGCAGCGATCAGAGGGAGGAACATTTTCTTCACTTTGGCACGACCTGAAGGAAAAGTAATAATTAATAATTAAGAAGAGGAAAAGTAGGAAATGTCCGAGGGGTTCGTTATACTGAGCGAATCGAGATGGAAAGCGAGAAGGATTTTGCTGGGAAGCGAGTTTATCCGGAACAGGTTCGTCAGGTGCATATAGGTATATCGCGAAGGTGAAAGGCTTGCCGAAGAGTATCCGCTGATACTCGTGACGTCGCGAATCCGCTGGGCGTCCCGCCATAATCCTGAGTAGCAGGATGGTAGGATTGCGCAATCGATTCTGCACTATGCCGGACGGAAGCCGGAGGAAAGTTACCTTCGTCGAGAGCGCGGGAGATAGATCCTTCCTCGGGCATGCTGAGCTTAAGGCTGTGGCTCTTCATGAAGGACATCGCGGATTCATAGAGCATGCTGATCAGTTTCAAGGTCCTGTCGGACGTGTCGCGTGGCAGCTCGTTCATGATCTCCAACTCGGTCTTCAGGCTCTTACCACTACGTTCCACTAAAAGCGAACAATACGTTTAGGACTTGGGAAATTGTCGACACTTTCAGGAAGAGGCTCAGCCTGGAGCTCTAGTCTCCAAGGAAGACAAAGTCATTCATTCAAATGAATAGTAGACACTCAACTTCTGCAGTCGTACAAAAGAACTTGCCAGTCAAGACTCGAACACGAGGATCGAGAGTTAATTAAAAATCAATTCGACTTACTCGGCGCATCACGGATGAAAGTGAGTCCGTCGAAGAGCTGGATATCGCTGGACCTCGCCGCTCTGTTCAATGTACCGACGGCCTTGACGAAAACGCAGCTGAACAGTTCGCTATCCTGATCGAAGCAGTCGAGATTGGTTTGCACGTTGGCAGTTTGCGGTGCAGGAACCGCGGCCGCCGATGCGACGAGGAATCCGAGTAACAACAACTTGTTCATTTTTATTGGAAGGTAAGTCTTCGACTTGAACAACACGACTTGAGACAATTCGACACGCACTGCTGGCGAAGGAGCCGATGGGGCTTCGGAAAATTTTCGGAGCTAAGTGTGATCTGACCCTGCGTAGCTTCTATCTTTATAGGTGTGCAGCGAGAGATGGACCCTACCCAAACTCCCCACCTATGCCCGACGATGCGTATGACGAGAGCGACAAACGTCGAGGTACCAGGAGCCCGGTGACTCGTCATCGCCGATAGACGCCCCAACGGACGACCACCTCCCCAACCAACTTTCTTCGATAATTTTTTAAACAAACCTTCCACTGCCTCTCTTTCTCTATTTCCCACACACACACACGTACAGACACTCTCTCTCAGGTCGAAGGACGCGTCATGCCTGGGCGGGCCCTACCTCCAATACGGTCCCACAGCATTCATTCTATTTTGTCTCTCTTAAGATTTAGGTCAGTAGTCGAAATAATTATCCTCGATGCAGCCTTGCTCCATCGTTTTTTTCACGTTTCTTAATCTTCCTTACTCTTTCAGGGGCTGTAATTTGATAGAAAATATTTTTTTGTATCAAGGAAGAAGTGGTATAAATTCCAGAACCCTAGCTCAAAATTCATTTTTTCACAAATTTTTGTGGGTATACCCCTTCAAAAATTTTCGATTTTTCGAAGGTTCTCGGACTTTGACCAACACTTGATATTTCGATTGTTTGAGTACCAAAACGGATAGAAAACATGAAACCAGTAGCAGAAATGCCGGAATTGTACCAAAAACACATGGAGAATCGATCCTGAATAATTTATCTTCGTCGTTTTTTCCATGTTTTTCATACTTCCCGACATTTCCCGGGGCTGAATTTTGGTGGGGAATGTTTTCTTGCATCAAGGAAGAAGTGATATAAATTCCAGACCCCTAGCTCAAAATTCATTTTTTCACAAATTTTTGCATATGTACCCCTTCACAAATTTTCGATTTTTCGAAGGTTCTCGGATTTTGACGAAACTTCATAAATCGATTGTTTGAGTATCAAAACGGATAGAAAACATGAAACCAGTGGCAGAAATGCCGGAATTGTACCGAAAACACATGGAAAACCGATCTTGAATAATTCATTTTCGTCCAGTTCTGACGGTTTTTGCCTGTTTTTCATACTTCCCGACATTTTCCGGGGCTGAATTTTGGTGGGGAATGTTTTCTTGCATCAAGGAAGAAGTGATATAAATTCCAGAGCCCTAGCTCAAAATTCATTTTTTCACAAATTTTTGCATATGTACCCCTTCACAAATTTTCGATTTTTCGAAGGTTCTCGGACTTTGACGAACGCTTGATATTTCGATTGTTTGAGTATCAAAACGAAAAGAAAACATGAAACCAGTGGCAGAAATGTCGGAATTGTACCGAAAACACATGGTAAACGGATTTTAAATAATTCATTTTCGTGGTTTTTCCCATGTTTTCCATACTTCACGACCTTTTCCGGGGCTGAAATTTGGTGGGGAATGTTTTCTTGCATCAAAGAAGAAGTGATATAAATTCCAGAGCCCTAGCTCAAAATTAATTTTTTCACCAATTTTTGTGGCTGTTGGAAAAATTTTCCTGATTATCGAAATGATAATTCTAGAAATTTAAAGACACATAGTTAGCCTTAGTTAGTCTCTTCGAATTTCTTTGCCCATTAGAAACGAGGAAAGGCATAAATGCATTTCAAGAGAGGCCTCTTAACAATTGCGTTCATTTCACGCGTATACATTGTACAGCACACGGCATATACAAATTCCCTCATCTCGCCAGGCAGTCACCGTAAGCCGGGCCGGTAATAATTTCTATTTTCTACGAGCGGCAACGAGTGGGCAGGTTAAAATATTCAAACGGCGTCCCGTTTCCAATACAATTCACCTCAATCTCCCTTGGTATTTCGAGCCATCCCACCAGGTAGCGGATGAGAGCCGAAAATCTCTCATAGATGAGAGTAGTGCATCGAGGTGGGTCCACGTGCATCGAGTAGTTTGCCTTGACCTAGAGACATGGTCACTTCTAACGCTAGATTCTCAGCGATTATATCCACCGCAATTGTTCTGATATAACTTTTAACGCTTTAACAAGACGTACGTAAGACATACTTAGTACTCCGGTCTTCATTGTCTTGTTCCAAAGAGGATTAACCAAGCATCCGATTAAAACCATTAAGGGAATTCCTGCATACCTATGGAATATGTACCGTTCGCCCGACGAAAAACAGGAACGCCGGTATGGAATGTTCTATTAAGACCTCATAGAATATTTATAGATTGTAACCTCGGCATTCAACGTGTTTCCGGCTTGGGAAAACGAGTCTTTCAGCCCTGGTAGCGATCGTTACATTTAAGCTTTTTTCGATTAACAGCCGCCCCCTTTTTTCGGGCCACTAGGAAGTCGACAAAAATAAGGGTCACTGTATACAAATTCGTACGGTGCCCGATGCAGAGATCTGTCATCGGGGCCGCTGACTTCAAATGGCAAGCAGCCATATTCGCGGGAGGTGCTCCATTGTACTCTCGGCTCTCTTTAAATATTTAACAGCCTCGCACGGGACTTTGTCATCTCTCTCTTGTTTAACGGTATAACGTCGCGAGAGTCGGTGGATTTTCGCGATTGATTTTCTAGGTTACGCCTGCCTTTACTGTTGACGGATACTTCCGATTACCTCGTTGTGACACATCGCACTCTCAATGGAATCCGGATGACGAGTCTGAGGAATGACGAATCCTACCAGCCAGCGCCTCGTGTGAACTCGTCTTATGGTTCAGAATTTTAAAAAGTATCAGTATCTAGACTTTATCCACTAGATTTTTAGATATTTTAGGAAATTAGGGTATGGAAAGTAAACATAACGTTTTAGACTAGTACGACTTTATTATAAATAATTTAGAACATTGTACATAAATGATACATGAGTAGATTTCCTAGTAGATACAGTAGACTTCCTAAAAAACACAGTACATTTCCATACACAAATGGTTCATAATGGTTGGTACTCCATATGAAAGTATTTTGTGGGTATGCTAATGAGGCACAGAATGCGTCGCTTATAAGTTAAGTAGCACCGGTCGCGCGAGTTCATGACGCCATTCTTCGTTCCCCGAATTTTTTAGGCGCACTTTCTCCTTCTTGGGAAATATTCTAATTACGTAAGTAGGATCTAAATAATCGAGCTAAAAATGTTTGCGTCAGATTACCAAAACATGTGTTCAGCTTTCCGAGAGTTAGAGCAAATGAAATTTTCGTGTTTACAAAGGGTCACTTTCTATGCTTTGACTGCCGTAAACAGCTTCATTACGTCGAATGTAACTGTGCCATTTTGCGTACGCGCCAGTGACTATTGTGTGTCAAAGTAGTTAGAGGCTACGATGCATTTGCCTTTCATTGAATATGGCGTAAACGAAAGCGTGCTTGAAAAATTAACACGTCCGTCGGGAGCGCTCGGTGCACTTGGTCGTTTAGCAGTGCTTTAAAGTAGAGTAGGCAAATACTCTTCTGCAAATCGCGCAGAAATGTATTGGACATTCAAATCGGAGCATCTTCATTATTATCGAAGACGCTCGGGATAATATTTGTACGGTTCACTCTCAGCGGCGGCTTCATCTGAATATTCGTAAAAATCCTGGCGCCTGTATTTGCTCGGAATATTCACGACTTCGTAGTTACCAGGTGAAGGGCTCTGGGCGACTTTTTTTAGGCCCACAATGGCTGCCAGGATCAGGCTCATTAAGCTGAGAACCACAGCCTTTCCGCTCAGGACTGCTAGAGTCTTCAAGGCGATCGGTAGTAAGATCGACTTGATCAGTGCAAAACCAACGATCAATGGAATGATGTACTTGTTCAATTTAAACTTCTTCTTGCGACCTAGAAGAGAAGCACTTATTACTCATGCAATGACACTCAACTACGAGTGACAAAAAACAAATGAGAGAAAGAAGTTTAACTGAAACTCGATTTAAATCGTAAGAGCACAGAATCGTAAAGTCTTCAGATCGTAAAGTGTACGTGAACCCGCGGGATTACGCGCTCGCTTCGTATTACGTCGAAACTAAGGCAGTAAAGCGAACTAGAGTAGAAAGCATCGGTAGATTTTTGCTCCGGCGCCTCGCGCGTCATAACTCTTCGAGCATCGTATCATGAGGAATCAGCGAGTATTAATGAGCGTTTGTAATTACACGTTTCGTTAACATGCGCGATTTAAAACGCTACTCAAACACGAATCTTCGACTCGTGATGTTTGTGAATGATAGTCGAAGAAAGTTTACATGGATCGAGAGAGCCTTAATTAATTCATGTATGAATAGCAAGTAGAGCAATGAAATAAATTCATACTGTCGATGGAATTATCATGAAATTATAAACCTATTTCCATAAAGTAATTTCACTAAAAAGCATCTTTATTTATAAGCAACGTGTTGTGTACCTTCGATGTTAGACTTAGTCGGTGGAACCAGGATATCCAGGATGTTTGGTGTCACTTGTATTGTTCGATCTTCCCCTCTCGCTTCTTGCACTAGCTTCTCTTGGTCCTGCATCAATGTTGATTGCGTCTTCTCCGTCGCGGAGAATAAAGGCAGGAAGAATAGTGTGTAGAGCAATAACATCCTGCTCGTATCTAGCTCGGCTGCGTACCAGGCGCCCAGTAGAATAGGTGCCCGCTGGTCAGCCGGACGTTTCTCTCATAGCAGGAAGTGAAGTTCCAACGTGCAGGCAAAGGCACTACTGTAATGACAGTGGCACAGGTGGACGAGTACGGTGTTCGTAAATGTCAACTGGCATTCGTCCTACGGCGGACCATTAGTTTATATAGTCGGCTTCATGAAAAGCCCAGGGAAGGAGACCACCATCTAACTTGGTACTGACGCGTGACGAAGGATACGCTGTCCATCCCCGGCGATGGGTTCGCTATCTCATTCTTGCAAATTGTTTCATGACCTTCTTCCTTTTCGTTCTGCTCCAATCGAAATCGATGGTCGCCCGCGCGAAAATGACGAGCGAGTTGATCGTTTTCTTCATCGTCTTCATTATCTTTTTCGTCGGCTTCCCACGTGAGAGAGTGGAGATGATCGACTTCGTTTTACAGTCGAGTGGTCCCAACGAATTGTTCCTGTCGGCCTGCTTACCAAAGGGAAACCAAGCTTGGGTCGATCAATAAGGCAAGCTTGCTCTTTAATTGCCAATTCCATCGGTCCGCCGTAGAGTACAACTCGAACGCTATGTACCAACATCTCCCACGTGACACTGGAGATCAATTTTTGTAATGAATAATATTTTATGAGCGCCCATTAATTATTGAACAATTCTGCCGGAAACAGTTGGCTTTAATGGAATTCGTTCGATCAGCTAGAATAGTGAAGAGTCACTCAGTAAAATTTCCATTAGATCCAAGTGCTACTACATATCTGTTGAGCGTTAATTAATTTTTCCACGTACAATCAATAAATTGGGAGTCGATTGACCTGTTCCCGGGAGAAAACTTATAAGGGAGAATGGATGAATAATTGCGTGTCCCGTTATCATGAACCATTTGCGAGAGGAAGACCCTTTGCCTTCTGTATTGTCATTAATAAACCGATTCACCTGGCAAGACCATTTGTCTGATATCTGCTTAGAATACCTGGTACATGTTCACTCATGGGATAATTAATATTCATTATCCCGGGCTGCTGAGGGCCGCATCAACCAGGAGATATTCATCAGGCGTCTCATACGCAAGATGGTATCATTCCAACTCACTCGAGCGTAATCCTCGATACTACATAATGTAAACTCATCCTTCTATCATTTTCAATTCATTTACAATGTCGCTCGGGAATTTGATTAATTTTGAAGGCCCTGTTACAAAGTGTGGACCTTGAAGAATCCCAGGTAAATAAAATTATAGCGTCGAGGCAGAGAATATTAAGGGGAGAGAAAATTATAATGATGATGGGGACTTAAAAGCCGCGCTGACTGCCTTTAGATCACTCGGTGCGTCCTTTCTCCGGCGAATCTCCTTTGGCTCTGCTTCCCCTGTGTAATTAACGAGGGACTTGCTTCGAGAAGGAAGCACTGGAGCAATCTGTCATTTCCGCAGTGGGCATAATAATTTCAGATGGCACATGAATAGAACTATTCCGGTGACCCGAGTCTTCCTTCCTTCATACTTGAAAAACTCCTCTAATGCTCGAAATAATCTTCAGACCTTCTGTCAGTGGAATAACAGAACAGCAGAACACTTCTATTTAAGAAGTCAATGATCGCGGAAGCTGAAGTCGACCTAGGAGAAAAATCGACGCGCCACTATTATTCGAGAAATTAGATCACGGTCCCTCATAACCGTGATCGTGAAAGTGTGCGCACGCCAATAGAGCACCAGCCCGCAACAATTAGCCATGTGCATTTGCACGGCAAGCATTAGCGATAACGTTGCAGCTCATAACGGCGATAACAACCTGCAACTTTCTATAAACGGGCAAGCGTGCAGTGTAAATATTATAGCGCCTTGAATCTAGGAATGCGGGTGCTGTGAGCCGATTTACAGTTACAGTTAACATCCGTGATGATCTATTCCGTGTACACTGGGTTGTATTGAATTCTAATAAACGAGAGCGACGTACCGAAAGTAAATTTCATCTGGAATAATTGACTGCGAGTGAAAGATTGAGAAAAACCGAGTCACCCAGATATTTCTTGGCCGCCGAAAGCACTATAATTTTCCGAAGTTGATCTTGAGATCTGTGTCTCCACACTTTCTCCCCTCTGGGCCGATACTATCGCCGAGATTCATCAATCAGACTTTCCCAAGTCGAGATGGTGGATATGGGCAGGAAGGTCGAGATGGTCCCCGATGGTACAGGATTGCTATAATTGACTGTTCGGCTTGTCATCGGCCCGGATATCTGTCCGGCGTAACTGAGGACTGCGGACATCTCTTTTAAAATGAACACGCATATATGTCTAGTGTATTCTTTCGCACACCCCACTTGAACGTGAAACCCCTTCTTGGAAGAGACCTGTTCACGCCCTACCTTTAGGATTTCATGGACAACTAGAAAAGTTCATACACGTAGTCGACAATGTGTAACAGTGTATAGAGTGGCTGGTACCGTTCGGCAATGCCTCTACGTACGTGTGCAAGTATACATCACTTACTAAGAATTCGGATCACAGTGGTCGACGCACGCATATATTGCCAGCCTCCTGTAGCGCCGCTATTTTTCACGGACTGTCGATTTTCCCGGTAACTGAAGCGTGCACTGCCGCGGAAGCCTCGGAGGGACCATCGGATCACCGTCGTCCAGGAATCAAGAGCAGCGTATCAGTTAGTTCACGCTCACGTTGCTGTCCAGTTCGCTCCGCAAATATTGCACGTCTCATTTCCAAGTTTTCCAAGTTATTATATCAATCATTTGCTTTTAAAATAATTGGGAAGAAGCCATGCTACCAATAAGAGGCTGTGAATAAAAGATTAGCTAATAGTGAATAAAAGATCCAGTAATTCAGGAGGGTCAGAATCTCGAATGTCTTTCAAGTTGGGAATATTCGACGAGTGTACAGTGACCTGGAGAACTCGTAAGTTCAGAATGGACCAAGTTACAATGTAAAAGGTCAGTCTCGAGCAGCTGCTAAGAAGTATTCGACGACGAGGGCTGTCGTCGATTTTATGTTCAGTCATTCTTGATGAGCATGCGAGAAGATGACGTCGAGAGTGAATCTAATCGCGGTACTATTAACGCTGGGCTGCCTCGCCGCTGCTTTCACGCGGAGGGATCAAAGTAGACATTTTATTGAACAGAGATTCCTTGAGAAGGTGCACAAGAAACCCTTCTCATTAAGCAACCTTCATTCAAATAATGCAGAAGTCCTTCAAGAAAAGGTTGGCAAGATTCATGCTGACAGCAGCATTGATCCAGTAGAGGATCCTTCAATGCAAGAAGTGGATATTCGAGGTTTGCTTAGTTTGCTTTTAGGCAACGAGTTTTATTTCTCTCTTCTGTTCATATAAATTTGCCGATTCTTTGCAGAAGTTTCAGAAGCAAGGAGGAAGAAGATGGACCGGACCATGATGGCCTTGTTAATGGCTTACAAAATGAAGTTCTTCGCTCTAATCCCGACGATGCTGGGAGGATTGCTCCTCCTAAAAGGAACAGCCTTGCTCGCAGGATTTTTCTTTGCCCTTTTCGCAGCCGTTCTCGGCTTAAAGGTGCATTGATCAATGGCATGATGTCGTCCTGTAAAACTTTGTCGAGGACAAAAAAACTATTGACTCAGAGTTTAGGGTGAAACATCGCTTTTTATTTCGCAACAACTTCTACAACAGATATACAATGCGCTCTTGCAATTAGTCGTGGTTATTCTTAATAGAGAATAACGAGGCAAATAATTGTGGTATCCACCCGCATTTTGAATGCACATAATTCTTTCTGTGACTCCAATTTCTTCTTAATATAACTAGAAAATCTGATGGACGATCGTGTTAATGAATGAATGAGAAATGGCTAGTTAATGAAAGTAAAATAATATTATTTTGCGTATGTCAGTGTGTGTGTGTGTGTGTGTGTGAAAGTGACGCATTGGCAGTCGCAGTGAATGCGGAATAATTGTAAAGTTCTAAGACCTAGGTGTTACTTTCTAGTATCGATTAGTACATCGTAGTTACCTATGGGACCCGCATGCCCGACAAAACGATCGCGCGCCTCCTCGATGCGTATTCTAGAAGAAGTCGCGAAAATAACTACACTACCAATAAATAAGTAAGAGAATAAATAGCTGTCGAGCTTAGTACGCGCTATATTGAATTGAGAGAGCGAGAGAAAGAGAAGGTATATGATACTGAAAGGTGCAACAGGTGAGTTCGGCCAGATAGTAGTGTAACGGCCGATCACATTTGCGCTTTTGTCCTGGCGATTTGCTGGCCAATCGCCAGAGCAAAAAGATGAAAGGACTTCAGGTCGGTGCCGTTAGGAACTCGCGTGCATGGGAATTACCGGCTTCACTGTCATTTCGCCGGATTTCTTGCCACGGCAATGAAAAGGCATAATAGTTGCGACATCCTTACGGCACTTGCGTATCGATTACATTGGTATTCGCGTCGATTGATGCGTGGTATAAGGGGACATGTAACGATCGGGTGCTCGCCAAGTGCGCGGAAATTCCCTGGCGTACGTTCATCGAGTATCCTCGGATCTCTTGTTTCCACTTGTTGGACTCGATATGCGCTACGCGCACTATGAACCATCCTAACGGTACCATGCGCATCTCTCGGCGAAGGCTACACGCGAATGCACGCGCCTACAATACTTCCGTTCTTATGCAGAAGTTATGATTGTCACAGGAGTGATAAGTTAATAAGTCCGGAGCAACTAGAGCTTCTCGACACGAGACGTAGATCCCAGCGGCGAATGGTGTAACCTTGGGAGACCTGAAGATTTTCATCGATGTCCTCTTCACCTCGTCGGCTCGAATGGTCAGTGTTGATGCCTGGCGGAATACGCTAGATTCTGGGCGTATTCACGATTGGCATCGGCTATGATGGATTCTGTGGATGATGTGCCAACCTTCAAGCTTCGATCCCAGCCTCCTCCGCTCTGCTGCCAGCCACTGTGGTGCTCGTGGCTCTGCTTTTGAGCCAGCAGCTTTTTCAGTCCGATGATCAAAGAAAGCACCAAAGCGATCTTGCTGATAATCAAGGCCTTTCCAGCGAGAAGGAAGAGGACACCGATGGCGATGGGTATCATGGCAGCCATTTTCATCGCCATTCCCATCATCATCATGCCCATCATCTTCTTCATCTTCCCTCGACCCTCCTCCACGCTCCTCTTCAATTCAATAGGGCTCGTTTTCGGCATACGAATCTGAACGTTGAAACTGTTCATGAGGGATGCAACCCGATCGAACAAGATTTCGTTCAGGACTTCATCCCTGTTTCCCGATGTTCTCCCAAGGGTTGCGTCCAGATCTGAGAGGGAGTTCTTGGGTACGATGTCCTCGTTGGTGGTCCGGATGAGTTCGAGGTTTTCGGCAATCGGCAGAGTTTGAATTCTACCGAGTCGCTCGAAGAAAGTGATAGCCTTTTTCTTGAGACACGGTGATATGGGTACATTGCGCTGTTGGCAGTCCTCGTAAACTCTGTAGAGTGCACGATATCCTCGGTCAAAGAAGCTACCCTCGTCAGTGGATGACGAGGTCGAGGAGGCCGAAGCCACCGCACTAAACGCCACCAGGAGACACGCGCACTTAAACAGGTACATCTTGGCTTATCCAGCAAGTATACCAGGAACAACAACTGGTTGATTGCACGTGGCACTAGCCTTGGCAAGAGGGCAACGGAAGCAAGAGACGCGCACCCACGAGCTGCAGGACCCTCGACTAGAGCGAACTGGCGTCAGGACGACGTCTCGGCGCCGATATATACCGTCGAGGAGTCTGCGATTCGCCATCCTTTGCAAAAAGGGGCTGAGGAGTCTCCCACGTATAAAGCAGAGAGTACTCGGCAGCTCGTGAGGATGCCTTCCAAGTTGTGTTAGTGTACATGTGACCGCGAGCATCGCGAATACCCTTCCGTCCTCTCTCACCTCGATGTTACTCGCGATTCCTCCTTTCTCTCCCTCTGTCTCCCTCTGGCTGTCCTCCTTGCTCCTTCGATCTCTCTCCGCGCTAACCAGCTGGCTCCGCGCGGGATGAGGAGCAGCTAGATTCTCATAATGGTAGTACTATGAGCATGTGACCCTGCCTGACACAGAGACCCACTCCGGCTTCGAGATCGAGGCATCGACAAACAACCACGCGAGCACCTCATTAAATTTCGCTTATGTTTACTCGAATACCTAGACTAGAATGCAACGGATAGACGAGGGGCTTCCCCCAATCGAGCAGAAGTGGGTGGATGACGATTAAGAGAGGGAAAACGATGCAAGGGGAACGATCCCATTCGTATAGCCGGGACCATGACCCTCCTGACCTTCGCGGTACAGGCGAGATCGCCGGAACTAGTTTTAGGTCGCGGCCGGACTACGGCCTTCCCGTCACAAGTGCATCTCAAGCAAGGGTGCCCCAGGACAACGATGCTCTACATTCGTTCCTCTCGTCAGTCCTCTATTAGGAGAAGCGAGAGATACCCTATGCTTTCTGTTTGCTTCCTTCCATGCCTCTATTTAAATCGTACAATGTATTCAATGGAAATCCCGGAGGGGATTTTATAAACCGACGGTAAATCACGGGGAACAGTTGAGCTCCTTAAAAGCCGTGTCGATTCCTAGTGGTTTCTTGCCATCAGAGGTATCCAATTTCCACTTGTGGATGTTGGAGACACAAGGAATGCAATTTCATCTTCACGAGTGTCTTGGATAAGTAGAATTTGGGGCCTGGGGCCAATTGGAGCCAAGCATTTTTCTGCTTCCCAGGAGTAGGACATTTATAGGACGGAATGTGTCACCACATGCCAATCGTAGAAGCAGCCGGTCTTCATGGTATGTTACAGCGGATTCGAGCATTGCATCGAACCTCGATCGAGGTTAGCACATCTCTAATGCGATACAGCGATACTTCCTCCTCAACACGATGGCTTTACCTACTTGCCGACTAGGAAGCCCACCGTTGCTGATCCTCACCGCACGCTTCTGCCCTAACAACATTAATTCCCGTGCCACATTCGGGCCAACCGGCCCCTAGTCTCTCACGGGAGAAGCGCGAGAAACGGATTCCTTGCTGGATAACTCACGCAACATACGTGCTCTTACTGCAAACTCTAGCTACACTCGTTAATCAACGCTCCTTGCATCAAGTTTAATCGGGTGACGTTGCAACTATAGAAAAGTTCCCCATTCATATGCTGGCATAATACACAAGATATGCAATGGGACATGGCACATCACCCTCTGCAATTTTTACTTTCTTCCGCCAAGGAAACTTGAGAATTTATGAGCGTTTTACCGATGAACTTGACAGAGTCATATTTTCTTATGCAATTGAGGATACAGTAAAGTCAGGCTGCAATTAGGAATTAATTCCCACAACGATGAAACTGAGGCAAAGGATTTAGTGCGACAGTGACAATACGATCTTCCCAGGAGATATTTCCGATGAGAAGCCGAGATTTCACCGCGCCACACGATTCAGGTCGCCGATCTGCAACAGGTGGCTGTGCCCATAAGGTTCTGACCTGGCTCATTACCGCAACTCGACGGAAGCGAATTTATACCTCTTCCTTCAACAGGCGAACAGCTCGCTTTAAGCTTTTAGTGCTCCTCTGGGATTTATCATCTTTTCCATTCGTATTCCATTCAGGAAGGGCACTTAGAGCGTCTCTAATTGCGCGTCTCTAAATTGCTATTGGGAACAACACCCTCACTTCCGTTGTTCAAGAGACCAATCTTCCGTCGACTGGGATTATTTCAGAGAGAGTGTCGCGTAGTGCCGAGTTGTAAGTGAGTCGAGGGTTTGACTCGAGTTTCTCTCGAGTCATTGCTGACTAATAATCAATGTGCGGAGGTCGCAGCAAAGCATTCCGTTGACAGGAGGCTAAGATGCACAAGCGAGTTGTAACCTTCGGAGGACGCTTTCAATGGTGTATCGCGGATGCTTGATCGGCCCAGTGGCACACAAAGCTATCGCCAGAAAAATCCACGGCTTTTTTACACCTTATTTGCCACTTCCCAGCACATGAGAAATGCTCGAGGCAGAACCAGCGAACGCGGCTTTCCTTAGTATTCGACAAAAACGGAACCACCGGTGTCTTGTATTTCAGTCTGCTACCAAGTGTAATCTAATCGTTTTATCAAGTGGTACCATTAACGTTAGCGGGAGATCTCTAAGTAAGATGTAGACGCTCGATCATAAGCACGATTCAGCATTCAATTAGTCTGATGCCTTTTGATTTCGATGCAGCGAATAGTCGGTGGGATTTCACACTCGATGACTATCAGCGCGTGCAATTAGAGACGGTACTAACCGTAATTGTATCTCCTTAAACATGCTGTTCGGGCCATACGATTCGCTCTGTGCCTCACGACCCAAAGAATCTCCATTCCTATTATGGACTATCATAGTGGCGGTGTGTTACGCGGTTTACGATTGCGCGTATTACCGGCCAATTGCTCGTACACACATGCGGAAGTAACCTGCTGCAGAACACGAGAGCAGACAAGAATAATTCCAAATGCAGTGGATGCATGTGTATTCACGCTCTGTATGGCGTAATACAGGCTTCGCTCCACCATTGCAGCTAATTACACTTGCCCCTATAAAAATGATGACTCCCTCGGCCAGTCAGTTCTAGTCGAACATGCTTCGACGGCTCTTCGTGTTACTCCTTGCTCTTGGTGGCTTCCTAGCCACCTGCCACCCAACAGATCCTAGTGTCAACGTGAATCCTAACAGTTTCAATTGTTCCCATACGAATTATTCCGCTTGTGCGGTTCAAGGAATCATGTTAAGTCGTTTGGGAAGTATCAATGCAACCGAGTCAAGAGCGTTCGGAGGAGAATTGGATAATGGAATCAAGGGGATAGAAGAAGGTGAGGTGTCCTCTGGGTAAGACAAGTGAGCCCACTCCCCGTGCCAAGGATAATTGGGCAATAGTTAGTAGGAGAGCGGAATTAGATTTGTTTTGGTGTAATTGCTGGTAGTTCTCTGCTTCTGGGAATACTCGGTGAAAGGTGCTCGAGTGAACAATAAACAAACCGATTAGGAGCACCGAGCGCGCGATTTGGAATTGTGTCTCGTGAGAAGAATACCGCGTCGCACTATTGTTAGCGTTTAATTGTATAATTGCCCAGTCATACATTCTACACTAATGGCATGGTCCTCCGAGAATGAGTTTTACACGTGTCTACTATGTGACAAAGTTACCTCGTAAAGATGAGCGGCGTGACTCATTTAAAGATCATTTAGCGCCGACTTCGCAGGTTCTTCAGCAAGCTTTTGATGAAGTGTCACTTGGTTTTTATTACAATCCCTTTCATTTTGACAACACTTTTGCCTGGTCCACATAAATACAGTAACTCGCAGATTCTTTAGACGTATCTTTACAATTTTCCAACAGTCTCCGGTCGAAAGAAGAAGGGTAAGGGTTATGAAAAAATGATCATGTACGTCATCGGGGCGACGAAGATCACCGGGTTGTACTTCATGGTCCATGCAGTCGCTGCGATCGCAGGGAAAGCTCTGATCGTAGCCAAAGTGGCATTAGCGATTGGGATTGCTCTTCTCCTCAAGAAATCTTCCGGTAAATGAACTCTTACTCATCGTCCTTCAGTCTTCGCATAATTTGCGAAGATGTTGAATAACACTCGAACATAATCTTGCATCCGGGTTAATCTGAAGTGTCTCTGGAAATGATGACGTTGGTGTTTGATTAATTCTTGCCAACAGATCACGGGGAAAAAGTGTCGTACGAGATCATCAAACACCCGCACCACAGTTACATACAGACGCACAGTTCGAGCATCGATTACGATCACCATGGTTTCGGTGAAAGCGGTTACGGTCATCGCAGGCGGAGAAGGATACTCCGGTAGTCGGATCCTGACTTCATTGACTCAAGATTCAAAGAAAAGTGGGGGGGGAAGGAGAGATCGCCGGTAAAGATCGCGAGTCATCATCCCATCGTTATTACGTATTTTATATCATGTATTCCATATCATAACAGTGCAATATTGCATATGTATATGAACATTAATCCACCGATGCACTAGCCTTCTATGATAAAATATAATAAAGAACAACAATAGAGTCGTACACAAATCCTCATTATTTTTACCATCAGTATTTTTTATTTCTTCCTTATTTTTTAGACACAATTTTAAATAATGTATAGTCGGAGTCTAGTGTTGATAACGTATTACGTGGGAACACTGTGTGCGTGATGAATATATGCACCACTTAATAATTATCTAACTCTAGACGAGTTGTACCACTTAACTACTTACAAACTTTCTAATTACATGGTCGCTGTGGTACAGAGTATTCCCGCGAAACATTATTCTCTCTGCATTCGCTCTAATGACTTTATTAAATGCACAGACTCAATGGTCAATTTAACTACATAAATAACTAAATAAATAAATAAATAGATTTCGTCTTAACTAGATTATTCGCTTCACCGAAGGACTACGATTTGGATTGAAGTATTTGGTATCAGCTTTAATGTAGCGAAGTGTGACAATAATTTAATGTGCGATGATTAACCAGTTGAATGTCTCCTTGATCATCACGTTGGCGGTATTGTCTCGAACGCTCGTTGCCAGCCACCACCATAGCCACCGCCACCGTAACCACCGCCACCGCCGCCGCCATGGTGTTCCGAAGCAGTCGCGTATATGACTTCGTGGCCTCCTCCGCCCCCACTCGACACCAGCTTCTTCAGTCCAATGATTGCACTCAGGACCAAGGCAATTTTCGCAGTTATCAAAGCTGTCCCAGCGATTAAGGCTATTTTACCGTAGGCCAACTGGGCTAGCATACCTATAAATAGATTTTCATGAAAAGACTTTGTCGGTTTTATGGAAAAGAAGATGGGAACTTTTTTTATTAAATTTACGTACCTCCCATTGCAAGAGCAGCAAGCATAATGCCGCCGTATCCTTTGTCCTTCTTCTTTCGTGCTGCAATTAGAAGAATAGAATCGGTAGGATTTGAATTCTTAGAATTTCGTTTATGAATGCTTGGGAATAAAAGGACTGTCCTACCTTCCAAGGCATTTCCTGGGATTGTTAGTTTAATGCTGCGGGAGTTCAGGTACTCGTGGAACTTGTTGTCCAGCTTTTCATCCAACGTCAACACGGTGTTATTCTCATTAGTGATTGAATGACTCCTGGCGGACACTGCAGGATCCCTGGCAATGGAGACGTAGTCGTTGAGCACGTAGACCGAGTTATCTTGAACCGCTGAGTCCAGAATTTCCAGTGCTCGATGTTTCAGGCAGTCGAATGTACTCTTTTCCGTTGCACATCTCTCCAGCACCTTCAAGTACTCGTTTTTGGCGAACGCTAAGTCGAACACGAGCGCCGAGTGGACCAACAAGAGAGCCAAATTCCTAACACAATTCCTCTTCATGATTTCTGAAGTGTCACCGAATGCTATTTCGATCTTCGCCACTTAGACGAGGTCGGATTAGAACTAGGATAGTTCGCGAGTAGGTTGCTCGTCGGCAAATTCAGCGGACTATCGTCAAAGTGTGTGCTCGCAGCTCTTATATAAGAGAGGCCTGATTTGAAAACCTCCTACCATCCTGTGTACATTTGCGTAGTCCGGCGCCTCCTGATGCACGCGCTGTTTAACGCCTCCTTTGAGTGGAGGGACTCCCGGGGCAAAACAATGTCGTACAGCCCGTAAGTAAGTATCCCTCTGACCCGTTTGCCAAGCGAAGCCGAAAAGCCTCGCGGAACAGCGCGTAATCTCCCCACAAGCAAGGAACGCCTCCGATTCCTGATGCACAACTTCGCCTGCTTTACCGGCAACCTGCTTTACGCTTCCCCAACTTTCGACGTCTTGTCGAAAACCGCAAAATTGCACCACTCGAACACCCGGTTAACGCACTCAAGTAATATCCCGATGCACTCTAGCCTTAAAAGCCTCTCCCATTTTTCCTTGGCCAACTGCACGCCTCGGTACACCCTGTGGCTAAGCATGCAAAAAATGGCTCTCCCTCTTTCTTTTGCTTCCATCATTTTCGCAAAGACGAGCCAGGTATTTTTAGTCAGCCGTGAAAAGTGTAATGCGATTAATGGTAATTGCCTGGCACGCATTTATCCAACACTGGGAGAAATACTGTTAATCTGACACAGATTACTGTGCGTGACGTGCCAGATTCGATGAGCAATTACACACGTTCAAATTGTATGAGGGCTCCTTGTTGACTTGCAATTAATGCGAATTGTTTCGTCGATTCCTTTGAAAGCTAAGTCGTCATCCACGTGTTGTCGTTCAAAAATTGGTTCGAATTGAGCTGATCATAGTTGTTTATTTGTCGTTCTCACAAATGAGAAGTATGTTCCCAAAGTGTACTAATTGGGGGTGAATATCCGTGTTGAGTCATTTGTTGTTGTGGAGTGGGAGCAGTAGGATGTCCGGGAGTGCCTATTGTCGTGATCCTTAACCAAGTGCGTGTTTACTTTAATTGTCTCACCAGGCATTTAGTGTACACAACTGTGGTGGAAATGTACATGTATCACACGACTACGTACGCAACCAGGCGAGCATGAACAGCCGGTAGTTTCCTTTACCAGCAAAAGCGTTTCCCGGACGTGTAGCTCGGCAGCAAGTAGTTCCTCCTCTCGAAGTCAGCCACGAGAGAACGAGAAGGTGATACGTTACAGTTAGACGACCGAAAGAGAGGCCGGCGCGATAATGGAGTGAGACTAATGCTTCCGCCAAGTGAAAATCCCGAGATCGCACGACAAAGACGCTGCCCTGCCCGCTTGCCAGGCAGAGCTTGAGAGCAAGAGATGCTAGAAATCGACAGTGAATCGACGATTTGATCGCCAAAGTCCTGGCAAGTGTTAGGTCACTGCTAATAATTATTAATTAATTCAACACACCAACGGTTTTATTTTATTATCAGTTTCAATTTTACAATATCTAATTTCGACTCCTATTTGGCAAGTATTCCTTTGGTTCTGTTTTCTTTTGTCACGTCTGTGACATTCGCTTTATTTAATTCTTGGTCCAAGCAAAATTCTTTCCACTCCTTTGGTTCTGCTCAACACCTTCGTTTTCTCCATACACGTTTACCACTTCCCGGATGACATGTTGACCATAAGGAGGAAAATCTGATAGGGTGGGTCTGTAGGGTCGATGAGGAAAATGATGATGTTGATCTTGATAAGGGAATCCTGCGATCGAAGGATCCTGGTGATGCGAGTGAAATCCATTAAATCCATTTATTGTTCCGGTATGAGGATTCGAGGCTAATGAGAACAAAGAGTTCCATCCAAGAAGTCCGCTAATAAATAACGCTATCTTCGTCAGTATTAATGCTTTCTTCGTAATTAGAAGTAGGAAACCGAAGAGCAGTGGAATGAGCGACGCCAGGTTGAACTTGAAGCCCAGTAGAAAAGGCAGCAACAAGTGCTTCGCTAGTTGCCTTCCTGAAATAAAGATATTCAAAGAGGTCTCTTCAGGAAGCATGTCCTTGACCGTGCTGCCTACTGGGGAGCATTCTTGAAAGCCACTCGAAGGTCGACTGCTTCAGTCAGGAAGCGAACCCGACGAATAGCAGGTTTGCTTCCAGGCTGAAACTGGCACAGAAGAACTCTCTCATCGTGTACATACATACGCGTAAGCGGGCATCATTTATTCGGGCAAGCACCCCGAACTAATATCTTTTTTACGTGCTCCTATTCAGCAGGAATGCATGAAATTGCTGATGTAATAGAAATTTATGATCGCATTAGCGAGCACGATTGTGCAAGTACCGAATTACGCGATTATGCTTGTGGCGTGAAATGGGTCTATTTCAAGGAGCTCTGGAGAAGAGTGAGATGCGTGGAAAAGTTGGTAATTTCTCTTAAAGAGAACTTATTCTACCATATATTTTAATAATGGGTCAGCCACATTGTAGAGACGTGGTGGCCGAAAATAAAAGACATAAAAATCACCTGTGCTCGCCTGGCGCACGGCATAAGTGGCGGCTCTTTCGTTAATTACAAATTCCAAAAGCCCGTTCCCGTTGAGCATGGGGCCGGCGCGCAGCTGTAAGCCGGGATACAAATTATCCAGATTCCACTTGAAGCTTCGCCGCTCCATTAGTCTGGCGGCCGCTTTCACGATATTACCGAAATCTTTCGGGTCGTAATTCCAGTCGACAAGCTCCCTACTTTGGCCCTCGGCTCTTTCTAGGTGCATCTCCCCAAAGTCCAAGTCCTCCCTATGATTCAACGATTGCAAGCTACTTAGGGCGCCCAAATTAATGCACTCCAAAGTTCCGTACTCCTTTTGTGAAAGACACGTGCCGAAAGCTTCACCGAAACTTTCGGGATCTTCGTCGTTTAGAGTACTCTCATCCTTGGCTTCCATGATCAATGACATCGTCGTGGGGATTAAGATCAACAAGTATAAATCACGTATTCTAGCCAACATCCTGCAATGACGGATGCGCTCGATTTCAATGCAAACTTTCGATCGAGAAAGTCCGATAAGATGATGCTTGGCAAAGCGATTACACTGCGATGAAAGTCTCTTTTCCAAAGAAGAACATGTCGAGTTAAAATCGTCGTGCGATAACCACACAAATCTTCAGATCACAAGTACTACTTCTACTTATCCGCGGATCCATATTTCTTAGGGGTCGTCCTCAAAAGTGACACTTTAACTTCATCCAGGTGAAGTTTAGTCTCGAATCACTTATGATTTGAGTGTTGTCGAAGAGAAAACATTCCAGATATGAGTACTGTTCTTGCACGATCTCAGTGAAGAATAAAAAGCGTGCGGAGAAAAGTAGTTGGGAGAATGAGCTCGGGCTCCCGAACAATACTGTTCATTCTGGATTCGCGATCGCAGGACTATATAGGCGTCAAGGGGGCGTTCACACACGACAGAACAATCGGTTTCACTTGGTAGATTTTACAAGCAGCGAAAGTACCAGTACTCTTCCTATCTGGCCCGTCTTCCCCTGCTTGATACACCGGATGCACTCGGACAGAGTAATTTTCATTGGGCAGAGGAACAAGGCGTCAAGGTACTGTCAGAACTCTGCGTCAAATTGGCATGATACCATTGGAGAAAAGAAAATTGGGAGAAAACGAACGAGCCCTCTCGTACTAATACGGTCATTGCTGGGATTTTACAAATGGCGCGCATAACGGTACGCCGAAAATGATCTCGAGCCGGCAATATGCTTATACATACGCAATGATACACGCGAGATCGGAAGCGGGAAGGATAGAGGTCAATAAAAAATCGAGAGAAAGCGAGCTGACCGTTCGAACAGGGTTAACACAATTATACCTCTTTAGCGAATGGGCTCTCCACGTGAAAAGAGGAGTAAAGATGTCGGGTGACCGGGTTACCAGAGAGTTAAGAGAGCTACAGTACTGGGAAGGTGAAGAAGAAGGCAGATAATATTGTATAAAATTACGATTTATTTATATAAATAAGATAAGTTACAGCATGATCCCGAGGGGGGTGATCGATATATAAATAATTATTAAATTTATAACTGGTGGTTTCTCGTGCGAGTACTGACTACGAATCCACGCGCGAATTCGGCTTGAGGCGTCCCTGTCGATGATCCAGAGTTGCCTCTTCCGATGCGAGGCTTCCTGAAAGGATACTGCACGAGGTGATCGAGGGCGCGCGACCTCCACCACTCTGAGCGTTCACTAGTCCTATTTAAAGTCTGTTCGTCAGGGCTGTTGAGTATCGCACGATGGCCTCCACCAATCGCAATACCAGCGAAAAGTGGTTTCTAAGAATGATCTAACGATTGGTAAGACGCAAGCTCGTGCGAGCAGCCAACTACGAGAATCTCGCATCCCCGGTAGTCATTGTTCGGTAACTCGTCGCGTCTCAGTCACATGTCACGTCGAATAAATAGGTGATTGTCTGTCCGGTCCAAGTTGAGCGAGACTGTTCAGGTCAGGAGGATATGGTAAAGTCCGGATGCGAGAAGTCTAGTCGGCTAAGATAGTCCTGGTGGGGGTGGTGGGTATGGTGCGTCCAGGGCTTGTTGAACACTATGGTGCGTAGATGCTCGCTCGTGTCGTCTCGGGGAGGGTTGAGCCGCGCGACCCCCGAGTGGTCGGCCGATGAACGGCCACCACTTTGGCGAATGAAGGTAGAAGAGTTAAAACGAGGTGCGATTGTACGAAGGGCTATTCAACTACTCGGAGGGCTTGTATGCGCTATACGCGAGGTCAGAGCCGGCCGACCTCGCCCAGCCATGATGATCGTGGTGCTCATCGTGTCCGTAGCTGTGGACAGGATGGGCCACAACTTCGTAGCTCTGGTGCTTGTTTGCCAGAAGTTTCTGGAGACCGAGGATGGCGCTGACGATGAGAGCAATCTTGCCGATGACGAGGGCCTTGAAGGCGATCAGAGCGAGGGCACCGAGAGCGATGGGGATCAGAGCGGCGGCCTTCAGTTTCAACAGAAGCAGGATTGGCAGGAGAGATTTCACGATCTTCTTCTTCTTGCCACGGGCTGAAACAATAGGGAAGTGTAAGTGAGTTGATCGAGCAAGTTTTACCTGGATGATCGCTCGAGTAGTCCGATCTGATATCGATTGGCCGAGCTAGTAAAAGTAAGCGACTATTACCTTCATCGAATGAGCGCGATACTTCCTCGGGAAGGCTGAGCTCGACAGTGTGAGTGGAGAGGAACTTGGCGGTTCTGTCGACGAGGGCCTGGTCGATCGCAGCCTCCTTGGCTTCGGTCTCAGTTGGCAGAGTACTTTCAATGTCGTTAAGAGACCTTGCATTGTCGGCGCGGCTGAAAAGTCAAATTCCTTGGTAAATCTCTCATTCGTGGTTGACTCCTCCTCGGAAACGAATGCGAACCGGCAGTGATTCAGCGCTCGGTGAATGAACGGCGGGGGGGGGGGGGGGGGGGGGGGGGGGGCGCCGGTGTCGCTTTACGATGCGCAAAGTATGCACCTGTGCGACGCATAAGATTACGATGCTCGCGACGGGCATTAAGAAACAGGATGATGTCTGGAGGCGAATTTCGTTTTCACTCGACTATGACATCGAACGTAACTGACAGCTCGACTGACTCTCGATGGGGGCGGTAAAAAAAATCACTCTCTCTCCGCGGCGAGTTCGTCTCTTACCTATTTTTGGCTTCGTCGGTTTGAACGATCTTGAATCCATCGACGATCTCGATGTCAGCGGAGCGTGCAGCTCTGTCGACGTAGCGGAGGGCCTTCAATTTGAGGCAGACCGCGACGTCGCTCTCACCGGAACAGGAGGAGTACACGTCGAGGGCCTCCTCGAGTAGAGAGGGCTGGCTGGCATCCTGGGCAGCGGGGGCACCAAGAGCCGCGACAACGAGGAGTGCGCCGATTACCACGTATTTGAACATCTCGCTGAACTTCCTTCTTCCTTAAACCGTGGACACCAAAAAAAAGCAAACGAACGAGATCTCGTCGAACTTCTTCACTGAGACTGGCCACTGGGGTACTCTGTCCCTTTATCGTTCCTCGCACGATGCTCTGCTCGGACGACTGCGGCGATCGTATCGACACTGACCGAAAGAATCACGATGCTGCCTTTTATCCTCGTCGCGAAAGGGGCCCGCGTACGTTTTTGAAATTTTGATGGCCCCCACCGATGGGCCCCCGCCTGCCGTCGGGTTACAACCCATACGAGCTATTGGTTCTCCTCGAGGCACTCGTTCCGCTTGTGTCGTGTGCTCCTCTCGTTCCGTTGACGCGCCTCCACACGTTCGAGCCGCGGTGGTCCTCCTCGCTTACCGGCTCCTCTTCTCTCCTCTCCTGGCTGTGGACACTACATACTTACCTGGCCCTCTTGTTCGTGTGCATCACGCAGTAGTATGCGCTACCACGCCGGCAGACCCACCCTGCGCCTGTGTGCGGCACCACGCACACTCCTCCGTCATCTACATAGTCGATGACCGCGAGGGGAGGACCAGAGGAAATTGGAGGAAGACGATGCTTGCCCACGCACCACGCTGATGCCCTCTTCTTCCACCGACATCTTCCGCCCGCCCGCCCGCCCGCCCGCCCGCCTCTCCTCGCATCTTAAGATATTCATGATAATCAGTGGAACGCACTCTCTAATACGGATTCCTTTTCGGATACTCCGCCGCGACCCCGTGGTCAACGCGTGTCCGACCAGTAGGCCACATTCTACTGGCGCAGCGAGAGCACCTGCAGCGCGTATGACTTATCGTACTGATTACTACTGGCTGCGCTAGGGATCCCTCGCCTAATACTCCACCATCTATCAACCGAGTAATTAGACAGTTGATCCGTCGAGCAAGACCTCGATCATCTTAATTTTATGCTCTTGAATACATAGCCGAGTACTTTCATAGATAAAAGCCTACTTAGGAAGAACACTCCCACCGGAAATGTAAGAGTCGTCTTATATTCGCAGCTCGGATTTAATACTGGCTTACGTAATGAAAATCATAGTTGCGTTTATAGAGGCGACGATAACGCAAGTATCATTTCGCTTTCAGCAAGGCATATAATCCTGCGCGTATAATATGCCGCTAGGCGGAGCAGATACTTGAATCCGACGCCTCCGCAACTTTCCTCCGTGCGCATTACAAGCCGGACGGCGACTCAGCCAGGAGTGGCGTACGAGTGGCAATGGTGTCGCGAAAATTTTCATGGCACACATACCCGTGAGCGTGGTGTGCCAGCATTCTTAGCAACTGTGTACAAAGTATCTCATTGAGTACGTGGACCACCGAGCGAGCTGATAGCAGACCTAAATCGCTGCCGGTACCCACCAATAACTCACAATGGTCCCAAAAATTTTCAGTGATAACTGTAATTCGCAATTAAGTATCCGGCGGTACCGCATTCCCAGGCCGGCCAATCTCTCCCTCTTTCTCTCTCTTTTTCTCTCTCTTTCGGAGCGGGGAGCACTCGGTCCATAGCCCGGAGCCGCCGAGCTGGCTCTACTCATTCATCGGCTTAATCCTACGATCGTAAGACACGGGTTAAGGTCGTTTTCTGGAGGAGGCCTAGCACGCCCGACGCCTCGACAGCCGATGGTCTTTGAAATTAATGTATTCCAGCGGCTGTCGCACCGAACGTTTAACGGTTTTTCATGGAATGTGCGTGAGCGAGCGCTCGCAGCGGACATCAGCGCGTACGAGTTGGGTCCGCGCCAGACCTCGTCCGAGGAGAGGACGAGCCGCGCCTCGCTATGACCCCAAAGAGTTCTCCTCGCCTAGAAAACAAAAATAGGCAAAGTCCCCAAGAAAAGAGGAAAAATAGCGCGAGACACGGGCCAAGACACAGCAATCTCTCACGATCCCTCTCTGTGTGTACTTTCCCCGCTTGCCCGCCGTTTCCGAGCACAGATACACGCGACTTTCTCCGCACGCAGGAAGATGGTCCATACTCTGTGCCTGCCACTCGAGTTACTTTGAATTTTATGATCCCTCTTTATTCTCCTGCAACTCAGCGCGCAAGGATTTTCGACCTGCTATTCATACGCCCGACTCAAACCAGTTTAGCCTCGGCATTGACCACTCGCCGAGGAGCTTTCTCAATTAGAAATGTGTGGAATGTATTTTCGAGTTCGTTAACCGACGTCTAGTAAATCTCTCAGAAAGTTTCCGAAACTGTAACTCTATTAACAGTTTTCCTCCAATTTATTCGTCATATTTTCGGAAGCATTGTATTTCATTACCAAGCAAGAGACCGCGGTGTGTCTTACAATAAATATTGGTTCGCCGGCAGCTTGGTCAGCGTGTGGAATCCAACTTTCACTTTATGCCAATAAGTCGAAGCGTTTCTAAAAATACGATCCGTAAATCTTCGAAATCCCTTGCGAATTCCTTGCGTGGGACTAATAGGTGTTTCGAAGTCGGTTCGAAGAGGGTTGAGTGGAATTATCGCGGAAATGGATTCTACCTTGATTGACTTGCCAATTGGTGAATCGGGAGAATCGGATGCGAAAGGATTTATGGTCGTAGTGGACCAGAACGCTAATCCCTATGGTACACGGAGTCGGGTACGAGTTGTGCGCGGTTGGTAATGGAACACTTTCCTCTCGACGACGCCGGCGAGAGTGAACTCGACCGAGGATCGAGGTCAGGTCAAGGCCCCCACGAAGCGAAGCCTCCAGTTCTCCGTGATCTTCTCCTCGTCTTCCTCCATCATTCCTTATTCTCCCTTTGCTCTTCCTCCCACTCAACTCTCGGCACACCCTGCCCTCCTCTGATTTTCGTATGATTTATCTGTTAGCATTGTTCGCACCGTTTCGCACCTGCTAGCAGCCGGTTCGAGAAGAAATTCGCCATAGGAAAGTTCTCAGGCTGTTTGCGCTTCCCACACGTGCACGCCGCCGGAGATATCTTGTTCCGTGATTTCGAAAGAACTTGAACTATTTTTAGCAACTGAAATACTACTCTCTTTGATATAATTATTTCATGGAAATAGAAAACAGAAATTCTGCGCCGTTCATAAAATATTATAAAGAATTAGGCATTTCGTTTTCTCTTAATAATGTTTCACTTGAACAGAAAGACCACGCCTTTTCATATAGCGCGTCAACCGCATGAATGAATGAACGAAACGCCTCCTCGGCTTCATTTTTTGTAGCCTCGCGTTTTTGTTCATCGGCTTTTCCCTCTCTTAATCACGCGCGCTCCTACTCGAATCATAATTAATGAAGTTCGCTTTGAATAAGAAGAAGGACAGGTGGGTGCAGCTGCGCAAAGAAGAATCATCCGTGAACGGTTGCCTGTAGTATGAGTAAACAGTAAGAAACTTAATGACATGGTGCGATTCGACCAACACGGACACGCACCGCTCGCTCATTCAGTCGTGATTTTCTACAAACTGCGAAAGAAAGTAGGAATATTAATGCCGGTGCGTGAATACATTTTCATTTTAATGCACGGCTAAGCCCAGCGAGCGCGCGTCCCACTTGGGCTTCTCTTTCGGCCTACTTGGAGCCAATTTGACAAAATTACCGATTGGCCAGGAAAATGACGCTAGCCCAATTTCCCGCGTCTTTACTCGCCAATCTGGCAATGACCATCATTGCTCGCAAACTACAATAGTTGGTGAGAAGTGAAATGTCCTCCACGTATAAAATCGGTGATACGTGCGATCGACGACAAGGGCGACAATGAAGTCGCCTGGAAAAGGAGGTGAAGGATTCGAGTGGAGCAGCCCGACGAATACTCGACTTTCGGAAGCCGTGCGGGAAGAACGGATCCCGAAGATGATGTTCGGAACGGGACCACCTGGCCCGAGGAGTATTTCAGGAACGATGAACCCCGAAGCGGCGAGCACAAGATCAGAAGGCAGTAGGGAGATCGATCGACGGGAACAACGAGGAGATGGCCACCACCAGCAGCAGTAGCAGAAGCAGCAGCAGCAGCAGCAGCAGCAGCACCGGCGGCGGCAGTATCAGGAGAAAGAGAAACACGGAGCAGCTCGATGAGGAGAAGAGAGGAGAAGAGGAGGAGAGTAGAGAGAGGAAGGAAAGGGTGGAGGCGGCCGGAGGGGTCGAGAGAGGAGAGATCAGCAGCGGCAGCTTTTTCTCCGGGATGGTAGAGAGTGTTAGGCGCACCTTGAAAAGGCTCAGCGCGGATGCTGACTGGCCTGGTCGGTCTGGTCGTCCTGGTTTACTTCTCGAGTGTGTGCCTACCGCCGCGCCGCGCCGCGGCCGCGCGTATGCGCGCACGGGGCTTCGACTACACGCTCGAATACACGCATGCAGGTAAACCTCCGGCTACGTCGAGCAAGTGCGTAAGGTGCGCCAGAGGACGCCGTGCGCTCCTCGCACGCATTCGTACGTATGTACACGGCTTTCCCGTATGTAGGTAACGCGTTCCCGGTGGTATGCGCGGCTCTCCTTCCGCCTTGCTTCACCGAGATGCCAAGACGGAAGTGGAAGCGCTCTCGTGGCCTGCATCGGGATCCTAATTCGTCATCGGTGCGGACTTGACACGGCGCGTTCGCTAATTGCACTTAAGACAGCCGGTACTCAAAGAGTCCCTTAGTTGCATCTTTCCCTGCAATCACTCTTCTCCCAGCTCGATCTCAGTGAAAGAACAATGGATGTCAATGGACCACGGCATCGGTCAGGCTCCAATTCTTTCGTACGCCCGGCATCACCGACCTTTTTTTCTCCCGGCCTGATCGTGGCCTCTGTCAAAGTACGACTCTTGCTTACTCTCACGTATAATGACGGAGCACCGCCCCCCCACCACTAGGCTCTTTAGGATCGTTTGCCGTTAGTTTCACCCGAATTTCACGCGTCTCATTCGAGAAATTTCTACCGAATGCTTCTATAAAGTTATCCCAATCTGACATTGGGAACATTGCATACAACCACGAGTTGTACAATCATTGAAAAAGGGCTTCTTTCTCAGGGTGTAAAAAAGAGACATGTCACAGTTCTTAATATAAAATAATCTTAATATATTTGGGCATCTATAAATATACATACATATGCGAACGTGATCCACCAACTGTTGAGGTGAGAGGCACGTTAATAAATAGTGAAGATGGGACGAGAGTATGAGGAGGGTGTGCGCAAGAGGGTTGCTCGGTGCGGTGACAGATGAGAAGAATGGGGACGAGCATTGAAAAGAGTCTAGGAAAGAGTAGAGAGGGGAAAGAAATCGGGGAAGAGTAGGAGTGTTTCGAACGAACGAAATAATCGGATGAGCAAGTGGCGTAGATTAGAAGCGCCAGGGCGCCTCGTGAAAGCGAAAAGTGCAAAGAGGATCGGGACGGTTGGAGAATGCTCCCAAGTCTTTGTTCTCTTAGGACGAGGTGGGTTTGTAGGCGGAATAAGCGAGGTCGTGGCTGCTCGATCTCGCCCATCCACTCGATCCGTGTCCTCCCGCGACTTGGACGACTTCGTGTCCATGATCGTGGCCGCCCGAGACCAGCTTCTTCAAGCCGATAATCGACGCAAGCACCAAGGCGAGCTTGCTCACTATCAGAGCTTTACCAGCCAAAAGAGCTAGAGCACCAAGGGCAAGTGGGACCAAAGTTCCACCGAGTAACAGCGGAATAGCCAGCAGACCCATGTTCTTCTTCTTCTTGCGACCTAGAAAGACCGACGATAATCGTTATGCTGGCGAGCGGAGAAAATGCCCGTATGCAACGAGACTCGATTAAGCAGAAACTGGCAGGACACGGCCATTAATCATCCAGTCCTCTGTGCTCACCTTCCTCAACGAAACTGCGCTGGAGCTCCTCAACATTGGGGAATTTCAATTTGAGCGTGCGATTCTGGATGAATTTCACTGCCCTGTCGAAGATCATGGTGTTCAAAGCGTCCTCCTTATCGTCGAGTGCCCTCGGTAAACTGGCTTCCATTTCTTCGACGGTCTTTCCTACTTGATCCTCGTTTGGGACTGGACCATCGCGTACAACAGTCACACCATCGGCGACATTTAATTGAGCACTTCTTGCTACCCTGTCTATGGCTGATACAAGCTTCAGCTTCAAGCAGGGACTAAGCTCCGATCCGGCACACTCCTTATAAATTTGGTAGACTTGTCGGAGGTCACCGAACACGCCATTACCACTCGACCTCGCGCTCTGCTCCTCGATCGAGTTGGTCGTCGGGTTGGTCTCGGCCGACCTTGCCGAGGCCGTCGTCAATAGGACGGCGAGGAACACGTAACGGTGGGCGAACTGTCTCATTTTCTACGAGCGGGATTACCTGAAAATATCGGAGACGTGATCGGCCTGCGAAACGAGCCTCCTACTTGTTCGGGCACACCTTGCGCGCCTTCCTCCTTCATAATTCATTGGACGATTGAGTGATTAGACTCGCGACGGCAAGAAATTCAATGGGAACGATACAGGAAGCGCGCGATACATAGAAGACGAGCACTTTCATCCTCGAACTCAAGAAGGAATGATCGATCTCGAAAGTACGCGTGACTTTAATAACAGGGAATTAAATAAAGTTGGTGGCGATTCATGATGAAAGAAGGAAATGAAGAATTACGACGGAATATCGATCCGGGGGGCTGTTGGATGACGAGGTGTACATACCAATGGATGAAGCAGGTTCCACGTGATTGGATACGAATCAAAAGAGGGCTGATGAAGTGGCGTGGTGGTCCCGGGTTGCCAGGATGCCAAGATCCACAGGTGCTAACAAACTATCGCGCGTCGCCTTTATGTCGCGAGATGCGTGTCTACTGGAGAGCACTCTAAGTGGACTGTAAGTAACGGAAGCCCTGCCCTAGCTCTATATATCTGGTCAGGTGTACCTCCGTACCCGGCGATATTCCCCCCCACTGGCTTCGATGGCGGACGTACACCACCATCGGAAAGAGGCATTTTCATGGCCGGGCATCACTTGAGAGCGGTTTGCACCTAGACCGGGCCGCCGTTGCTGGAGAGCAGAATTCCTCCCCGAATCATGCGCGCGTACCGCACACCGCGTGTTTTCCCTTCCTTCTCGCACGCGTGCCCGCGATCGAGCCCCACCAGATTCCAGCGAGTAATGAGCAATTCCGGCGAGAATAGTTTCGCTGCTCCCGATGGAGCCAGCACCGTCTCGTCCTCGACCTCCTCGCGGCTCCTTGATCCGCTTCGGATCTAGCAGGAGTACAGTCCCAGCCGCTCACTGGACCAGTAGGACCAAGCCTCTCGGCTCCACCCACGTGTTCCCTCGATCAACAACCGTTTCGTCGCTCCGCGATTCGATCTTGTCGACACGCTTCTTTAGTCGCGGCTCGATCCTCCGGCGAAGCGTTCGTCGATCGCTCGCTGGCTCATTCGGCTTCGACGCTCGTCGATAACATTGAAAACGAAAGGCGGCACCGCGCCGCGCCGCGCCGCGCCGCGCCGCTCCCCCGAGCTCCTTCGCATATGCTTTTATTAAGTAGAGCGCACCGCGTGTAATTGTAGCCAGCCAATTTCATTCCTACCAATCGATCTGTATCCCCTCAGCACTGATGTAGAAAGTATAGCTGACTCGTCGATCCAACCGGACAAAGAGCACCGTGTGGAAATCCATGGGACTCGATTGTCCGTCTTGTCCGGGAGTAAAGGCCGAAATTAGCGTGTTTTCCCGACGTCATGCACAAAGAGGAAAAAGTAGGTTGCGGATGTGCTCGCGCGCTCGGCACAGTCCCTCTTTAGCGATCTGATCCAAATTTCACTTGGACGACGCTACTATTGCTCATTGCGTAATGTCAGAGTCGAAAAGCGCTTTGGCACGACGATGATAGTCCGTGCGAAGTTTGTATGGAATTAAAGCGTGCGAGCAAGAAAAACTAGTCTTCCACGGATATGATTGATTCAAAGATATAAATAGTATGGCTTAATAATCGTAATCGGTATTACTGTGTGATTGAGCGAAGAATCGACACGTCCAACGCTGATAGAGGCAGATACCGTTACAGGTAGTACTATATCGTAGGAGCGATTAATCAGCTAAATCGCAAGCCGTCGACTTTTTCCTGCCGCCTTTATCGTCCCTCGCATCCTTGCCTTTTTCGTCGTCCTGCGTGCCGTGCCAGCAACGCCGACGACCCGGAGGACGCAGATCCAGCGGACGTGCTTGTAACTGGGTCACACCAAGTGAAAACGCGCTTTACACGTAGATACGCGTAGGCCACGGTCGCCGGAAAGAAGGAGAGACGCGGCCAAGGAAGAAACAGCAGTAGCAGCGAGTGCTCGGAAAGGAGGGAATAACATCCATAATAGCCGAGTTCACGGGCGCACTCGAGCATCAAAATCATCGAGGCAAGACTAAAATTTCGGTCTCAGTCTCCGCCGCTTCCGCTCTTATTTTAGTCGATCGCCTCCTGTTCCCCTGACCATTGCTTCGCATCGCTTGTAACCATCCTAGCATCATTAAAGTATACTGATTTCGAGAGCCAACTCGACTTATTTAGTCCTTTGCAAACATAGAAATCATCGAACTTCAAGTTCCGCTGGTCATTCAACACTTTGTGGAAGTGATGCTACCGGAACTCTTGGTAAAACTGCATTACATTGCGTTACCGATTTCTCGTACAAGTAACGCCAGGCCCAGTGACAGCACGGCGAAAGCGAGGACATCTCTTAGGCGCGCGTGCCATACACGGACTAATAGTCGTGCCCGACTCTGGATTTCCGGTTGGTGCAGCCAGCCGTAGGACCGGAATTCTTGCTTGAGTGTCTACGCACCTTTATCTCTCGAGACTCAATACCATTCGATCGCCGGATGGGCTAATTCACCGGTGACATCGCTTATGCGGCAATTGAAATCGTTCGAATGCGCGGAAGGAGCTGCATTATTCACGGTATGCAGGGCACCGCTTAAACTTTGGCGCAGCATCCGGCTGTCGAGAACGCTCGCGAGAATGAGTTGTCAGATAGGATCAGCTTGTATACTTGGAATAGAACGAACACGTAGATCGCAGGCAAACTAATGTAAATGCTTAATGAGCAAGGAAGGTGTGCTAAAAGAATACGTGCCAACATCTTACGGGTCATTTAATGAAGATCTCGGTGGATCCGAGTCAGGTCAGTAGTCTGATCGAAAGCGCCGAGTCGGACTCGAGGCTGGTTGGTCCACGCCCTGGATCCGGTGCGTTGCGTGCTTCCGAGATGCTCGATTTCTTTAACGCTCTCCTCTCGTGCGTATGGGATATTTACGATGATAGCAGGTCATTTTCCATTTTCAGGCAAGCGGAAATATAGCTCTCGCGGGCTACATACAATGGAGTACCATCATGGCAGATATGAAATTGGCGTTAGCGCTCCGCACGATTAATGTTCCGGGGTTCCGTATCGCGGTTTCTCGATTCATATCCGGTTCAAGTATCAATGGGTACACAGCGTGATGCATCGCATTCCTCGACTACTTTCACTTCTCATCATAAACCTTATTTCATCGCGGTTGACAATCGTCTTATTGTGAAAAAGCCATCTCTTTTTAGATCAACGGATCAACTATATTAGTGCTCGATCGAGCATGCTATTGCTATTGACGTTCCGCTTTGTTGCTGAGGAAGCTCGGAATAATAGAAATACGGGCAGAGAATTCCCGAGTTTGGATAGTGTTTGTTTTGGGGTTGTCCGTGTTTCAGGGAGTATGAGCACTCTACCTCTTATTTGTTTTCTTTGGGACAAGACGCAGGGCGCCGTTCGCCATCTCTTTATTACAAAGTACAATGGAGAATAAACATAACAGTAGCACACGCTCGGGCGTTAAATAATAAATACTAGTTCGTAGTAAAACAAATGAATAAATAACAAGTCGTGTGATATGCTATACAAGTAACAATGAGTATCATCGGGAGGTACTGATCCCTTCTTCGGGGAAGGCTGGTCAAGCAAAGTGGAGGAAAGTCGTAGGCAGAGAAAAAGATTGAAAACTTCTTGACAGAAAGCGGTAGCGGGGAAATTGCGAGAGGGTGGAAGAATAAATACATCTAAAATACAATAAGAGCGAAAGGGAGAGGCTGAGAATAAAGAAGAGTAAAAGTGAGAGCGAAGTAAAGGCATCGAAGTCAGAGAAAAAGGAAGGAAGCGTTACGAGTGAGAAGTGAGAAGTGAGAGAGAAAGACGAGAGAGAAGAGTGAAAAGAGGGAAAATAGGGGGAGAGATTGAGAAAGAGAGAGAGAGAGAGAAAGAGAGAGGAAAGTGCGGTGCATGATGAAAACTTTCTATGGCGGGCGATTTAAGCTTGTGGTTGAGGTTGGTGGGCGCGGTAAGCCATTTGGTGGGCATCCTGAGGAAGACTTCTGGCCCAGCCGTGTCCACTGCCTCCGGAGTAACCGCCACCGTAGTCGCCGCCGCCGCCGCCACCGTAGCTAGCGCCGCCGTGGCCTCCGTCATCGTGGCTGACTACGTGGCTGCTGCTGTGATGAGGATGCGCGACGACCTCGTAGGTGACGTGCTTGCCACTCGATCCGAGGAGCTTCTTGAGGCCGATGATGGCGGAGATGACGAGGGCGATCTTGCCAACGAGGAGAGCCTTACCGGCTATCAGGGCGATCGCGCCGAGGGCCAGTGGGAGGAGGGCCGCCGCCTTCAGGGCAATGGCCATCATCAACGGTCCCAGAATCTTCTGGGCCTTCTCTGGAAAGATTTAACGGTTCCTTCAGTCCCAGCATCCCAGTGGACATGGTGCGCGCACGCTGAGAAATGTGCGCTCGTTCTCACGGCGTAAGTACGCTACGCATCCCTATCTATACGCGCACGATCTCCAAGCTACGTGGACCGCTTTCTCGAGGAACGCGCGCGCGCGCGCGCCATAAAGCACCCGACACATTAGAGAAACGGTGATCTTCGAAGAGGGGCCATGCTCCCGTGCGAGTATTCTCCAAGGAGATCTCCAAGTGGAATAGGCGAAGGTCATGGCGAAGTACTACGCCGATCAGTAAGGAAAGTATGTCAAAAATCTCGTGCGGCGGGATAGCGCGCCCGCGCGCCCGCGCTCCTTCCTTCTCGCACTCTCTCTCTCTCCTCCGGGAGATCGAACGCTGACTTTCCGTGTAAGCCTTCCTTCGTTCTTCCCAGCGAACTGCCTTCGAGGGGAAGCGGAACCAGTTCCTCAGTGGGTCAACGTCTTGCGACCGGTATTGGCTTCCTCGTCGTCATCGTCGCGCTATTCAATAGACCCGGCGATCCCCACGAGCTCGTATAATGCAGCTGACACATACCTTGCCATGCTAAATCCCGGTCAGTTCGTTCTCGAGTTAATTACCGTAAGCAGCGAGATAATTAGCGGCGCGCGCAAGTGCCGGGGCCGGCTTTCGAATGATCGGAGCCCGAGCCCCAGCATCATTACCCCACCGAGCAGTCGTGCCGAACATTAATTAAAGCGAACGCACCGGAGTGGGGGGGGGAGTGGGGGGCACCTTTGCGTGAGGTGCCGAGAAACCTTCCTCACTGTCATTACCGGCGCTACTCCAAACGAGCCACGCGATTAAATCTCCTACTATCCCGTGGAAATTAGGACTGGTACACGTCCTATTGTCTCTAGTAACGTTACTTTCCCGGTTCTATTTTTCCCGATGCCTTCTCGAATATCCACTATCTTTAGTCCATCGATACATTCTCCAAAGAATATTGGGTGGCAGCGTCAACCGGCGGTTTTACGAGGCAATTAAAGTTTTACGATCCCTATAAATCTTCTATAGTTTATATAAAACCATGTACTCACTCTTCTTGCCACGGCTCTCGACGGCATTGTCAGTGAGATCATCGAAACTGCGTCCAGCAGATTCAATTGCTCCAAGGATATCGGTACCCTTCAGGTCGACCTTGACAGTGTGTGTCCTAAGGAACCTTCCGAGACGATCGAATAACAGGGTATCCAAGTCGGAGGATTCAATCGACCTGCAAGTAGAACAGTATTTCCTATGTCAGACTCCGCCATCCGTATCTCCTAGGAATTCCATTCGATACTCGTAGGAATAATATAGAATGCTTGATGCATTGAAATTGGAATCACTCGGCTTTGTCAGGACTTAAAAGATGGAAATAAAAGACTAACCTTGGTGCGCCCTCCTCGACAGTGGAAGTTTTGACGACAGTGATTCCTTCGGATAGGGTGATATCCTCTTTGTCGGCGAGCATCTTGTCAACGTAGGAGAATACTTTGTACTTGATGCAGCTCATGGATTCCTTCTTCAAGCAGTCGCTGTAGATGGTGGCCATCAAGTCGTTCTCACTTCCGGTCTTCTCGTTGGTCGGAAGGGCCAGGCACACGGCGAAGACCGCGGCCAGCCACGAAATCGTCACGAAATACTTGGTCATGTTGAGCGTTGCTCCGGATAGTCTGGCACTGCCGGCTCGATTGATTCAATGAAAATATGAACGAAGAGCAAGTGTTCTCCCCGTTCGCACTACGGACTGTGGTAGTCTAGAGTTCCTGGAGTCTTCTAGTGAGGTTAGCCTGCGAGAGCGCGGACAGGCTCGCCAGGATGCGTCGATTCAGCGTCGTGTGTTACATCTAAAAGAGGTTGCTTTGCTTTTATACCAAAGTATCGTACACGAGGGGAGTCCTCGTGGGCACGGGGCACCGGGAGTTCGCGCTCACTTCGTGCGCTCTCTCGACTCCCCCTCTTCTCTCTCACCTGTCCAGGTCTCCACGCTCCTCTTTCTCTCCTTCCCCTCTCTTTAATCGAGTCCTCCGGGGGCCCCCTGTACCATCCTAGCCTGCTCTTCTCCCGCAATCGCCGCGGCTTCCCTTCCCCTCCCTTCCCCACCCTTCCCTTCCCTTCCCATCCCTTCCCATCCTTTCGCCCTGCTCATTTTGGCAGGGCAAAAACGCCGAGGTGCCCCGAGGACGGGCGAGGAAAGAGAGAGGAATATCTTTATTTACCCTGGGAACTAGGTAACACCGCGCGCGCACCGGCTGCGCCCGCAGCGCTCCGGCACCTTAATAAATTTGTTACAGCGATTCGCCGGGAATTCACGCGCTTATCGCCACCGATATTTATAACGCTATACGCGCCAGCGCGCTCAAAGATGTAGCCGCGGTGAAACCGCTGCCTTGTAAAAAGAACCAAGGAAAATACCTTCTCCACTCAAGCAACTGCTTAAGATGAAGATCAACGGTGGCAAGTAGTAACACACTTTCCTTGCTCATTATTCCATCGAATTAGTAGTAGATTTTCATGTTAATGCAACAATTGCGGACGCAAACCTGCTACGCTCGGAGGCTACTTTTTTCAATTGGTTTATTGGTTTATCATCACCGCGGATGATGGAAACTGGTCCAAATCTTGGAGGAAGTAAAGTGAGATCGCAGGAAGGAGGATGCGCGCAATCGTGAGAGCGCCGCCGGTTAACGACGAGCATGCGCTAAGTAAGTGCGGGCAAGGTGGATGAGGAGGATCCGCTCAGTCACGACATCGAACGCACTTGCATTTTCTTTCTCCTGGCGAGCATCGAGATGCCGTTTGGTCGATCGGGTATTCTTCTTTCCTGGCTGGTCACTGGCTGCAGCAGACCTACTTCGATTGCCATTAAGGTACCTGGCTGAGGGAAGAGAGGGCCTCCCAAGCGCAGAGAGCACCGGAATGAGATTCGTCGAGGGAAATCGACTTTGCGAGACACGCCGGCTCCCTTCTGATTTCTGGCTCGACTTCGGGCGCAGCTTCCTCGCTCGCGTGCTGCTGCCACGCGAGGAGGCCTGTCATTATCGGGAAACTCGCCCCTCGCCCAACTACCAACCACCCCAGTTATCCTATCACTGTTACGAGATTCACTCGTAAGCAACACCGTGTGCGCGCGCCGTGTTCGTGCGGTTTAGAAAACACAAGGTGCACTTTCCAAAAGTTTTCTCTCTCAGCTTTTCCCGCCACCATCCCGGCGGAAGCGCTCAGTGAAATGAGTTATTGGTGGTCGGACGCTCTACTGACCGAGAGGAGATCAAGCGTCCTCCGGCTGAGATCTTTCTTGTAAATGGATTCAATTGAACTTGGTAGGTGCCATCCAAGTTTCGGAATCGCGCAGCTTCGCCGACGATTTCAATCATTAAGGGCAATGGAAAGTAAGCGAGTCATAGGTCAACCACTTTCATCGCTGGCTCGCTCTCGGTCGGGCCTGATTTCGGCGGCGTTTAAACGAAGAGCGCTTATCGGCTGATCGCCGATCGTTAATTGTCGCAGGTGGTGTCGATCCACCTCCGAAAAATTCATCGGTAGATGATGGACGCCAGATATTATCCCAGGGAAACGAGGTCACTCACCCATTTACAACTGGGTCGAGTGCCGGGCGAGTGTTCGTTTCGAATCATCTGTCTTTCTACCTCTCCCTCTTTCCCTCTTTCCCTCTTTCCCTCTTTCCCTCTTTCCCTCTTTCCCTCTTCTCACTTTTCTCTCCGTCCTCCTCCTCCCCATCTCGATTTGTCTCTCCTCCCGACTCGCTCCGACTCAATCCAAAAAACCTTCTCCGTCCTCTGCCTTCTGGACCGAGCGCCGAGCGCCGAGCGCCGAGGATCAAGATTGGACGGCCCGCGAGAGCGAACGTCGCCTCGAGCGAAATCATCCACCTGACGCAGCCCGCAACACGCTCTTTAAAGTTTAAAGTTTACACCGCTACGCCGCGCCGGTCGCCGGTCGCCGATCGCCGATCGCCACACCGAATACGGGCACACGTGTGTCCTACACTTCCAAGGGAAAGGGAGTCCAATTCTTTCAGCCCCGCCCCTTTCCATTAGAATCCAATAATTATTCAATTATTACAATTTAAGAAATCAGAATCCAATAGAAAATACTACTATCGATCAATACTAGCAAGGATTGCATCATCCTAACACGATCAGCTTGTTCTACATTCCGTCGGTTCTTAGTTGATCTCCAAGAAAGTTGCCGAACGTCGTAGAAGGTTCGATCGAAAGTACACACGTGATATGCGCATGTTGAGCCAACGGAAGGATGTAGCATAACCAGATGGGGAAGAGATAGAGACGCCGCGGCGGTTTAGGATCCGAGTCCCAATTAGACATCAGCTGAAAGCAATTAGTCATGAGGGTACCAATTAGATTTCGACGGGCCTCGGATATATCAGGCTTGCGTGACTGGGCCCAATAGTTGAGCTCCACGAAACTCGCGGGAAAGAGTAACGGTAGGCCAGCGATTGTTTCGAAACCGGTGCGCACGGCGCGCGGCGCGGCGCGGCGCGGCGCGGCGCGGCGCGGCGCCTGGTTAAGTTCAAGGTACACAAACACGCACCACGGCCACGGCCGTGGATGATTGCAGCGACAATAATGCGTGTTGCGTGCAACGATGCATGTACACGCGACTTAAGTATGCACTCTCAGGGCCGGTTCAGGTAGAACTACAGAATTCTCTGTCTTTATTACTCATGCACTCTGCATGTAACAGTATCATTTGTGCCCTGACAAGTTTGCCAGTGCTACGGATGTGAAACTCCTCGAGCATTGCGACCGATTGCCAATTACATTAGTAGAAGTTAACATTTTTTTATTTCAAGCCTACGAAATTGGCGTTGCTACCACCAAGGTGTTCTTAGATCGTTTGCGCCGTATTAATTACATCCGGCGTCGGAATGAAGTTGCCACTTGTTCGACCATCAGAAATGGAAAAGCAGAGTAAAGTAGTCACGGTCCTGCGTCGGACGCTACATGAGCATTTACCGATGCAATGGGATGCACCGGGTAATAAGGCGGTAGGGAATCGAAAAGGATAGCCCGGAACGTCGGTAACCCAGTGACGCATGAGAAACTCGAACTAATCGTGACGTGAGAACCATACTGAGATTTAGACACGGCCAAAGCCGCTCGTTCGCTCCGGAACTTTACGACTCTCTAATAATGAGAGCTCGTAGCCGAGGACGCGTTATGTGCGCGGAGAAATTCTGCTTTTGTGGCCTCGCAAGAAGCTTCTTTCTCCGTCTATTTAATCCACGCTGCACATCCGCCACGAGAGACAACTATTTCAAGAACCATTGACTTTTTCTCATTCGATGAAATTATCCTTACTGGATAGGATTTATCTTATCCCAGAGGCAGGGTTCTAGTAATTGGAGAAGGCGGACAAGGAGTGTCGGAAGAAAACGATAAGGAAACCGCAAGGCTGGAATACAAACGTGCGGCGAGGTTTCAGGGAAAGAAGGTATCCACGGTGATGCGCCGCGCTCCAATCCGCGCAGCCTCGCCACCAACGAAAGTCTCCTCTTCCTTTCAAAGTAATTTCGCGCCTTTTTTCTTGCGACCCCCTTGCAGTGGGAGATCGTGCTCCAGCAAACGAACGTAACGAGCCGTGACATTTACCTTTTTTTCGAGAGAACCGATCGTGCGCCAATCGTCTCCCGTCCACCCAATTTCCTTCTTCCCGTTTGCAGACACGTGGCACGGAGTCTACGTCAATTTGTTTCAATCGTAGGTCGTTTCGTTAGAAATGTATGTAACGGGATCGCATTCATTGTGAGGAGCAAAATGGTATTGGGCGCCGACGAAACCGACACGGATCGGGACAAGAAATGCGCAGTTTTGCGGCAACCTCCTTTCCAGCTATTTATTTTTCTCCTATCTGGGACTTAAGGACATCGGACTCGAGAGATTTAGTAGGATGGCTGTCCCCTCGACCCGGTTACCAATGACGAACGCGAGTCGTGGCCTCTCGACCTCGACGAGTGCATCAACGGAGAACGTACGCCAAGAACCGATTACACGGCTGACGTGCTTCCTCCGGGAGAGGATGCACTTTCCCCTCGAACTGCACTGGCAGCCGTCTTCTCGCATTTCGATCTCGAACTGGCTGCCGGGCCCGATCTCCCGCAGGACCAAAGGAAGGAGAAGCGGGCCAAGATCCGCGCCGATTTCGGCCCCACTCTTTATGCAGGCTATCATGCGTGCTCCTGAAATTTCGCTCATGAAAAGAGAATACGCGCATTCGCATCGGCGGCGATTCTCGGAAGACTGGAAAGTCGCGAGCGGCCCGCCTGCCGATGATTTCTCTTTTTCGAAGGAACAGGTATTCCCCGTTGCACGGAGTATATTAACAGCGCTGCCTCTACTTGACATTCTGAGCCGTGCAGGCTATAATTCACGCTTTTGCGGATGACCGTACTTTCGTACCGGCTTATAATACATCGTTGTTGGTCGATTAAGGTATGCATTAGGTGATGGGGGGTCCAATAACTTTCAGAGTCCAGCTTATTGTAAGAATTATATTAGACGGATAAAAACAGACATTACAAAACAGGCGGATTTCCAAGTGGCTGGTACTCGATAGAGTTAAGACGTAACATACTGGACTAGATAGTCTTTAACTGGAAGTGGAGGAGAGAAGTCGCGCTGTCGGGTACCCTAAGGTACATAACAATCTAGCTGCAACACTGACATTTTCACGAAGAAGCTCCCAATTTAGCGAGCTTGTACTTTCTCGATGAATAACGGGTTGCGACTAGCCTCTACGTTTGATTCGTAATTACCTGTCCATCCTAATCGTGCACACATACGCAAACACAAGTATAATAATTAATATATTATGTACATTGCGGAGCCGGGAGTGCTCTCCGCTGAACGATCGATTCGATAAATAAAAATAAATATTCCCTCGTAAGTGGATGGAGGAGAGTCGGCCGACGAGTGCGCACAAGTGATCATTTGAAGTCTGATCTCTCGGTATAATCGCCGTCCGTTATTTTTGAGGAAAGAAGGAAAAGAAATTGAAAGGAGGACGAAGATGAGGATAGGAGAGAAGATAGCGAAGAGAAAAGATGAAAGAGAAAAGGGATTCAGGAAAGAAGGAGGAGTAGTTGGCGCGTATATAGCAGGAGAAATTTAGTGATGGTATCCGGAGTATGCCTGGCTCTGGGCATATCCATGGGAATCGTCCCAACCACCAGAAGACCATCCACCGGATGGGACGGGCGCGGACCATCCACCACCACCGACAGATCCACCGTTCCAGCCTCCGTTGTAGGGGGTAACGTCATGACCACCCTTGCCAGCCCAAAGAGCCTTCAATCCAACGAAAGCAGAGATGGCGAGTGAGATGAGAGAGGCGAAGATAGCTTTCTTGGCGAGGAGACCAATGCCGAAGTAGGCCAGGGTTGCCAGGGCGCCGATTTTCACTTTCGCGGCCAAGAGCAGAGGCAGGATCGACTTCAGGATCTTCTTCTTACCACGACCTGAACGTTGAACGTCAATTATTAGCGATCTCGCTTCGGAAAGACCTGATTTTTATTAACCAAGAAATGAGACCAATCTCGTACAAACCTTCGACGACCTCATCAACAGCCTGGCGGATTTCCTGAGGGACGGATGCGGTGATTGCACGGGCAGATTCGCTGATTTTCTCAAGAGTGGGAGCAAGGTTGATCTGTTGGCGAAAAGTACAGTTACGTAACTTGACTTGTTCGGATGGATTTTCAGTGTTAAGCCGCTTATCTATCCGAGCATTAAGGTGGGACAGGTCCATTGCGGTAACTGTCCCGTTATCGGCAATACTTTAAGAGGGATGTCAAGCTATTTGTCTATTTACCCTGAGACTACGGCCCGACAGGAAGCTTCCAGCCTCATCACTGACATAGTTCTCGATGGCGTTCTGTCTCTCAGCGACATTGGCAGCGGTGTCGATCTCCTGATCGTAGAGGACCTCTTTTCCAGACCTGGCACTTCTGCCCTCGCTGTTGGCGCTCCTCACCAGGCTAACACCACTAACGAGCTCCAGGTTATCCTGATCGAAGAACTCCTTGGCTTTCCTGTAGAGGCTCTTCTGTATGCAGGAGATGCTGTCCATCTTCAAACAATCCTCGATGCTGTCCGCTGAGGCAAGGACCACTGCGCTCGTCAGGAACAAGATAGCCAGTAACTTCATGTTGTCTTTTCGTTTTCTTCACCAAGCGAACACTGCGTAAACGCGCACGACTGCTACTTTTGCGTACGAGTAGTAGAAGGAAAAAAAAGCTTGTGGAGATCCGATGATTCCAATCACGAGGAAGCCGCCGGAGATCGCCCTTTTTTGAAACCCGTCCCGTGCGTAGTGAAATTTCGTGTGGTCCATCGTACAATCTCTTTAGCTTATATTTGGCGGACCCCTCCTTTACCGTCGCTTCTGCTGCCGCCCCACCGCCCCTCTTTTTTTCTTCCTATTTGCTGTGCGTGAGTGTCGTCGGCGTCGTCGTCGGCGGCGGTGGCGGCGGCGGTGGCGGCGGCATCGCCCTCCTGGGCCTTACCATCGGCGTTGTCTCACCGCCACGGGACCGTTTAACACATACCCAACAGCGATACACCAAAGCATTCGTCCAATGAACGATAGCTCTTTCTATGTTCGGGTGAGAGACCATACCGCCCAGTGAGGTGCGACCTGCGACCTGCCCACAACACTTGAATAGAGGACACAACGTAGGCTGGGGTACCGCCGGTCCTCCGCCTTCACTGTGTATCTCTTTTCACTGGACTCATTCTATATATTAATAATATTCCAATTTCCAGGGAAAGTCCAACATTCCTATTGCCTGGTTTTAGTTGCGATTAGCTGCTATTAACCAAAGTAATTTCGCACCAATAGAACTAGAGATTACCACGGGAATGGTATGCAATAACAATAATTGGAGCCCGAGGCATCCACTCTTCATTTCATCAAATTGTTCTTCGAGGTCGCACCTAACCTTTCACGGACGAGAAAGGCAGATCCTGCAATTAGCAGTGCGGCAAACGGCGGAGAAACGTGCGCATGTTAGCGACGCTAAACGGTCTGCCGGAGATAAGAGCCAGGGAAAAGTAGGCAATTAGGAGGTTTGATCCATGCAGAATCAGCCATTGATTTGGACGAGAACTCTTGCTATTACATGTTCGAGTGATTCAAAGGAATTCGAGTGTGTGGTGAATGCAAATTAAGCATAGGACTTGCCTTGGACGGTCTAACGCGCGTTAAGTAGATTCAGTGAGCAGGTGCTCGGACAATGGGCCAGTGAGTTTAAGGGAGTAATGAAAAAATGGGTGTACTCTCTCTGGACCGATTGTTGCAGTTAATGGGATGGCTACGAGGAGACGCGGATGCGAAACTTGATCGGCATGAATGAAAGAAAACTGGTATAGATCAGGTTCAAACATCCCGGATCCGACCTTCATCGAGGCGCACGCGGACACCACTTTCTACTCTGACCCTGCGACTCTCTCACGGGCTCCGACGATAACGCCTCTTGTCGTTTTCATTCCGCTCCTTCCGACCTGAAGAGATTACAAAGCGCGCCTCCACGCTATCCGCCGGCACGAAGAAATCTCATTGCGAAATCGAGTAGGTGGTCTTCGGGGGAATTGACTCGTGCTCGCCCAGCGCCGAGCCATTTCTCCCGGTCTCTGGAATTCGGCTTTTCTCCGACGGAAATAGATTTCACCATTTCGTAGGGACTTCCGTCAGAACCTGTTGACCTAGTGAACAGACTGTACTTGCCAGTAGTAGAGAATTTATAGTTCGGACAGTTAAATTCTCGATACTACTTTCTGCTTGAATCTTAAGTACATACCAAGTTCGTGCTCGAAAGAACAGGCAATTGCCGGTGAAATGTTACAATGCGAGCTTGGTTTTAGCTGGCTCGGTAAGCCGACATCGTCACGGAAGTGACTCTTACCGCGAACAATAAAGGATGCCAGGTGCAATAGCTGCACATAAAACCGCCAATTAACGCGCGAGTGAGTTTAGTTGTGCGGCAAATCCGCCGAGGTAGAAGAAGGGCTTCAATGAAAAGGAAGTTCAGCAGCAGCCGATCTCACCGGCGATCTTACGTCAGTACTCATTCATCCTTTCGCGGTCATTGGGTAGCGCTGAGAATCCTTTCGACGATCCTGCCGCGCACCTCTTAAAAAGTAAAACCAAAGTTTCTCCTTTACGCTCGACGACAGCGGTCGATCGTTACCTTCCAGACACGCCCCGGCCTCAGTAAAATCACTATGCTTAGCATGAGAAACATCCAGCAGCCCAATGGTACACGTGATACATGAAACACGTATTAAGAGAGCTCGATTTCCTCGTATTCCTCTTCTACAAATTGTGTAAACTATCGTTACTTAGTAATTGACTCAATTTGCCAATGTAACTGACTTGTCTTGGGTTTGAACGAACAAATGAACTACAAGGAAATTGAGTGACTTGGTCGACAGTAAAGCATCACTTGTGTCTCGCGTTCAAACAAGCCGTCGAAAGTTGTGCCGTTTCTAGTTTGGACGGTGTCGCAACACGCCGATTTTCGGATACCATTCAGAGTATAAATTAAGCCTGGAGGGCCTATGTGTATTAACATTTTTTGCACACACACACCTTACTTAGCATACAACCAGGCGTTTCACTCGGCCGAGAGAAACGTCTGATGACACTCTCGTGGAGCTAATAGCAGCCAGGCTTAACCCAGAACACGAGTGCACACCCTACGCGAAAGCTTTCCTGCAAATTGCCGTGCGATCATTCCAACAAGTATTTGTCGGTGAAAAGGGAATGAAAAATCGAGGTTGTTCATTTACAGGAATTCGCTAATAATCCAATCAAATTTCTAAATTAAATAGTAAGCTTTCCAGACGGCTGTCAGTCGGGGCTGGAAATAGGCCAGGAGGAGAAGTTTTTCTGGAATCTAGATCGCGCCGGCACATTCCATCTGTATCGGAGGATTTCGATCGCGGTGGCAGGTCCGAATTAGAGAGAGTTGGCCCCTCGGCCATCGAGGGGAGCAGCTGCTCGTAAGTAACCCGTCTAATGCCTGTAAACTGGCTGGCTGCGCGAGGAATTCCTGATGAAAAGGATCGGGCCCGATATTCGGGCCCGATGTCCCAGCACGAGGGCGACCTGAAAAATCGGCCAGCAGCCGCGCAGCGGCGACGCACAACTACCGATTTGAATTTTAAATTTTTCTCCCATGGATCGTAATGAGCGTGGAATGTAACGGACTCTTCTCTCTCGCACCGCGCGGTGATTGGGCTCGAGAATCTTATGGCTCATTACTCGGTTGCTGTGCCAGAAAACGCGATATTAATAGGTGATGCCAGCCATCGGCCGGTGTACACTATTTCGGAGGACGTGTCGGGCATGTAACACGATTGCCCGTCCGAACAGGTGAGAATCGGTAATCATGGAATTTCGAAAAGTAGAAATCTCTTTCTCCTGACGTGTCCGTATACTTCCGCCACCACACTGCGACAATCTATCGGATCGAGAGAAAATCGACAGAGATGTTCCAAGTATTCTTCATTCAATGTACAAGACAGGCGACTAATTTTCAATAGTACATCAGCCTGATATCTTTAAGATCTATTCGACGGATCTAGTGTCTTAATAGTCTCATTTACTTTCTCCATTAAATCGAATGCTGAATATTCAATAAGATGAAGTGTGAGGAAAAAGGGAACATTACATCGGAGCAGAGGAAGCTGTATAAAAGCTGCATCATGCACCTGCAGCGCGCTGTGCGGCGGAAGGCATTGCGAGAAGTTCATTGTCAGGGTCGGCTCGCCGTCGCGGAAGCCGCAGCGCCGTCTGAGACGTTTGGAGCGCGAGGCCGCAGGTTTTATGATATTCGAAACGTAAAAAAGGAAGCGGCCGGAATGTGTGCCAGTGGGTCTTGGTCCCCGTCTCGGTGTTCTTACTCCCCACCAGAGTGAGTAGTCTCTCTCGAGCAGGGGAGAAAGGTGGGAGCCTGGCGAGAACGCTAAGGAGTAGGGGCAGTGGGGCCAGTGTATCTGGAGAGGGAATTGGTGCATAGAAAGAGGGAACCACGGCACACTCTCTTCTCCTTCGGCGAAGCGCACACGCCTCTGCGCTCACCTCCGCTGATCCTACCTACTCCAATGAAATTTCCAACAGCCACCTTGTTGGATGTTCTCGCGCGCATTTCTCGCACTTTCGAGTGCTCGCCAATGCATCCTCCGACACTCTGATTGCTCGGCAACTAATCCACCTTGATATACGTGAACGAGGCCGCTCGTTCACCCACTAATTCGTATTACGTTACGGAAAGTGTTACTTAAGCGACTGCGCGAACCTTAATTGGCACGCGGCACACATAACTGCGGTTTCTCTTAGTTTTATCTAGCAAACACACAATCCGATTTCATCAGAATCAGAGAAATACCGGCCGCGTTGTTTGTCGAAAGCGGATGTCCGCTTGTGCCCGATTAACCGCCGGGCCAAAAGCAATTAATCCCAAGTGCGAACTTCTAATTACGCGCGATAGATTCTCGCCTGAAGAATTCGGTTTATCGGGAACGCGGCATCAGGCAATTGCACCGAGAAATTTCCCGAGTGCATATGCAACGTGCGCGAGATCACTGGCATACTTTCTTCATTGGCTCGTTTTGTTACCTTCCACAGCGCAATCTTCTTATTTGTGATCGCATTACTAATAACCGGATGCAGATTTTAATGATTGAGTGAGAACGAAAAGCATTCAAATGCAGTAGGTAAACACATCGTTTTATTATGCTCCTCAACGCAACAATAAATAATATGTGTATTATGTATAAAAATGGGTATTACACTACAATAGAAAAAGGGAAAGGGGGGGGGGGGTGGGGAGGGGGTGGGCAGGATGGGGTGATAAATAAATAATGTTCTCCATGGATGCTTTGGTTTCTTTAGCGTCAGTCGGGGTTGAGTGAGGCTCGGTCCACAGTCGGCGTGTTGTGCGTACCCTGGTACTGTATCGTCCAATTATCACAATTCTCACGTGTGTCAACATATTTCGTCCAGGTAAATCACTTTCCGCCGTGTCGTCCGTCAGTCAATGTCGTTTAGTCGGTGTCACTGTCACTTGCCAGGTACGTCTCGTCCTCCCCGGTCCCAAGCGATACATACATTTGCGAGCTTTGCGAAGGCGAAGTATGTATGAATGAGTTTACCGAGAGACACGTGAGTCGCCGAAGATATGAGCATATCCTCTGTAGGGTAGTTGAGCAAGATCGCCCTGCTGATCAAGATTGCGCCGCCGGCGATGATGATGGCCAACTTCCTGGGCATAGACTACATGGTGACCGCCACCGTCGTCCTGGTGACTAGCGAGCTTCTTCACGGCGACGATCAACGAGAGCATCAAAGCCATCGCCGATACCATCAGCGCCTTCATCGCGAGTACACCCACCGCAGCGTAACCCATCGCCGCCACCATCTTGCCTACAAGCGTAATTGGGAATCATTAAAGTAATACTGAGGGTGATTAATCTAAATTTGCGTATACAATTACTGAGAGAAACTGAGCATCTTACCCATCATGAGAGCTAGTATCATCATACCGCCGCCTCCTCCTTTCTTGCTGCCACCACCGCCGCCGCCGCCGCCACCGCTGCCTCCAAAGCCGCCACCCTTACCGCGCGCTGAGAAAAGTTATTGTGATTTTCATCCTGCAGTTGGTTATAGTCGATTACCTTGGAATCGTCTGTTAAACATACCTTGAGATAGGCCTTCTTGAAAAGCAGACTCGATATTTTGCGGCAGCAAGTTGGGTAGTTTTATCCTGAGTTCCCTGCCTTCGAGAAATTGAAGGACTGGTCCAATGCCACCGTAACCCTTGAGAAGCCTAGCCTTTCGCGGTGAACTACCGCCAGGCACTTCTACCAGGTTTACCCCATCGAAGATTTCGATGTTGGGCTCCTTGCTGGTTTTCTCGAGCAATTGCTGGACGATCTTTCTGACGATCCTGACGCCATAGCAGGACACGGATGCATTTTTCGCGTCGACAGCCGAGCAGGTCGTCGAAAATCCACTCCATGAGTCCTTGGGGTCCTCGGTGGCAGCAGCAGTGTTCGGCAGTGCGATCGACGAGAGTACACAAACGAGGAGGAGGCAGGCGGTTATCGAAGGATGAGCCGCGGATCCCAAGATCCTTCGCATCCAGTCCATTGTGCGACTCAATGGAGGATGCGAGCACCGAAAACTCCGGAAGAATCCGGTGCTGGGCGAGGAAAATCACGGAGCGGATTTCCCGCGACGGACGTTCTACTCGGTGTGAGAAATGTGAGCCGCGACTGATCCTACGGAACCTGCGGCGGAGGTCCGAGTGGTGCAGCGTAGCAGCTTGCAAATCCCATTTATATAGATCTACGTACCGCTCGGTGATTGTACTACGAAAAAAGCAACGAGAGCATAAGGCAGCCAAGGCAGCCAGGCCGTCTTGCCATTCTCTGTTCTTACTGTGCATTAGCCGGTAATTTTTCGTTCGCTCGGACGATCTTCTCAGGGATTCGTTTAATTCTTATTTTTGAGGCGTTTTAGAGCGTTACGGCGCGGTCGGCTTGCTCGCTTGCTCGCATGCTCACTCGCCTGCTCACTTCGGTGCGGGCGGAGGCTGTTCCAAAGCCGCAAGCGTCGACGCCTCTTCGAGTACCGCTCATTTTTTTCGTACTCTGCCACCGGAGAGCCGCGATCCGATGTCCGTCTAGGTCTAGCCGTTCGGTTCTCGCTCGAGCTTGCTATTCTAGATCACTGTGTACCGGCTTGCGGACCACTCCACACGTCCCTCTACCCTGCTTCCTTTCCCTCTTTCCTCGCCTTAGTGGAGCGGAAGAGAGCGTACCAATTTCGCGATCGAGCGATGCGAGCAAATCACGCTCGGCCGCAGCTGTAACTCCGGCTTCCCAATATGCAATTAGCGATTTGCTCCTACCGGCTGACCGGCATCAACTATGCAGCTTTGGCATGCACACGCAGTCGCATACACATGCATCGTCATCAGACTCCCTCTACGAGAAGTTCGCCGGTAGCAAGTGCCCGGATATGGGAATATGGGAAACAAGGATACGAGGCCCTTAATCGAAGACAGACCGAAGAAGGTTATCGAAGGAGGGAATGGAAAGGTGGAAGAGTATCTTCTCAGTGGGAGGTGAATGGTCAGCCAGCTCGGGGAGGTGAGAAAGAGATCACTGCCCAAAACTAGTTCATCTCTGCATACCTTTCTCTTCTGTTCCACTTCCCTCCGCATATTCGACGATACGGTATATACGTAGCACGGCCTGGTAGGTATAACTAGAGCCGGTTCGAAACCGTTTGCTCGTTCCTTCAGACGGCACGATGCTACACGGACGATTCCGATCGAGTGTAGAAACTTGATCGACGTTCGCGAGATACACACTGCCTCTGCCGCACGTCCGTCTCCAAATTCTTACGAAATCTTGATGAAACCTTCGTGATAGCGCCTCGATCCATCCGTATTTAGAACTCATAGATATTCTACTCTCAATCACAATCGACGATAACCAGACATTCCTAATCATTCCTCCTATAATATCTTTCGTTCAATGGCTATTCTATCAAGACGCATCTCTGCGGTAGTAGAACTTAAAGTAGCACTCTCATTTCACTTAAACTGTCAGCGACTCACTGCCTTTCTTCTCAAGATTCTGCCTCTTAACTACTTGAACAAAATGCCATTAATTTCGTCTAGCAATTGTCAATGAGGACTTGTTAAAGACTGTCAATATCTGTTAGAAGATTTCTCTACAAAAGTCCGGAATGTGTGTCGCCACTTCCTCTTACTCTTCTAAGCACAAGCACTCATTAGTATTGGTATACATAGCAGCCGGGTATTTAGCGGCAACGCGCCAATGATAAGCAAATTCAATCAATATTTAATACTTTCACCTCAGCGAGCCAATTTCTCCGAAGTTAACGGATCCGCATTTTTGTGCGTGGAAATCGGGTCAACAAGGAGGAGATTAGTCTCTCCGAGGGTAGGGTGAGCAGTGAGAGTGGGCCCTTTGGGCCCGCAGGGCAACATCTCACTCAATGCTTTCACGATCGGGCCGGATGCATCGAGAATTTCAAGATTCGGGCAGCCAGTGGGTGGGCCACGTGTCAATTTTTCCAATCAACGAGGATCGCCGCCGAAAAAAGAACTGGGTCAACCGGCGAGCGACTCCCCCCATCGCCCACCCGAAACTGAAAGTTGATCTCCCGGAGAGAGAGCCCTTTCTTTCTCTCACACGTCGTTTCTTATCCACTCCTCATCTTCCCTCTGATCCTTACCGATCGAGATGGAGAAAGCGACCGGAGGAAACGAGGCCGACTTATTTGAATGAGAAATACCATCGCCTTGCCTTCTACCATCGTTTCCCTTCGTACTAACGACCGTACGCGTGTCTTCGAAAATTACACAAACTTTACGGAACCCAGTACCCTCTTTCATAAAGTAACAATTCATTCAGTTAATAAATTATCATTTATTATATGCTTTTATGCTGTTACTAGTTGGGCAGATTTTTCAACATTTTGTAACTTTTCTTAATTGATCATAATTCGATTATTTAAGTATCAAAACGGATAGAAAACATAAAACCAGTGGCAGAAATGCCAGAATTGTACCGAAAACACATGGAAAACCGATCTTGAATAATTCATTTTCGTCCAGTTCTGATGGTTTCTGCCATGTTTTTCATACTTCCCGACATTTTCCGGGGCTGAAAATTGGTGGGGAATATTTTCTTGCATCAAGGAAGAAGTGATATAAATTCCAGAGCCCCAGCTCAAAATTCATTTTTTCGCAAATTTTTCCATATGTACCCCTTCACAAATTTTCGATTTTTCGAAGGTTCTCGGACTTTGACGAACGCTTGATATTTCGATTGTTTGAGTATCAAAACGAAAAGAAAACATGAAACCAGTGGCAGAAATGCCGGAATTGTGTCGAAAACATATAGAAAACCGATCTTGAATAATTCATTTTCGTCGTTTTTTCCATGTTTTTCATACTTCCCGACATTTTCCGGGGCTGAAAATTGGTGGGGAATGTTTTTTTGCATCAAGGAAGAAGTGATATAAATTCCAGAGCCCTAGCTCAAAATTCATTTTTTCGCAAATTTTTGCATATGTACCCCTTCACAAATTTTCGATTTTTCGAAGGTTCTCGGACTTTGACGAACGCTTGATATTTCGATTGTTTGAGTATCAAAACGAAAAGAAAACATGAAACCAGTGGCAGAAATGCCGGAATTGTGTCGAAAACATATAGAAAACCGATCTTGAATAATTCATTTTCGTCCGGTTCTGACGGTTTTTGCCATGTTTTTCATACTTCCCGACATTTTCCGGGGCTGAAATTTGGTGGGGAATGTTTTCTTGCATCAAGGAAGAAGTGATATAAATTCCAGAGCCCCAACTCAAAATTCATTTTTGTGAGGGAAATCAGATTTATTTTATTTAGAGATCTGACTGGCAGAATGGATTATCACATCTACCAAAGTAAGGAAATATTATAGGTGTCATTTATGTAACAACATCTGTACTTTGCTCAGCGTTCTGGTAGTTGAACTTTTTTTGCAGCAAGCTCTTAGCCATATGCCACACTATCTTGATAGGAGTTTACACCTTGCAGTTCCGCAATACGGAACTGGACGTCGGGCAGCCGGTAGTCGTATTCCACGCTCATGATTTTCCTGGAAATTAACATCTCATCGTGGCAAATAATTTTTTTTTTCGTTCTCATAATATCTGGCAAAAGTCAGGACATGCTCGTACTTATTTGGATCATTGTCATGAGCCATTGGAGGCTTGTTGCCAGTAATGTAGTTCCTGATTCCCACAATAATCGATAGGACCGAGTTCAAACTGGACGCCACGAGACTCATAATCATCAAGAGTAGAATTTTCGATACATACATCGGTAGAAGTAGGAGAAATTTGAGGCCCGGTGTGGCTAAAGTTGGTATTGGTCCTAGGATAGCTCCTACAATCATAATTTAACTGAGAACATAGTTGACAAAAAGTCAACGAGGTCTGCTTTCTTTTTTGCACGAAATCGTGAATTGGAAGTGTGCAGCGTGTGCGGCGTACAATTACATTCCTAGAGCACCACCAGGCGGCATGGTCACACCTGGCGTTAAAGTCCCGCTAAGTTCCGCAAAGCGGAGCACGCCGCTATAAATACGACAAGACATTTGACATATTTTTTTACGGGCAGCTCTTTGCCGACCGACACTCTCTAGGGCCGATACATAAAATTCTTTGCTCCCACTGCCGGAATGATAATTTTCAAGAAGTTCTGTCCCCCTTTCCATTATGGGAGACTGGCTTGACAGGTGTGCCAGTGCGAATTTCGGTATGGGGAGCGGCGAATTTGGAAGTGGGGTGGAACTAACAACGCCACAATTTTCCTGAAATATCCCTAATAAATAATGTATATGGGTGGGCTGGTTATGTTGGTCAAACTACGATTTTCCAAGAGCTATCGTGGAAAGAGATGCCTAAAGCTTCGTGACGGAGACGTGCTAATGCTTCATAGTGCACAGATCATGTCAGAATCACAAACAGACCACAACTAACGATTTCACTTCTTATTAAAATGCATAATTCCAGGCTAGTGCCTGGGTAAACAGGATAAATATCAGTAGGCAAGTGGTGTACATTAAAACTTACTGGCTATGCGATCACTTGAATCAGTGTTGATATTCTTCTGGTCGAAATTCACCGCGAAAATCGTGCTATTCCCGATAACAAAGCAGAAAAATAATCTGTTGAATGTAGAATTAAGTCGCATCATTGACACACAACTTAAACGACGAGCGGCTTCGCACTGCACTCTTCAAAGGTATCAAATATCACTGCCGCGTGAGTTTCTTCTTGTACGCGTGAACCGCACTAATTTCAGTGTTTCTTCAGCGTGACAGCAAAGAAATTATTACGGTTTTCGACCTACCGTGTTGATATACCGACGTGCGGAAAACAGAATGGCAAAGAATAAAGTTTGACTGATTTTGGAAATGACAGATAATAGCCGGCGGGGTTGGCACGGCTTGGAATAAAAGTAGCGTCAATACAAAAACAATAAATATTTATTTATACAAGAAACAACATACGCGTAACATCATTGTACACTTGCACCTCGAGGTCGCCGAGGTAGCATAAGTTAATCATCATAAATTAAAGGATATGTGTGAGCGGAGGGTAGCGACACGCGCAGGCATCCTGAGCGCGCCTTAAGTCGTAGCATATCGTCCACTAGATTCGAGTCGCGTGCGTCGAGAGAGCTTATTCGGTTTGGCATAGAGAGCGTCCGATACGTCCGTCCGTTCGTCGGTAACCCGTAATTATACTTAAGTCGAATTCGCAATACTGATAGTCTCCGAGACGTACGAAGATACGTCTTGATAGATTTTAATACTGCGCAATTTCACCGGCCAACTTTCTCCAAGTATCAGTACACCGATACGAGCTGAATTGCCCAGCTGAGATCAAAGTTTTGCCGGTCCAATCGATCGGTCATTGTCTAGGAGAATTCCAAGCATTGGTCTACGTGAACTCATAGAAAGTAGCATCCACAGACAGTGGACACTAGTTTCTTTGAGAGTATCAGGAAAGTAGGCGAGACGGAGTCTCGCCACTTGTGCCGTTCTCAGACGGCCAAGGGTGTCTATTACCATGCGCCTCTGTAATCCGTATTATGTCGTCCGTTATGCGTGACGTCCTCGTGTCAGAAGTCCAGTCTGTCAGAAGTCCATTGGGAAATTGAGGATTTGGTGGAGGAAAAAGGGGAAGGACTTGGTCAAAAGTGAAATAGGACAGTGAAAAGGAAAGGACAAAGGATTAATGAATACTCGCTGGACCTAATAAAACCTAAGAGCGTGCACGTGGGAATTTGTGGAATCCGAGAGCTCGTTCATTGGGAGGCTCAGTTCCCAAGGAGCCACAAATCCCGATCGACCGAGATCGAGAAGATTTTTATTTGGCGTGTGCCGAGTAGGCCAACTGATGGGCGTCCGGTTGTCCGGGGATCGGTGATGGTCCATGGAAGTTCCTCGCCCATCCGCTCGAGTAGCTATCACCGTGGCCGTGCTCCGAACTGACTGTGTGGCTCGAGCTGTGGTGAGGATGAGCCACCACTTCGTACGTCACGTGCTTCCCCTGAGAGAAGAGTTTCTTCAAACCAATGATACCGGCCAGAAGGAGAGCGATCTTCGAGAGGAGAAGAGCCTTGCCAACTAGAAGTGCAAGGGCCTTGAAAGCAAGACCACCGATCAAACCTATTTTTAAAATTGCCGCAGCGATCAATGGCCCCATGTTGTTCTTTTTACCGCGACCTGAAACAAATTAGTTGTTCAAATCATTGTCACTTTTGCCGGGTCACTGGCGAACTTGAGTCGGCGACGAAGAAGACTTTCCATCGCGGTAAAGGTTGCTCAAGCATGATTAAACTTCGAAAGCACAAGAACCGAGAACGTTATGTAAGCTTGGTAGAATTAGACGGATAGTTTCGGGAGAATCATGACTCGAGCTTTAACTCGCACGGCACGCTTTGCCAGCAATCATCACTGGTGTACTTAGTTGTAAGTATTACGCGAGACGAGAGTGAGAGCAGTCGTGACAACCGTGGGATGGAATTCCTAGCGAGAATTAAGAGATTAGAGTTACCATCAACTGGCGGGTTGTCGGCGCGCTCGACAGACAGGCCAAGATTAAGGGAGCCGTTCTCATCCTCGGATGCGGACACGACGACATCGTCTTCGGGAAGAATCCTCCATTTGATGCTTCTCGATTTAACGAAGGTATAAACCTTATTAGCAACAAGGCCGAGGACCTCGGATTCGTCGTCCGTGCTCCTGCCGGCTTCGAAGGTGATCACGTCTTCGGAGATCTGGCTGGTTTTCCTGATTTCGATATCGTCCGTCAACTCGATCGATGCCTTCTTCAACAGCTTGTTCATGTACGTCACCAGTTTGAGCATCACACAGCTGCTAATATCGTTTTGGGAGCACTTCGAGTTCAATTTACGAAGGAGCTCCTCTTCGTATTTTGCTCGATCCGATAGCGTCACAGTCTGCTGCTCGCGAACGCTCATCTTCTCGATCTTCTCCATCGGGTTGGCCAGGCACATGCCTGCCAGAGCCATTGCCACGAATGCCAAAGCAATCTTCATCTTACTCCCCTGGAAAAATGTCACATAACACGTATAACTATTACGAACATCCCCAATTAATCAAACAGGATTTTCCACTGTGAATATTAATGAATATACTAATAAAAGCAAGAAAATCAGAATATCCAATTAAAATCGCGTAGGGCAAAGCAGTGATGGGCTGTAATTTAAAATTAAAAAAAAACACCCCGGAAGAGATACGGTGAACTAGATGGCGTGGGGGTAGAAGTCGGTGTCTTTTAAGTACCTGTGCGATAGCAGCGACTCGGGTACCGCTTCCCTCCTGCCTGCCGGGCTAATGAGCAGAATGCAGCTGTCGTTGGCAACGTCTCTCTCACCCGATGCGTGAATCGAGCGTGGACCGAGTGTTCTGAACCCGCGTCTCGCCCCGGCCAGTTTATATAGGTAGATTCACGGCTTAATAGACGGCGAGAGCCAGGCGCAACCTGGTGGACAGGCACCACCTCCCGCGGGAGGTGTAGACTCGGCGCACTCGGGCACCGGGGCCGGGGCCGGGGCCGGGTGTCGGTACCCACTTTTGCCTTTGATACGAGCGAACTTGCCTGGCTGGAAGCGTGGCTGGCTGGCTGGCTGGCTGGCTGGCTGGCTGGCTGTAAAGTCCTGGTGGTGGGATTCGTGCATGACTCTGCCTTCTTCTACGTACGCACTTGCAGAAAAGAGAAGAGCGAACTGATCCCAAGGTCCTCGTCGCATATACCTGCGAAACTGGTTCCAGTAAGATGCGAACCTCCCATGCACACACCGATGCGATAGACAGACAGACAGGCCTCCTACAGGGCAAAAAGAAGGCCCACCTTCGGTCGCCCATCCCGCCTGACACACGCACTCACGCACTCACGGACGCGTGAGGGAAGAGCCGCATTCAAGTACACGCAGAATCTCTCGACGGTGCAGCGATGGGCCAGCCGCGACCCACCACGAGAACCGTGTCACGGATGTGGAGCACGCATGCCATCCAGCTCCCCCAAATGCGTGTCTAACAACCTTATACGCAGCCAAGAGACTCCCGTGATGATCGGTATCGGGCGGTGCGTGCCACGCGGTATTTTCACAGATCTCACCTGCTGGCGAGATCATCGTCAGGCCTTAGAGAGCGTGCAAAATCACAATTACCATTAGCGCGGAAACGCAATCGACACATCGGAAAGACGAAAGAACGGTGTAATGTTTGATTACTGGAAAGCACAGAGGGTGGTCTATAATTAATATACGCAGTGGGGCATCCTCTATTTCGCACACCCTGTAATAGATGTAAATCGAGGTGAAAAATACTTTAGAAAGCCGAACGCTTGGATTATGTTTCGCTCGTAAAGAAAGTAAACATTGCGGGAGCGTAGCCCCTTAAGTGGAAACAACAACTCTAGGAAGGAGTGAGGAGTGCGCGTATGACCAAGTATGCCGAGTTCAGCCCAGTTATGCGATACTTCCAGCAAACCGGCAAGTATGCGGAGCAATAAAAGAAACAATGTGTAACGACGAACTAGAGTTGTCCCACATAAAAATGGATGGGAACCTTCCACCAGGCCAGGAAGCCAGTAGTACGTAGTAATTGTCTCGGTCCTAGACAGAGACTCTGGAATAATGGTCAAGTCTGTATCGTCGATTTAGCGCCTTCGACGCACTTCCGATACACTTTCCTAAAGCTGCGCTATATCGAGTAAAAAATGGCTCTAGAAAGCAGATAGACGGGCGGGCGGGCTATGTGGAACCGCTAAAGCTGGAGCACAGCAGTTCGAGATGGCTGGGACAGAAGCATCTGCTGGCAGGCGCCGCGCCGGCCCTAATTGCAAATTCCATTAAACGTCTTGTTGCAATGTCGACACACGTGCAGTGAACAGTTGGATGCATCAATAGAGCAGACAGAAAAACAACCACATCCGCTTTTGAATCGAGAGATTGGGGCCTCTTTTCCTTCTTTGCCTCTGCTTTCGCAGGTTCGTCGTCGACCTGGACGCGAACCGCTTTCCTCTCCTGCGTGCTCGCGTTAGTCCACGTCCGTCGATTATACTCATTGCGAACGTGAGATCGAGCTGTCCGGGATCGAGTGTGTTTTGGTACAGGCGCAACAGAGCACCGTTACCTTGAATTCCGATGCCTTCGTCAAGCGATTGGCAATTCTCTCGCATGGCTTCTATGAAGCGCGCTATCACGGCGTGGGTGATCGAGAGGGAACCTAGATATCCGGATTCAATTGATACTTTCACCAATTTGCATGGTTAATAATATTTGACACGTTACAGACTCGGTCCTGCCGTAGTCTTTTCGCTCGAAATCGGGGAAAGGAAGAAGGCGTGGGTGACGCATACAATTCGGCGAAAAAAGTCTGGCACGCACGCGGCTCAATGAGCGCGTCCAACGATTTGCATTAATTTCACGGCGGCCAGTTGCCTTATGCCGGCGCTTTGATACTCCGTTTCGTTGACTTTCTCCCGGCAACCTTCTTTCCTAATTTTTTTCCCTCGTTAACTGTTTATATCGGCCATTTGTTTCTGTCGTTCTCGAGTGATCGACAGTCACCTTTGCTTCGGAGGATTCTCAATCCTTGGCTCTTGAAACGCGCCCCAGAGAAACGTTTGTCGTTATACCTGAATTATGCACCGCCACTGCGCGTGTGCACGCAGACCTTGTAATTCGATGTCCTTTGTGCGAGCGTAGGTCTGCGACCTTGATTTCAAAGTCTAGACGTCCATCAAGATAGCGGGTCGGTGCTGAATGAGGATAGAAATCGGTTTCATCCTGGCAGCACTCTAGTCTGCATCGCTTCTAAAGGATTTAAGAGTGAAACTAAATACTCGTGTTCTCCGTGTCTGGTACATCTGGTACACCTACGCTGCCGAACTCTAACAGACTGACCGTTTCTCTTTAACAACCTTCGTTCAAGGCTACTCAGCCATTTCCCATGTTTATCTGGCCTATTTAAATCAGGGTGTCTACGCAAATTCCACAGTGTATCAGTGGGCTCATTAGAGTAGCTATCCTAGTACTTAAACAACTTCCCGGCACGATGTTTACCAGTAGTACCTCCGGCCGGTCAGCCAGTCGACCGCTTCCGGTCTTCGGATTAAATGAGGCCACTTGGTCAACAGGTCCGTTCCATCCGATTCTCTGGATCTCAAGTGAGAATCGTATTAAACCGGTTTACCTCTACATTAGTTTCCCCCCGTCAGAGAAGGAGAGAAGGACGCTGCTGAGATCGCTATTTTCGCGCCAGGCTATTTTCACTGCGCAGCATCCCTCTAATATTTCTGCATGACACCTGTCAAGCCACTGGCGTATGATCCGATAGCTTTTCAAGTATTTAACTAATAGCTAATCATTAAAACGAATCCGATAATTATGTTCCGCTAATAGAGTTGCTGCATCACGTTCGAAAGGGACCATCTGGCATAGAGTTTTATTAACTTTAGAAATGCACGTGGAGAAATTAGTGAAAACAGCATCATTCGTTTTGTGGTTCACCTATTCCTACTTTTCCAGTCATATAAATATTCTTTCTAGGTCAAGGCCATTGAAATTCGCGGATGGTCACAGCGATAGAGAAGATCGATCTCGTGGTTTCCGCAGTAAATTACCCTTCTTACATGCGACACTGAGTGTGGCCTGATTTTTCCCTAGCTTCCGGTACACAAGTGAGCATGGTATTCCTTGGGAAATGGTTGGCAAACCTCTTAGCATTCCGCGGATACGAATTTTTGGAATTCAGGACATAACACTTATCTTAGTTCCCTCGTATACTATACATATCAATTAAAATATTCTATTGGCACACTTCTAATTCCAATATGATATTTAACAAAAAATATGTAAGTGACAAATTATAAAGGACTTTATGATATTTTCATAAAACATTGTGTAATATTTTCAAAATGAGTAAAATATTACACCAAGTCTATAAGCGTACGCATGCTATGATTGCGGCTGACCAGTGATGGTCCTATTCTACTGAAAACACTCACCCACTTGTACTCCTGGCTACGTTCTGCGTAGTCTATACGGACAGCCACCACTTTTGCTTTCTTTAATAATTACAATTGTTAATATCCATTCCAATAACATTATGCGATTCGTTTACAGGCCCATTCACAAGAATCGAGTCTGCAACTTACCATAGGCACAATTCAGAGTTTATTTCTGCTAAGTTCACGTAGCCTCTTACAGTTGGTTGGCGTAACATATTGTATAATAACTCTTACGACAAAGTGACATACAATTATAACAAATGACACGCATAAAGTACAATTATTGCCATTAATTTTAAACAGGCAAGGCTGGTTCATAAATAAGACCAAGTATTCCCTACAGTTCCCTTAACTGCAAGAATCTTAAAGTATATCTACAGTAATAGAAACATGGCGGCTATATACATTGAGAGCGAATAATTATAATAACAAAAAACATAACTATGAAGGATGATGTAATGCTTCTAACCTTTTGATCATTACGTTTGATATTCTCTATAGCCTCTGTAAGCGAGGTCTTGGCCGTAAGAGCCTGAATCTCCTTGATAGCCACCGTGATAATCTTGTTCGTGGTGCTGTTGACTATGCTCGACGTAATGATTGTTGGAATTATCCTTGTAGTAAGGATACCCGACACCACTCTGGCTGTATGGCGGTGGATGGTAACTCTGCGAGAGTGGCTTGTACAATTTGAAGAATCCTATCAATCCTGGAATGACCAGGGCGAGGAAGCCGAGGAATTTCTTGAATGACGCTAGTCCCAAGATCAACGGTAGGAAGAGTAGCAACTTCAGTTTGAATAATTTCAACACAATTAATGTAGGAATCAGAAGTTTCTTCAGCTGATTCCGAGCTGTAATGAAAAGAATATTATTAGTATTCCGGAAGATGATAAAAATAGGACATTCAGAATATAACACGAACAGAACAGAGTGTCTTTCTTATTCTCGAGGGTGTCGATCTCATCGGCAATTTCGTCAAGGAATCGTGGAGCGTAGATGTCGTTCCTTCCAGTTTCCGATGATGGAATTTCCAATTCGAAGGACATGGTCTTGACAAATTTTTCTGTCTTCCTCAAGACGAACTTCATCAATTGATCCCATTCTGACTCGTCGGATCTGAGACATAGAAATCATATTTTAAGTTCTCTAAAGTATAAAAGGATCATGTAAGTTTACTTCAAGGAAACCTATAATACCTGGCTTCGTTGGAGAATTCATAGGGCTCCCTCTGAACTTCCTTCACAATATCTCTCGACATGCGAACGACCCTTACATGATCGCTAAGATGATACTCGGACTGATCAAAGAAATCCGAGAAATATCCAAGCGCTCTTGATTTAAAACACTCGGCTAAATCGCCATTCAGGCAGGCTTTATTCGTTTTCGCTAAATACGGGTCGATATTTCTTCCAGTCCCAAGTCCAATCCAATCGAAAAGGTCCTTTCCTTGCCGTGTCCTGTTACCAGCCCCGATCGGTATCTCTCCAGGATTCTGGTGCTCTAAAATAATCATCAGGGTTATTTAAACCAGGTCCCATTAATTCCCAGTGAGTGTGGCTCGAAATGGTTTAAATTACGCTTCGGCACCCGCGGGGGATCTCAATCCCGTTAGGCAACCGAATATCCAGCGGTGTGCCATTGATCTTTTTACACCGCCTTCTAATGTCAGATTATTCTCAACCGGAACAAGGAAGGAAGAGGATGGTTTATTAATTAACCGAGGATGGTTTCAAGGTAACTTACCATGATGCACGGTCCGCTCCTCGGGATTGTCATCTTGGAAGCTAACCCTGCCGGACGACTCACAGCATAGCAGCAGCGAGGATAAGACCAGGCAGCCGGTTACCAACAAATGCCCTAGTCGCATACTGCTCACCTGGATGTTGCACCTGTAGTCACGTCCATTTATCGACACACCTCTCACGTAGCTTGCCAATTGCAGTGGTACAGTGTCAATGTCAGGGTCATTGAAAAAGACGATACTTTCCGACTACTACACACCCTTTTTAATTATTACGTAAATATCTTTAATGGAATTCGATGGAATTAGCTCACAATTTGAAAAAACACTCGGTGTGGCTCGCGAGACGTACTCGAATGGCTGCGGGAACGACTTGAGCGGGAGTCACGCCGTACTTTACCAAGTGCCGTTAGCTCGGCGGACCAATCGAGAATCGTGGATGAAAAGAACCGGGTTTGCGGCATCACGTTCCACTCGCCATCGTCGATTATTCATTGCACGCGCTCTTACGCGGGCCGAGCCCCGTTCCTCGTTCTCTAGCTTTCAAATTGCAGCTGTCAAAGACTAATCCCGAAGAATCGGTGTAGGTCGAGCAATCATTGATTTTTTAAATGAACGAGTCTTTACTGAATGGGGCTCTAAAATTCTGACTTTAAAGATTACCAATTAATAAAATTCTTACCTGGAATGATGAACCGGTTAAGATTACGATGATTACGTAAGTTTTGTTTTACTCTTCCTCGATTCTAATGTCTGAGAAAAAAGGATCGCGCGATTCGACTGGGAGCAGTATAACACAAGGATCCAAGCTCGGTGATCCCGCTTATATGAACCCGAGGAGTCCCTCGGCCGAAAGAGAGAGGGTAGGAACCGTGGGTTGTTGCGAGAGGAATAAAAAACGATTTAAAAATCGAAAGTGAAAGTTCGTCCCCGGATATAAGTCCGGAACCAGAGGGTTTTGAGGAACAAAGAGGGAAGAGGCGAAACAAGATGAAAGGTGAAGTCACGGGACTTTCCTTTACATGTACTCCTATATATGCGTCTCCTTTACGACCATTCGTGCGTCATCGCACGAATGGTCTCTTCGCAATCCACCGCATTTGTGTGGCCTCACACTTCACACAACTTGTTCGTTGACCCTTCAATACAGAATACGAACGTTCCTCTTCCGTGAAGGCTGCCGCCTTCACGTGTCCAAATGGGTCAAACTAAAATATTAGTTGCCCGTAGTACATCACTTACGACAGTCCTGTTATTGGACAGCCAAAAGTGAATTATAGTTTCGTAATAGTTCCTTGTCCTAAAGGCATCCAAGAACAAGACACGCATATTTCGAAACTATTTCCATCATTACTACTGGCGTCATGAGATTTTTATTGGCGCACTGTACATCGAAACATCGACTTCACGCATTCTCAGGACAATCCTGATCTTCTTGGTAAAGAAATCCATCAGACACGCGTTCGGCATTATCATACAAGCTCGACTTAATAAATAAATGAACATTCACTCGCTCCGAGACACACGAATAAATAATTAGTTAATTCTAGATTCAGTAGAATGAGGAGAGGAAATAAATTAATTAAAAGTAAATTAGAACTTTCCAAGGAGTAATTCCCCTAAGATAGATGTTGAGTCGGTTAATCATTGGCGCGCTCCAAATTGTCTCGCCGACTATCCAATTGTTTGCATGCGAATCTGGGAATTTGAGCGACGAGTCGGGGACCCACTTCCGCTTGCAATCTGCCTACTATTACAAAGCGCATTATTACGATACCCGCAATTTTATGCATGGATCCGTAAGGACAGCCTATACCGTTAGAAACGCGCTGTCATTTAATAGCGAGCATTCGATTCCGCATACCTCTTTCCGTAGGACAGCCATTAATTCCTCGACATACGTGTATTGTTCGTGACTAACTGTCAGGCTATCTATCACATTCGCATGGCATGCGATCAATAGTCGAAGCCCGTGCAATAGATCTGACCAGACAAAAAGTAAGCAGAGCTACCAACTAAGGACAGCACGCGAACGTTGCGTGTGCGTGTCAAGTTGGCTGGAGGCTTCCCTTTCAGGAAGGAAAAGCACTCGATGAATCAAGGGGATTCGGTTTTGCCTGGTGGATCTATATTTTTCTAGCGTGCACCAACTTGTCGATGTCCTGATACGTAGCAAGCATCGCTTGATTCTGTCGGAGGCTTTGATCCTCGTGAGCGGACGCGCAATTACCGTAAGTGTCCTCGCACTTAACACCATCCTGGCCGTCCTTCGCAGCCTTCATGTACCGGAAGAACCGCAGGACGTCCGGATTATCGTTACTCGGCTTCCTCAATTCATTCAGCTCTCTCGATAGTTGAGCCGAGACGAGATTGGAATAGGGTGCGAATCGAGCAGGACTTCTGTACATTGCACAAACTGCATATTCCCTGCAACCCTCGGTGGTGTGTCCCAAACGAGAGAAGACTGCGTCGAGCCTGGAGAGCAACGGCGAGTAGAATGGATCGTAATTCGTCAGAAGCAATGAACTCGTCGGTATCTCGTGGAAAACCTGTGGAAATCATAGTTTACGCTCATTAATTAGAAGGCCAGTATACCTTAATTGGATCGGTAACTTTCGAGCAGGCGTTCATTCGCTCAAACGCATTAATGGAAAAACATGCTGTGTTAACATATCGACATGGAATATATATACTTCGGTAAGACTGTTTTTTTTTTGCTTTTCACTCTGCTCGCGATCGGATGCTAACTGTTATGCGGATTAACTATCTTCGAAGAGTCAGTTGGAAGTAAGAAAAAATAATCATGCATGCTTTTTCAGGAATGAAAGTAGCTCTTCGGTATTACACTGTATATAAATTAGCGATTCAGAGAAAACAAAAACAGAGCTGCGAGGAAGTAGAACGTAATTAAAGTATAGTTTAGGTAATGGTACTATTGGCTTTTCCTGCCTCTCTAAACTTATGGTCTCGAAAGTCCACCGACGCGATGTGCAGCCTAGCGAGCAAGTATGTCAGGACAATCTCTAAATCTGGCATTGTTCCTCATAAACATATCATTGTGACTGCATTAGAATCCATGAATTGGTGAAATTTTAGAAATTGGCCAAATTTACCTTAAAGTCTTGTTTCTTCGAGAGTCCATTCGATGCTACGTGTCTCGTATAATAACGATCGGCTATCGAGTTGGCATTCACGTGCGGAATTCTAGGATCCACGTAAGCAAAGCGTGACGCGATCTCAGGACTCTTTGGCACCTGCATCATACTCTCGTCGTACATAGCAGAAGCGGGCAGTGTTCCGACAGGTTGCCTCGTAAAGTAGTCATCGTTGTACAAATCTGAATTGTCCTTGAACTCGAAGTTCTCCTCGGGTGCTGCAGTTGGTGTATGCGACGACTGCGCAAACGACGAAACACCTGGCAAAAAGTGGAATATTAAATATTTCAATTCGATCAAATAATCAATGTTGATTTATGAAAGGAAATTCATACCTTTTCCAACAATATTACCAATACTGCCTATGATGCTGGGTAAGAAAAGAGCAAGTAAAACGCTCTTAATAATCTGTACGCCGAAAATCAACGGCAACAGCAACTTCTTCAGGCCGAATGCTAAAAAACCAAGTCCAAATCCTGTTAAAAAGGTACTCTTTCCCTGAAAGACCGCTGAAAGCAAAAGTACCAGCCGATTAAAGCCCTGCGGTTAGTTTGAAAGCCATGCTACAGCCAGATCACGTTCATCCTCGGCTTTCTCGTGCTCCGCCTGCCAGCCTCGCTGAAAGAACTCTTTCGGCGATTCAGTATTATTCGTGGTTAGCAAAATGCTCTACCGTATTTGCCCCAGGCATTTTAGTAATCTTTAATATAATCAGTCTAACGTAGCAGTTAATCAGTTTAGTTCCCAATTAGCAGCAACCATTCCAGAGCGCATCATACACTTTTGCCGCGGTTTCAAATGAAAAAGTTAAGCATGTTCGAGTCACTTTTGATCGTGCTCCAATTCCTAGTACAACTCGGCAAATACGCCGGACATCGAGTGCGCTGCTACTTTAGCAGAGAAGAAGCCCACTCTTTTTACAGCGGCAAACGGCAGACGCGCCTGTGAAAAGCGCGCGACGGATTCATCGTCTCGTGACGCTAGCATGATCCGCATGATGAAAGCCTTACACGACATTTCTCTGAACTCACCACCGAAGAAGGTTCTGGCCGCTCTCGCGGGCATTAAGTCCTGATTCAGCCGTATCTTTACTACGTGTTCCATCGCAAATCGTTGAACCTTCTCGAGAAGACTCGACCCTGATGCCCTGCTGTCTTTTTCTTCGTTTTTCTCGGGGCTGGACTCGCCGCTCCTTACAATCTGCACGGCATCGGTAACATTATAGGTGTCGACAGTGGCGAGCCTGTCGAGTAGCTTGGAAAAGTCCTGTTGCAGGCAGGATACCGTAAGTCCTTTCCTGCAACTCACAAATTCCATGGGTGCGTCCGTCGTATTCTCACTTCCGCTCGCTTCGATCTGGTACATCATCTTGTCGTCAGTTTGAATCATCTGATTGATATTCATATCTAATTTCGAGGGTTTGTCCTGCATTTCATGTGGATGATTCTCCATGTCCATAATTTCTTCCTCTTGGCGTTCGCCCAAGGATAACACTTCGTTCGCGTCGATCGCACTACGCTCCTGGTCATGGCCAGTCTCGTTCAAGGTTGGCCCGACCTCCACGTGGGCCTTGACTCCGGCTACCTGACTTCCACACGTGACCGCAAGGATCACCAAGACAAAAATCGTCAAGTTCCTCGTCCTTGCCATGGTGGTCTCCGGCCTTCGAAAGCGCTCCGCGTGTTCGACACTCTTGGCTAGCTACTTTTACCGCCGAAAGACAACTGCATCTCGATGCTGCTGGCGTACCTTGTCGCTCTCTGAAATAAAACGGTGATGGTATACATACCACTCACTGCGAGAACGTGCTAAGAATCGTTGGGTTACTTTCCATTTTGTACCGGTTTGCGCGGACTTGTATATCCGTTCGGAAATTTCGACCAATTTCACTTTTGACTTGCTTAAATGTCAGTCGATACTTAGATAGTAACATTGGCAAACGAATCGAAGTAGAAATATGAAATTTCGAGTAAAAATAGACAAGTTTTCATTTACCTATTTCGTTATTTACAAGAGTTACTATTTCGATACTCACTTTCACATAACGTCAATGACATCAAGTTCACGGTTGGCCTTGGATGATTCCACTGAAGCAAGGAAGTGTCTTTGAGGTGGTACCCAATGAGAAACACTTTTTTCGAAAGACGGAAAGAAGACACGAGAGCAGCGGCAAATTGGAGAACGTTCGGAAAGTTGGAATCGTGCACGACGGCCGACTCACTACTGGCAAGCAGTCTCACTAGAATCGACTGGACTGACCCAATCTGGGTTACCCGGCCATCCGTCTGTCCGTCCCTGCGTCCGTTCCTTTCCACCTTCCTTTCTTCAGCATTCGTTCATTCGTCCGTTCGCCACATGGTCTCTCTTTCCCCGGTGCGTCTCAAGAGGCGCGCTCCTCCTCGTATCATCATCCACGAAGCAGGCTCACCTTCGAAACCGATCGAATTCGTCGCGGACCCGGGCGATTTCACCTCCTGGAATTTCGGCTGGTGACCTGGTGCGTTCGAGATCTCTCTATTTACCCGTTTCAAATTCCGGGCAACTATTTACCATAGCACAGTTCAATATAAGCAGGTGGCATGTAAATCATTAATCCACAGTTTTCAACAGGAGGAAAACTGATTAATGACGCGCGTCCATGGCCGAAAGGAAAATATTCGAGGCGAAGTAGATCCACGCTTCGGAAATCGATGCGCTTTCGAAATACTTCCCTGCATGCTTAATGAAGAATAAGGCTCTCGGCGTACCACTTTTTGGTATCTTTTAACTGGGTCGACGATGTATTCCCCTGTCGATTTCGGAATTGTAACTCGTGGTACATACACGTTTGGAGCCACCCGATAAGTATCGTATCAGGCTGAGCAAGTGTCTGATCGTAGGCGGGCGTATTCTACTTGAATTCGCATTACGCCAAATGAAAAAGGATCCGTACCGGAGATGAAATGTAATTGGTTCCAAGGCAATTCAAACAAGTCCAACTACCAACGATTTCTCTGGGTCGTCGCACCGAATTCAAAGTCACAGAAATGATTCTTGGAAACTCGATGTGCGTGCGTGGGTAATCAGGAAATTTCAGTAGCCTCGGTGAGATCACTCGGACACGCACTTTGAATTTAAAGGTTCGCGTAGGCTAAACTGCTGGCTCTCACAAGAAATCGCACAAGGAATTCTATGTCTGTTAAGATAAATTCGTAAAATGTAGTTACCTGAAGTCGACTATAATTTCCGGGGAACTATCAACGACGAAATAGCACTCGAATATGCAAATAGTCATAATTCCGGGTGAACGAACCTGTCACCGACACCAGCGATTACTATTTGTGTCAGAGTCAATGTCTCCACCTCGATGCAGGATATCTTGCCTGATTACTGCAATAATTTATATGCATATATATTTCTTTTGAAAAGAAGGTCAAGCTGGGATCCCGTTTCCCATCTTTTAACAGCCACTCATCGTGATACACGCCGTTCCTTCCACTTGATCGCCTCATTTTTAAAAAAAGACCTCTCGATACATGTGTACACTTGTGAGCAATATGTCCTTGATTGTCAAGTGTTGGATGATTGATTTCAATGTTGCTAGAATATATATGGATGACGGAAGGGTAGGTGCAAATAAATTGCTACAAAAAGTATTACATTCATATTCTTTTATTTAATTTCACACTACATGACATTCTTATACTTAAGTCTTTAATGCCCAATGTAATTTTCCATTACCCTTGAACCCACGCATATTCAAGTTTACAGACAACAGCCCGGTTTCCAGAAATCCTTTTTTTTTCCAGCGAATATTGGTGACGCTATTCGAGAAGCGGTACGCGCCTGACATGCCCAATGCCCCGTTATCTTAATACACGCTTCTTCTTTCCCCATAACGCAACGATCGTAACGGTCGAGTTATCCCGAATAAGTGCAGCCTGCGAATCGGTGCATCGCGTTGTGTCCTGCCAGTCTTTCCACCACCGCTTTCCTCCTCGTTATAATTACAGGAATGAAAATGACAATCGTTCATTTCCGTCCCCTACTTCTGCCGCTCTTATGTCCAGGAAGTAACTGCAGTATGAAACAATAGTTGTTGGTTGCACTCGGCTGCATAGTCGATTGACGATCGGAACTATCGGGAATCGTGCGTACGTGACTTTTTACGGTGTGGCATGCGTGTGGCCTTGCACTCGATATTGGGCCGATACTGGGCGGTCTTCCAAATCTGTCAGTAGGTCAGCCGTGCCAGGGGCCAACGCACCTCCAACGAATCTCTCAATAAGGTCGACCTTGACCGCGAAGACACAACCCACTCAGAAGCCACAGCCGGACGAGGAACACGGTCGCCGTGTGTCATGCGCAATGCTGTCGGCTTTTTTTTTATATATACGGAAGTAGTTTTGTCCTATCCGATTGGTTTGAACTCGAAGACGCGTAATGCACGCTTCTTTGTTGTGAATGCATAATAGGCTGAGGAGGGAACACGTAAACATGACGTTTGATAACGGGACACCATGAGAAAGTTATCATAAGAGAATTGTTTATCGAACTTCCTGGCACGCACACGTATTTCTGTACTGTGTTTACAGGTCACCAGTAACCAATGCTAACTCGCTTTCCCTCCGGGCACTAACTTAGAGTACTATTAACACCCGCAATAACCGATTAACGGAATTATCGCAAGGAAAACTTGATTAGCGCCGCGCGAGGGAAATCCAAGCGCGAGCTTCGACTCCGGAGAATTTTCTGGAGCGGAGGCATACTTTCCTCCTCGGCAGGAAGCTTGGGCAAACCCGTTCCGAGTAAAGTAGTGGCGGGGACCGAATACCGGGCTGGTTCCCCATCGTATAAAGAATTAATCACAATTATAATTCATCCATAGGGATTGCGATATCCTTGGTGGGACGGGTAGGCGAGATTCGGGTCGTTCCTGTGCAACCAACTGTTGTCCTCTTGTGCGTACCCTAAAAATCCTAGTTTTCAATGCAAGATAACTTTTCATCCCAATATATACTATTTGAAATATCGAAAAATATTAGCCTTTCAATCAAGCAAAGTGTAATGCTCGTGGCATTCAACTTGATCATAATTTAGCATGCTGTTGCGAAGTACAACACGAAAGCCAATGCACTTTGACGTACGCGACGCGTTGTGCATTGCCTACTGAAATACTTCCCACAGCACTTCTCGCCATTCCAGTATTTACCAAGCAGTTTACATCCTTTATAAACGTGTATAAAGACAATGAGTGTTCATACCTGTGGGATAGTCAGGTGCTTCCACTGCGGAGGACCACGTGTGATACGGAATGTGAGGCTGCGGCGGAACTTTGCACACTTTCAGATGAGCTAGTAACGTTGGCACAAACAGACCTCCAAGGACCAAGGCCTTTTTGATGAAATGGACGCCTAAGAATATTGGTAGAAGTAGCAGCTTCACTTTTATGAGATTCAGCAGAATCAGCAGTGGAATTATGAAGGACTTCTTCTTCTTAAAAATCCGCCAGTCACCTGTCCATCCAAATGTCAATTTTATTGTGCAATTTCATATGCCGAACGTTGACAAATATTTTCGTGTGTACGATTTTACCAATGGGTTCTTGCTCGTTTTTCATCCTTTCGAATTCATCATCATCCAGTATCATGGGACCAGTTCCGAGACTTCTGGCATTCGAAGGATTTTCAACTGTATGTACAATAACTCGCTTCGATAAGAAATCATCGAGAGTCTCTTTTACGAAGTTCAGCATCTCCATGACATTGCTTTTAAAGACTCGAACTCGAGGTAATCTTGGTAGTATGGTTTGGAATGGCATCGATGGCAGTCTCAGCATTCGAACTGGACCGTACTTGAACTCCTGAATAGATGAAACATACTTATTCCACCTACTTATGATACTCATAAGACTACACAATTATAATTCACACCTTCTCTTTGATATCTTGAAGCCACCTCACAACCCTGTACTTCCCACAAGTGAGGAAGTCCTTCTTCGAGCTGCATTCTGCATGACACTTCTCGACGAAGTTTCCAGTGGAATTGCCGAAGCCCGAAGATGCTGCTGACCGTGAACAGATCACCGCAAAGATTATGAGAGCAGCGTGTAAGGCGTGTCCCATCTCAAATGGTTTGTTGACATCGACAGGCATGATCACTCTTTAACACATTCTCATTCACTTTGTCCTGAACTTGCAGCCTCCATTACTTTATTTAATATTATCCCCGAGACGAACGTGGGATCGAGTCTGACTGAACCAGTGGAACTCGCTGTAATCTAGAGCAAAATGGTATCGCGGATGCTGCGATGGGTGGGAAGGCGAGATTAGCTGCACGAGTGACAGTAGTTAGGATCTGTCTTGACCATTTATACTTCATGAATTTAGGTCGGTGGGGGTATCGGGACATGTCTTAGATGATACTGCACTCGCTCCAGTGCAGGAAGCATCTTCTGGCTACAGAATCTCAAGGACCATTCAATCTCTAACCGTGGAGTGCGTCTCTATCTTTTGTCAACTCGATAAACATCCTTTGGAATTATATTCAAATCGCAACTCACCGGAATTCCAGTTGGTAGTGACACCATTTCCCGTAATTTCAAGGGAATTAATACTAATCGCCTGACATGAAAATCGTGTGAATGAGAATAATGAAGGTTCAACCATAAACCAAGAAGAATGACGAAATTAACGGTGCATCTGTGGTACAGCTTCGATCTAATGACAAGACAATCTGGAGTTCCAAGAATACGCTATTATTGCTGGTGAACCGCATGGTAATACCAGATATATGTATGTCATACTGTCCTAATTATAAAATAATTGCTGTCAGATAGGGTAGTGCTGTAGATTTGGTTTACTGCCTGTGGAACACGTTTCGAACATGTTCTCACATTCCAAAGGTGTTTAATAAAATTCAAATCGTATGACATTGAACTTGGGCAACCTTAACATTGTACCTTAACGACTAATTATATCAGGCACCACGTGGAGATGACCGCGAACTTTCACTGCTGGTTAAGCATGGATTACGATATGATGTAAGTATCTTTCTAACTGGTGTCTGGAGTATTATGAAATGAGAGTTCAGTTCTTGCGTGTCCAATGAATGCAAAGAACTCGCGGACAAGACAAGTTTCTGTACCTCCATGCTACCGATAACTACTATCTTATATCCAGACGCATTAATAACTGCCGATTAAGTTACATCGAGGAGTTTCGAATGATTTTGCACTGATTACAGTAGAATTCTTCATAGGAATTGCAGGTGAATAGCAGCCAGTCTCTTTTTATGTAGTTGCGTTGCGGTAGAGCGCATTCTTGACTGACAACCATCGAAGAACAATTGATTGATGGCAAGACGACCTTCCTGATCTCTTTCCTCGTTGACCCAGTTAATGATCAGGCTAGAATACGATGTGATAATCTTAATGCATCTGATTCCTGATCCAGACACTCCTTCCGAGTGCGTATAACCGGCGCAAGGCCTAACATGTATCTCGTCGGCATGCCAAGAGAAGAAAAAGCAGTAGTCAATACACCGTTCGCCGAGTGAAGTTTATGGTGCGTGTGTCTTAGGTCATTTACTGTTTACATCGCCGGTATTGCAGTATTTCTTAGGATGAAACCGCTAAGAGTACTTGAAATCACGATAAATCACTGCATAAAATGTTTAGAGATGCGAAAAAGATAATATGTATAATATTGAACTGCGAGCAATGAAAAAAACATCACTTACCGTGGCTAAATTCAATGCAAGTGGTAATACCACTTCACTCAAGTGTAGTTCGCCTTCATTCACTCTTGCTTGCTTTCCGCTTTAAAAGGAAAAGAGACTTAAACCACTATATTATATAATAAATGTGTAACAGGTAGAAAGATTAATTCGCAGCACGTGTACATCGATAACAGAAGTGGCTACTTTGTAAGTCAGTACCACTCTTATAAATGTATAAGTATACATTTATTTTCTCTACCTGCTAAAAATTCGCAGAGAGTAGTTCGAACTGTGGGACAATGAGACTTTCCTGGTAATAATTAAGAGAAGCTAAGCTATCGACATTCCTCGTGAAAGGTGCGGTTTATTCAAGCATCGGTCGGCTTCTATTACACACAGAATGATGAGGGCACCGACTTGCATTTACCACGATGTAAAACATACGTCCGATTGTTCTAGAAAATTTTTATATCTTCGATTGGTGAAACAATACGTTTGCCTTTGAAAAGAACATCAGCACCTATTTAACTGTTCGTTCATCCAGAAATTATACACTCCGACCGAAAGAAATTGGTACGACCACCTTTCCCATTTTTTTCGCCTTTTACTACATCCATCGCAAATGTGCCAGTGGGTCTGACAGGTGCACTAAAACTTGCTGCCCTCTTATAAAACGTCCTCGCTCGCTCGTAAAGCCTCCTGGTTTTAGGGGCACCTTTCAATGACTTTATGTTGCAAAATACCACCAGGATTTTCACGACCTGAATACCTTCGCAGCCTTCCCAGAAGCGAATGCGTAGTTATTTTCCTTGCGAAAAGCCGTCAGACTTGATCGATAGTCCGATATTTTTGGACACGAAGCAAGTCTTCACCAAGAGTTCCAAGTGTCAGTTGGAATGGGCCGCAGTGCCAATTGACGACAGATGCTCCCTGAGTCATTAAACCCACCATCATTGCTGTATTCGCGAGCTCTTAGGGCCAAAATATATGGTACACGTTGCGAAATACAGAAATGGTTTAGTAGCATGGAGTTCGATTTGCCAAATATACTTCGATCTAAATGAAGAGGTCGGTTCTCTGGCGATCTATTCATAGAGTTGGCCTGTGGGAAATGCCTCGGTGGGACTTCTTCCGGATACATGAAAGCTTTACCACTGATGACATTAACTGATTTACGGATTATTTGCTAGTCGCCTTTCTGATTATATACCATTTTTATAGATCGATTACAGTAAATATCACGCAGTTCTTCATTAATATGCAATAAGGTTAAATGTGCAATAAATGTTTACTTTAACTGCAATAGCCGGCAGAAGTGAACTCTTAAGTAAAGAGAAAATCGCCATTAACATATTATCCCATTCGGTATGAGAAGGCTACTCAAACAGGGAAATGGTGAATGCATCACCAGATCGTCCATACTGACTATGCACATGCAAATTTTCCATTCATTGCCGCTTACATTTGTTCGGCATTGCGTTTGCCGTTTCAATTATCCTTTCAACTAATTGTGCCACCTTTCGCGTGGCTCGCATCTCTCGGAATCGGGTCGCCAGGTGTTATTTCAAGATGAAGATATAACGTGGCCAAGAAAAACTGATAATGTCAGTCGAAGAATCTCTTATTTGGCGTTCGCAACTAATTCAGCACACGACAATTGATTCCCGAGTCTTGCTATTAAAACAAAAGGTTGTTCATTAACCCCAGGTATATGCGCATTTTAAACACCCGGTAAGTTCGGCGTCTGAAAGACCTTCATCGAATAATCAAGCTAGAAGACGAGACATCTGTCTTCTGACTGTTACACGAGCTGAAATATACGCGCGTCCTTGAACACTATCACCGAAAATCGCTTATCTGGCTCCAACCGCGTACGTGTATACTACTTCTACAAGAGAAAAATACTTGCAGCAGTCGACCCCCCGTGCCTCACATCTTATCACTCTACTACGGAATTCATGCATGTTATCAACTCTACTGTGGTCGTCCCACCATCTCTTGGAGACGATTTAACACTCAACTGTCGGTGAATGTACAGGGTGATGCACTAAACTTGGAATCCGCTTTTTACCATCGAGTTATCGGTAATACCGACATTGCATAATTGTTTTGGCAGCCATGCACTGTCACTTGTGCGTGTGTCGCTGAGCACAACACGGAGTGACTCACGACGGATATCGGCGGCTTATTAATTAATTAATAAATACTAAATTAGGGTATCTACTAATAGGTCTGTGGATAATAAACCTATTAATAGCCGTAATAGCGAAAAAAAGCTGATAAAAAGCCCTAAATCCTGAAAATCCCGGGTTCTCGTACTCAGCTGGTATCGCTCAATGCAGACTATTTTCTTTAAAAATCGTGACTGAGTCATCAGAACGATTAAAACAAAATGTGCATTAGAAATGCGATATCTGAGGAGTTCAAGTTCGAAAACAAACGCGAAAAGGCTAAGTATGAGAGTAGTTTCGGGTGCGCAGGCGTAATCTCTTATCGATGGGCGCTCGCTCGGGAGCCCCGGCACGAGAACCCGCGGCAGACGGATCGAACCGGGGGAAACGGTGAGAGGAACTGGCTCTGCACGCAGAAAAGAAGTCTGGACTCTGGAGCGGGTCAGTCGGCGCCGAGTAGCGTAATCACGTTGGCGCCTATGTGTTCTCTCCGTTCCTCGTCGCTCGGCAATCCTACGGCGACGAAGACGAGCCGAGTCGTCCGCGTGTGCCTCTCCCGAATCCTCGTCGAAGAGAGACGAGGAGACTGACGAGGCCATTGCCAAACATATAGCTGTTCTCCAACGTGTTAACCGCGGTCGTGTGAGGTCGCCAGGGTTGGAGAAAGTAGGGGAGAGCAGTGTACGTGAGAGAGAGGAGGAAGGTGTGAGTAGAAGAGTGTGCGAGCGAAAGCGAAAAGGAGCAGAGGATGTCGGACAATAAGAGCCCAACCGGGCAGGATAGAATCGACATCGAAAAACCCTACTGGGATCAGAGCACGTATCGTGGAAGAGCCTTCCACTTCCTCTCTGTTACGAATCCTTTCAACGTTTTCGCCTCCAGTAAACAGCTCGAGCATGCTCGCGATGTCGTCACCAAATACAGGTACAACGCCCGAATGAATTGGAACGCACTCAAAACCTGCTTGCCTTTTTTTTCTGTCTGCCCATATGCTCACGGTGGAAGTTCTATTTACGATAAATGTGACGTCGACCTCGGGCGGAGGCTCAGTTATATTTCCACTATTTTTGCCCGACTTTCAAAGAACTTATTGTTGTCGTCAACAAGCAGAACAAAATATTTTTCAGTCACCATTCGAGCCACCATTAACAATTGATGTATTGTTTCAGGAAGGGTGATAGCCTGCCTAAGCTGGGCATTTCTGAAGACGAGTTGTGGAGATGTAAATATCTGTATGACAGTGCCTATCATCCGGACACTGGGGAAAAAATGCTCCTAGTTGGACGTATGAGCGCCCAAGTTCCCATGAACATGATGATAACCGGATGTATGATGACATTCTACAAGTATGTATAATTCGACACGATCTCGCTGTGGGCTTCCATTGATTTCGAGGGAATGTGGTTTATCGGCGATCGGCTTGGCACTATATCCCCAATCGCTCGTACGATAAGACTCGTTCGGACCTTTCACCTCATTTAATTTCAACATTAGACAGATACCTTTCTAAACTTTGGCTAATATTGTTGCCTAGCGTTTCCCGTACGCGAATGTAAACCAGAACAATTACCCAATCCGTTGCATCACAGTCTCTTATCGCGTGCCTAAAGCAGCGTTTTCTGCAAGACTGCGATTGCGATTAGAAGCCGTGTTTACTGTCTTGAGATGCCTCACATTTTATGGGCTACTAAACCATTGTAAAGTGGATGACGAATTAGCCCGGGTCATAATATAATAGAGCGGGAGATATGCGGGTAGTGCCCAATTGAACAAGAGGGGACCGTTCACGAAAGGACGTGTCATTTATAATTCCACAGGTCAACACCGGCTGTGATATTCTGGCAATGGTGTAACCAGTCGTTCAACGCCATAGTCAACTACACAAACCGCAGCGGTTCTAGTCCAATTCCTACGCAGACTCTAATGCAGAGTTATGTCGGTGCGACGGGCGGGGCGGTGATCACGGCGCTCAGTTTAAATCATCTTGCCAAACGTGGACCGCCGTTGGCCGGCCGTCTGGTGCCGCTGGCCGCGGTGGCTGCTGCCAATTGTGTAAATATTCCCCTAATGAGGATCACTGAGCTCCAGAATGGCATAGAGCTGCAGACCGAGGATGGCACGAAAGTTGGCAGCAGCAAGCGCGCTGCCAAACAAGCCATTGCCACGGTGACCGTCTCAAGAGTTCTCATGGCTTCCCCTAGTATGGGTAAGGAATCTATTAATATTCCAAATATTCTAATAAAACCTGTAATACTCATTAACCTTGTCATTTATCGCAGTGCTCGCGCCGATTATTATGAATATTCTGGATCGTCGGCAAATGTTGCGCAACGCAAAATGGGCAGGTGCCTTCATACAGATAGCAATTTGTGGTGTCTGTCTATCCGTGGCGACACCACTCTGTTGCGCTCTGTTTGCTCAGCGTGTGCCTGTCTCGATAGATGACTTGGAGCCGGAAGTCCGAGACAGTATTCGCTCACAACACCCGAGCCTCAAAATGGTTTATTATAATAAGGGCCTTTGAATCGTTCTGGCCATTTAGCACTATTCGAGATCACATAGGTCTGTTTATCGAGCAGTTGGTGTTTACACGTTACCTCAGGTTGTCGTACATTCCTAAATAAGTGGCGACGAAGCCGTCGCCTTGCAAGATCGCATGTAAACATAAGGGAAGTTCAAAGCGCAATATTACATGAACGATATGGTATATGTATGCGTGCACACAGTCACACACATATCCTTTAATTTCCAAAATACGAACATATTACGAGAGAGAGAGAGAGAAGAGTCTACAAAATGTCCGATCGCAAGCGATCGGGAACATAAAGACAATAAACTCAATTTAAATAAGAAATAGTTTATTATATACATTGATTGCTATTTCATCGATGCGCATTCGGATCCAAGTTTATCACTGGCCTATCGTCCAGAGATTTGAGTACCATTAACTTAGGTTTCGGAGGTGCTTTGATTTTCCGACCAAATCGTCCGGTTTTCCTTTGCCATAAACCACTTCTGGGCCTGTTTCCTAATTCCCTATTCTTTTGGGCACTGCCTATGGGTGTGCTTCCATGCTCGACATTGGACAAGCGACCTACAGTCGCCATACAATGAGGATCGAATACGAAGATTTTCTTGCTCGGCACCTTAATGTGTACCAATCCCTTATCGTCGACCTTTTCAATCTTGGCGGATGTGCCTGCCGCATGAACTAATGTGCCTGATTTACCAGGATGCCTTTCCACACAATTGACCAGGCTGCCAATAGGTAGGGCACCAAGTGGAAATGCATCTCCTTCGTTAGCTCGAATAGGATTGCGTGGAACGCCCTTGTGCGTTCGAATAATATCCCCAGGTTTCATTTTTTCGGTTGCGAGGATATACTTGAGTTCCGTTCCCGAACCAACCAAGGCGACAAAGCTTGTTCTACATTCATCCTTGAAAACATCCAAAACCTTCTCCTCTTTCGGCGGGACCGACAGATCTGTCGGGCCGTCCCTCACCCATTGTATCCAGTGGTATTTGTGTTTTATTCCGCCGCCGATGCCCTTGGCTACAACTCGCCCTAAATGATAAACAAAGAATTTGTAGTCATTGAACTTCGTTGTAATAATGCATGAGCGAGTTTAGAAATTTCGTCACAATTTGAAGAAACCAAGTGTCTACTGTTTTATCGATGTAGGAGCTAACTAATCAAATACCAGTACGAGGTCGCACCCTGCTAATTCCGAGTAGCCAACGTAAACTGAGCAATAACTACACGAACTAAAATCATGTGTGATGAATATTTCAAATTGAATTTCAAGATATTAGCATACAATGGGAAAGAAACATAGATTTCTTGAGTATGTCATGTGGTGTCTTACCTGTAACAGGATCTCTGCCACCCAAGTTAGTCACGTTCAGCGGCTCCACTGTGTACTCATCTTTGAAATGCACTATCCGTCTGTAACATTTTCCAAGGACACCGGGTTCTGGCTTCTTGATTAAGTTCCACCTATTTCTAACAACTTGTATTTGACACGGAGCTAAAGTATTGCCACTAAAAGCGTCCAAGAGCTGCTTTCCCAGAGCACGACGCACGAACGACATGGCAGACATTTTGGAGGACTACAGACTCAACTGCCCTCTAGTCTACATTCACTTACGCCTCACAGCGGACTGCGTGACAACTATTGTTGTGGCAGTGCTACGACAAGCTTACCATCAATCTTGCCGACAATAACCTATAACAACCAAGGGTACAATAGTGCGTAGAGTGCGGATTATTAGTTGGATAAATTATCAAATAGTCGTGAAATCGGGTTATCAGAAGAATAGAAACTAGTGCTTGTATGACCGTGACAACTTGGAGAGTCTGCAGGAAGGTAAGTGCGATAATGTTACTGTACTAAATATGTAAGCCGATTTGTTCAGTTTTTCTGTTCTTCCGTTAAGCTTACACATACATTAATATTACTCTATAAACATGAAATAAGTCTGAATGTCAGATAAAGAGGAAAGTAGCGAGCGTAGTTAATTCATGAACGTTTCGCGCGTGATAGGGGGTTCTTGTGGCCAAGGTAAAATGTATGTACATACACAAGCTTTAATTTTTCCGGGCAAATCCATTTAATTAGTGGATACTGCGAGCACGAGAACGAGGAAAAGAGAAGCCACTCTCGCTGGCTGGGGTCGACGAAATCGATGCTATAAAATAATCTAGAGGGGATATTTAAAAGGCCGCTCGGACAAACGGGCCGCAACCAGATTTAACAGCAACATTGTGCGGGCCATTATATTTATACAAATGATAAAACGCGCGGCCATCGGAAATCAATAAATTATTTTCCATACGCGTGAGCAATGCACCGCAGCATCGGCAGCGAACGTATCTCGGCGTCATACATAGACGCGCTATATGTATGTATAACGCCGAAAATTTGCGCCGGGGCATAAATATGAAACGCATTATCACGCGCGGCGCGCTGCCATCCCCTTTGTGTGCAGAGAGAAAAAAGCCCGGGCGGCCGCGAGCCGTTAAATAACGATACGTATCGACGCGGCTAGGTACACGAGCGCAAAAACTACCCGCTAATAATCTCTCCCGCTCCTGCCTCGCTCTCGCTTCTCCCCAAACTTTTTCCCTCTCGCGCCCGCTCCCTCTTGCAACGCTAATCCCGATAACAGTGACGCGCGGGAAAATCTGCCGGGAACAAAAAGCTCTCTCGCCGCGCTCGTCCTGTGGACCTGCGGATTCGCCTTGCCTCTCCTCGCTCGCCAACCTAGTAACTACTAGCTCGCGCCGGATAATCACACTTAAATAATTCTATTTAGTTAATCACGCCGCTGTACATCGTATCCGTGGGCGTGCAGCTCCTTTTTAAAATAGTAACAAGTAAACGCCCGAGTAACGCCCGACGGAATTATCCGGTGGAAAATTTCTCGGCCCTTTCTCTTTCGAGATTTACCCAAGTACAACTAGTAACGCTGGCTCGAGTGGCAGGCTGGACGGCTCGTCAAAGAAAAAGGGACAGCACGCTTCAGACGACGAAGAATTAACGGAGGAACTGGCAAGAATCGCGGCTGCTAGGGGGGAAGAGACGAGGGTGGATCGAGGGTGAGAGAGAGTAAACGAGGGAGAGTGACTGAGGGACGTAGAGTGAGCGCGAGCGAGCGAGAGAGAAGGAGTGCCGGTTGGAAGGAGGATCGGGGGAGGAGAGGACGCTTAATTGGCCCGGGGTAATTATTTTATTAAGTGAGAAGATGGCGGATGGAATGCTAAGAGCGAGCATGCTGGTGCGGTCGGCGGGTAGAGGCTCGGGATGGTGGTGGTGGTAGTGGTGGTGGTGGCGGCAGCGGCGGCGGCAGCGGCGGCGGCGGCGGCGGCGGCCACGCTCGCCGAGGGTGGAAACGGCGGTAAGGGTTGGTAGCGCGGCAGCAGCACTGCCAGCAGGTGACAGTGTGGAGAGCGTTTAAATACCTACGTACCACCGACGTGAATACCTACCGCGCGCCCTCAGTTTTCCCTCTATATGCGAGAGAACGCCGAACTGCAACTTCGCCGGCAGCGTGTGCGTCCGCTCACGCTCCGTCTTTCTCACTCGCGTGCCCGCGTGATTCTCGCCGTCATGCACGCTCATGCACGCCTGAGATCGGCGGAGCCGGGAGCGAAACGAAGGAGCGAGGGGCTGAGAGGGAGTCGATGCTGTTCCCACGAGGATGGAGAAGGACCAGAGTCAGGAGGTTTGCGCGCGCGTTCTCAACGTTTCTATGTTGGTCGCGAAGGAGGAACATCTATTACCCGGTACATAGGCCAGAGGGGTGTAGGAGTAGAATCGTCGAGGGAGGGGTGCGGGCAAGAGTAGTCGAGCGGCAAATTGTCCGCCATCTTACCCACCTTATACCTTATCTCACACCCTCGCCGTAACCACCCTTATCCCCCTGCCGGCACCCGCTCCCTCTCATCCTACATTGCTACCGCCACCCTCTCCTCTCCTCTCCTCTCCTCCCTCCTTGTCCACCACTCCTCGCTCTCACTGTATGTAACTCTCTCCTTCTATGTACCACCGTCTCTCGCTCGGGCACCGTGCTTTCTCTGACGTAGCCCGCCAGTACCACCGCCTCGAAAGCTTTAGATTACCTACCCCTTATAAGCGCTCGTGTTGCCCATTTATTACCAGGACTCCTGCGCGACTACTACGACCGAGAAAGAGAGACCACCCGTCCTCCACATCCCCCGCCGCTCCTTTCCTTTCTTCCTTCGTTCATTCTCGACCGTATTTCTTTCCCTCTTCTCTCTTCGATTCCTCGAAGGAGGACGAGACAGGCGTTGTTTCTTCTTGAGGGCGTCATCTCCGCCACTCGCGTGCCTACTCCACCGCCCTCCCACTTCCTCTGTCCTCGAGGGAGAGTACGATTCTCATTACCTTTAACGCTTTCATTGTATACCCACCTAGGCGAAAAGTCCTCGGCGAGACGCTCGAATAACACGATTAGACGAATTTACCGTGAATGCGGTACACACTGATGCTATTCAGTCTACCAGGCTATACATATGTATGTATGCACGCATCGTGGATCTTTGACTAGGATATTGCCATCGTCGATGCGGTCAACGTGTCAACGCCAATTATTTGCGCTTCGTTTATCACCCCATTGCGTATGCGTGCCCGTGCCCGTGCCCGTGCCCACCCCCGCCTTCTCCTCCTCCTTCCACCGGTTGACCAGTTAAGCCAGCGGGCGAATAAAAAGGTAATCGGGCTGGCTGAATACGCCCATAAAATGCGGCCGGGACATTTTTCAGGAGCAGTCTGTGTTCCGGTTTATCGGTATCGCAGGGAGGAGAGAGCTCCGAAGTGAGAGCAGAGAGCGAGACATTAGTCACGCGAGGAAACTTCCGGGCGAGAAAGCGCCCGGAGGAGAATAAAAAAAAAGGAGAAACGGTGGTCTCGGTCGATGAAACGTTTCCGCAGGGACGAGTTGCGGATGAACTGTGCGCCCAGCAGGGTGGTCGGTCGGGTGGGGCGGGAGGGGGTGGTCGGCGAAAGTAGGAGGGCTGGTGGAAGTAAAAACTGGAGGGCTTAAAAAAGGGATCTGGCGAACAGGCGCGCGCGAATGGCGAGAAAGATCCGAAAAGTGTGTGTGCCCGCTGCTGGGGTATTTGGCATTGCAAAGTTGGGCGAATGATCGCACAAGACTGTGCGCCGAGTCCGGAAAGCGAGGGTGGTGACGAGACAAGGTGAAGGAGAGGAGGAGCGAAAATAGAAGTAGAGAGGACTCGGTTGACGGGTGGTTGCCTCGGACCTGTTCTCGTTCGTTTCCTCTCAATTCCTCGGAGGAGAATCAGGATGCTGCGGCTGTACATAGACATACATAGATAGACAGTAGGGGCAGGAGAGGCTGTGGACCAAGGCAAGGACCAAGCGGAGACCGAGCGAAACAGAGAGGAAGCAAACGGCAGAAAAGAGAATCGTGCTCGATCAGGGGATGAGTGGCAAGAACGCGGGACTAGCAGAGAGAGTGCGAAGGGATGGTGCGAGTTGATAGTGCGATATGGATAGGAGGATCGGTGTGGGAGAGAGAGCGGGAGAATGGTAGCCAGGAGAATCAGAGAGGGTTGCCGCGAGGAGAGGTGAGGAGTCAGGCGGATACGGTCGAAGGAGGGTGCAAATAATAACAATAATCATATTTCCCGGCAACATGGCCGCTGAAAGAGGGTGGCCGCGCGCAGCCAGGCAGGCAGGCAGCCGTAGGAGGGAAAGGCAAGAGGGATGAGGCAGCCAGCCAGCCAGCCAGCCAGCCAGCCAGCCAGCCAGCCAGCCAGCCAGGGAGGGTTATCATAATATTACAAACCACCGCCGCAGGGATGTATCTATACAATCCCTCGCCCTCGCCATTCTCTTCTCTATTCTCCTTCCTTTCTTCCACCCCGGTTCTCACTCTCTCTCTCTCTCTCTCCGTCTTTCCACTCAACCCTCTGCTTTTTCCTCTCCTTCCCTAATGGTTCCTCCTGCATGCGCATCCCTTTTCCAAGAGTGTCAGCCACTCGCTCTACACACCGTTACACTTGGCCTGGCGTACTCTCACGCATGCAGATTCCTCCATTCCTCCAGTGTAGAATGCAGATATGTAGTCCGCCTAAGTCCCAGGGCGCAATTCGCCCGAATCACCGCATCCGACAATTGTCGCTCGTTCTATAGCTCATGGCTCGTTGCGCGCCACGGCCCGTACTTGCTCCACGAGTTTCATCTCGTACCGCGGATACGATCGTCCGGGAGAATGTGTGCCCCGCGCATTCCCAACGCGATCAACCTTTAGTTTCCACGTCCCCGACGCCCGGCGTCGCCGGCGTTCGCTGGAAATATCCGCTCGACGAAGCGTCTCGCACGGTTTCCATTGCGCGCAAGGAATCGCACGGCAGTATTCCAGCAAAATAATTACTAGCCGAGCGACGTTATGAAGTTCAATGCTTTTTGACGCCCGGTTGAATGTCGGATGCGATACGATCGCAACGGATATCGACAATACTACGCGCAATCGATTGTCGTCGAGCACGGGAGCGAATTAGGCTTTTCGTGAAGCGCGCTTCTCTCCTACCCTCTAGTCTTTTTTCATCTCTTTCCGTGGGCTCCGACCGCCACCGGTAAATGGGTACAGAGGGAAATTTTCCGATATAAAAGTTTCACCAACTAGCTCCAACGGGCGAACCATGAAAAAGTGTTGGCCCCGGGACATTCATCGGTAGAGTTGCATCAGAGTTGGAGCGAGCATGAATCCAGCTGTGGCGCAGAACCGGTCGAGATCGAATTAGGTTGCGCCAAGGAATAGTTTCTAGGACGGAGATCCTGGAAAAAGGACTCTCACCGGAGACAGCATGTCTGCGGGATACTTTACTTAGACTGCGGGGTCCGCGTTAATTTCATCCAGATGTTCAACGGCGTGTTCGAACGGTTCGTTGACTTTCCCCGGCGCGCTTCGGATTCACCCCTTTTAACGGCTTCCTGAAGATGCCTTTGTTGACAAACTTGTGGCTCCATATCCGAGCGAACGCGCGACAAAATTTCACCTTCCATAAACAGGTAGTGCGTGTGCGCGACAGAGAAGGGATTATTTTGTGCTCGCGCGAGCGCGCGCACACTCATCGTGCGAGAGGCAGATGCGCCAAGTTCCGTGTGGAAAACTGGGTGTAACGAAGTAATTTTACTCTCTACCAGGCTGCGCGATGCTCACTGCTCATTCAGCGATAATTATGTCATTTACCAGGAGCGCCACGGGCCAACGGCAGCGCGCGCGCGCGCGCGCGCACCATGGAAATTACGAGTCGCGCGTAGTGCAATATTATTCTAATCACATAACTCTCCCCCCTCCAAATTGCCAAGATAATGCCGTATTTACACGCTGGTCCACGTGAACGCGGTACACTGGTGGTCTTTCTCACGAACAACCACGTTAAGTACTGGAGACGCACACGTCGCCAATTCTCCTTGAGGGCACGGTGATCGCACTGCTGCTTTTAATCCCGACTAATTGATCCGGAAGAGATAGGGCCGCGTAACAGGGTATGCAAGCCTATCCGATCACAGCAAATGCATTAAAGTCGGTGCATTAGATTCCCGGACGCTTAACTTCCGCCTCGTTAAGAAGATTAGTCGGCGAGCAGGGGTGGGGGGGGGGGGGGGGCGGGGGGAGGCGGTCCTCTCGGTGAGACGGTGTGTGCTATTTTCCAGAGGTAGCAAGTACATACGTAAAATTGGTAAAAGCTGGCTGGCGGGTGAGAAAGAGAAGGCCGAGGGTAGAACCAGGAAGACAAAGGTGTGTGGAGGGTGAGGAAGAAGAGAAGGGAGATGTTGGTGTGTATAGATCGCGTGAAGTAGTACCGCGAGCACATCGGCGTCTGATGGGTAGTCGAGGGGGGTAGGGGGTAGGTCGCGACCGAGGATCGGCCCCCGGGTAAGAGTGGCGAGATCGGAGGCGGCGCGAAGGGGGAAAGGAAGCACTTAAAGAATTATCCGAACTCGCAGGAGGGATGGGATTCCTCGCCAGCACGTGCAGCCTTTCCCAGGCCAACACCTAATACCTACTAATACCGTGCCGTGTATCTATCTACCCTTTTACCGCTCTGACGCGAGTCCTACGAGGCCAGGGCTACGGAAAGAGTAAGTAGGGTCGTGTTTATAAGTGGATACCTACGTAGTGGCGGGCCGCCAACCGCCCCCGACACCGAGAGCTCGCACCCGATCTCTAAACCTGCAGCAGCAACCCCCCCCGAAAAACGAGCAGCTTCTCGCGAGAGAGAGTCCACCCTCCTGACCAACCAAGATCCTTGCACTCGATCTTTAAACGATTCGATCCCTGACTTGCATCACCCTCGATAGTTGCCGCTCCGAAATGAACAGAATCCCTCGAGTACGTGATTTCCTCGATAGAGAGTCACCCCGATCACAGGCCTGTAGCCCCATTAGTCCTTATTTTAGGCAGCTTTTTCCACGTTTTTCAATCATCCCGACTGTTTCGGGGACTGAAATTTGCTGGGGAATCTTTTTTTGTATCAAGGAAGAAGTGGTATAAATTCCAGAGCCCTAGCCCAAAATTCATTTTTTCGCAAATTTTTCCATATGTACCCCTTCACAAATTTTCGATTTTTCGAAGGTTCTCGGACTTTGACGAACGCTTGATATTTCGATTGTTTGAGTATCAAAACGAAAATAAAACATGAAACCAGTGGCAGAAATGCCGGAATTGTACCGAAAACACATGGAAAACCGATCTTGAATAATTTATCTTCGTCGTTTTTCCCATGTTTTTCAAACTTCCCGACATTTTCCGGGGCTGAAATTTGGTGGGGAATGTTTTCTTGCATCAAGGAAGAAGTGATATAAATTCCAGAGCCCTAGCTCAAAATTCATTTTTTCGCAAATTTTTCCATATGTACCCCTTCACAAATTTTCGATTTTTCGAAGGTTCTGGGACTTTGACGAACACTTGATATTTCGATTGTTTGAGTATCAAAACGAAAATAAAACATGAAACCAGTGGGAGAAATGCCGGAATTGTACCGAAAACACATGGAAAACCGATCTTGAATAATTCACCTTCGTCCAATTCTGATGGTTTTTGCCATGTTTTTCATACTTCCTGACATTTCCCGGGGCTGAAACTTGGTGGGGAATGTTTTCTTGCATCAAGGAAGAAGTGGTATAAATTCCAGAGCCCTAGCTCAAAATTCATTTTTTCGCAAATTTTTGTGGGTATACCCCTTGACGAATTTTTCGGCCAAAAAATGAACTTTGACCTGGGGTTCTGGAATTTATATCACTGTTTCCTAGCTAAATACTGAATCTCTCCACGAAATACCAGACCCTGAAACGGTCGGGAAGGGTGTTTCAAAAATTTTAGATTTTTTCATGGTTTTCGGACTTTGGCGAACGCTTGATAAATCGATTGTTTGAGTATGAAAACGGATAGAAAACAAAGAATCAGTAGTGAAAGTGCCGGAATTGTACCGAAAAAGTAAGATGTTCATAAGAATCTGAAGGAGTGCCCCTTCTTATTTCGTTCTGGAAGGCGGGCGTCTCCAAGTCTGGCGCGGCGGTCCTTCCCAAATCGTCAACCGGCTAATTGTCCGACCTTTTCGTGGTACTCCACCAGCAGCGATTCCTCGTAGCTGCCGACCAAACACTTTTTCGTCGAAACACGTCAACTTTCGGATAAGAGTGGGAGCCGAGCGTGTCAAGAGAGTGAGTGAGGCAGACAGAGCGAGGGAGAGTGCGGCGCGCACGTGTTGGCAACGCATTCTCCGACAAATTGACTTCAGACCACGACGCGCTTGGGCGTCCGTTCCTCATCTTCTGCATGATGCCCTCCTTCCGACGACGGGGTACTCCCCGGCGAAGATGGGAGATGGGAACACGCCTCTCTATCTTCGTCTTACAAGGCATTCGCCGAGAAAGAGAGAGAGAGAGAGAGAGAGAGTGAGAACTCTGGCCGAGCTAGCAGCAAGCTGTGTTTAGCGTACGGCGACGCCTTTATTATTAGCCGCCGCAAAGCTAGTTAACCGAGTTAGTTAAGTGAGAATTATTATTTAGCTGGTTCGCTCGTGTCCCCCACGTCCTGCTGCTGGCGGCGACTCCCTCCCTCCCCCCACCCCCTTTCCTCTTCCCCGAGCGTATCGCTCTTTCTTGGCCTGAATGGAAGTCAAGTAAGCGGACCACTGATCCACCCTCCCCGGCTTCGTTGTCGCGCACACTCGTCCTTGTCGTCGGCGCTTCGTCTTCTCCACTTGGCGTCTTATTTGTCCAGGAGGAGCGAGGTGTCGAGCACTTTACGATTTCCGACTACTTTTCCGTGCCGTTTCTTTCGTCCTCTCGTCTGGCCGGCGCGTATCCACCATCCCGCAGCGAGGATGGCGGTGAAGAGGAAGGAGGAACTGTGATACTTCATGCTTGGTATACATGGGTACCCCTCGTGTATTTAGAGAGCAGTCCGCCGCTGCGGAATTACTTGTGCCTCTATTCTGTAAAACTGTCGTGAGCGCCGGGCGATCGGCCTGTAATAGTAGCCAGACGCAACGACGTTTGTTCTGAAAATAGGCCGCTCCATTTTATACTTATGTTCCTCGCTTCCTCCGGCGCGCGACCACTGAAAAAATACGGTAGCCTCGTCGAGGCAGATCGCTTTATCATCGAGATCATTAAACTCCGCTTGTCTTCTTCTTCCGAGTATTCTACATCTACGCAAGATAAACATAATAAACGCATGCATCTCGGCGATATGTAGATGTAGAGTGGAGGGAGGATGCTTTAAACGTCAGATCGTTCGTAACTTGGAAATCATTGGAAGGGCACATGCTCTCTGGATTGTGCTGTGCTCGGCGTTCAAGCGGGAGTCTGTAGGAAGCGGATCCATAGAATCCTGACCGGTCACGGTTCATCGAGGATCACCCGCCACTTTAGGAATATACGCGGATAAGTCGCCTCCGGGGAATCCGAGAGGATTCGATGCTTCCTGAGGAGACGCAGTTGAGAGGCGAGAGAGAGAGAGAGAGAGAGAGGGAGAGAGAGAGAGTGAGAGAGGGGGGGGTGAGGAAGGAGAGTGAGGAGTGTGGGTATCGGAGCAGAAGCAGAAGCAGTCGATGCTCTTATCTCTCTACGGTACGTCGTAACGATTACTCGCGCTCGGTCTGTATAGGTACAAGGACGACGGTCGAGGGTTTCTCGTCCTTTAGTTCCCGAGTCCAAGGGTCAGGACACATTGCTGGTTTAGAGATATTTCGTGTTTTCAGCGAACTTCCTTCTCCCAGCGGACTGCGCAACGGAACCACCTCTTAATTGGCTCTTAAGCGAGGAGTCAATTTGTGCTCCGGTGTATAAACCGAAGTACGAACTTCTCTCGGCGCCATTTTAAACGTTTATGTAAAGTTTGAATCGTCGCTGATTCCCAATGAGATCGCTACACGATGGTCCTCCGACCTTTTGCAGTCTTGTCTCTCTACTCGCAGAAACAACAATTTCCCGATATCATTTTGCATGGGAACCCGGCTTTTCTTTTGCTTTCGTGGAATATAATAAAGAATTAAACGTTCAGGTTTTATTTATAATAATTGCTAAGTTCTCGATAGATGTTCCACTTCAATGGTCAGGACTATCTATTTTAACTATTGAGAACTCCAGAACTATTTTAAATGAAAGCAGAACTCTTAATTATTGAGGATGTTCCACGAAATGATATGTTAGCCTGACAGACATGGATAACGCAATAACCACTGACTCATTTATTGGAGGACAGGCAGTCGGATTGTCCCAATCTCGCCAACGGAAGCGAGCACGGGAACGACCTTGTACAAGGTGAGGAAGGAGGAAGCTGGCTCGCAGAGAAATGTCGAGAGGAAGGCGGCGGCAAGGGGCGGAGGGGCGGAGGGGCGGAGGGGGTGGAGGTGGCGGTGGGAGGGGGAGTGGGAATAGGGATTCCATTATTTAACCGAGGTAGTTTAGGCGAGTATTAGGGGTTTGAGTTTATGACACCCCTCGGCTGTCCGGATTGCCTATTAATACGATATGAGCCTCGCTCTCCGGGTGTGCGCCTCCACTCGCATCATCGCGCTTACACTCTCGTGCGCATCGGCAAGAAGAGCACGAACCCGCTGGCTGCCCGGCTGTGGGGGCGTGAATTTTTTTATCACAGGACGTTGCTTCGTATGAATGCGAGAGAGCTCGCTCTTTCCTCCGCTCGAATCAAATCTTCGATAGGAGTGCTCACTCCTCGTATCATCTGCCCCACCTCCCTTTACTATGCGCAACGATATCTTTACGACCAGTTTACATGCCGAACGAGCTCCTCGCGTAATTTAGCAGCCAGTTCTGCAAGTCGCACCTATATTGGATCGCGCCGCTAGATAACTCGCTCGTTGACGAGTTGCGCCTCTCCTCCTTAGTCCGCCAAGATATAAGAGCATCGGGCTCCACCACCGCCTATTTCTCGGCTGTCCTCCTAATAGAGTTGGCGATGCCGTCCAATTTGAAGATCGGTGAACGCGCGTGCGCCGCCACGATTTCCGATATCCGCGCTTAACTTTAATAGGCGCCGCTGTGATTCCAGGCTCCCTGCTGATTCTTGTACGGCGGCGTGCCTTCATTGTCGAGCCATTACTAAACCATTCTCCAATTCGTCCCTCGCGCAGAGTCCGCTCTCATCCCAGCCAATTCTCCTCGCCGAGGGTCGACCATTTATTACGTATTACCGAGTAATTTTAACCTGGACACATCTCGTGTTTCCAGGAGTGGCCGAACGTCCTTCCTCCCCATCAAGCTGCGAGCAAACAGTGTACTATCCTGCGGGAAAAAGTCGTAGGTCCCAGAACGGCTGCGGGGCTCCCTTGGACGAGTCGCTCGTCGATCGTTTTCTAATTTGGCGAGCAAATACTCGTGCGGCCAGGAGCGACCGAAATCGAGCAGGTTGGCGTGTGCGATCGCGGAGGCGGTCCATCGACGCACCCCTTGTTTCCGCTGGGGTTGTCGCGACCGCGAGCGAGATAGGAAACTGGCGAACGGGGGAGAAGGACAGCGCGTTTCCAAAGTAAGTACTGGCAAACGAGAGCGAACCCCTCCATTCTTCGCGGGCCCTCATTTACGCGCGCTTGCACCGAGCATCGCCTGTGAAATCGGCGAGGTGCACGCGTGTGTATACATGTGTACATATAAGCATTACGAGGGAACGATGAGCGTGCACCCCACCCCACGGGCAACGGGGTACCGGCTGGTGTACGGTGTGCCCTATACTGCCTGGCAGTGGCTGGGATGTATCGGTGCGATTCCACCATGGAAAGTTGCTGGAGGTGACTGCAGGTCGTCCTCGTCCTAGTCCTCGTCCTCTACTCTCCCCATCAGGATTCCTTCTCTCCCTCTGCCTCTGGCGTGCTCGTGTGGCTTGTCCCTGTTGGCGAGTGTGTGTAGGTGGGCGCCTGTATCGGCCCCAACGCACACCGGGCAACAGAAGGCAGATCTCTCCCGGGAGACTCGACGCTTGTTTGCGCTGCTTATCATCAGTTCCCATTAATATTAAACCGCATTCAGCGAGCGTAGCCCGCGCGCCCGACCGCCGCCCCACGGCGGCCGTCCGCTCCTGTGTACCCAGCTATAACCGGCACGTACATGCGCTCCCCGGTTTACATATATTAGTATCGCGCTCTGGCCTGTGTACTCCTCCCCACTACTACTGGATACAGTGGATACTGGATAGAGATACCACTAGCTCTCCCTCTTTCCTCTTGGAGCTTCCTCTATCGGGTTGCATCCTCCGCAGCAGCGCGACCGCACGATTACACCGCGCTATGAACTCGCTGAAGGCAGCTGAGTGCGCCGGTAATGATGCAGCACGAACGTACAAATCGTGCATAGGTGCGCACTTGTCCGTGCCGGTGGTACGAGCCTCGAAATATGTATGTGCGGGGTGTGCACCAGCAGCAGCCCCGATGCGCTATTCCGGGCGAGCGCCGGGCGGTCGCGAGCCGCACAAAAGGGGAGCGGTGCTCAATTTTCACCCTTTGTTTAATCGCCGGCTACAGAGTCGACTACATTAATTTAATACCCACGCGTGCGCGCTCCACTCGATTTCAAGGGGGAGAAACCATCTTATGTACCGAGAGAGCGGTGCGCTCTTACTCGGGGGGGTTGCTCCGTTGCCTGCGAGCCGTTTTTCCCTGTTTCGATTGCCCGCCCGCCACCAACCCAGGCACCTGTTCCGAACGAGCCAGTCGACCATTTGTTTGGCCCTTGCGGAAAGGTACACGCCGCTGGGATTTGCTGGCTTTGGAAGAGTGACATTTTAACCGACGCGAACGCTTAGAGGACTTAAGTTCTGCCGGGGGGAGCAGAACGCAGCTCGCCCCTTTCAATGCCTGCCGGTTCCTGGCTACTCGATACCTGTCTGACTAGTAATTGACTGATACTACTCATCGGAGGGGAATCGATTGTTTTTATTCAGAGTGGATTTCCGATCCCGGAAACAGCGGCATTGTTAAACACTCGGTGCGGTGTAGGGGGTGGATGGTCGATTGTGTCTAGAATAAGATCAGTCCGATTTGCTCGGAATTCTCTGTCCCGGGAGCGGCGTAATAGAAGTCGAGGGCTCGGAAGGGTCGGGCGTCTCACTCGTCGGTAACAGTGGGCGGAACAGCAATCGCTTAGAGGCCAAAGGACTATTCAATTAGAATCGACCAGAGCAATCCTCTACTCCAACTGGTCTCATTCACCATCCTCTCGACGCACACCATGTCGTGCTACACCATCGACCTCTCAGACACGCTCCCACGATTAAAGCGCGCGCGCGCGCGCGCGCGCGAGCTACCCGAGATTTGTTCCTGGTAAAAAAGAGGGATAATGATGAAAGCGCTGCCCACTTCATCTCCGTCGACCATCGCCGCTTTTTTTTTGGTGCCCACGGAAAATTGAAATCCCTCGTCGCGTTGATCAGCCGCATTTATAAGGACGCACCGCCAATGAGATTTACAAATTGGTCCGACGATCGTGTAATGATTACTCGCGCCACGGAGAAAAGTACATTCAGCTTATAAGTGTGAGACTGTGAAACGTAAAGCAGAGATTTACCGAGTTGCAAGACGAGTAACAAGGCAATCAGGATGGCGACACCATCGAAAGAAGAGTTGAGAGGCGGGTGAGCGGCCACTCCTTTTACTAGAACGGTAGCGAGAGTGACACGACTACATCGTTCACTGTCAAAAAGGTACGGGTATCTGGGTAAAGCGATAGCCCTATATCGGAGCTTAGGAAGAAAAACGGAAGGACGAGGCAGGAGCAGCCAATTTCTGGTCGATCGGTTTCACCGTGGTCCACCCGCCTCCTTACTGGTCGAGGCCTCCTCGCGTGCACGGATGGGGTGACATCTCATTAGGGAGACAAATTGCTTCACCTCAGGACACTCTATACTCTATACCACACGGACTCTCTTTCTCTCCCCCTCTCTTGGCTTGGCCTTATCCGTCGCTTCTTTTTCTCCCATGACTTCATCTCCACCGACTCTCCTACTCTTTCCAGCGATGTAGAAGGCCGCGTATCCTCTATAAATAGACACTAGTCATCCCCCGTGGCCCGAGCGGAGCGTGTACCTTCAGAATGCACCTAGTCGAAGCGTAAACGCTCGGCTGCTGGCAATTCTCCCTGATCACCTTGGTGTACGAAGGAGAGAAGATGCTTTGCTCGCGGTGGCATGTACGTCTGGGGAGCGTCGGTGCCGTCGACGTTGGATGCTTTTATGCCCGCTCTAAGGCGAGACCGCGAGTGCACTGTAACGGGCTAATATCGGTATCCTCGGTGAGGAAGGAAGAGACAATGACGAGCGGGCATGGAGAAAGAGAGAGGGTTGGCTGGTGGTGTAGTTGAGCGGGGGTTGAGAGGGGCCGAGGGTGAAACGATACGCCTGCGGCTGGTAGTCGTCGGCCGGCGGCGTGGAAATGTATTAGGGCTCGCATAGCTAAACTAATTGGTTAAATCTGTTGGGCCGCATAACTGGGAGGCTAATTGGGTGATTTCCTGACAAATTATATCCACCCCGACGACTACGCCTACTCGGTAGCGGGATCGTTTGTCACTTGACACTTTGAAGAGGCAAACGTCCAAGTGAGCGAGCGAGAGAGGAGGGTAGCGCGAGTGAATCGCGCGCGCGGAACGCACGACACCGCAGAGCGGACACTCCGCGCGGTGGAGCGGTGGAGCGGCGGAGCGGTGGAAGGGAAGCTCGAGGGAAATGCCGGGCTGCTGCTGGTGCTTCTTCGGCGGTAAGACAGAACTGTCCGAGTTTATTCGCGCGCCGGCGAGCTGACGGGGACTTATAGACTCGTTCGTTTACATTGCGCGGTACATACATACATACATGGACGCGCTCGCTGGCGGCGTTCGAGCGACAAACGCGACGAGCGATCTCGTGAAGACTCTGTGAAGACGATCCTTTACGCTGGCCGCGCACACGCGCTCGTTCTCGCTCCGCCGCAATTTCGCCCTCGCTTTACTCTCTCGCCGACGCTGAAATTATTTTTACTAACGAGCCACGATCGCGAGCGCCCTCGTAAGTTTTGCACGAGAGACCGAGCTAGTGCGTCGTTAATACGCGTACAGTCCTTAAGAATTTGGACGTCGGCTGTCGGCCTCCGTCACGGACGCGCGCTAGCCATCCCAGAGAAATTCCGAAGATGAATTGAACTGCATAACTGGTGGCAGAGCCTTTGTGCCCCGCGTACAACCATCAGCGCTATCGTCTTTTTAACCTTCTTCTTGGAACAATTCCCGCGATCTTTCAATTTTGACATTGGATCGAGAGTATCTGGTTGTCGCGATCTTGTTTCGTCTATATTACCGATTCATTGGCATCGGAGTGTAGGAGGTGATACAGCGATTACCGTTATTGCCGTCCCTCGTCACGCTAATACAGCGCGCGCGGTCCGGGCGCTCATGGAAAATCGATTCGGGACGATTAACTGGCGTCAATCGGCAGGGTGCGTGTCATGACGAATCGGTCGGCCGGTATAACCGATTAGTCACGAGGCATTGCCAAAATCTCCGTAGCCCCGACGACCACTTTGCGCATTCCTGTAAGGAAAGCCTGCTGGCAGCGTCGGTGCACTTGGCAGCTCGGCGTACTCTCACTTTCAAGCTTTTCTTGACACCGCGCCACCACCACCGGTGAATAAGAGGACGGGTTACTAACTGCAGAAGAGAGTCGAGAATAGATTTTCGTAAGGGGTGCGAACGAAAGGCAAACTCGCGCAGTTAAACTTCCATCGTTTTCCGGATGTTACGGCTCATTGGACAATCCGCGACTTGATGTTTGGTTTCCATATGCCGATCATATGTAGGCCAAGGGTAGAAGAGCGGATTTCCTCGGGGCACAGTATGTACCATCAATGTCTGGTTGGATTGGTGCTCGCTCGATTTGTTTCTAAAATTGCGAGGGCAGCAGGCCGGGCGTTGAACGCGCTATTAGTCGCAAATTAAAGCCCGGTCCGGGCAGAGTGTCGTCCCGGTCCTCGGTATCGGCGGCGTTAGGCATTATGCTATATAGCCGTATAAGCGAAGCGATTTCTATGCGCCTATACGACGAGAGCAAGTGGATCAGATCGCAGTTAGGGTAAGGCAAAGGAGGGAATCTTTTAATTTGACGCACCATAAAGCACGCCTAGCCAGTTTCGACGGGGTGTCCTGGGGCCTGCAGTGATGGCGTGACAGTTGGTACCTACATTGTATATGATATCGTATGGAGCCCCCATGGGAGGTCATGGGTGACACCATAGCGTGTCGTATCGCTGCAATAATAACGCGTAAGCGATACCCGTGCCCGGCTCCCCCCGCGTTTAATGCGATATATTATATATACGTATGCGACCCTTTACACGTCTCACTTCCACCCTCTACCGGCCTCGCCAGAGAGAGCACGTGGATGTCCTCGTGTGTCGGAGCTCCATGTAACTCGGCGTATAATCACCTCCTTTGGGCCCTATTCGCTCTTTCGCACGCGTCCCGCACGATCTGCCGGCGTTCCCTTCCAAATTCTCCTCCTTGACATCGAATTATCCGGCCAACACCGTCCTCATTAGGTCCATTATACCAGCCGGTTACGGTTATTGTTCGAAAACCCGGATTCGTGTCCGTCGCTCGGATCGAAGGGCCGCTCGCTCCCGTCGGACTCACTTTGCCTTTCGAACCGCGTTCTCTACCTCTTTTTAGCAACCCTCACTCGATAACTCCTCACAAAAGAGCCACGATCACTGAACCCAGGTGCGGTAAAATTCAACTTAATAATTTACACTAATCGATGCACCAAGCCAATTGCTTCCGGTACTCAAGTAATCACGAGTGACAATTAACTACGCGCGATTTCACATGGCAAAGGCATCGCGCGCGCATCGCTGCTGGTTAAATTGCGACAATACACATGTAATATGTAAGGTTGGTAGCGTAACGGTGGTTGCATTTTTCATCGGGCGTTATTAGAGATTTGTGGAAATTTCAGTAGCAGGGTATTCAATTTTGCTCGATGCGTTTCGGGTATGAATACGGAATGCCGAAAGAACGGTGTGCGCTCCCGTTGAAAATTCGTCGTTGGGAAATGAAATATTATCGATAATTATAGTCCTAATTAAGAGGGTAACCAAGGCGTGGAAGAAGTAGTAACATCGGAAATAGAGTGCCGGCTAGGAGTATAACCATCCTAGCCGAGAGCACCCAAGTATCACGACCATACATCATTCTGTTCTCCACGAAGCTAATTTCCGCTCGTGTCACGCGTAATTTCATCCACTTTTTCGGGAGCTAGCCGATCTCTAATTAGGGGTAAACGATCAATCACTCGCCTCGGGAATAAATCAAAGCGAAGTAGCCTCAATGAGACATAGATCGCGCGAATATAGCCGAAACAATTGCTCGTGTTTATCATCGCTTGTAGGAAAAGTTCAAGTCGAGTGATTTTCCGCGCAAGCAAGCAGGTAAGCAAGCAAGTTCTCTTTCGAAAGATGTAAAGAGTGTTCTCGGTGAGTGAATGGGAGAGTTCTCTCGCAAGAGCGTTTACATTCGTAATTATTCGGTCGGCGGGGCTAAATGCGCTCGCGTTTGAGGGAATACGTCAGTCGGGCCGACGAGTAATGCTCCTATTCCACTTGAGTGCGGCCGGCGGAAAACCGCAGCGCGCCGCACCGCTTATGAAATCGGCGCGTGAGCAGGTCTCATCGCCTGGGAGTACTAGTAGCCCCCGAGCCATTATCGACATGAAGAAAGCGAGAGCCGTGTAAACAGAGCTTGGATGAACGGCGGGTCGAAGGAGAATATTCCAGTCATGCGTCACACGGGGTTAAGGAGAGGGCGTGCTGGCCGCATTGATTTACGTAGAAGAGGGCCGCGCGTCGGAGGAAGATCCAGGAGGAAGGAAGAGGTCAAGAAGGACAGGCCTCCGGTTCGACGGAGACAGTCGGACCAAGAGGGCACCGAGGAGCACGGAGAGAGCTCTGGAGCGTAGTTCTCGAGACAGAGAGGCCGATAGATCGGGAGGAAGGGAGAATAGAGGATCGAGGACGAGAGGAGAAAGCGTAGTCGTAGAATTCGAAGCCACCACGTAATCGGAATAGTCGATTCCACCCTCCTTCCGCTGGCCGAGAGACACCGTCGCCACCCTTCTTTCGAGAGCGGCCGCTTCACGCTCCCAGCCTCCACACACCCCCATCCCCCATCCCCCATCCCCCATCCCCTTCTCTCGCTCTCTCCTCGTCTCCTCCTCCTCCTCTTTCTGCAGGGACTGGTCGCGTGGATACGTGGTCGAACCACCGCGAGGATACCGTATAATTATCGGATGCCAGGTAACTCGAACGCTCCAGCTCGGTTTTAATTGGCCAATTATCGTGGCGCGAATAGGTGCTGCCGTCGGTCCAGATAGGCGTGAAACTTTTGGGGTGACCGGCACAACGAGCGCCGCTGCACGATACTTTCTCTCTGTGACGAATATCTTTTGCCAGGCCGGTTTGAGGGGCTCCAACGAGCACTTCCTCCTCCTCTCGCTCTGCCCATCTCTCGCCGGCTCTTTCATTCTCTCTGTGTCTCTATGTCTACCTACGAACCACCGATTGCACGCACCCACACACGAGTGGCGTGATGGGGTCGTCGTGTGTAAGCGGCAACCGGGATCAGAATCGGGAGCACGAACAGGCGCAAATTGGTCACGGCTGGTCTCTTCGATCTCCGTTCCAAACTACCCCGGCTTTCCAGCAAACCCACCACCCCCCCCCTCTCTCTCTCTCTCTCTCCTACTTCCCTACCTACTCCTCCCCTGTCTTACTTACAGCCCCTTCTTTCATATTTATCTCTTTCTCTTTCTCTCCGGCTCACCCTCCACCCACCAACCGGTCTACCTGTGCGTTTGTCTTCGTTCTCAGAGCGATTCCGCTCCCGGGGATCTTCCAGTGACTATGTGCCGTTCGAGTATTGTCGCTTTAGGTACGAACGGCTATCGCTCGCTCTCTCTCCGATACTCACCTTTCGCCAAGGCATCCTCTCTCTCGCGCCAGTGACACTGGCATGGCCATCTATTCAGCCAGCTTACCCCTGGACCCACGCAGCAACGTTTCCGAACTATTAGGAGCGCTCGCCTAAACCCACATCACTCTCGAGCAGCAGGTGAGCTAATCCGCCGGCAGGCACTGACGAAAACTCACCTGCTCCACACGCTGATACTCTCGCTCAATTATTTCCGGCTGGACCATCAGCAGCCTGATTATTTTGTCGGCTCGATCGCTACTAAAATAATTGCCGAGTGGTATTTAAAGGGAGGTTGACTAGTCCGCGGCTACCTTGATGGTACAGGAAGCTCGCGAGAATTGCGAAGCTTCTGTAGGGATCGTTAACTTGTGAGCCGGGCGGCACGCGTCCAATGTATACACCAAGCCAGCAGAAAGCCGGGCTCCGCGCGCGCGCGCTCGCGTATGCGTGTGTGTTACATTGTCGGCGTAAATTTTTAATTAAGCCGCGGCGCTCCAGTGCAAATTGAGCTACAGGCGGCGAGCGCGGCTATTCAGTTGGGCAAATGCGCCGTGCCGGACGCACGTGTCATTTACGAATTAAATTAATTCGTTAGTTCTTACGCGGCGGCTGATTCCGCGGGAACAAATTTACGATAATACTCATTAAGCGAGCGCGAGGCGAGCGGCAGAGCGCGGGCGTTTGCGAAAATGAGCCGAGCCACCTCCTCTGGTACAGTAGAGTGGTGATGGTGTAGAGGCACCAGAATCGCACGCGCGATGATTGCGTTCCAGTTTGAAGCATCTGTTACGCCGGATAAAACGTAAACGGCGCACGATAAAACGACCGATGATTATAAATATTTGATCCGTTTCGTTAAATTATAAATGCTCGTGATAGAACGATTTACGCCCGACCATTCCATCGTTCTCTCTGACTCTTGCTCTCCCTCGGTATATTTTTTTTCCTACCCTCTCTCCCACTCTCCCACTCTCCCACTCTCTCTCTCTCTCTCTCTCTCTCTCTCTCCCTCGCTCTCTGTCGTAGGTAGGCAACGATTTGCTTGAGGGAAGAATCGAATGGCGCACGCGGCACTGGCACTTTTTCTCGGCGCGTTTGCATTTTGTGGCACACGGCAGATATCGTGGGATAAAAATATTCGGGCGCATTAATCACGCCGGGCCGCGAAGAAACGGAGCACTACCATCTGCCTGGGAGTGGGTGCGCTCGTCGGGCTTGACGTCCCGACGTAAATGACATCCACTCTCTCGGCTCGACGCTGAGGACTCAGTATTTTTATGAAGCAATTTATAAATCGCGCCCTGCCGCCGCAGCTACCACGCCAAAAGATAATTGAATCCCTCCCATCCCCACCCGCGCCCCCCTTCTCCAGTTCGAACACAAGCGGAATGGAACTCCAGCAGCAATTACAAATAGTTGAAGACGCAGTCAAAGACTGTGCGAAGAAAGTGCCGCAGAGAGTTACGCAACGAGGATCGCGGGTGCAACACGAATGAAAGCAAATCTCGTTCCATTCCAGGTGAACGTAAGGCAGAATATTCTCGACTTGCCAGCACCCTGGCTAATTGGATTTCCCGCACGAAAGTTTGCGTAACGCACCGAGGCCTTTTTACAGTCGCTGAGCAGCTATTAGCATACTCTACAGGCGGCGGGCCTTTAAAATTCGGCGCTCAACCAGCGTCTAACACACTCGGCGCAGAGTGTGCGAGCCATCATCCGGCGGAGTACCGGTATTTCAGCGATCTCTCCAATTTTGTGGAAGGAATCGATCACCGCGAGAATAGCGGCGTCAGTTCCGCCAAACAATTGGCCCTGAGCTAATTCGATGATGATCGGGGGAGGCTGTGGGTGGTTACGAGCAGATGAGACCAGTATTTCCGTAGCGCAGAGGGAGAGGGAAAAAGGTAGATAGCGGGTGGGAGAGGGAGAGGGAGAGGACGATCAAAATGGAAAGAAGAGTGTGTACACAGTGCGTGAGAGGGATGAAGCGAGAGGCGAGCCAAGAGGGGGTAGTTACGGGATGGAACGAGGGAGAGAGCGAGAGGCCAGTGTTGCAGGCTCATCCGCCGGTTACGTTCGATTGGCTGACAGGGCGGTAGGCCAGCAATTACCTAAATGGTCGGGTAAACAATATCCGTGCGCCGAGTTAAGAGCGGCGGCATAGGCAGAGGCGGCGGCGGCGGCAGCAGTAGCAGCAGCGGCAGCACTATCAACGCCAGCACGGCTCCCGGCGACCGCCCAGTAGTATAAACTACTATGCACAGCCAGTAGTGGTAACAATGACAAGGCCAACGTTACCTGCTCAACCCTCGCGCCGACGCGACGGTCGTTCGGTCGAGCGACCTGTTAGCCGATGCTTTGCTCCTAATTTCAGACATTCTCTCCGGCAAGCGAGCGCATCATGGCACAGTAGGAAGCTAGGGGTTGAACGAGGAGAGAAGCGGATGCGGGGCTCGCTCGCCGCAAGCCCCGCAATTATGCCGTTGACGCGATTACTATATACAAGGGTGCCGGAGGTAGGATGCGCCGCCTCCGCGCCAAGATCATCGGCAAACCGAGTGCCGGTACGTGGATGTACGCGCGCGGTTCCGCCTCGCATCCTGGTCGGTCCAGGTCGGAGGATAGCGCGCGACGTACGTGGATTCGAAGGGAAAAGCGTTCCTCCATCGACGGCGCGGCGCGGCGCGGCGCGGCGGTGGCGGTGGTGGTTAAATCAAAGACAAACCACTTTAGCCGGTCGGATCGTGGCCCAACACGGGAGAGAAAGACAGAGGGGGGCGGCGGAGGAGGAGAGCGATGAGGAGGGAGGAGGAGGAGGAGGAGGAGGAGGAGGAGGAGGAGGAGGAGGAGGAGGAGGAGGAGGAGGAGGAGGGAGCGAGGGTGGGACGAGAGGGCGGTGGCGGCGGGAACGCGGCGCGGTGGGTCGGTGGGTCGGGGAGGAGGGGGTAAGAGGTAGACTGTGTGTACATACCCGAGTATCTGGCGAAAGCTCGCTCGTGGGGCCTCGAAACGTCTGCACGCGACCCGTCTAAGTGGTCGTGCCTGTGCATTCAAGCCCAGCGGGCTAGTCTGGGTGCATCAACCCTTATGTGGGGGTGCGTTCACGGGCACCCACACACAGGCCTCGCGGCCAGCCGCCACGAACAAGGGGTAGCACGTGTGTGCGCGCAACCCCCTGTGAAAGAGCCTCGGCACGCCTACCGGATGACGAGAGAGCTTCTGGTAAGCTCATCAGGGTTGGGAACGCCCATTCGAGGCGGTGCAGCTCCCACGCAAGCTCCTGCTCCTCGTTTCGCCGCGAGTACGCGAGTACGACGGCTCCTCGGCACTAATAATACGCCGATATACCACCTATTCTGCCACCATGGCTCTAGCAGGGAGTCCCGAGAGCAGCTTCCACGATACGCGCGCGACATTGGCCTACCAAAGACACTGCTAATCGCGCGACCACTCCGATCGGGCCAGCATCAACTAAGCATCTCTCCCTCGACTCGAGCGCGAACCTCCAACTCCCTGTGTCACCTGCTCCTTCCTCCGGCACTGTGACCTATACTACTTGCGCTACGCATCGCTCCTGTGCTGTGATTGTTACGACCGAGGCGAACACCATCTCTTCGCTTGACCAACATGTGATTCAAGGTTGACTCTGTCATCCCGTATCGTTCCAGTCGGATCTTCCAAGTGCGCGATCCTACATCAATCTTGAGTGATTGGTAGGAGCATGAATAGTGCCATTGTCATCATGGATTGACCACGATACTCGCGAGCTGGACGATGGCTTCTTCGGGCTGAGAGAGCTCCCGCCAGACGTGTTCACTTGGAGATCGCGATTGAAAACTCTCGCCGAGGAAGAGGAATGGGGATGCGTGGGGACAGGTGAGAAGTGGTCGGCCGATCAGCAGGTAATGTGGAGGATGCAGGAAGGCAGAACTGTCTCGCCCTTAGGACCGATAGTCCTACCGCGCGAAGAAGCCGAGATGCGTGCTGGTCTGTCGCTGCCGCCTCAAGAAAGGAGGCACGTGTTGCTCCACGTACGTGCCGGCGAATCTTTCGTCCGTTACGATTCCATACGCCAGCAACACTCGCCCTCGACCTCGCCGATCCTACGCTCCGTCACCACCGAGAAGGAGCACTTCCACGAGATGGACACGCAGATGCGGGAAAAGAGGCTTGGCAACGAGCTCGAGGAAGAGGAGGATCAGGAGGACGACGAGGAAGACGAGGCGGACCACGATACAAGTACTATTACAAGGAGAAACATTCACGAGGACGAGGAGGAAGAGGACGAACCCGAGGAAGAAGAGGAAGAAGATCATCCCGAGAACCGGAACGGAAGTTATCAAGAGGACGAGGACGTCGAGGTGGACGTGTGTCGCGAGGAAGGGAACGAGAGCAATCCTAGTAGTCCCGTAGACCTGACCGCACCTTCGTCGAGAGGCACCGGCTCCGAACAGTTCCTGAATCCCTTCGGGAATCGGGGCATGCACCCTTTCTCCTGTGTCCAGAACGGCGGCCAGCCGGTCGGTCACGGGAACCCAGTGTACATCCCGATTTCCGGCCACGGCGCGGCCGGCTCGACCGTCATGACTGTTTGCACTTCCGGTAACGCGGCACGAACAACCGGCAGCATCACCACCACTGCCAGCACGGTTCAAGCGAACAAGCGTTGCTTGGCTTTCTCAGTGGAGAACATCCTCGACCCGAACAAGTTCACCGGCGGTCGGGTCCTTCAGCATCGGGCCCAGCACCGTCGTCATCGTCGGACCGACAGCGTGCACGAAGGTGATTAGAGAGACGCTTCACTTTAGCCCGACTAATTATGTGAGAATTCACTCTCGCACGCTTCCACGAGCCCGATAATTATGTCCAGCTGATTAACCAGTCAGGCAGCTGCTCCTCCTTCGGGATCGGACGACTCCCTGACCGCCTGTTCGGTAGACGCCCTAGACGCCCTAGACGCAACTTGGCTCGGACGTTTTTGAGAGCCGAGCTTCTTAATGACGCGTAACGTCAAACGGCCTCAACGGCCAAGGGTATTTCCATATTGGTAGGATAGTTACATCTTTATAGCTTCCTCCTTGCTCTCGTTCTTCTCTTTTGCCAGGCTGTTAGCGACAGCGGCGGCGGCGGCAGCAGCAGCAGCAGCACATGGCAACGTTTTTCTGCCACATGGACCTCTTCTCGCAATGCCACGATCTTGAATGATATTTTTTCGTATTCTCTCCCGCCTCGCGCGAACCAACTCGCACACGCTTCTGCCGAGTGAGCGTGTGCATCGCAGAAACTTGTCCTCTCCTTCGTCTCTTCCTCGTTCCAACTTTAGACGGCTAGAAGCAGGAGGATGGCTTCTCGCGGTGGCGGGGCGGCCTGCGATATCCTACGTTTCCAAGTTATTTGCGTATAAACGGGCCACAGAAGCACACGGGGGATTCCGTCAAAGGTGATGATGTGGCGGTGGCGGTCGAGCCGTTTCTACTCGGAACAACCGAACGACAGTGCCGCCAAATGTCGGCGCTAATGCGGCTTTTAATACCGCTGCTATATGCTTAAATGCAATTCATTAGGTCGCGCGACACTTGCCTGCTCAACGTGTGCCTCGACGACGAGAGTTTTGACCGTAAAATTAGCACCGCCAGTTGTCGTTCAAACGGCCTCTACCGGCTTCAAATGAATAATTAACGCGCAAAGAGGACCGGCGACTTTCTACGCTCCCGTCGGCCACCACTTACAACCACTCGCTTCTATCAATCGGACTTTGTGCGTATCCGGCAAACTAATTAAGCTCCGGAGCGAGTCTTTCCGCGCGGAATACACAAGCCTGATCTTTTAAGATCACGATGAGCATCAATTGAATTGGTAGTTGGCAGAGATTCGGTCTGATCCATCCGGATGGAGAAAAAAGTCTTATCTAAGCGCGATGATCCGATGGTCGGGCGCGCCGATTCCCCGGCAATCGCAATTTCACAGTTGACTCTCGAATTTAATGGAGTCTGGCGGACAGATAAGAGGAGAGGAATACTCTCGTTCGGCCGATAAGGGAAGGAAGAAGCATCCGAAGAAGGGGTGAAACGCACGGATGAGCGAGAGTGGCTGGAGTGGGAGGGCGAAGGGTTGGGCGGGGTGGTGGTGGGCCAAGGTGGCCTGTCGGAGCGTGACAAATTGCTCCGCTAATCTGCGTTAACCAGTCCTTGAACCCCGTTATTATCGTCCCTTTATCCCGGTACGGGACGCTGACTGCGAGGAGCAATCAACCAACATCCTACCTTGACTGATTTTTTCCGTCCAAGGAAAAGATGATCCGGGCGGTATAGTCAAAGAATCGGGCGCAACAATCGCGGGGCGGTCGAAGAGGGGTCGAAGAGGGGTCGAAGAGGGGCCGAGTAGGGTGGCGGGCAAGAAACACGATGGATCGATGAGAGCGACGAAATCAGGATTACACGATTCTCGGGCCATCCATCTTATAGGGTGGTCAGAGCTTCCCATTAAAAGTGCATTAGAGCCGGGCCGATCGGTGAAATCCGTTTCGACCGCTGCTCCCGGTGAGTCCTCCACCCCCGTCCATGCCGAAGCGCCCCCCGCTGCCGCTGCCACCGCCGCCACCGCTGCCGCCGGCACCCCTCTCGCCGAGCAAATGCGCCGACGGAATAATATCCTCGGTTGTTATGATAATCGCGCAGCATCGCACCGTATCGCGTCGCATCGCGCCAAGCCGCCCAGAAAATTGGCTCTTCTGCATCACAATGACTTCTCTCTCCCTCTTGCTCGTCCTGCCTGGCTGCCTGCCGCCCGGCTCGGCGCCGCTTTTCCTCTCGCGGCGACGGGCGACGGGCGACGGGCGACGGGCGACGGCACGGCCGGCCCTTTCTCGCTCGCGCAACCCCCCGTCGGAGACGCCGAGAGTGCTTCCAGGCGCGCGCGCTCGCCTTCGAAATCCCGGATTTTCCGCTAGATTTCTGGAAAAATTCTAATTACAGCCACCACCAACACCACCAACACCACCAACACCACCACCGCCACTACCTCAACTCCCTGCCGTCGCCTCATAAGCGAACGTCCATTAAATAGCTGAGCTGGCGCTTTCTGACCGCACGATCCTTCATTAACCGAGCCACGAGCGACCAAGTAAATTCTTCCTGAGCGATTATAGCTTAATTGAATGACACCTGCCGCTGACATGAACTATCTTAATGACGATAATGATCTCTCACTCTCTGCCTCCCTCTCTCTCTCTCTTCATCGCGCGATCGCTTCGTTTAACCAGACACTTTAGAGCCGTGCCAACTTAAGCCGGTCAACTTGCGCATTATAGAACGGTTCACCGCTATTAACCTGCTCAGCCAAGCTAGTCGCGAACTCTTGGACGTCATGCGGCCGACATCCACTTCGTCAACGTCAAGCACAACGGCGTATTTTATTCCCCGGCTTATTCCCGATCGTGCCACTTGTCGTTAAACGGTGTCATTGTGCTTAATGAGGAAAACCGAACTGTGATAAGTATTGGCGACAAGCCGGGGCGACGCGGCATCCCCTGTGTATCCTTACCGCGTGTCCCCTGAGATCCCAACTGCAACCCCGATCACTGCCAACATAGAACGGCACAATAATTGCGTTTAACGAAGAAGATCTAACCGAGATAAATCGTTTCAGCAAGTGTGCTATGAGAATTCGACTTAACGAGTTGGAAGAAGGGGTGTAGGAGGAGGGGTCGAAACCTGATAAGTGACTGCTGGTTATGAAGACTTAATTGGCCGGGACGCGTGATAATAACTTCGGGACGAGTAAACGTGCCAGGGCTTCGGTCCAGTTGCAATCAACGGGAGCAATATTGCCGAGACCTTCCAGCAATGACTGTGCAATAAAGAGTTAAACAAAGCACAATGGAGCGAACCGAGCCAATACGCGAGCAATGAAAGCGAGAAAAACTAGCGGAATCCAGGGAGAGCGTGTACAAATGCACTTTCCGGCAGCGGTCATAACAGAAAATAAGCCCGGGGAACAATATCGAGTTACTGGAAAAATACGGATGCTGGCCAGTGAAAGGGGGGCTACAAGAAGAAACAATATAAATTACGCAATTCAATTAGACGCAATCAATCGGGCCGGGTATACCTGGTCTGCGGGGTGGAGAACAGAGAAAAAGGGAGAGAGAAAGGGAGAGGGTTGAGGGAAAGCGAATGGTAATGGAAAGAAGAAGAAAGCAGGTGAAAGAGAGAGAGGGCTGTAGCCGCTTGGCGGCCTGTACGACGGGGCAAGAACGATCGCGCGTTAACGAGATACAAATCCCATTACGGCGTAAACCTTCTCGATCCGTCGCCCCCTACGGACTTCCAACCCCCAGGCACTGCGCTAGGCTACGGGCTATGGGCCACGAGCCACGCCAATTCGGATAAAGTCCCGCTCTCTCGCTCCCTTGGCTGGCACTCTCTCCAGCTGGATGTCACTCGGTCCCGCTCTCCCACCGAGGACTCTTCTTGGCCTCTTGCTTCCACCTCCGCCGCCAGTCCCATGTCCTATATCTCTAGTCGTCTCTTTCACCGTTCACTCTCTTTCCCATTCGGGGGCTCCAGTCTCTCTATCCGATGAGAGTTGCCTCTCTTTCCCGCCCCGGTTTTATCCGGGAACCCACCGCCGCCCGCTCTGCCCCTCTGCCCCTCGCACCCGCTCCCCATCATCCCAGGGGCGCCCCAACCCCCACGGGCCGGAGAGCCAGGGAATATCTGTCCCCGGGACATCTGCGTGCTGATTGAATCTCCAATCTCCTCTCTCATTGAGCGAACGATTGGCCGTTATCTTTCTCTCTCTCCCCCATTTCCTCGCGATCTACCTCCTTCCTTCTCGCCGCCGTCCGCTTGCCCGCTCGGTGCTTCGCGCGTTTCAATCGCCTGGCCGAGAGACCACCGTCCGCCGCTGCCGCCGCCGCCGCCGACGACGGACGCTCTGCCCTCCTGCACCCGCCCGCTGCCTTTTCGCCTGCCCTGTCTCGGGCAAACAAAAATTAAATTAAATGCACCTCGATACGCGAAACGAGTTTTTGCGGCCGCCCGCTCGCCACGCTCGTTAAACTGATTGCTTCGGGCAAACGTCCCATGTATACCGGGATTGGACTGCACTCGAGGAGGATGGCCCATCGGATCGTCTTGCGGCCGCTGCTTCCATTAACCCCAAGCCTGCTTCGGCCTTTTCATGATTCCAGGAATGCTTTCTAACCATAGGAGACGCGCACTAGTTTAGGTTGTACGGTGAAATCAGGGGCTCGTTAAGTTTTGTAAGAGAGAAGTGAGAAAGCAGGATGAGAGGGAGCAGAGTCGCGTTACCATTCTGCCATAAGTAAAGCGATACCCGCGACGCAATTTTGTCCCCGGTATAATCAGTTTTCGTCATCGGACACCGTTCCATATCGTTTCGCTTCGCGGTTATTTCCCAGCCGTGGAGAGGAGGGAGAGACGCGTCACTGATATCATCCCTCGCTGGTTATTATTTTGCAGACGGTGACTCGCGGGGCGAGTTTGCTTGCGGCAGTGGCCAGGAGGATGAGGATGGTACACCGGACACCGCGATGGAGGACATGGAGGAGGAGGTCGAGGAGGAAGAGGAGGACGAAGACATCGAGATGAGGGTGGCGGATCAAGACTCCTCCGGTGCGGGACGCGAAGGTAATCCTACATCCAGCAGTGCAGTTGGCTCCAACAATTGCAAGAAAAGACAGTCCTCCTCGTCTTCATCGTCGTCGGGAGGAGTGCAAGTCCAGAGCTGTCAGAGTCAGAGCCAAAATGGGCAGAATGGAAGCAGCGGGGGTGGAAGCGCCGGTGGTAAACCAAGAAGAGCAAGAACAGCGTTCACGTACGAGCAGCTGGTCGCCCTGGAGAACAAGTTCAAGACTACCAGATACCTCTCGGTCTGCGAGAGGCTGAATCTGGCACTCTCGCTTTCCCTCACCGAAACCCAGGTGAAGATCTGGTTCCAGAATCGGCGCACCAAGTGGAAGAAGCAGAATCCAGGCTTGGACGTGAACAGTCCGACGGTTCCTACGACGCCGCCTCATCCGCCACCGTATGCACCGGCCTTCCTCTTCGCGACACATCCGCATCCACATCAGCATCCTCTGCCGCACTCGCACGCTCATCCCCATCCACACGCTCACGTGCATCATCCGCCGGGCGTGCCACCGCCGCCGCCAGGCTATTATCACCCGGCCGCACCACCTTATCCGCCGACTGGACCATCCTTCTTCGGTCATCACCTCTCGGCCACCCCCGTCACCGCAGCGGGACCACCGCCCACCTCCACACCATCGAACACTGGCCTGACATTGTCATCGCATCCGCACGCACACACGCATCCGCACGCGTAGCGAACTCGACGACTATCATCTTGCCACTTGACTAGCTCGCCTTCCTAGACGCCGCCGCCGCCGCTGCCGCCGTCGCCGTCGCCGCCGCCGTTCGATCGCCCAACTATCTTCCAAGATCCATCGCTATGGAAAAGGACGGACGATGACTCCATCAAGGAAGCTAGTGATATCGTCGAAATGTAGAGAGTTCCGTATCCTCCCGGACTAGGACTCGCTCCCGCCAAATCTGGCGGGAGATCGTGATATTTCATTGATGCGTGTAACATGATCTCGCACTGTGTCGAGAGGCAGGCACACATTGTTTTTACTTGGCGTGCGACGGGCGCGCGTGGGCCGCTTCGATAGCGTAATCGGTTTACGTAGGGTGACGCGCAGAAAGCGAACATATCTCCTCGGCGATACTCTTCGGCCGTTTAAATTCGATTCGAACAAATTTAGCATCTGAATGAGAGGGGCCGAGTTCGCTGACGACTCGTGTAGAACGTAATCGGGCAACCCGCCCCTTATAATTCGGCTTGGTATGATTAAAAACTTAATCGGGCTGATTGATCCCCGTTACTCGGCCGACACCACTTGATTCGTTCATCAGTCGCATTTGGGAGTAGTGCGCACTCGCAGAATCCCAGCGAATTGATAGTGGCCGAGCATTGTGCAATATGATGGAGCATTCCTTGAAAGGACAATTTGTAAATAAATGATGGGGGGAGGGAAGTACTTCTCAGAAAGGCGAGGGTGCTTTCGGGTCATCCAAGTTTGGCCCAATTTGTAAGATATTCCACACGCCGCTCTCGGCCAGGCGCCGGACGAATGTCGTCTCAAAACGAAGTAGATTTTATCAAAATCGCTCGTAGCTTTTAAGACACGCGTGAGTGAGTACGAGTACGAGAGAGTATGAATGCGTATCGACGAGTGTATGAAGCCCGCGAGATTGTAGCGTGGGACTTTTTGTGCCGAACCTGCACAGAAATGAACCACGTCGGGCGGCAATGGTCGCTCCTGTGTAAAATAAATACCGTACGTTACGCTCGTAAGCCTTTGCCAGTAAATACACGCAGATAATCCCCGGTGTATGTTGCAGGAAGGAAAAAAAAGATCGATTTTGCCAACTCGGTGGACCAGCGTCGCGGCCACCGCGTTTGTTTTCACGGTGTAATTGTTAAAGGTACTTCAGCGCGGCACGCTTCCACCGGATATTTGCATTGCACGATTTAAATCGTATCCTCTCGCAAGATTTCCTCGATCCCACAAAAAAGCAAAATCGATTTCGAGTAGTCTCCCGATCACCTATCTCTTCACGCCACTTTGCACTTTCTCCTTCGTTACTGATAGCCAATATGGTTCAGCACGGGGCGAACGAAAGGCCATAAGTTTCCATGGAAGGAGGATTCGGCAACGGAGGGTACGCGTATCCCATTCGCAGGATTAGAGCCCTAATTGTTTTTTTATCTCGGCCGGCTGCCGGCGATTAGTGTTTCCTCATCCTTTATCGCGTCGGCTATGATTCGAGTGCGAGCGGCTTGTCGAATGATATTTCTGTAGGAGCAGGAGGGAGATTTTCTGCGGCAAAGGAAAGCCAGCAGTTCCGCTAAGCGAGTCGAGCCATTAGAATTTCAGACGGAACTGACAAATATCCTTGTCGCTTTACGGCACCGCTCCGAGACTCACCCGGTGGGTCACGCGTAACTCGCCTAGCACAGTCTTCTCTTGTTCTCAGCCTCCAAAGGCGGCTACGTTCAATTGACGGAAAATCGTTTGCGCCTTGCTTTGATCCTCAAATTAGAAGTAGACCACTCCAGCATACTCTCGCAGTTCCGATATAAAGGCTGGTGTTTCACCGGAACGTCTTCACCTTGAGAACATCTGTGCGCTGATTATTAGAAACCATCTTGAAAATGTAGGAGATAATCTCATTGTAAAAATCCGTAATCATTGAGGAAGAAGGCAGAACGTCGAAACGAGGACGTCACTTTGAGGGTCCCTTTGTCTTAAGTTTAAGAGCGGGCCGGAGTCCTTTTTATCGGAAGACTCGGGGCCGCTGCGAGGACGGGCCGTTATCAGGCCAGGAGTCAGGAGGAAGTTAGATCGACGTGAACGGTAATGCGAGAGGAGAGAGAAAAAGAAAGATTTGGAAAGGGAAGATGATCCTGGGGGCCTCGAGCTGCTGGCAGAAGAGGTGGCTGTCGTTCGGCCGCCGGACGATTCTCTCGAATTAATTCTTAGGGGTGGATTTGGAAAGGGGCTGCTACCACCGCCGACGCCGCTGCCGCTGCCGCTGCCGCCGCCGCCGCCGCTTCCTCGGAGGGGTGTCAGTCGAGCGAGTGGACCGTGAAATAACCAACCCCCGCGCGACACTCGCACACTCCCTGCCTTCGGGAGATCGACAGTGGCGTAACCTCGTTGTGGATACGTCTCTCTTTGTCGAAGGATCCTCCTTGGGAAGCGATCGAGCCCATCTGCGAGTCTCGCTCAAATCGCCGATCGTAATTTACACGGGCGAGTTGCTCTCGAGGAGGCGGAATGCCAGGCTAAATTCGCACAGCCACCATCGAAACATCAATTAGCATGATATGTAAGCCGCGATCATCTCTGACTGAGGGTGGCGCAGGCTGATGGAACGTAATAGCGTTCGGGATTTGCCGCTGGCACTAGAAACTTGGAATTAATGATCGCGTGCTCACGAGACAACCGCAGGTAAATGAGTAGTGGAGGATGCAGCTAGCAGAGGCAAAGTTACCAATTACCCAACCACCTATTCTCTGTGTTCCGGTTCCCTCTGATTTCCGACCTCCATTCACCCACCACCACCACTTAAACAGCCGACTGTAGTCCTCGGACTCGTGCAGGGATTACCCGTTTGACGTCGTGGCATCACCGCCACGCACCATCCGGAGCAGCAAGGCACGCTGCCACTACAGCCAGCCTGTTCCACTTAAGCGTGTAATAGTTCAATAGCTGTCGCGCGTCGCACCCCCCCTGCCTACCAATTCCCCGGCATCCGCATACACACGATCATCTATTTATGGTTGCTTCCAGCGTGAAACCGCTAGCCGCTCTTCCACTCACCAGCCCTTTTTCCTCATCAAATTTTCCTGTTACTAAGAAATCCCCGAACCTTTAACAGCTCTTTATACTTCTTAACACGCTTGTACAAGGGTCACAGGTGCGGTTAGCATTGATATGTTACTCTGATCTCCGCCGGCCTAGATACACTTCGCTGCGAGGGTGAGTCGCAAAAGTCAGATATTCGTAAAAATCTGACAAGGGTGCAACTTATTATCCAAGTTGAACCGCATCGGATTCGAACGAGTTGATACATTTATTCATATAGACGAATCCCTGATCTATAAAAGATCATTCGTCCAACACTAAATCTCGGAAGAAATTGGTGGTGGAGGGTGGATGATCATAGCACGGATGGTCTGCAACCTATGCATATTATTGGATGCAGGCGGCCACCTTAGTCGACGGGTGATTGTGTGTCGGTGGATGCCGGCATATCTGTTGCACGCACACACGGGCTCCTCTCATCGAGGGAAGAAGAGCGGGGGGGGGGGGGGAGAGAAGAAGGGAGGGAGAGAGTGAGAGGACTGCGGCAGGAAGCAGGAGCGGAATTTGGTTCGACCTCAACAGTGCAAACAGAGGCATTGATTTCACCGCTTTCAAACACCCCCTAGCAAAGCGTCAGCCGCGCGCTCGGGGTGGTCCCGCACATCTATAGGTGTGGGTGAGGGACCTGCGCGCTCCGACGTACCCTCCGAGGGTGCCTCTATATTTGCGCGTATGTGTATGTGTGTGTGTGTGTGTGTGTGCAGCAGCAGCAGAGAGCGGCGGAGCCAGAGGGAACGCGCCGGTAGCGACGGGATCGACGACGACATTCCGTGTCGGCGGTGCGGTTCTAATAATAATGCTAATTGAAATCGGCACCGCCACTGCTGAAAATCTCCGCTCCACTCCGTCGCGAACTTCCACCTTCGAAATCTGGCTGCCATGCCTAATCGCACACCTGCCACCTCGACATCCGTTCCCCGTTATCGTTGCTCCAATACTCTCGAGCTGTGAATCCCGCAAATGTCAGGCTTCATAAAAAATAAAAATGATCTCACACTACTTTCCATTGAAACACGAGAGCAAATACTAGAGCGAGACCTTATTAGATACTAATTAAAGCATCCCGATAGGATTAAACGAAATGCACTTACAGTTACATCCAACTAGACCGGTCTGACTACGAGCGTCCCATTCTACTGAAGGATCGTGGCTGAGAAAAAGAGGCTTAGAGCACACTTTGCTCGTCTGGCGAGGAAGTTATCGTAACAATGAGGCATGGTGCGGATCACAGGATCACATTTGCAATCCCAGCCGAAGGAAGAGGATGGATGGGGTGGTAGGTTTGGCAAGAGATGGAAGATGCAGAAGCTGGCTAGGGTAGAGAGCGAGTGCGCTCGCCTACTCCGACGAGGCCGCGAAGAAGAGAGCAGTCAGGGTAGCAGTAACCCGAGGTGCTCAGGAGTGTTGGTGTCGGTGGGTGGGTTTAGTGGGTGGTTGGTTGGGGAGAGAAGGGAGAGGGGAGGGGAGGAGAGGAGAGGAGAGGAGAGGAGAGGAGAGGAGAGGAGAGGAGAGGAGGGTAGACCGGCGAGAGGGACCGGCGGCGAAGCGAACGTTTAATAAAAGATGCGCAGAGATAGCGCCATTACCCCGGCCTGCATTATTTACCGGCGCGAGGCAACTCTCTGGCCGCGTTCCGCCGCAGTCGCGGCGTTAGGTAGGCGTGTCGTGTCCGCGTGTATACGTATGTACAGCCCGTTATACAGATATATACGTGCCACCTACCCTTCCGGCTAGGTAGTCGCGATACCCTACCTGCCGCTACCTAACTGCCACTTCAGCCACACGACCACCCACTCTTACTTACACTTCCCACTTCCCGGGAAGAATAGCTATCGGACAAAAGCCCTGGATTCTCCCCCATCCTTGGAATTGTGGAATCGGACGACAGGCGTCGATTTTTATTCCCTCTCATGCCGCGGCACCTTTATCCCGCATGCCTGATATGCAGAGGGATACTGATATCCCTGCTGAAAATTTCAGGGGGTTCGTAGCTGCTCGTTGGATAAATTCGTAGGGGCTTCGAGGAAAGCGAAGTCCGTTTCTCCGGAGATGCGGCTCGCGCCCGCTGCCTCGGAGAGGGAACCGTTGTAACGAGGCGCATTACTCCGGGGGATGGAAAACACCGTTAATTACCTTCCGCAAGGCTGTTCGTTATCCGGGGTAGCTACCCCCGCTCGGTGGTGTGCGGTTCGCCCAAATTGCCTTCTCACTTGCCGGGCGAAGATCGCTGCGATTACGCCGGACGGGGCGTTGTTTCTCTTCTCTACTTTGTTTGTTGTTTCGCCAGGCAGGCTGGGCCGAGTGCGAGGGCGAATGGTGCGGGGGTTGCCGGTCCTTCTCCGAGAGAAAGATCGCGGGGGTTTACACTTTACAATGGGGAGGCGAGTAACGCTCTCTCAGCGGCCGGCGCGGCGCGGCGCGGCGGTGCTCGAGTAGACGCAGTGTGAGAGAAGCCTGGCATTCGGGAGAATAAAGACAGAGAGAGATAAAAGCAGCAGGGCGAGGTAACGACAGAGGGGTGGCTAAAGTGTGTAGAGAGGCCCTCGACCAGGGAAACTCGGAGAGGGATGCAAAACTCGCCACCCCCCTTCCCAGTGACGAAAGAGAGAGAGACAGACGAGAGAGGTTTCGGCGGAAAGCCGAAAGGCGAACTTGACATTTATATCAGGGATTCTCGGCTTTACACCGAGGAGAGAACCCTTTCGAGTGGCAGACTTCTATGGAGAAAGGCTTGCGACAAATCGGAGGGGCTGGCCTCCTCGTCATGCTTGCGCGCAACCTGGCTAAGCTAAGCTCTCCTTCTCTTCCTCCTGGGGGACGTCGCTTCTCTCTCTCTCTCTCTCTCTCTCTCTCTCTCTCCCTCTCTCTCTGCTCCTTACTATCCCTTTAACTTGGCGAATTATTCCTGACCAGTTTTGCAGTCGAGGGAGCCTCAATCGAGCGTGACGCCGAGCCAGCTTATTCGACGAGTACTTGCCAGATCGCTAACGAGTCTCGCAAGGATAATTTCATTTTCCTACCTCGCGCAGATTACCCCCAAAGGCGAAGTAACTTCGCGAGAAGCATTTTAATTGCTCTTCGGCCTTATTATCTTCAGGTAAATCACCAATTTTTCAAAATCAATATCACTCTTCTGTAATTATAATGGCAATCATAAGTATCTTGGTTCTGAAATTATAATAAGCCTCACTTTCTCTCTAAACACTGGAAACAATCAAGTGACATGAATTCACCCATGATAACCCGTCTTGTTATAATCCTCATACGATTACTACAGCCAACATTTTCTAGTATCGGCAATAAAGGCGACACAGTTATTTATATAAGATGAGTGATGAGAAATAGCTTACTGGAGTGAGAAAATGAAGAGCTCTAATATTCGGCAGTAGATCAGTTTTCCACAGTGGATAACGTACTGTCCTTTGGTAAAGTGGTACGGGGTGTAACAGATAGATTGGAATCACTTTTTTACCGTCGAATTATTAGTAATACGGACATTGCGTGATTGTCTTGGTAGCCGTGTGATGCGAAGCGCAAAGGCTGAATAATTAATTTCATCTGATTCTGACGGTTTCTTCCACGTTTTTCAAACTTCTCGACATTTTCCGGGGCTGAAATGTGTTGGGGAATGTTTTCTTGCATCAAGGAAGAAGTGATATAAATTCCAGAGCCCTAGCTCAAAATTCATTTTTTTCGCAAATTTTTCCATATGTACCCCTTCACAAATTTTCGATTTTTCGAAGGTTCTCGGACTTTGACGAACGCTTGATATTTCGATTGTTTGAGTATCAAAACGGATAGAAAACATGAAACCAGTGGCAGAAATGCCGGAATTCTACCGAAAACACATGGAAAACGGATCTTGAATAATTAGTTTTCGTCGTTTTCCCCATGTTTTTCATACTTCCTGACATTTTCCGGGGCTGAAATTTGGTGGGGAATGTTTTCTTGCATCAAGGAAGAAGTGATATAAATTCCAGAGCCCTAGCTCAAAATTCATTTTTTCGCAAATTTTTGCGGGTATACCCCTTGACGAATTTTTGGGCCAAAAAATGAACTTTGACCTGGGGTTCTGGAATTTATATCACTGTTTCCTAGCTAAATACTGAATCTCTCCACGAAATACCAGACCCTGAAACGGTCGGGAAGGGTGTTTCAAAAATTTTAGATTTTTTCATGGTTTTCGGACTTTGGCGAACGCTTGATAAATCGATTGTTTGAGTATCAAAACGGATATAAAACATAAAACTAGTGGCAGAAATGCCGGAATTGTACCGAAAACACATAGAAAACCGATCTTGAATAATTCATTTTCGTCGTTTTCCCATGTTTTTCATACTTCCCGACATTTTCCATACCAACATCGCTGGTATTACCGATAAATCAGTGGTAAAGAACTGAGAGCCCGTTCTATCTGTTACACCCTGTACTGAACTTCAGGATCAATACAAGACAGGGTAGAAAGCGGAGAGCATCGGGCTTTGCTCAGTGCTGCCGATGGGTAAGTAGCCATCTGCAGGGGTGAGTTTCGACAGAGCCTTACTACTGGAACCACCCTTCGTGGATAACCCGTCGAACAATGGCAATTTCACCCTCTATTCTCAGGAAAATCGACGGACCGCTCAGGTCCTCTTAAGAATTAACCACATCTGATTGGTTACCAACTGAAACATTCAGCCAATCTATACAATTGATTGAATTGATTGAATTGACAACAACTGTTCAAATGCAACTGTCTAAAGCTTTTGATAACCCAGAGTTTATAAATGTGTATGAAATAATTGAAAGAATTGTTGGCGATATGATCCTAGTGAACTAACTAGAAGTTGAAAGAATGATGATAGTAGCTATTACACGCGCAATCTTGGTAACTGCTAGTCGAGTCTACTATGATGGAAGCGGCACGCGCACACATTAAGTAGAAGCGGCTTGTTTTACTGGCACTTATTGCAAAACCGTCACGTCAATTTCACGCTCTTGTTGCCGAGGGTGCATTGTTAGAGAAACGAAGGCCCCAAGTGCATTGTCCCAGTGAGTATTCGCATTCGCCTTAATGCACTAGCGAGAGAGGCACGCGAACTTGAGTCTCTCGGTGAACTCCCGATCCACTCGTTTGAGAGGGCGGCTGCCTTTATTTACAAATTGGCTGGCGCATTCCTTTCTTTGTCATTGAAACAAGTCCTATTATCCCGAGGAATCTTTTCCATTCCGCGCGATACGATACTTCGCCGACGCTTATATGGGCGACGTCTCCGATGATAAAAGAATGTCGTCGGGACAACGGGTAAGCGAGTATGGATGTGGATGGGTGAGGATACTGTATAGAAAGAGAGAGTTGCGAAACAAGTAGTCAGTATCACGGAAAATCAGGAATGGAGCAACAAATGCATCTGGCGTGCCTCCTAATGAGGTCGTTTAGCACACCAGCTCCTCGCCGGTCTCTGGAGAACCGTATTAATGAATCGGGGGTTGGAATTGGTGCAGTGCGCGCCGCTGAGAGTGCACGCTCGCCTGGCAAAGCGAGGTGCATTAAAGGCGCGTCGTTTTCACGTACAATTAGCCATCTCATCGGCGACGGATCGATGCGCCCAAGAAAGGAAGCGTATGCCGTTTTCACCGACGAATGTCAGCCCGCCCCATAAAAGCCACTCGTGCCACTTGAAACGCACGAAAGCATACCTACCTCGCTGCTCTCTTTCTCTCCCTCCCTCCCTCCCTCAAAGTGCACCACCACGCAGACCTGATTTTCCGCTCTATCCGAATCAACCCTCGCTGCTCATTGTCAGCCTTAAAATTCTACTTGAAAATAGTATTCTAGCAGCATGCCAGCTATTGTGCACCGGCTCGCTACAGCATCCGCAAAAATAAGGGAATTTCAAAAGGCACATACACTCCAAGTCGCATCGCTCGGGATATGGAAAAGCGGCGTATCCTCGCCGGAAGTTAAGATGGTGTCAGGACCGCGGCAAAATGGCCGGGAGCCTGGAAATTCATAAGGATCCTTGGTAAGTCCCGGATACAGAAAGCTTGGAGGGAGAATGGCCGAAAGTTCGTCGTGCGATTTCCCCCTTTCGGCTTTTGGTGTCTAGCTCATTCGGTCTTGGTTCTTCCTCCGGCGTAATACATATCTCGCCACCCCCCTTTCCACCCCTCCTCTCCCTCCCCCTCTCACGCTCTCTCTCTCCCGGCCCCGATCTCGGCGGCGTGGCGCGGCGGCTGACTGCCAGAATGGAAGTCCTTCGCGGGCGAATCCGCGGGAGCCATATCGGCGGTAAACCAGCAGATTGGAGCTTGCCGCCTTAATGCTTCTGGCAGCGGGGAGGACGGGGTGGTGGCTGGGTGACAGGGCAAACAAATTTATAGGTCTCTTATCCGAAAGATACACGGGATTATCCGGCGGGTCGCGCGTACTCCGGGTCGCAGGGGACGAGGGCGGCGCGGGAGGGTGGGCGCACCGCCGCCACAGCCGGCGAGGCGACCCTCTCTCTCTCTCTCTCTCTCTCTCTCTCTCTCTCTCTCTCTCTCTCTCTCTCTCTCTCTCTCTCTCTCTCTCTCTCTCTCTCTCTCTCTCTTTCCCTTTCTCTCGCCCGCTCGCTCTCTCTTGAGGCAGAGCTTGGAAAATCGTAAAAACTTTATATAACTTGGCTCGGTACGAAGATATTCAGGGATGGGGAAGAAGACTCGAGAACGAGAAGGAATACCAAGCGGGGGTGGTGGTCGGCTCGCTCGCACTGCCGGATTGAACGAGGGGCGGCGAATAGCGGGGGCCGCGACGGAAGGAAGGACAGTTACGGAGCCAGCCAGCGGAGGTTTGTAGGAGGGTGGTGGTACTGAAGCGATTGAGAAAGAACGGGAAGGAAGGAACGAGAGGGCCTCGGCCGAGGAATGACGAGGAAGGCGCAATCGGGGTTATCATCGAGGAAGCGGAGAAGGGACAAAGAGAGAGGGGCTGCTGCACACAGGGACGACGGCGAAAGAGGAATGCTTCACGAGGAAGAGCCGGTAAAAGAGGAGCGCGTAAAGAGAATAAAACCGCGCGCGCGGCGAGAGATCCGCTCCTCCTCTTCTGGTGCGGCGGCGGCGGCGGCGGCGGTGGTGGCAGTGGCGGTGGCCTGCTGGCGACGGCTGTCGGAGAAAGAGGCAAGGGTCGATTCATTCTAATTCGGTTGTGAAGGCTACAGCTTGTCCAACAGCTCTGTAGTATCTGCGGGGTGGCCACCGGCTGCCACTGTTGCTGCCAATGTGCCCGCTGTACTCGCTGTTCCTCCGCCCGTCGCCGCTAACACTAGCTCCACTGCCCCCTCGACCACTGCCACCCTTGTCCTTGCCCTTTTTCTCCTTGCCTGGAATCATCCAGTATACGCGACCCCTTGCCGCGCACCCACCTCCTCCTCCTCCTTCGCCGCCTTCTCCGCCAGTCTCTAACCCTCCCGAAGGTTCTTGCGCGTGGAAAATATATTTTTCAGGAAATTTCCCCGCTCGATAGACAATGTCTCCCTTGAGTAGCCGAATGGTGATGCTTGTCGGAATGGGCTGGGCCGTCCATCGGAACTTTGTACGCGCGCCGCTATATCCGTTTCTCTCTTTCCCTCTCTCTGGTCGGATGTATTTCCATGTCCGCGGTCTACCCGTAAAATTCGCTTTGGTATTCAAGGGGTTTTGCGAGCGTTTTGTGCGATAGTGGATGGTGGATGGGGTAGGAAGAGGCATCGGATCCTTTTTGCAACGGGCTGAATAGCCGGTGCGGGTAGGAAGGCGACAGAGCTTCTCAAACAATTCCGCGTAATGAAAGTTCGCCGCTCTCCCTGTGTGTTTACGTGGGTCGCGCGCACAATGTGACCCCGGCGCTATTCGCTTCACCGCGGTTCTTCGATTCTATCGAACTTCTATCTCGTCGGTTTCCTATTCTGCCGGCGGAAAAACATTCCCTGGGAAATTTCACCGACCGCAAGCCAGCCAGCCTGCCAGCCAGTCAGCCAGGCAGCAAGCCAGCCAGCCAGCCAGCACGGTGACAAGTAGCGCCATAAATAGAGTCGATACGACGGGGATGTACGGAAGAGCATTCTCGTCGCTCTCTCACCATGCCTTTACCAGTCACCCCGATATCTTTTCATACTTTATGCGGAGTCTGATCCGCCTGAGAGTCACGAGCTATCAACCGATGGATATATCCCGATACATCCTCTCTCAGCCTCTCGCACCCTCTTTTACTCTCTATGCCGCCCGCGCTCCGATTCGGGAACGGCGCCGTGCCCGCTCGCGCACGCGCCCACCGCCGAATCATTCCATTTCGCGAATAGCCAGCGGCCAAATAAAAATTTTGTCCGAATCGCATTACCAAACGATACCATCCACCTCTCAAAATATACGCAAATATACCAACAGACGCACGAATCTCCCCTGCTGCAAATTCAGGGCTGATCCTCGCAAATTGCCGTGCTCTCTGCAATAATGTTATCGTAAGTACACCAGTTAGCGCACTAGTAACGTGAACGACCAAGCCACATTTTATGTACACCCGACCCGCGCCTCCTACCACAGAATCATTTTTTCCCCTGGAATTTTGTTTTCCCAGTATTTTTCATCGTCCAATTCCAACGCGTGAGCGTCGCCAGCAGTGATCATGTAACACGCTCTCGCACGCGCGTTAGTTTTTACTCTGAAATACTGCCGAGTGATTTGGTTATTGACGATTGGTTACAAGCGTTAAACCGACGCCGGTTCCCTGCAATTATCGCGGCTATATCGTCCCCGATAAAACGAGCCGGCAGGAAATATGATTGAGAAGGAGATTCCACACTGGCTGGCGTATTTTTCGTCATTTCGTTGGCGCCAGAGAAAAAAGGCTGTTCAATTTTTAATCGTCTAGCCCGACTTTCGGGCCTTGAAGCAGACAGCCGCCGTGGCAGCGGCGCACTTTAAAAATACAGTTGCGGGTGAAAAGCAATTCCGGTAAACTATATAAACAGAGGATTGCGCGGGACGCAAATTAGTCTCTTGTACTCCAGCGAGACAGGAAGCGAAGAAATGCGAAAAGCCGCCTCTGCCGCTCGTTAGTCAGTGGCGCGTCGGGAAAGTGCAGCCGCTTGCTGGCACCGCGATCACAACTGGGATAACCAGCTGTAAAACTTTGGTCCGTAAGTCCCGACAATTCGTGAAATAACTCGGAGCGTAAGCAACAGCAACACTGATAGCGGCAGAGCTCGTTCTACTTATGTACGAGTGAGACGAGAGGCAAGATTCCATCTGGGATGAGAATCGCAGGCCGTCAAGAAGAGCAGTCGAGTATCGAGGGGGTGCAATCGATGATAAACGCCGACAGATCGACGCCGGGTCGAGTTCAGGAGCATAAGCCACCCCGTCGGGAGAGCACTTGGTGCTCGGTTGGTTCCTATTAGAGCGCGACTATACATTTCTGATATGGTCCATTTGGGGCGGGAGTCCTCCGAGCATCTCTCTCTCTCTCTCTCTTTCGAGGGCGACGGCGCGCAGACCGACGACATGTGGGCTCACCGAAGCAAAACCACTGGAGCCGTGGGTGTCGTAGGTGCGACAGCATCCATCCATCTATCTGTAACCCGGCGTAAAGCCCGGTACAATATCCCTTCTGGGACTTCTTTCGCCCTTTTAATGGTACTACCCGGGGGTATCCTTTCGGCCCACCCCCGTATTACCCACTCATACTCTTCTCGTTTTATCTCCCTTCCTCACCTCCCCAGACCCCCTACCAGTCCTCCCTTTTCCCTGTCTCCTCTCTCTCTCTGCCTCTGCCTCTGCCTCTGCCTCTGCCTCTGCCTCTGCCTCTGCCACTGCCTCTTTCCTCTATGAACGGTGATCACCGACCATAATGCCGCGACGCGATCGATCAACTCGAGCAAAAAAATCTATGCCCATGGATGACACCCCTCGTTGCCTCTGTTTTGACTCGATTGACGCGCTGCCACGAACACACGTTCAATCGGGAAAAGGCGACCCTCCTATGGGCCTCCTCTGTAACACGTTTTTCCTCTGAATGTTCCGAGAACCCTGCCCGAGACTTCAGCCCAGAAAAGAACTATACATGTATCGTACGAACATCCTTTGATATCTCCCGCTGCTTTATTACACCGCGTGCACTCCTCTTCTACATCCAATATTCCTTTAAGTATTTCATAGTCTTCAATGGAATATCGACTGAGCTAAATTGCGACAGAATCCGTAATTGGTATTTATCGAGAAGATCGCCAGGCTGGAATGTATCTTAATGATTGGAATACTGCTTGACGGATTACCGGCTATCTGTTGCTAGTGGCCACTCCGTAATGATGCTAAATGTTTTTAGCTTGTAGAGGATTTCGCTTCAATAACGTTTAAGCCGTTCTACTGCGCTAAAGTGCAGTTTACCACTGCAGTCTACTGTGCATAGAGAGGTCAGTTTCACGCTAAAGCTAACCGCGCTCTACCCTATCTAGTATATTGCTCAACCAGTGTACGTGTGGTTTCGGGCGTTCTTGTTGCCGACTAACCCGAGCGATGGAAACCACGCTCTCCCTTTATGTATTCGCTATCTAATAAACGCACATTCCTTCACGAAACTCTTGGCAAAATGAACGCGATGTTCGAAGTAGGCCGCAGTCGGACGAGAGTATGCCTCTGAATTTTTCAAGCCTCCGTCAGAGTAACTCCTCGAATCTACGTCATCTATCCCTACCGAAAACGGACAGGTTTCGAGGAAAGAAACCGCCAGGAAGTATCGCGATACAGCCAAGGTAGCATAAGCGTGCGTGAAAAAGAAGTCGCATTGAAAGAAATTACGAAAGATACAATCCTTGTTAAATATCCTTGGTATTATTGTTGTCAACTTGTAATGCGATTAAAAAAATCAGTCGTTTCGTGTGTAACAATCCGATACAAAGCACGTGGGTGGTCCCAGCATTCTAAAGGCAAAGGACCGATCCGTGGCTGCGGGAGGTGCAACTCTGCCAGTTTCAAGAAGCTTTAGGCAGCGTATAGGGTTTCTAATATCGGCTCGGCGTAGACAGCCGGCGTGGAATAGAACGAAGCTGGGCGAGCGAGGGAGTTCTGTGTGCAATGTGTGTTATGCGTAAACAGCGAACTGTTATCGCCAAGTAACGACGCGCGCAAAGTTGGCATCGGGTTTCGCGAACCTGTGTCTCTTGTATGCTAGGCACGCGTCGTCCTGGGACATGTTTCATGCTTAATAAACATTCACGAGGCGAACAAATAGCGAGCGGCGCACAAGCGTGTATAAAAATGTTTCATTAGACAAAAACTGGCTTCTTGGACCAGCTGGACCAATGCCGTTTCACTTTTTACCGTCCACTTCTACTCTAGTTCCATTCGAACGTCAAAGTCAATGAAGTAATCAGTGAGGCGCACTTAACTGTTCATTAGAAATTCTTACACGAACTGAGTGCATTCTTATTGGGGGTCGGGATATATCGGAGATGGGTAAGAGGCTTGGTAGCGCATTGTTCGAGGAGTGGTATTGCGCGAGGCAAGCATCAGAGAGGAAAGCGAACGGGGTGGCGACGCGTCGATAGTTAAAGCACACGGAGGAGCTTTATCGGGGACGCTCAGCGAACGGGCCGAAACAATCTCGGAGCGCGCGTAAAGTAACGGAGAGGAAAGGACGATAGAAGGACGGAGCGGCGCGGCGGGTGGATGGTTGGCTGGCTGGCTGGCTGGCTGGATGGCTGGCTGGCTGGATGGCTGGCTGGTTGTTGACGACGGTGTGTTGGGTGTGCTATGCTCTGCGCATAGGTAAAGAAACGGGTTCGGTGTGTACGTGTATTTGTTTTCCTCTGTTGGTGGCGCGGAAACGTAGCGCGCGGAGGCGATGGAGAAGACGAGTGCCAGCCTGGGGCGGTGGTCGTTTCCCGGGCAAGTAGCCGGAGTGGATGGATAACTTGGCCATTGTGACGAGCGATGGCCTCCAGCAAGAGTAAATGATTGCCGGGGAAGCGGATACGGTAGAGAGGGTGCCGGCGGGTCTTTGTTGTTTAGAATAACTGAAGGGTTCTTCGATGGGGCCCATCGAAACCAACCCCGTCCACGCGCTCTCCATCTCCACCCTTCGCGCGTACGTCCTCTCCTATCTTCTCCTTCTTCCTGAGGCCCGTCGAGAGCTATTACTCGCGCCTTCGCCCCCACCCTCCACTCTTCTCTCTCTCTCTCTCTTTACGGCTATTATCAGTAATTAGAAGTACCCTCGTGGCCACGCGACCAGACTCGCTCGCCAAGAGCCTCTTGCTTGCTCGGCCTTATGCTCCAACGGCCAGCTCGCCGCTTATCGGCAATAAGCTCACTAATTCGAGTAGTGCAATTGCCGACAGATACTTGTGCTCTTTCGAGTCGAATGCCCAAGGAGATATTGCGTCATTGAAACGTTAAACTCGAGACTCCGGAATTGGGAGAGTGGCGTGGCGTGGCGTGGCGTGGCGTGGCGTGGCGTGGCTCGCTCTGGGCCAAATCAGAATAACATGTGGAAAGAGGGAGAAAAAAAGAGCCTGTTCGAGTCCAATCTTTCTCGGCGCGGGCAAACCACACCGGCGCGGCGCGGCGCGGCGCGGCGGATTCGGGGAATCATATTATCAGGTGGACGAGCATCATCCCTTGACGGTGGAGTAGATATGTACGCATCCGGCATACAGTGGCCATTCCATCTCGGGATACGCTCAATGTGTTATGTTATCGCTACGAACGCCGGCCACCGCAAAGGGCAGGGATACTTTGACCAGCAGCGAGTCTTTGATCAGAATCTATCAAAAGGATTGGTTGCTCCATTGTGGCCCGCGTTCCGCATCGATATTACGTACGCTATTGCTATTGCGCGCTCTGCGCCTACGAATATTAACGTTCCGCCAGGATATATCCCGCTCCCGATACACGCCAGCCAATCTCACTGATAGTAACTCCACTTCGCATCTTCTCCAATTGAAAGCTGCGCTAACGAGCTATTGCGATAGCCAGCGGCCCTTTCAGTCGGGCTATGAACCCGTCTTAATTCTCGACGCGTTCTCTCTTCGCACCTCCTGCAAAATACATACTTTCCGCTCTCCCCATCGGAGTGTCAAGTCGGTCGCGCGTTTCCCTCTGCTCGATGCTTATCCCATTAGGGATACGACTCTTTCACCTGCCATCCGATTAGAGCGCGCTTATGTGAATCGTGTCAGGCTCGCAATCTTCTGCTTCGCGCGCTTCGTATCTCGGCAGCGCGGGTCTATCGTCGCTTCGGATTTATTAGATTTAAAGCAGAATCGAGCGCGACTGGTGAGAAAGGAAGAGTGAGGGAAAGGGAGTGAGAGGGGGTAAGGGGGGCAGGGAGCCAGCGTAACATGGATGAATACCCAGTCGTGTTTATGCGAGGAGCCGCAGATATAACGGCTAACGTGGCTTAATAAAGAGAGGAGCGAGCGATGGGCTGCTGCTGCTACTACTACTACTGCTGCTGGTGCTGGCGCTGCTGCTGCTGTTAGCGAGGGTGAGGCAGGAAAGAGAGATCGCGAGAGCTGGAAGCTGCGAGCGGAGCCACGAGCGGAAAGATGGGATGGGCGAGAGTGTAGAAATGTGGCGCAGATGGGAATGCGGATTGTGGTACCTACGTGAAAAAGGGGAAGAGTAAGAGGGAGCGAGAGAGAAGTAGCAGCTAGAGCAAGAATCGAAACTTGGGGACTTTGAGATCCAGTCGATAAAGCTATTAGCATTTAGACGAGCTGTCGCCGCCGTCGTTTCCCTCCCACCAACCACATCCACCCTCTTTCAAACCCCTCTCAACCTGGCTCTCTTTTCCTCCGCCATTCCTCCGTTGCCTCCTTCTCCTGTGAAACGAGCACTCCGCCCTTTTTACCGCGTGCTCTTTCCCTCTTTCCCGCAGCCAGCGCTGAAATGCATACCGATGTATCACCAACCCCGTGCATTCCGCTTCCCCAATCCCCGAATCTCTGGGCCGCGCGTACGCAAACGCGCACACAAACGAGATCGCTCCTCTTCCTCTCTTTCCCTCTTTCTTTCTCCTGGCCCCTTGAACCCCCTTTCCGCAGCCGCGAAACTTGGACTTCCTGTGTCCGACTCTTTTACTCCTTCGCCGGGCTCTTACCGCACGAAAGATCTCCTCTCTCGCTCGCTCTCTCATTCTCCGATGTTCTCACTGGGCTCTCGAGCCGCGCCAGCGATACCACCAGCTTCCACTATTGGAGAACCGAATGGACAAACGGTGGACAAAGTCTGCCGGAAGAATCGGCTGGCGTTGAGAAAGGGTGAAAATGGTAGCGATGGACGCTGAGGGGATAATGGGCCAGGGATAAGAGTACGAACGGTTTAATGGGAATTCGAGGGTGGCGAGGGTGGCGAGGGTGGCGAGGGTGGCGAGGGTGGCGTGTGTTCCGGGAAAGCATTCGGCGATGGTGCCGCTTAGAAAGCCTTAGTGTACATGCGATCAGAGCGCTCTCGCCCACAGACGCAGACACGCACACATACACACTAGCGCAGCCATAATGTGCGGCTGGTCGGTCGCATTTACGCGCAAGCTGCCGCGTCCATCTCCACCAAAGATACTTATTAAAGGCATCTCTCTCTCCGCAAGTACTCCCGGTTGCCGTGGAAACCCACCTCGGGCACACGCGCGCCTATCTAAGTACGTGTGGCTGGTGTCTGGTGTGTGTGCGTTCGAGTATAAACGCGACGCAGGCAGCGTGGGTGAGGCTAGACACGTGGGGAAGGCAGTGGTATGCGTGTTGTACGTGATCGCACATCGGGAGGATGCGGTGGACGCGAGGAGGGTAATCGGGGGGGGGTGGCGGCAGCGGGAACGGCGTCGGTGGCGTCCGCGGGGGGTGGCGGAGGTGTGCTGGCAGAGGACGCGGAGGAGGCAGGAGGTTGGCGACGACGACGACGGCGGCGGCGGCGGCGGCGGCGGTGGCGGTGGCGGGACACACACGCACACACCAACACGCCACGGCGTTTCACTGTGAGGTAGGGGTGAAACAACCCTCTAATAGCCGGGGCGGCGCCTATACCCAACCCTAATAGCCCTATCTCACCCTCGCCTCTCTCGTTCCGTCTCTCCTCGAGCATCCTCGGCTTATCTCCTCTCGCAATCACCCTCCTCCCTCTCGGTGCCGGCCGACTTCTCGCTTCCACCGGCTCTCCCGGCCCCGCTCCGTCCTCTTCCTCTCGCCGCCACCCTTCGCTCGATCCGTCCTTCTTCTCTCTTCTTCCGCTTTCCACCCGCTCGCTCCGTCCCTGCCTCTCTCGAATTATCCTGCTCTCCTCGCTTTGCTCGCTCTCCTTCCTCCGGATGATCTCGCTTCCACCCTGGCGTTCATCTCCGTCCTACCCGGCCACTTCAACCCCCGTTCCCTGCCTGCCTGCCCCCCGCCCCGCTCTCGCCCACTCGCTCTCTCTCTCTCTCCCTCCCTCTTGCGCCCCGGCACCCTCGCTCGCTCCGGCTCTCAGACTCTCCCTCGATCCTCGCCACCCGCTGTTTGTTTATTTGATGCCTTTTCACTCTCTATTAGTCTCCCGCGCTCCTACATTTTCTGATTAGCCGGATGTCGCGCGTATACACGCGCTTTACCTACCGCGCCCGATTCCGCGCGCCGGCTTTTCTTTGAACCGGAGGCAACGAGAGCCATCCGATCGATCGTGCCACCAACCCTCTCCCCCCCGCCCGCCCTAGCACCCGACACCCTCCGCGGACCACCCTCGCTGCCGACACCACCCACCCAACCGCCACCCCCGCCCCCCCCTCCTCGCCCTCGCCTGCTAACGTATCCCGCTTGTGCTTCCTCTCTATGAACAGTCTCTCATTCTCCCCCCATCAGCATCCTCTTCCACCATCCTTCCTCGCTCTCTCGCTCTCTCGCTCTCTCGCTATTCGACCACGGATACCTCCTCTGTACCTCTGGCAAAACACCCTCTCCTTCCACCCTACGAGCATATATGCATGCGGACCTCTGCTGCTCGCCCCTCGCCCCGCGCCCCTCGCCCCTCGCCCCCCAACGTTTTTTGCGTGTGCGTGTTTAACGTTTCCAGTTTTCGTTTCCGCAATGAACGGCCCTTTACCGGCGGTCGACCGCGCGCTCTCCGCGCCTATCCGTGTACCGAGGATGGAAGGTTGCATGCGATTCAAGCTGATCAATGACATACTCTTGCGAATATCTTTATTTGTTGATGTTTTTGAGGGTGTTCGGGTAGAGGAAAGTTAGGTATAAAGTGGAGTTAATGCGAATAGTAGAGACAGTAGGGCGATGAGAATGTCTGATGGAAAGGGATGCAGGTATTCCGTCTTTCAGAGAGGGCGCAACACCATGCATACTTTCTCCAGTTCGGGTTATTTGTTTGGGCGCATTGACACTCGGACGGCGCCCGAGCGTACGTCTCGCACGCGACAGGTAATAACACAGCGAGTGCTGCGGCAGCTCGTAAAGATCTGTCAGCGTTCGTGGAGAGGTGCTCGGCTGCTGAAAACAAAAATAAGTAGCCTGGCGCAGGGGCTGGCGGCAGGTCAGTGTCGGTTGAGTCGGCCCGGTGAAAACGAGCCGGAGCGCTGGAGCGCCGGAACGCCGGAGAGAGGCGAGGGGTTTTCGTGCTATGTAGTAAAGTAGGCGCGATGGCAAGGTGGCATTTTCCGAATCGGGCTAAAGCAGAGCGGAGAGCGGAGTATAGCACTGGCTGCATAGCATAGCATAGCAGAAAGCGGGCAGGCCTGGCTCTGACGGTGGAAAGCGAGGGGCAGAAGAGAGGAGTGCACGAGTAGAGAAAATCGAACGAGTAGGCGTCGGGACGCCGATTCGCTCGAGCGTCGACGAAGCGCTCTTGCACCTTTCTCTCGGCGTTTTTTCACGTGCGGTTTCATTTAGCCAGGCGGCAATATCACGGAGACCCGGCCGTACCAGAGAGCACCAGCCCACCCACCCTCCGCCTCCTCCGCCTCCTCCGCCCGCTCTCTCTCTCTCTCTCTCTCTCTCTCTCTCTCTCTCTCTCTGTCACCCTATCCCCCGCACTCTTGTCTCCTCTTTCTCTGGTGACGGTACACTCTCTCCCAAGCCTTCCTGCCTCTCCTCGTTCCTTTCATTTCTCCTCTTTGTTCCGCTCTTTCTTTCTTTCGCGCGCGAGCGTAATCATCGCGAGCGCAAGACTCCATTTCAGCCTCGAAAGGAGGCAGCCCCCTCCCCTTCCCCGTCCCTGTTTCTTGCTCGGTTTGCCAGAAACGGCCCGAAACGCAAATCCACGGAGGACCTGCTTTATACGTGGCCACCGCTGGCCCACCCTCCGCCGCACTCCGCTCTCTCACCCTCCAACCCTCGCCTATATAGCATACATACACGTGTACATACTTTGCATCTATATGGCGAAGTGTACCATCGCGTCCGTAGTACATATGCCCGTCCTCCCCTTTCCCCGCTGGCGCGCTACATAAGGCTCAAGTCTCGCGGGTCGAAACTACGACTTTTCGTGGGCTCTCTCTCCCGGAGCAAGCCGAACCTCTACCAGCTAGCAGAAGCAGCGGTAGCAGCGGCAGCGGCAGCGGCAGCCACCGCTCGCTCGGGCTGAGAAATTTTTCGGGCTTCCTCGGGGCCGCCTTCCTAAAGAACCGCCGAAAATGCAACGGGAAAATATGTTGCTGCCGCACAAAAAGACAGCGCCCCCCCCCCCCCCCCCCACCCCCCCGGCCGCCCCTCCCTCTGCCTCATACGCGACTTGTTTTATCCGGTTGGCACGTTTGGCACTATGCGAAATTAATGTCGTGCCCACCGAGTACTGCCTGAAATAGCGTGGAAAGCGCCGAGAGAGAGATAGACACAGGGAACGAGAAACTTCTCTCTGATCAAAGCACTGCTTGAAACGTAATATTTTTCGCTTCCTCTGGCCGACTACTTTGCCGATCGTTTAGTCGCCATCGCCTTTCTGTACTTGTGATTGCTGTGTGGCGTTGCTACTCCTATCATCGATTCCATTTTTCCCTCTCGAAGCAATGCGAATCACCCGGCCGGCTGTAACGAGTCGGATTTATAGGGTAATTAACGTGTTTTCATAAGGAGTATAATTAGCGAGCGGCGATCACTAAAAATGCAAGCGGGAAAGAGAATTCAGCTCGCGCGGCAGCGTATCGCCCGTGCATTAAATAATTCAGGATTCGCGAAATATGGATTCCATCCTAAAATACGAGCTTTTACATTGAATGCTGTTTATTCAATTGCATATTCATAAATGCACTCTCGCGCTTATTTTTATACGCCGGAGCGCTTTTCCCATAGTGGGCGCGTTTTCATCAAGGGCATCTCTCAACCCCCGATGTATATTTTAATGATCATAATTTACCATTAAATTCAACTTTTAAATTGTAGTTTAAAGACCAATTTTCTTAACCATATCCTAACGAAGTTGCATGGTCGGTTTCGTAAGTTGTCCAGCGCAAATGAAATAAAACCTATCCTAATTGGCGCGTAAAAAGCCAAGTAGTCCCTTGGAAACGGTCCAAGAACGCGCCTTAATTCTTCTAATTGCAGCCACTTAAATTACTTCTAATTCGACGAGACCTCAAGAATCAGAGCCAAAAACGCACACGACGCTGGTAATCCTTACTCCTTAATTTGCGCCCTCCTCAGCCAAGAGTGCTAAGGGAGAATGAGAGGGAAAGAGAAGGAGTACAGGATGCCAGGGGCTATTTAGGAAAGTTACCTAATTTGACCGACACGATTGTCCTTAGGGGATAGAATCACCCTCGTCCATTAACACTATCCCCCGGTACATCGCACATCGCCTGAAATTTAGATCGTGACCACCCTGCCTCCGTGGCTCCGGTGAAAACGTGAAAACACCATTATTGACCGCAACATCGCACCCGCCGTTCTTTATGTGCCCTCGTTGTGCTTTTAATCTGCTCCGCGCCACTCGTATCCCCCGCTTCTCACCAAGGAGAGTGGAGAAAACGTTCGACGCGTCTAGCTTTCGTTTCAAGTCCGACGCCTATCCCTCGAGCCTAAAAGATCGACGTCCGCGACCCAGTGGAACCTGCCGTCTGACCAGCCAGCCGCTAATACTACTTGCACTCGGTTCGCCCGAGCCGCACTAGCCCCGTAACGCCGTAACAGTTGGGCTCGCGTGGCTAATCGGGCGGGAAGACAAAGCGGCGTCCCCGAAAACGAGAGTAGCTAAAGGATCTTTTAATTTGCGCTTACTGTGAGCGGCGTCAAGTAATTAGTCGCTTACTCCCTGGGTTTAATGTAAGGTATTAAAGCCGGCAACCAACCGGCTCGTCCGCCTTTTCTTCCCGCCGAGAGCGCCGCCTTGTCCCAGGACCTCCTGCCTCCTCGTTTACCTCCATCACCATTATGTCCCGCCATCCCGCCATCCCGCCATCCCGCCATCCCCCCTGCTTTACAACGGTGATTTACTCGTTAATCGCTTGTTATCTAAGCGGCTGCCGAGCGCGCTTCTTCCTTTTTATTTTTTTTTATACACCGGTGACACCGGTGATGCCCTTCGTAAGCTTGTTAGCTCTATTGAGTGACGACACTATTATATTACAGATCGTCGAATTAATCGGTTTACACCGTCGGTCCACACTCAATCCCTTCGCTATCTTATATTTTCCATTCCCCGAGCTTTCAACGTCGCGCGCTGCGAATTCTTGGCTAAGTACCGTTAGGATTAGCAAGCTGGCTGGCGGGTATGCCAACACGCAATCGGCAATTGATCCCCAATCGACCCATGCCACCAGGTGTGTCCAGTGGAAAGAGCTTCTCTGCGGTGCACGGTCTAATTACTTGGCAAAGCAGATCTACTCGGCTAGGGAATAAAGGCGGCCTGAGTGGTATTACACAAATCGGCCGTGCGAAAACGCCGCAGTCATTGTTGCGGTGCCGGTAGGAGTATAAATTTCACAGCAGGTCGGCGGATACCGATTCCTCGAGAGGCAGTCTCGCGTCAGGTCTGCGAGAGACTGAGAAAGAAGAATCGGCCAGCCGAAGATCAAACGGAGACAGGAGGAACGAAAAGAATATGGATCGACGTTGCGCGCCGAGTGGAGAACATTAACAAGCAGAGAATCGGTGATAGAGAGGGAGATGGGCGAGAGAGGCGAGAGAGGCGAGAAGGATAGGAAAACACTCGATGCACCAGGAGGATGGTCGCAATATTCCGCCGAAACTCGCGCAGTTTGCGGATGAGTGAGTAGTTCGCTCAGCAGTATAATGGGGACCCCCCGCGGTAGCTTACCTGCATCATCGACTAATCACGTCGGATAATAGGGAACAATGGCGCCCCGTGAAAAGTGAAGCATACCCACCACTTACTACCTCTCCTGCACCCTCCGGAGTCCTTGTCCTCTCACTTCTACTCGCCACTCTATCTCTTCTTCCTGATGTCTCCCTCTCTCTTCCACCCCAGCCATGCCTGCTCGCACTCTCCCCTTCTTTTTCTCCCGGGCAACCCTCCTGCTCTCGCACTCGCTCGCTCGCACGCCTCACTTGCGCTCCGCCGCTTCTTCTATACGGAGGACATAATCCTCTTACGCACCGGGCACAAAGTAAAATACGGACAACGCAAGCGGCGCACTCGGCCTATAGTCGGACCGTCCCTCGTATTACGCGTGGGCACCGACTCAGACGAGGAAAAAAGGCTGAGAACTTAGGAAAGCCGGCGAGAGAAGGAGAGTAGCAGGAAGACGAGGAAGCTGGAGAGGGACGATGGTACTGGCAGTTCTCCGCAACCAGCGATGCAATCGGCAGGATCCGGAAATTTGAACGCGGATTGCCCATAGCCGCACTGTCGGCGGTACTCCAACAGACTGAAGGCGCAGCGCAATCTCTTAAGCGGCTAGCGATTTGACCCGAATCTACGATCAGCCTGCTCGAGGAATCACCGGAAGGCCAGTTTCCCTAGGAGCATCACCCCTTACCGATCACACGAGGCCTCCATCAGACCTCTCGCTATAACCTTGTTATAGGTGCTCGAACAAGTAGCCCCGACGTTCCATTATCCTCGCTCTTTCTTCCTCTCGGTGGTGTGCTTCGTCTCCTCTCTTTTTATCCACTACTTTCCCTGGGGTTGGTCAACGGTTTCTCATTACCTTTCAAGCGACCGGCTGACGAAGAAAGACGGGCAGCGCGAGCACGCGTATACACACAAAAGCCGTGGTTCGCTTTGTCGCATTTTATCCCGTTTTCTAACACCCTTGCCAGCACCATCGCCCAGCTACTCTATGCGTTTGACCCTTTACACTCGCCTCCTCGTCTTCCTCTTCCGCGCTCCGTTTTCTTCCCTGACACCGCCGACGCCGCCGCCGACGCCGCCGCCGACGACGCCACTCGCATACACTCTCCCGCCTCTCCTTCTACAATCTTTTTTCTACATTCGCTCTACTTTCACCAGCAGCAAGCTAGCAGGCTATTCGAGTTAGAGTACCAGCTTTCCGCCCGTTCCCGATGCAACGGACGCTCGAATTGCTTCTGCGGTTTCTCGCGCGGTCACCGAAACGAAGTGGCCCGAATACCAAACATACCTTAAACTTTCGTCAACGTCGCTCAAAAGCCTGACGATCTCCAACGATTTTGTCGAATTGGCGAGGCTCGATTAGCAGATCGCAGCAGTAGTAGAAGAAATAAAAGATAGTACGATTGATTGAGTGGAGAGTTGGAGGGAGCCGCGAAATCCATCTTAAAAGAATGAGAGTCCTGGCCGCGGTGGGGCGGGAACGGGTGCTTCGAGGCGTGCTCAGGATAATGGAATGGCCAATAAAAGAAAGGGGAGCACATTGTACCGGCGATGCTAGTGATAGAAGCAAAGCGGCGGGGAAGGTACGTCGCGGCGAGATAGCAAAGCAAGCAAACCTGGGAAATATTTACGTAGTCGAGCGAAACGGCAGCACAATCGGGACGGCAGGTCGAGCGAGAGCCCTCGCTTACCCGAGAGGGTGATTAGCGCGATCATTCGGCGATCGGGCGTCTAGTTGGATGTCGAGGAAGCGTGTATACTCGAATCGATAGAGCGCCAGCGAGAGAAAGCGAGCGGAGCGGAACAGCGGACAGCGGCAAGTAGAATGGGGAAGGCGGTGGTCAGACGAGCGCGAGTGTGGTGCGCCTGGCGGTGGTAGCGGGCGGGCGGGCGAGCGGGCGGGCGGACATGCATGTAGGCAGGCAGGCAGGCGATCGCGCGCGGTCCACTCTTAATTTCGGTGGTGCACGATGCAGCAGGGTGCACTTAAGGCAGCGCAAGTGCTCGCTCGACCTATGACGGACGAAGGTGAGGGTAAGCCAAAACATGTATGTGCACGTGTGCATGTGTGCGAGAGGGAGTACCGAGGCACTCTTCGTGTTCCAGCGTTGGCAGTTGCGCGCGTAGGTACTTGGGCTGGTAGTGGGTGCAGCTACGTGCTCGGGATATTTGCACGCGCGAATACGCGTCGCTGATAGCCCGACGCGCATAATGCATGCAGGGTGTAATAAGCGAGAGGGTTGAGAAAGCACATCGTCCGGGATGGAGGAGGAGAGGAGAGGAGAGGAGCGGAGCGGACAGAAAGGGGGAGGGCTGGGAGGAGGGAGGAGGGAGAGGGAGTGAGAGAGAGTAACGAGAGTACGAGAAGGTAGGAGGGGGGAACCGGTAGATTAGGCGGGTACCGAGCGCGCGGCGTGGACGAGGACGTTCGTATAGAATATAGTAGATATAGATAGAGCAACTAGCATAGCGCGGCGCGGCGCGGCGCGGCGGCTGGGTAGGAAGAGTCGACGAGGCAAGCTAAAATGGGGTGGGAAGCGCGCGGGGGGTGCCGCGGGGTTGCGGGGTTGCGGGGTTGCGGGGGGTAGGCTATAAAGGCTAATTGGTTAAAAGCTCACCGCTGGCTGCAGGCTTAAATCAAGATCTTGGAGTGTTATAATGGATAAGTAACACGGCGAGGCACGGGCACCACCACCGAGTTGTGTGTTATCCCCACCTTAAGGTCCAAAGCCCGTTTCCCCATCCCTTCGACGTGGCCTCGCTAAACCACCGCAGCCACCCCCATTTCGCGATCCGCAGGATCGCCGAGGCCGAGTATCTTTCGAGGTAAGGACGCCGCGGCTCTCGCCATTGGCTCGCTGCTAAAGCTACCCCTACGCGTTCTGCGCTCTGCCACGAGTCATTGATCGCGCCTCCACCCTATGAGGAATCGCGAGATTCACCCCCTGAACAGGCCGACGCTCCGCCCTCTGCCCCTACCGCCCCTGCCCGCCACGGCGCCCGGCACCCCTTCCCTTCTGCCCTCGGCTTAGCCCTCCTCCGCTACTACCATTTCTCTACTACCCCTGGCTACAGCTGTTCCAACCCTCTGCTCGCCGTCTCCCTCGCTCCCGCGCGCTCCCTCTTCCTCCATGCGAACCCTCGGCCCTCTCTCTCCGCCCGAAAGATCTCGTGGCTGCTGCTCTCCTTTCCTTTCGGCCAGCGTTCTCCCTCGCACTCGCCGGCATCCATCCACCCGGCGCGGCGCGCAACTACCACCCCGTGACTCTCGAAGCGTGACTCCACTCGCCATCCTTCTCTCCGATCCAGCCATGCTCCTCATTCCTCTGCCTCTCCTTCTCGCACCCCTTCCCAGCCGTTCTCCCTCGCTCTCTCCCTCCATCCCCCTCGTGGACGAGCGTCCTCTCCCTCGTCGCGACTTGGCTCTCGCTCGCGCCAGGGATGCGCGCGCGAATGTTCGAGTAAGGTTCTCCCTCGTCCGTGTGACCTGTGGTTTCTCCGGCGTTTTCCTACCCTTAGTGCGAGTACAGTGCCCATCCGCAGTCCGTCACTCGCCACCAAGCGCATATCCACCAGCGCGGTGACTCGCAGCGCGAATTGCCGGCACGCTCGCGCCAATCCCCACGCTGCATCTCGACGACCACCTGCCTCTCACGAGCCGGACAACTATTTCGACGCTCGACACTTATTCTATCCCAAGGAGAACAGTTGTCGCAGAACTCGGCTGCCCAGTGACACTCCGAGGAAGTTGAGTGGATCGCTTCGTAAATAACGCTGCTGCCGACTGGAAAGAATCATCGTGACGCACAGGGATTCGTTGAGTGATATGGGGTGTGATTAACGATCAGTGGCCGACAAAGGGGACTCCGGTGAGTGACGGTGTTACTTTTCGCGGTTTTACACGCACGCCGACGTTTACGCTTGGCTTGAATAGACGAATAGAGCGACGGAAGGAAGGAAGGAAGGAAGGACGGAAGGAAGGAAGGAAGGAAGGAAGGAAGGAAGGAAGGAAGGAAGGAAGGAAGGAAGGAAGGAAGGAAGGAAGGAAGGAAGGACTGAGGGTGGCTGGTGAGGGTGAGAGGAAGGGACCGGTGGTCGGAAGCAGGGAGGAGAAGGTGAACGTGTGAGGGTTGTAGGTGCCAGTAGGAGGAGGCGCCGGTAGAGAGGGAGAGCAGGGGGCACGGAGGTTGTCGAGTGGTGAAGGGCGAGGAGGAGGAGGAGGAGGAGGAGGAGGCGGAGGAGGAGGGGGGAGGGTGCTCGAAAGGGTGGGCCCTCCAAGTGTCTTGTCTCTCCTATCATCCTGTCGTCCAGGATATCGCTTACGAATGTCGCGCGATCGAGCGATCCGTCTCCGATCCACGAAGACAACCACGACGACAAGGGGCGTCCTGCCGACGGTGCCGTCGCGACGTCGAGCCAGCTTACTCCTCCAGGACAGCAGGGCCGACTAACTCGGCCTGATATGCAATGCAAGTGGACAAGCTCACACCGTAATCCGTATGTCGGCTAGATTTGGCTCCAGAGTCGATTCACCGCCGCAACAGTTCGCACGACTTTGACTGCGAGAGCCGAACGCTCCGGACAAGATCAAGCGACGTGGACACGCCGTCGACGTCGACGTCGACGTCGACCAACATCCGAGGGGAATCCGCGGAGGAACGCGAGCAGGATCGCGAAGTTGTTGGGACCACGCGAGAACCCGGAACCATAAGGATTCCGTCGACCGTCGCGCACCAGCTGCCCAGGATGTCGGGCGAGACGGAGATCGAGGTGTCCGTCGTCTCCGAGGAGGATCTCGAGCTCGAAGGCTCCAGGAGTAGTTCCACGCCGGCGGAGCTGATTCTGCAAGAGAAAAGCGGCAAAAACGGATGTGGACTCAATAATCACCATCCATACAGCATCGATGTGGGAAAACCGGCGCTCAGACCCGCCTGTAACCCACAATACACATCCTTCAGTATCTCGAGTATCCTTGGTCGGCCGGAATCGCCGCCGATCGACGCTACCTCGACGGTGTCGGGCGAAAGGCAGTCATCCGACGTAGACAGGGCATCACCGTTGCCGCCGGCCAGCACGCAAAACTCCCAAAGAATCGGGCCGAGTTGCGACAGTCCTGGAAGGGGTGGTCTGCCGTCGCCGACAGCCCTCAGATATTCGGCTGCTCAGCGTGGTACATCGACCACCAGTCATGGATTAGACGCAAGGAACAATGTGAGCAATATGAGTATCGGGTGTGCTACCAGTGCTACCAGCCCGGCGACCACGTTCTCGCCACCGAACGACGCTGCTACGAATCCACTCTTGGGACACCAGGCGTCGGCGGACCTTGCTATGTTATCGAGGTGAATCTTTTAGCATTACTTGCCTACATACCTCCTTCTAAGGTACAACATGGTACGCTTGCTATTCTTATGACAATTGTCTTTAAAAGGAGCTAAAAGTATCAGGAGCAAAGCTTCGCGGATCAAACGCCGAGTGTGTGATCTATAATGTACAATTTTGCACAAACCGGATTGGTAACTGGCTGGGAACAAGTATAATAACAGAATAGCTTTGCACTTTGATCGCAGTGAAAGTGGATGTTGTTGCACAATGGACGATATTCCGGCCAATAACGATATACACCCAGAGAGCGATGTCCTGTAACCGCGTTTATCCCCTAATAGTGGAATATTTTTTTTTACGTTCGTGAAAAACATTGGTTGGTAACTGAATCGGTTGAGACTTTGTGTCCAAATAGCAGGACACTCGGTTTCAATCGGCTGGGCCGAATAACGCGCCCGAAATACCTATCGGGAATTGGGAATGCGTGCTCCTTCTGATTTGCTATAAATCGTCGAGCGATACGCGCCAATATTTCAAGCGTTTAAGCAATGTTAATAAAGGCGATCAAGAGTCGCACCGATCCTTGTCAGTTTACGGGTGATTAAAATGCATGTTACATATGATAATGGTAACAAACGTTTGTTACATCGAGCACTATTATTTAGTAGTGTACGCGGGCGCGGCCATACGCAAACGAAATCGGGACTAATCATTATCAATGTGAAATCGACCAGTTCCCGATAATCCGGCCAGTAATTTCGGGTAAATTTACTAGTGCCTCGCTATCCAATGAGCATCTATATCCAATGTTCCGCGGTGCAACTATCAGGGATATTAGCCCAACAATCCTCACTGCTGGAATATTCAGCAGCATCATTAAACAACAATTAAACTCGACAAATGTCTTTACAAATACATGGTACGAACACCGGCCTTCTAATTGACCGTCCGACAGAGAGGAGACATCTTTACTTGACTGGGCGAGTAAAAGGTTGAGCGAAGACACGCGGTCCTGATAAATAGTATTGGGGGACTTGTTATGCGAGAGGAAATTGGTAGACGGCGAGAGGCCGAGTAAGAGGTAGTTCGGTTAACCGCGGATGAAATTCTGGTGGGCGTGAGTGCGCTTAGATCAAGATACACGGTGGCACGAGGACGTAGTATGCGGAAGGGGGTGGTGAAATAGCAGGGAACGAAGAGAGCGAGAGCGTGCGGCGAGGATTATATTATGTGGGAATGGACCGAGGGGTCCGTAATGGGCCTATTAGGCTGTCTCATTTAATAACAAGCGTAGCAACAACCACCCTCCTTACATTACTTACGTTACTTAGGAGCAGTCGGGCTATATATCGGATATATCTGCGCCCGAGGAACCCGAGCAGCGAGAGGAGCACTATGCCACAAGGGGCAGACTCGAGGGTTCGAGATGATTTTATCAGATTTACACCCCCTCCCGATTGACGGATCCCTACTAGCCCCGATACGCCCGGTGCTAGTAGGCTGACGGTTCCAATTGCTTGTTTTCCACCCGTTTACCATTTGATTAAGTTCCACTCGTATGCGCAGCGTTAGGGCACACTTCACTCAACAAGAAAAGCGAACTGCGCCGCGCCGCGCCGCCGTGCCCTGCCCTGCCCTACCGTTCTCTTTTCCTCTCTTCCTCTTCCACCCTTCCGCAGTCTTTGATTTACGCGTGTCACTTCGAGCCACGAAGCAGACGGAAAAATCGAGCACTTTCTCTCTCTCTCTCTCTCTCTCTCTCTCTCTCTCTCTCTCTCTCTCCCTCTCCCGGTAATGCGATGAACGCGCGTACTCGAGCAATTTAAACGTGAGTGCAGTTCGCAAAGAGGATTAAACCGGCCGTTTGGATATGCCATTGCCGCCCCCCAGCAGCCCCTACTGAGGATTCGGTATAAGAACCTTTGGCGAAAATACTCCGAGCGACACTTTCAGGAGTGAGAGCGGGCACGACGATGTGATTCCTTTCTCGTGATTGAACGGTGCCAAGGAAAGTGGTGGCACGGGCACCGAGAGAGCGTAACAGAAACTCCAGGATCGAATATCAGGGGAGGTTGAAGGACGGAGCGGCGAAAAAATCAATTAGGCGCCGAGTGCATAATAGATTAGCGGATGAAACACCCTCAAAGTTAAGGAGCCTAAAGTTCCCTCGAGAAATGGGCACCAATCCCGCCCTTGCGTCTTCCGTCAAGAGGAAGCGAGCAAATTCTCGGTTTGATTTATTATTAATTCGCCAGTCTTACTCTGGCGCACGCTGATCTCGGGCGAGCGAACAGCGAAGAGGGCGAGCTCTCCTCCTTGAGAAAATCCCGTTGGTTAACATCCTACTAAACTGATACGATAATAATATTTTCTCCAGGGAAACTGAAACTCCCGTGCACGGATTTCTGCGCGCGGAATATATCAGACGCCGGATTATGCGCTCTGTGAATTCTCCGGGTCTCTTCTTTCTCTGTTGGTTGCACGCGAACAACCAAGATACGGGAGCGGAGTCTCTTGGCCGTTTAATAAGTCAACGGTCCTACGGAACGGTGGAAGACGGCCAGCTACTGGAAGATACATGTTTCACCGGGCTGGCGTATCCAGTTCAATTGCTGAATTTCTCATCAAGTTCGTGGCACTCGAGCGAAAGGTGGATCGGCCAGACTTATATTTTAAGAGGGAACCTAATTATCGCCGGGTCTAACCGGACGCGCGACGAATGTACGGCCGGCTTGGCTCCATTAAAAATGTCTCGCGTAGGCCGCATTGAAAGCTCTCTCGAGCATCGGCGTCAGCAGTAGCGGCAGCCGCATTGGCAGGAAGCGCGGTAAGAATTTTTTTTCCCTCGTAAAGTCGTGCGTCTTTACAACGGCAACAATATTCAGTCAGCGTCACCGCGGGCACATGACGTCTATGCGGCGCAAAGAATCCGCCTGATAATCCGCGACAGAGTCGGCCTCGTTAATTACAGCGCCGATGAATGATTCGTTAATTAGCGTGGGATCGCGCTCCAAGTTTCAAAGGAAGGTACGATAAAGCCTATTGTGTATGATCGCCCGTTCGAGGGCGATATGGATGTTCAACGTCGGAAACAAATGTGGAATGAACGGTACTGGGAATAGACCACGAATAATAATCGCATCGCAACACAGACTTCTCTCACTCCTCTTCTCGCTCCCTCTCTCCTCCCAACCATTCCCTCTCATGCCCACCCAACCCTCCCTCTCTCTCGCTCTCTCTCTCTCTCTCTCTCTCTCTCTTACCCGTCTTTCAACGCGAGATACCTCTTTCCCTCGTTTCTTCATTCGCCGAGCGAATCGTGCCACGGCACGGCATGCCATGGCGCGGCACTCTCGCTCTCTCGCTCTCTCGCTCCTTTTCTCCAATTTTTTATTCGCTAACGGCGATGACGCTCGACTGTGGCTGTGTGCGTCGGTGCGCCTGCCCCGTGAGATCGAAAACGTGATTAGGGCGCGGTAATTACCAAAAATGAGAAAAACGCCGAGTTTTTTTCTATCCGCGCGCGTCCGCTCACTCCCGGCGATTGTGCGCTTTTGATCGGGGCCCGTGTCCCGGAAATAACGCTGTCGTGCGTACCGCCGCTTTTTCGCTAGCCGGAATCGCAGTCGCGAGAAATCACCCCGAATACGAACGCCCCGTTCCCAATTCGCCCAGGCAGCATACAGCCCAGTCAAAAAGTCTCCCTGCCTGCCTCTCTCTATTTGTCCAGGAAACTCGCCGCCTACGGACTCGTGCCGATTCTACACACGTCGACACTCGCGATACCACCTTCTACAAATCTAATTATATTGTCCGCCTAAGATCCGATAACGAATCAATTAATGATCGACGTAGAAACTGTCGGAAGTATAGTTTTCGAGGGGGCAATATCAAGATAACTGACTGACGCGCATCCATCACTCTTCTGATATAGGAAGATAAGGTACGTGTGTGAAAGGATGCCACGATGGTTGGCAAAAATAAAGTCATTAAGTTGTTTGCCTTGAGATCGCGCGCGCGGAATGGAGTCGTCTTTTATGTAGGCACGAGCATAAATCCTCCACTTGGCCTGTAACAGACAGCGAGCGCAACGAAGCCTGCTAGAGGATTTAGCCGATTACTTTGAAAGCCAATAACTCATTGTTGGGTCATCGTAATGACACTTTATAAGTCAGTACGTAACTGCGAGAGTTACTCCAATCGATAACGGCGGAACTTCTCTATTAAAGTACTTTACGTCGATTACCAACATCAAATCCGTTTATCGCGATCGCGCTGGGAACGCAGCGAACGCTCGCATTTTTTATTCACACTGATTTCGAAAGCTCGTATCGGTCGGGGGCGTATTTGTCGAGAGTTTTTGTCGGGTTGGCAGAGCTGCAATCTGTGACAATTGCCCTCGGTGCAGTTTAGGCGCAGACGTAATCGACTTGGCCGTCCTTGGCGCGCTCACAACTACCCCCTGTGTAACATTACACGACGAAACGTATCGTGTTACGGGCGATCGTTAACCACGGCATAAAGAGTTTATATTTGAGAATGGCACTTACTCACCGGGCGCAAGCGGAGCCAGTATAATAATCAATAGAGAAAGCAGGTATAATATGGCATTGAGTAAGGACTGGGAGAGGCAAGATCCAACGGACAAATTGGCCGGAGAGTGGTGCTCCGGGGATTTGAAGGCGATCGCAGAGTCGCCCGGGAATCCAGCAGTAGCAGTGCCGTGCAACAGCAATACGCTGACCACGAAATCGTTTACATCCAATTACGTAAAAGCCGAGCGCGATCCAATGAAGGCAGCTACTATCCTCTCTTTCGCCATGGTAGAAGCGTGCCAAGGAAGTCGATTAGCCTGCGCGATAGCGGAGCCGGGGGGGGAACATTGAAAAAAGGAGAAAAACTCGCGAGGAATCCTTGAATCGGACAACGCGGCGCGGCGTGGCGCGGCATGGCGCGGCGTGGCGCGGCATGGCGCGGCATGGCGCGGTAGAGTCGAGGGCCCCGCAAATCGATCGAGTGAAGAAAAGCTGCCGGCGGCTATTCATCTTAGGCGATCCTAAGACGTAAGCCGCGCAAGAATTAGGCAGAAAAAGGTGGAGCACGCTTCTACGGAGCCGAGTGTTTGGTGTTTATACCTGCTCTCCTTAGAAGGGCTCCCTCAATGCTTACAAACAGGCGGTTGTCAGATTTCTTTTATCTTTCCCGGGGCATCTGTGTGCCTGATGCCTCTGGCGCTACTCCTCCTCTGGCCCGAACCCCGTCTTCGCCACTCCGGCGAAGCCTCTCACTTTTCCTCCCCGATATTCCCAACGAAACCGACCCAGAAATACCCGGGAATCGCGTGCCAAAGTGCCAACAGTCACTCGGCAAACCCTGTATTTCTCGCGTCTCTCGCAGTCCCGTCAATAAGTAGTAAAACTCTGACTTATACTACTTGCCGTACTATACCAGTAGTCAAAAGTATGATTGGGTCGGACTAAACGGCTGCATTATCACTGGTACACCAAGCCAGCTGTCATTCGCTATTGGTTAGAAGGTAGTAAAACCTTCGGGCATAAAGTATAGAAACGCTTCACTGGTGGCAAATTACATTACTCGCGCGGCGATGCAAAGACGATCAAGCCGCTCTAAATCGTGCGGCTGGCGAAGCTAGGTGCAAGTTACGCGGGCGCGCTCGTCGCCAAGAACACAAGCTCTCGTCGAAGCAGTATTGAACAGCGGGTTTATTTGTTCATCTCATTAGGAATATAATCGGCGGCGAGTCACCGATGTCGTTACGTATGTTAGCAGCGCGAGGAGGGCGACGGAGGCGGGTGTAAGCGCGCGGCAGAGGGTTGCGCGGCCGGAAAGGTGAGGGCCGGCCAAGGTAGAAAGCGGGCAGAGGTCCGCGGATCGGCGGACTCTCCTGGAGCATAAACAAGAGGAAAAGTGCATCGAGGCAAGATGAGATCGCCCGTTGCAGACGGACTGCGAAGGGAAGCGAGCGAGCAAGGCAGGAACACGGGGGAAGTAGTACGGCTTCTGAAGCCTCAGCCCCCCTATTCCTACCACCTTCGTTCGAGTATCGCTCGCTGCCCGCTCTGCCTACCTACCTACCTACCCGGCTACCTACCTACCTACATTTCCACACCGGCCAACTAAATCGTCGCTCCGCAAATCGGCACTCTCCTGCTCGCTCGCTCGCTCGCTCGCTCGCGCCAACTTGCGCGCACGCTAAGTGCTCTCTCACACAGCTGCATTGCACTTAGCCCCTCTGATCAGAAGTAACGATCGTAGGCCGTAGCCACTCGCCTCGTTAGAGAAGCACTAGCCGATACGCAGAGCCCGCGCCGACTAACGCCCGAACAATATGTTGTGCAGCAGCCGCTCGCCGAGGCGCAGGTATGCACTCGAGCCGGCGAGACCAGACCAGACCAGACCAGACCAGACCAGACGATCCTCCTCTCGGAGCTTCCAGCTATAAGCGGATTTTTGCTCTTAATAACTGGCCGCACGTTTAGGTACGCCTCGGCCATTATTGTCCGGCGACCAACGGCACTCCGTCGCGCTCCTAATAGCCATAACCAGAGATTCTTTTAAGCGCGAAAAATGGAGTAGTCCGCTGGGGGTCGGGCCGAGCGAATGGGCGCGAGCGCGCGCCCGCAATTGCCCAAACTATTCACTGGCAGATTTTCCGTTTGTGGTGCTGGTACTACTCTCCTCTCTCTTTCTTTCGCTCTCACTCTCCCTCGGCCTCTCTTTTTCTCGGCCTTTTGCCGCATTCAAGCCACCTTGAATTTGCGGGACTCGCCGCTGCCCGGGCGGTCGAAGGTATGTAGAAGCACTTTGCCCTGTGGTGGCTCCGCTTCTACAATCGGGATTCGCCGGCTTACTCCCTATAAATCCGCCGACGTGCTTGGGAAACAAGGGAAAGCCGCAATTCAGTGGCCACAATGAGCGTTGGCATTAAAAACACCGTTGGATGGTAGCGCGCGTACGACCGGCGTGTTATTTTCTGGCTTGTTTCTGTTAGTTCTCCTGTTACGAGCAATCGGACATGCAAGATATCTCTCTGTTGCAGATTGGGTTTCATGTCCTCGCTGATCGCCGGCCGGTATCCGGTCGGGATCGGCGTCGGCGGAGTCTTCTTTCCGTCGACGCTCCAGCACCTGCATCAACAGCAGCAGCAGCACCAGCAGCAGCAGCACCAGCAACAGCAACAGCAACAGCAGCAGCATCACTCGCGGTTGGCGGCGGCCTCGTCGGCCCTGAGCAACGCGGTCCAAGTGGGCGGCCAATCGGACATCGTCGAGGCCGACGGAATCCGCGGCGTTTTACCCGGCGGCGCCGGTTGGCCGTTTCCATGGAGGCCGACGCACGGCCTGCAGACGCTCGAGCATCCGTCGCCGAGCGACGTCGTCGGCACCCTCAGCCGGGTCAGCCCGGCATCCGCGTCCTACCCTCACAGGGGTGAGTCTCATTGCTCGCCGATACCGCCGGTGGCCGGATAAAACGGGATAAGCCCTCCTCCCACACTCCGCTACACTCCGCCACACTCCGCCACACTCCGCCACTCTCCACCACTCCCACTACTGCTTAATTAACAGTCTGTCGCTAGCAAAGGCACCCCGGAACGAACCGCGCTACTCCGACTTGGCTCAATTATCACTGAAATCAAGCTCGTTCGGTGGTGCTTTAGCTTCCTTTTCATCCGGTTCTCGCTTTTCTCATCGCGGATCACTCGCGCCTCGATCACTAGTCGAATAACAAAGATAACAGTTGAGTCCAAGAGGGAACCAGGTAGTTGGAAGGACCCGTCACTCATTTCCAAAGGGTCCCGGCTTAGGATCGTGGTCAGCCGCTTCGAGTGCCACTTGAAGGGTTCGCGCTAGATTCTCCTTGATTAGGTGAGGTGGACACTGCTAAACTTCTCCGGCATTACAATTGGACGCGCGTAATTGGACCGGCCAAAGTGGTATTTGCCGATGCGGGTGCAAACGCGAAAGCATATTAAATTACAATAGGCTACATCTGCTGTTCGCACTCTAAATGACGCCGAAGCTTAAATGCATCGAGATTATTCCATCGCGTGTAAATCGCACTCAATGTTCGATAGATAAATTTGCCATGTACTCGTCTATTTACGCTCGATCAATTGTGGCATTCAGGGCGGCGATAGCGGATGATTAGCCCGATAAATCAGTTAATGTAATTGGTACTTTCTCAATGAGAGTTTAATAGAGCAGTCGGGATTAATCGGCAATCGGGGTAGCGTTGCGCACTTGGCATATCCGCTAGGCAGATTTAAGAAGGATGCTGGCAAACAGGTAGATTATTGGGGATCGTTGGGAGGTGAAAAAGGTCTCTCGAATGGGATGGGTGTGAGTGCGGCGCCCTTCGAAGAGAAAAGTTGATTGGCGAGGGTGATATTGCTGCGAAAGATAGAAAAGGCTGGACAGTGGCTGTGGTGCGAGAAGGAGAGGAAAGGGCAAGGCGACGCTCTCTCTAGGTGTTCGGCTGTATGTTTGCGAGTGGATGTGCCAGTATAAACGTGAACATGGACGACGGCGAGTACGGCTTCCACGGCTTCCACCACGACAAACCAACGTCGATCGCCTTACCCGCCGATCGTTTTACTCCTGCCACCTCGGCAAAGTACTTAGGTGTCTACTAGCTACTGGCTACGGCCGACTACAGACTCACCAAGCACACTCACACCGATACACCATTTTCACCCGTCACGCTTCACCCGACACAACCACCCTGGCAAACTTCTCGTTATCGACGCGATCAGAACCGCCAGATTATTTGGCGAATGGCCTGTGATCTGCACCGGAAGCAGGACGGCGCGCACATTAAACGTGTCCTCTCTCCAACACTAGGAAAAGCCGAAGCTCCATTTCCAGAAGGGGCATCTTGTACTTTGCAACTTATTATCCGTGTTCATTTTGAGCGACGAGGCCAGCAAATTTGTAAGGATAGCGTTTACCTCGATGCAGGGTGTCGCGATAAAAGGAAGAAGAAGACTTTTTCTTAACTTGTACGCTTTCTGTTGTTTATTTCGCTTTTTGCAGAAGCGGTAAGTGTGAATGACGGCATTATTCAGTAGCCGCGACACTGAATAATGCCGTCGGAGGCAGAGCGGGAGAATCCGATGCGTCGAATGAGACAATATTGTATCGAGCAATGAAATACATTTGCCGACGAGCGCGTGATACTCGATCTACAGCAATTGGAACGGAAACTCGCTCTACCGCGATCCTGATGGATAAATAGAATATTAATTAGCCGACTATCCGACGGACGACTAAATATTAAACGCAGCTGCACAAATGGCCTGTGATTTATCCGGGAGCGCGATCCTCGCATGCCCGCTGCCGGGGAATTTGTTCCATAACAATGCTAAAACTGATCTCATTGATTCTATTGGTATCCAGTAGATGCGCTTTGAAGGACCAGGTAATTGACACGTGGCTATTTATCTGCGTGCAATTGTGCAATGCACCTACATCCAGACAAACAAACAATGCGCAGTTTGCGCATATAATGTAGAGATTATAATGTTAAGCGTGGTTCGGTTATCCGAGAGTAGCTTGCCGCGAAGTGGGTTCAGTGGAGCGACAATGAGTTTGAGGGGTGGAAGCTGTAGCCTCGAAACAGAAGAGAGCCTGCTCGATCGAGGCTGTTTCACAGCGGCGCGGTGTAAATGCGTTGCCATTTGCCACAATGACAATAAAGTAGCGATGATCGCTAGGATTCGAAGCATATATTTTGATTAGCCGGCGCTGGGCACGCTTGGAAGCGAGCGAGCCGGGCGCCTGAAAATTGAAGCTGTAATCGATATCGACGAGCAGTGCTTACACTCGGCGAGGTTGCAATCGTCAGGAAAATGGAATAGATTATTCCTCGGTTGGAGGATGAAATTGACATCTTTAAGTTGTGCGTGTCTATTGAATATCTGCTGGTGTGGCATTAACCGGGTACGATGCATTTCTGTACAGACGATCTGGACGACGAGAACGGCGAGGAGCGGTTGCATCGTACGCGGAGTCCGTCGAGCGGTGACGAGGGCCACGACGATCTCGGGGATGGCGACGACTGTGCGGAAGTCGAGGGTGAAGGCGAATCGACGAATTCGACGGGTATCCACGGTGGATCGGGGAACGGGAACGGCAGCAGCGGTGGCAATGGGAACCAGAACAGTGTACAGGTCGGAGTGGACGGTCGTGACTCCAGCAGCATAAAACGGAAGAAGAAGACGCGGACGGTCTTCTCTCGCTCACAGGTCTTCCAGTTGGAGAGCACCTTCGACATGAAACGATACCTCTCCTCCTCGGAGCGTGCAGGTTTGGCAGCCTCGCTCAGGCTGACCGAAACCCAGGTGAAGATCTGGTTCCAGAACCGTCGGAACAAGTGGAAGAGGCAGTTGGCGGCGGAACTGGAAGCGGCGAATATGGCGCACGCCGCTCAGAGACTAGTGAGGGTGCCTATCCTTTACCACGAGGCGTCCGCGGGTACCGGCGGTTCCGGTGGTGTTTCGGTATCGGTGGCTGGAGCCGCACCTTCGTCGGCCCCAGTCTCCGTTGCCAGTTCGGCACTCTCGCATTCGGTCGGCGTCGGCGTCGGCGTCGGTGTTGGAGTCGGCACTTCCTGTCCGCCGGCCAGCGCGCAACCCATCTTCTACTCGCATCACCATCAACATCACCATCATCATCCGGCCCACGTGCAATCCCACAGTCTCCTGCCCCACCAGGTTCACCCTCAACCGCCGCCACCTCCGCCACCACCGCCCAACGGCCAACCACCCCAATCGTCCTCGCAATAACACCGTCCGGCTCACCAAACCACCGAGCAGCCGCCGCGACGGACCTTCGACAACAAAACCACCTCCCTCGCGACCAGCCTCGATCGCATCGTTCGTTTGGTTCTCATTGACGAGTGATGATATCCTTTCGGTTCTTCTCATTGCTTCCTCCCCGCTAAATTCAATTCTGCTCGAAATCTACAACGCTCCCAAATCGCAGGAGTAAGCATTGACAATTCAAACTGAAATGCATCATCAAAATTTACCGATTCTCGATTCTCGATTCTCGATTCTCGATTCTCGATTCTCCTTCGAATTGGAAGGGTTGGTGGGTCGCGAGGGTGATGTGCGTGTCTCGGGATTTCATCCCGGCGATTACTACGCGATATGTGTGACTGCGTGCGTCCGTGTGTTTGTGTGGATCTGTGTGGATGTGCTGTCGTCACGATGGAAATCGACGGCTTCCGGCAAGTCGACAGAAAGAGTGAGAGAGGGCGAGAACGATTGTAATATAAATGCATCTAGTCTATTGTTCGTCGATAAGGGAATCGTTCGTGTTGGACGATTAATATTTTGCAGTCGAGTGAAGAGCGCGGTATTGAAGAGACTTTTCTAAATCAATGGAGCGAAGGCGAAGGAGATAATGGCGGAGAAAGGGACAGAAAGAGAGAATCACGTATTTGTTTTTGGTTGGGGCGCCTCGAATCGGTCCGATTGGATTTGATTTTCTACGGGAAAACGAAAGGTGCGACGGCAGGCGGACCTGGTTGGAGGAAGCTCTATAAATGTAATCGCGATTCGCTGAGATTGTAACTAACGTTAGGTACACACCGTAAGACACAGGCAGGGTTCCTACGACATATTCTACCTGTTGTGATAAGTATCTAAACGATTAATTTTATTAAAGGAACGGTAGAGTTACGAGATACCGGCTCTTGCATTGTATATCACCTATCTATAGACGTCAATTAAGCGAAGCTCGTCACGCCGTGTTTTATACGGACGATTTGTGATCCGAGATCTCGAATTATTGTACAGCCGATCGTTTCGTAATCGCTAATAATGATCGTTGAACCATACGCATCAAGTCTCGTTCAGAATATATCCTCCTTTCTTCTTAGACCGTAGTCATAGTTTACGCTCACCTCTTAGCAGAGCCAACTCCAGCGATGTCACTCGGTTCTCGCCGAGCATCCCAACGGGAACAACCTAATTCCAAAAGGGGCTCGCCGGCATTTCTCCTCCCCGATACCGCCGAGTATCGGCAAGATTATTCGGCAGGGAAATATCTTGCTGCGCTGGCATTTTACACGGTCCTCGGCAACAAAACATCGCGAACGATACTGGCATGGGGATGGGGATGGGGCTGAGTCGAGAGGGTTCGAGTACGATAAATACCGAGGAAGGTCTGTTGCCTCCCGACAAAGTCATGATTTCCCGGTAGAGCAGCAATGTCATCGAATCGTCGGAGATTAAAACCGCTTGGTGACGCCGACCGCGGCCATCGATTATCCCGAGTAGAGCGCTGCCATTATTACCATTTTCCTTCTCGTTTTAGCCTGCTGGAAAAAGCAGGGCTTAGTTGGGCTATCGCGTGATCGCCGAGTAGAGTTCCGATGGCCGCTCGGCGATTCTTGGAGAAACGGAGAAAGGGAAGGGCAGAGCGAGTGGGCGCGTTTGCTCGCCAAGGGGTTGCAGATACGCCAGCATAGAGACGCCGATGAATGCGGCCTGTACTTACAATTCCAGCGGGCTGTCGACTGTCGGTGGCCCGCGATACTACTTGCCTGCAAAAGTGCCGATGATCCAAGCGCGCATCGCGTCGCTTTCGTCAAAACGTCGAGCGAGGCGAGGCGAGGCGAGGCGAGGCGAGGCGCGGCGCGGCGCGGCGAGGCTAGGCGGGGCGAGCAGAGGCGAACTCGTCCCTGACGGGCGACCACGAGGGAGAACGGACGACAATGCCAGAGCTGCACAGCCACGCTCCACATCTCTATGCCGAGCACATCCGAGTAAGTACGCGCACGTAAGTACGTGCACTTCAATCATCGTTCTCACACCCCGTCGCGCGCCATCGCACCTTCGCCTCTCTTCTCGCTTCTGATCTCTCTCTTTCCGCGAGCCTTTCATCCGTGGCGCGCGCGCGTTTATGTCTCCTCCTATCCTGCATGCCCCTTCGCTCGCGCCCATTTCCTCCGCCTCCGCCTCCGCCTCCGCCGCCGCCTCACCCTCTCTCTCTCTTTCTCTTTCTCTCGTGCAGACTCACCCGCACTCTCCGCCGCCGCCGCCGACTATCATCGCGTCCTTGCACATTTCACAGCTCTTCCTCCTTGTTCCTAAGCATCGGCCTCTGAGAGCGCCTTTAAACGTGCGGCGCGACCGCACTTCGCCAACATCCCCTTTCTTCACCGCTCTCCTTCTTTCTCCACCTCTCGCTAGCCACCACACCAGGCAAATCGGAATCTTGTTCGATGGGAGGCTACCTTTTTCCTGGATGGTGCGCAACCCACATCGATTTCGAGGAGTACATTTATCAAGCGAATATCCGAACAGAAATATTTTACTTACTGACGGCCATCGGGGATAGGATCGGCAAACTAAATACACTTAACAACGTTAATTTATTAGCGAAAAATTCATGGAAAATCTCGTCATTCCCGATTGCCGTGGCGACGACGATGACGACGACGACGACGACGAGGCCCGGAACGGGACGCGATGTATTGGAAATGCGTGCACCACCGGAAAAGAGTGTTTGAGTGTTGAAATTCAAATCGATCGATTAATGTAGCTCGCGAGCTACATCGTTTCACTCCGATTACGGAGTTAATGAGTCGCTTTAAATATTCAACGCTATTGGCCGTTAACGCCAGTGCGAATTGTGTTTAATCGATCGAGTGGCGTTTAATCCACAGAGCAGCGATCGGAGCGCAGCAACCACTAATATCTTCGGCGTGGTTGCACCTCGAAGCGAGCGATCCTCGTCATTTTTGTTCCACCCCAGACACTCACTGGGATAACACACACCATTACGCCCGTGTTCGCCCTGTCTGCCCCCTTCGCCCTCCCCGTATTAGATAAATTAAAAGGCTTGTTTCTCCGGCATGCCCACGCCGAGCGCTTGACGCATCCAGCAATTATTCCAGCTTACTCCCTTCGACCCCATTTCTCCGCGACTCAGACAGCAGAGATAATACATCTCAAAAATCGGACTTTTCCGTTACGATGCCGGCATTTCTACAACTGGTTTCATGTTTTCTTTCCGTTTCTTTCCGAGAACCTTCGAAAAATCGAAAATTTGTGAAGGGGTACATATGGAAAAATTTGCGAAAAAATGAATTTTGAGCTAGGGCTCTGGAATTTATATCACTTTTTCTTTGATGTATGAAAACATTCCCCACACAATTTCAGCCCCGGAAAATGTCGGGAAGTATGAAAAACATGGGAAAAACGACGAAAATGCATTTTTCAGGATTGGTTTTCCATGTGTTTTCGACACAATTCCGGCACTATGGCCACTAGTTTCATGTTTTCTATCCGTTTTGATACTCGAACAATCGAAATATCAAGCGTTCGTCAAAGTCCGAGAACCTTCGAAAAATCGAAAATTTGTGAAGGGGTACATATGGAAAATTTGGCGAAAAAATGAATTTTGAGCTAGGGCTCTGGAATTTATATCACTTCTTCCTTGATGCAAGAAAACATTCCTCACCAAATTTCAGCCCCGGCAAATGTCGGGAAGTTTGAAAAACATGGGAAAAACGACGAAGATAAATTATTCAAGATCGGTTTTCCATGTGTTTTCGGTACAATTCCGGCATTTCTGCCACTGGTTTCATGTTTTATTTTCGTTTTGATACTCAAACAATCGAAATATCAAGCGTTCGTCAAAGTCCGAGAACCTTCGAAAAATCGAAAATTTGTGAAGGGGTACATATGGAAAATTTGGCGAAAAAATGAATTTTGAGCTAGGGCTCTGGAATTTATATCACTTCTTCCTTGATGCAAGAAAACATTTCCCACCAAATTTCAGCCTCGGAAAATGTCGGGAAGTATGGAAAACATGGGGAAAACTGTCCGACTCACATGAGTTCAGTTAATCAAGAGGGCCTTTTGGAGTGTTTTCGGTACAATTTTAGCCTTTATCCCATTGATTCCTTGCTTCCTGTTCGTTTAGATAGTCAAACAATTGATTTAGGAAGCATTCAGGAAAGTTGGAAACAGTGGAAAAGTTGGAGAGATTAAAAAATAATATTTTAAAAATCTACTTCTATATCATACTAAAATATAACGTACTATAATGTTGGAGAATGTCCCGAGCAGCAGTAGCGTGTCAGAGGGAGAGAAAATACGAGTTAATGTACAAGCACATAATAATTTACACCGATGTCTCTCTGAATCAAGCACTATCACCGACGGCATCTCCGCTTTTTCGGTTTCACCCCTTTGCGAGATCGAATTATCGCACGCCGGGAGACGGTGTATATTATGCCGAGCTGTCCGCCCTGGAAAAGCCCGGGGCCGCTCGTCAATTAGCTCGACCCACCTTTGATCCTTTTGAAAAGAGGTTTCTCGGATTTGAAGAAGCGTGTTAGAATCGTGTTTGCCGGGGGATCGAAAGTTCACCGGCTCATTGTCGCCTGCAATCTGGAGTCGAGTTGCACTCCTCTCGCATCTCACCCCGCCCTCTTTCTATACACGCACACCTCTGCCGACCTACCGCGCCGGCCCCGAAGTAATTCAACACGTAGGGGGACCACGAGGAACTCGACTACGTCCTCACGAAGCCCCCGTCTCCTTCGGGATGTGGTAAGTGACGATCGTGTTACCACGTTGAATTTTTAGGAGATCCTTCGCAGACTCATTCAGCCCTCTTTCAATTGATTGATTCTCACTGGCACTCCTCCTTTGTGCATTTCCTTCGGGGCAAACTTTGCCCGGAAATTCGATGAGAAAAAGCGGCTCGCCAGTAGTTTACTTGAAATCTGAATTGTCGACTCGACTCCACGTCTGGCATGCCTGGAATGCCTAGGTCGTGTGTCACTAATTGAAGGGAGATCGTCCATCTTCCAAATACAATTACGTGAAACGAAATCGCGTGACCGCAACGATGTGTACTTAAAAAATGGAGGGCCGACCGTCGCAAGTAAGGAGGCACGCGAGTGTATTTCGTAATTCATGAGATTCGCGATGAAACCGTATCGATAGGGCACCCTAATTGCTGTTGGCGCGGAGGGCAGCCCATTTATTTGAAGCTTCATCGTCCAACTAATCGAGTTAATTACCAGGCTGATAAAGCAGGACGTGGCGCGTCGGCGACAGAGTGGAGGAGTTCGCGACAGCTGTAGGAGAGAAAGTCGAGTGGATAGTGCGAGCAGATGACGTCTCCCGTACGCGAGCCAATTTATGCCGGTCATTATCGCGGCCGGCGATCGTTCCGTGACCATTATTACCCGCTCGGATAATTACTCTAATGGAATAATTTTTTGGAAAATCTATCGCTGATGCCCGAGGGTGCGCGTCGAGCGGCACGACACTCGTGCCGAGCCACCTACTGGCCAGCCACCGTCAGAAGCCACTCCCTGCGAACAATGCTCGCAATCTAGAGCTCGTTAAGAGAGTAATCCAGCGCGTCCCTTATGAAACCAATAGACCTCCTCTCTCTCTCTCTCTCTCTCTCTCTCTCTCTCTCTCTCTCTCTCTCTCTCACGGGCCTACCACTTAAATTACACGCTAAACCATTCCACCGGCATTTCACGCGATACCTTCCACCAGTGCGTGCACTACTCTCCACGTCGTTTACGCTCCCGCACCCGCACCCGCCGCTTTCACCTGCACAACAGCCCGTACGTGTTTACCCTTCAAACAGAAGACTAAACGCTCTTCTCTAAGGAGTATAGATACCTCTCTCTGTCCAGTCGTTTGAAGTACACGGCTCTGTCGGCATGGAACGGGCCAAACCAGGCCGGGCTAAAAGTTCTCTGGTAAAATTGAAATAAGCGCTCCGCTTATTTATTCCTGGGGCTCGGACGAGCAAAGAGGGAAAAAGGGTGAGCGGTGGGCGGTCGTCGGGAGGGGGGGGGGGGAGAAAGTGTGCGGCTGAGTGGGGAAAGGTTCAGAAAGGCAGTGCTTTTGGAGGACTCATCCGGGCCCTCGCTTATAGAAGACCGGCCCTGACACGGCGACAAAGAGGGCGAGAGAATGAGGGACGGAGAGAGGAGAGAGTCAATGGGTATAAGCACTAAGCACGTAACTATAAAAGGAGCCGGGGCTTGCGAATCGTCGCTAGATTAAAAAGAGGCTCCCTTTTTCGCTTGCTCTTTTATGCCCGTGCGCCGCGCCCCACACGCATCATGTGCTTCCTCGCCCAACGTCCCGCGCACTTACATACTTACATACAGATACATCGAACGCACACTGACGCACGTGAATTCGAAGCAGCCATCGCCGACCAGCAACGGCAGCAACGGCAGCAACACGCATACACAGGAATACGCTTACGGGTGTTCGATATTTTGCGACCAGCCGCTGTAAAAAGCAATTCGATCTGGCAGCTCGCTCAAAGCACACACCCTCTCGACTCTCCACTCCCGACTGCCTCTTTCGTATCTCATTGTCAGACTCGCCCACGCCTCTATCTTTTTCTGCGGATTTGCTTTCGAAGTAGGTTGCTCGGATCCTTGAAGGAGAACTGGCTCGCTCGATTGCTTCCTCTTAAAAGGATCCTCTAATCGTCGATGGTTACTCCTTCGCGGAGCAGATATCCTTGATTACGCTGGTTGCTGCTTTGCCAGTCTTGATGATCTCTTTGACCGTACCACTGTCCGATGGTGTAATCCGTGAAGGATAGTTGGCCAGAGTATTCGTTCTCCTTTTTTATCAAGTTGGAAATCGGATTTTCTCATGATAATTAGAGAAACCATAGGAGGTAATCGCGCGCGGAGCGGGAGAGAGAGGGAAAGAGAGGGAAAGAGGGGGAAAGAGCGGGAAAGAGCGGGGCAAGGCATTCTTGTAGACCTCTTAGAGCCGAGGCTCTCGATGGGCGCCGTAAAGCGTATTATTCCGTAGGGCTGTTTTTACTTAGCTGGCCGCTACAAAGCACGGCTTACACGTATAATGTCCCGATGCGTGTCGGTTGGATCCTCTTGCGCGAGCACATTCAGAGCGCGCACAATACCGCGATCATATTACAATTCCCAATGCGATATAGCCGGGGCTAATACAAAAAGCGGCACTAATCAACCCTTTGCGCGGAATAGCAATTGGCAGTCTTGCGGCTTCAACGGATTTTATCAAATGCAATTCGGACAATCGCTCTCGGGCAATAAGGGAATCAATCGCAATACATATGTCGCGTCGGGATATACATGGGGGAAAAAAGAAGCCACACGATGTGAGTAGTGCATGACACATGCACGCACCTATTGTGAGTGCGATGCATGTAGTGGATAGGGGAAATTCGATTCGTGCGAGAGCAATTGTCTCGTTTTCGAGAAATCTGAAAGCGCGAGAGGGAAAAGATCCCATGCAGAGGTGGTCTGCAGTGGTGGATGGATGGATGAACCTGAGCGAAAAAGGGTGCCTTTGAGCACGGCGAGTCCGTCGCCGCCAGATTAATTAACGAAGCGCTCGCCTGGGGTTCAGAAAAGGATGAACAAGTTCGATATCAGGCCACAGGGCTAATAGACAGGTACCCTATGGCTATCTACTTAGCCATCAGACTGCTACTCAATCAGCCATTGATAGTTTCCACCGCAGCAATCGCCGGCTAATCGTACGAATCGCAACCGAGCCCGGCGTCGACGAACCTGTCGGTCCAATATTCCAAAAGTTTTCGACGGCTACAATTTTTTGCGTTCAAGATTTTTCGAGGCCGTCTCCGTAATCCAAGCTCCGCGTGATCTCGATTCGCGCGAGCTCGTAGTACATATGTTTAGATGAGCGCATCCCACTTCTCCGGCAACGAGATCGATCAGTCTTCAATCACTTTAAAGCACACATACGGGGCTGCGTATCTCGGCAGAGGAAGTTTGCCTCATTTGAGAGTGCACAGGTGGGTATTACTCGCGCCAGGTATCGCATCGCGCAACGCAAAGCGTGTGAAAAATGGAAAAGCAAAAAAAAGGGGCTCGGAAAAAGAAGGAGAGAAAATCCAAGCGTGCGGGTACGCGCGCGAAGTGACGTCTCGCGCAGATTACACGCATATTTGTTTTTGAATACCGCGGTGCCGGTGGCAAAGGTTCCGAAACGTCCATCTAAGTAATTACTGGAGCTTAGGAGCGTCAGAGTTGGGGTCGGCGATGTTGATTAAACGAGAGATAAGATACAACCGCTCTCCACCTTTACACCAGCAGGTCTACCTACGTGCGCCACACCACCGTGCTCTCTCCCCTTCCCCTTCCACCTACACGAGTCGCGTAGAGTGCACGCTTAATTAAAAACAACCGGCTTATCCACGGCTCCTGCAAATTCATTTCATCCCCCTCGATACTCGTGGCCGCGCGCCAATCACTTTATTATCGAGTCCATTAGATCCGAATCACGCTTCAAGTTTGCCGGGGGCGCAAGTGCATTTGCATGCCCCACGCGAGACATTCGACTGTGCAACAAGAGTGTATGCGCGTGTATGAAAAAAAGCTCATTCTGCAATCCCTATTTTGGGTGGAGCGGTGGCCAAAGCGGCCACGTGTCTCCGCGTCAATTTGTCAGGACGCCGCGCTGCGAGAGCAATGACAACGCCTCTTGGAAACAATCGCATCGATACCTCGGGGAATAAGCTCGCCCGAAGCCCGATGCCCGATGCCCGATTCTGATCTCCCGCCGTTTGCTCGGCCAACATCAGCGAAGCATCGATGCGACTAAAGACATGAATCGGCTGGTACTGCTGGTCCTTTCACTGCGCGTTAATAGACTCGTCTACTCTCGCTCTCCAGCTCCGGGGCTAAACTACCCCCGTTGACCCCACCTTCTGCGGATAATCGACTGAAAATAACCCCAAGAGACGAGCGGGGCTCAGGGCCCTTCCAACAGAGAGCCGACGAACGGCACCGGCGACGCGGCCGACTGCCACCGAGCGCCGAGCGCCGAATCCCCGCTAGCCCGATTCTCTTCCTCCCTCTCGCTCCAGCTCTCTCCCTCCAGTAGTACTACTACGGGCTGGTGCATCTGTTCCTTTTGAAAGGAACGAATGACTCCGACAATTAGAGGAGCAGCAGAAATCCTACTAAAATGCTTGCGTGTGCGCGCGGTGCTTCTTCTTTTCTTGCTCATACTATTCATAGTCGAGCCGAGATTGCGTCCCGCGTGCGCGAGCGAGGGGCGAGCCAGGCGGGGCCACCGCGGGGACGAGGGCAGGCGAGGACAGGCGAGGACAGGCGAGGGGAGGCGAGGGGAGGCGGGGGGGAGCTGGCAGTCGCGAGAGTACCGTCTGAATCGGCCGAGATTAAATCGCAGGAAGGAACGATTACGCGCTTCTGAAACGTCCCTATGAAAGGAACCTCCGGGACCACCGCCGCGTCACGGGAGAGACGTCCTGGACCCAGCAGCATATTAATCGCGTTTAAGAGAGCAAGGAATATACATGCATCTCTGGCCTATTCACCGGCACCAAATACACGCGCGCGCGCGCTCGCGAACCTAGAAAAGTCGTGGCGGTGATTACGTGGCCGACAAACACCCAAGCGATGGTGAAAAAGGGCCCGGCTGTCACAATGGAGATATTTTAATTAAGAATGTGCGCGGGAAATTAGATAGGGACGTAACGCGGAGCGGATGATTAAAACGATAGCAGCAGAGTGGGAACAAGTAGTGGCTTTGTCCTGCAATTCGTGGAGGGCGAGGACCGCTACTCCCTGACAAAGGACACATTTAGCTAAATGCAACGTGCGAGCCTATTCCGCATTGTTTGATCGAGTTGGGCCGGGCGGTCGAGTGGCCGCCCGTAGGATCACGCCACGCTTTACTTTAATCGGGTCTGGTCAGGTCCGATTGGCTTCGTTGTAGACACAACTCGTGCAGTTAGAGCCTCGGTGCCCGTGGTGGCGTGTCGCGAATCTCTTTTCATCGATCTGATGACCGCCTCGTCCATTCGTGCGGTAAGTGGATCCAGGGTGGGGTGGAGCGGAGTCGCTGTACCTCGCCGTGTCCGGGGGAGGAGGCCTCGTCCATTTAATACCATTTTTTTTCAACTGCCAAGCACGCATCGCCGCATCGCACAATTCTATCGACGGGCGGGTAATCGAAATTTCTTTTCATTCCGCCGTCGTCTCGCGCCGGCTCGCTTCAATTATAGTCCGTCAAAAGCGTCCATTCGTTAATTGCCCCGGGCAGAATACCGGCCGCGTGCATCAGCCTAGCTAGGCGCACACATGTATGTCAGTATATGTAACTACTCCGTGGAAGCCGCAGCGAGACGCCGGCGATGTAACCGGTGAATAAAAATTAGCTGATCGCCCGATGGAGTCGCGTGGTAGTCAGGCAAGTCCCGGACTCATTGGCGGTGGCGAAAACCCGGCGACTTTGTAACCCGATCGGGCGATTGTCCCGGGGAATACTCTCATGGGTCGAAGACGGGCAGGAGGCCCTCGGCGAGAGCGCTAAGCGAGCAATAAGAAAGTAATAGCGACGAGCGAGAGATGGCTGAAGCAACAGCGAGGCCCTCAGAAGCGAAGGGGTGGTTCCGCGCGCAATTACGGATTTTGAGTGACAGATGCTCGCCCGGTCGGCAGTCGGAAGATTAAAACAAGTAATCAAAGCCCCAGTAGCCACCCCCGGGATGGATATGGATGGATGCACACCCCCACCCCGAGCACAGCACTGCTGTCTCTTCGGCTGGTGGCTGGTGGCTGGTGCCTGGTGCCTGGTGCCTGGTGCCCGCGCTAGCAGCAGCCAGCCTGTTCCTCCTTTACTCATCTTCCCCTCTCCCGAACCGAACCACCGCAGGAGAGAGTTACCCCCCAGCTACCATAATATCCACCTATCAAGCCGCGCTCTGAATGCTCCTTTAAGAAAATATTCCTTTCGCGAGCAGAGTCCCGGCGAGCTGCCGGCAGATTATTAGACCTCTTGCAGCCAGCAAAAGAAGGCAGGTACCAAAGACTTTCAAACGACGCGACTTATATTTCACGAGAAGCGATAGAGCCACCCACCCCCGACTCCTCCCTCCTTTGACGCGGCCACTTCGATCGTGCGGGTAACAATAATGCCACACCGACTTATTTCGAGTTCTCATCCTCTCCAGCTTCGTCCACTGAATAGTCGGCCCACGGGTGCTACCATGCAGCGAGAGGTTTAATGCCGTTAGTTCCACCGGTGGCTGATCGATTCCGGATTTCCACGGGTAAGTGCAAGACACGGGGGAGGAGAATGTTAAGGTCGCTTGGAAGTGTCAGTTACTGGCAACAAGAGCAGCAATTAGAATGCGAAGCCTTACGCCTGCCCCCCGACAATCATGCCACGCAAGAGGAACAAACCGACGGTGATAGGCTGCCTGAAACCCGATTAGGTTTGTATATTTTCTATCGCGCAAGTTCATCCCTACTGAATTTACCATTCGAATGTGATTGCTATCTAAGTAACAGGAGGATTGTAGCCTGAATATGTACCAAGTGCCATTTAACTTCTACCAGCTGACAGATGCCTATGATATCTGAGTGCTCCCCCCGAATATGATTAATCCTAAGATTTCGATTCACAGGGGACAGGATTGGATTTGACGGAGTGAGTGGGAAGAGAGGATCAGCCGTTTATCTCTAGCGTCGCTTTTCAGTTTTTCCCCCGGCCTTCCCCTATCTTAGGCCGCCTCTTTCCTCGGTTTTCACTTCTTCTCAGCCTTTACATTCCCCGCGAAATAATATAAGCCCTCTTTCAGACATTTCTGACGAGAACTTTCTGAGCAAGATCCGCCCAGATGCAATGACCTGCGCTACCTCATTGTCAAGAATATCATACCTGTTACGAAATCAAAGTATGAAATCTCATAACAACAGATCGCGAAAGCGGATAATGGTGAAAAGACTTTTGCAGAATTAAATTAACTAACAAAGAATTGCACTTCCCTATTTATCGCAGTCCTACTTGGAGGTTGAACCCCCAAGTCTTCTGCATCGCGTGCGCACGCACGAACGTTCACGCACCTTTTCTTTCCCTCTTATTAATTATTAGAAGTTAATGTGGTTCGAGATATACAAAAAAGAATTCGATAAAAACGTCATGTTTATCATTTATATTTAAGCACTTATTGTACATTTGCTTATACATACATATAAATTAGTTGCATCCCTCACTGTATTCCTGCTTACAGCTTATGTCTTATGAAAACGTGTTTAATTTTGTGACTCAAAATACTCTTTACTGTCTTTTGGATTAGGCTTAATTGTCTTTGAGTCTGGTTGCCAATTTGCTGGACACACTTCGCCGTGTTTCTCAACAAATTGGAAAGCTTTTATAAGTCTCAAGGTTTCGTCTACACTTCTACCTACCGGTAGGTCATTAACACTCAACTGTTTGAGGACACCTTCTTTATCAATGATAAAGAGACCTCTCAGAGCAACTCCCATATTCTCAACAAGGACATTGTATTTTGCTGAAATCTCCTTGTTAAAGTCACTGAGAAGGGGGTAACCTAAATCCCCGCCTAGACCACCCTGCTTCCTTGGGGTATTTATCCAAGCCAAGTGACTGAAGTGGGAATCGGTAGACACTCCAATCACCTGAGTATTCAGTGCTTTGAATTCACTGACCTTCTCACTGAAGGCTATTAGTTCGGTTGGGCAGACGAATGTACTGTGAAAATTAGTCAAATTAAATAAAGAGAACAAGAACATTGACATCACTAACCTTTGGAAAGAATAACTTACAAATCTAAAGGATAGAAAAAGAGGACAACATATTTGCCCTTATAGTCACTCAGTTTGATTTCCTTGAAATCACCATCAACCACAGCCATTCCAGAAAATTCTGGTGCTGGCTTTTGTATTTGTGGCCAGTGGCCCAGTAGATGGGAACTGAGTGAAAAGGCACGTACATCTTTCACAAGTAGTGTTTTCTTTGCTTTACTCAAGGAGACACTAGCTGTAGAAGCCTAGAATGAAACATTCTGTATTCAGAGATCGTACAGCTCTGTTATTTTATGTACGTCGAATACATTTGTCGCGTGTTCATCAACTCACTTGAGTCTAACGTATCTAATTTCGTTATACCATTCGTGTAAAGTGCAATGACTTACCACTTTGCTAACCACTGGACGTAAAGAAGCGAGCGCTCGGAACATTGTAAAATAAAAAGCGTACACAATTCTATCGGATGAATATATTAATTGGTTGAATCACGCAGTAGTATGGCTTAGTTGTGATTTCAAAATCGGCCAAAAACTTTTTATCCGGCTTGTAGATAGGTTATATAACTCACTTTTCACACGGACACAGTACCTAAGCCGTGCCTAGTAAAAAAACACTACACTTTGAACTAACGTACCTTCGAAGAGGGATAAGAATATACGTGGATTAAATATTCAATTGAAAATAGTAAAAAAAAGTCCTTCTGCTGATTTCTCACGTTAGAACAGTTCCCTCTTGTCATGAAGAGCGGACGTAGATGGCAGGACCAGGCAGGACCTGCTGCGTTTAGTGGTACATATATTGTAGTATAATTATATTTGTGAGGTTCTTACCAACTGATCGGATAATCAATATAATCTTATTTTATTCAAATAACAATATTATAAGAGTCTCGTGTTAATCTTTGCTTAAATGTGAGAACATACAATATACATTACAATCTGGCATCTTTTTTATATTTAAATTCTGCTTAACGTAGGTACGTGTAATGTTATTGGTAAGGAAGTATATCCGTGTTTAATAACAATGAAAAGTTGTCCATTCAGCTTTGTCCCCACAAGAAAAACACACTTCTGACCAAATATACAATGCCATCTCTTTGTCACTGTTTAATTTTCAGCGGGACGAAATACCACATGTATTTGGGATAACATAAATTTGATCTTATCCTACTTTAACAGTTGTATAATCAAAAACTTTTTACTACAGAAACATATTACAAGTCCGCCCGTTCTCGTTGAGACACGTAGGTCAAGAAATGCCGCATCTGAGCTCATACTCATACGCATATCGTTGTAATCACGTGAAACCAACCTACGTAATTTCAATTCGAAAGCAGATTCGTGCGTCTCATTCAATTGGAAGCCGTAGCAGTAGCAGTAGCAGCGGGTGCAGGCGTTGTTTTTGATGTCGATTCGTCCGTAACAATTCCACGATTCTTCTTTATCCTCTTCCATTCTCCGTTTGTGTAGTTCATTTGGAAGTGGGTTTCGACCAACATAGGTACAGTTGTACCGTCCGTTTGAGTCACTTCCTCAATATTTTCAGACAACATGACTGTGACAATGTTACCCAGCTTTGGACATGGATTATCTGAAAAACATACCAAAAAACCGGCATTATGAGATGCTAATTCCTAGTGGGCTATTCTGCAAAATTAGAATATATATCACCTCTAGATCCAGCCATAAAACCAAGAATAAGCGCCTTCTCTGGACGCGTTACTTTATTGGCAGTCCTGAACATTTCTTGGGCCTCCAACATTTGTTCTCGCTGGAACAATATGCATTCATAGAACATTCCAAGTACAAAAATCAACAGTACAACAGTAATGACAGTAAATCAACAGTACGTACCGTAAGAGACAAGCCCTTTCGGGTATTGGCCGCTGCATTCGGTGGTTGAGCGGTAGTTTGTATTCGTATCTGTGTAACTGTTTGTGCTGGTCTGACCGTTTGTACCCCAACTGGTGTGGTCTCAGTGGTCGTACTGGTTGTCGGTGTAGCAGTCGTCGTCGGTGGACTCGTAGTGGTAGGTGTAGTCGGTGTCGTAGCTAAAAAAAATTGAAATCGTTATTATTGCCGTAGTTACAATTTCATATTTTAAATGTGTGGCGATAAACTTACGTGTTTGTGGTGCAGTTGTTGATGTTGGTGTACTCGGAGTTCCCGGAGCAGTAAAGGTCTGTACAGTAGAAACTGGTTGGATTGGTGTAGCAGGTGGATTAATAGATGCCAAACCCTGAGCGTATTCCGGTGTTGTTGATGTTTCTGTAGTAGTAGTAGGTGTTGCCGCTGCTGCTGCAGCAGCTGCCTGTGCTTCTGCAACTTTCTTTTGCTGTTCCTCCAATTCTTGCATTCTTTTTCTCTTCTTTGCTTGTGCGTAACCAATGGGTTGCTCATTGATATCTAACAATTTAATACCACCATCTTTACGAATCCTACTTGTAATAGGCGTTCTATTTGCCATTGATGAAGTTGTGAGAGACGGGGATCTAAAGCCACTCGTGGGAACCCTGCTAGGAATACCCTTCAGTGGGGCTAGAAACAAATTATCCATGATAGAATTTTATGTTAATTCATTAATCTTTCGACATATTAAATGTTGTTGGCTATATTACTTGTGTCTGTCATTTTCCTTGGCATCCCTCTACTTCTCACAGGCACAGTTGGTGCAGTACTCTTTTTCAAGTTACTAGCTGCATCTGTACTTTTTTGCAGCAACTCTGCTCTAAGCGCTGCGCTTTTTGGTTTCCTCTTTAGAGTAAAATGTTTCACTGGTGTTGGCTGCTGCCCAACAACAGAAGTTAGCGCAGTCTTATTGAGATAGTGGCATTCTAGAGGAAGCATGGCAGGATCATTTTGCTTTTTCAACAGCTTCCGAAGATCATTCACAAGCTCCCCAAAAATAGGCCTGTGTTCATCTAAGTCTGTGATGTCTGTATTTAAAGATCCAGTAGAAGGGAATGTCTTCATCGCTTCGGATAACATTGATACCCATAGCTCACTGTCCAATGATGCAACCTCAATGATTTCTTCGAGCTCGACTCGCCACTGAAATTGTTTTATAACATTTAAAGCCTCGAGCATAAAGAATTCTAATATTACACTGTCTGAAAATATTATCTCCCTAAATAAAATTGAGTAAGTAATGGGCATGCAATAACATTAAAATGATTGGAAAATAGGATAGATTCCGAATAAGAGACTTGGAAATTGCTAGACTAGAGTGAACTTTAGCCAGCGAATGCATAGTCCCCGTGGAATTTAGTAGTGAGTATAAGCAAAACACACTTACTTCTTCAACATTCCGCCTAGGTATGTGGAAGAACGAAAGTAGTAATTTGAGTTTGACCTGCGTCTGAAGGTCTGGAAAACAGTCTTTGATATTCCGCAATACTTCAGCATTAAGTTGTGAACAAATTGAGCTGCCCGTCCAGCTATCATTTGACGTCCCAAGCTTGTTATGAAGCCACAACGACGTATCACTGTCCCTCACATTCGCCATATTGGAGTCGTTTGCTTTTTGTGTTTACCGTAGACCACTGTAGTGCGCCACATGCTATTCCCGCCATAAAGCTTTATAAAGTGTAGACCACAGCAATCTGGTCTGGTGCAATCTGATGCTCCAGTCAGCCAAGTTGAGTGGCGCTGCATACTGTGTGGTATATCGTGTATATATATCTATTTCCGTTGACTTCCGTAAAGGTGCGAGGTGCGTAAGGCGAGCTGCGGTGCTGCGGGTGTAAAGTTACTCCAGTTACTCTTGGCGACTGTGGTAAATTTGGGAAAATCCAGAGAAGTAAGGAAAGAGATTCTATTCGATAGCACCAAAGAGGCAATGAACGGGACTATGGCAATGGTGAGAGAGGATCTCCATTATTTATTGAAAAGAGCCTGGCATTCAAGTGTAATGTAACGGTTTCGAAACAATGATGGCGGTTGTAGAACGGCTGTAAGATTCGCCTACGTTTGATATTCCAAGATGAGTTCTCATTCGATTGGGCTATGTTCGCTGAATGAAAGTATACCGATGCTTGAAATCTTAACTACTAGTCTTAATCTGACTAGAAATCAATGGAGCTGTGACAATTGATAATAAAACTTAAAAGGCAAAGTTACTATTGGCTACAATGCGTCCTTTCATGTAGAAAAAGTTGTGAAGGCGATGTGACGCGAAGCTTGAGTTCTCGAGTCTTAGCTCGGATCTGTTGAACTAAGTTCGGTACTAGACTGTCATTGAAATGTTGATGAAAAAGGCGATCGGATGAATTGGCTCGAACGCGATCGAAACATTTACCGTTCAAATGTCTTTATTAGAAATTTCTTTAGAAATGAGAATTGAAAGACTTTTTTGATGAATTCCAGACACCAACAGCCCAGAATAATATGGAGCCACCGGTGAAGAAGGCAAAAGTAGAAGGTACATTGCTAATCCAGCAAATAATGATATGCCTGTAATCGCTAGGAAACCGTATGCATAAACGTGTTCCGTCGGATATGTCGGTGAACGCAGAAGCAAGAGCAAAGATAAGATAACTTTCTGCAAAGGAAGCGATGAAGAGAGATATAATAATTTATTTAGGACAATCAGGTGCTAGCTTTCTATTAAATGCTGGCAGACCATCTGTAACTGTCCTATGGTCTATCATAATTACAGAATAAATTTTGGTAGGCTAGGGTAACAGATGACCATTGGCCCTGAATAAAACTAATGTATGGTTGTCCTTCTGTTCTGAGATGTTACAGCGGCGAGACAGTACAGAATCTGTGGCCTACGACTGAGCTGTGATCATGAGCGTGCGCCAAACAAAGAAAGAGAACGCTACATTCGTTGAACAGAACAAATCAGAGTTTTGCAAACTCCCACTGACACAGCATCTATTGTCGAGTACCAAATACGATGCGTATCTTAGATAGGTCAGCATTTTAGGGTAGTAATTTTGTCCCTATTTATAAGCCTCGTTGTGTCCATGGGCTCTTTCTTTATGTGGTTTTCGGGGATTTAAAGAAATATTCGTGAGGTATAAGAGGAGGCTTATAAATAGGAAGGGCAATGGCGATAGTTCCTTCAGACATATATGCGGCAAGTATTACTCCGCGTTCTCATTGATGGAACAGGTAAGACTTGCTAACGAAAAGAGGAGTGTCCCGCCGATCGCAGGCTTTCCGTGTAAAACCGTAATTACAATCGCCATTGCTGTACAGAAAGCGATAGGACTAAATATGTGCTAGGTTGGAGAAAGGCAGACTCTATGAAAATGGCGCAGAAAATGCACTGAGAGTATTCTCCTTTGCTTTGTGCTTCCAGATTTGTGCGTCGCCTCAATCTCGGATAGTTTGCGCACAACCATCATTGCTCAGCCCAGAACACGGTTAGCCGTTAATCAAACGATCGAATAATCCTAACAATCTTAATTCGTGAAACGGCAAATTTTATAACGATAGTAAAGAACGGAGAAGTCTTAACGGAACGTTTCAACGTGTTCTGATTTCTGTTTCAGAGACTAGCCGACCGAATTGGTTACGATCGTACGAAACCTAGTTTTATTATCGGTAGTCGAATTTTTTGGGGCTGATATTGCAAGCATTAAATACAATTAAATAAGTAACACTAATCGATTCTTTTCGGGATTTTAATTAAAAAGTTTAAAAAGTACAGTCACCATTTGCAATAGTACATGCAGGTAGAAAAAGGACTTGTTTCTCCCTTCTTGATATGCAACAAATTACGTAATATGCGCATATTGTACAAAACATTTTGCGGCATTGCGCGTAATACGTATTTACAAAAGTACACAAGTTCACATGATTATCCAACATGAGTGTATCATTGCGAGTTGATTGACTGTTTTAATTTCTTTAAACTTACAGTTTGGAGGAAGGTTCTACCGTGGGAAGTGCTGCACAGCATCGTTACTTTCCCCCTCTCCCTTTTAAAGCGTTTCAACATCTATGATAGATATAGTCGAGATTTAAAGCACCGGACGAGTCAAATGACGCGACTATATTTCATAAATATCTGATCCCAAAGGTTCCTCATGATACTTTTGGTTGGCTTCTGACACTATAACAGCTCTCTCATCACAATAAGTACAGGAATACAGAGATGGAATAGCAGTTGTATTTCCCCGCAAAACTTGTGATGATAGAGTTATAAAATGTACTCGGTCATGATTTTTTCAAGTTTATCTAACATACAATTTCTTCGTAGGAAACGCATCAGAGTTCTTGCCGGGGCCTATATATGACCTCAATCAGATGGGACAAGTGGTCGCTGGTATGTATCATCATTTCTTACAACAATTCAACCGTCTTCTATTCTCCTCGATTCGAAATAAGAGGAAAACTTGTGGCGAATGATGCATACCTTCGGAGTGACCGAATTTTGGTCCCTTCAGTTAGAGCGATATTGAAGTTGGACAACTATTCCGTGGACTTGTAGCTGATAAGATCTGACCGGCATAACGGCTGGAAGGTTGTCCAATGCTAGCGAGGCATTGCGCGCTCTAGCCAATTTACTTTCTATTTCAGGACCAGGAGCTAAATATCTTACCCTGCCAGGAATTCTAGGTGCAGGTTTACCAAAAATTACATCCGAACAGCAGGACACAGTCAACAGAGCGAAGAAGTATGCTATGGAACAAAGCATCAAGATGGTCTTGATGAAACAGACATTAGCGCATCAGCAACAGGTATATTTTCAAATGTGGGCCTAACAAACTTTACTCGCTTAGTATATAGCCACGTACATCTATTGGACCGCGAAGTTAGAATGAGCTCTCAAGATTTTTCGCTAGAATACAGGGAGACAAGGAGAGGTTGACGATGGCGATGACCAATTCCCAATAAATTCTTGTCCAGTGGATTTACGTGGTGTACACTATCGGTGTTAGACCACACAATAATATTAGCCGAACATTCTTTCCTCTATTTAGCTCTTTGCCAATTTTCGAAAGTTTTCGAGTCACGCTCTTGACATCTAGCTCGCCCCGCCGAGTCAAATCTTTACCTCTAAGGATACCTTTATCTAATACCTGTGTTCGTTAAACCTGCGAGTAAAGTAAATATGTTAAAGTAAACAAATCGAGAAACGAACACTGGAACCTAACTCTGATCGGTTGATTTTTTCTCCCCGCAGAAGAATAAGTTGGTCCTGCGGCAGCAAGTTTTATTGCTAATGTGCAGGTTAGTGTCAACCAAATCAAGACAGAAATAATATCAATACGCCTTACATGAATCCTAAACGTTTCCCTGAGTTACTTACTACCGTAAGAGAAGATTAGATATCTCGCGATAGTAGTCGGCGGGAGCAGAGCTGTACCGACGCGAAAGAAGACAAGTTTTCTTGTGCATGAATCTCTGGACGATTTGACAAAGATTATATCTAGATTGACTTCCGAGCTCGACTATTCCTTCTCTGTCATTGTTAGCTGCTCGACGCGAATATTAATCGGCCGGTTCTGAACCTCACTAGCAATCTTAGCTTTACGCGACTCAATGCACCACCACTGCTTTCGTAGCTCAAGTATGCAATTTGAGTAATTAGACATTTGCTCTCCATATCTCCAACAAGTCTGCTTTTGAATCGGGCTTTCGTACGTAATCCAAGAGAACGTACGATGCTGTCTGTCTGGTCTGTCACTCTCGTCTCACACTTTTTGTTTACTTTCGATGTAGCGTCAGCTTGAATACATTTAAACGGATCATATTTGCACCCGGAAAAAAATTGGACTCACTAGTAGGGCTTGCACAAAAAAGAGGAGTAGTTGAGCGAAGAAGATGGAATGGTAAAAGAGCTTTTTGAAGGGGACGTGATTTTTGAACTGAACGTGATAATGGTATATTTAAGGGGGTGGGATATCAATAGAAGGCCTATGGTCCTTTGTGTTACAGCAAATGGCTAGTCAACGGAATCAGGTGCAGAGACAACAGGCTCTCGCCCTCATGTGCAGGTTTGTTTGTTCTTTGCCTTAGCCCTCCGAATATCATCCTCAAGACTCGTCATTCTAGGCAACACAACCTATGTCTGAATTCATTTTGTGTACGCGGTAATTCCAAAGCTACTGTATGAGTAAGCCTTTCGTTAGTTGCGAATTCCTAGTACACATTGAATGCTTAACACATGTAGCCCGGCATTGAGTGTATATGTGCGCGCCTTTGTTTTGTAAAATCGCGGGAGATTCTACTTCCTAAAGTTGATGTAGTTGCGTCGGTACACGTTCACGGGCACTGTCTGAAATCGAGACTTATGATTAGGGCTCGCCAATTTAATGTTTCATTTCGTGAACGTGATAGGACAAAGGTTTAGGAAGAATTACGAAATGGGAGAATGGTCAATTAAGGCAAGGATTTTTCCACGGCAGGGTCTACGTGGGCAGCATCAGTTTCGAGTTAAAGGAAGACACTATCAGGCAAGCATTCTTGCCTTTTGGTCCAATAAAGTCTATCAACATGTCTTGGGATCCAGTGACACAGAAGCACAAGGGTTTCGCATTCGTCGAGTACGAGATTCCCGAAGCCGCGCAACTAGCATTGGAACAAATGAATGGTGTCATGATTGGTGGACGAAACATCAAGGTAGCGGGACGTACCTATATAACGAATTTCCTGTCACCCAGCAATCCTATGATCCCGCCGGAGGTCGGCAAATTTTTATTTAGCCTATCCTAATAATATCATATCCTGTTACGTCCTTCCTAAATCAAATGATTCTGGCAAATAGTAAACGGTTACATAGCGTGGACAAGTTTCCCCTTACGATTGTAAATTCTAATACGTTCCAGGTTGTTGGCCGGCCATCGAATATGCCACAAGCACAATCGGTTATTGATGAAATTACCGAAGAGAGTAAACATTACAATCGAATTTACATTGCATCGATACATCAGGATTTAACTGAAGATGACATAAAATCCGTATTTGAAGCATTCGGTCCAATTACCTATTGTAAACTAGCACAAGGTAGTTCACCGCACCGACATAAGGGCTACGGCTTTATTGAATATGAAACAATGCAAGCTGCACTCGAGGCAATCGCCTCAATGAACTTATTCGATCTTGGCGGTCAGTATTTAAGGGTGGGTAGAGCTATTACACCGCCGAATGCATTGATGGGCCCACCTAGTGGAACAAGCATGATGCCCACTGCTGCGGCAGTCGCAGCTGCGGCAGCAACTGCCAAAATTCAGGCGATGGATGCTGTTGCCAGCAATGCTGTCGCACTAGGTTTGACTAAACTTGGTGCAACTGCACCACCAATTCTAAACCAAGGTAGAGTATAGGGCTGAGCAACTTGATTAAGTAACCCTCTCTCCATTATTGCTATAGTCTTAACGAGTTTATTACCTTTATTAGCATTGCCAGGAATAGTAAGGCCAACAATTGCTCCAGCAACTATGATGGCGCCGCCAACTATAGCCACAGTTGCGCCTGTGATACCACCACCAGGTATTGCTATACCACAGACTTTAACGCGGCCTCCGGCAATAATACAACCGATCCCTGGACAACCAGTTGTTATTCCTCCGCCCGCGGTGGTGGCACCTACACTAGGAGGAACACCAGTGGTCAGCAGTCTATATTTAGATAACAATACCCTCATCTACGATAGAATCAGCTACGATAATTCCTGTCGTTTTAGATACCCGTCGTTACTACTACTGCCTCAAATACCGACATCATGAGACGCGCACAGGAACAAGCAGCCCATCAGAAGCAACAAGAAGAATTACAGAAGAAATTGTTAGAAGAAACCGAGCCACAGACATTACAGCAACAAGAAAATATGTCTATAAAGGGTCAAAGTGCACGCCACCTTGTCATGCAGAAACTTATGCGTAAAGTCGAGTCTCGTGTAGTGATTTTAAGGAACATGGTATCGCCGGAAGATGTGGACGAAAGCTTGCAAGAAGAAATTCAGGACGAATGTTCCAAGTTTGGAGTGGTCGAACGGGTTATCATATATAATGAACGCCAATCGGAAGACGATGAAGATGCTGAAGTTATCGTGAAAATATTTGTCGAATTCTCACAGATGAGCGGTAAGTACTCATACTTTTCATTTTCAGCTTAGATTTATCAGAATCATGTTTCTATAACAAACATTTGGTTACAGAGGCAGAACGTGCGAGGGATTCGTTAAATGGTCGTTACTTTGGCGGACGACTAGTAAAGGGTGAGCTTTACGATCAGGCGTTATTTGACAACAGTGATTTCTCTGGTTGATCGGGAAATGCGATGACCATTGAGTACCGTCAACTCCTCTCACAGGAGAGAATTACGATCCGATACTGACTGATGCTAGCTCATACTACTAATATCTGGAAAATCACTAAATACTTGGCGTCACGCTTCCGACGTACTGTCGTCATAGCTTCACTGTCCAGAGTTAGTTTCTCATTTTCTTCGACTTAAACACATCCTTAAAGACCCGAATGCCATTTATATTTTTCTCAGTTACATAGATTTGAAAGGATGAAAAAGAACAATGATCGATTTCGCGAGGTACAAAAGTTTAGAGCAATTGCAAATTTCGAGATTTGTTCAAGAGGGCAAACTGTATTTTCGACTTTTAGGTAGCGTAGCGTAGCCAGTCCAACTTCATTGTCAAATGGATGCGATTAGCAATGCACCAAGTGACATACCTAAATGAATGTATAGAACCCTAGAGTGTAATTGAATTGTTTTACGTATAGGCACCACTTCACAGGAACAATACATGTATGGAATAATGCATATAGTACCGACGGGTGTAATACGTTACAATAAAAATTTGTATATATTTATTGTACGATGCATTAGTTTTAAACCTTTGGAAGTTAAAGCATTTATTTCCTCCAACAAAGAGAACTCTATGTACAATTACTTAAAATAAAAGTAATGTCTTTACAATTCTCCGTAGTTATGCTTAATAGTAGTCTACTGGATAAATCTACTCTTTATGCTTCGGTTTATAACTCTGGCCAAAGTTTTCATACTCCTTATACTGAGGAAAGCTGTGACCACCTTCCTGTGGAACAGGAACATCAAGCTGTTTCGTTTCTGTTTTTGAATATCTTCCCTCTATCTTGAGTGCATTTTCTTTCTTCATCATTGCTATTTTATAACTTTCTTGTATCTCTTCCATTGTTGGTGGATTCGTTCTTCTGTGTCTAAGCCATGCTTCCCATTCAGCTGGCAACTCTTGTTCATAATTATCTTTCTCCAGGGGCACAAAAGATCGAATTGCTTTCGGCTTTGACGAGACACTTGTCGGTAAAGCTTCATAATACTTGGTGCCAAAATAGTCTTCTCCAACCATTACACGCTTTCCTGTATGCGGTCTTAAGGAATTAACAAAATTCCAGAAAATCATGCGAAAAATTCCCCGTCCTCTTCTAGCCATATTGCTGTGTGTTCCTCAAGAAATTGTATCCTGATGGAACAATCCAAAATATTCGGACGCTGTTTTATATGTCAAGCGCTCTACATGCAACCCTTCATAATCCAAAATGTATCTCTATAACCTAACAGTTTTACCTCAATACTCAATCAATATTCTCCCGTCGTGCCGATTGAAATTTTTCAGAGAGGCTCAACACTCTGTGAAACTGCAAACTCAACAGTTGAAAATAGAGATATATTGCCCGATTTATTGATAAATTAAACTCAATTGAGCCTAGACGTTAATAAATATCTTTACAATATTCACGTGCTTTGGTTATACTGTCACAAACTAAATTTGAAACTCTTGTATACGTCGTGTACTGGCACACCGCAAGTGCTACACATTATAAACATTATCTAATAACTATACTATTCACCCCGACGATTATGCCGCACGTACGTTTACGCTCTCGCAAAGAGTAAGTAGAGCATATATATATATTCGGCGCCTCAATAAAGGTTTCGTGTCTCATTCGTATTTAATATTTGTTTGTACTTTCGATTCTTTTCACTTTTTGCACCTCTTTTGCATTGAAGCTGATGCCTGCGTATTAAATTATTATTCCAGTGACTCCACAAGAATTTCGCTGGGGGCGTTTTTTTTAACCAATTTCCTAGACCGACGTATGTCCACGCGGCCGAACGTCATCTTCACTGCGCACATTAATAAAAAAGTTTATAATTTAAATTACGCAATTGCAGAATTCACCGCGGTCAAGTGGATATGCCAGCACGAATGAAGTACATATATATATAATATAACCACAGTGCGCATATTAGGCGAGCGAATCTCGAATTATTACGGCGGCTATATATATAAAGTCAGCTTCGCAGTAATAGGATTTATTACTCAGTCGACGGGGCTTCGGTGTTAACGACATTCCAGTGAAATCGATTCCACAATTCAATAAAGATATAGGCATGGGCTCCGGAGGGTTAACCCTCTGGATTCCAGGAACGTTCCTGGAATCCGACCATTTCAAGCCTTTTTTTTCAAGTACGCATGCACATACATAGATATCAGTACGTATGTATATGCAAAAATATAAAAGGGAGGAGATGAAGACTGAATACAGAAATCTACTAACAGCAGTTTTTACCAGTCTTTACTACCTCAGTCCACCTCAGTCTAGCTCAGCAGTCATGTCTATACATTAGGAATGCGCAGTTTCTCCCCTCAAATTATTGGCAAAAGCTCGAAATAAATATATGCCAGCGTCTTACATCGCAGGAAGTAGCAAGAACTCAAAACTAAAGCGGAGTATGCAACTATATACAATTGCTTCTGTAGTGTATACTATGTATATATATACATATTTAGATAACACTTTATAGAAAAAGTTTATAAAGGATGTTGTTGGGAGTTTGCTCAGATGAGTCGATGCGTGTGTATTACTGGCATATACTGTGTAGCATATGCGCGTGTGGTGCGTGTGTATAGGCGTATCTTTACTAGAGATGGCATGGCTAGTATCCGTAGAATGCACAAGCTAGGATGGTTTGCACAAGTTAGAGGGCCTCTCGCAGAATAGAGACACACTTGCCGAGTGGTTACGTCACTTCCAGGCGTGGTGAGCTGCGGTGTGTGATGTGCGTGTGCTACTGAAAATGGCCGTGTACGTACGGCTCTACTGAATTTACTGATTCCGTAAGACTTCCCTTGCGTTTCTCCAGTGCCTAGAGTTACTTCTCTGTGCAACGTGGATTCCGTGAGGGCTCTTGGGAACACGCGGCCTCATCATCTCGGATCTCGTTTGATCGTTGATCCGACAAACCTTGTGGCTCGAGTGTGTCCGATTTGACGGTGGATCGTAAGGAGGTGAGAGGAGGCATCCGCATATTTTTTTCTAGGGCGGTCTCCTTCGAAAAACTGAGTCACATTATTTGGATCTTCGAGTTCCTTCGCACGCCTAATATCTCCACCGCCCATTTCATTTACACCATTTTTCACTCTCTTCTTGATCGAGAGTATACTAGATTGATGATGATTCTGTCTCTCTAAAAGATATCAGCTTTGCCAGGTCACGAATCGCATCAACGATTGCATGCTCGATTCTCAATGTGCCAGGGTAATGCTTGCCATCTTTTTCGTCCCTTCATTGGGATCCGTTAAAAAGGATCATCCCGAAATTCTCCCATATCGTTACTTCTACCTTTCTCTGATTTCGACGCGACTCGGCGAAAGTCTATTTACAAAATGATGGCGGACAGATGTGACTGAAGGCTGCTTGTCAAAATCGTGTCAACTCCTTCGACGTGGTATGTCGGCTGATCCTGCGGAGTTAAATCTTCTTTAATGAAGTTTCCAATCATCTGAAATCGTGTTTGCAAAACCCTGTCATATATTGCTCCGAAATATGGTTCCCTGGTACCGCGATTCTTCGATTTGTTCGAAGCTGTTCTGTTCTATCGCTATTGCGCTGGTTATCCAAAGCTTCTTTTTCCTAGTTTATACAATTATTATGCGTATTCGACTATCACAGAACCGACGAATATAACTGTAGAAATCTGTGACAGTTTTTCAAAATATTGCTCACTATTGTAATTCCACAATTTCTATGCTGTCTCAATTATTAATTTGAAGAGTTGACTGTCTAATGGAAATTTCCAGATATGACTATACTAGTTGTAGGTAGTATCTTCTGTTTTAATGTATGAGTAAGAAAAATATTTTGAAAGATTTATAATCAGATATGAGATACTATCCTTCGTCGGGCTGTTGAGAACGTGTAGTATAAGCATTAATATCACCTCCATATTGAGCTTCATATCTCTTCTTTTTCTTTTACCCGATTACCTAGATATTTACTACAGTATTTGAGAGAAGAATTGCCGATGAAGTTTAGCTAAAATAGATAAAGGTAGAGGTCTCTCCTGCTGGAATGCTTTTCTGTTTGCTATGCCCTAGTTTTCTCCATCAATGGGATTTCAGGAGTGTATTGGACCCAATTTATCAGGAAATATCAGATATCCCTATAGCCAAATCATTAATCTCATTCCCTCGATGTTCTATGTTTCAGTCCCATAGCGGTGCCTAGTATATCTCCGAATAAAAGTTTACAATAATGGGTGTCAGCTGTGTTGCATATGTTACCATGAATTTGTGCATTACACATGTTCATTAACAAGTAATGAATATTGGTTGTCAAGATGCGGGAGCGATTTGGTACAATCCCCTGGTATCCAAGGGGGATATAAATAAACAATCTCATTGAAAGACAACAGTGGCAGTGGACATATTAAGAATATATCATTCTGTGCGAATGTGCCTAACTATAAAGAATGTAGATTGCTGTATTTGAAAAGGTGGAAACATTTTAAGAATGGCACTACTTATTTCTTTTGCGAGATAATGAGTAGTAGTAGTGCGTGTGTCACTTGAGATTCAAGCCTTTACTTTTTTTCTAATGCAGTATTAGTACATACTTGTTGTTAATAAGCAGCAAGTACTACTGTGCATACCAAAACATAATGTAATAAGGGTGCAGACTATCTTTACATAAAGAAGCATTACCTTGATATTACCAAAATGTCCTTCTTATCTAATTTAAAGAAAGCCTTCCACTTTGGTGGCAATGATGCAAAGAAAAAGAAATTGTATAATAATATTAAGATGGACTGCGACCCTGAAGAATTTTGGGAGATGGTGGGTGAGCTTGGAGATGGAGCCTTTGGAAAAGTATACAAGGTATATTGAAAACTTTCTATCGATAAGACGGGTATTTTTTTTCCAAGACATATGTCGCGTCGGAACTAACTGGGAAGATATTCTTGAATTAGGCACAACATAGACAAACCCATCAACTAGCTGCAGCAAAAATGTGTGCATTGGAGGGTGAAGACGATCTTAGTGATTTCATGATTGAAATAGATATTTTATCCGAGTGCAAGCATCCCAATGTAGTTGAACTCCATGAGGCATATTTTATCCAAGGCAAATTATGGGTATGATAAGTAACTGGATATTGAGTATGACAGGTTTATGCTTGACACCAATGATTGTTAATGGTTGATATTAATTCTTGTTACAACAGATGTTAATAGAATATTGCGATGGCGGTGCTGTTGATTCGATAATGGTGGAACTTGAGAAGGCGCTTACCGAACCACAGATTGCTTTTGTATGCCAACATATGACCAAGGGACTTGCGTTTTTACACAAATCAAAAGTTATCCATAGAGACTTAAAGGCAGGGAACGTATTGCTGACAATGGCCGGTGGCGTGAAAATCGGTAATTATTCATGAATAGTGACATTTGTGATTTTTTTAGCAGACAATTGCATTTTATATATATAACCTGTGTATATGATATTTCAGCCGACTTTGGCGTGTCAGCAAAGAATAAGCATACTTTGCAGAAGCATGACACCTTCATCGGTACACCTTATTGGATGGCACCTGAAGTAGTACTGTGCGAAACTTTTCGAGACAATCCCTACGATTTCAAAGTGAGTCAAGTGACAATGTCAAATTGCAAACCAGTTCTCTTTCGTGTGTTTGAAATGATAGCATTACGTCTACGATACAGGTTGATATCTGGTCACTCGGCATCACTTTGATAGAATTGGCACAAATGGAACCACCGAATCACGAAATGTCACCGATGCGCGTTTTACTGAAAATCCAAAAGAATGACCCGCCAAAGTTAGAACAGCCAGGGAAATGGAGCAAGGACTTCAATGATTTTATTGCCAAGGCCCTGATTAAGGATCCAACCGCGAGGCCAACTGCCGACGAGCTGCTCAAACATCCCTTTATAAATAAGACATTGGATTCAAAGCCGATCAGGGACTTGTTACTGGAGTACAAAGCTGATGTTGTTGAAGAGGAATTGGTCGACGATGAAGCCGAGGTTCGTTTACATCTTTTGTTAGCTCAATCTTTTTCAGTAACAAAATCAAGCACATTTCAGCAATGGGTGTAATACTAGATCAATTCGAAATTTCTTACTTTTCTTACTTATGGTTCTCAAAAAAATGCCTCATAAAATTGCTTGTAAAATCATGTTAGTACAATGGTACCATATAAATCTCAGGAATCATTTATATCAATGTAGAGTGTTAGGGAGCCGTAAGTGAGCAAAAGCACAGTCCTTCATGTGCGGTATTAACATGTAAATACATTGTTACACGCTTTCACTATGATAGAAGGCCAAAAAGGCGAAAAAACACAGAGAACAGTATCAGCGGATTGGTAAGCTGCTTTCGAATGAAACTGATGTAAATGTTTTGTATAGAATTTTTAATCGCATTAAGTGTTACATGGAGATCGTACATTCCGGGAACATCTCACATAATTCAGTATGCCCACTCTGATCGAGTTCACCTCCTTCATAAATCACTGTTGCATTTGGATTTAACAATTATTGCCAATTTATGATGTGGGTGGGACTTATAAACAATGAAAATTATGATTGGATTTTTTTATATCTTATGCATGATGTTCAGTGACCATAACACCCTTCTGTATGCACCATCAATTCAATTCAATTCGATTCGATTCGATTCAATTCAATTCAATTCAATTCTTTCTTGAAAAAATGCGCTAGTTAGTTATTGCGGAATGATTCTGATCTCTCCTCTTGACATGAAAAAATTTACACTCTCGATATACCATATTTCGTCTGACACAATGACCCCTTCATGAGTATAATATTGTAATTTGGGATATTTGGCTGTGCATGCGGCTCTCCTGGGCCTCGCCAGCCCCATCATCCCTGCGTTTGTCAGGTCAGTAGCTTATAAGACAATTGCTGCCTACTGCATTGCCTCAATTTTCATCTCACTTCGCTCTTTTTGACTTCTTCTGTTTCTGCAATGCATATAAGCTATGTTCGATGTTTACATCGGTGTGAAATAGGTTTGTTTCCTTCATATCAACATTTAATTATAATCGTTTTACTTTTTAGGACCATTGTCCATTCGTTATTTCTGTCACCTATCTCACGGTTGCAATCTCTTCTTTCAATTATCTCTATTTTGTCGGGTTCCGAGAATTTTCTAAGACTACAGCTACAGTTTGCGCATACATTTCAGGAGCAGCGCACGTCTCAGCTTCCATTGGAGCTGGATCAACTCGGAGATGACTCTGCATCTATGCGTAGTGTCGCTGATGTTAAGAGTAAGTACTATTCGATAAACTTATCAGAAAGAATTCAGAGTTCCTCGAATATTGATTGCTTCATTGTGATAACAGTCTCTGACAAAGAAAATCCTGTTGCATCACCCGTATCATCCAAAAAAGAGGAGAGTAATAAACGAGAGATCAACAGGGACGGTGAGAAGGAAGACAAGAACAAAAAGTTACGCAAGGCAGACTCTAGAGAGAACATACATGTTTCCGCAGAGAAGAAACAGGTAGTTATTGGATATATACTTGTTATCATTGAATTTAGTATCAAGTCCAAATGAGCCATTATTGTCGCAGGCACCGAAGCCTCCAATCACGAATGAAACAAGTGAGCGCCGAATATCGAGGGATAAAGGTCCAGCACCGCCACCACCTGCTGTACGCCAGGAGAGTAAGACTGAGGATAAAGAAGACAGTAATAGGTTTAACGAGAAAGAAAGTGGTATGGAGCTTGGGATTCCATGTAAACCCTGCGGGGAGGATAAAAGCGAGAGTCAGGCGAAAATGTCAGAGAAGTCTGAGGCATCTGCTGAAAAGAAAATAGAGTCTGAAACATTTGATAAAGGCCCGATGATGGACGATACTGAACGAGCAGGGAGCGTTCCAGACAGTTCCACCAAAGTCGAAATTAGGCAAAAGTTACTTGAGGATAAGTCCAATTATTTGGTGAAGTCTGCTTTAGAAGAGAAGAGGAAGTCCGCTCCTGTCAAGCCTGACCTAGCTGATGATTGGATAAAACCAGCCTTTAGCAAACAGTCTTCCTTGGAAGAGAAGCAGAGGTAACCGTTGCCTTTTACTTATAATTTAAGAACAATGCTGTATTTGCTCTTTTGGGGAATGTTAAAAATGCTCTGTATATTTAATTTCAGAACGGAAAAGCGAGCTTTGGTTGACCAGCGAGATAAAAGTGAGCTGAAACCGGCATTAAATGAGGCATTCACGAGTTTGCAAGAAAAGAGAAAGTCTGTTGAAGAGAAATTAAATGCCGTGTTGGAGAAGCGCTTTTCCGTGGAGCCCGAGATTAGAATCGGAGACTCTGCTGCGGAAGATTTGCCGGGGCCACACGACAGATCACAGAACTCACTGAACGAGAAGAATGCAGCAAAGGCCAGTTCCACGGAGAATATAAAGACTCGTTACGGGGCAAAGGAATCTGAAAGTATTGGGAAAAGTCACAGTGAGGGATCTTCGAGACAGGATTCGTTGGAAAATGTGTCAGACGAGTATGATGGGAAAGGGGACGGAAGAAAATGGCTGAACAGAGGGCAAGCACAAGAAGGTGGCGCAGGAGATAATCGAAATAATGAAGAGAAAGGCTCCTCTGTAAACGTATCAGTGATTACATCGACGCCTATCAAAGGTAGAAGTGCCTCAAGAAGAGGAAGCGGTGATAATGTTGTCGTCATTACGGGTAAATATATCATTTCGAGCCTAGTATTATTCAGATATTTGGAAACATGATGGTTACGATGTCTAATTTCTTGGTGCAGGTAAACCGCCGTGTGACCAAGAAATACGTCCAAATACATCGACCGTCCGAATTACAGCAGATAGTCCAGATTTGTCAAATAGTCTTGCAAGTAATGTGAGTCAAGTTACAGTTGTGACAACGCATCCTCCAGTTCTTGTAGATGCTGTGTCAGCTGCGCCGCTACAGCGACGTCCTTCTCCAACTTCTGAAGTCGTGATAGTTGCAAATGAACTTAACAAAACCCAAGTTAATGAAAGCTCGACTGACGATGATGGCTTCCCTAGTCTGGACAGTCTGGAGTATACACCACAGGAACAGCCAATAATCCTTACGGATGTCACGAAACGTATCGGCAAAAAATTGGACGAATCTGAAGTTCTCATTGTTAGCCCCATTACGGATGAGTTACAGGATACTAGTCACGTTTCGGTTGTTACTGTTGGTGATGAGAAAGAACAAGTGAAGGATTCCTCTGTACTTAATACACGGGATACTGCCAGATCTTTCGCGTCTCAGAGCGAATTGAATTCAATTGAAAGATCCAGCTCTAAGAGTGATAGTGGTGACGAGATTAGTAAAATGATCATATCGAATACAGGTCTGGAACCTGCTGATGTCGATGCCAGTGTTAGTGAGAAGAATGCCAAGAAAGTGAATGGACTGATAAAGAACGACAGGTCTTCCGTCGCTCGTGTCGAGGATAGAACCATAAAAGCTACAAAACAGAAGGAGAGCGGGAAGACTCTTAAGGAAAAACGAATTTCCCCAGATAGTTTCGAAGGGTCCCGCTCTCAAAGTGAGTCAGAATCAACGAGATCACATACTCCCAGTAAAAGTATCGATCGCTCCGATGCCGAATCCATCTCGACAACAATCAGCCAAGATAGCAGGGAATCGAACAAGGAGAACCATTTGAGTCAAGTTCAAGCGACTGATGTAGAAGAAGAAGTAGTATTGCGCCGTAAACCTGAGTATAATCGCGACGTACCACGATCGAGCCGAACGAAAGAAGATATACAAATGATGAATTTAAAGAAGAAAACTAGAAAGCGGACGCGAAAGTTTGAGATTGATGGAGTAGTCGTGACGACCACAACATCAAAGGTAATCTATGGAGACGATGAAAACGGGAAAATATACGACGATCAAATCTTCCGTAAGCAGGAACTGAGAGAACTAAAAATGCTGCAAAAAATGGAGCAGAAACAGTTTCAAGATTTGTCCCAGAAAGCACACTTCAACAAGGATCAGCAAGAGAAACGATTCGAGCAGGAGAGGCAAATGTTGGAGCGTAGTGCCGAGGCGGATTTGGAAGCTCTCACACGCCAGCAAAGGCAACAAATCGAGAGAGCCGAAGCACAGCAGGAAGCCGACCTTAGGCTTGCCTCGAAAAAGATTCGCAGTGAGCAGGAGAGAGAGTTGAAACAGTTTCGCGAAGGCTTGAAGCAGGAACTCAGGTTACTCAAGCAGGAAGTTGATCTGATGCCAAAGGATAAAAGGAAAAGTGAGTTCAAGATACGGAAGGAAAAGCTTGAAAGGGAACACGAAGAAAGAGAGAAGCACTTCTTGGACAAATTGAATGAAAGTCATGAGTTGTCGTTGAGACGATTATCCGATAGTCACCGAGAAAAGATTGCGCTGATGGAACGTCAATTCTTACAACAGAAGCAACAACTTATGCGAGGCCGAGAAGCTGCTATTTGGGAGCAAGAAGAGCGCCATATCCACGAGAGACAGCAATTACTTAAAAGACAGTTGAAGGACATCTTCTTCCTGCAGAGGCACCAAATGCTGATTAGGCACGAAAAGGAATTGGAACAAATGAAGAGGATGAACCAACGAAAGGAAGAGGAATTGGTGAAGCGACAGACCATTGAGCGCCGCAACTTGCCCAAAAGGATTCGTAATGAGATGAAAGCACGCGAGATGATGTTCCGTGAATCTATGAGGATTTCCATGTCGTCTGTTATTGCTCCCGACCCCGACGCTGAACGGGAGAAGCTGAAGAAGTTCCAAGAGAATGAAAAGAAGAGATATAGAGCGGAGCAACAAAGGTTCGAGTTGAAGCATTCGAGACAGTTGGAGGAAGTAAGGGCACAGAGCGACGCCACCATCAAGGAGCTGGAACAGCTGCAAAACGAAAAGAGGAAGATGCTTATGGAGCATGAAACAATGAAGTTGAAGGAACAAGAGGAAGCTTATACCAAGGAACTTCGTGAATGGAAGGCTCAGCTCAAACCGCGGAAACAGGTAAGTAACTCTTATGTTATTAAATTGCCAGTTCGCGTGACAATCGCCAAATATAGTCTACTCTATGCTGTAGGCCCTAAGCCATCCCTTTCATTCTTTACTAGATATTTTTTTATTAACGAATCCAGCTTTTATATTGAGAGCGTTTTGCGGATACGTTGGTTTTCTTAGGGAAATCTGGAGAATCCAGCAGAAATGAATGAGACATTGCACCGATACTTGACGCACAGACTTATTCGAACTCTATATTGTAAAGCCTGACTGAAATACCTATTGATGTACCTGTTATAGAAGCTAGAAGCAGATCTGGCGGCTGAAATGGAAGCCTTGGAAGCTCGCTACCGGGACTATTTCCCCGCGGGTTTTCGTGGCCTCTCTATCTCCTCCTCAGACTATTCTAACATATTGCATTTTGAGACCTGGAAAAAGTCTCCTTCTCTATCCCGTTCAACCCCAGCATCTCCTTCACCGTTCACCATACCCAGGGTTTCCCTGAGAGTTGGTGGTTCGGACACTAGTTCCGTTAATGGCATGCTTCCACGAAGTCATTCCAAGCCAGACTTAGTGCCACCCTCTTCACCCCGTAGATAGTCTCATTTTTCACCAATCTCCGCTGTGCCTCGTTTTGTTTCCTGAGAAGCTTTGAAATAGTACGATATACATCCCCTCTCTGCATTGACTGTAATGTCCCATCAATTCCTCTGTTATCTTTAAAGTCATTATCTTATCCGTACAGACATTCAGCCCGCAGGATTCACTCTGCCTGCTTCTGACGATTTTCTTTATTCGTGTCTTTTCTTCTCTAACCCGCTTGGTGGTCGCTTCCAACAATCGTCCGTCGTTATTACGATCTTTCGGTTCAGTTGCTTTTCAAGATCAAGTTGTTAATCTTTATTTCAAGGCTCCTCCTTTTTGTCCTTCTTCTAAGCATCTACACAAATATTTAACACAATGTCCGCTTTACTTATTGTTGCTTCGAGTATTTAGTAATATTTATTGTATTGTCAAATGCCGTTAACTTAAATCCAGAACGAGCCTAAAACTGTTGGGTTTAAGTTGAGTAGAAATAACACGTATACTGACTTATAATCTACTGTAGGGTACCAGTTCATTTATGATAATACATTTAACTCATTCGTGTTTCTCCGGACGAGAGTCTATACCTCGTGTATCAGTGGAAATAGTCAGATGACGACAGATTTGTACGAGGAAGTGTGTAGAAAATGCAAGCCTAAATCTGATGTCAAACAATTAACAGATCAGCAAAATTCCATGTCGTAAAATGCTAGAGGTAAACTCGCACACCTCGCTACCGGTAAAAGCTTGTACAAAACTAAAAGTGGGTGGATCAGTGGTTATTGTGCGTTACATGTTATTCTCATGTGAGTAGTCGAATATGTGGCAATTGCTTAAACTGGGGTTTCTCACACGGGTATTAATGTTGTGTTCGTGAAATTGTGGTCTTTCCTTATACACGTATTCCCACAAGAATTCCTACCAAATATTAAAATCGATAAAGAGATTCCACGAGTGGATTTCGGGCTGATGCACTAGATCATAAGGTCAGTCAAAAGAAGTTTTAAGCAGTTCACGCCATTGATTACATTGCGCGATTTCGATTTTCGCGCTTTCTCAAGCAAACAATGCAACACGGGAACTAATAATATGATTGTAGTTAATTTCCAATGTTTTGGGGCATTGCAGAGGCTCGAAGAGCAGTTTGCTTTGCAGTTGGAGGAGCAGGAAGCAATATACGGTCCAAGTGGGATGCCTCTCTGCCTGCCAGCGGATCTTCCGGATTTGACTCATCACACGGCTGGCTCAACCCGCAGCTCTCTTTCTTCGGTGAGCGAGGGCTAAACAGAAGGAAGAAGCCGCGCCTACACCATATTTCTCCTGCATCTTTCCAAATCTTTCGCGGATCTGCCCGAAGATTGGCTTCGCCATGTGCTAACTGCGCGACCGTAAATGCTTGCTTGCGTTTCTTGATCCGATGGATCTGGTTCACACCTTTTCTCACCAAGACCATTGATCTTCGCAACTCTGTCAGGCAAGATGTCGCATTCTCAGGGGACCTTAGACTTTGCAAAAGGCACACGCAATCTTTTGGTGTGAGAGCTTTTAAAGAGATGATATGTGTTTGGCGGCTCCTGCTTAGTTGCAAACGCAGATTGACTTGAGAGCGACCTATACGATACGAGCAGGTGATGCGAGCAGGATGATCCAGAAGAGAAACCCTTGCACGTTCTAAATTCGTATGGTGCCCAAACTATTCTTCGTGCTCCCTTATATGCTAAATTTTATACATCGAATTCTAATTATTCCATAGAAGTACAATTCATTTCATACGATCTTGTTGAAAGTATATCCGGTACAATCTACACAATCCGCCCGATTATTGTTCCCCAAGAACTCGATTGAGATTCTTGTGCCGTCTGATGCATTAATTGTAACGTAGTCGACATACGAATCTACACTAAGCCGATTTTTTGTACGTCATATATATAAATATATATATAAATATATATATATATGTCGCAGTAGAGCGTTGATGTCAACCAATGTCAATTCTGAGGAAATTGACTGTCTATTGTGAAAGATACATGGTATCTTGTGTGTTCGTAGGATGCCTAGGATTTTATACATATATAATGCGCACGTGGAGAAAGTCTATTTTCGATTGTTTCGAAAAGGAAAGCAGGGAATGCGGAAAAGGGCGTAGGAGCAAAGCAGTTAAACCGTAGAATGCTTGTTGCTCGTTGCTCGTTGCGTGCCATCTTGGCATACGTGGGCTTGCTCTTACACTTTGGTCGGTACGTTGTAAGTCGGTTAAAGGATAAGCTGTAAATCGTATCTTGTAAATCCTAGGTGGTGAGGGCGTTTTTAGGTCTAACAGAGTTCAGATCCGCAGAATTTTGATGATTCGATGTCCAAGCCGCAGTCACCATGTTCGATTAGGAGAGTTAAAGTCGTACCGTTTGTAAAGAGGACGTTAAAATTCCGCCGATGGAAGTCTTCTATTGAGATACATATATTTTAGTAAATAAACGTCCACACTATGAATCAAAGTATTACACCAAATATACATACATACGATATGTATGATTGCTTCGTTGCGCGGCTACGCAGCCCAATGGCATTTTAGAGAATCTCTTTAATACATACTATAAAAACGAGCATGTGTGGCTAGTGCGAGTCGTAGGTGTAGAGAGATATACCTGTATAAAATGTCCTACTTTTTCCTCCCTCTATTATCGCTATTGCAATTATTGTACATTGGTTTCCCCTCATATTTTTGTTCGTTTATGTTGCTCCGTTTAGTGCTTAATTATCATGTTATATAATATATTGCTATTATTATTATTATTATTATTATTATTATTATTATTATTACTATTATTATTACTATTATTATTATTATTACCATCATCATCATAATAATAATTATTAATATTATTATAGCTATTATTACTATCTATTATCATCATTATCAATATCATTATCATTATCAAATGTTATACTCGTAACCATTGCGGGAAACTATGTATTTGTATATATATATAGAATCATAGCGCGAATTCTTTTGATCCATTATGGTTTTGGTATATCGTGTTTTGATTATTCCGCGACATTGTTTCTTCCTTTATTGAGGACGTCACTTGTTTGATTTGAATCATAATTCAGTATATCAGTTGGTTGCCTAGGGCAATGGTGGAAGGCGAAGTCGCACGACTTTGGTGAAACTTGAGAGAGACTTGAATGTCATTAATATACACTTCCCTTCAACTTTCACTTGAGTTCGTAGCAACAGGGTTTTCATCTATATTAACTGTACCATAGAAGAATTGTAATTCCCATGAAACAGCGTTCGGACGACCAATAGCCAAACTGCATAACATCGCCGCACATTTCAAAGATTGCTGTTAAACTTCGAACTTTAGATGGTGTTGACATTAGGACGTTGCTATTTTTGACATTGTACCTGTCGTTAGCAAGAATGTACGTTGGGCCAATTTTACATTCGCGAAATGCCGTGGGCGAAAAAATAACCTGCTTGGATTATAGGATAAGTATTGGGAAGAAAAGTTGTATATACATAATGTCACTGGACAGAAAAACAACGTTAGTCGAAATTCTGACGATATGGTGTTAGTTATCGTAGATTCGGTATAGAGTTAAGCAGAGCCGAGTAAAAATGCGGTACCACAAAGACTTGTGCACTAGCTAACACAATGCGATGAGAAGCTTTGCCAAACTTATTCGATAGTTCTAATTCGAGATTGTGTGTATATAGGTTGAGGAGTTCATTATTGCGATGGCCACCGTCTGAACTGAAGACGTGAAATGAGAAATTGGGAGTCTGTTATTGTTGTACACAATACTCACCCCCGTTTCTCTCAGTCATTGCGCGAACTCTAGATTTTCTCACAAATATCTTTGGCAGTGTATTATTGTATTTCACGAGACATTTATGTAAATATCTATTTAGACTGGAACATTAAGAGATTGACATCGAACGGGAAACGAGAAGCGAAAAGATTATATTTTATCTAGCTTTTCTTCCTTTTATGCTCGACGCTACTATGACGTAATTCTTTCGTTGCTTTGCAAATTTTACGCAAGTCGAAAACAACCAAATTCTAAGTCAGAGCTAGATCCGTGGAAGAAACAACTTGTAGATTCGATTTCTAATCTGTTTATCGAATAATTATTTCATTCCAATGTTCATTATAAGCCTTCCAATATGCTTCATTGTTGACATCGTAAGGGAATATGCGCCACTGCTGTCTTTAACATAACGTAGCATTCCTTGCGTACGGGAAAATGTACTCTTAACACTAACACAACACTCGAAGCATTTTTCTCATCTATACCTTTCCGTATTATCCAACCGGCAAATGCTCTCATTTTGGATTGGCGGTATTGTCTGAGTCACCATAATCATTTGCGGTTCCCTCTCTTATTTTTCTACTGAATATACTCATTGTACATACTTGCGGATGATAAGTTGCGGTTTTACTTATGCTCGGCGACAACACGAAGGAAATATGCAAACCGATAAACTTAATTCAGTAAACAAGTGGGAATTAGTGTAACGTCAAGTTTGGGAATGGATGATGGTGCGGGTGATAATATATTGCTCGATACCAAAAATGCTGGATTACATCTCGTGTATCTCGAAAGAAAGTGTTGAAGCAATTTTTACACGATAGAAATCTTTTAAATATTTTCTGTATGCGATCGTTGTTATTCTCAATGGCAACTGCGGTGGTGACTTGAAGAACACACCGTGGATCGCAATGTAACATAGGCTCTTTACTAAAATAATTGCTCAGAACTAGAATGTATCGGAAATCTGACACGAAATCATTGATATAGAGCGTAAGTCTAATGTTACAATCATTTACATGATAATATTGTGTTATTACGAAACAATATAATAAATATTTTAATTGTATATGGCTGCGGCTATGGTCTATGTATATGTATTCTTTTTATGCAACAAAATCAATCAAGGGATATTATATGAACCTTCACCATCAGCCAGTACCTATAGTTACTCCCCCTACCCGCTCATCCATTGTACATTATTTTGTGAAATTTCACAAAGAAACTTTTTGGAAAATCATTGTATCATTTTAATACAATACAAATTGGTACCACTTGCTCAAAATCGGAAAGTTTTTGAGCGAGAAAATGGTACGGAAAAGATCCCACTCGTTTCCCACTCATTCTGAAAAGTATATTGTCACATTAAACGTCTATCAGAGCATCTGTTATCAACCTCGAGAATATTAGTGCCATCAGGAGAATGTTGCAGAGTTAGTTAGATATCAGCAGGTTGTGGTTTCTTATTTTTTCCTTTATGCCATTTCCGTAAGTTATAAATTACTGGGGAGCAAAGAGCGTGCACAGTTCGAATGAGGAATTCAACGATTAAGGATCTCTTTTGAGGGAAGAAGTGTTCAAATAATAGTAGAACTATAAAGTGAAGCAAACATATCCTGAAAGTGCCTATACAGACTCAGCAAGGCTGGACTTTGCGTAAGTAAACTTAAGTCATAGACGAATCAACTAGTCGCGTGCGCAACTCTCTGATAACTATAACTATCTGTTAAAATCTTTCCATCCAAAGTTGGAGGCAGATTTTTTGCAACTTGTTGAATAGATAGATATATATGCGTATATATGTGTGTGTGTATATATATATATAGGCGGCTTGACTAGAATTACGCAATGGTCGAGAAATGCTGGCATTTATCGGTGAGGCATATGACGTGCGTGGAGATACGATTTCAGTGCGATTGTCATTATTACACGCAGTCCATTTGACTATACTACGACTGGTTCTTCTAAACTGCGTGCATAACTCCTCTTTGTGTGGTAATCGAAGGTGTAGCATTAAGAAGAAGAAGACAAACGTTAAGGAGGGTGGTGCTCCAGTTGGAAATGGCCAGTACAAGTGTAGAGCATGGAGGGACAGAGGAGAATGGAAGTGAGGAGAGAACGAGGAAGGCCAAGCCGAAGCCGAGGACACTGAAGGTGTGCGTGATAGGTGCCGGTGCTGCTGGTCTCTGCGCTGCTCGACATTTGGCGGCAGATCCAAACTTCACACTCCAGGTTTACGAGCAGACCAACCAAATCGGAGGCACTTGGGTTTACACCGAGAAAACAGGACTCGATGGAAATGGCCAACCTATTCATTCGAGCATGTATCGAGATCTCAGGTTAGCCTGATCATGTCCATTCAAACCGATCAAGCTTTAGGGTAACATCCCCACACCATTCTCTTTGGAGGTGGTTACATGCACCAGCTATGTTCAGAAACCTCTTCACTGATAGCACGATCAAGGATTTCCATTGTCATTCATAAACGAAAAGATAGTCACATCCCCTTTTCTCATATCTTTCAAGATATGATGCTTTTAAGTAAAGAGAATACAACAATTCTGGTATTCGTCTCTTAGAACGAACTTGCCCGGCAAAATAATGAATTTCCCGGACCATATAAGAATGACTGCCGAAGAGCCGGGTTGCGTGACTCATCAAGAGGTACTCAATTACCTTGAGAATTACGCGGAACATTTTGATTTACCCAAGCACATCCAGGTATGAGTCAACGAATGCTTCTCAGTCTTAAGATATACTAGAGCGAACTCGATCTTCTAGTTTAATAGGAAAGTCGAATGCGTACAACTCCTAGGCAATTCGAAAATGGAAGATCAATGGATGGTGCGGGTATTGGACCTGAAAATGAAGACACGGGAGGAGCTGATCTTTGATTCAGTGATGATATGCAACGGGTGCGATAGTACAGCTCTAACTAATAACTTTATGATTTGGTAAAATGTTGCGGCGATGGTTGTGACCGTCCTCTCAATTATTCAGACATTACTTCGATCCGAATCTTCCCAAGATCCCAGGAATTGGGAGCTTTCCTGGGACGATACTCCACAGCCACACATACCGGAAGCCCGAGAGTTTCGATGGTAAAACGATCTTGGTTCTAGGGGCTGCTTCCTCCGGTCTTGATATCGCAATCGATCTTTCGAAGCATGCACCACAACTTTACTTAAGTCACAATGGCGAAAGGTACTTGACGTTAGCTACAATTTAGAATAGTCTTTTTTTGAAATTTGCGAAAAATTGAATTTTGAGTTAGGGCTCTGGAATTTATATCACTTCTTCCTTGATGCAAGAAAACTTTCCCCACCAAATTTCAGCCCCGGAAAAGGTCGTGAAGTATGGAAAACACGAGAATAACCACGAAAATGAATTATTTAAAATCCGTTTACCATGTGTTTTCGGTACAATTCCGGCACTTCTGCCACTGGTTTCATGTTTTCTTTTCGTTTTGATACTCAAACAATCGAAATATCAAGCGTTCGTCAAAGTCCGAGAACCTTCGAAAAATCGAAAATTTGTGAAAAAATGAATTTTGAGCTAGGGCTCTGGAATTTATATCACTTCTTCCTTGATGCAAAAAAACATTCCCCACCAATTTTCAGCCCCGGAAAATGTCGGGAAGTATGAAAAACATGGAAAAAACGACGAAAATGAATTATTCAAGATCGGTTTTCTATATGTTTTCGACACAATTCCGGCATTTCTGCCACTGGTTTCATGTTTTCTTTTCGTTTTGATACTCAAACAATCGAAATATCAAGCGTTCGTCAAAGTCCGAGAACCTTCGAAAAATCGAAAATTTGTGAAGGGGTACATATGGAAAAATTTGCGAAAAAATGAATTTTGAGCTAGGGCTCTGGAATTTATATCACTTCTTCCTTGATGCAAGAAAACATTCCCCACCAAATTTCAGCCCCGGAAAATGTCGGGAAGTATGAAAAACATGGGAAAAACGACGAAAATGCATTTTTCAGGATTGGTTTTCCATGTGTTTTCGACACAATTCCGGCACTATGGCCACTAGTTTCATGTTTTCTATCCGTTTTGATACTCAAACAATCGAAATATCAAGCGTTCGTCAAAGTCCGAGAACCTTCGAAAAATCGAAAATTTGTGAAGGGGTACATATGCAAAAATTTGCGAAAAAATGAATTTTGAGCTAGGGCTCTGGAATTTATATCACTTCTTCCTTGATGCAAGAAAACATTCCCCACCAAATTTCAGCCCCGGAAAATGTCGGGAAGTATGAAGAACATGGGAAAAACGACGAAAATGCATTTTTCAGGATTGGTTTTCCATATGTTTTCGACACAATTCCGGCATTTCTGCCACTGGTTTCATGTTTTCTTTTCGTTTTGATACTCAAACAATCGAAATATCAAGCGTTCGTCAAAGTCCGAGAACCTTCGAAAAATCGAAAATTTGTGAAGGGGTACATATGGAAAAATTTGCGAAAAAATGAATTTTGAGCTAGGGCTCTGGAATTTATATCACTTCTTCCTTGATGCAAGAAAACATTCCCCACCCAATTTCAGCCCCTGAGAAGGTCAGGAAGACTAAAAAACGTGGAAGAAACCGTCAGAATCCGACCAAATTAATTACTCAGGATGACATTTTTATGCGTTTTCGGTGCAATTACGGCCGTTACACCACTGATTGTTTGCTTTCTACTCGATTTAATGCTGAAACAATGGATTTATGAACTGTTTAGGAGAGGTGGAAAGTTGATCTCTCTAGCAGCAAGAGCGTGAGAGACGGACGGACGGAAAATCCGAGTTGATATAAAATCAAAAGTATACATATAATATAAGAAGAGATTAATAACAGGCTCTGGGTACTTATTGTGCACAGGATGGGCGGCCTTCTGCCAAGTAACGTGCTCGAAGTAGTAGGTCCAGAAAGAGTAGAAGGAAGGAAGATTCACCTGGGAGATGGGTCAGTAGTTGAGGCTGATGTCTTTCTCTTCTGTACGGGCTATCGATTCAGCTATCCTTTCCTTGACGAAAATTCTGCTATTCGAGTGGACGAGAACTACGTAACACCATTGTATAAGCACCTAATTAACATCGAGCATCCAACGATGTGTATCGTCGGGGTGCCCATGATCGTCGTGCCGTTCCCAATGTTTCATGTGCAAGTAATGATCCTGTTACGTATGATTATCGATATGCAGCTATATCAATTGGAGAATGATTGTCCCATCTGTTCCGTGCATATGTTAATCGAAAGGAAGTCTGCCCGATTAATTCTGATTCTGTCAATATGTTTCGACGCGTGTATCGAGGGCTCGTTTCTATAGCCGCGCGTCGTTACGTGTTCAATACTAATTAGCCTAATTAGAGCTGATGCGCTTGACGGTGTTTGACGCGGAGTAGGTGCTTCGAGACACAAATGCAACTGACATGCTCGCTATTTTCTGGTTTTTATTCGATAAACGTCTCGGGGATGGCATTGCAAAATACTTGACTTTGGCAGGTACAATACTTTCTGGCGTCATTGAAAGGACAAGTGGATTTACCTTGGAGGGAAGAGATGTTGGAGGACTCGAGGCTTAAGACAGCGAAGAAGAGGCACGGCCATAAGTTGGCGGACAAACAATGGGTCTACAATGATTCGTTGGCGGATGCAGGGAGGTTTGATCGAATACCAAAATGGTATAAACTCGGCTATGAAGCTTGGTTCGCACAAAGAAAGCAGAATCTTGTGCATTTCAAGGAAGCCAGGTTTGTCATCTCCGAAGATGGAGAGTCCGTGGAAGTATCGCTACCACAATCGATCGAATGAAATCAAGTGGTGACTTTTTATTGCGTGACTGTATGTACGTTAAAACATAGACACGATTATTTCTTTGCTCCTTTATTAATTAATCCTCGCAAGAATCCAGTCTTGCAAAAGAAGGACGTTGGTATAAACACCGGGCGAATCCTGCTCGCCACAGCCCATACCCCAAGATGTGATACCAAGTAGTATAAAGTCTTTATTAACCAAAGGACTACCCGAATCGCCCTGTAATGAATAATAGTATTATTGACTGGGGTGGGGAATTTCTACTAGTAATAAAGGCGGTATTTCCTACCTTACACGAGTCCTTTCTCCCTTCCCGAAACCCGTAGCAAACTTGTTGCTTAGTAAGCCTGTGCGCGTAGTCCTTAGAGCATTCCTTCCACTCAATTTGAGGAATTGCCGTAGCCCTTAACTTACGCGGAAGCTTTGTATCATCTTCCTAACAATGGGTTTTTCATTCTTGCATTATACGGTCGAATGAAATCGTTATCAGGCTGAAAAAAGACGTCTCCTCTTACATGTTCATATCCCCAACCAGATATCCAGCCCCAAGACCTATCGACGCTCGGTTTGTTCTCCATGAGAATAACTGGCTGCGTAGAATTATTAAAGGAAAACGGAGGATCCACCTTGAGGACAGCAATATCATAATCCTGATTGGTATCGCTGTATTTCTCGTGGACAAAGGCCGATATTCCTTGATGCAGCGTTCCTCCGCTCTTCCACCAGCTCGATCCACTTCGAACACTGATTTTCCTTGGATCCCCTCCGGCCCTGTTATTTCATGTTCGCCCGAGACTTTATTCTCACGAATGTTCACCAAGCTCTCCTTCTTATGGAGATGCCTTATACTTATAAAGTGAAGAATAGGATAGTCTTACGCAACGACACAGTGTGCAGCAGTCGCGGCCCACCAGTCATTGATAATGGACGCGCCGCACGCATGGGAGCCCGATAATCTCAAGGACAACTGAAATCAATTACTTTTCCAATACCAACTGATATTCACATCATGTAAGCCGAGTGTCGTCCGTCTTATTCCGAGGATTGACCTACCGTGTAAGGTACTGATTCGATATCCACCGCCTTACCCCCGACAATCTTCTCTAGCCCCATTGAATCAATGCCCCTAATGCACACTGCAAATATTCCCACTCGGAAAATCCATATCTTCATCACTATTATTAGACAAGATCAACCGATACTCACCTACCACCAGTAAGAGAAGCATTTCAAGAAATTCCAACTTTCGCTTTTCCCCAGAGAACCTTATAAGGAACGATACGAGCCTCTTACTTCTACTGAATAATGGACGGTCACGAGTTAGCGTGCACACTCTGACTACCCTTGCTTTCCTTATCTCGACAACCAGCCGTTTAAAACATTCTCAAGCACTCTAAGCGGCTTGGCTCAATGTTAGCAGAACTTGTAATAAAATTTTCTACTCTTTCCTCATTAAGAAGCACGTGCATCATTATCGGCTACCATGCTTAAGGCCATTCACAAGGCTGTTCGCTACATACGCATATCGTATGGCGGCTTAAAATTCAATAGATTCTCTCATTCGGCTCGAGTTCTTTTTCCAATAATTCTCATGGCCACTATCGTTGCCCCTCATCAAGGACCTCAGAATTGGGCTTACAATTAGAATCTTGTGGAAGAAATCCACCTGGCCGAATTCTATGCGAGCTGCGAGCTCTGAGCCAGCTTACAATCGACAGTAGGCTCAGTCACTTCAGTGCGTGCTTCTATGCAATGTAGAATAAAGCTAGTAGGCAAGTGCGTCGCAATTGCTGGCCGCCTGCCTCGCACCGCGCTGCGCTTCGACGCGCCGCGTCGTGTCGGGTCGGGAACCGCGACAGTGTCATGCATTTCTACAGATTTTCCAGCTTTTATACACGGTCTCGCCACGCCTCGATAAAGCTCCAATGATTGTGCCCGGCTGAGAGTATCGGAACAATCGACGGCTTAATGCCGCTGTTCACAAGATACCTCCTCATCGTTTTCCCCATTCTGTTTGCTCACCACTGGATCTACGCTCAGACCGTGTTAAAACACTTCTAACCGGGTCAAAGCTTTGCCTTTCCTCTCGCTTTCAGTGTTACTCGCGCCGTCCCTTTGTAACGTTGTCTTTGATATCGGTTTAACTTGGTTTGGTGAGCCCGACCTACCAGGGGAGTTGATTGGGAGTCTGCGGGCGCTGCGGGGTAGAATGTGCCGGCTATCTAGTGGAAGAAGAGAACGGAGTGGAGTAAAGCAGAGCAGAGCAGAGCAGAGCAGAGCAGAGCGGAGCGGAGCCGAGCGGAGCCGAGCGGGAGAGAGGAATATACATACATAGAGGAACGGACGGGGTGCCGTTAGGGGGGTTGCGTTGCGTCGCGTCGCGTCGCGTCGCGCCGCGTCGTGCCGCGCCGAACTCCCTGCCTCAGTCTGAAACTCACCGCCTCTCGCCGCGCATCTTCGCGCGCGCGCCAGCCTCCACCGAATCCTACGAGTCCTTCGAATCCTGCCAAGCCTAGGAATAATCGGCCGATCGCCGTCCGAGTGGTACTCGGGATTTTGTTGAGGTTGAGCGGGTAACGGGAGGACGTAACGCCGCAGGGCGCCGGCGGTGGTAGGTGAAGGGTGTAAGGTGGAAGGTGGCAGGTGGAAGGTGGCAGGTGGAAGGTGGAAGGTGGAAGGTGGAAGGTGGAAGGTGGAAGGTGGCAGGTGGCAGGTGGCAGGTGGCAGGTGGCAGGTGGCAGTGTCCCCCCGGAGGAGGGAGCAGTTGGAGGTTCGAGTGAGGTCGACGAGGGAGGACGGGAGGAAGTGTCGTCGCCAAAGGAGCCGGGAGAGAGGAAGCGACAAGTCCGCGCTCTCCCAAACCGCTGCAGCCACATCCTTCTTCTCTAGTGAGTCCTTCCTTCTTCCTGCTCTTTCTATTAGGATCCTCCGGCAATCTTTCTCGTTGCACCGCGCCAATTGGATCACTCTTTTTCTCTCGATATTGGCATTACCGCTTCCTCCGTGCAGCACTGACACTTTAATCAAATTTGCAAACGTCAATGCGACAATGGTGTAGAACGAGCATAGCCCACTTGCTCCTTTGCGCTCCTGGCCTTTTTCGCTCCTGACCTTTCCTTCTTATTTCATCGACTTCCTCTTTTATTCCCATAGCTAGAACCCCCGCCGACGACCCACTTCGATCTTGCACTCTCATGTGATCCAATCCGCTAACTAACGATCTTGCCGCTCACAGTCTCGCATCTAGCCATTCCGTGCCGCCTCGCGCCGTGCCGCGCCGCGCCACTCCGCAGGACGCCAGGAGCATTCTCTCGCTTATCATTTTTACTGCAAAGACAATTCTCATTAGTTCTTATATTGCTACATTTTTCGAGCAGTTAAGCACCGATGCCATGGCTCTGCGTTTAAGCAGGGATGCGGGGATAAAATCGATAGCATTCGCTGCTTATCGCATGGAGCAACGTTCGCGACTAATGCAACTGTCTAGAATGATGCTTGTGTAACTAGCCAACTTATGAAACAAGTTCATAGATAACCAGTGATTTTTAACAGCACATCATCCCTCTTCTGACAAGTTGGAAGGATCAGTTGTTCCAATTGGGGTGAAAGCTGCGGTAGGAGCGAAGTCGTACAGTTGGCTGATTCCTCGATACGAGCGTGTATTAGCTCTATTCCCATTGGCCTCGGTTAAGGTCAACCTCGCCCATCGATTAGCAAGTAGCCCACCAATTTGTTTATCCGTTACCTTGATATTTATTGTTCGGAAGAGAGGGACAGCCGCCTAAATGAGAGAAACTTGCAGGCACGTAGCCGAGTCCGGTTTTATTGGACGTGGAAAAGACTTGTTCGCATTGTCAGAAATAGCTAGCGGCCAATGATGCGGTCTCGAAAAGACAAAGAATGGCAGTGGAATCGGTGAAATAGGCCATTACGGATCAATGTGCTATTATCCTTGAAATTGGGAAATTAATAGCAGATTCCTTTGCGCGTCCTTCCACACAGTGAGGATTCTTTATGCGCATCCGAAATATCATTGGAAACCTCGAGAGTTCCGTGGATTAGCATGAAATTGGGTAAACCTGCTCGATTTCCTCTCGGTCTGTCGTCTTGTCCTCGCTCACTCTCTCTCGACTCTCCACTTTCCTGATCGTTCTCTCGATATCCGCTAAAATGCACCTTCCAAGCTAACCTTCCATTTTTCCTGCGACACTTCCTCTTCTCTCTCCCTTCCTCCCTCCCTCCCTCCCTCCCTCCCTCCCTCCCTCCCGTACTTTCCCAACCCACTGGACCCCCAAAATTGAGAAAGATGTCTGGTGATCGGTTGATCGGGGACTGCTGGCGGGTGGCGGGTGGCGGGTGGAAGATAGTTTCGTGGAGAGATGAGATACGAAAGGTGAGAGAGGAGAGGCGACCTGGTGAGTGAAGGAGAAAGGGAGAGTCCGGGGTGCGGTGAGCACGTAATGGCTTGATTAAATTTTCAGAGACGAGGCTTTCGTGTCGTGCGCGACCCACGGATGCCCTGTTATTCCCATGCATATTCATGCATGCATATCGGCCACTGGGATGTTGATTTTCTTTCGTCCTCTGCCCTCTGCCCTCTGCCCTCTGCCCTCCAGCCTTCACCCTCCATCAGAACTGCCCCGTTGTTTCAGCCACCTTCTTCCATGCGTCCCTTTTGTTGGCATCAACCGGTTAGACTGACCCTACCCACCACCACCCTCGCTTCTTTTTACCAGCCGCATGCTTTTCTTTTTAATAGGCAATCTGCGAGGTACTCTCCGCAAAGTAGAATATTCTCCCAGAATGAGAAAGAGATTTCAACGAGATCGGCTCGTCTCAGAGATAGCGGACCGCTTAGATATCGCGCGTCATTTTTCAGCTTGTTCTTACTTATTCGCAATGATGGACGATGCGTCCTCCCCGTCCCTCTCATTCTTTCCGCTCGGCCCCTATTCTTCAGCCTGTCAGCCACGTAATTAGATTGCCTCTAATTTACGTCCTTGCAAGATGGAGAGATCGAGCAGCTCTCGGTCAGAATGGACATTGTATTTCCGGTAAGAGGTCCGGATACTTGGGGTAAGCCAAGTGCGGATTAAAAGGAGAATGTTGGTGGAATGCGGGGATGGTTAAAAATTCGACGGCCGTCCATTTCTCCGCAGTATCACTGCTCCAGTTTGGTATGGGCGAGCTAGTGGAGGCATTCCGGCCGTTAGTGGAGAAGGTGAGACCTTACTGCGGATCGGAAAGAAGAGCGAGCGAGCGTGCGCGCACGTGAGAGCCTCTCTCTCGTGGCTGAGAGGTGGAAAGGAAGATTTTGAAGACATGTGTCGAGATGCATGCAGCTAGAAGGGGGTGGTATCGAGTATTCCAGGCCGATGCTGGATACACCTTCTGTCTTTAGCGTCAGCCGTGCGTTAACGCGCTGGGGTCAAAAGTTCACATGCGCTCTCGTGCCTCACCGAGCACCAGTGTCTCCCCACTGGCGCTGTCCTCATAATTCCCTCTGCCACTATCTGCCGCTAGCCTCTCTTCCGCTTTTTCTAGTCCTCCTGCATTCGCCAACCTCAAAAAACCAGCCTACCAAAAGCACTACATCTCGTTGCTTTTTCTCCTGTCTGCTAGCATAGGTAAACGAGCTTTCCTCTCCTCGGAGATGACCACAGCAATACTCGACTGGACAGTCTGGCCAGTTCAACTTGGCTCCTCGTATGTATATGCCTTTCATTTCCATCGCCAGTCGCCCTCGCTCTACTATTCCGCACTGCTAACTGGTATGCCCCTCGGTTTCTTCTTACTTATCAAGTGTTCCGCATCAGACGACGTCCGAGCTGGTGGAATCGATAGTGTTTTTCAGATTTTCCAAGCGCCATTCAAAGTTGTCAAGAGTACAATTAAGCATACAGCTGGCTGGTGCGATGTGCATACTTTGCACATCCAGGCAAGTTTCATTCTCAGCAGGGCGACAGCCCGGTTATATCGGCTTTATAAATATCGGGTCAATCGGTCTATAAATATTGAGAGCTTGCTATAAATATCGATTTCTGCCGGGATAGCTTGGAGGCTCCAGCAGAGTTAGCAAGTGCATGGGATCCTACGAGGTGGTTCGTGCAGGCTGACTTAACTTTACCGAGTCCTAACGAATTTTATTCTATTTCCCGTATACAGCATATTTTTTCTGCACTCCCAAAGTTAACTTACCCTTCATAATGTACACCCGCGTCCCCTTTCTCCCGAAGAGTAGTCAAATAGTCTTCGAGGCTTCGCTGTCAAAGAAAGCGCGTTTGCTTTGTTTGCCGATTTCTCCGCGGTCAATGGACTACTTGGTTGTGAGAGCGTGACGTCGCTTTGTCCTATTAATCGACATCCTTGAATACAATCGATCGACCCGTCCGCGTCCGCACGCGTTCGCACGCGTCCGTCCTCGATGAACGCCTGCACTATCTAGCCTACCCTACCCTCCAAATATCATTCATCCACTTGCCCGCGTCTTCTTCCTCTTCCTTCCGGCGTTCATCGAACTCTCATCGATTCTCCGAGATTACAGGGTGTAATGCGGACGGCCCGGTTACCCGGTTAGTAGATAGGAAAATAGCCCCAAGACGGATGAGTGCCCGCCAGTAAATCTAATCGTATATCTGCAGTCCTGCTAATAATCACTAGAGGAAAGTCATCTTCTTCCTCTCTTACTCCTCTTTCTGACACTCATCCTCCCATTTCTTAGGATCGTTAGCTTTGGAAGCCGAAGCACTTGGCCCGGATTCAACGACATCATTGCGCGTCATAGAGGTAGACCGCCAGTCTCTTAAGAGCGACAGCATTGTGGAAAAATGATGAATGGAAGAGTTTGCTCGTACTGCTCCAAGTTCTGGTTTAAGGAGGGGGGTTTCAGTAGAGCGATCTAATCGGTGAAGATAGGAATCGATGCTGAAGAGAAGAAGGGTGTTAAGTGAGGAGAGTCTACCGACAGGTAGAATGAAATTTTTCGCAGGCCCGATTGCTTGCTCGTACCGTTCGTAAAGTAGGTGGATCGTGTGGCCAGCTCGATTTCGCACGACTAGAGACCCGGTAGCATTTGGACGACGCTCCTTGGCCGATTTCCAACTTGGAGGCCGGAGTATGCAAGTGTCGCGAGCACGTCGAGCGATGCACTTGGCTTCTCTCTCTTTCTCTGCTCGACGTCTTCGCACTCAAACTCGTATTCCCCTGCCAAATACTGGGGAACACCTTGAACCGAGGCTCGGCATTCGGCGATGCTGGTTTTCAGTCTCGAACTAGAGCGAATTAACCGACTGAGAGTTTGGCTTATGTAGGTCAAGCCAGCCGGCGAAGGGTTTCTCTTATCGAGAGAGAGAGAGAGAGAGAGAGAGAGAGAGAGAGAGAGAGAGAGAGAGAGAGAGAGAGAGAGAGAGAGAAAGACGGAGACGGATTGCAAAAAGCGGAATTTACTACTACGTTAGAGGAGCTTTTCTCGACCAAGTTTCGCAATAATATCGGGGCGACGAGAAAGCAGCTCGCGCAGAAGGTACTTGGCCGATACAAATATTAGATCTCGCTTCATCCACTCTCTGTGGGAATCTGCCGAGCAAGAAGAGAGAGAGAGAGAGTGCCGCGCCGCGCCGACTTTAATTTTGACGAGTTGGTTAGTGGGCCAGGTAGTTTTCGGTGACACGAGCCTTTGAATTTGAAGCATAGCCCGAGAGATAGTTCGCATCAGAGGCGAGGCAAAGTTATATGCGAGTCATAGCGAGTCCATGAAAAAGGTGCCACCACGAGGGAATGATCTTTGGCACGGTTCCTCTTTCTCAGACTGCGGTGAACGTTGCCATAAAGAGCTATCATTCCGGCCCCTTTAACCCATATAAAACTGGAACTCTCAACTTACTACGTGTAGATACATAGAAACGTGGATTGCCCCACGTACAATTACGGAGAATAATATCGGCTTCTTTATTATCTTGCCGGCTATCGGGGAGTTTGGCTGCCCTCTGGACTCCCTCTAATTCGATCGACAGCAGCCAGATCGGAGAGTGCACTTTCACCTCTACTTTCCGACTTCGCCGGCTGCCCGCTGCCCGCTGCCCGCTGCCCGCTGCCCGCTGCCCGTCAATTGCCCGATGCCATTAAATCCGATCGAATCGGATAAACGACACTATGGTTAATTGATCGAGTAGCTTGACTTTCCGGTGCAGGCGGGTGCACAGCCGGGTGCTCGATCCCGCTGGAGGAAGGTACCGATTGGCTCAGATTTCATGGGATCTCACCCGTCAGCTAATTATCAGGCTATATTTATTCGTCATCCACAAGATGTAACTTGGCCCACCTTTCTTTCTGCGTTGATCTCCTGCTATGACGCTTTAGCGACAGTCCCGAGGGCAACTTTTCCTAGAAAGAAATCCTCGCTGACTACCCCTTCGATAAAACTTCTCCAACACGGCGAATTGCAGTCGGCTAATCTATAAAACTTTTCTAGATTTAACTTGTCCAATGGATAGCTCCCCTCCTCCAATATTTCCAAGGTCTCGAAGATTTTCTTAGAATTATCCAAGGTGGTCGTTCTTTAATGCTTTTGACAGAATAGAGATGAGAGCGATTGAATCGGGTGAAATGGAATAAAAAGCGCGGCGCGTTGCGGCCAATAATTAGCTGTCGAAATGGCGAAGCGAGACATCGATATTTATAGGTATCAGGAAGCTAATTGACGCTGCTGTTAATCGGGAATGCTATCGCCGAGCTATCGTACGCTGAACCGACCAAACATACGTCTGACCGACGCGACGCGATGCGACGCGCCGCGCGAGAAGCCAGCGTTATCTTATATTTCGATAACTGACCACCCCAATAGCCACTTGTTATCTCCTTCTGATACTCGGCTGGTCCACTTTATGAATATCGACTGATAAATGTCAACAGCTGTAATGAATTGCGGGCTCTTTATTTATTTTGATATCGCTCGAACCTGATGCGTCGTTTCCTTGAGCTAGAGCCAAGTTATAACAAGAGAGGTGTTTAATAGTGATGGTCGAGTGGATCATGTGGAAATACCATTTATTATCACTTGCACTGATAGAAAATATTAGGTCCAACTATAGATATATCTATATGTATAGGTATATACAATGAGTATCGCGGCAGATGAAGGAAGAGTCGGTATCGGTCAGTTGGAACGGACAGCTGCTCTTCCTTGATCGAGCCGTGAAGTCAAGCTTGGTCTCTTACTCGAGCGGCAGGGGTAAAGGGGCAGGGGGATAGGGGAAGCTCTAGTTATTAATGCTGGTAGAGTTAGACGCCACTGTGCTCCCGAATCCAGTCGCGGAAGGACGCGACCTCGGTGTAGACTCCAGGATATCCACGTTCTCCGCAACCTCTGCCCCAAGATACAATACCGCTCTGCCTGCCGGCTATGAGCATCGGGCCACCGGAGTCACCTTGGCAGGAGTCCTTGCCTCCGTCGGGGATAGCTGCGCAAATCTGGCCCGCGGGAATACCACCGAAGCTCTTGTAGGCGTCACTGCACTTCTTCTTGGAGACGATTGGTACCGAGACTGTCTGGAGGATGGTCGGCGTTCCGAAGTTGGTCCTGCCCCATCCGGTGATGGTAGCAACGGTCGATTCAGTAGCTTCCTCGCCCTGCTCGAAGAGCTTCACTGGATTTCGGGTCTCGTCAATTTCGATCGGTTCATTGAGGATAAGGAGCGCGACGTCGTTGATGGGGACACCGTAGCCATTGGTCGCGTAGGCTGGGTGTCTTATCACTTCCTTGACAGTGTGGATCGAACCTCCCTTGTTAACGAAGGTCGTACCCGCTCGCACTCTGTACTGGTAGCTCGGTCTGGTTGTGCAATGCCCAGCGGTTAACACCACGGTCGATGAGATGATACTCGCTCCGCAAAAGTGCTGGCCGAACACTTGCAGGCTGACCTGGTGAGGGGCGATTTCGATCGAAGTATCCTCACCACCGACGATACGTCCATCGGTCATCAGATCGACCGGCAAGTACTGGAGCGGCACCGCTGCAAAATCGAGAGCAATTCCTCTTATACCCTCTCTCTTTATCCAACTCGACCCGACTAGCTCGATGCTAATTTTATGCCGCTCTCCATATATCAGCCAGACTATAGGTCCTGCCTTGGCCGGTATTACACTCTAACACTTAAAGAAGCATGCCTATACAATGTGCATGCCTCGCTAAGGTAGAATAGACCGGTTCAGGCTCATCCAACGCATCTCGCAAAAGCTATTTCAACCGAGTCAAGGAGGCACCCTTAACTTTAACTCTACCAATATCTCTGTCCGACCGATCGAGGATAATATGATAATTGAGAGCTGCCTCATCCCCCCTCCGTTATTCCAAGACTTACCCGTGGCCACTGCGATTACGGCAAAAATTCCGAGGAAGGCTTTCATCTTGAACGTCTCTGCTTTGCTTGTTCCGATTGAACTGTGATTCGAGAGGATATTCGAATGGTATTTATACTGAAAATCCAAAGGCACCTTATCTCCGATCGAAAATCTTTTCTCCCGATTGACGGCGCGGCCGTAACAGCCTTATCAGGCAAGTGCTTTTTCAATCGGGTTTCATTGGCCGATATTAAAGATACCGGCCCAACTGATACATCTACTAATATCGAGAGCTTTTAATCCAGATTTTCAAGTGCTCTATCGATCAAGCCATGTCCGAGGTCGTTCATTTATTAACCACGTGGTATGCCGCGATGCCGCGCTACCTCAACTCTTCTTGCTTTCTCGCTTTCTCGCTTTCTCGCTTTCTCGCTTTCTCACTTTTCTTTTCATCTTCCCTCAAAGCTGACACTATAATGTACAACAGTATACCCTTCGCTCCTAATGCGCGTCAAGATGGATTTTCATTCTGATTTTCAAAAGTTGATTAGCATTATCACGTTAATCGTTTGTCGCGTTTTGGTCGCAGTCCGAGGCACGCCACGGCATGCCAAGTTTTTATCGTTCCTACTGACCCACATCGATAAAAATAAAATAAACTCTCTCTCCCTCTCCCTGTTCTGTCTTTCCCTCTAGTAGTTACGTGAGTAAGCAGGGCTGCGCACTCCGTCTTATTCAGCTTTACAATTAGTTTAGTACTTGGAGTGCAATCCGAGGAAAGTCAATAATCGTGTATACTCGCGGCACAAGGATTGTTGGCGGCGCGGCAGAGCGCGGCGTGACGGACTTTTGTGTCCTCGATTGTGTTTCTTGGCACGACTCTGTCTGCTCTTAATCGACGAAGACTTGGTTCGATAAGGCCTCGAAAATTGACGTGGTAGTAGTGGATTGGTAGCGAGGGTGCTCTCACTACTAGCGGAACAACTTCCATTCGCCTCGGTAGGCAAATCAATTTCCATGAACCCAAAAGAAATGAATGCTCCAGGAACTTGTTCCGGAGAAGATCCAACCAACCAAGCGATCTGTCGTATCAAATCCCCTAGAACCTGCTTCTTTACTAACGATGAGTTGACTCGATGCGGACGTGTGACGGGCATGTCGGCTTATAGCTAATAACGAATGAGCAAGGAAGAGGGGAGAAAGAAAGGAAAGGGCTGAACGAGTGCCGGGTGTGTCGATCTGAAAAGCTATAAATCTCGAGGGTCGAACTTAGCGTAAGAACGGCCGGGCCAAGGGCTCCCTTCCACTGGTATAGCTACTATGCCATTTCAATATTGGAACCTGGCCAGATTTCCGGCCAACCAGTCGTCCGAGCCAGCCGCCTCCTCTCTAACACCTACGAAAACAAATAAGCACACTGTTAATTGCCTGTTATATCCGAAGCTTTCCTCCTCACTAATGGCCTAAAGACGACGGGCTAAATACGACGACGGAGGATGCCATAGAACCAAGTGTGTGTATTGGCAATGTTTTCTGCCGCGAAAGTACAAGAGAGAAAGAGTTTCTGTTTTGTCAGCTAAGAAAGTAATCGGAAGAGGAGGCTGCCCGGTCGTCGTATCGTACCAGATCCTTTTAATACGCGGCAGCGCCGGCGGTTCCTTTCTGCGAGAGCGCTTTGTCCTGTTTCTTCCTGAACAAGCAGCGGAGCGCGCGCTGTCGCTCACTCGTCGTGTTTGTCGGCGCGGCGCGGCGCGGCGCGGCGACGTGCAAACAGACCTATTGAACCCAGAAACTGATAGGTCGACAAGAAAAAAAGGCGCGCGTTTATAACCGACACAAGGAAATACGTGATTTGCCGCTTCCGATTAAATACTATAAGCGGCCAGCTAGACTTGCGGCTTTTCGGAATTTCTATCCTACTGTACGGCGATCCCATTCCGCTCTAATTGACAGTGGGGAAAATGTCTTGGGGAGAAAGTTCATAGTCAGATTGATCAGTGAGTATCATCATGGACGTATAGGTATTTAGAGAGGAGGCAAGATCCCACGGTCAAATTTCCTCCAAGATTGCATCGGGGAGGAGAGCGTTGTGTTGGTGAAAATGGCCGTGGCAGGTCGGGTCACCTTCTCCCTCGCGCCGGCATCCCGGCAGCCAGAGTGCATTATAAATGTTTGGATAGAGAGAAAAGCGAGCGGCGATCTATATCGAGAATTGGGCCATCATCGAAGTGGCAATAAAATCCCTCGAATGAGAAGAAGGATTTACAGAGCTATTCTCATCGTTGGTTTGTCAATAGACACGTACGTGGAGTGGTGCGAAACGCGAGAGAGCTGTTGTAGCTAGCTGCCGAGAAAAGTTTCGTAAGCAGAATGGGCAAAGTGATCGGTTGGACGCTTTATTTAGCGCTCGATTGTTCGGCGAGAGGACGGTAGCTCTCTGTCGTGCAACAATCTTGTTGCGAGCTTACGGTGAAAATATAGGTTGGCAGAGACACTGGCTTGTTCGCCAAGTGTTATCGGCTAGCCGAGAAAAGGAGAAAGAGGGTGAAAGGGGAGATGGAACTGTCAGAGCGCTTCTCCGGCAAATAGTAGGGAGTCCCTTCGTCCGAGTTTCCCACCTATCAGAGACAGAGTTGCGTTTTTTCCTTCCGCTTGTCGAGCGGCAAGCGGTTTGGGCTCGGCTTTACCTCATCGGGATTCCATCGAGATTTTATTCAAACTAGCCATTTGCTCGAATTTCCTTTCAATAGAAATTGCCGGCCTCCGAGTCTACAACAATTTTGAAGCGACAACTTCTCCAGACCCAGCGAGAAGAATGACTTTATGTCAGTGCGTGTACGAGTATGAGAACTTGGAGGTTTTTCAACCTGTTTTCACCCAACAAGTAAAGATTCGACTGCAACAGCAATGCCGGCGGTGAAGTGCGGCGGCTCCAGGTTCGCCCTCCCGCCTGGCCAGCCGTAGACTTCTACTACTTGTCGATTGCCGACTCTCTCCCTATGCTTCCCGCGTCTCCCGCTCCGGCTACCGCTCTGACCTTTCTTTCCCACAATTTTCTTTATTCCACACATCATTTCCTCCAACTTACTTTTCACTCATTGCACGTTCCTCCCATTTTCAATAGACGTTCTGTGTCAGCCGTTCTCTCAAGTTTTTCCATAAAATATTTCTCCAAGTCGAAGTGTTTAATGCGGCCAAACTGGCGGACTTGGAAATTCTAGAAAGTGATCAGAGGTCATATTGGAGGAATGAGGTCATGATCCTGACGGGCTCTCATTAAACTGGATCTATAAAATGCCCGAGTACGTAAAAACGGAATGTATTGAGGTGCAGAGATGTGGCAAGCGGAGTGAATATGAATATGGAAAGTCTCTCGGCTGATCAGTGGAAGGAGAATAAATTGACCGAAACAACGTGGTTTGGGAAAGGGGTTGGGTGCACTACGCTGCACCATCGGAGCACTGTACGCTTCGCTATTCCTCTGCCGGTAGTGGTGGCTGTTCTACCCCGTGACGTCATACAAACACGAAGAACGTAGCTGCGTATAGCAGGATTGAGGACTGACCGACCCCATTTCACTACCGCTTTTCCTCTCCCCTTTCCTCCTCTACTGCATTACAACTATGTTTCGTTATACTCCATTTCTATTAGAGATTTACATTACATAATATAATCGCAATTCACATAATTTTGTACTTTTATAGTTATACAAGTGTATATAAATAAAATTGACGATGTCATTTAGAGCAGTCTCTTCCGTGATGAGAGACTAGCCAGCTTCTCCATATATATTCACCATCTCCAGCATAACTGAGATTTGGGCAAACTTGGCTACGGTATAGCACAGCACAAGGCCTTGGCTTGTAGATCGCTCGGAGTTCGAAGCGATCTTCGGAACTCTACGCTCCTAAATCTACAAGATAGGAGTAGATGCGGATTCTAGCATTGTTCCACTTAATTATCGACGCATTCTGCTGCCGGAGTGCCAAGTCCCAGGAAGATTGACGCGTGTCCGACTAGAGCCGGCTTATTTTAGCTGCGTTCGAAGGACAGAGCACTTGCTCGGATCGAATCGCGAAAATACATCTACCACACAGCGGCGACGCGACGCCGCGCCGCGCCGCGCCGCGCCGCGCTTTGCCGCGTCGGGAGGGGTCAAGGCTGTGCTCGACATCCCACTCACTATGCACGCTCTAAAGCTTCATGTGTCATTAATTGAAACTATGATTCTAGGGGTGTAAGATAAGTACATCGTTCAAAGACTTTTGCATTACGCACCGCCAGCCGCGGCATTCTTTACTTGCCACCAGTTAAGAATTCGAGCTAATCGCTCCTCCGACATATGCGTCGGACGGCGTCGGACAGCGTCGGACAGTGTTAATTTTTACTACGGTTAAGAGAAATGAGACAGCTGGTCTTGCTATCGTAAGCATGACTGGCCTCCTTCCCACGCCGGTCACGTGTATCGTATAACGTATATCGTATATCGTATATCGCGTAATTGCAAGCACGGAAACGCTCGCCACTGCTCTCGATATAGTAAGACCGATAGTAATTGCTAGTTAGCATTAATTGCATTCCGACTACGGTTTGATGCCAATACCACTTGCATTGTGTTCGATTGGATTCGCTAATTCCGCGGGGAGAGCCGAGTAGAGCCGAGCGGAGCCGGCCTCCTCCAGAGAAAGGGAAAATCGAAGGGAAGTTGTGTGCTAGGTCAGAGGACTGTTTCGGAGAATCCGAAGAGGTGGAAGCAGGCCCGCAGCAGTAGCTATCGTTACTCTCCCAGCCCGGCAACTTTACCCTGCAAAAACTAGTCTTTCTCGACACATTACAAGTTGGTGTCGCACATACTACAGGAAATAGAGGCGGCGTGCCATGTCTCTAGAATTTCAATGGAATCCGATACGCCACGGCTTTTCTAATGTTTCTCGGTACGATTCATCACTTCCGGCAGCGTCGGCGGCCCTCGAGGGCTTTTTGCCATTCGAGAACGAGCGTACGAACATCGGCGCTCTTTGGCCTTTTGATGCGAGCATCTTCCTACCAATCGTTTCATTGATTTATGATACCCCCCTCAGGGAGTTTTCATCACACAGAGTCCTCTCTGCAACAGTCAAATTCCAACAGCACCCACGGGAACACATTATCGGCTCTATGCCAATCGACTCATTACTTTAATACTTTCTTTTCATTTTCTATTCAACAATGAAAACGGCCATCGACAAGCCGCAGTCTTTTCGCAACACATATAGATTATCAACAATTGATTAAAAGAAGCGTGCGTGTGCTGGCGGCAGTGAGATAAAGAGATAATTAGGGGAACGCTTCCGGGCGTAATTCCAAGGGCATCTAATCAGAATCCAATTCTGCTGGCGGATCGAGTTGAGCGTAAACACGTGATTGATTGTAACGTTGATTAGCAACGTCAATTCGTCGTCGCGCCCCGCCGCCGCCATCGCAACTTGCGAGAACACACATTGCGAAATCTACGACGAGTCTCGCAATGGCTGGCTTCAGGAAAAACCTCGATTAATCTGGCACTTTGATCGACGGAAAGCTGTCCGGTAGGAAGTTCGCGCTTCGTTCAATTCTGCAAGTGTTGTTGCGCATCCTTTGACGCTCCGATGTCAAGAGTATAGGAAAGAAGTGTGATAGCAGTTTATATTGGGGTTCGCTCTGGTACAGTGCGAATATCCTCGGGGTTCGAGGCCTATCCGGGGCGATATTGGCTGCCAGAATGGTCTGGCCACTCGTACCTAAGTACCCAACTCGTCCTACCTCTCTCTATCTATCTTGCGATCAAATATATCCGATCCGATCCGATCCGATCCGATGCTGCACTTTCAACCAGCCATAAATAACCGAGTGTTCGTCGACGAGTCTTTCCGACAAGGAGAGAGACAGAGACTTTCTACAATATCGATGGACGCCACTACCGAGTCCACTTTAATGAACATGCTGAGAAAAAGTCGCTCGGATTTCCCTGCCAGGCGTAAGCAGGCCTGGCGTGCTCCCCTCTTTATCAGTGACATCCCTATTGATAATAAATGATGAAAAATACTAGAGGCGTGCGTCTAGATTAATCTCTGTGATTTCTCGAGTTGCGCATTTATGCTATATCAGCGGAATCTCTCGTGGCACGCGTTGTCGCGAGGAAGAAATCTTTTGTTTTGCTCTCGAGTCGGGATGGCCCAACACAGTTTGTTTATTAATAAGGTCGGCTGCGATAAGTCAAGTGAGTGGTGGCGGCGGCGGCGGCGGCGCGCGGCGTGCGACGTGGAGCAGCGTGCCAGATTTCGTCGATATCGAATACGCAAGGCCGAGTCGCAACCATTCGATTGACGACTTATCGGGCTCAATGAATAAAAGCATCCGCCAGTGTCGAATAGCCTTATCGGTAGAAGGAGTACCAGGGATTTCCTACTCGGAGCAATACGCAATCCTACTACAGATTGCGAAAACACTGCTTGATTAAGAAAGGCTTCTTCTTCTATCCGGCTCGGTACGCTTGCTTTCTCGATCATATCAAGCAGCTATCTGGCGCTGGATAGAGTCCGTGTCGGTCGAGCAGTCAAAATACATACGGCTTTCAATAAGTCGTCGGCGATTAATCAGAAGTGAGGTGTGGGAAATGCGACCGGTAATCCTCGGACTTTGATTCATGCCGAGATTGAGAAACTCGATGAAAGCACTCACTCTTACCGCGAGATCGCTATGCCTCTATCTCTATCTCTATGTAGATACGTCATTCGAAAAGGCCGAAATCTCACAGGTAAACAAAGACGGCGGGATGTGCAATTACTGTTTACCTCGAACGCACGAAGAAGAGGCCCTTATCAATCTTACAACTGATTCTGCAGTAGGTTTTCAGTCGGTTGATCAGTCGGTCACTGAATAGGTCATGTTTCTACTTGTACGGCGACGGCGATACGTATCCTCGAGGTAACATAAGCCAACATTTGCCTGGTTATACACGGACTCGCACGTGCTCTAGTGCTCTGGTGCTCTGGTGCTCTGGTGCTCCGGTGCTCTCGTGACTCGGAATCGAGCGCACGTGGCATTTCTTGCGTCCGAAGATAACACAGGCGCGGGATACTACTATGTATATAGAGAAGAGTATAGAGCCGTCAGTTGGCCCTCTTCTCACGCAACATTCCTCCTCGCCTCCCATTCCCTACCGATCGATCCCATCGATCGACCTAATCAGCCTACTCTGACCAGCGCGGCTGACCATTCAATTCTTTCAGAGTCGCCTTCTATTAATTGACATTTCAATTCGACTGCTTTCCTGCTCGCTTCATGAATTCGTAAGCGTCGCAAGCGGATCTGGGTTAGATTTCGATTAGATTCTACTGCTAGATAGAGCTAATGGTGCGCCAGTTGCTTTCGGGAACTCGTGTACTGCTCGTTCCTGCCGATGGCGGCAACACCTTCTTGACCAAGCATTTCATTCCTGGAAAGGGTGCTCGTTTTCTGGCTGCTGCTTTCGCCGACGAGCGGGTAGGCTATATTTTTCCAAGGAAGGGAGTTCAAGCAACGCGTTAGCCTAGTCAAGATTTAGGGCTCTAGAAAAGTCTCGAGTCGAGTAGAGTGACGGCCTGTTGAGTCAGCCTTACCAGACTTCTATACCTCTTGGTCTTGGTTAGTTAGGAGTGTGCCGCGCAGCGCGGCGCCAATCCATTCTGCGGGTATAGTGTTCTCTGCAACTGTAGAGGGCCCATAGACCGGAAAATAGTGGCAAGCTGCGAGCAGTGGTTGTTAGTTTGTAAAAGGCTCGATGCGCCAAGAGCGAGTATTCCCGTTGCTAGGGGAAAGTGGCGAGTTTACGCAAAAATAGCATGCTCGATCGATAGAAGTGAGGTGGCTGCTGCTGCTGCTGCTGCTGCTGCTTGACGGTTTTCCGCACGGTGGCAAGTGCATAATTCCATCGATCCTAATGAGGGCCATCACTCCTCTTGACAGGACGCTCGGTCCCTCTCGCTTCTTTCTACTCACTCGGCCTATACGCATCCACAACTATATGCAATATCTATATAGTATATCGGTCGCCAGCCGATCTAGACTAAATGTCATTCTAGAAGCCGATATGGGGGATGGTGGATCGGTCAACTGAAGTCGCCTGGGCGGTCAGCTGTTGCCGGTGAAAGAGGTCGATCATGATCTGACGCGGCGCGGTACGGTGCGACGGGACAAAATCATAAAAGGGCCGGTAGAGTAAGGTGGTGAGGAAAGGGAGCGAATGGTAGAGGCTCGATCCCAAGTTGAACTCATTCAAACTAATGCCGTTTAACCGGGTAAAGTAGATGTTATGCAATGCTCGCTGAAAGATAAATCGGCATAAGTAATAGCATTGATCCGATTGACTTCCGACTGGATGGAGAAGGATTCAGTTGGTGAAGCGCGGCTCGCGATAATAGAGATAATGGAGAGTTCATTATTTGCAGAAAGCACTTGCCAATGAAGTGGGAAGTATCTGACGAAATATGAAATGTCCCATGTCATAGGTGTCTCACCTTAATATATAGCGAAGAAAGTAATCTTGCGATGGGATAATGTGTGAACGAGTAGGGCGAGTGCTCTCTCCAATCATTAAGAGTAGAAAGTTTTGCAAGCTGCTAATGTGTAGCAGCTAGTCAGAACTGGTAACAATAGCGGGAGCTCCGCCGGTCTATTAGTAGTTGATAGTGGGTTTCAGGATGCGAGAAAGTATCGGCCGTAAAGCAGCATTAATAAAGCAACCTTATTACCGCGCATGTTATCAGCTAGACTCCGCCACGTTTCAGCGTGTATGTTCGCCATCCAGTTATCCCTGAATAGCCGTCTAATTTCCCGTTAAAGAGATATAGGGAAATCGGTGGTATGCATCGCGCTGGGTTCGCCCAAAGTTTTCCGGCCAAGAATGTAGTTGAATCCTCGAGGCTCGAGGCTCGAGGTTCCAAATGGGGTTTGAGAACTGCGATTATATATACTTACAATTAGATATCTGGCCCCACTTGGGTATTAGAAGCATTTCTTGAGATCGCTCGAACAAACAAGCCCGAGCACATATTACATCCAGCATTGGTTTTTCCCTTCCAGATGAGTGGGAGCGGGTGTGAGCAAACTTAAAGGGAGGATGCGTCGATGAAGAAAGCTACAATTGCCATGTGAGCTGCCTGGAGGACAAGAGCATGGACGTACGCGACAGTTGAAATCGCAAGAACACAAGAAACAGTGATTGTCTGCCTCGTGCATCGTGGCCAGCCACATATCTCACGTTAAGGTCTGCGTATAGCCAAAGCGGCACAACCATTTACCTACCGTATACTATACCTCTCATTTGCCCACCCCCCCTTTGACGAACGCTTGATAAATCCATTGTTTTAGTATGAAAACAGATAGAAAACATAGAACCAGTGGCAGAAATGCCTGAATTCTATCGAAAACAGGTGGAAAGGACCCCCTGAATAATTGATCTCGTCTAATTCTGAGGGTTTCTTCCACGTTTTCCATACTTCCCGACATTTTCCGGGGCTGAAATTGGGTGGGGAATGTTTTCATACATCAAAGAAAAAGTGATATAAATTCCAGAGCCCTAGCTCAAAATTCATTTTTTCGCCAATTTTTCCATATGTACCCCTTCACAAATTTTCGATTTTTCGAAGGTTCTCGGACTTTGACGAACGCTTGATATTTCGATTGTTCGAGTATCAAAACGGATAGAAAACATGAAACTAGTGGCCATAGTGCCGGAATTGTGTCGAAAACACATGGAAAACCAATCCTGAAAAATGCATTTTCGTCGTTTTTCCCATGTTTTTCATACTTCTCGACATTTTCCGGGGCTGAAATTTGGTGGGGAATGTTTTCATACATCAAAGAAAAAGTGATATAAATTCCAGAGCCCTAGCTCAAAATTCATTTTTTCGCAAATTTTTCCATATGTACCCCTTCACAAATTTTCGATTTTTCGAAGGTTCTCGGACTTTGACGAACGCTTGATATTTCGATTGTTTGAGTATCAAAACGGATAGAAAACATGAAACTAGTGGCCATAGTGCCGGAATTGTGTCGAAAACACATGGAAAACCAATCCTGAAAAATGCATTTTCGTCGTTTTTCCCATGTTTTTCATACTTCCCGACATTTTCCGGGGCTGAAATTTGGTGGGGAATGTTTTCTTGCATCAAGGAAGAAGTGATATAAATTCCAGAGCCCTAGCTCAAAATTCATTTTTTCGCAAATTTTTGCATATGTACCCCTTCACAAATTTTCGATTTTTCGAAGGTTCTCGGACTTTGACGAACGCTTGATATTTCGATTGTTTGAGTATCAAAACGGATAGAAAACATGAAACTAGTGGCCATAGTGCCGGAATTGTGTCGAAAACACATGGAAAACCAATCCTGAAAAATGCATTTTCGTCGTTTTTCCCATGTTTTTCATACTTCCCGACATTTTCCGGGGCTGAAATTTGGTGGGGAATGTTTTCATACATCAAAGAAAAAGTGATATAAATTCCAGAGCCCTAGCTCAAAATTCATTTTTTCGCAAATTTTTGCATATGTACCCCTTCACAAATTTTCGATTTTTCGAAGGTTCTCGGACTTTGACGAACGCTTGATATTTCGATTGTTTGAGTATCAAAAGGAAAAGAAAACATGAAACCAGTGGCAGAAATGCCGGAATTCTACCGAAAACACATGGAAAACCGATCTTGAATAATTCATTTTCGTCCACTTCCGACGGTTTTTGGCATGTTTTTCATATTTTCCGACATTTTCCGGGGCTGAAATTTGGTGGGGAATGTTTTCTTGCATCAAGGAAGAAGTGATATAAATTCCAGAGCCCTAGCTCAAAATTCAAATTTTCGCAAGTTTTTAAGGTGTACTTTCCTTCTTATTTTAGATGAAATAAAATGACTCTTTTACTTTTCGGGGTTATCCATATCAGAGCGCTCTTCTGTACCGTAGAAGATTGCCAGCGTTATGATTCTCGATAGGATTCTCTATGGGTGGCAAATAAAAGACTCTGCTATATAAGTTCCGTGGCAGTTGGAGCTCGCTTTAAGATCATTAATGTTCCTTCCTAGCGATTCGCCTTTAAAGCTTACCAGCCTCCTGTTAACTTCTACATATGTACAATAGCTCGTGAAAGCAGCCCTCCCTCCCATCTGCAGGCCATTTGGCGTGCTTTTTTATTTCAAGGACAGCGAATCTTGTTCCGAAAGACCTAATCAGAGGGATAATTTACGAGAACGGTATATGTACTTGTTGCGTGCCAGTAGAGAAAGGAAGGTTGGCCTCCATATATTTGAAATAACGTAGACGAGATACCTCCCGTCCTGCCACGGTCTACCTTGCTCCTCTCTTTTCTCCGTATCTCCTGGAAAGCTGAGTTACGAAGAAAAAGAGCCGATGCTTTTTCTTCTAGTCTCGTCCTTGCATACCCGAACAGTTCTCGAGCAGCGAGCGGTACGATTAATGCTCACATTTTCCCATGTAGAATAGGAGCTCGTTCTAATCGAATATTGAGACCGGTTTTAGTTGGGGAGAATGCTTAATGCCTCCGCGCCCATTGATATCCCTCTTTCTTAAAGGAATCTTGTAGAGCAGTTGTTCCATTCTAAAAATGGCAGGGGGAAATTGGCGTCATATCGTGTCGTACCGTGTCATGTTGTTTCGTGATGCCGGCCGATTCAGGGTGAGTGAGGTGTATGCAAAACTCGGCCAAGGTACTGGGTTTCGAGGTTTACCTCACTCGCGAATGCTGGCCAATTGGGGAAACATGCGCTTTCCTGCATAAGGATTGACCGTTGTTTTTCACTCCTATTGTACTCCTGCGGCAATTTTTCGTAATGTTAAGCGAAAGCTTAGTCGAGGAAAAATTCGGTCCGCCCGTAGTTGGTGTTAGGTGTAGGGGCATTTTAATCGACTGGTGAAGGAAGGTCGGATAGTAAGTGAGAAGGGGGGATTGAGTGAGGGAGAGGGTGGAAGAATGCAATTTGTCCTAGTGAGACATTGGAATTGGAGCTGCATTTACCTGCTGCCCGCCAGTTTTACCGCACCCTCATGTCGGAACAACCTTGCCCTCGCTCTTCGCTCAGTCCTCCACCTTCTTTGTGAATGTTTGAGGGTTGCGTGATCGTGATGGCTACGGCCACTTTGCTCTTTCAACTTGGCAGTCCACTTGGAACCGAGCGAATAGACTGCTGTTGCTGCTGATGATGTGTGTGTGTGTGTGTGTACGTGCGGCCTCCTCTCTTCTGCGAGCCCCTCCTCTTCAAATTGAACGGTCAAGTTTCCGAGCAAGTCTCACCAGGAGGAGCCGGCTCACGGTCAAGTTCCCGTACACTATCCAACTACCATCCACTCGATTCGCGTAGATAGATTCGGTTCTGCTGCACGTCTTCTCTCTTTAATTCGTTTGTATTCATACCACCAATGTTTTCTTGCAGTGCGTTCCGATCGGTGGTCGAGCCAGTCGCTCTGGAAAACTCGGGACATTACGCTGATCGAACGTCTACTTTCATCAGGTTACCTTGTCGCTTCATGCACTCTTTCTCATGTTAACTCGTTCTTAAAGTAGTCCAAGCTTTCCCACTATTTTTCCAATATCTAAGGATATCGCGGCCCTCTTGGATAATGAAGAGTGATGGCCACATATAGCTTGGATTATCGAAAGCAGATCTCGCCACTAAACCAATTGAACGAGAATAACGAAATGGATAAGTGGAAAATCAATGCGGCGAGGTTAATCGGTTGTCTTAATAAAAAATCTTGTTAAACGCGAGATAGGTAGCGCCGAGCGATTCCCTCTCTGAAAGCTTATGCGCCTGAAAGAGGGGGAGGGAGAGAGATTTGTGTGTGCTGGCCTGCTTTCAGCGGTTAAAATCTTGTCCTTAACCCGGCTAGTTAATTCAGCACCTTCACCTTTAGTCGATGCTATCAGCTTCGGCAGTGGCATTAGCCGCATAAAGCTCTTCCGTAGTTCCAGGAAGCAGATAGCGTCGAGCCAACGCGTACAGAAAGCGCTTCTAGGGTCACGATAAAATGGAGAAAATCTCAAGAAATTTGTAAAGAAATGGCGTGTGGTTCGTTGTCCAAGTAAACAGCTGTAGGAGGAAGGTGCGCCCTAGTTCCTGGTTCTCGGTTCCCGGACTGGCGACCTAGGGGTTGCTGCCCTTGGCGCCCAACTGTCTGCCGCGCGCTAGATGGATATCCTATCCCTTCCCGTTCGGACGTTCGCTGTCAGCCAGGATTTCATTCGAGCGACTTCCAATAGAGGCTGTCCCAGAGCCAGACTCACTGGAATCAGGCTATATCGCGAGGCAGTCGATCGCTCGACTTTCTCTTGAGAATGGAATCGTTATGGCAAAGAGTTGAATAGGCAGGGGCAGGGGCAGGGGCAGGGGCAGGGGCAGGGGCAGGGGCAGGACAGGGACTCTGGTGTCGGTGGAGCTCGTCGCGTCATCCAGTCAAAAGGTGCCAGTTTTTAATAAACTGCAAGAAGGATCATCGAGGATGTCCCGTAGGGCCAGACGAGAGAGAGTGAGAGCGAGCGAGCGAGCGAGAAGAGTAAGGTGTGCTGAAAAGGGGGTAAAGGGGGTAAAGGGGGTAAAGGAGCCGCGAACTGAGAATGGGACGGGCTAAGCCACGTGACTTACTCTATAGCGTTCCGTGCCGCAACGCCCCGTATTGATCGAACGAACATCAGCTGTACGGTTGGTAGCATTTACTCGTGCCCGCCTGTCGGTCTGACTGACACTGCCCACCCACGGGCACTGTCGTCCTCGCCCTCTACCTCTACTACTCACCTGCTACCCTTACTCCTTCTGCTCGCCCTTTTCTTATTCTCGGCCTCTCAGCCTCTCAGCCTCTCAGCCTCTCAGCCTCTCAGCTTCTCCGATCCCCTTGCGCAACATCGCACTCACTACACTCTTGCCCCTCCATCTCTTTTCATTCAGTTTCGAGCATCCCTTCTCTCTTTACTTTATAGATGGTAATATACTTGGATAGAAAATGGATTTTTTTCGAGGAAAATAGTACGTACGTATACTTGGCTAACACTGGGATAACGAGGAACAGTCGGCGAGAAATCTGAAGGGTGACGCGCGGAAGTAGTGCCGCTCTCTCTCTCTCAAAGTGGTCTTTGAGTAGTGTATTCAACTGGTTGATTTCCGGGTGTTTGCGGGGCCGCCGGGCTTTGCATTAGCCTATATTCTGCATTTGGGTGATTCTGCTGAACTCGGGTTCGAGGCCTGGCTAGACTTCTGGGGAAAGGCGAGAACCTGGCAGAGCATCTGCCACTTGTGGAAGCGCCTAGGGGATCCTCACGGACGACCGATGACACTGAATCATTCCTGAATCGTCCGACATCCCCCGAAGCACCAGCACCCTTTCTGTCGTCTCTCATTCTACTTGCTTAACTCGTCTCAACCCTTTCCCACTCTTCTTCGTGACAAAGGCTTAGAGAGCAGGCCGTCGGGGGTTCATGTAAGCGGAGCAAAAGGGCTGTTAGATGATTGAGCTGATCGGCGATACTTACACGAGCTTCGCTATATTGGATTAGAAGCCGCGGCATTGGAAAGTCACCAATTGCCAGTTTTAAGCGACAAAAGACTCTGCTCTCACTTAATAGCTACTGATTCGATTAGGGGATCGGACGTTAATAAGATTTTTATAGGTCAAGGACACAGGAGGTGGCCAACCTTCTTTTTACATGTTGGAACTATCATCGGAATAGTTCGGAATAATTAATGCGCCATAATCATACATAGATGCGCGTAAGTGGAGCTTTCTTCGCAGATGGCTGGCCCGCAACCTACCATTTACGGAACAGGGCTTCTGGCTGATCAGATATGAGTCGCTCTCGCTCTCGCTCTCGCTCTTAGCAATTGCAGGTGGGTTGCGCTCTGCGAATCCAGTAAGGACCGGCCGCCAAAGACAGGCAATATATGTTGTCGGGATGCTGCGGAAGGCTGACGCTGCTCGATCGGTGTACCAAGCGGCATTGGTAGAAAATAAGCGAGGACTAGATTTAGATGTAGATGGTAAAAGAAAGAGGAAAGTAGCCAAGAAAGGAGAGACTAATAAATGACAACTTGTGCTTTCTGTTTCAGATGACATAGAATGGGTTGGGCGGCGGCGCTAGGGCGGTGTGCGGGTGGTGGCGGCCGCCTCTCGTCCGTCCTCTCGCTCTCTCTCACCTCCCTCGCAAGCTCCTTCATCTTCACCATCCTCTGTATCCTCACACTTGCCCTCACTCTTGTCACCCTCGTGCGCTCAGAGGACATGTACGTATCACATCTTTCGATCCCGATTTCGCGTTCAACGCGAAATCGCTTGTCCTCCTGACCGACTCTCTTTCTCTCCGCTTCCCATTGATAGTTGATAATTCGTTCCTAATCGAGCCGTACCTACCGCCCTCCTTCATTCCTTCCGCCCATCACCCCTTCGTCCCTATTCTTCGTTTAAAGAATCGAATGCGGGGGGCAAGATAGCGTCGGGAGGACAAGCATCAAATATAGTGTAGAAATTGCAATTTTGCTTGTGATAGGATCGAGAGGGGGATGTTCTCGCTAGGGGTAATTCATCCCCTTTGTTAATGATTGCTAACTTTAGAGTGTCAGATTTCCCGGCCAAGTTAGCGTCGGTCAGTAATGTATATCGGGGCCACCCCTACTCGAACGTTCTATTATCTGTTCTACATTTATTACTGACAATGATGAAACTTGACTGGTTCTTACGTGTAGCAGGGCTGACGCTCGAGCGAGGAGCAGCAATTTTGAGCCTCGGTATCACGGCTATTATTCGGCATCGAAGCCTTGGCAGAAATCTTGGTCGCGTTCTCTTGCACCGTGCGGAAATCAAATAAAAATACGGACAAGAGAGAATTTATCCAAGGCTGTCTTCCTCCTCGCTCAAGCACAGGGTCGACCCTCCGTTGAATTGCATCGTACACGTTCTAGCAAGAAGTAGAGAAGGTTCTAGTGATCGTGAGATAGCCACGATCGAAGCAACTCAGAGTTAAATAGCTAATTGGTTGAGAAACTAATAAAGCGACGCTCGAAGGTAGAGGCTGCTCGGCGTAGTGCGCTAGAGAGCTCTTTACGTTTTATTGTCAGTCTAATTGGTAGCTGGTCCTGCTCGAGATGTACATACTAGATCCGTATACATACATACTGTGCAATCCGCAATTCCGTCTAACCGTGTCATGAGACACGTGCTCGTGGTGAAAAGGGCAAACCAGCTATAATTGGAAGAGACATTGATTAGGAGAGAGGCTCGCGAGATAATATAACAGGGGGATTTTCCAAGGCAAGAACGAGAGAGAAGGAAGCTTTCGATAAAGAATAAGGCTGAGGCTGAGGGAAAGACAGAGGCAGGGGCAGGGGCAGGGGCAGGGGCAGGGGCAGGGCCAGGGCCAGGGCCAGGGCCAGGGCCAGGGCCAGGGCCAGATGGAGAAAGAGAGGCAGAGGCAGAGGCAGAGGCAGGGGCAGAGGCAGGGGCAGAGGCAGGGGCAGAGGCAGGGGCAGGGGCGGAGAAAGGGAGAGCTACAATGGGTTGTGTTGCAGCTTCGAGGAGGGCAAGTCGGACAAGGAGATCCTGGACAACCTGCTGCTGTCGACGCGTTACGACAAGCGGCTTCTGCCCCCGGTCCAAGGTACACTGAGGCCCCCGCCCCACACCCGCCAAGACGACTACACCCCAGACCTCGAACCCCATCACCCCGATCATCCAGAGCACCTCCAACATCACCGGCACCGCTACCACCACACAGCACCACACAACCACAGCTCACTGCTCACCCCTCGTCGAAAGGGTACTTTATACAGAAATCGTGCATCATACCGCAATGATTATCTAGCCAATTGCCAATCAGCCCCTATCGGCAAGATTAGCCGATAATCGGACAAGAGAGACCGTCTCTGTCCAACTCTATACCACCTCTTCAGTCCCCTTCCTTTCTTCCTGCCGATCATCATTCTCTTCCAGTTTGAGTTCCGCTTTCACTGCTGCTAAATTCCCTTCCGAATTACCGGTCAAACTTTCAGATTGCCGGATCGCCAATCGGCAGGACTTCTAGAAGGGAAATCTAGACGGGTAAGATGAGGGACGGAAGTTGGCGTCAACTGGCATCGCGTCATTTCTCTCGCGATTTATTCAAGCGCGAATGTTGCTCGCCGTTCGCCGTTCGCCGTTCGCCGGGAGAGGTAGAGGCGCGCTAATTACTCATTGATTTAATAAAGAGACGGTACTCCTCCATTTCGGCCCCGTCCCATCGCCTCTACCTCCAATTGGACGTTTAATTAACACGATCCGAAAGCACTTCTGAACAATAAAGCCGAACTTCCATTCTTTCGTCATTTAGCTCTGACGCTCCGGGTTTTCTTTCTACCTTCCGCAGGCGCGCGTCAATGAATCCGGACAGGCTTCCGATGGCGTCGGCGTTAGTCTCCGACAAGTGGAGCGTACAGTTCGGTCGCAAGCTTGCCGTGAACGTGAATAGGAGAATGTGTCAGCACTAGAAAACGCTCGGCATTGTTGAAACTCCGAGGAGCGTAGAGCGGTGGAGGCGGCGAACCGAGCCAAGCCGAAGGCCCACAGTTTGAAATGCCCCGTAGAATCGCGATGGAGGAAAAAGCCCGAGAAAATCGCGCGCTTTCCTATTCTCTCAACGTCCTCGGCGGATCGTGCATCCCGTTGCCCAACGAAAAAAAGAAAAGCATGCAACGAGGCAGGCGTCGGCCGCGTTCAACGTGTCTAGCTACTTACAAAACTCGGGCCTCTTTCAACAAGTGCACATTTTTTCCGAGTACTTTGCCAACTAGGTGGATTCGAATTGCCAGTCAGAAACCCACCGCGTACCAGAAGAAGTCGGAGAAAGGAAGGGAGTTGGTGGCACTGAGGAGGAAGAGGAGAACGGTCTCTCGTAGTAGTGCAGAGGGAGTCGGCCTCTACTATACTATTAGAGAGGCGAGCCTTTCAGCTTGAACGAGCTTTCGCGGACGCGGATGCTTGGAATGAAGTTGTGCTGAAGGAAAGGGAGCGCGGCGCGGTGCAAATAGCCGTGGGGCCTCAGGCGATTGAAACCGAGGTTCCACCTTGCCGCTATCTTCCGCCTACCAAGGCCCATTCCGAGTTATTAGCAGCTGGAATCTCTGCCTCCTTTACCTTTACCTTTACCTTTACCTTTACCTTTACCTTTACCTTAACCCTCGAAAGGATCATTTGTTGGCTCCTATCCTCTTTCCTGCATCCATTCTCGTGTTTTGAGGCCTTTGACTCCGACAGCTGCTTCGGCGCGCCGAGCTTTCAATTGGCAGCTTCGCATTACATTATACATACATACATACATATACATAGCGACGAGCGTCGATCGATTCTGGCTTCGGAAGATAGCCGAAACGATGAATTCGTACTGACTAGCGCAACGCTTTCGAAGCTTGTTCGAGCAGCTGGCTAGCAGGTGGTGCTGACGCAAGACGGTCGCATGGAGAAGCCTGGACACGTAAAAATGCCTTTCCACCAGCAAGCCGGTCAGAAAGCACACTGTTACGCACAAGTTACAGCAGTAGCCATTGGTCAGTGATACGCGCGAAACACCCTTCCTCCTATAAAGTCAGCCCTTGATCCCATTGACAAGCGTTCTTTGGCTGTTTACCTAATTGATATCCCAGGGCTCCGATATCTTGTTCGCGATTCGACACTACAGTGATAGAAGGGTTGAAGAGCACTCTGCCCAGTCATTAGGCTGACGACCAGCCCAGGGCTTATTCCACTGCACGGAGCCCGGTGCCCCTCGACTTTCCACTTATCCACTCTTTTCTACTTCTCCTGTCGTACTTGCAGTGCAGATGCAGACAGCTCATCATCGGATACACACACACACACACACACACACACGCGCCAGATACATAGAAACCATCTTCATTAAAATCCAATTAACACCAGAGCCACGCTCCTTCGCATATAATTAGAGGAGTCCACCCCCGCGTTTCTCGGCCTTGCTTCCCCCGTGGCAATAGGACGCGCGAATTCTCGCGAAAGCATGCTGCTATACTAGCGTCGTAACTAACTTAAGTAGGAGATTTCAAATAGACGCTAGCCAAAGAAGTAAGTACGGTGGTCGGCTGACCTCTATGGAAAGAGGAAGAGTGATGGGAGACGAGGAAAATAATGAAATTGGTCGAGGACGTCGTAGAGAGTTCTCTCGGATTCCTCTCTGATAGGATCAAGAAGCGCGACGAGACGTGGGCAAGGACTTCTGGCTTGCAATACTCTTCTCTACACACTCAGACTCCAAGCAAACTCCACTACTATTCCTTACTCTCCTTTCGCCACATGATAGTTTACTGGTTTACTAGTTTACTAGTTGGCCGGGGCTGCATCTAAAATGCGACAAGCTCATGATAGCCAAGTTGAAGTTTCCGGGAAACTTGAAGTCTGGAGATAGAAGAAAAAGCGTCTAGATGGGTGGGGGGGGGGGAGGTGTTAGATGAGTGAAGGAAGGGAACGGGCCAGCAAAGAGAAGAATAGGTGGGCAAGGGTTGTTGGGTGTTACAGATGCGGATTTCTGCTGCGGAATGCGATCGCCTGGTGATGCCACCAGCCTCTCGAACCGGTCGTCGAGCTCCTCTAACGACCCCAAGAACCAGAACAAGAACCAGAACAATAACCACTACACGCCGCACCAACACCTTCGCACTCGCCTCCGCGGTCCGTCCTTCTGCTTTACTTCTCTCGTAACTCCTAACTCGTAATTCGTAACCCGTAATTCGTAACTCGTAACTCGTAACTCGTAACTCGTAACTCGTAACTGGCAACTGGCAACTGGCAACTGGCAACTGGCATCTGGCAACTGGCAACTCGTAACTCGGAACGTCGCCTCGAAAACGAATCATACGGCGTTCGTCACTGCTCTCTTTAACACTCGAATCATCATCGTCATCGTCTTTACCTCCTTTCCAATCCATCTGGCGTTTCGCGCACATCCAGCTTCCCCGGACGCGCGAGCTTCAAAATTTTGCACGATAATTCGCTCGTCGCTTCACTCTGATGTCCGCGCAACAATTTCCCTTTTCTGGTACGCTCCACTTCGTAGCATAGCAGAGAGCTTTTCGTTGGGTTTCCTGTCTCGAGAGAACTGGATGGGTCGCCGGATAAGATCTCGCGCGCGGGAGTGTGTAGGTAGAAGAGTCGCTGCCGAAAGGTGCATAAGGGGAATAATAATCTAGGAAGAGAGCAGCTTTGGAAGTGACGGGCATGCATTTAGTGGGTTCTGTTCGCCGGGGAACCGCGACAGCGTCGCGCCTGTCTTTCTAGACTCCAGACTCTAGACTTTAGATTTCCACTGGCAACCAGCGAAAATGATCAAAGTTCGCTCGACATTGTCACCCGCTTTCCCAACATATCCCATAGCCTCTCCCTCCCCCTCGTATTCATCAGAGACCTATGACTAACCTTAGAAAAGAAAAGATGAGCCATCCAGCTATCCAGCTATCCAGCCACCCATCCAGGCTCTCGGTCACATCCCTAACTGTAGGAGGACACCCTCATTCTAGCCCCTGTCTAGTTGAATGTGCTGACAATGAGTGTTGAGTTGGTGCGCGGGAACTCGTTTCTCCCATGCACATTGCATGATGCGTTCTATCTCGGATAATATGATGGATCCCTATAGTTGAGCAAGAATAGAGAGATAAAGCGAGGCTGAAAGAAAGTGAATGGGCAAGGGAAGGAAAGCTCGCGAGAATAGCGGCCGTTCGCGGCCACTTTTCACCGGGCTCTCCGGACCCGAGGCATAACCTGCGTGCGTATCTACTAATAAGAGCACTACACTAGGAGGTAGTGGCAGCATGTGCACAGCATGGCTCTGGAACTTGCTTATCGCGATTCTATAACGGTATTAGTTTCCTCACTGGTCAACGCACACGATAAACAATCCGAGTTTATCAAGAGAGACTCCACTCTCTCTCTCTCTCTCTCTCTCTCTCCCTCTCTCTCTCTCGCTCTCTCCGATGCTCGGCGACATCTTTCACGCAGCGATCGTGCGAACGTGCGATCCGCTCGTTTCGAGATCTGCCTGAGAATCGGGGAGGTCTCGCCGATTCACACGATCTAGCCAGGTAGAGAGTGCGAATTGGCCTGTATCCTCTTCCCGAGTGCTGTCGAGCTTGGAGCAGCTCAAGCGGCTCAAGCGGCTCAAGCGGCTCAAGTTGCCTCAATGACTTATTGTGTTTCAGGAACCTTGACCGTAAACGTGAGCGTGCTCTTGCTAAGTCTGGCGTCCCCCGACGAGTCTAGTCTGGTAATTCTACTCCCCGATATTAATACATATATCCTTGCTCGTTCGAGAGGAGAAAGAGCAGCCCTATTTCCTTCCGGGTGGACTTGTCTGTTGGCAGAAATACGAGGTGGAGTTCCTGCTGCAGCAACAGTGGTACGATCCACGGCTGCGCTACAGCAACCGATCGCGATACGAGTTCTTGAACGCCATTCATCATTACGACAACATTTGGTTGCCCGACACCTATTTCATAATGCACGGAGACTTCAAGGATCCTCTCATTCCAGTTCACTTTGCCCTAAGGATTTATCGGAACGGCACGGTCAACTATCTCATGCGGTACGTCGGCCACGTCTCTCCATTATCCAGCAATTCTTCTTAGTTCTTTCTTATTAGCGATCCAATTGAACTTTCCGGCCCCAATGACCCCCCAACCATCCCAACCAGCCAAACCGAGCAAGATTAATCCGATGGTCGTTCAATTCCAGGCGTCATCTCATACTATCCTGCCAGGGTAGACTCAATATCTTCCCCTTCGACGACCCACTGTGTTCATTCGCCATTGAGAGCAGTAAGTTCTTCTATCTCCATTGCGCACTCCATCTAATATTTCGACAATTCTCTCTTATCTGCGCAGTATCGTACGAGCAAACGGCAATTACATACGTCTGGAAGAATGACGAGGGTACATTGAGGAAGAGCCCGAGCCTGACTTCGCTCAATGCGTACCTCATAAAGAATCAGACAATCACGTGCCCGATCAAAGTAAGCTGGCGAGGTAAGTCGGTCGGACGCTGCACACACTTTACTCACGCTCAGGACCATTTGCTCCCGACTCCCGAGAGCCGTACCGAAGGAAACACCGATGCCAATATCTCCTCGTTGATCGAGTCTCATCGCGATTATAATTCTCCTGCTCTCCGCCGATTTATCTTTCCTTTCGAGTTTCACATAGATACCACTTGTTCCACCCTCGACCTCACCCTCACCCTCACCCTCACCCTCACCCTCACCCTCACCCTCACCCTACTCTGCTAGCTCACTCGACACACCATTCCAACGCGATACTCTTGCTTTCCCAGCCCCGGCCGAAGCCTCAATGGAGCTCACCTCTGCATTAGTTCTAGTCGTAGTCAGTCAGTCAGTCAGTCAGTGAGCAGACCGGCTGCTGGCTCTGCGAACCGCCTCGCTCGCTATCGGCTTAGCCAACTTCTCACCCAATTCTTTTGCCGAACGCTTCCTTACTTTCTTACAATTAGTATTCATCCAATGCACTTGCCACGCATCAGAAATACGCATATCCGATATCCCATGTCCCATATCGCCTATCGCAATTTCGCTTCATCGGAGACTCTCACATTCTCGACATTCCCAAAAAGGCAGTTCTCCTCTTTCTGCTTCTAATTTCCTACCGATCGGTAGGAAACTTGAACTTGCACAAACCGATATAAACCGATATAAACCGATATAGAACCTCCTGCCACCCCTTATCCTCATCAGCCACCCTCGCCATGCACCTACATTATAGAACAATACTAAATGTTAGATTAGAATCTAGCCCGAAGAATTCACCCTTTCCTCCGCCCTACTTCCCATCGTACTTTCTCGCATCCTCATTAACCCATAAGCAACAACTATCCTCATTAAGGTAAGTCAGTGTGCATGTCCGTCGGGCGTCGACCATACTAATCATCGTCCCCACGCCACGGGCTTCGCAGCTTCATTTTTATTCTGCACCGCAACAAAGACGAAGAAATCTAACCGGAGTCGATTAGTATTAGGTCTAGCCAATAATCGGACAAGCAGAAAGGATTTCGCTGTTAACCGTCGTGCAGGCATTACAGAGGGATTGTTCGAGCATGGAAGGGTAAAGGGGAGGAATCAGAAAGAAAGGAAATCTACGAATGCAACTCTCCTCAGCCTGTGCACCCTGCAATACACGAGCACGGACATGCGCGTGTCTCTTTGCGAGTGTGATATATGCGTGTGCGTGTGTCTGTATCTCTCTCGTTGCATACCTTTATCTTCGTCCTCTGTGCTCACATACAAAGGAGTGCTGCATTGCGTTGGCCCTCCCAAAGAAACGCCAAAACTTTGCATGCATTGCGTAGACTAAATATTAACAATCAAATCCACCGGTTTCCCATTTTTCGTTTTGCGCTCCAAATCGCAGTAGATTCTTTCACACTCATGGCTCTATAATTCCCTCCCCCATATATATATATACATATATTTCTCTCTCTCTCTCTCTCTCTCTCTCTCTCTCTCTCTCTCTCTCTCTCTCTCTCTCTCAACATACAAACATACAAATCTAGAATATTTGATACGAATTACCTAACATCAGCTGAATTCAATGGAAGTACATACTGGCAACCTTGGTCCCTGTCTCGCTTTTCGAGCTCACATCGTTTTCTGTTAAGAAGAAACGATACACACAAACAAACACACACACACACAGACACATACACTTCTCTTCCCTTCGCCGCGCAACCACCATGAAAATGATTCCAATGACTACCGAAACTTATCGATGTTGAATTCATTCGATGAGCAGTGCTAAAGTTTCTATGCCGGCTTGACCGAGTCGAACTGTCAATTGTTAGAGGAGCCCTAATTCCCTTCGAGTAAGAGGAAATTTAAAACTTTATTCCTTCGGCCAAGTGTTCCTTCATTCGGCTCTCCACGAGGAGGTCAAATGCTATCGCGATAATGGCATTTTCTTTTTCCAAAAAAGAATCTTTCAATCCCCCCTACCCTCCTCTTCCACCACCACCGCCGTCTCCGCCAAAGAAAGGAAAATCAACTACAGCTTCGAGAATCGTAGATGAACGAATAAGCGCTCTGGTGGCATAGAATGCGTAGGAAAGCTCCCCGCTTTGGTTGATGCAGTGAGTTTAAGTGGAATTTCTAGAAATTCGAGTGGGCTACCTTTCAAGAGAGAGAAAGAGATGTTTACTAATGTACCACCTAGGCTTGTTCGCTAACAAAGAAATCCTCGAATATCGAAGCACGCCTTCGGTAAGGTGAGGGTGGTAGCGAGCTTGATCGTCGCGAAGAGGGAGTAACGGTAATCGGAGGTTACGTGATATCCGGTGGAATGATGCAATATGCAATATGCAATGAGTGTAGCTCGGGCCCGTTAGTAAACAAGACCTGGTGAACGAGCCTGGTGTTTTAAGTGAAGAGAGGCGAGAGTGCAACTTGTCAGCTCTGACCGAAGAGTGAGACTTGACTCAAGTTGCACGAGTTCTACCAGAGAGGATCGCTCTCGCTCGATTGGTCCTGAGAGGGAGGATATTAACATAGAGCCCACTCCCCTCGAGATTTGATCGTTCGACTGGGAAGAAAGTAATGTCGTGTCGGGAGGCTTGATATCGCGTATCGAAAGGGGAGAAAGTAGGGCAGAAAGCCAACTGAGAGGAGAGGAAAAGTCGGGGAGAGCCAGAGAGCGGATGGAAGATCGTGGGCTGTTCTGTTGCAGCTGACGGACAGATCATGGTCGACTACGAGGACGAGTTCGATGAATTTGGGGACTCTAAGTGCTCGCTGTGCCAGCGCAGGTTTGAGGAGCAAGGTAAAATCCTCTTGTTCGACATGACGAACTTTCTATCAGAGTACTAGAGTCAATCAGAAAGTCAAACTGTGAGTGAGTGCCGAGTGCAGAGTGTGCGAGATCGAGAGAGCAAAACACGTACAATAGGGAGTGCTTGCACGAGAGTTCCAAGAAGGGAAAGAGCCAAGACAGGACCAAGCTTACCATCTACCATCCACCATCTACCATCTACCATCGAACATCCGCCATCCGCCATCCACCATCCACCATCCACCATCCACCATCCGCCATCCACGATCCACCATCCACCATCCACCATCCACCATCCACCATCCACCATCCACCATCCAGCATATACCATACCAACTCATCCAAGACGCACTTAGGAACCCTCGATCCAAACCGCGGTGCTTCCCAAACAGTGCAGACACTGCGGACCCTTCAACTTCAACTGCAACTATCTCGTAGCTCTCACAAACACACACTTTTTTTATTGACTTTTTTTTCTTATTTGCCGACAGGGCTAAGGGAGATGGAATGTGCGTTGGTGATCGGTTTTCCAGGGTGCTAAGGCAGGGTGCTAAAGACAGTTTGGGAAACGCCGCTCGCAAGAGAGCACGGGCTCCCAGGGTGTAGCCTCGATTCGCGAGACCTTTACCCTTTGTACTTACTCGTGCCATTCCGTCTTTGTCGTAGTCTCCTCTACTCTACACGTAGACTTTAATGTAAACACGAACTACATCCAAATCATAGGATTCTTTTCGAGTCATTACAAATCTTTGCTTGCTCTCCAGTATACCGTGGCAGGATAAAAAGAATGTCATAATCGTTGGTTGTTCGGTAAGCGAGACATCCCTCCAGAACTTAGCCGCCTCGAGGAAACGGCTTCCCGCTACAAACGGTTAAAGGGCCACCCCTCTAACCACCGATGCCTTGCCACCTGGTTAAAGAAGCTCTTTCAGCAATAACATTATCGAGAGAGAGAGAGAGAGAGAGAGAGAGAGAGAGAGAGAGAGCCGAGTATTGTCGCAAGAGTGATGGAATGATCGTGACAGCGGAGAACTGCTTTAACCAGCTAGCACCGCGTCGAATTAGGTTGTCTCAGAGAGTAATGTTATAATAATAGGTAGTATCGTTCACCGGGTACACTAGCATACACATTCTTCACCAGAGAGAGGACTTATTCAATGGACACAGCCAATCTTGGCAACGTTTCTGTTTTCGGCCGTTTACCCTAAGTATGCTTCGCTTGTTTGCTTATCGATACTCTTCTATCTAGCTTATCGATATAGTTGAATTGCCTTCTCTGCTCCTTTCGGCAACAATCATTCGCTGAACCTTTTCTTAGTTTAGCTTCTGTCGCGATAGGAACTTGGTTCTCCCCCTGCATCTTTATTCTATTCCTCACGCTCATCTGCCGATTGTTCGCGCCTAAAACTTCTACTTGATATAGTTGATAGTTGGCTAACTTGAGCCAACTAGTACCAACTAGTTAATTTCTAGTCTTCGCTTGGTAAAACTCGCGGAAGCTCCAGGTACCTACAATGACACTTTGCTGAAAAAGTGCAATTCCCACCCCATCTTTTCGAAATGTTCCTATCGGCAAGAATTCCGTGAATGTTGGGCTTCATTGCACAAGCGTCAGTGATGTGATCTACGCTCTCCTTGCTTCCAAGGCCTTTTTACATTTTTAATTCCCTTGTTTCTTTCACTGGCCATTTTTCTACGCCGTTTGCCCCCGCGGTACGCTATACCCCGTGGAAGGTGTCGTCGCGCAACTTAGACTAGACAAAAGCTGGACGCGCATCAACTATGATCTCTGGCCGCAATTAGGTCAGAAACTTTAACAAGACATATAACATGACGACAACAAGAACAAAGTCACCGGAGGAGAAAAAAGCATCGGCGGAAAGGAGAGTAATGGAAAGGCGATGAAAAGGGATGAAGGGGTTTGGGTGGGTTAGATCGTTCACTGGATAGTGGGATTAGAGATCTGCAAATAAAGTCCTGTCCTGCCGGTTCGAATAATAGGCTTCTTCCAGATTTGCTCGGCAACAAAAGAAACAGCTTTGTCAGTCAGTCAGTCAGTCAGTCAGTCAGTCAGTCAGTCAATGAGGCAACTATTGCCATTGTTCGGCTAGTGATCGGGGTGATCGGCGGGATATGGGGGGACGCCGAACCGATGGCTCAATACTCGTTAAATATAATACGATTGTACACGATATAGGTAACTACAGCTGCCTGAAGGTGGATCTGATTTTCACACGAGATCGTGCCTTCTACTTCACGACAGTCTTCATCCCGGGGATCATTCTGGTTACCAGCTCTTTCATCACCTTCTGGCTCGAGTGGAATGCTGTCCCAGCTAGAGTAATGATCGGTCAGTTGTTCAATGGACTTAATTTTATTCAACTTTCACACCATTTCTAAGGAATGATAGGCTGAGTGAGTAATGTCCGGGGTTCTGCAATGTTTCAGGGGTAACAACCATGCTCAACTTCTTCACAACGTCGAATGGTTTCCGCTCGACGTTGCCCGTTGTGTCCAACTTGACTGCCATGAACGTATGGGACGGTGTCTGCATGTGCTTCATCTACGCCAGTCTCCTGGAGTTTGTTTGCGTCAACTACGTCGGACGCAAACGACCGATGCACAACGTCGTATATCGTCCCGGTGAAAATCCCGTCACCCAGGTACTTTACACCGTACCCCATACAATTCCCAAGCAATCCCTCTTCAAATTCTTCATTAACACCTCATCTTTCCTTTTCTTCCATGTGCTTCATTTTATTAGCCCCGAAAGTCTGTCGCCGACTAGGTCCGTCCTATTTCACTCCAAGGTACCCCACGGTCCTGATTCCCATAATGTAGACTCGGACCAACATCAAATTTTCTGTTAGCCGTTCCAAACACAAGAAATCTTCTAGTTTCTCATTCTGCTTTGCTCTGGAATCCTTTCGATTTCTAATAGTTGAGACAGGAGCCTCCTTCGCAACCGGCTCTCCGGCAGAGAAGTCTTTCGATATTCTAGCCGGCCTGGTCATACATACATGTATAGTTCTACTCGATCGTAGACGCAGCCCGACTTAATGAAGAACGGGCCGATGCGCAACTATCAAAGTAGCGGGATCAATGTTTACCGAGAGGGGAGGAGGCTGAACGTTGGAAATCCTTCCCTTTCCAAGCGACCGATTAAACCGAGAGGCAACGGCACACACTCTTCTAGCCGTACGTGCACGAGTCCCTCAACCTCTACCAAGCCCTAGAGACAGTAGTGCAATCTCTCTCTCAAGCTAGCGTATCATTCCCTCCAATATCATAAATCATTAAGAATTCTGCTTTTATTTCAAATAGCTCCAGAGCCCTCGATACTTTAATCAAATGCTTCTGCCCACTGGAGCGCGACAATCTCTCGGGATCAATTGAAAAGATTTAAACAAACCTCTAGAACCATTACAAATAAAAGGAGAACTCTTAGTTATTCATGATATTCCACGCAATGATATGCTTGCTTCGCAGACATAGTAGTGCACGGTCTACTTACGTGTCCTGAACGTCTTTCTAGTTGCGGGAGCTCAGTAAAGCAAGATCAAAAATTAACTTTTTCTATCAACCAATGCCGAGACTGATAGCCCTTCCTACTCACTTATTTCCCCACTTCTCGGCATGGTTCATTCAAGATTTAGCATTAAACTTTAATCGTCCAGGGATAAACATGAGATTCTCGGCACCGATCCATTTCGAGATTCCAGATGAAGATGGCCGCTTACAGTCACACTCGTACTATTCGCATATCATATCTATATCTATATCTATATCTGTATTTATATCTACATCTATATCTATATCTATATCTATATCTATATCTATATCTATATCTATATCTATATCTATATCTATATCTACATCTACATCTACATCTACATCTACATCTACATCTACATCTCTATCTATATCTATATACTATATTATATTGAACGGATCATCGACTTTTCATATCTACGTGCTCCGTAACTTTATGATGATAATACGATCAAAACCTAACGGTCTTTCATCGACAATACACCCAGGTCGATGCTAATCTTGATTAAGAGTCTCATGAAATCGGAACATGTGCTTTCGCTCTCCCTAGCCATTTGATCGTGTTAACATCGTGCACGCGTGAACTTGTTGGCGTGATACATTGCACAGACACACACTATGGTTTCTTACTTTACAATTGCTGCATTTATTGGAGAATACGCCTTGTCTCTATACATATACCTAGTCTCCTTTGGTTATCTCTCTTCTTTCCAGCGAGCCAGTCTTGCGATACCTTCCTAAACACCCTTGATGAAACCTATACGAAGCTATCGCGCGAACACCATCTCTTTTCGAGCTTTGCATCTTCTCGGAGAGAAAATGCGCGAATTCCCACCTCATAGACTGGTCCTACCTTGCTTGCTCTACTCTACATACAAGCATTTAACTAACTTAACAATTCGTATAAAAGTTGCCAGTGGTCGGTCAATTCCTATTCTCTATGACATTGAAAATAGCCAGAATTGCGCACGAGCACGCGCGCCCATCCTTTCCTGAGGACACCCGCCCCATGCTCTCCTCGCTGTCGGACGGGGCTGCAATTATTTGCATGTCTCCACTCTCACTCTCTTTCCTCCCCTCTCTTTATAAATAAACACACACACACACACACACAGACAGACACACACTTTATATATATATTTATATATATATATATATATATATATATATATATATCTCTCTCTCTTTCTCTCTCTCTTTCTTTCTCTTTCTGTTTCTCCCATACGTGTGAGTGCAACCCTTTATGTTTCGATTTGACTCCACTATATGTGTGCGTGTGAATGCATCCTGTCGCGCGGATCCAAATCGAATCATCCCAGTAACGAATTAAGGACCGATCGCATCCGTCCCGGCTTGGCATTTCAACTGCATCGGATGCGCTCCCTCTCTCTTCCGATCCTTTTCAATTTGCGCCATTCGTTTCCGTTTCCTGACAGCTTCGAGACTTTGTGATTTGAATTAGTAGGATCTGAAAATTAGATGTTAACTTTCTGGGAAACGTAGCTGAAGATAGAATGGCCACTTTCCAAGTGGCCGTCAGATTATTTGTCTGTAATTTCTCGCACGATCGATGAGCAAGTGGAAAAAGTTTAGGGCGCTCCGGCAAATGTACCAGAATGTCGTAGTTGAGAATAAAAAGAGGATAAAAGTCCAAATTGATTGAGTAGCGGCGCCAAACCGGAACTCAAAAAGCAGGCAAAATTACAGTTTCCAAGAAAAGCACGGCCGGCTGTAGCTAGCAGTCTATCCGTGAGAAATAAGGGAGGAAGGGAGGGAGATTGGCAAAAGGAAAGACAGACACTCGCAAACATACAGTTCCAGTTAGGCGCGCAAATGCTGATAAAAATCGTTGGGTGATGAGGGAAACAAATGGAGACGCGCACATGCCTATACACACACACAAATACGCGCGCGCGCGCGCGCACACACACACACACATCCAGAAAGAGAGAGAGAGAGAGAGAGAGAGAGGCACACACGATTAGCAAAAATTTGGTTGGTGGAAATGTTGGTGAGTAAGTCTCTTTGTTTGGTGTCTGTGATGTTGCAGCGGCTCCCAGCGGTGCTCAGCAGGATAGGGATAATATTGGCCAGCCCCTTGGTAAGAGCCCCCATAGCATTAGGCCGCGGTCACGACTTGGCACGCGATCGCCGATCGCCGCGCGACTGTCGCCCTGCTGCCGCGATCTCGTAATAGGGAGAACAGCTCAACGACTCAACAACCTTTCCTTCCCCATACCCACCACACCCACCCACTCTTTCCCTTTCAAAGCAACTGGAGGGCTTCCTGCTCAACTTCTCACCATCCACTTGCTGTCCATAAGATAGACTCGCTCTTCCACCAGCTCGAGTCCCTTCTCCCCACCCCCACCCCCACCCCCACCCCGTCTATACTATCTAGCATGTCCACTCCTATTCTCTATGGTATTCTATATATTCTGTACCTCTTGTTCATTTTGGACAATGACAGCCGAAGGAAAAGTGGCCGCGTGCAAGGTCGGGACCGCGTCCTCTTTTTAATCACACGACACAGACATATTCGCGACATACATACACACGACAAGGCATTCTATATATTGTATAATACATATAAGTACAGCTATGCGCAGATCCTAAGATTATTTATGTACGAGCCAGTCGAATCCAAGTTCCTTCCGAAGGCATTACAGATTGACTGCCCGGCATAAGCTTAAGAAACCTGTACACAGAAACATCCATCGGGCCCATCGGCCATGCTGTGCTGCGGACCCAGGCCAAACTACAGAATAGCCCCACACGAAAGCCCAAACCTGTACAAACCACTCGGACTATCCTTCTCCATTTTCCTTGATCTCTTTCACTATTTAGTCCCCCATATTTGTTTCTCTGGCTCTCTCTCTCTCTCTCTCTCTCTCTCTCTCTCTCTTTCTCTCGTTTTCTCAAACCTTTATCTTTCTGGAAAGGCTCCCATGCTCGCCCTCACTTTCGATTTGCCGAGAAATCGCCGAGGGGAAAACATTTTCCCTGCAACTATCACCGTTATCTACTATAATACCGTGCTCGCTTTTCAATCCTTTTTCCTTCGCTTTAGTCAGCTTGCTCGCGACGCGGCAACAATATCCCCGCGTTATCTTATGCTTCGACATTCTAATTAATACTCCGATGACCAGCAAGACACTCCTATTCAAGATTCCGTGATTCGTATTGTTATCACCCAAGGTGGCCCATTGGTCGCGTAGCTTGGTTCTCCTAAAATATTGAGCCCTATAAACCACCACCTTCTCCTCTTACTCTTACTCTTACTCTTACTCTTACTCTTACTCTTACTCTTCTCCCTCTAATGCAACTTCGCTATCGGTCTACATCATATTGTATATGTACCTCACGCTAGCCTTTTCCCCTTCGAGCCGGCCAGCACATCTTTAGCCCGGCTTCGCTCATGGTTAGCCCCTCAGCTTCCTCTCTCTCTCTCTCTCTCTCTCTCTTTGCGTCGCTACTCGATCATACTCGATCCAATCTGTCTCTTTGTGCGTTTCTGTTGGTGAGAGGATGATTCAATGCATGCGAACAATGCATGCGCATAGAATGCGTAATCGTGGTAGTCGGAACTAGCCTCTCGGAAAGGGTTGGTAGGAGTCGGTGGGGGCGGCGTATGAGGCGTGGGTGTGATGAGCGCGTTGAGCAGCGCAAGCGGCAGGTCGCAAGATCGGTGGTCGGAGGTCGGAGGTCGGAGGTCGGAGGTCGGAGGTCGGAACTTGGAAAGAATTGTTTTCTTTTAGTAGAGGTTGTTCAAAAGCCAGGAGTGCGAGTCACAAAGTGAATAGCGAATACGGAATGCGTATGAGAACTATAGTAGAGTTGCTTGCCACTGTGAATGTGACTGCTGAATGCGTATCTACTTGCACCCAGCCCTTTGCAGAGGAAAATCTCAGCGAGAATTGCCATGGCACGAGGGTCTTATCGAATTAGAGTGGACTGAAAGTAGGAGAAACTTGGTTCACTGCTGCTTGTGGGAATCTTATCTTTGGAATTTGGGCCGACACCGTGGCAGTCCCTCACTGGCAAAGGATTCCGCTGCTATCTAGTGCATGCTAGCCAGCGCATCAGATCCCACCAACCAACAGGGCGGCTAGTTCACTGCCATAATTGCTGTGGCTATAAGCACGATGGATGATGCATGATGCACGATGCACGATGTATCAAGTGCGCGAGGACATTCGTTTACCGATGCATGTCTGGCATAAAAGTAATACTTGTTCGACCACACCATTGCGCCCTCTACTATCCTTGCCAAGGAGCTACTTGTAGATTTTCCAGCCGCATCAAATAATACTGATCAAAGCATCGATATTTCAAGTTGACCATCGGTAGCTCTCGGAGAGATTTCCAAGTAGCGGAAACCGCGAGGATTTTGTGCAGGCGTCGCGTATCATCGAAAGATGTGGCATATTTGAATTAGTGAATGTTAATATCCTGTTACGGTACTCGGTGCTGAGGTCCCGGTCTGTATAGTGTGCATTTCGCAGTCGAGACATCAGGAGCAAGACAGGGCCCGCGTCTCATGAATAACAATCTCAATAATAGACTCTATAGGAAGCGCCTTGATTGACCTACCAAGAACAAGAACGCTTCTCTCATCAAATGATCCCGATTGAATCTTGATACGTCAAGGTACTATCTTGAATTTTCGGTCGGCTCATACAAAAAACAGATCCTGCCTTTCTCGCTCAGTTTCTCTTGTTTTGTCCTCTCTGGCCCAGCCCGGTCCACTCCCGTGCACCTCTCTCTGTCGGACAGAATCGGACAGAATCGGACAGAATCAGACAGAATCAGAATGAAAGAGAAATTGTAGCCGCTTGCCTCTCATGTGCAATCCAGTTTAATCCCCGAACATTAAGCTGGTTGAAAGTTGAGGAAGGAGTGCTTGCTCGAGAATGATTACGGTTGATTTCGAGAGGTGGCTGCGTTCACGGACAGAGGCTTGAAGCGAGGAGCGACCTAGAAGTGTACATGCATTTCTTATCAGAATGAAGAGCCCTGCCCTCACATCGGACAACTGGGCAAGAAAAAGTTGCCAATGCCGCGAGCGCAACTTGTTGTAAGACGATCGGTAGGAGAGGCTGTCCGATACATAACATAGGCATAACGTATGATAGATATTGTAGAAAACTCCTTATGATTCATCCAAGGCTAAATGGAGCGAGTGCTGTCCGACGTGAAAGGGCATAATACGTAGATGTTAAAGAGCATGTAGTAATTGGTCAATTTTTCGCAAAGGCACGAGAGTGTTTGTCGATATACTATGTACATACTTTCTGCGTATTGCATATGGAATAATGCTCAATTAAATGACGATTCATTCTTCGACGGCCTTGGAGAATTCACCTTTCGATATGCTTCCACGCTTCGAGCTCGAAAGTTATGCCAGTGATCATATTGAGAGAAACTAAAAGAAGGAGAGCTGCGAGTAATCGTGCGGAGAATGAGTGGCCGGTGCGCGCTGCTAGAATGCGACGATACTTGGCAATGGGGAATCGGGAGGGAGGGTTGCTTTGCGTTCTCGATCGCTCGCAATCATTCAAGTACATAGCTTGAAGTGTTAGGACGAGGACACGCCAGGCCAGTAAAGCATGCAAGGAGAGTGGCAATCAATCGGGGAAAGCGTTCACTGGAACATTGAACTTTACTTTCGACCACGGACCTACTTCGGATGAGATTCTCTGCTCGGTCTACTTTTCCGTCCATTTTAGCAGATCTCCCCACGCCTTTACGTGCAAGCTTACTCGCATTTACGTCATTGCCTACATACACAACAAGTCAGCCACGCTTCCTTATTTATGCTTATCATCTAGAAATTGGCTAACGAGCGGTTCTCATGAAAAGCAGCCGTAGCTGGCCGCTTCGATATCTTTTACCACGACCACCTCCACCACAACCACCTCTTACAATCAGTGAGCGCATATCCCTCGGCCGACATTCGAGCTTTAGCGATATCTCCCTCGGATTGTACCCTCTAAAACTCTAAAAGGAGGAGTGACGCGTGGTCTCTTGATTCAAGATGACCAATCGGACTCATTAATGATAAATGTATAAAGTTCGGCAAGCAACGGGTTCGAGAAGAGGATGAAAGTATGCTATGACGCTATCGCACTAGTAGTTGCCAATTGGGAGTGTGGGAGTGTGGGAGTCTGGGAGTCTGGGAGATAGAGGATAGAGTATAGAGGATAGAGTATAGAGGATAGAGGATAGAGGATAGAGGATAGAGGATAGAGGATAGAGGGTAGAGGTAGCCAGCCAGGTGGTCGAAGAATGGAGCGTTCTCGTGCTTAATGGCGAAAGCCTCTAATCTGGTATAAGATACTTCTACGAAGACCCTGTCGCAGGGTAAAAAGAAGCGGGAGGGTGGTGCTACGACTGGTGCGACTACAGGACCGAACGAGATCGTCACCTGCACCAACTGTGGACCTAATCCTTGCACGCACACCGCCACCAATGGATGTACCGCCGAGGTAACTTGATTCTCATTAGGATACGTCTTCAACTCCAACGTCAACTCCAACTGGCTCCCGCCTCAATGGGAAATTGCATTTTCCCAAATAATGCCTCCTTTGATTCCAGCTAAGGAAGAAGGAGCCTCCGCATCCGATCCGAGTGGCGAAGACGATCGACGTCATAGCGAGAATCACATTTCCGGTCGCATACTTCATGTTCCTCACCTTTTTCTTCATACACTACAAGGGCACTTCGTAAACCGACCGTACCAAGGCCTGAATTCGAGCCAACCCCCGGCGAACCGAACCCTCTACCTTCCAAGCCGGCTGGGATATGCACAAGTACTTCTATACTGAGAACGGACTCATTGAAATAAGTGGAGGATGATTCGTTAAGTCGAGATAGCTGATATTCGATGGGTTGTCATCACGTTGGCGAGTACTCGCTCATCCGGGAGGCGAAAGAATAGTCGGTTCGTTCGTTCGTTCGTTCTCCGTCTTGTTTCACAAGTGATAATAAATATATTATTATCGGCAGCACTTTACTCGAACACGGCGGTGGCTGCGGCGGCGGCGGCGGCGGCGGCGGCAGCGGCGGTGCCGGTCAAAGGTCAAACGGCGGGGGGCGGGGGGTGGGGGGCGGGGGGGAGGCATCATAGAGGGCGGTCAGTCGCGCGGGTTCCCCTCACTTTCTTTTTTCTTTTATCCTTTTTCTCTTTCCTCTTTCCTCTCTCTTTCGTTCTTTCGTTCTTTCGTTCTTTCGTTCTTTCGTTCTTTCATCCCCTCCCGTTGAGTAATCATGGCAATCGCTACATTTCAACAATGCCTCTAAACCTAGCTGTTCGTATCGAATCGACGTAATTAAGAGCCGCTACACTTATAATCCAATCAAACACCAGCGCAGCCCAATTATGTCAGAATGTCGTCCGTCAAAACGCTAAATTCGTCATTTGCCTTTATACACACATACTACGTACTATATCTTTACGGTCGGCCTGCCGATCGATCGTGATCCAGAGCGGGATCGCGGTCTAGGTCTCTCTCCCTCTCTCTCCGCCTCTCCGCCTCTCCGCCTCTCTGTCTACTCTAGTTTGTAGTTTTAAAAAGATCTTCGCTTTGACAAAGTAACGCGCGACAGCTGCGCAATGTGAATCCCGGCTGTTTTATGTACAGAAGAGTGGCAGTTTAGCGCAAGTGATAGCGAGTGAGGGTAGGTGGGAGAATGAGCAATCAGAGAAAAAGTGTAATTTGGCTAATCAATCGTCGTTTGATTGAGTGTTGGGCGGCGGTACGCGGTGGAGTCTAGTTTGGGGCAGGGGCACTGAAAAGAAAGGCAACCACTCTCGTACTGGTTCGATCGCCGAGGTGCTAAGCTACTGCAGATATACATATAGATAGCCACTTCCTGCTATGAATTAGGATAGTCAGAGAAAGAGTCACACTGACACTGACTTCTTCTTTACTGAGAGGTATCTGTGAGAGGTTTCAGCTTAAGCGAAACCGGCAACGAGGAAAGTAATGATTGGCGGATGTTAGATGGTAGGTGGTGGGGATCGAGATCATCTTCTGGGAAGTTGGGAGGTTTACACTGCTTGTGAAAAGCGAACAACTCCCTTCGAGCACTCGCGTTCTACCTCCAAAGACGTTGATGCCGCGATGCTGATTATTGACTATTGTTATTACTACTAGTACTACTAGTATTACTTCTCTCATTACCAATAAACCAAGGGAAACTATTGCTATTATTATTGATACGACTTGTGCGCGACATCATCATTCTTACTGCTATGAATTGCATAGTACTACCAGGTTAGCATTGGTAAAATACTCGGACCGACTTTACTATTCAGCAATATTAACTGCAGACCAAGAAGAAGCATAAGCTGACTGTATTTTCGCGGCTCTTATCGATAATCCTAAGGATAATTATTCGAAACGATCATAAGCACTCGCAGAATACATATGCATAGTATAAAATGCTATAACTAGCCGTAATTCCATTACGCCGCACAACTCTTGCCTACTCCTCTCTCAGCAATACTGATTAGAGAGAAAGGCGCTCTAATCGTAGCGTGTCGCGTATCCCATACCAAAGAGCCATCCCATCCATACTCTGCTCCTTCCAGCGCGGAAAAGCCCAAGTATTAGACACATACCTACGCATGTATATCTCATTGTAATTCACGCGCTTGGCAAAGAACAATTCACTCTGCGTCCTGTGATAACGTCGTAACTAGTAGAAAAGACAAGTCGCGCGCGAGTACCTTCCATTTCGAGGAATCTAAAAGGCGCGTCTCTAACAACACTGCTCCCAACACAAACATTCTTCACCTTTCTTTCCAGAAACTGCCAAACGGTAGCCAGACTAGCTCTCTATCATCTTATTTCGGAGAAATCCATTGATTCCTCCCCATCGTGAATCTCACGAGATCTTCTTTCCACCCTGACCACACTCATTCGCCAAGAGAACTTCTCTCTTCTCGTACCAAGCGATCGATCAAGATCCCTCTCATCGGGACATTTTATTTCACTCTCAACTAGCAAGCAACTATTTTTCTATATGTACTATGTAATACTATACAGGCAACTTTACACGGTAGAGCAGGCTTCTTTCGATCAAGTAATACCGCAAAATCCACTAAGCACGGCTGCCTCGCCACCTCGCCACCTCGCCACCTCGCCACCTCGCCACCCAATTTTCCACTATTTTTCCCATTTCAAGATACAAGAACGAGCCAGCAACCTGGCAAGACCTATTCTTCACCCCTCCTAAACTATCAAGATCGATTGGCGATAAAGAATTGTACATATTGTTGCTACCAAACAAGAATCACGCTGCCTCTTTCCTCAGTTAACCAGGGTTCGCAAGTATTACGGGTAACTATGGCAGTACAAATGTCGCACCAATAGATAGACTCGCCCTCTGCCCCTACTTCTCCAGAAATAGTCCCTCCTCCTCTTAATTAAGCCTACATATATCTAAGTACCGCTTATTGCATTCGCCTTTTAATAGGAGCAAAAATATCGGCAAATAATATGTAAACCGTGACAACGAATATTCAGTAGAAGGGTGCGTGCGCTTACGCTGTCTAAGAGTATGGCTCGACTCGACTCGACTCGACTCGACTCGACTCGACTCGGCTCGGCATTTTTCCTCCTATCTTCTGCCGAATGGAAAAGTCATCACTGCCGGGAGATTGTAGATTGTAGTCCACCTTCCCCTAATAATTGGTGGCCCTATGTATCAGCAATTCGGGAGTATTGGACGGTTCATCAAAACATTAGTTAGTTATAATTAAAAGGGAGAAATGTATGTACGTGGAAACGGACTCTGATCCGCTAAGAACTCGCTCCCGGGAGCTTTTCTGATTGAACGCTAAATTGGAAGGATAGCTATGGAATAAGATCCATCTATTAAATTGATGAAAGAGTCCGAGGTCCGAGGTCCGTGGTCGGTGTTGAAGGAGAGCGGCGAGAGGGAAGAAGGCGGCAACGAAGAAGGCTTGTTATAGAGAAGCAACTACTACCTTTTATACGGGTCACTTGCCCCGAGTGGTAAAGGGATCGTACTAGATGATAGGAAAGGTTAATAACTAACTATTATTATCATTAACACTTAATGCTCCACGGACCAACACATATTCCTAGCTCTTTAACGACGTATTTATTAGCTGCACTTGTCTTGTCGCGCGAGGCAAGGCGAGGCCTGTTATGACAACGTGCCACCAAGCCCTTCGTCTCCTACTAATTTCAATCATTCGCAATCAATTGATTCTAACAGCATCCTTACCGAAACTACCCCTCGCATCTTCTTCATTGTTCTTAACAATCAAGAATCACCACCGTTCTACTATCTGTATTCTCCAACACGTATATATGATATTAGCATGACACGAAGGGTTCTGTACTTTGCCGAAAACGTAAGCCTCGTCATCGAAATTTTCCACTACTGATTTGTACATGATATAAGCTGAATACATATACTCCACGTAAATGCTAAATCGATTCTTTCGTCAATCTTCGATGTGTAGCAGTCGTATCTCAATTATCTTTCAACAGTATGTTTTTATTCATTGTCAGTTTCTCGGAACTAGTGCCGGGAATAGAGAGCTGTTCGTTCCAAGGAAGATTTAAACCGTGCGGAAAATTGTTTGCGAAGAAGGTGTTTCCTCATAATCATCATATGGTAGAGCCCGATACCTCCGGATAACTCTAAAAAAAACTCTCCATCTCTCGACGTTCCAAAGAAGATTCATCTCCTAGAGTATGATTCAACGACGATTCAAGGTTTTGACCGATCATACCACACGTCTCACCGTATACGACGGATTTGCCGCGATAGCAGCGCTTCCTCAAGTATGTACTATAGTCGGGCTTGATTCTTATGGAAACCGATTGCTCGTGTGATATGCCAGCCCTCAGAACTTGATCCCACCAACAAGAACATCGAGCAGTCCACTTATCTTTTACACTTTTATCATCGAACACACTTCATTCTAGCTGACGATAATATTTTTCTTTCTCCCCATCAGCCTGGCCGTGATTATGCCCCAGTCTGACAGGAAAAGAAGCTCGTTAAACTATTACATTATGTGTATTTGATCTTTTCGAATTACGCCAAGATACGTAGAGGAATATACGTAAATCGGTGAAAAAGTAAACTTAAATAAGAGAATAATAGGCAAAATATGTCTGATGAACCGATAAAGAGGAGCCGTGGCTGCAGCGTCTTATCTTTTTGCCAGAGAATTCCTTAAGCCACTATCCTAGTATACTATGTATCCAGATCTTTCCTAGTCTGCTAGGAATATCGCATGCGTCATGCGCCATCATTAGCCTTATTCTTCTACTGTTCTAGCAGTCCCATGCGATTCTGAGGTATCGACCTACTAAGTGTAGTATACACCCCCCGTTCCCCGTTTCCCGTTCCCCGTTTCCCGTTCCCCGTTCCCCGTTCCCCGTTCCCCGTTTCCCGTCTCCCGCCGCGGTCTTTACTGTCTCTCATCTTATCGCGACCGATTATCCATTCGCACCTAGTATATTCCAAAACATGAACACATAAGATATAGTACACACGTGTAGTATACCATACTCGTTATACACAAGTACATACAGATACTAGATACCGAAGTGCACTAAGCTGCATGGAAGTGGAAAGGCATAATACTATGTATGTACTTACTTTTTAAGGATAAGTGAGGATTGGCGAGATGAAATTAAGAAATCGGCCAAAATGCGGCAACAAGGCCACAATTGGCGGCGGGGTGAGGTGGGCTTTTCTGGTAAGGGGCGAGACCAGTAAGTACCATCGACGTCCATCCGACGTTCTTTACATGTAGAGCTGCTCAGTGGAGATTTGCGAGGTTTGCGAGGTTTGGGAGGTAGGATAAAACAGGAGAAGCGCGGAAAGATGAACGGCTGCGGGAGGCTAAAATTCCACGGGGAAAAAGACTTTGCTGTGATGTTGTTAAAGGCAATGCGACGCAACAAGAACGAGCGCATGTACTATTTTTGCAATATTTAAGGCAAGTTGAGAATTATATATATATACATCCACCATGAGACTAGTTTGTAAGAGAATATAAAAGTATCCAACTCTTTTCCGAATCACGGACATGGCTTTGCAAAGCACGCGCAAATACACCCGTATGCATTTACTGTGACTTCTACACTTCCCATTAAGGGAATGGCAACGAACGAAAGATTTTTTGCTGAAGACAGACAAGATTCTAGAGAACTAGCTTTACACCCCAATTAATATGAAAGCATATAATAATAAAGGGAATTGCTATTTCAATTAGCAGTCAGCCTTCTTCTCGTATCGCACCGAACTGAAGCGATGAAATTATAAGAATAGACTGTGCTGTCCAAAGCTAAAATTAATCCTGCCCTTCGGTAGAGACTCTGTTTCTGCAGACGGGTTTATGTTCGCGTACTCACCCCAGTAACACATGAAACACGCTAACATATCCCTCTACGGGGGTAATCGCACATGCCGGGCGTAGATGCGACAACCGAGGGATATTTATCAATTTGCGTCATACCAATACCAAAGCATATGTTCTCAATAATTCATAAATAAGTTGGTAATTTTAAGGATGTAACTTATTGATTATTGTGTCGTAACGACGATTGATTATCTGATTTGACGGCTGTGTTTGTAAAGTAAGTAATTAAATATGAACTTATCGATTAAAAATGGCAGAATCCGCCTTGTTTGCTTTCATAAATTCCCAGACTTAAGGTAGTTCTATCAATTTTGTACTATCCAAAAGCCAATCATTGGCCGAAGGAATTGTTAACTTCGCTTTGCATACTGTCGGTGGGCCCAACTTTTGTCAGCGCCTGTCCCCTTGAGAAATTTGCGAAAAAATGAATTTTGAGCTAGGGCTCTGGAATTTATATCACTTCTTCCTTGATGCAAGAAAACATTCCCCACCAAATTTCAGCCCCGGAAAATGTCGGGAAGTATGAAAAACATGGCAAAAACCGTCAGAATTGGACGAAAATGAATTATTCAAGATCGATTTTCCATGTATTTTCGGTACAATTCCGGCATTTCTGCCACAGGTTTCATGTTTTCTTTTCGTTTTGATACTCAAACAATCGAAATATCAAGTGTTCGTCAAAGTCCCAGAACCTTCGAAAAATCGAAAATTTGTGAAGGGGTACATATGCAAAAATTTGCGAAAAAATGAATTTTGAGCTAGGGCTCTGGAATTTATATCATTTCTTCCTTGATGCAAGGAAACATTCCCCACCAAATTTCAGCCCCGGAAAATGTCGGGAAGTATGAAAAACATGGGAAAAACGACGAAAATGCATTTTTCAGGATTGGTTTTCCATGTGTTTTCGACACAATTCCGGCACTATGGCCACTAATTTCATGTTTTCTATCCGTTTTGATACTCAAACAATCGAAATATCAAGCGTTCGTCAAAGTCCGAGAACCTTCGAAAAATCGAAAATTTGTGAAGGGGTACATATGCAAAAATTTGCGAAAAAATGAATTTTGAGCTAGGGCTCTGGAATTTATATCACTTTTTCTTTGATGTATGAAAACATTCCCCACACAATTTCAGCCCCGGAAAATGTCGGGAAGTATGAAAAACATGGGAAAAACGACGAAAATGCATTTTTCAGGATTGGTTTTCCATGTGTTTTCGACACAATTCCGGCACTATGGCCACTAGTTTCATGTTTTCTATCCGTTTTGATACTCGAACAATCGAAATATCAAGCGTTCGTCAAAGTCCGAGAACCTTCGAAAAATCGAAAATTTGTGAAGGGGTACATATGGAAAAATTTGCGAAAAAATGAATTTTGAGCTAGGGCTCTGGAATTTATATCATTTCTTCCTTGATGCAAGGAAACATTCCCCACCAAATTTCAGCCCCGGAAAATGTCGGAAAGTATGGAAAACATGGCAAAACCCACGAAAGTTAATTATTCAACATCGGTTTTTCATGTGTTTTCGGCGCAATTCCGCCATTTCTGCCACTGGTTTCATCTTTTCTATCCGTGTTGATACTCGAACAATCGAAAAATCGAACATTTTTGAAGGGGTACGCGCACACAGCAAGTTTTCTTTATTCATAAAACTGCAAGTTAAATCTAAGTATCAGTGAACAAAATCTATAGAAAACTGTTTTTTGATATAAGTACCTTAAGCTTAAAAATAATACCGCTCGCATAAATTATAAAAGATCTTTATTTATAAATCATTCGTGCTTAACTCTACTTAAAGCAATATATGATTTCTTTGTTGATAAATCATGCCAGCCCACTGGTCCTCTTTCACAGTCGGCGCATACCAGGTACTTGACGTTCTCCGCTGTCTGTGAGACACCAATGTTCTCAAACGTATATACATCGTCGACTAGCCAGAATTCATTTACAAGTTCCTTGTCGACATCTTCACCCTTTGCTTTGGAGTGCATATATGGTAATGGGAACTGCAATATGTAGATTAAAAAATATTAGGCAAAGAAATGGTATGGCAATAGAGAAATCTGCTACAAAAAGATATCTGTACCCACCATTGGTGCCAAATCATTACTCGAGTGATATCTCTTGCTAATCACACTATTTGCAGACTAATGAAATAATAGATAGCGTTTCGTAAGACATCCGTAGGCAAGCATGGTGCGAAAGAAAGCAGCGAAACAATGCAGGCAGATATGGCAAATAATTGAGAAAGAGAATTGCGTAGGAGAGTATGAATGAACGGAGAATACATATAGGATTAGCAGTGAGAAAGGATAGATGATAAAATCAGTACTAAGGGGGGTTAGGCGGGTAAAAGCGTGGGATTGGAGGTTATCTATAGGGAAACGAGACGTCGGGTATGTTGAATGAAGAATGTCAGGTGGTAAGAGCATAGTAGCACGAGCCAGACGTCAGAACGCCAGCTTGGCAGACAGCTCCAGCTCATGATAGGGCTGTAAAAAGTGGAATGAAGAGAGTAACGCTCCTACCTCAGTATTCGTAAGCCTTGCTGTGCCAGGATTCAGGATTTTCGATGGGCAAAACGTACAAAAGATCTTACACTTGTTCTTCCCGTCCTCATTCACCGTGGACTCCGCCGCTTCGGCCGTCAACATTACTTTCCTTACAAGTATCCCGCGCACCAGTCAACGACTAATATGCCCAACAGACAAATCACACTCCTATTTAGATATACGCCGCGTGCGCTTCTACCCGTCCTGCAGCTATAGTACACGTCCTACAGCCACACACTCATGCTTACATCTGCGACCTGGTGCAATGCAATCCAGTGCAATCTGCTACGATGAAAATTTGGAAAAGTACTAAGTACTACACAGGCTACACAGTACATACAGTATGTGTGCTCCAGTATGCTCCGTGTTACTCTATCGATTTGAGTCACGCAACACCCGGCAATCGATTGGTCTCCCGCCATTTTTACAATCGATAAAGATAGGTCGCGCGAACCCACGTCCAGCAACTTCAACACACATACAAGAATTAGTATCGCAATTATCCTCGCGCCGTATAATCGATACATTTGAAATTCATCCGCGATTTTATTCTTCATTGCCAGGTTAAAATCTGTAAAGAGATGTTGCACACATCTGCAGAACTATAATATACATTAGGAGAAAAGAGCGTACGCATATTGAAATTTAGAGGAGTATTATTTATTCCTTTCCAAAAATGTGCTACAATTTTTAGTATAAGCAGCAATCACATCTTTTGAACATCCTATCTGTCTTTTTCCGTGCAGTTCCCAACCATACTCGCCAAACTTTGTATCCAAAGGCAGTGGATCGGTGGTACGTTCGGTGCCTTCGGCAGGCCCGATGACGAACACGAGATGTCCCCTGTAATTCTTTAAGTAACTGCGAAAGGCCTCTGCGTTATTGAAATAACAGAACAAGAGGCTATCTTTCTCGCTTACAGAAAAACTTAGAGATGCTTCTTCTTGGATGAAGATTATGTTCTTTAAAAAAATTGGTGGGGCGTATTTGCTACACCACCACGATTGATCGAGTTCCACACCGAGCACATTCAGTCCTTTAATCAAATAATGAATGGCTATGCTCAGCAATATTTCTCAATTGACACCACTCACTATTCCTGTCGAGTCAATGCTATACGCTCACAGAAACAATAACTCACCACAATATTGTTGAAACAACCATTCGAGCAATCCTGAACCGCAGCCTATGCTCACTAAACCAGACAAATCATACTTCTTAATTGTTTTACACATCCATTGCAAGTCATCGATGATCGGCAGCACCCAGAAAAATCTGCACTCTTCTGTATTCGATACTGCACAAGATAAATTCAGAATATCTTGCCATTTTTCTTCATTATATAGTGAAAGAATACGTTGCTCAATGCTTTCATTTGACATGGCTTTGAAAGTAAAAGATTAGTCTTGCTGGAGTAGAGCAGCAGAAAAGACTCACGGAAGCGACGTGGCGCAGAGCGGCGCGGCGCGGCGTTCACAATCACAATCGTCGGGTATAAACTCTTTCAAGGGTACCTTTCGTCGTTTTTATTAATAGATATGTCAAAATTGCGTATATATCTCCTTATGTAATTTGCTGTCGCTGTGCAACAAAACTTATGTAACAGATTTTCTTACGACAACTTATACTCTCTTGTTGAGTGAAGAAAAAATAATATTTATTAAAAAAGTACAAAATCAGGTGCACGAAAACATTCCCGTCTTTGGAAGGCACTCTTGGTATCAAACAGCAAATAAATTCCACTCTTTTAATCTCAGGTACATCGGTGAAATACAACTTTTGATTATGCTTCGCTCTGTCGAATTGCATAGTGAATATCGTCCGCGGAGACGTTTAGAAGGATCTTCTGGGAAATGTCATATCGCGAATGATCGCATATTAGTATGCGACTTGCTCCCAATCTTGCGCAGATTGCAAGTGTCTCTGTCACATTGGGTACTTTTGTTCCTGCGAGTGAGCACAAACGATTTAGTGAACATTGCTTAGAAATGAACGGGTCAGGAAAGGAAAGTGATGCGTACCGTCAAAGGAACATAGAGACTTCAGTTGCATGTAAGCATCTTGAAATATAACTTCTTCAACCGATGTTCGTGCGACTTCTGCTGAGATGGCCAGAAGAAATAGCTTTTCGAGCTCGGAACAATGTTGTATCGCTTGGATCTTCGGACTAGCTATCATCTCGGAGATGGCCTGTGATACATCTTCCAACGAAATTGTGCCGGAATCGTGCGACTCTGTTATTTCTGCAGCCCGCCGGCATATATCCAAAGCACGCCTGGCATCCCCAGATACTGCAGACACCTTCCTGCAGGAAGATACACTTTCACCTTGCAAATCGATCAGACAGTCATTGCTCGAACATTTTTACCAGATTTACCGGGCAACTAATTGAATCGCTTCGCTTCTAAACGCGTGAAAATCCTTTAGTCTTGTGATTACTATTTCTTGCAACTGCTTGTGGTTGTAAGGCTGAAATGTCAGCCTGGTTAAGCCTAAACGCGATGCCACGCGAGACATCAAGACCCTCTCCGGTAGATCCATGGTGTTTGCAATTGTAATTACAACTAAATGTGCCGATGTTTTCGATGGCCAATCGAGTATATTGTAAATGACATCTTGCCGTTTGGTACATAAATAATCGAGCTGTGAATGAAAAGAACTTGGTACAAATCAAAGGTTTCAAGAACAATATCTTCTGGTTAGCTCATGCAAAACTCATACTTCGTCCACTAGTAGTAGAGTCATCTTGAGAGACTTCTTTTGAAATCGTTGCTGCAATGTTCGACACGCTTGCGCCCAAGGGACAGTCTCACCAGTGAGCTGTTTTAATATTTGTACATAAGATTGCCGTGGATCAGTCAGCTTCATTCCGTTAATGGCGATAAAATTGAAATCACTCAATTCACCCTTCCACGTTAATTTTTGCAAGCATTTAACAACTTCGTTTACTGTCGCCGTTTTACCTGTTCCCGGCACACCGCTTATGTAAATGCATCTGTCGAATGATACTTTATATTACACCACGAAAACAGCAGTCTATCAGCTCAGAATTTGATTCCTTTCTACCTACCCCCCGGTCCTATCCATTAATTTACCCTTCAAGAATGTAAAAATGTTATTAAACTCTTCTTCTCTACAAGGCAATGATTTAGGCACTGCCCCAACGTGTAATCTGGCTCTTGCATTTTGCAGTGGTGTAACTGGTTTTAATGTCGCGCTACACCTATTCTCTATCGATGGTGTTAAGATCCTGCGTTTCGGCGTGCACAATTTTGGCGTCCTTGGTATACTTTCGGGTACACACCGTTGCCTGGCTATTTGTCTTTTCGCTGCTCCCACGGATCCTACAATCTCCTCCTTTCTCTCTGCAATCTGTGAATCCTTCTTGATTTCGTACCTTTCCTCCTCATCACTTATAATGTCGGTATATAGACTATTTGGATTATCAATTTCCTTTGCCAAATTTCTCTCATTTCTATCGCCTCTCGACCAACTGGCACTTCTTTTACTCTTATCATTTTTATTATCACCCTGGCCAGAAGTCTCTTTTAGGAGAGTCCGATTCCTACTTATATCTCTTGTACCTAATAGAATACCAGCTCGCATGTCACTCTCTGCCTTCAATTGCTTCAAGTATTCCAGAGAAACGGTACTTGCATCACTGTCAGAGTCACTTTCATTAGACGTAATATGATCTTTCCCCGATCTGACAAAAACAACACTCTTATTATTTGCAGAACTCGTTGACTTTGTTGGCGATGTAATATCAATAATAGGGATACTAGTATCTTGACTCTTATTTCTAGCTAATCTTGTTGCCCTCTTAATTTTACTAGCCATACCATCCATCCTCTTAGATGTGCTTAGCATATTTTCTTTGTTATCATGTGCCCCTTCTAATGGCATCTTTGACGCTCCCCTCGATAGCTTAGCCCTAGCCTCTGTGGTGGATGAAACAGAACTAGTATCCGTATCAGTATCGGTGTCCTTTTCGGATAGCCGTGTATTCCAATTCCTCTTTTTAAGATTAGCTCTAGTAATTGCGCTAGTATCAATAATTGCTTCATTACTAGAAAGAGAACCCTCTCTCTTCCTGCTCCTGGTCACCGGGCTACTATGCCTCTTCACTTTGGATGGTGTTGGATCAAACAAATCATATTTAACTTGCAAGCTAGATTCATTATAGTTAATCGGTTGCCTGTTTCTTAATCTGATAGATGCCTTGGGAGAGTTCTCATAGTTAGTTGAAGACGGTAGTGGGCTACACTCATAACTAGCGAATCTCAATGGCGGCCTCCGCGGCCTAGAGCTTCTTTGAGGGCTTGCAATCCTATTACCTTTCTCAGCCGTTTCCTCTACAGCTTCCTTTTTGCCATTTGAGTAATTTGCATTCCTGCTAATGCAAACACTATTGCCTAAAATATCCGAGGAATTGGACCTTGCGCGCTTTGGCTTTGGGCTACTTTTACTCAACGAATTCTCTGGCGTTGGCTGATCAAACTGAATCTTATACACGCTTTGTTCCGTTGACCTTCTCAGTTTAATTCTGAGCGAGACCTTTTCAGTTTTGCTCATCAAGACTTTCTTCTTAGAGATGGAATTAGAAGTAGGTGTCAAATCACTCTCAGTACCAGCACTTCCACTCTGATTATTCGTTATTGGCTTACGTTGGTGCAACCGCGCTTTCATTTCTGACTCTCTTTCCACTGTTTCATACAGCAAAGAATTCTCGGAGTCCGAGTCTGAATTCAACATTGCCGATATGTCATGCTCGGAATATCTCTTCGATTTCGTAGCCATATTACATATGAGATGTGTAAAAACGTAATACAGGGGTTACGAGACACAATAAGTTAAGGTCCTATATAATAGTGAGCAAAATATCTCCAAGGCCAGTCACGACAGTTAACTTTTCAGTCATAACAAACGTCTTAAACAATCCTGAAAAGAACTGGCCGATTTTTCGGATTCGAGGGCAATGAAACGCAGTGAAACGAAATGAAACGAAATGAAACGCAGTGAAACGAAATGAAACGCAATGAAACGCAATGAAATGCAATTGAAACGATTGAAGTTAGACTAGATAGAAGAGCGCGATGCGGCGTCCAGTCACCGTGCAGTTGTGCAATGCAGCCGGTCGCACCGCGTAGTTATTGGTGGATATCGGTTTTAAATTTTATATCTGCGATCTCCATCTATAATATATATAGCGCATGTATTGTAGAAAAAACTTTTATTATGGGGATGACTTTCTCTATATAATTCCTATATGGAATAGTGTGTAACAGTGCGAGTATGCATACGTGTGTTGTACCAATTAAAAAACATATATATGCATGCAGGTGGCTATATATAGCGATATCTTGACGCTCGCATTTGCTGTACATATGTACATTACGTATTGTATGTAGCAGTATGTAAGGTGTAGGACACACTCAATTATCTCAGGAGAGAATTTTATTTGCCAGTCCGCGAATAACTTCAGAGCATAGAGAAACGATAGGTCAGCTCGTATGGGTGTGCGTGTCCTACACTTGGCTTCCATACTGTGGCTTCCATTTTCCATGAAGGAGCTTGCATCAGACGAGTACATATACACATACATACGCATACCCATACAATCGAAAGAAAGCCGAAATCTAGCTAGAAGAAGCAACAAGACACTCTCTCTCACGAGTCGTTGAGAAGCGAGGTTTTTTTAGTTCCAAGTCTGAAATAAACATGGATATAGTAGACGAGGATGATCGGACTCTTTGGTGTGGGAACCTAAGCGATAAAGTGACGGAGGAGATTCTTTATGAACTGTTCTTACAGGTTTGTACTCAGCGTAACTAAGCGTGTCATCAAAACGCAGGGAGTGCATTTTGCGCTCTCACTCTTTAATTAATAAGTTGCAGGATTATCGGGTATGTCTATTCCCAATAGAGTAGTCAGACTAATTTTGTTGGTAATTGTACAGAGAGGCAGTTGCCATGAGCATTAAAGCTATCTTGGAGAATGACGTGTTTACTCGATGTAGGAAGGAAGTTTGTATGCAAAAGTATTTTCTGAAATGTTATAGGGTGGTCCCGTGCAAAAGGTTAATATTCCGAAGGATCGCGACGGCAGGCAAAGAACTTATGGCTTTGTAACATACAAGTATGCTAACTCCGTACCGTACGCACTACGCCTCTTCGACGGCACGATGCTATTCAGTCGTCGTATTAGTATGCAGAGGAGGAACAACATAGAATCATCGCAAACGGAACCATTTCCCGAAAACCCCTTTAGCCTTAATAATGCGCTTCAATTAGGCCATCAAATGTTTTTTGGCAACAATATGCCCCAAGTGACATTATTGCCGTTTAACAGTTTGCCCAGTCTTAACACATACCAAACAAAAATAGACTTACAACTTCACGACGATAGATCATCGAGACGAATGCATCCTTATCAGAAGGATACAAGTAGACATGGCAGTTCACGTAATTACGACGACCGTAGGTCCAGGACAACTCATGATCGCAATAATCATTATAAGGATAATTATTCGAGGCATAATTATAAAAGCAGCAGGCGCAATTATCGTTAGTGGGAGACTTGCGGTCACTATTTTCTGTACCATATAAATCCTCTTATCGATGTGTTTTTATTCTCCGTGTGCTACCACATGCACAAGTTCACAATGAAAACCTCCCAGTTTGGACACTGGAGAGGATAACATTGCTTAACATTTAGTAGAAATTCAAAGGATCGAAAATACGTTTTTCCACTTTTACAAGCGCAATACTTTTAAATCATCAAGGTTTGCAGGTGTGAAAAATGTTGCAAATGTAATATGACTTGTAACAGTAGCGCTCATCCGTTTGATACTTTACTCTCTCCTTAAATATTCGAGCAGCTTTCTCAGCGAGCATTATCACAGCAGCTTGAATATTGCCACTCGGTAAATGCCGAAGTACCGAGGCGTCGACAACATACAGATTGGAAGTACCATATACTCTGTAAAGATTCATTCAAGTTGTAAAAATATTCGCGATTGCGAGTCGGCGGAATTGTACATAATTGTAGATAATTACCTAAATCCTCGATCAACAACATCACCCATTCGACAAGTACCCGCTGGGTGGTACGCAGTCAAAGTTAAATGTCGTATATAACATTCCCAGTACTCTTTACTTTCAAACAGTTTGTCTTCGCATCCTGGGAAACTCTCCCTGTACAGAGAAGCACCGACAGCTCTCATGGATTTCGTCATCACTAATTTACTTATAAATTGTAATCCTGTATATTTAAAAGCAATTTGTACAGATTTAATGATGAAAGTTCTGCCCTATCATTATTCAGCATGCGGAACCCGAAGTAAAGCTACCTTCGACAAGTGTAGCTACATCCTCCGAATTGGTTAAGTATCTTGGGTTTATTAAAGGTTGGACGAAAGGGTTTTTACTTGGTAGCGTTAATTCCCCCTTACTTTTTGGGTGCAATAACACCGGAGCTATTGTGATTGCGTTCTCATTTACGAGCGAAGCGAAGTATTTCTCATATACCTGTGAGAGAAAATGTAATGAATTTGGTGCAAAATATTCATGCATGTTGAATTGTGTCGATCTTCTAATGCAAATATAACATTACGAACACTGTCCTTGATTCCCAAAACCTTCTTCAAAACGAGACCACGATCTTTCGACACGCCAAGGGGAAAGGTCATTAATTGTAAATCAGGAATGAGAGAATCGTTCTTTTCTAAGAGACTAGAAAATGTCCCCAATACTTCGATCCCCGATGATGTCCAGGGACCTAGAACCATAATAAATTCACTGGTACACAAGCCTGAATAACTCCATCAACTACTTAGCTACCTTCATTTACTACCTTCTCCATACAAAAAGTAATTAATCGCCGATACTGGATTTAAAGCATCGGTGATACCTAGTCCTAAACTTGAATCGAGGGTGATTAAATCAAGTCCAGTGAGTATATGGTCTACCAAATTCTTGCCAACCGGTAAATCAACTATTGGATCGATCTAAATACGGTGTACTATTTTATTAGCAATATAGGACGCAGGAAATTTCGCGAGTCTAAACACACCTCTAATTCTTTCAAATGATCCTTGGGTCCAATTCCAGATAGCATTAGCAGCTTTGGACTACCGATTGTTCCAGCACTAAGGATGACACCTTTTTTGGCCAGTGCTTTAAACCTTTGATTCGACCTGAGGAATTCAATTCCTACAGCCACATTGGCTTCCAGCAGTACTTTATACACAAAGGTGTGGCTCAGGATTTTCAGATTATTTTTCTTATTTCTGTATAACACTTTATCCGAACTCCATCTTCCACCATTTTCCATTGCAACCTGTGCTTTCATAAAGCCTGTAGTTCTCCCTTTATTAATGTTGGCGATAGGTTGACCCATTTCTCTCAAACCATTTAGGATAGCATCGGCTACCGGTGTGAACCACTTTAACTCACTGATGCTGATAGAGCTTTGCTCATTTATAGTAGGATCGGTAAAATCAGTAAAATCAGGAAACCATCCTTCATAGTCCCCAGGATGACCTCTGGTGTACGTCATGTAATTCAACCTGCTGGTACCACCTAGTAGTTTACCCATTGGCCATTTACTTATATTATTTTCCAAGCTTTTGCAAGCATGACTTTGGGGTACAGTTTTATATTGCCAGTCGTACAAAGTCTCCTGTAAAATTGGTGCCAGCAATGGAATGTCCAGGAGGAATGGAGCTGATCCTCCAGCTTCAACTAGCATCACATTCTCTTTCTCTTCTGCTAGCTTTGACGCAAGAATTGCACCTGCTGTTCCACCACCGACTGCCGATCGACTCTCATTATTATTTTGTTCCAAATATATTGTTAAGGCTCCATCGATTAGATGATTCATTACTACTCTCACTCACCGATGATATAATCATATTGGGAAAGATTTCTAGTGTCCTTGTATATCCAGCTCTTTTTTAAATCAAAGAAGTGTGCAAGATCAAGGTAGGCAGCGAACACAGACAGCACTACTCCCGTTATAATGATAATTGTACAATTTAATAAGATAAACATTTCAAGGCCATTTAAGTGCTTGCACAATGTTTACAATTGGAGCAACATTAATTTCATGCGTTTGAAGAACTTGTTCAAACATATCTATTGAATATTAGTAGTTCTATATATACACAAATAGCTTTTATATCGCTCTGGAATTTTGTACTTAAACCTTTTGGCGCGCTTTTCATACATTTACCATCTCACTCCAGAAAGTTGGAGGAGAACGTAGGTTTAGCTCGAGACATTACAACAATTAGTTGTTCACCCTTATATAAATACATGATGGGGAACATGTGCCACCGTGCCAACACCACAGATATGTGCCGCAGTGCCAGTGCCGGTGCGTGCAGCACTGACCGCGCAGTGACCGTGCTACTTTGTCTGAATTTTGAACAGCTTTGCGTGACTGCTATATATACATGTGTATGTGTACCGCCTGTACATATCGTGCACCGTGTACCACTGTGTACCTGTGTACCCCTGCTCTGTGTACTTTCAAGTTTCTAACCCAATAGCCAATCTTTGAGTGAAGCATGAATGCAGGGAATACAGTATACATTTGTCGGCGAGCATAGAGGAATCAGGCATAGTCCAAATCGGTCAAAATTCGTGGAAGTTCGTGGAAATTCGTTCACATGCTGTTCCGCATTATGGAGTAGAACTTTGGAAAAAAATGAGAGTCTCTGCTTGACTTATGTGACGATTGTTGCTTCCTTTTTCCTTTGTGTTTAGAGCGTTCAGAGTAGAGTTTCAAGTACTCATCCGTAGTTACTGTAAATAGATTCACGCCCGAGCGTGATGCATTAATGCACTTGGCCAAAGCAGTGATCAGTATATAGGACGGTATCGAAGTAGTTGATAAATTATGTGGAATTCAAGGTTTGCGAATGTTATAGAGGAATCGGTCATCCGCAGTTACGCAGAAATTTGTGAGCAGAGGCAAGATGACGAAGATCTTGAGACACGAACTTCGGAGAAACAAGTATAGAAATTTGATTATCATTGTCACCCGAATGATAAGGGGAGAAATTGACGATTAAACGATACCGTTCATTGTGTTACAGAGTACTGTGGAAGCTAGTGTTCTTCAATTGTACAAATTGACTAAACATCCTGTACTAGCCAGGCAAAAACACATAGCATACCTGAAGAAATCATTGACACACCTTAATGGGAGGTATGAGGTAAGTGCTTCTATATAGAGCGTAGCTCGAAAGAGAGGTTCTTACGAGTTCCATAACTATTTCTGTCCACCAGTGTTTGGATAGTAGCAGGCCATGGCTCTGTTACTGGATTGTACATTCTCTTCAACTTTTGGGCGAAAGACTAGAGTCCGAGGAGTATTCTAAGGTTGCGCAGTTCTTAGCCAAATGTCAAGCACCCAACGGTGGATTTAGTGGTGGTCCTGGGCAGTATCCTCATTTAGCACCCACATACGCCGCAGTAAATACATTGTGCACCATTGGGACTGAAGAAGCTTACCAGATAATAGATAGGTATAGACCTAACGGTGTGGAAAGTAAATACCAAAGTCATGTAGTTACTGGAAAGATGTATTGAAATTGTAGGCCGGGACTGCAGAATTTTATAACGTCCTTGCATAAGGATGATGGATCATTTAGCATGCACGTCGATGGGGAAGTGGACATGAGAGGAGTATACTGCGCGCTGTCCATCGCAAAACTGACCAATGTCTATATCCCCGAAATGTTTAAAAGTTCGGATGATTGGGTCGCCAAGTGTCAAACTTGGGAGGGTGGTTTTGGATGTTGCCCCGAAATGGAAGCCCACGGGGGATATACATTCTGTGGCTTGGCGGCGCTTGTACTCCTTGGAAAAACTAGTCTTTGTTCGTTCTCCTCGCTTGTAGTACGCTAAAAACTTGTAGTAATTTACTACTGTAGAGCTATCCGAACAACGAATTCTCAATACCATATATTTCATTGAATTACAGAGGTGGGTCGTTAATAGGCAAATGAGATTAGAAGGTGGATTTCAGGGACGAACTAATAAGTTGGTGGATGGGTGCTATTCTTTCTGGCAAGGTGGAACAATCCCGTTGATTCATGCAATGTTGTCAAAAGAGAACAAGCTGTTTGATTCGAGTCATTGGTTGTTTAATCAAGAGGCCTTACAAGAGTATATTCTAATTTGTTGTCAGCATCCATACGGTGGTTTACTGGACAAACCGGAAAAGTGCAGTATTTTCATATAAATTGTCGGCTTAAACTGAAGATTGCAGGACTGATAATGGATCATTTTTCAGGAGCCGCGATCCCTATCACACATGCTACACCCTTAGCGGACTCTCTATTGCTCAGCACTCTCCGAAACCAATAATTATTGGACCATCCAATACAAATTTGATGGAAATTATTCACCCGGTATACAATCTCGAAGTGACTTGTGCAGAAAATGCCCTCAAATACTTCATGACACTACCAATACCTGATTGGACGCAGTAATGTGTTTAAGTTCAAAGTGCATTAAGAGATGTTTGTGTTGTGTTCTTCTATTCAAGGAATGTTTCCGGGAAAAGGCAGAGAAAGGCTGTTTATGTCTATTTGAATGGAGATCGACCAACAGAATGTACATACAAAGTATAAAATTGTTTCTTAATAAAACAATTAAACTAGTTACAGTACATCAAGGATGAATCTCTTCTGCACACGTACTGTGAATGTAAACCAAGCATCGAATCTTTTGTTATATGCCGCATTACGCTCCAAGATTATATGATTATACCATTGTAATTGGGAAACAATGATTAGCCAATTAGTTTCTTGAACAGCGCTCGGAAGGTGGACACGAGGAGTGAAATTATTTATTAAAAGATGAGAGAGAGGGAGAGAAACTCTGTATATTAGTTAATATTAGTCGCACCATTGAGTGTTGTGGCAAGTTAAGGGTTGAGACGTGCCGATTCAAATAGTAAGGCGGGAAGTCGAAGTCATTTGCGAAACTCGTGCTACATACAGATACAGTAACGAGAACTGTAGATATAGTATAGGTATAGTATGGGGCTAATTGCGCTTGCGTGCGTGGTGGGAGCGTGGGGGTGAGTGTTGTTTATTATACTGTGGTTGGGTACAGTTGGGTAAGGCTACGGATGAGGCTGCGTCCGTGCAAGGAGGGCGGGCAGGGCTACCATGCGTGAGCGTGAGTTAACCGAGTCTAACCACGAGCTCGACGAGTGCATCGTATGTATATAATAAGGCTTTGAAAGATTTGCGAGTAGCGTTGTCACTCGCAGCCTCTTTGAGATTTCCAGCGGTGGGATAATAAGTGATCATAAATTCAAAGGTCAAGAAAAGGAGCCCTTCGGAAACGAGGTTACGCATAGTCGGCAAAAACTGGAGAGAAGGTTATGGCGAAGCATTTGGTACGAATGCTCATTCTGGGCTCGCGAATAGTGGGAAAAGCATTCTCGCAAGCGCTCAAGGCAGAAATCCGTGCCAGCCAAGAAGCATCGCGCAGCGTAGGCGGCGGAGCAAGAGGTCAGCAACGAGTGGCGGCAAACATCACTACTGGCATGACACTGGATGAGGCTATGAAAATCCTGAATGTGGAGAAGCTTAATCAAGTTCAAGAAATCGACAAGAACTACAAATACTTAATGAAGGCCAATGACAGGTCGAAGGGTGGCTCTTTTTACTTGCAGTCAAAAGTTGTACGTGCAAAGGAACGAATCGAACTTGAATTGAAATCACAGGGTGCGACACAACAAAGTGGAGAAACAAAGAGTCAAGACCCTTTGCAAACGAAATAACTTCTTTCTGATGTAGTGTAAATTTTCCCACAACCAACCCTAGATGACTGTACATATGAGGAATTATATTTCAATTGCTAATAAATGTTTGGCGGCAGATCCATGATGGATCTGTACCAATTGCATCATTACTTGTAACGACAACTCATCGAAGAGACGAATATGACTGCTAATATAACTTGGTAGAGAATCCTAAACTTATGAGTACAACGTAACAAGAAAGAATCTCCTTACCAGCATCATACAGTTAGGTATATGTTGAAACAACAAAGACTGCTCAGGTAAAAAATGACTTCATTTCAATAAATTGTGATATGTATATCTATATATATATATATATACAAATATATATGTCCCGCGGAAGATATATCGATACTTGCGACCGTCCTTTAGTTATAAGTACTCGCTCTTTTACGAGTCCTTTCAGGTACAATTTGAAAGCCTAGCATGGTAGACCAGCGATTTTGGCGTCCTCGGGATCGATTCTGTTTTGCGTCTGTCGAATTTCTAATCGCTCTTGATTGTGAAAAACGGACCACAAGTTTGGTAGAAACATAGGCCTCATTGTTTCGAGAAAATGCTCCCGCCACATGCGTTCCAATTCGACTAGGCCACCCTCTCTTCGTTGAAAATACTCTACTACCTACGATTTTAAACAGTGCTGCTCATCAACTACTCTGCGCCGCGGTGGCTTACCAGTTACCAGTAATTTTCTATTGCGCTCCGACATCATACCTTTAAGCCATGTGGCTTTCCGCGATCGGACGCAAACGGTTGGAATGATTTATCCTTCAGTTTAACAGGCAGTATCTCGAGGAGCGCGGGATTCATAAGCTGGAAACCGGTCGTCTTTAAGATGTACCGCTCGAGTTCGCGGCGTCGGGCATCAGGAAGAGTATTATCCTGTTCCCGAAGAGCTTCAACCGCCGAGCACAGCTTACTCCTCTTATCGACATCGCACATATATGCCAGCTTTCTTCTGAGCTGCAGATCTTCGTGACTGCTGCGCTCGTGGCACGATGGGCAGAGTAACAGAACGTCGTGAGACTGGTGGGCTTTCATTATTACTAAAAAGAAGGATTAGCTGGCTGCTTAGTTTTATCACTGCAGGAACGAAAGAAAGAATCAGACTTGTAGTCGTCATGACTTACCTGGGAAATATTTCCGATATTCTTTGGGTACAACGTTCTTTCGAATAAATTTCTCAGCCGTGCCACAAACAACGCACTGATTCACTTTTATTTGAGTGTAATACTGTCCGACTTCGCCCAAAGCACGGCCGGATGGCTCAAATTTCAATCTTACCGTAAATGGTTCGGTTTCTACGATCTCACCTAAATTTCTTGTCACATACCATTCGGCTTTTTTACGGTCACACGTACACAAAATATCTCCGTCTGGTGCTTGCAAATAACAATTATGATACAATGGTTTGTTCCTTGTTGGAATCGATGCTTTATAGCTTGTAGTACTGTTACTATCTTGATTTTCTATCAGTTTTCCCATAGCAGATTTACTAACACTATTGCTATTGTTCCGACTAGCTAAATGCGACTGACTAGCCTTGAACCTGAAAAGTGGTATCACCTGTTAACGTCTGACTTAAAAGTGGCGTTTCTCCTGCAATAGAAACAGAAACACGCACCTCGTATCGATTATACCACTGGGCAAGCCATGAAACTTTACGCCTACATCTTCACTAAACATACTCTTTACATAATGTATGCAATTCTTCCACAGAGTATAATTTTGACTTCTCTTTTGGATTATCTGTAAAAGAAGAGGTAAGATCGACAGAGTGGCCAGATGCGAGTATAGTCCAGCCCAGATATACCTGGTCATAAATTAGAACAGATGCAATTGCATCACAGGCTGCATAAGCCACCTGCTCGTCAGCAAGGGTGCAAGCATTCCAGTCGCCGCACCTTACTTCAATGATTTTGTCCATTTCTAGACCCAGATAGCGCAAGCTCATCGCCGCTAAACTTTTTGGACTTGGTAGACCCATGCTCTCCGCCAATGTTCTCAAGTCCAATGTTCCACAGACTCTACAGCCATAATCTTTACAAATCTTTCTACCATCCTCGAAGGAGGCTATCCCAACTTTGAGAATCTTTTTACTGGCTAGCAGTTCCTAAGGAGTTGTTCTCATTTAGAACCAATTCTCTCTATATTCGCAACATCAATTCTACTACCTATATCATTCATAATTATCTACCTTCAGTTTCGCTGGTATATACCCTATCTTGCCAATTCTGAACAGAGCGCAAACTCCATTGAAGGTTGCAAGTTGTAATAAAGCAACTGGACCATCATTCACCCATTCACAGTCAAAGCCCAATACACCATTAGATAAGTCGCTTTAACAGACCACCAGAAGAATTTACGTTCATGTATCTACTACTATCTGCTACTATCTACTATTGCTACTAGCTGTATTCAACAAAGAGATATGAGAATCTACTTTTTACGCGCGCGCACACACACGTACGCACGCACGCGCGCGTACGCACATCCCCTCTCCCTGAGCACAAAATATTAGTAGCATTAGTACCAGGCAAGAACTATAGCGAGAGATACAACAAACAAGTATATTGAGGCCCACGGCATGAAATCCAAACATACACGGATGAAGAAATATAAACATTTCACGGCTTCGAAAGTAATCGGTGAATTCTAATGGATTACCAGCGAATACGCTGAACGGCGTAATCACATTTCTCTGGGGAGTCAGCCAGGATAATTTTCTCCAACGTGATCTTCAACTGCTTCTGGTCTTTATTGTCATTGCGACCGGTACCTCGATTTCTAATACTGTGGCATATATGCTTGACACTTTGAAGCACGTTATTGCGATACTTCGAGGCCAAGAAAACAAGCCCTACAGTTACGCACACAAGGAACATGTTGTGCTGTGCTTGAGGCATTAATTTAAGGGACGAAGCTTCCACGGCAACGTTTGACAATACGTAATAAAAACAAAATGATTAGAAATATCCTTCGCTAACTAAATTATCCGATCACACACACGCTTCTGACGCTCTAGGAACTTTTACACGTAAATCTACACCGACAAATAGGCTTGCGATAGCGAACTCGGCGAAAAACATATTATATACAATTTTGAACAATTCGCACGCTATATGATCCCACTCGAAATGACCGACTAATGACAATTACTCCAGACTCATTCAAGAAGCAGGATTGCACTGCAGTCCCAAAACATCTATTAAATCTAGAATACAAGCGGCCAAGTAAATGGAAGAGTGGTTATTCATTACAATTTTAAGGTGAAAATAAATGAAATGTCGAATCGAACGGGGTTCAAGGGTGCGTGTGGCACCGCCACTTGGTAGAGCAGTCGGTTTATGCTGATGATACACACGTCTACAGGGCACACGCACTACTGCGGCCTGTGCCTAGGATCCCCGGCTAATATACTACGCACATTACATATCTTTCTATGAAATTCATTGCATGCAGGCAAGGCCCACAATAATATATAACTATACAATCTCTACATATACTATATAGATGCGAAAGGGCGTAATTCAACACTTTTATGTGCTAATTCATTATATAGATGCGATATATATAGTTTGGTTCAATTAACTTGATGAGGTGTGTGTGTGACTCGATCTGAATATGTGCGCATCTTATACCGATATTTATATATATATATATATATATATATATATGCATGATATATATCAGGAATTATATATACGTATAGGAAAATGTAAGTGCGCTGCGATGAACATTTATGATGACGATGATGAACATTTGTATACAAGTCTGAAGAGGTCGCGAGTACGTATATAGACGATACAGCATGCAAATTTTATACTTAATAGATATACATATATGTACATATACATATAGATTATAGACAGAGCCTCTGAATATATATAGATATAGTATCTGGATTAGTATAGGTATATATAGGTAGTAGATATATAGAGGAGGCAGAGACTATATATATATTAGCTCCATCTTTTTTGGTAGTTGGTACATAGATGGAATGTATAATGTAGATAGTACAGCTTATTTGTCAGGAGCGCAAATGTAGTGAGAGGCTGGCGCGGTAGGTGAAGTGGGATGGAATAGTAGTAAAGTAAAAACAGAGTATGGCGGTAATCCTATCAGCTGATATCGTCTGCTGGAATGACGGATTGGAGTTTTGTTAGTTGGTTGCCTCGCGGGCATCGATATTGCGAAAGTAGTCAGTCTGAATGATCGTTTTGTACGCGTGAAACGCGTGTAGAGAAGATATCGTGCCGGAGGTGTCAATTCCCATGACGCAAAGATAATATGCCAGGGTGCGTAATGGTGAGAAGACTCACGAGGCACGAATTGGAGCGTGTGCGTCATTGACAGGTGGTGGAGGAATGTAGGAAAATAACTAGGATTAAGTGTATTAATCGTAATAACGTTTAAGCGATCGAAGGGCTAAGAGATCTGCTAATCAGGAGCAGATCCGGCTGTAATGAGTGACTCCGAACAGCGGCAATTACACGTGCCTTATCGAGAATATCATAGTCAAAACAATAGCAATCCTCCTGCTGTGGTAGAAACTGATGCACTGGTGGATCTCTCTATCACGCCAAATAATAGCTTGCCAGCACACGAGGAGTGTAGCAACTTAATACCAGAGGTTGAATTTGTTCCCAATTCGAGTGCGGATCAAACTATAGCCATTGATTCGCCTGGGATTGACCGGGAGAGCCAGCCTCTCCTTGGTCGGCTGGATATCGATGTTAGCTTCAATAGATTTCCCGGTTGGTTTTCTAATCTACGCTATTCTCTTTAAAGTTTCTACAGATAACTCTGCCTTTTATTAACTAACCGGCGCATTCCCTCTTAGATGACCCACAGTTCTCCGAATTGGTATGGCAAGCCGAATGCGCAATAGACAATGGAATATTTCCAGATAGAATATACCAAGGCTCGAGTGGGAGTTACTTTGTAAAAAATCCTGCAGGGGTAAGATGAAACTTGCTTAATCGATGGTTTAATACAAAGGAGATTGACTTTCTTGCCCGACTTGTAGAAAAAAATAGGAGTATTTAAGCCTAAGGATGAGGAGCCGTATGGCAGATTAAATCCAAAATGGACAAAATGGATGCACAAACTTTGTTGTCCATGTTGTTTCGGAAGGAGTTGCTTAATTCCGAATCAAGGATATCTGAGCGAGGCTGGTGCGAGTTTGGTCGATCGGAAATTGGGCCTCGGTATAGTTCCGAACACTAGAGTGGTCAAGCTTGTCAGCAAAACGTTCAACTATCCGCGCTTAGACCGGCAAAAAGCTCGCATGAAACAGGCTATTATGGATCAATTTCCGACTGTTGGTTCTCACTTTAATCGGATCGGGCTGCCGCCAAAAGTGGGTTCCTTCCAAGTCTTCGTTGAGGATTACAAAGATGCTGATTTCTGGCTTCGACGATGGGAGAGCGATCCACTATCACCGCGGTTGAGCAGGGACTTCCAGTTGCAATTTGAGCGTCTGGTTATTCTCGACTACATAATTCGAAACACCGATCGCGGTACAGTTTACGCAAACCAGAATTTCGCGTTAGGCTGCCTTCCCCTTTTTTCCACTCACAGACTCACTCTCTTGTGTCCGTTTTCTCGGCAGGCAACGATAACTGGTTAATAAAGTACGATACGACCACGGGCAAAAATGTATCCGAGCGGAGTGAGGTAAAAATTGCCGCTATAGATAATGGACTGGCATTTCCATTCAAGCATCCTGATTCGTGGCGTGCATATCCCTATCATTGGGCATGGTTGAGTCAAGCTAAACAGCCATTCAGCGATGTTACACGTGAACTCGTCTTACCGCAACTCTCTGACCAAAACTTCGTACAGGATCTTTGCGATGACCTATATCAGCTATTTAAGGTACATTCTTGCGCGATATGCTGCTGCTGCTGCACGCCAGGTAGCCTGCCTGCCTGACTGTCAATTTCCTCAAACACTAACTTAAATACTAATTCTAGCAAGATAAAGGGTTCGACCGGCACCTCTTCGACAAACAGATGAGTGTAATGCGGGGCCAGATTTTAAACCTCCAGCAAGCTCTTAAGGACGCCAAGAGCCCTGTCCAATTAGTTCAAATGCCTGCCGTTATTGTCGAGAAGTATGAAATTAACACGTTACGTTCAACGCAGTTATTCGCTGCACTCGGAAATTTCTTTTTAAGTGTTTCATTAAAGTGGATCTTTGCAGGGCCAAGGGTAACGGAGCACCGAGGTTGTTCTCCTTTTCAGACAGTTTTACACAGCGCTTCCAGAACAAGAGTCCTTTCTTTTCTTGGTGCTGAAGACATTGGTCTTGAGTGTCCAACAATTATCTGCGACAGTACGGATTTAAAAAATTGTTCTGTTTAAGGTGAACATACTTTGCCGTTGTTTCCGAAATTCCTCTTAACAGTTCTACCTCATCCCGAAGAGATGATGATATTAATCTGCACCCGCAAATTACTGAACGTCATTTAAGCTCTTGTGTAACAATAATATCTCATTCTGATTGGGATCTGGATGGATATAATTCATACAATTATATTGTATACAGGAAATACATAATATTGAAAAACATATATTTCAGTATGCTTCGTATATACGAGTGTAATATGAACGGTGTGCGCGCGAGAAACATTTATGCGGCGATGCCTGAGGAAATGTAACGAGTATTTCTTTCGCCGCCTTCCTTAGAGAAGACTCTCGTGCCAATAATGTCTGTTAATATTTAGAATACTTAAATTGCGTAACAGCTCTAGATACTTCAAAGAACCAACTATCGATGAATATTAAAAAGTAAACTGTGATTTTATGATTTAACCTGGTCCGCTAACATATTAGAGAGAATAAAACTACGGCGTAATCATTATACATATTTTTCGTAATCAGTGGGTACAACAAAGTTGCTAGCCGAGAAAATAAATTTTCTATTAGTCTCTGGCTTTTAAAGAGGACTTTTGTTATTGAAAGAAACATGTCGCTGACTCGCCGCTGTATTCTCACAAAATCTAATCCGCTTCATACATTGTACATGTATATATGTACTATGTTTATCGAGGATGCGGCTAAGAAGCAAACTGTAATGAATGTTGTTGCAAAATCTAGTTCCAATATTTTCCACTCTCTCTTTTGTATCGTGTTTTTTTAAATAATTATAAATATGAACTAAGAAACTAGAAGTAGGCTGCTCGGGGCACTGGACTTATTTATTATTTAACTTACTCGATCAGAACATGGAGCTGGTGGACGTTAGCGGCAAGGCGCAAACACAATCGTTGCGGCAAAGGCGAGATCTGTGCCCGTGCAATGTTAAAGTATCATTCTGCATTTCGATACTTTTTGCCCTTTATTAGAAATGCCACTTCTTTGTCATTAGCATAAATAGATTCTCATGCTTCTTCTGAATTTATAGCAGTGCGTAAAAAGATATGTACAGCCGCCGCGAGAAAAATCCTTCGCCCCTAAAAGAACCTACAACCCTCCCGCAAATCCCCTTGAAAGTCACACCACTTACCATGCTTCGTACTTGGATATGGACCGTGGCCAAAGACGGCTTTGCCGATCGCAAGCTGTGCGACCAGCTCCGGCTCTTGAAAAATCGCTTGACAAGTTCACTGGCGACACGACAACTAAACTGAGTTACAAACCTGTGTGGGCGGTGGTTAAAGCAAGGCCAATCTTCCCACGGCAGAGGTATGGTGCAGTATGGTGTTGTCCAACTATTGCCTTTTATGACAAAGATACTCTGAAAGCTATTATAGCTCTCTATTTCCAGATCGATGACGGGATCTGGTCAAATGGAGAGTCTCACGACGATTCGTCGAGATTTCGGGCCAAAATATATTGACAGGCCCGAGATCATTGTACCTTGTGGCAACATTCGTATAAGTAAAGGTCGACTGGAAAACAGGACAACCGCCAATCTTTCGTATGCCTGTCCGGGGCCGGTGGAACCGACCGTTAATTTCAGGCCGGTCAGAGTATATTCTTCGCCCAGAGTGCCACTTCCAAGTGAAACTACTCATAAATTGAGCTACCAGCCAGTCACTCTAGGAGAGCGAGACATATGTCCGTGGCAAGAAAAGCGCGAGTACAAGTATGTGAAGCCTGTACCTGTTGGAGGATGTTTGCAATCCTACTATCTCTTAGTATACTGGCTCGATATTAGGGCTCCGGTTACCAAAATGTGCGAGAAGACAACATACTCGGAAAGTTTCTTGAAAAATTCTCGTCCGCGCATGGAAAAGCCGTTTTTCCCTGTAACGATGAATATACTCCCCTATGGGGCCAAATTCGCAGGAAGGACAATTTACAAAGAAAGTTACTTAGAATCCAACACCGAGCGGGTCGAGCCTATTATTCCTCCGAATAGTATGAATGTCGCTCAAGGGAGAATCTCTTCAGATACTACCAATAAAGTATGCATGGATCTTATCTCAAGTTCTGCAAGATACTTGGAGAGAATCAACGCGAACCGAATCAACCAAATCCATTTCAGTTAAGCTTTCAACCGGTTACTTCCGAGAAACGGATGCCGATTCTGCCAAAGTCTCGAATGATGTTAGGGGACGGTCCAATGGAGTCCGAGACGACTAATCGTCGTGACTTCATGGCAAAAGCAGCTCTGAGGCCAGAGCCAGTTATACCCTGTTCAAACATACAAACACCAGAGACAACACTGGATGATGGAACAACAATGAGACTCTCCTACATGAATCCCGGGCCAGTAAAAGTAGCGCAAAGTTTTAAGCCGCTGGCAGAATATCAAAGGTGGGCATAGCTCAACTAGGGGAGAATATTCTACTTACATAGACCTCTACAAGCTGGACGCTAGACGCCTAGACGCATCTGTCTCGCGATATGTGTGCCCCTTATATTATATTCAATGTTAACGTACGCATTAGGCCAGCTGACAAGATTGACTTTGACACGATCAATAAGCTATCGTATCAGGAGTGGAACGTTGCTCTTGAACGAGAGAAGAAAGCTTGGATGAAAAAAGCGGAATACCAGCCACCAACAGACCCTATGTGCGCCGATACCGTCTATCACATGAGTTTTCCTGCGCCAGGACATTACGTCGAGAAGTCTCCCGTAATCGACGACAGCCGATGCGTACCTGCTACACTGGAGTAGGGAAGAAAAGTCATATGGTGTATGTTGTCGGCCTGGTGCATTTAGTTTCGCCAACCAGCGATAATAAGAAACATCGGGATCAGCCGAGGTGTTTGCGCCGCGAGTCAAATTCAATGACTGAGTTGTGGGAGAATTTTATTGCGGGCGTTAGCATAGCATGCGCCTCTTATTATTATACAATATAATCTGATATTCGCTGCATACCGGATTGACGGGACTATATCTCTTTTACAAATCGTAAAATTACTCTGAATAATAAAATAAACTCTAATCTTGGTAAAAAGATCAATAGACAATATTAAAGTACACTCTCCTATGGTTCGGCTTACATATCATGTAATGATAAGTATAAATGAATAACGCCGGGTGTATGCACTTAACGGTCTTACATATGTGTAACAGTTGATAACTTCTAATAGTAGATATAGGACAGGGGAGGGAACGGTTGTTAGAACGGATATTTATCAAAAATATCAGCCAAAAAAAGGCGCAGAAAATACACTATACATTCGGCGCCATGACGAGCTCTGAAAAACTACGAAGAGCAATGGAATCAATACCAGAAGTAAGCTGCAATAATTTATGCAGGCATCCGAATGTTTCCGGAAAAGTATCAATCGCAGATCGAAGAATTCTAAGGCACATATTTAGGTCACTGAAATTACACTGCACTAAGACGAAATCTATCTACCCATTATCGTGCATCAATGGTCACTACCACCAACTTGACAGATTCTCCCAGCGATGGATGCAAGACAATTTCAAAGGAAAACGTGCACCACCATTTCGCGAATCTTTCAAGGGATTGTCTCAATCGAAAACTCGAAACTTTCTGTAAATTTTCCGCATACTCTGACTAGCTATGTATCTGCACGAAGATGATTGTCTACTTTGCGACTTGTACTCTACTATATGTCAACTTCCTCCTCAATTAACTTCTCGGCCGTCCGCCGTTCGCCGCCCGCCAGTCGCGCGATGCTTCTACCACATCTTCCGCTACGTCTTACCACTCCCGCATTTTAGATTTTCTACTCCTCTCCCGGTGTACTATTATATCATATCTTCCACTCCACTATATTGCACGCAGTACAATACTCTCTTCACGGTATCAAGTACACGTGTAAAGGAATTAAAAGTCTAGTGCGCGTACACGGACTGCTGAGCCCAGTATTGGGAAGAGGACTATAGAAAATGACTCCGATGCCGTCTGACTACTAGCGTAGTACTATAGCCGTGGACCGATCCCAGTTACTTTGTACTAGGTGTGTCGATATTTAGACAGTTCAGTAAAAGGTATGTCAAAGTCGCGCATTAATCGCGCTCTTTCTCTCCTTTCGCCGTGACATAGGTAGGGCTGAACAAGAGGTTGCCTCATCGTCTCTAAATGGTAGGTCCCAGTCACCATCTATTTTGTACCAACTAGTTCTCGGAAATAAGGGCCTTGCTCACACTCCAAGATGGGCACAACGCGCAGAAAGAACAACGTTAAATAACCTCCAAGATACGGCGAATCTAAGAGAATGGAGGCGTGGCGTGGCGAGGCGAGGCGAGACACGCGCTGGCTACGGAGTTTCATTGATCGATACCGATGTCGACGTCAAAACTCGCTCGTCTCAACATGGATCTCTTTTGTCCGCAGAAATCGTTTACGTGTTTCAAAACATTCAAGCGTCGCTATTGCCGATAATAACAAGTAACTAAAAAACACAACTAGACATCTCGTAAAATTACATGAATCGCAATATATAATTACAATTGTGTAACATTAATGTATAAATAGAGACCTCTCGATCAAACCTTTGCAAAGTACACATATAACTGGTGATTGCTCCCCGAGAGATATTGCACTTGTACGATTCGCGTAATTAACAAGCATATGCATTACGCTTTCTTAGGTAAATATAACGAACGACCGTTGTCGTTTCCCTCTTTCCTTACATCCCTCCCCCGTTAGGCGTCTAAACAGAGACGGCAGATCTCATCCACCGGGCACAATCGAATTAATGTGGGACCAGCGATCGAGATCGAAAAGTAGGCTGAGCGACCAACATAAAACAGCACGCCGACATACCTACTACTGTGGCTTAGCGTTGTACGACTGCATGAACTCGAAGCCAAACCCATTCAATTGGTCCAAGTTGAGATTTTCGTCGAACGATGACAGCTCACTGTGACTCATCAGCTCCACATAGTCCATGTCCGGGTTTGGTCGCCCAACACTTGACTGGCCAAGGCCTGGAGCGTAGCTACCACAAATCAAAACACAACCCCAATCACTGGCAAGCCTCGATTATCGGAATGGTCATCTTACCGCATTCTAGTACGCTCGTCTTATGCCGCTCTCTATCATGAGTCTGCCTACACTCTACTTCTCTAATATCTACTTTCTCCTTAATCCGTGGTCAGCCTTTCCTTTTTGTCAAACTGTATTTTGGATTCTGGAATACCGCGTGACCGATCAGCCGGGTAGCCGGTACAACACGATAAAGTATATGCAACGCGAAAAAACAACCACAAAATCCCACCCCAACAATTTGGTATCGGTCAGTCAGTCTAATCTCATTACTCTTCATGCAATTTCCAGCTTCTAGCGAAAACGGTCTCCTACTTTAACCAACCCCGTCTCCTCCTTCTACTATCCGTATCCCAGCCACCCACTTCTCCCCCCTCTCTCTCTCTCTCTCTCTCTCTACTTCTGAATCTCATACTTTTAAATTCTTACGACAACAGTCGATTGCCAGTTTTGGACATTGCGGACTAAAGTGATTGGAGCTGCGTTTTGTACAAGTGGCGTTCAAAACTTTGGCTTTTCATTGTGGTTGTACCGGCTTGCTCCAGGCCTTTGCCTTCCATCACTTCTACTTAAACAAGTCTTTGCTCATTTCCGATCGCTCGGTTATGTCCGACGCGTATTCCTGTTACACGCGTCAAACAGCTATAAATGTTCATGTATACAATCGTACATTTATATCTATATATGCGTATATGCTACATTTATATATAGATATACACACATATATATATGCACAACTGACAGACATATATGCATATATATATATATACACCCCCCCCCACCCCCTCTCTCTCCCTCCCTCCGACACCCCTCACACACACGCACGTATGTATGTATATATATGATATACGCCTGTGCTTAGACAGAAAATACTGTGAGTCAAGCAAGAGCTTTCGATATTCGCAAAATTCATTCAAAGCCATGGATAAGCCATTTGCTAAGAGTATGCATTACATTTGGCAGTCCAGAAACAAAGTATGAACTAACGCCGCTTGTCCGACCTTTCCTCCGCAGTTCTTGCTTACGAATGAACAGCAGAGCTGTCAAAGGTGTGATACGTTATCTAAGCAAGTAACCCCACTGCAATCCGTACTTTGCGATATGCGAGAACGTAATGAAGCCCCCCACCCCACCCGTCACGTCCGACACGGCCACCGGAACCGCACCTTTTGCAGCTCTGCTACAGTGTATCACATTGTGCGCAAAGACATCTGGATAAAAGCCAGAATTAATATAGCCTTCTATAGCTCCTCCAAAGTCCTCCCTAGTTTAGAAATTTGAAAATGGTAAAAAAATACTTTCCATTGGATTTGTGCTACTCTTACTAAATATCGATTGGAACCAATCACTTGATTAAAGAACCGGAAGAAGTTAGAAGGATGGATGGCGGCATGAGTAGTAAGCTTTCTCACTTAACATTAGTACCGAAAAATCCGAAACGTACGCTTATCGATAACCTGGACACTTCTAACATCAAGGCAGAATTCTTTAACAGCCTTGATAAAGGTGAGATTTCCTCTGATTATTACACATGTATACTGCTTATATTACCGCATGCTCACCCTTTAATAAAGTGATCCACAATTCTGGTGAGAAAGTGTCGAAAAAGCAAGATCGTGTCGCTATAATTACTCACTAAGATTTGGAAAAAAACTCGTAAAAAAGAATACTGATATAATCTGCACTGATAGGAAAGAGAAGATATGCAAAGCATTAATCACAGGAATGTTTTCTCTCAGTTTGTTACTAGTCTTGCGGCAATTGGATACCCTTGGCAATTATTGTCGTATGCATAATAAACTCTATCGGCGACACCTTACTCTCATATAATTCCTAGAGACGAATGTAGAAAAATAAAGTTCATAACATGGGACTTCAATAGATGAGCGCGATCCAGATTAAAGAGAGTTCGTTTTTGTATTCAATGAGATTCAGTTTCGAACTAGGAAAGTTGAACGAGTGAGAAAAATGTTTGCACATCTTCTTACGAATCATCTATGGCAGTTCTCGTACCGAGTGGCTCAAGTTTTTCGTAAAAGGACGCATTAAATCCAGGGAACTGACCTGGAAGCAACGGAGGGAGTATCGCGTGTTATCGAGGGATCAGGACTGTTTGCTTGAAACATTGTTGACGGTGTCGCAGGATAACTACCACCTGGTCCGCCCTGGCTGCTTGTCCCCACTCCAACAACAGAAGAATGCGAAGGTGTTTGACCCCCACCTATGGGTCCACCCCAGCCTGGCACGTGTGTTACTAATAATGGCTTTACATAGCCATTCGTCGAAGTTGACTGACTCTCTATGAATACATAATTACCGGTATGTTTTTAGCTATGCATAGATATCGCTCGAGCGATTTGCCATTTGAGTAGACGGGAAAGCGATGCTTACCAGTGAAGGGCGTATAATACTTTGAGAACGCTTGATCCTTTGATAGATCAGGATAGAGATACATCAAATAATGGAGATCCGAGACGCGATCTGCCAGGCTCCGAATTGACACATCTTTACTTGTGAATGGTTGAAGCATGAAAACCTCCGTTTGATCTGCGGACATGGAATACTGTAGAACCAGGATGATTGTTTTCTCAATAAGATTCGACGAAAATGAATTACCTCCAACCCAGGCAATGGTGACACCACCAAGCTCGGAATCCGAGAACCTCATTAGGAAGGTTCCCGCCGGGCAGTTTGCGAGCATCTCCTCAGCCTGCTTCTTTTTAACAAACCCTAGAATATAGCCGTCTATCCAGGGGCCCCTCAAATGTTCTCTCGTTAATTTCATCACTGCGTAAAACCATTCCCAAAATGTGAAATTCCTCTCGGGCAGGGGTTCTTTGCAAAACTGAGCCCAGCTGAGCAGGAGACCGGAATAATCTTGGCCTGCACTGCCACCTCGAAATGCTTTCTCAGCGAGAAATCGCAAATTTTCTTCGGTTAATGAGCGACCAGTTGCGGAGCGAAACTTTATGTTGAGTGTTTCGGCCACTCGACCCCAGGGAACCTTATCTGGCACCGCGAACGGTACACGGCCCGGTTCGGCAAATGCATTGTCCCAAGTAACAGTAGCCCATGCGTGCGGCTCTTGATTGCCGTGTACAATAACTACTACGGGTAAACTTAAAGTCCATACTTGAAACGCTAACTCGCCACCGCCTACGCTAAACTGCGACTGGAATAGCAGTGAAAATTTCTCATCCATCACCGATTCCGTCCCTTTCTTGTCCGGCCTCTTGATTTTCTTCAATTGCATATTGCGAAAGCTCACGGAAAGCTGATGTGTTGCCTGCAAAAATGTACGTGTTTTCAAAGGGGGCAAGGTGCAAAGGGCAAGGGGCAAGGGGCAAGAGGGTGTGTGTGTGTGCTTAGTTCGGTAAGTGCTTGATAAACGAACTTTGGCCTCCTTACTTGATGGTATTCCATTGTCCCTGTATTATTAATAATTTCTCCACTGGCGTCGCAACTCTTTGCCATTTTATCGTTCTTAAGGCGAGCGATCGCTTGAGCCTCGCTGATAATGCTCACTTTTACTTGCGGTGGTGTCATATGTACATTTAATTTACCGCCAACCAAGAGGCGAACGGTACTTGTAAATCGCGTATTTGTTTTCATGACTTGTGGCGGCTGCTTCTCTATAATAAATGTACTTGTCACCAAGTTACTAAGGAGTTGTGTGACCTGTGAATTTAACGTTGGCAAAATGTCCTGCATTCCTGGTGGCTCGAGGGAGAACTTTTGCTTGAGTCTCTCCGCCTCTTTAATTTGCTGCCTGTTGAGCCATATTAATTCAGCTAGACTTTCGCACCATTCTTGAATCGAGTCCAAATTACTATTAAATGGTGCACCGTTTCCTGCCAATTGCTGATCTCTTTTCCACCTGTCCATATGGAAATTCATGTTGTTTGAGTACAAAGTTAAGACAGTAAGAATAACTGAACGTAGTCTAGATAAGACTCGCTACCACCTACCTAATAAGTTCATCGTCCAAAACCCTCGATTGTAAACTGTTCAACCTTGCGATCGTATCTTTTAATTTATCACCCAAGGTCAATCTTGACTGCATTAATCCAGCCACTTTGTGATTCAAGAGCTGTTCTTGCTGATCTTTCTGCCTATGAATAGTTTTCAATGGTGTAAGGATTGCAAGGATACGTCACATACATAGAGATGCTGTTTACCTTCTGATCTTCTTTTCTAAGTCTATGCTCTGTTGGTTTTGTTGCTGTGTTGCGAGATGCTGTAGATTCGCATTCAATTTAGTACACTCGTGATAACTAATGGCAAATGCTTCTTGATCTTGCTCCATTCGTCTTAAATCTTCGCCAGTCTCTTGTGTTCTGAGTCTTAATGCTTCTACTTGTTGCGCAATCTCAGCAACGGCATCTCCTACCATTAGGCCGACCCTTCCACCAGCGAGGTTCATTAAAGAACCTCCTACATTTTCTATTTGTGCTACCAATTTCATTTCTATGCCCAAACAATGCCTGATTATTCGAAACAATGTTGCTGGATTCTGACTGTATCTTTGCTAAAAATGTGAGTATTCTTTTTATCAGAGAGCTCTACTAGTTGCTTTTACCATATGCATGTTTTTCAGAAGTCTACAAGCCTTACACGAAACATCTTTGCAGCTTCCATTAGTTTCAGCTTGGTGAGAAACATATCCTCTGTAGTTAAAGATGCTGCTTTAGACTCTAGCTCTTGTATCAGGGACACAACCAAATTAGTGGTATACTGTTCGTACTGGGGATTATCCGGTTCTATATCGGTCCTATGTGGTTAACACGATATTAGTAAAACAACATGCGTGCTCCTTGGCAATGTTATTAATATTGGCTCGTGGAACAAGAGATTACCACATCTTGTCTTCGATCCATGAGGACAAAAAGTGTCTGACTTCAATGGGGAAATGCTCCCCATAAACAGACCTCACTTGTGACAATGCATCTGGAGGCAGTTGCTGAGCCTTTGCCCAAAGGGACATCTTGGGATCTGGATTTGAAATCCCTGGCCCTGTAAATCCGATGTTCTCAATGTGAGATGACATATCAACAGGTATCTCATACCTTAGAAAATCATGCTCTTTACGCATAAGACTCGATCGACCCTAGCGGGTCCAACCACTTAATTATATGGCTGATGCTTCGAGCCGTACTCTCGCAAGCGTTTCTTACGTGAAGGCATCCCATACATGCTCTTATAGGTAGGCGATAACACGCGGAAAAACGAGATATCGATAAGAGAGCGCGAATGAACGGCGCACCGCGCACAGTAGCCCAAGTACTTGTAGCTCTCTGCTCGATCGCTCTATCGAAATTGTTGATCGAACGGATCGGACATCGAACGCGTAAAAATCACGAGATAGTAAGAAATGAATGCGAATACACATTGCTCAGAAGGAACAATCAGGCGGCGGTGGCGGCGGTGGAGGCGATCTCGAGGGGAGGGGGGTGGGGGAGGGGACAAGATTGACGCGGGTAAAAGAGTCTCCTGAGACAGGCTCTCGAAGTAAAGCTTCTGGAATGTCTGGAATATGACGTACTCTAGGAGCGCGGCAACGTCCGTAAATGTAAATACTGCGTAAGCAGGAGGGGCTGCTGCAACGAATGAACGAACGAGGGGAAAGGATACGGGAGAAGGGAGACGAGGCTCAATTGAAGGATCTGCTGCGCTCACCTGCTGCTAGTCCGAAGACAGGAGCCACCAGGATCTGCGCCACGCGATTCCGTCCTCTCCTCCACCTCTCCTACAAGAGCACGATTCGAGCTGATGCGAGTTGGCTCAGACCGAATGACTACTACCAGAACCTCGAGAGTTACATACACGGGCTAAATTAAAGGGCTACCCCTGCAGTGCAATAATTCTAAGCGTAACGATTGTGCCGGATGGGACCACGGACCGGTCGCACGCGCGATTCTTATGAATAACTCTTTCCCCCTTCTATACTTGTGCTACTGCTGCTGCTGCTAGCAGCGCGGATGAGCGACGAGCGACGACGACGGAGTGCCGCGAACGAGGAATTCCGAGAATTTCTTACCGTAAATGGCGCCGACCACGGTAGAAGGGTTGGTCACGTGAACTCACACCAATCAAGATCCAGAAGTGATCTATACTTTCCAGGCATGTGCTCACCCGAGTGAAAACAAGGTACCGCCGGGACAATAAATTTCCACAGCCTGCATCAATCTCTGTTCCCACCTATTGGCTATACTTATGTTCCACTAAACAATCCATTGACTGCTTTGGGGGAGAAAAACCACGATTCCAACTTTCAAGATGCTCATCCTTCTGTTCGTTTTTCGCAGGATCGCTTGAACGCCCTTTTCCTAGGATTACATTATTTTATCTCTACTAGCATTATTACTTACACTTCAAATTCAATTTCGAATCGTTTTGCTATACACAAATGAAATCTACCAAAGCTCCAAAGACATGCTCCAATACAAATATTCTACAATCTTTCTTCAAGCAAGAAGGTGTGGAATGGTGACGCTGACTAAGCGTTCTAGATGAGTTGGTTAATACACTACTGATTTCGACGAGGACGTGCCAATACGTGTAGTACATATAACTGCGACTGCGGTCAATAATGAAACGCAATTCAGTAAAACTAAAAACCCTAATTAGACGCTAGTATTCACATAGTGATGATAATACACCATTTTCCAGTATCTGAAGCACACGAGTCTGATGCTACTAAGCGTCTCACTACCCTAGAAACAGCTTTTCTCCGATATCGTGACAGTGAGCCGAAAAGAAGAAACAGATCGTTGACACTTGTTAGCAATATACTTTCTTATATTTAGTTATCAAGGACTCTTGTCATGTGGGGAGGAATAATAAAGTTTACAAACTTAAAGTCTATATTCAATGCCCCCCCCCCCCCCCCTCTCTCTCTCTCTCTCTCTCTCTCTCTCTCTCTCTCTCTCTCTCGCGTACAGTGTAAAAATAGGCATTGACGTCGTCGAGTATGAGAGGCATAGAGTCCCCCTTTATTAGAAATTGGGAAAAATACTATTCAAGATTGATATGAAATGAGATATAAGTGCGCTCGCTGATGATTATGATGGTTGGACGGTACGAAGTATAAGTGGTGGAATGAACAGGGATGCTGCTCCGATTAAATAGGTGAATTTACTGCCGGCGCTCCAGAACGCTGAAATGAGAAATGTTGAATAGAGATTTCCATATGAACGGCATTGGACTATGGTACTGTTCGTTCTCACCAAAAGATGCTACTATAGGGCCACAAGCACGAGCAAGGGCGCCGAGGGAGCGAAATACCCCTGTTATAACACCCTTCTGATTCTCGGGTCCAATACGTGAGACAACCGTCATCATGCACGTTACAACCATCGCCGTAGCTAGCGGTTCAAGGTATAAATATACAAAGCGAGGTGGCGTATGTTTATGCTAGTAGTTAGAATGTACTTACAAATCGCAAAAAAGAGTATTCCGGCACACAGGGTGAAAACATCGTCGGCTATGCCGATAAGAACAAATGCTGGTATTATCAACCACAATCCCTAAAAGTGAGGTGATCTCAGTAATTGTTAGCAGTAACAAAATACGGTAAAAGTACTTTCGGTCCATCATAACTGCCTTACAACTTCGCTAATAGATTTTGTTTTATGAGGGGGAATTCTTCGAACCCAAACACCTTGTAGAATTGCCATAGTTAATCCAATGCCAAGGAACATCCATCCTTGCTGCATACTCGTAAATCCGAATGAATAATGGGTTAAAAAAGTTAAGGTGAATTCCAACCCGCTATAGATAAACAGGTAGATGAAGTATACGAATCCTAATGTCTTCAAACTTTGCCGATCTAAAAATCGTAGATCGGCTTACAAAATGTAATTGAATCCAGGAAAAGATAAAGAGTCTCAATAGAGGGGCCAACATTACCATGGGAGCTCAGTCCTGTCACGCCCTTGAATCGAAAGAGATCTATAGGATTAATGTAAGTTAAAGCTCCGGTTACTCCTCCTGCGAGAGAACTTGCTCTCGAGTTGGGTGGTAGGCTTTCTTTTAAATTAAAGTAGACAAAACACAAGTCAGTAGCTGCCAGCAAAAGTGCAAAACTGGCTGGTACCATATACCAAGTTCCTTCTCTGTTATCGCTGGAAGACCATGCAAATACAGCACCAATCATGGGGCCGATAACAAACCCTATTGAAAAAGCAATCCCAACAAGAGCCTGAAGCAAAGGGCAAGTCATTAAAGTATAATTATTTGGGAGTGCATACAAAATTCCTGTAACAGATGCAACTGTCGTTACCGACCATAGCTCTTCCCCTTATTTTTGGAGATGAAACATCAGTTATTATAGCCATGCATAAGCTAACATTTCCTTTACTTATACCTCCAATAAATCTGGCTAGTACAAACATTGCAAAACTGGTGGAGAGTGCCCATAACAAATAGGACAGCATAATGCCTATGAGACATATTAGCATTAATGGTTTTCTTCCATAAATGTCCGATAGGGCTCCTATAATAGGACAGCCCAAAAATTGCAAGAACGAATACATGGAACCAAGAAAACCTGCAAGAAATTATCAAGATCAGGATTTTGCACGGATGAAAAGTCCGCCTTACGAATAAATATACCGACCTCCATACAGTACTGTACTGACTCTATCGGGTGCATGAAAGTATACCTGCAGCCTTTTTATGTAATTGAAAATTTTAAAATATAAACCTTCGCTGTTCTCTACCTCTTTATAGTAGTCTAATAACGCCGGCAATAAAGGCAGTATCATGGTAAATGCTAGTAAGTCTAACAATAGTGAAATGAATACTATAGAAACTGTATTATCTTTGGTCGACTTCATCCTGTATCTATGTATGTATATACTGCATACATATGTAATACCTATAGACATATATATCGATTAATAAAAGAATAATCTCATATTACCGACACAACAATAATTTGGTGACAGCTACTTTCAGCAAGTGGCAGATTTGTACATACACAAGTAGCGGCACTGAAGGAACTCTCACAGACGGCGATACAATAACTAAAATTGCCGTATCACCAACATCCTAACAAAATCAATGAGATTCCGAAGGGAATTTTGTCTCCAACATCAGTATCGGTGTATACAGCCGGTGACTCCAGTCTTGTTTAAACAGTAGCCACCTGTTAATTCGATGCAACATACGCGTGGAGAGTCGATCGACTTGTTCGGGTAGCGTGGCGTGCACAAAGTAGACTGAGCCTTCCTCCGTTACTTCTCTCATCCTGAAAAATGTCTCGAAAATCTGTGTCAAAAAGTGAAAGGGATTAACCTCCTCGATGTTGAGTTGGGAGAAGCGATGCCTGCTGTATAACTATGTCATACGCGCGCGCATATTAGATGTGTAACATAACAGTAATGTCGATTATCTCTACTACTGGCAACGAAGAAACCTGTTGCGCTTTCCGCGATAGCGTTCAGTGGTAAACTCGCAAGTATAATAGTATATATCTAGTACGAAGAAACAATTTTATCATATATAGCATACTACGTATGTATATGTATATCTATGTACACAGAACATACATATGTTTTATTATTAAATCTATCACACAGTGGGTATATGAATATTATAAGGAAGTATATTTGTCGTGCGGTGTATACATATAAGTATATGGTAAGAAAACTGCACGTTGATGAATTATACTCGACCATTGTATTTATTGCTATTTACCACTGAAGCGAAAAATAAGTGGAAGAGGCATTCCAAACATTTTGTACATTAACTTCCGGCTGATCGAACGTACCTTATTTACTCTCCATATATATTATATATATATACTACATGTGCACACACGCTCGCGACTCTCTCTCTCTCTCTCTCTCTCTCTCTCTCTCTCTCTCGCACACAGACACACACACTGAGGGCAGACACGCTTGCATCTGTGCAAGAGATCCACTTCCTCAGCGAACAAAGATCTTTTGAAACCCGTCCCAAACTGTAACGTCGGTACGAGCGACCGTTTCTAAACGTGCTGCAATTCAATACTTTTTTTCTTGCTCTCCTTCCCTTTTTGCTATAAAGAGACGTTAGGGGAAAGAGGGGCATATATCAAATGCACCAAACCAGCATGTACACCGGCTCTATCTTTCGTATACGATTAATGTCCGGTTTGAGGATCAAGGAATCTTGCTCCTTAGGTAGCCCAAATCAGTTCTCCTCTTTATGCTTGCACCAACTGTCATACCTCCCTTTCAGCCTCGATCTCCACTTTCTACCTTCTCTCTACCTGGTACCGACAAATGTCCAGCAACATACATAAACCGCAGTAGGTAGTATATGCTGGATGATGCCAATAAATGATATGTCTGCCGGGTTGGCTAACTTTTATTTTTATTAGGAAGGTTTGCGAAGGAAAGAGTCTAAAGCTGGCACATCCCACAGAGATAGACAGCGGCGGTGAATTTATGGAAGTTTGTGGAGAATTGACGAACTTGGAGAATAGCAGCCATGATCCTCGTGTGAGGCAGGTGGTACGGCAGGAAGAGCAACGCAGTACTGCATCGCGGTTAAAATTTAAGTAAGGGATCGAGCGCCTACCATCTGGGATCTAAAACGCGGGGAACGTATGGTCCCTTTCGTGGCATCATTTCATTGAACACGTCGATGGACACTGTGATTTTCCAAGTTTACATCGGACTTAACCTGACTGACGTCCCATGTAAAAATAAATGAGCGCGCAATGCAACAATATCCTTGTTAAACGGATGCCGAGATAAGCGGTGTAAAGTTGGGATACAGTAGAGACCAAATGGCGGAGGGCTCGGCTTCTCTGTTGCGATTGTGCGTGAGTGTAGAACGGTTACTATCCCGAGTAGTGTGTTACAAGTTCAAACTATGATTGGAGAAGTGCAGGTAAGTAAGGGGACAAAGAAGAAGCAGATTCTAAGTTCGGGAGGGTGCCAAGGAGAGAAACGGAAGAAAGAGCCGACAGAGAGAGAAAGAGAGAGAGAGTAGGGTGGAAGGGAACCGATGACGGTGTCCGTTGGTGGGTAAAATCGACAATTTTCTGAGAAGCTGAGAACCGTAAGATCGCGCGGTGGAAATCCTGCTGACAATGAGGACAAAGAAAATTTTCGGGTGCAGAGTGTATACCGGCTGGCAAGCTGCACCGTTCTACTATAGTATAGGTTTGGCAAGGTCCTCCCAATCGTGTAAGCCCCCATGGGCACAGAAAGAAGCTAGGTGCATGAGGCTTTCGAGGGCGAGCAGCCATCCTTTATGCCGCTTTGTACCGTAAACACGAGCAAACCTTCACTCTCATGGATCCTAAACCGTCCGTACCGCCAACATCCAAGGGAGACCAAGACAACACGCCGATAGTCTATGAACAGGAGAGGAGGATAGATGTATCAGTCTTGGTTTAACAAAACCCTGCAATTCCATGTGAAATCCCAGGGAAAAGGCGACTGCTTACTGATTTGCCAAAGATGCTGCAGCCCCTTTATTCTTCCAAGTAGAGGCGGCGACGCGACGGTAAGTTCCGTGGTGCTAGTCCGCCGCGCAAGTACGTACACGCGTATCCGCACGGAGATCGAGAATGTGTGTGTGTGTGCGTGTGTGTGTGAGGGGGGCGAGGGGCGTAGAAGTAAAGAAGGGATGGAGTTGCAGGGACAAGGGCAGAAGGGCCCTCGGTCATGGGCGATAGGTTGAGGGGCGAAAAGGTAGTAGGGAATGCTAGTAAGGTGGTATAAAAGAAGTAAGGCAAGAGATAAAACGAGAGGAGAGGATAGAGACAGAAAGAACAGCAGCCAGAGGGGTGGATGCAAGGAGAAAAGAGATGTGTGTGTCCCAGGCATATACACCAATAGTGGCAGCGTAGCCATAAGCATAAGTATATGTGAGCGCGTGCCCGCGCAACCGACAGCAGATGCGCTCACAGAGCAGCTGTCCTCCTACAAGTGGTTCTCAATCACCCCCTTTCTCCATTTCATTTATCCTTTATCCCACCGATTGGAAGCGAGGTTTGGAGAAGAGTATGCCCGATGCGCCACCAAGTTTGCAGCACGTATATTTACATTAAATGGTAGTGCTGTTTTATTACGCCTGTAAATCTCATCTACAGCATACGGTAATTCCCCAAGCACTACACTGGGCCATCACTTGAAGCTCCTACTACCGGAACTAAAAGTTCAAAAATCCACTGTTCGAACGTATCCTCGAAAGATGTTAACTGCTTGCTCCTTTCTTTGCGCTTGTTCAATGAATAGCCGGGCGCAGGATTAGACTGCTTGCAAAAGTTATAAATTTTGATCAAGCCTTGTTGCACCCCAAGTATTTTCTTAGAGGTAAATACTGAAATGCACCATGTACTTATAACACAAGGGAAGTGCGGGTTAGCGTTGACAGCACGTGCCGAACATAAAGTTCAGCTGCCCCAGGTGAGGATGTTGAAGCCTGCAAGTATCGCCTGTTGAACGGTTAAAAAATATACACTTATCACCCAGTCACTATCTGACTCACGCATTAGATATACCTGCGTCCTACATCATGGAATCTATCGAATTGTTCAAAATTGTTCTCTCCATTTTCGCTAGTTTCACTTGAGTGGGTGCACCCGATATTTGTTAGACTTAGTTGTTGAAGTCAAATCTAAAAGAGATCCCGGTGTTAATTAATAGGAATAAGGGAAACGTTCAAAATAGAAGAGAGAGTTCGCCCGCAGCCGCGCCGGCTAGCTGGCAAAACGGAAGAACAAGAGCGGTGGTATGTGTCATTTACTAGACAGGCGGAGCCAAATCCGAGACAGCTGATACAATTTTGGCGGGTTCCTACCGGTAGGCCGGCAGGACAAAGCAACTGCCGGTGGAGGGTAAGGCGAGTAAGATGGAATGATAGAAGGATAGAAGGAGGTCTCGAAGAAGGTGGGCTACTGCCGAATACCGAATGTAACCGGGAATGGAAGAGAGGTAGAGGGTTTGTCGGGAGATGTTATTAGAGAGGAAGTGAGTAAGGGACGGGAAAAGGAAGAAAGGGCGAGAGGGAGGGGCGGAGGGAGCAAGAGGGAAGGAGGGGGAGAGAGGAAGGAAGGGGCAGTCAGGGGTTGGGGGGAAGGTTCGGGCTCTGTTGTTGCTGGTGCTCGGTTGCTGTTAAATAAGAATAAGGTCCCCTCCACCAGGAAAGGCCGGGGCAGGGAGCTATATAGCCGGGGGCTTTCATGTACTTGGGGCCCAAAAGGAATAAAGAGACGGGGCACCTGGTCACGGGCAGCAGTTTGCTCGCGAGTGTCGGACATAGCGCAGGGCACCACCATCCACGGGACTCTTGAGCGTCCTTCGATTTCGAGATTTTGTACGGCGGCTCATTCGTTGAGCATCTCGCTCGACAATCGGAGGCTCTCCCTTTCCCGAATCCTTGTCGTCCCAGATCGAACGCTACAAGCTGCGCCAGTGGACTGCATTGCAAGCAGTAGTGTTGTGCAGTGGATAAGAAATTGGCCGACCCGCAAGGCGCAACAGTTGGAGACACACGCACGGTACGTGGATGGTTTTGTGGCCGAGGATCTCCGGAGCCAGCTACATCTATCTCTCCTCGGCTCTGACCAATTCAATTGCTGCCGGCTTCCTACGAACCAAGAAGACGCGCACCTCCTCACAACTTCTCGTAACATAGAAAAGGATGGGCGAGTAGGTGAGCAGCAGATCGACCGACAAACGTCCGGAGGATGGAGAAGGATGGGGAGATGCCAGAGCGGAAGAGTGGGAAAACGGTTGCCGGCGTCGAGACGTCATTCGGTTCGATTTGGGGGTTAGAGCGCGAACCGGTAAGGTGCATTGTCGAAACGTGCTTACTCGAGGACTTCACATCGGCCGAGCGTATCGAGCGGCCTCTTGTCTCCCTTTTTTTCTCTCCTCTACTCCCTATTCAGATTTAGACGAACACTTTCCTACTATTTTTCATATCGGCTTTTTCCGGTTGCGAAACCGGCGCGGGCACGTGTGTGTGTGTATGTGTGCGCGCGCGCGCGCGTGTGTGCAGAGAAGGCGAAGGAGAGAGAGAGATCTATACAATTTCGCCGCGCAGTCTTTTGTCCCGCAGCGTGAAACGAAAATGTGCGTCGCAGGCATCGGATGAACGGGGGTGACTCGAGAGCATTGCCGACGCCACACCACACCACTCCAGCAGGCATTTCTTCCCCAAAATGGTACGTTTTTTAAGATTTCGTCAAATCCATAGCGAAAGCGTTTGCAATATTACTTCCACTTGATCGAAATGAGGTTTGTTTCAAAATCCGAAACGCCTGGCGACCGCGTGGTACGCAGGCATATATTCCCATTTCCCCATTACCAACACATATATTTCGCCCGACGCCTTGCGATCTCTCTCTTCGCGATAGCGGCGAGCAATTAGAAGCACCACTGCCTAATCTCTTGAGTGGGAGATCGGGATAGAAGGTAAATTGTAAGCTTTTCGATTCAGACAGATTTCTACAGATACTGATTCGAAGAGTCCTTTCTGCAATGTACGCATTCATAACGTATCGGAATTATGTAGACGCGCACGTGCGCTACACAACAGTGAATTCCTTTCGCGCTACCCTTTAATCTCACGCATTTTCTAGAAAACGAACGCAACTCATTTTGAATCGCATCTGACATAAAAGGTTCCGATACGCTATGTCACAGTGGGTGGGCTTTTTCCTTTTTTAAAGTTTGTAAATGCGTTTTTATCGCTAACGTAAACACAAAGCACCGATTTCATTTCTCCAGAGTCGAGTTAACTCTGTGGGAAGTTGCCGTGTTATTCTGCGACAAAGAAGAGTTGTTTCGTCGATTACTAACGTACCAGCCAAGCCAGCCAAGCCAGCCAAGCCAGCCAACCAGCCAGCCGAACTTTACAGATTTTCTCATCCACTCGATTCCAGTCGCAGATGCCATGCTGTGACAAATTTTGCATAGAAGATAGGCCGAGATATGTGTCAATGTTTCGTGATGATATGATTCTTCAATATTGCACTTGTCCCGGCCTATCCGAATGCATACGTTCCAGCGATATCAGTTGTTTTGCGAAGGGCAATGAAGAAGTGGTTTGGATTACCAAGATGCCGTCATCGCTCGGGGTTCCGGACCTGACCGGACCGGACCAGCAGCGCAGAGTTCGAAGATACCGGCAGGCGGGGACGTGGGCATTAGTTGTGGTATCAGATCAAATTGCACTCGTCCCGGCCTGCTGGATCTCTTCGATAGTCGTCCAAGGAAATATCCACGACTAGAAAATTGTCACGTCTATCCAACGAATCTACTCGAACGTACACGAATGTAATTACGCATCTCTGTCGTACACGTTGACCATTGCTACTATGCATCTCATTCTCGCACATATGCACGACGTATTATACCAAGCTCCTCTCCCAAATCCCTCTTCCAGTAAATAAATATAGAAAATTCTGTTTTTTCATTTACCACCTGAAATAAAGTTTGATTTTCTGTATCTGGATGGAAGTTCCTTTATATGTGTAACCTTTCTCCACCTTCAAAGTTCGATTCGATGATTCTATCTGCTAAAGCCTATGCCGAAATCTACAAGATTGAAAATGATTACTATGTCCAAGCCACAAAAAGATAGTAATTCTAGCATCCCTTTTTGCTGAATCGGGAATAAGCTAGTCAGGGAAGGGCAAAAGGAACGATAAGATTGTGAGGGCCTCTAGGAAAACAAGAAATTGGATCAGTCGGAAGATTGAAAGCAGTTGATGCGCAAGCTAGAAGAAAGGGCTAAAACGCTAAGGGGGTATTCTGAGACTTTTCTAAAGATTGAAGCCAAGAGATATCGGGTGTGCGTACTATCTTCGTTCTGGTAGCATCACCAAGATCGTGACGGGGGATGCAAGTAGTAGCGGCTGGAGTAACCGGCCTGACACGGGTGATATGCGTGCGTGAGAGTAGCCATGAGTGCACTTACATAGCTGCTGGGTTCACTTCTATTCACGGTTCTCGAGGCGCATCCGACCGGTATCGCGACCATTTTAATTCGTTGTTAACGCAGAAGAATACAAAGAAAAAGGAAAAGCTGATGAAAGGGACTTGGAATAAGGATCAGGGGTTACGTTACGTTCGATCGAATAAGAAAACACAATAAAAATAATGGTGCCCCTTGGAACACGGATCCTGTTTTTCATTCATATAACTCAGGTAGGAGACGCGATGTGTACGCGGTGCGAGCATCCCTCCTAAAGAGTCCCACGGTTTGAAATAAAACACCTGGCTCCTTCCGTACATACAAGCGTACCACCTATACATGGAAGCATTGCGTGCTACACACGTGTGTTTGTTGCATACATATCTCTCTAGAGTCACACACATCCTTGCTCTTTCACGTTCTCACGCCACCGGGAACTACCTCTGCCTCTGCCTCCTCCTTCTCTCGTCCACCAACTGGTTTTGGATTCCTTATAAACTTTATTCAATTCTTCTTGGCAATATGCCAAAGGGTTCTTACCATCGTATGTATATATATATATATATGCATATAGCCTCTATTCATATGCCAAACAATAAAATCGTTGGAAAGAAACGGAGTCTCTATCTTGTGTCAAGTGAACTGCGCCAGCTGTTGCTGATTCCTGCGAACCACATTTTCCCTTCACTAGGTCCTGCGCGTTTTCTGTCGATCACCGATGAACTTTCAGTAGAATACGCAGGGGCATGTATATAGTATATATTGTTCAATATATGCTACGAAGGCCCATTAGATTACATGTGCATCAAGACTATATAATGCACTATAGATGCTATGAATATTCTAAATTACATGTATGCCAGTGTCCGCAATACTCATCTACCCGATAAAACGTGCATATGCATCCACTTACACGCGTATTCAGCGCGCATGCTGTATTGCGGCTAGAATATATTGTCATGGAAGGGCAATGTAGTAATACATAGTATATATATATTAGATAGATATATATGTGTGCATTAATAAATTACTGGAAGACAGCAAACGTCGCAGTGTGTGCGGTGTGTGGTACGTGTGTGATATGTCTCTGTAGCAGTGGGTACTGGGTAGTATAGTATCCGCAGTATCTTATATCTAGGGTGCGCTAGTAGTAACGATATAGTATCGCATGTAGTAGCAGCAGGCAGCAGCACAGAGCCGATAAATGTGTTTATAATCAATAGATCTCGGTCTACGAGAGATATATTGGAGTGTTTTAAAAAGTACTCTTTGTGATTTATCTGCAGAGTAGTGCGGAGCGTGCAGAGTAGTAGCAGACTCGGAGGACTAATGCAATTTTCATCCGTTGCTTTTGGTGAGACCTCGTTGTCAACGGTCTAGTCGAGGCTCTCAATATTTAATGCCTCAGGCCGCACTTGGATTAGAAAACTGAGTTCTATCTTCGTTTCTCTTAGGACCCTAAATTACGATGAGATCTATGAAATTGATGTCGTGCCGGTGAGCTTCATGTAGTTTAGAATGCAATTCTCCCTCCATGCCCCGGGGGTTAGATATCAGTTTCACACTTGCATCTATTCTATATGCAGAACTTGGAGTCACAATGTTGTATCGCGACAAGAATCGAGCACAGCAACAACAACTACATCCCCCAGTGGTATGGAGATCCCTCTCAGAATAGAAAGGAGGCCGACAGATATCTTGCAGGTAAATGCCGGATAATTCTCTGATATTGGCATTGTATAACCACATTTTGCCGTTATGTTGGCTCAAAGGCACTCTCCGAAGCGATTCCACCAAATCCCAATTCGTATAGCTACAAATTCTTAGATGATCGCTACTTTCGCCCAAGCAGTACTTATAACAAAGTGAATTGGGCGTTAGCCAGAGAATGGGGTAAAAGAGCGGCGCATTTTGTCCATCATGAGCATTATGATCTCTTTCCGAAGGCACTAGATAATACACAAGTTCCGGTAATGAAACTTGAGCACTCGTCGAACGAGCAGACCCATATGAAAGGTTAAAGCATAGAACAACCATTTCTTTTACAGATTCTTGAAAATTCTTACTTCCCACAATCAAAAAAAGAAGTGTCCGAAGAATTATTGTTGAAGTCTGTTTCGAGCGGAGACGTCGAACTGGCCATGCGAATTTATGAGTTATTAGAGGAGGATGTATCCACGAAGGGAAGATTAGCATTGTTCGAATTACTGTGTTACTATAATGGCAAATGCCCGCCGTCCGATGAAAAGTACCCAGAGTACAGATTTTATGTAGTCCAACAAAGAAACAAAATATACAAAGAATGGGGGTAAGTAGTTTGCCGGTCGTGTTATTCGGCGAATCGTATGGAAATGGAAAATCAAGTATTGAATTTTAGTTTTGGCTGTAATATCAAGAAATTGTTGGACTTTCTAACTCAGCAAGATCCCAATACAAGCGCGGCAGCGTATAATGCCCTGATTTGCGGCATGAGTAAATATGGAAATGTCAGTCTCCCATCAGCCCTACCAATAGATGGGCATTTTCTACTAGATATGTTTTGACGCTTGTCCCTTTTCCTAGGTATCCGAAGCTTTAGTATATTATGAGAAATGCATAAATGAAGAGATACCAGTGCATATTAATACTTACAATGAATTGTTTAAGAAGGCAGAGTATTTTCACGGGATACCGCAAGAGCGACCGAAGATTTTCAATAATTTACTTAGTAGAATGTTGAAGTCGCCGCTCCAGCCAAATGTTGCAACAATGAATAGTTGTATACGTGTGATAGTTTTACTTTATCCAGGTCCACAGTGCAGAGGAGTGGTAGAGTCTTTACTGCGTGTATTCAAAGAGCTTGGCGTACGACGATCTCTCGGTTCTTATTATTTCGAAATTTTCAGTATTCTTGAAGCAGGTAATGCAAAGAAGCAAGAGAGTGCAATCATGATTAATGCCAATGGCCGGCAATGTTGTTGCATTTAGGTGAGGCTGTTGACAGCAAGGCATTGGACCGGATTTTCCAAGAGATTGCCAGTCAAGAATTTGAAATCGAGGATTTCACCGATTTGGACTTCTTCGGTGGGACCATGCAGATTCTCGCCAAACAATTACGAAATGCTGACTATGCACTTCTGTTGAACAGAATTTTTCATACGAACAAGAATGAGAAATTTATTGGATGCTCGCAATCAGTATGTTGAGGATCATTGTGATATCTCGTGTGAGACGCGGTAGATGGATATTGGTTGACAAAACGTAACAATTTGCAGGAGACGAGTTATTATGAAGCGCTCTTATCAATAGTGCTAGCAAATAAGTCTTTGAAGGAATTCGGGGTTCTTTTCAAATCAGTTGTACCCCATACTCATTTGCTAACACCGACTTTAACTGTGGCTTTGTTGAAGAAGTTAGAGCACGCAGACTTGCCCATTATTGCCGAATACTTACCAAATCTTTTGGAGAGTACCAAACAATTGAGAAGTTGGTTTCATATAGATACCTTCTGCTCACTTACCGAACTTATGTTATCTTGCTGCAGATTAGAAGAATATAGTTCGTTGCGTGAAGCATGTGCAAAGAGCAGTTGGGCGTTTTGCAACGAGATCGCGAATGTAAATATAGTTGGAGTCATGGTCGAACGGTCGACCATCAAGGGGAGTGTCATTGCTTAGAATGAATCGTCTCTTTGTTTTGATAGAAGGAAGAGGAGAAATCGGTGGTAGAGACCTCATTCGGTCAATGTATCCTTAATGCCATTCTACTTCAGCTGCATGCAAAAAAGCCCGACGAAGCCCTAAACATGATGAATAGGTTACCCAAGTTGAATATACGAGACAACAGATATTTGGATGAGGAGAAGATCGAGAATCTTCTGGACATGTGCCTCGAGCATCGATTTCACCAACTGGCTACTGTAAGTTTCCCCATTCTACATAAGTGAGTGCAGAGTTATGCGTGTAAAATATGAGGAACGTGTTCCAGGTGTTTTTGGAATGCCTAATAAGCTGTCAACATACGGCAGTGAATTCATATGCGATAAAATTGAACGAGCATCTAGTGACTGACGCCCCTGAAAAGAGAGCACTGGTACGCTTGGTGGGGTCTGAGATTCTTCAGAAATAAGTTTTTACTAAGTTATATGTGGCTGAGGAAATAAAAGCGTTTAACCATACCGAATGAGTGAACATTTCTTTTCGTCGATCGGATACCACGGCGAAGCCAAGTCGTGAATGAACTCGTGAAAGCGTAATTTGCCGACTGGTTAGAACCGATTCTTAAATGATTGGCTCATCGATTTGTGAGTGATAGGACTCTCTCCCCTTCGACATCGAAGGAATGGAAATTACGTTGACGTTTACGCGTGTATACTGGGTGTCCTTGTCTCTCATGTCGAGAAGCGTCCGATTAACGAATTAAGTTGTCGAACGGTGGGAGGCTCTATCCCCTTGTCAGTCAAATACACATTTCCTGCATTGTAGCGTGTAATCTCGTAACCCTGTGCCGCGGGCTGCTTTAAAGACTGGCATGTCGAGAAGCTGATCGATTCAACTAACAGCTATTGCGCGCGTGTAAGATCGGAGGACTTGGCTTCTTCCATTTCCTTGGTATAGCATCGGATCAATTGGAGCAAAAAAATCCACTGGAGCGCGAAAGGTAGTTATCGCCCTTACAAAAGCAGGATGGGTACCGAAGGTCAAACGCGACTGACGTTGGAGTTTGTACGTGAGTTAATCGAGAAAGAGGAGACTGGGGTCGAAATAGCTACTGTTCAAGAAGAACCAGGGTCGGGAAGAGGTGATAATTATACTTCAATGCTCTATCGAGTTCGCGCGAAAGGGCGCAGACGAGTCGAGAATGCTGATGAATGGCAGCCTTATGAATGTGCGATCATTTACAAAGTTCTTCCACAATCAAAAGAACGTCGCGAAGCGTTTAAGAGCGAGCTGCTCTTTAGAAACGAAGTAGCCTTTTACACCCAAGTTTGGCCGGCTCTCGATCAATTACAAACAGGCGGGAAAAAAGTTTTTGGCGGAGTTCCTAGGATATATGCCGCGAAGATTGATTTCATAGCGATGGAAGACCTAAGATCAAGGGGTTTTCAAATGGCGGACAGGCGAAAGGGGTTGCAAGTCGAAAACTTGAAAGTTGTGCTTGCTGCGTTGGCTGGCTTTCACGCCCTTAGTCTGACACTTAAGGAAACGAGGTAAGCCTCCTCTACGTATGTCCACATCGCGATCGGGTTGGCACGTTGGTAATGTCGCCGCGCTTTTCTACATTCTGTCTCTCTGCACCCATGTCCGATAAGAACACCTTACTTTTCTGCCTCGTTACAACGAAGACCAGATGAGTTTGCCAGGCTGTCAGATCCCGAGAGCGGCGAAGGTGTGCAGGAGGGCCTTTTCCGAACCGAATACGAGGATTGGTACCGGCAATACTATCAAGTCGCTGCCAAGAACGCTATCAGGATGGTGTCCGACAGTCTGCCAATCGAAATGGAGCAAAGCCGTAATGAAATTATGGAGAAACTGGGCGCTTTCCTTGACGATCCTGCCTTTTTTCGAACCATGGGGGAAGTAGCTGCTGCACAGGGCCCCCTTACTGTATTTTGCCATGGTGACTGCTGGATCAATAATATTCTCTTTAAGGAGTCTACGGATGGTAACGCATGTGACGACGTGAGTATTTCCTTAAATTCCCCCTCCTCATGGGGATACGCTCCCAATTCTCATCAACGATCACAGTTTCCTGCATTCGGGCACAGTCCAACTGACATCGCGAGGCACAACACACTGTGATCTCTACTTTAGAACGTATTCCGTTCGATCCGGTTGCGCGCTCATCTTTTCGATAGCAATTTTATTAAGGAAAATTATAGCAGTCTCATTCTTATATTTACTTTCTTTCCATCGTATAGTATAAATACCTCCTGAAAGGTATTAATCGGTTCAAATAGATAGAACACGTGCTGCATTTGCATTTCTCTCATATTAACTGTGGGCGGGTATGGGCGTGTGAGAGCAAAAACAGACCCGGCGACTCTCTACCATTGTGCATGATGTAGAGGGCAGGTGCCTCTTTCTGGGAACACCTTGACTGATCTGTTTTCAGCCGCTATATCCGACGGTAGAAAGGTGATGAAAGTGCTATAATCGCTCTTGGATTTTCCAGATTGTCTATCTCGTTGATTTTCAATTGTCGCGGGTTGGTTCGCTAGCTCTTGACCTTGCAAACTTACTCTACTGCTGCACCACTGGAGAAATTCGGCGGGTTTATATGTCGGAACTGCTGCGACATTACCACACGCGTCTGATGATTGCATTACGTGTACTCAATCCAGTCAGTCATCAATCCAGCGATTCCACCAGAATGTGGCAATTGTAAGGAAAAATCTTATGTTGCTCGATAAGTCATGCTCGGACCGTTCGAGGCATTACTCAACATATACTCTCTTCCTTCTCTGGCTCTACTTGCGATAGACTAAATGAAGAGATGAGAAGATGCGGCCGCTTTGGAATAGGCTTGGCTCTGGATATTTTGCCGATTAGTACCTGCGAAACTGAGGAAGCACCAGATTTGTACGAAAGGTCCGAGAACACCGGCGGCAAGCAATGCCCTCGAGCCCCGCCCCAAGGAGGAGCGGAATGTGCGCGTCTCATGACCGATTTAGTACTCGACCTCGTCCACAATCATGCTTTATAGTCCGCAATGGTGAAGAAATATGTACTTTTGAAAATTCCCACACTACTCTTACATTGGATCCGATGCAATAGAATCAATTAGAAAACGCGCAGCTAGCCAGGCACCTGAATGCACGAACAGCTCGTCAATGAAATTATAGCTTTTCATATATTTACATAAATAGGTGGTGGTATGACGTGCGTTTGTGATTTGCTATGTAACGAGTTACAAAAGATCGGTCCATCCTCAATTGACTTTGTTCCCTTGACCTTTGGAAAAATCCACCCTACCCCGCTACTCGCGCGTGCGCGCCTATTGGATTCCTGTCTCTCTATCATACATAGGCATAGATGCGTCTCCCGGACGACAGAGAGAGAGAGAGAGAGAGAGAGAGAGAGAGAGAGAGAAATGGGAGGGAGGGAGACACTTCCAATACGCGCACATGCAGTAACTGCCAAGGTGTTGTTGATTATACTTTAACGGGAACGCACGATACTATACCGTAACTATTAATATACGCAGTGTGAAAAATGAAGTTCTATTTTTGCTCTCCTACGTTCAAGGTTCCCATCATCGACATCAGCAATGATTGCCATTAAATTGTTCGACGACGAGAAGCTGATTAAATTCACACAACCAGTTACGCCTGTTGCACTGGAGGCTGTGGTGGGGGCTGCTGCGGCTGAGTCTGAGGAATTGCTGTTTGTTGTTGTTGTTGTTGTTGTTGTTGCTGTTGTTGTTGTTGCTGTTGCTGTTGCTGTTGCTGTTGCTGCTGGTGCTGCTCTTGCTGCTGCTGTTGCTGCTGCTCTTGCGCCAGTCGTTGGTGCGCTTGCTGGCGTGCACGAAATTCAGCAGCTCTCAACTGTTCTAGATGAAACTGTTGTCTTTCTGTTATTAACTGTTGCCTTTGATATTCGAGGCCTTCGCGCTCACGCTCCATCGTTGTCTCAAGTTCTTCGAAATGGCGCAATTTAATCTCCAACTTCTTCATTTGTGTTTCAACGAGCAATGCTACCAATGATTTGATCTTTCGCTCCTCAACGGCCGCAAGATGCTTCGCCTTTACTGCCGCTGCCGCCAATGCTGCAGCGGCAGCTGATTGTAGTTGTGCGTCGCGCACGACCTGCATCAGGAAATTTCGTGATGGTAAAAAAAGGGAGGAAGGCCAGCCAACCGCGCCCAATTTATTCTTTCTTACCTTATCCTTCTTTTCTTTTGCCTCGGCTGCTTCCGGATCCAAGGTCGGTTTAGTGTCTTCCTCATTCTCTTTTGAATCTTCTTCCTTCTTAGCAACTTCCAATTGCATCGCTTCCACTTCGGCGGTACCACCTTCCTTCGGTTTGTCCTGCTCCTCTTTTTTTGTATCAATGGAGGTGGTTGTAGCGGAATGCGGTGGTGTAGCCGCGGTTGGCGGTACACTTGTTGCGTTCGATGGATTGGAACTATCGTCCGGGGGTTCCGGTGGGCCTGTACCAGCAATTCCCGACTGTGCCAAACCCGCTGCTGGATCGAATTTACCTAAAAGGAGAAAGGAGAACTGTTTCACCTTCCGGTTGCACGAGATTGGCACAAAAAAACATAAATAAAAAAGAAGATAGAGCTTCTTTACCCTCTGAATTGGCGCTAGCTTGAACGTTTCGCAAATGTTGATCAAGCAAAGCTGCGGGTACTTGATCCTTAATGGCGGCGAACTCCTCCATTGCCGCTTTTGCAGCACTGGCTGCCACCCGGGGGTCAACGACGGAAGCGAGAAATGCGACGGTACTCATCACGGGATTGCCAGCTTTGGAGAATGGTATGGGCTGATAGGCCAGAGGGCCCAATCCTTCAGGGCCACCTTCTTCTAGATATGGATCTTCTATTGGTAATCGCAAGAAGTGTAGAATGCATTCGTCTTGGGTCCTCGAGCCAACATGCTCGCAAACCTTGTTCCAGTCATCTTTGTGTAATTCAAGCCCTTCCAGTAATAGAAGTGTCTCTTGTTCGGTCCAGTCCCTAGTTGCCCCAGCAGCTTGTTTATTCTTCAAGACCGCAGGTTTTCTCGAGTACTGATCAATTTTTAATCCAAAGTTGGCCATAGCACCTACCGAGGCTTTCTCCTCGGGTGCGGGAACGCCAGGTTTCTTCTCTAGATCTAAGAGTGTCTTGGCAGCAGAGGGCTGTGGCGTTTTGGGTGGGTTAGGATTGACAGGTGCTAAGCCTGAAGGGGTATCAGAAAGAACATGGAAGTGTGATGTTGGTGGAGGGCCCATTGGGGTAGGTCTCGATTCAGCGTCTACTTGGTAATTAATAAGTCCCCACTGCTCCAAGAAAGCGTGAACCCGCATGATAGCACATACGTCGCCGGCTAAATTTCGCCTGCATGCTGTTGATGTTATGTATTCCGTAGGATTCAGGCGATAAGTGTCTATCATGAAATTTCGATAGGCAAGGTAAATCTCTGGTGTTTTGGATTTATTTTTCCCATTAAAAAACTCGGAAAGCGCCCTCTTTTCAATGGTGTGTATCGAGTTATAATCGAACCAGGCGGAGTAGCTCGGCACAACAATGTGGTGTGTCTGTTCCGTTACATTGTCCTCTGGCTCGTCACCTTTACTCCCTTCTCCTCTTTCCTTGCTCGCGTCCCTCTCTTCGCGATCGTGGCCTCCTTGAGAATTAGCTTTATCGACTTCCATCGGCTCATCCAAGTCCGCCATGTTACCAGACTTGAGTGGCTGCAGTTCGTTGTCCTGTTTTTTACTACCTGTACTTGTTAACGAATTGCCACTACTCGCGGAACTACCTTGGCCTGTAATCGGCGGATTTGTAGGTGTAGCCACCACTTCAACTATACGTGGCTCGGCTGGTGGATCTTCCATTCCTTGTGTAAGATCCTCCTCCTCCTCGCCAACACCTCTTGACTTTTTCGGTGTCGTCAACGACGAAGTCGATGAACTACTTTGAACGCTGGTAGGTGCTCGACTACTTTTTCGTTTTCCAAGTTTCGGTGGTGGTGTGGGCGATCTTTTTCGCTTCTGCTTTTTCGCCGATGGGGGTGGATGCGATGGTTGGGCCATCAAATCTTCCACGGACAGTCGATATTTATGTATTTTCTTTTGCGCATTCTCGTCGATCTCATAGTCTTCTTCATTCATCCACTCGTTATACTGGTCCAAGTCTAACGCCCATGTAGCTGATACCTTGTACACCGAACGTGTATTTATTGCTGCGAGTGTGCCCTCGGGAAAGTCCCACGGAAGATCCAAAGTAGTCCATGAGTCGTAACTATCCGGGAAGTAATACCAGTGGAGTAAGACCGACCTTTCGCGCCTCATACATGGCCGTGCATATTCTTCTTCCATAGGATCCACTGGAGGGTATATAACGTGTGTCGCGTCCGCCTCGTTTTCAGCAACTGTACCTTGGTGTCTTCGAACTACTTCCTTTACTTTTGCCGCCGTTGATTTATCCACATCAGAACGTACAAAAACGCTCGGTATCGTCATACATCGATTTTGGATGAGTGTTCGTTCCGCGGCCATCAGCATTTCGACGGTCCGATCCATGCGTGAGCCCGACTGTAATCATTTACCAATGAGTATGTGTCAATCTTATCACAAATTCCAAGACAAATATACCAAGGCCGATGCTAGAACCCTTACTTTTCCAACGGGAAAATCGAACCTCCTCCATCCTTGTTCCTGTTTGAAACGGTACGCGGTAGCAAGTATGTGGCATAGACCGCCACCGGGCTTGAAATCTAGGAAACATTTCATCTAAAAATACAATCAAGAGATTATTCCCTTAGCAAGCTGTTCGGTATACAAAGTAGAGCGGCATATATGCTAGAGTAAATACATACCGGAAGCCTCGTCATAGGTGGCTTTGAAACATTTTTTCCCAAGTTGTCTTCTTGGAATTGTAAAAGTTGTATTACCAAAGTAGCCAAGCTTTTGTTCGAAGGAGGGTCTGTTTGTACATACTGAAACAGCACGATTCAAACTATACCGCCTCCTATCCAGATGTAGATATAAAGATTCTCCAACGTGTACTCTATATACTCGGTCAATATATTGCACAAAGAAATTTAACATGTTTATGCGGATGAATCTGGCAGAAAGATAAGATCCAAGGGGCTAACAAGATGGTTGTTACTGGACACCTCTAGCAGGCAATCTGATCCCTGCTATTCTAGATTTGGGCGCGAGCAAGCCGAAAATCAGCAGAACAGTTGAAATAAATGACCGACTGACACTAGGTCGAAGAATATCTGGATGAATGCCCGAGGAAAGAGCTCGATCATGCTGGGTGTGACGCCGGGTTTAGTCCACTGACCTTTTTACAGTTTTTCAGAAGCCACTGTTTCACGCCATCGAGCTGCGTAAGAATTTCTTGTGATTCGAAGAACTTGGAATTCGGCCCACCATCCTTCTTCGGTCCCAACGAGAGCATCTTTCACAAAGTTTCCACTTAAAAAACTGTCGTCTGTGCTAAAGGAAAGGACGCCGCGTTCATCGCAAACACGACACGTCTCTGAAGTTGGTCATGACCGTCAGTGCGGCACCAGACTGCACCGGGACCGGACCCCCCCCGCAACCAAACACACACACACACACACCCCTTTGCCAGCGCAACCCCTTTCCCGCGCAACCAACAGCCATCGGGCTGCTGCCTGCATATACCATCATACTACTATACCGTGTACCTATACCTATAGTGCCTTGCTGCCTTTTCCGACGAGGTTCTGCAAATAGAAATTCATCATCATCTCATCCTCTATTATTCCGATGCATTTTCTGAATTAGCCATAATTTCAACCGATCGATCCACTATACTATATATATATATATATATATGTACATACTGTACAACACACAAGTATAGCATATATGTTACTTTTTGATAGACCGACACTCAACAATGCATGCGCGTATATGTAAATGGCGAGTCATGAGGAAATCACGATGACCAACCTGGAGGTCGGGAAATGCGTTCAGCGGTTCATGAGCAGCGGTGGTGTATTGAGCTGCGCAATTGAGCACACCCGGCACTAATAATGTTCAATTATGACTGATAGGAAGGAAAGCATCGATATAAATGAGGCATTCGAGGATTTATTGTTTGCTGAAGAACTTGCACAAAACTCGGGATACTCAGTCGGATACGAAGTGGGGAAAACACGGCTAGTAAATGGCTACCATCTCGGATATCACAGAGCTAGTTTGGTAGCGGCACAATTGGGATATTACGGTGGTATTCTCGAGCAGTACTTGCATAACACGACACAGGGCTCTGAGAAAGCCAGGTGCATTGCAAGCGAGCTTTTGCGAGAGATAGAGAATTTTCCAAGACACAATGATGAGACGTTCGACATATTGAAGAAGTTTGACGGAATTAAATCGAGATTTGCCAGGTTTTGTTCATTCGCTAAGATTAGTCCCACATACCCGGAAGCAGAGAAGCTCAACTTTTAAGAGAAATGATTCACTACGAGGGACATCTTACTGACATTCTTCGATTTACCTCGACTTACGAAAAGTTGATCAATTGTCATTTGGTTGACTTCATCACCGAGAATTTGTGGGACAGGTGCTTGCCAAGTGGACTGAAGCGCGAGCTTGAACTTAATGAGATAGATGATCCTTTTTCGATAGAGTACGATACACTTCCAGCATTAAATGGTTTTCTTAAAGCTGGAGAATCGTTATCCCTCCTCTCTAAATCGCTAACTACAACTTTAGACCATTTTCTGGCTGATCTTCCTTATGATTCCTACGCTTTGAAGCATCTAGAGCTCTCGAATCCCAAGGATGCGAGACCTCGACTGATGAGTCTAAAGAAATACTATGAGGTTGAAGCATTGGGAATGGTGGTCGCATCTTTAACAAAGTTAATTGATGGCTTGGTGGTTGATGCTGGTGCGGGGAAGGCGTATCTATCTATGCACCTGGCAGTTCGTCATAAGATACCTGTCCTTGCTATAGATTCCTCGGGTGTTTGCGCAAAAGGTGCAATAGATAGGCAACGGAAATTAAAGAGGACAAACAACGAGTACGCCGACCTTGGTAAAATTCAATATGCAGTCGAGGAAATAGACGATGGGACAGATTATACCAAATTGGTGAACCATCTGTTTACCAGTTGGCATGTAAAAGAAAATCTTCTCCTAACTGGATTGCATACATGTGGTTCGCTCGCGCATTCAATAATTAAATCGTTTCTATCTACAAGGGATTTTAAAATTCTCTCCATAATACCATGTTGCTATCACTTGACGAGCGATACTTTTGGAAAATCATACTCCTTCTCGAAGAATGCTAGAATGCTAGCTCAGCAGTCGTTGGAGAGAACTATGATTAACAAGAAAATACCATCTCACCTATTTTACAGAGCAGTGTTGCAAGTACTGTTAAGAGCAATGGGTAATTATACGCTAGACATATAGAATCGATGCTATTAAAACCATTTGCGTCTTGATTTACCTGTAAACAGGTCTGGAGCATGCGAAAGTCGGGCGCGGAGGCCCCACAACTGATTTTCCCAATTATGCGCGATGGGCTCTTTTAAAGGCTGGAATCGAAAGATCAAAGGTGTAGTATTTGTTAGAGCGAACGAAGGAAAGCAGTAGTCTAAAAGACCATACCGTTTAAGCTCAGCGAACATTTCTAGGTACCATCTGCCTCTGATCTAGAGCTGCTCTATCATTCACATGCAGCTTGGAAAAAGAAATTTGACATATTCCAAATGATGCGTATCTTTATGGGGCCTATAGTCGAAGCAAGTATTATTTTGGATCGAATGGTATTCCTGCAAAACAGCGGCAGATGTTCTAAGATTGCGTTACTACGTCTGTTCGATCCTGTTGTATCGCCAAGGTGTTATGCTATACTGGCAATGAAATAAAACGTTCTGTGCAAGAAATCTGTCTAGGTGGTTTTATTAAGAATAGCCCACGCGCAATGGGAGAATGAATCGCTTTTAACAGAAGCATTGAATTGTCTAAATTCTCTCGCATTCATCCATGTTATACTAATATACAATTGCAGTCGCATCCATATAGAGAAACACTATATGTTGTCAGTCTCGGTCGATAGGAGATAATCCTTGACAGACGCAAATCCTTCTTGCTGAGCAGCAGGCGCTAGAATGCCAGTCGGTCTCAAGCCACTCCTGGTCCTGCAGATACTGCAGTTGCACAAGCCTCGACAGGGTGGGCACGCCCACTTCTGTGGATTAGATCGATCGCATGAGGTGGTATACGAATATATGAATGAGAAAGATGCATATATGTATATACATCCAAGGGGAGAAACTTACAGGATCGACCAAAGCATCCAGCGCACTCTCTCCGTATCTACCTTTTAAGCAGGGGCCACAAAATTGTCCTCGAACACCGATGCATTCTCCGGATCTACAAACAGTCTTAGTATCCAACGTCTTTTGCCTACACTGATGGCAACTGGTGCCCTTGATTTTGCAGTACTGTTTCAGCGAACTCTTCTCAGCTACGTTCTTTAGCATTTCCTCCGTGATCTCATCCACGGATGGTACATTGTTTGGATCGTACTCTGATTTTGTTACCCTGATTACTCCTCTCCTGTTGACTAAGTCGATATCGTAGTCATACTGATCTGCTGCTTCTTCTCCTTCTTCTTCTTCTTCATCGACGTCACAGACGCCCATTTTCATTAAATCTATCGAGCGTTGGATCGGTTTTGCCCATGGAAAGAGAACCCGTAGTTTCGGCCCGTTACCCTTCGGTTCGGAGTTCTCGTCGTACACCCAATCCTCACTATCAGAAGTAGCATCTTCCGCGTCACTTGGCCTCTTTTTCACCCTACTTCGTGTATTGTACTTTCTTCGAAAATCGAGGCGCACTGATTTTTGCCGGTAGCTCTCTGTGTCAGCGGAGATCGTTCGCCTGCGCTTCTTCGGCGGTTCATTCTCAACGTCTTCACTACCACTGTTATCCTCACTGTTCGGCGCCCCTAGCTTCCTCAGCCCAACCGCTTGCTTTTTCAGCTCACCGAAGAACTCTGCAAACTAGAAAGACAACAGCGTTACACGCCAATTACTTCTAGACAACAGGTTAAAGGGGATAGACTCTCAACATTCAACCCGATATATATCGTACTATAGCATTTCGCTCGGCGATATTCTTTTCTCTAAGTTCATCGTAATCATCTTCGCCCATTATGCCTCTTATTGGTCTCTAACACTGCCTCACGCACACTCAATCGCCTTCGATATCTAACTCCGAACTGCTAATCCTAACAACTCCAACTGCGATGCTAACCGATGAATTCAGACATCAATTTGAATTGCTGCCGAGGGCGATTCAAGAGTTTCGCCGTCTACGTAGAACGAACCACCGCTGGAGCTGGAGCGCACTCGAGGGAAGGAGCGAACGTGGAACGTGACCGTGCCGGCTTGGTTCGGCCTGGTTTGGCTCGGCTGGGGCCGCAGCTCAGCCTTGAAATCTGGCGGGCAACCCCCTCGCCAACGTTCCTTATTTATATGACAACAGAATAGCAACGGCGATTCTCGCCGATGCTAATGCGCCTTTTCCCTTCCGTGGTTCGGGAATGGCGTGCTGTGATTCGCAAATAAAAGTAATACACACGCAATGCGTAGTGTGCCTCAGTGCCTTTCATCATTTGGATACTTGTGTCTTATCAAAGATCACTTATATAGTACATCTACATGCAATGCACTCGCAGTATACTATATTTATATGTTTGAGTGGGCTAAAAATAACATATATCTTAAGTGGCAGGAGCGATATACTATACGCATGTATACCTTATTACATTCCTGTACTTTGACCGAGATAGAGATTACGATTCGAGGAGAATACATGAGAGTTTTCGAGATTATTTATTAATGTCATCGTGCGCGATATCGCCCACCAATATCGGGGGTCCATAAAACGCTCTATATAATATTGTGATGCGCCTCCTCGCGGCTTCCTATAGGCTCGTTCTAGCGATAAATCATCATACTAGAACTATATGCGATGCACCGGCCAAATTCCAATGAAATTATTCGAGCATTAGTGTTAATTTATTGATCTTGATTGGCAATGGAAACTAATATATTTTTCATTGAGTATACTATCTATATTTACGATCTACAGTACGGTATACTGAGTATACTATCTACACTACGGACGCACGCACGCAGATACACATACCAGTATATATAAAGGTACATAGATATAGCGGCGCGTATATCAAGAGTAATGGAAATTTGGCGGAAAAAATAAGAGAATGAATTAAAAAAGAAGATGTGTGGTCGCAGAAGCCTCGTTGAGCTCTTAAATTTAAGAGAGGCCATTTGCGAAAAGTATATTTTGTTTGGTAGTAGTTTGTGGCTGACTGGCACGAAAATAAGGTGGAAGAATAAAAGATTCCTGGTCGAGAAGGGGCAACTTTCTGCTTAATGGTCTCTATGATAGTGAGCGGAATTGTATCATTCCTCTTATCAACGATATGGCTACCGGTGACGCGTAGCCCAACGTATCGAAGAGAAACCAATACGTGCCCTGATGAGCAGAAGCAGTATCCGGGAGACATTCAGTTGGTGTCTTCCTTTGGAATCGCTGGGCCATCTCTACTACTGCGGGCATCCAGGACCGAATCGGATCGGATTGGATCGGATCGGATCGGAATAGTTTCCCTACCAGCCAGAGACCGATCTCCCTATTGTGTATTTTCTCCCGAGACTTCCAGAGCTAGCACTATTTGAGGCCAAGGTAAGCATCAATCGTGGCGAGGATCGTGGCTCACGTCCTACAAAATTTGCGTTCTACTCATGATGGCAGCATGTTGTCCGATCGCGATAACAATCACACGGTTGCCGTGATAGCTAGCAACTGGCGGAGAAAATGCTCTGGGGCCTGTCTCATCGGAGAATTGACTCGATATTATATATGTGGTTGCACGACTTATTCTCTAAATACTACAGATATATTGCTCATAATCAACCGCTGAGGCTAATAATAAGAGAAATGTGAGCAGCGACAGCTATCTCTTACCATCTCTTAATATATTGTATCTCTATTAATTAAGACAGGAGAATTTCAGACGACACCGATGGAACCGTTAACTAGAACAATGCTAAAGAACGCCCGCGCATCCGGCACTAATTTCTTAGCAGCTTTCTCCCAGGTAATGATTATATTGATGTAGTAACATCGGTGTTTTGTTCAGCTGTTAGCTGAGAAAGGATGAGAATGGTAACAAGCGTTACATGATTGGCTAGATGAAAGAAGCACGACGAAATATCGGTTCTGTGGAGGTGTTTGAGCGGGAATCCAAGTACGGTGCTCACAATTATCATCCACTTCCGGTAGCACTCTGCAAAGCCGAAGGCGTTCACATGTGGGACGTAGAGGGGAAAAGATACTACGACTTCTTGAGTGCCTACTCTGCTGTTAATCAAGGCCACTGCCATCCAAGGATTTACAAAGCCATGTTAGAGCAGGCTAAAGTCTTGACCCTGACTTCTCGAGCCTTCTATTCGAATGTATTGGGCGAATTTGAGGAGTTCGTCACTAAACTGTTCGGGTATAAAAAATTGCTGATTGCTATACAGTTGAGAAGAATCGGAGAGTTAGTTGGCGTAGCTAGATAGAGAGTTAGGCATGAGCTCGTCATAGGGAAGGCTGATGATTTGATTTTCCGACTTCCAGTTACGAGAAATGGTTGCCAATGAATACGGGGGTCGAAGGTGGCGAGACCGCGTGCAAATTAGCTCGTAGATGGGGATACAGTGTGAAAGGGATAGCAGAAAATCAAGCAAAAATCGTATTCGCCGAGGGGAACTTTTGGGGAAGGACTATGAGTGCCGTATCATCGAGTACCGATCCGAGTAGTTACGGCGGTTTTGGACCTTTCATGCCCGGCTTCGAGCTCGTTCCGTACGACGATCTAGCCGCACTCGGCAAACTTTTGGCTGATCCGAATGTCTGTGCCTTCATGGTGGAACCAATTCAAGGTGAAGCTGGCGTTGTCGTTCCAAAGGTATGATGCATATATATATATATATATATATCTTAAATTCAATGATTCCAATCCCATATCCCTGCTACTCACTATTGGCACGAGAGCCTTCGAGAATGATAAGGACATTCTGCGAAATTGCACCTAGGATGGATACCTGAGAGGAGTGCGGGAACTCTGCACGCAACACAATGTTTTATGGATTGCGGATGAAGTACAAACAGGTCTTGCCAGAACCGGGAAGCGCTTAGCAGTGGACCATGAAAATGTTAAGCCAGACATTTTAATCCTCGGTAAAGCTCTTTCGGGTGGCTTTTACCCGGTCTCTGGTGTCCTTGCCAACGATCCAGTCATGTTAACGATAAAGCCTGGTGAACATGGCTCCACATACGGTGGCAACCCATTGGGATGCAGAATTGCTCTGGAAGCCCTTCGCGTTCTTGAAGAAGAGGGGCTCGCTGAGAATGCTGACAGGCTTGGCCGTATACTCAGAGCAGAATTAAGGAAAAAACTGCCGGAAGATATTGTACCCCTCGTCCGCGGAAAAGGTCTCTTGAACGCTATTGTAATCAACGAGAAGTACGATGCCATGAATATTTGTTTGAGAATGAAAGACGCCGGTCTTTTGGCAAAACCCACCCACGGGCACATCATTAGACTAGCCCCCCCGTTAGTTATCACTGAACCTCAAATACGAGAATCTGTTGACATCATTTCCAAGTCTATCCTCGAATATACCAAGTAAGGTCTACCGCACCAGCAACCGGTTATACGACATGTTGTAATATTTCTTGAATGACTGTAAATACAATATCCACAATGCCCGCACAGCCTCTTTCATCTCTTGAACCACTACCTAAATCAATCGGCGAAGTGACGCGCTGCGTTGCTCTATCTTAATAGCAACATTGTGTAATAGAGCGAGTCAAATAGTGGCATCTATCTCGGCTATAAATAGCTCCCGCGATTAAGAGTTTAAGAGCACTGCGATTTTCGCGCAATCAACCATATTTCATCTCTGACCGTCGTCAAGCCTCCGCTCAAAAAGATGCCTTTCAACGTTACCTTACGATACAATAATCCTGTTTTTCTCTCTTCGTTTATTTTGACACTGTTCAGTAAGTTTGATAAGTTGATACCATCGGATCATCATTATCGTACATCCATGTATTGCTACACTCTTCCTTCGAAGTGTGTTTGTTGTTCTCTGCCTCTGAACAAAGGCGCCGAGACTTCACATTCCAGAACTCTGTGACGCGAGCGAAAGTAGTGAGAGATAGACAACACAGCTATATCCTACCTTTATCATCCTTCCGCAGCGAATCCTGGGCCAGGTTATTGGCTTATTCCTCATCCTGATGAATAATGATTAAAAAAGTAGAATTAAACGTCCAACTAAATGCGAATCAACGTTGCGTGTTCACATAGAGAAACCACTGATAACAGATAAGAAAGTAACAACAATGTGTTTGCTTCCCTGAAGGTAATCTCATTGATCTTATTAATCTATACGTGTTTATTGCAATGTATGGAAGCCGCATTTATTGGATATTATCTACCGATTGATCCTTGTGGGAATCTGTGGCGCATGCGGTAGATGGGAACGATTGGAAAAGTTCCGGTCTGCAAGAAAGGTTGGAGAAATGGCCCGCAAGCAAGCCATGAATTATTGAGTAAATTGAGGAAGCAAGTTGAGTATGGGAGGGGCGTGATATTTTCAACTTGAAGACGCATTAAGAGAATTGCGGGAAGGCCGCGGAATGGCAAGGATTGGACTATCTGGTGATTTGCGTGACTGTTTGCTGGCAGGGCGACCGGCAGGCACAGGCAGCTCTACCGACTGCCGGGATTCTTCATTATTATCAGATACGAGTTCTTCGAAATCCTTTGATGGTATCGTTTGTCTATAAACAAAACGCGGGCAAATAAGCTCTTCTATCCCTACCCCTGCCAGGGCGATAAAATATAAATGGAAGAGGTGTGCTCCGAGATGAAGCATATTCTTTTCTGTCGGATATCACGTCGCGAGACACATTCCATTGTCCATCAATTGGCAAAGTGACTGGTCCATTCTTCGAGTTGAGTATTAAATAGCACGAAAATGCAGTCAATCCGAGCAGTAGGATCATCTAACGCAACGAGAAACTCGAGGACGGAGTGCGTAAGACTTTTGAGTTCGCGGGAATTAATTCAGCGCGATGAGAAATATGGAGGGCGACATTTTAAGCCGTTACCAGTGGTATTGGCAAGGGGCGATGGTGTTCACTTGTGGGACGTTGAGGGAAAACGTTACTTAGACTTCCTTGCCGGATTCTCGACAGTGAACCAAGGTCACTCTCACCCCCGATTAGTGAAAGTGATGAAGGACCAAGCTGAGAGACTGACCCACTCCTCGAGAGCCTTCTACACGGAACCGCACGGAGCACTCGGCGAATATTTAACGAAACTCTTAGGATGGGATAGATTTTTGCCTATGAATACGGGTAAGAAGATGGATCGCCGCCTTCCCGTTCTGGCTTTTGGCTTTTGGCTTTTGGCTTTTGGCTAGCAAAAATTTGACATTTTTCACACCCTCAACTATTTCAGGTGTCGAGGGTGGAGAAACTGCGGTTAAAGTGGCAAGGAGGTGGGGATACCGTGTAAAAAAAGTACCAACTGGTCAGGCAACGGTAGTCTTTGCAAAGGGGAACTTCTTCGGGCGATCTATTGCTGCCTTGTCCGCGTCCACTGATCCTAATTGCTATACTGATTTTGGGCCGTACGTCCCGCGCTTCGATAAAGTTCCCTACAACGATCTTCAAGCACTTGAGCGCAAATTTAAAGAAGATCCGACTGTTGTTGCCTTCATGGTTGAACCTATTCAAGGAGAAGCCGGTGTCATTGTTCCAAGTGTGAGTGTCCTCTTGTGATGAATTCTTTGATTGATCCTTGCATGAGGATGGATCTTGATTACTAATGTCATGTAATCCATGCAGGACGGATATCTGAAGGGTGTGAGGGATTTGTGCACGAAATACAATGTTCTCTGGATAGCGGATGAAGTCCAGACTGGTCTCTGTAGAACTGGAAGGCGACTGGCAGTTGATCATGAAAATCAGAGGCCCGACGTTCTTATTCTTGGAAAGGCCTTGTCCGGCGGTTTTTATCCCGTTTCCGGAATCTTGGCAGATGACCAGGTTGGTAAACTATCCTAGGAGCGAACGGTAAACTTCGATACCCAGAAACGCAGAGTCCCCTTGAGTAAAACACTTTGAGAGGAAGCTCTATTAAATTGGCCTCGTAGGTGATGCTGTGCTTAGAGACTGGATCCCACGGCTCAACATTTGGCGGAAGTCCGTTAGGGAATAGGATCGCACTTGAGGCAGTAAAAATCTTGGAGGAGGAGAACCTAGCAGAAAATGCAAGTAACCTCGGTAAAATTATGCGGCAGGAATTAGAACGAGTTCCGAAGGAGATTGCGTCAGAGTTCAGAGGGCGTGGATTGTTAGCTGGACTTGTGATCAACAAAGGTATTTACTTGCTTGCGCTTGACTTGCTAAATCCGTCTGGATTTATTTAATGTTTACGAGGATTCCAGTTCATCGGATATATGATACAAAGAACTTTTATTATTGAACTGAATTTAGAATTCGCGGAGGGATGGGATGTTTGCCTGAAACTGAAGGAAGCTGGCCTGCTGACAAGGCCAGCTCATGGCCAAATTATCAGGATATCGCCACCACTGACTATTACCGAGGAACAACTCAGGGAAGGACTGCATATCCTGACGAGTGTCTTAAATAACTACAAGTAAACGCTGCGTCAAAGCGCGGAAATATATTCTTGAACTAGAGAAAGCCAGGCGTTAATAGCGACATGGTTAGAATGGTTTTCTTTAAAGGTCCTCCCCTATGCTTGTATAATAAAGCTTGGAAAAAAACTTACCAGCTCTACATGTTTGTTTCGTTATGCCTCTTCACATGCCGGGTCAAACTGAAGGCCTGAGAGAACAACTGATTGCACTGCTCGCATTTGTAGGCCTTTGCACCTGTATGCAAAGACATGTGCCTCTTTAAATGGTTTGCCAATTTAAATCGCTTGCCGCACAGTCGGCACTGATATTGCCTAATAGAAGTATGCGAAGCTTCGTGACTCTTGAGATGACTCGACTGCGAAAATCGCTTCTCGCAAATTTTGCACTCGAATGGTCTGATTTTTGTATGGATCCTCAAATGTTCTACAAGATTGCCCTTTTGGAGAAAGCTCTTGCCACAATACTCGCACTTGTGCATTTTAGAAGGCTTGTGCATCCGCAAATGAACCTTCAGGTTATAATTGTGACTAAACTGCTTGTCGCAGATATCGCAGTGGACCAAGCCCTTGCCAGTGTGAAGTTTCTCGTGTCCCTTTAGGTTTTTCATGAGACTAAATCGCTTATTACATCGGGAACACTGAAACTTCTTCCTCTCCTGTGAATTCTGATAGTTTCTATCAGCTTTCTCGTGAGTTTTCACATGTTCTTGCAAATATGATGGGTAAGGGAATATCTTATCACAGACTTTACACCGATGTATATTAGTTTTGGTATGTAACCTTATATGAGCATTTAACTTGCTCTTGGAGGCATACGCCTTACCGCAGTTTGAGCACTTGAACGGTTGATGCCCGGAATGTGCGATCTGATGTGCGATCAACTTGGATTTTTGGCAAAACGTTTTTCCACACATCTGGCACCTCAACTTCTTTGGATCAATATCCTCGGATTCCATCTTGTAGATAAGATTCGTTGGACACGATTCATAAACGCTGCTCTCGTTCTCCTCGTTTCGAGTATTTGTGTCTTTTTCAAATCGGACGTTTGGACGGTTTACAACGCTACTTCCCGATGGCAGTGCCGGATTTGCCGGACGTTCCGAATTGCTATCTTGAACCCCATCAAGATCTATGTTCTCTGGAAAACTTAAATTTTGCACTTCATCGTTATCGGTAACAATGGCCCTTTGATAGGATAAATTCTGAATAGTGTTGTCCAGCGACTGAATAGCTCGTCCGTAACTTAAATTTTGCGGGATCTGATTGGAATTCTCACAGATGTCTACATTCTCATTGTCGCAGGAGATATCGATATTCTCTGTGTTGTGTGCAATATTGTGGCTCATTAACTGAGTTGTATTGGTGAAAGTATGATTGCACAGCGAACAGTGCAAAGCACAAGCAGGGCGGCTCGAGTTCTCCGAATTCATCGGTATCATTTGCATCATGTTAGATTTCATTAGTGGCGAGAGCTCAGTGCTCTGCATATTTTCTGCTGCCAGATTATTGCCAAAGTGGCCAAAGTTAAAATTCAAGTACGGGTTTTGAGATTCGACGATGTGCATATGCTGCATTGGAATGTTCTCTTGCATAAAAGGTAGGTGTAGTCTACTATGGCTACAAAGCTCCTGGTAACTCATAAAGGCAGCACCACATTCAATGCACTTGAGTGTTTTATGGCTGTTCTGAGCCGGCACGAAGCTCTGATTTTGCTGATAGAATTTATATCCAGAAACTGTGCCACACGATGCTAACCCTGATACCTATGTAACATAAATAAGAGGAGGTTTCCACACGACCGTCCAAGATTCTCAGAGTAAGTAAAGATGGAAGAGAGAAGGTGCTGAAATAATTATACTTTTAATGCAGCCTGCCTGAGGGCTCTGTCAGCAGCTCTGCATTGTTCTCTGTACAATAGGGCAGACTCTGCCCTGGTGATGCAGCGGTCACACATCTTTTCCGGTAGGCCATCTCCCTGCCATACCTGACAAACAAACAATATGTATTTCGTTCATGCGGAAACCTAACCAACCAGCCAGCTTAGATTACTAGGCAAACCTACTTCCAGGCAGGAAAGAGAACGTAGCTTTGCTGCAAGGGACGAACCGGCTGGACCAACAAACAAACACACCATTTTCTCACCATCTTCTCTTAGACACGTCCGACACAGTTTGCTGATATTTTCGCTGTCGATTTCTTTAGTTACGATGAACATCGTGATTCTCGATTTTCATCACGTTTCTTCAATTGTTGCCACTTGCTTTGCTATTGGTTACGATCATAGACCTAGTACGATCCTTTGATGTTTATTACATTTAGCGCTGCCCTGTTCAAATCAGTTGAGCACAGCACTCAGCAGTGGAATGCACTTGAATGGTGGTTGAATGAAAAGAGAATGCGGCACGGCACAGCACGGCACGGCACGGCGGCTACCGAGCAACGCGGTCCAGTTGCTGCTGCCCTCTCCATTCCGCCTCCTCGCACACAACACAAATCTCTCCGTTTTCCACATTCGGAATTCATCTCGTCTATTTGCAGTTATCTTATGTCGCCTTTCTAACGAAAATTTCGTATGCCATTGGGAGAAGCGATCTTTTAAGCGTTTTTACCTCCAAGAACGAAAGTGCGACAATTGCTTTTCCCTGACAGCCGAGAGAATCAGCAGGGATCAATATTGAATAATATTCCAAAAGTTCCAGCGTTAATTCCAATGTTGAGAACATAGACAGACCTATCTACTTATACTTATCTCATACTTGGGTACATATCTACTACAATACGCTTTATATTATCACCTTGGTATCACCTCAATAGGTGCTCGATCACCAAATAACAGGTGATGGGCCGTGAAGGAGCGGGACAGTCTGTCAATGCATTACGGACCTATAATTTTAATGGGTCGCATAAAGCGCCGGTAGTCATGGCGATGCCGATCAATATTAACGCGATTAGGGTCCGATGGACCCTAGTCCCTCGGGGAGATTCACCGATCACCACCACTCAGCTCGACGCCAGCTCGATATGCCTACCCAACACACACATACACAAAATCAGTAATCGGGCTAGAAATGAAAAATAATGTTGCTTTGACCGAAAGTGGAGAAAGTCGACCTTTCCCTGCGAAGCTAGGAAAATATGGCGGTGACGTTAGCTTTCATTTTCGAAGAGTAGGCCGACCGGATTATTCAACTTACTTCAACCTCTGATGGCCATGCAGTTACAGTATTTTGACAAAGCAGAAGATTGCTGGACGGACTTGTACTGCAGCAATAAGACATCACTTCCTCATAGGTGTCCAGCGTGACTACCAGCTATGATATGTATACATAGTTCGATTACATTGGATTAAGATGCACTGGCCCCGACATTGGCATCAGGAGGGCCATGCTACATCTACATACTTACCAGCTAAAGATTCCGCAGCCCGGAGAATCGATCTACATGTGCATATAAGGCCTCCCGAGAGAATTTTTCCAATGGGTGAACGATGGGTAAGCCGTACAAAATAGCGTAATTTAGCAATTAATGAGATAGTAATGATTTGGGGGAATCGGCGATACGGACCTACCGGCGTTAACTGCCGATTGACTGTTTTTCACACACCGAGCCGGCCCATCTAATTTCGGGAGTTGTTTGCTCGATAAAACGAGAGCGTGTGTTTCCCGATTAAAGAAAAGCACAAACTAACTCTGCACTGTGGAGAGAGGGCGAAAATAGAGAGGAACTTTCCGAGGATTTATGCTTGCCGTGCTACGTTCAATCGATCCCGCTATTGAAAACCCTGCCGTCCAAGAACCGAAAGCAATATCTAGAAAGGAATGAAAGTAATTTTAATACGTATATGCAGACTGATCTAAACTTGGGCCAATGATCCTGACAAAATACTACCTGTGCTTTCGTACATTAGAGGATGCTTTAATGGATTCGCGATCACACAAATCTGTCATACTACACCAGATACAGTTGGTGTACGGCTGACTTGGAAAAAGTAAGTAGGCATACCACTGTTCGGTATGCCACCATTCGGAAAGAGAGAGAGAGAGAGAGAATCGTTGTCTAAATTCGGGCTGAAATCTATTCGTCGATAATACATCGAGAAGTGGCGTCGCCAATACAGTTATACTCTTACCGTTCGATCGGTGCTACAAGAAAGAGGGCTGTTGCAACTTTCTTGCCGCCAATATCTAATATACCACACCTAGGTTTACACATGGCGATGACGTATAAGGAAAGTTTATGAAAGAAAGCCTACTGTGAGACATTTGCTTCGTGGGACAAAATCCCGGGCAACCTGAGCTCGATAGCCAACAATTTCATTTTCGTCAACGATGCTTCTCTCGTCTCGTACACGCTATATAGCCTAAGCAGTGCGTCCTTGGATCATCTTATTCCTATTGCCCTCGAATTCAATTAATCTAGCTTCGGGGAGATTTAATGCCTCCTAACTCTGCACTCCTCAGTGCTGTAAAGGGGTCAATTACATAATCTGCCGTCTGATAATCGAGTTCCATGGCACCAACATTTTTTTATAACCCTCCAGCCAGAAATAGAATGGGAGGGTCGGGGAAGGAAGGGTGGTGCTATTTCGAGCGTGACTGTTTCATGTGGGCAGGATTGGGGGAGCAGGCAGTCGAAGAATGTGCTAAACGTAATAGTAGTTATGGTAGGTTCTATACATATATGTATGTACGTACTACACATCTACTGATGTACTTAAAAGCGGAATACCCCCTTACAATTAGTACAATCGCGAAGACAGTCGCATCTCGGTGCACGGTGGTTGCGGTTTGCTCTGGTCAACCGAACCGATAAAAAGACCTGGAAATAAATATCTGACTGACTGGGCTGGCTGGTTGGCTGGGCCGGCTGGGTAGCGAAGGCCAATCGGCGGGAGGAGATTCGCGGTCGCTGGAAAACCACGATAATTACGGTAATTTCTCTGAAATAAACATACTCTGGATGTGACAAGAGTCAAACGATCTGGCAACCCTCCGATATTCTATACTCTACAGAGTTACAGTCATTCTACCTACAGAGATAGAGATTAGCGCAACGGGCGCATCGGCGAACACCGTGAACACACTTTGAGGCTTCGTATTTTGCCCGAGCGTCGACATACGCTCTCCTTTTTTCTGCTCGCCACACTGCACCACACTGTCACACCACACCATCCCACCCTACTCAGCTGTTCTGCTATGCTTCAAACGGCCCAGCGATACGGCAGATATCTATTTCTCTGAAAACGGTAGTCGTAGACACATAATATAAAGACAGTCGACAAGTAAAAGAAGTAACCCGCTAGCGAATGGTTGCCTTGTCAATTGAGCAAAAATGAGTGAAGAATGAGTGAAGAACAAGCTCTGGGGCCGGAACCTGGATGATGGAGAACAGACAAGAGAGAAGAAAGATAGAAGCACAGAAAGGACGGTCGGGGCACGCAAGCTGCTGGTAACGTACCTGGAGGAAGATCAACAAGTAGTTGGGGAGCGTAGAGGGGTGAATGCCGTTTGTATGCTGGAGACGGGTTGGCAAGTTGGGGGAGCGCGCGCGACGAGCCGCTCGACGCTCGGCGTGGTGGGGTGCGGCGAGGTCGGCGGGGTCAAGGGGGGAGACACGGCAGTGGCATGGTGGCAGCAGAGTAGGAGAATCGCTGGCTTGTTGTTCGCTCGCTCGGGACCGACTCGAGGGGCAGTCCGGAGTTTGCAGTGCGGAGTGGTGTCGAGCAGTGCGGAGTGTGGATCAGTGCAAAGCAGTGCAGAGTAGAGAGCCGTGGTTGTCTCGGCTGCCGATGATCGGTGTTCGAAATTCAGCGTTCAGTGAGAGGGGCGCACACTGGAGGCAAGCAAACCAGACTAACTGGTAGAAAAGCAGGCAGCCAGAGCGAAAGGAACGTCTGGCATCCTCATCGTGTTGAGTCTGCCAGGGCTGCAGACAGCTATCCATGCTCCCGCGTCCTTACGCTCCTCTTCCCTTTCGAAATTTTCCCCTCGGGCAACAAATAATCCGCCTAGGCCTAACCCAGACCTAACTGACCAAAAACGGCATCGGGGTGTGCGTCTAACTGTGCAACGTGTATCGTTCGCGAGAGTGGAAGAGAATGGGGGAGGGAGTGAAAGAGTGATAGAAAGTCGCGCTTGCAGGACTACATGCATGATGTGATGCATTTTAGTGTGGCCGGTTTTCAAAGTTTGGCGGACCCAGTAAAAGTTTGAATGCGGATGAGCCAGTTCCTGGGAATGTACGGTAACAGTGCGTATGAGTAATCACAAGGAAGCGGAACTAAGTAAGCGCGAAGAGGAGAGTATACAGAGAAGCAGCCGAAGTCGAAGACGAAATAGGTGCGTGCTCGCGCTGGCCTGAGTAGCAAGGCCAACGACTGAGGAGCACCGATCGAGAAGAGAATGTCACGGCAGAAAGCTGGAAAGTGTATTCCACGGGCCTGGGCGAGGCCCCAGCGCCTCCTGCTACCCTTTCTTCTACTCTGCACCGCTCTTTCAAGTAAGTTAAATCACAAACGGTCCCAACCATGCTTCATGTTTGAAACATTTCTGCCAGCCCTAGCCCCACCTCCCCCACTTAGCTTCGCACGCCTGCTACCACAGCTGCCTCCTCCCTCTATTCCCCCCCCCCCGTGTCTTCTCCTTCTCTCCCATCACCATCGCTTTTACCTTTACCTTTACCTTTACCTTTACGTTTGCAATCCCCGCTTACGTCTTTCTTTGTGGCTGCCTTCTTCCATCGGACAAGCGGCGCATGCGTCGTTCCACGTCCATACTGCGGCCTACAAGTAAGATTCGAGATTCATCACAAGCCGACTAAAGGGGAAACACGACCCGAGGGCCGCCGGGCCTCACTATCCCCCCGCCCCAAAACCTCCGACCGTCTTTCTCTTCCTTGCAATAGCTCTGGGACGCCACAAGTTGACCCGACTTCCGAGAGAGGATCTTCATGCGCCACAAGCCTTCCTTACTGCAAGAAGCGGCAACCCAGCACCGGTCATCCCCGGTTTCTAGCTCAGCCAATGAGTCAGTTAAATATTTATATTATAGTTGTGGCCTACCTAGCCTGATAGTAGATGTAACGCTGCAGTACTTTATACTATGCCACTGCTAGAACCCAGTGCAAGTTGGGTATTATAGTATGATAGAAGGAGACCAAGAAAATGGACCGGATTACAGCATGTTGGTGATGTTAGCGAGGAATACCAGCAGGCAATATCTCCGTAATTTAAGACTAGCAGGAGGCTCTGTTGTTTTTTCTTTGGGGACATCGGACACCACTCACTATCGTGGTGTGTATTGGCATCAGTGATACCGAATGAAATATGTACCCTGAGAAAGCTGGGAAGGTAACGCTATGCGACTCAGTGCTGCAGCATGGCGGCGCAAGACGGGTGAAGCCAAGCCAAGCCAAGCCAAGCCAAGCCAAGCCAAGCCAAGCCGGGCCGGGCGAGCTAGAAGGAGTTCTTTCTCACGTAGAAATTCGGCAGGGATTACTGTTGGCATTGCAAGTAATTTTATGGCGACAGACGTGTTTTCTCATCTTTAGGTACATACATACTTACCTACTTAATGGGAGCGTGGGCCTTCTGCCATCTTTCTGCGGTATGAAGGGCTTATGCATTCTATTCGAGCAGTATTCATTGTGCTAACGAGTCAAGTTCCTGTCCAGGAACCTTGCGAAAGCAAGGGTGCATCGCCAATCGACATGCGCGAAGAATGCAAGCTCATTCTCTTCCAAATCATATTCCACTGTTAGAGAGTCCCCTATGCAGAGCCTCTCAAACTACGCTCATAGTGGCGTCCAAAGAAAGGTCGGAAATATATGGAATGGAAAGATTGGCGAATCTAGTCTTGAAGGCAACTTATAATGGTGATTATTATAAGAGTCGGGGTTAGAATGGCGATATCAGCTTGGGTTTCGCTTGGCAAATGAAAAATAAGAATGGAAGGAGGTGGGATGTCAGTTTTATTAATGTTAATCGGCGCGAGAATTGCTTAGACGTACCACCATCGAGACAATCAGGGTCGCGTTCCATTTCGTGGACTTGCTGTCTCGGACTGTAGAACTCGCGCGCGCGCCCGCGCGCATAAGAAGCGATGAGGCTCGAGAGGCCTTCGTCGAACTTGGAGCCTCGACTCAACGTAATCTTAAACCACTGCCAGTCGATTTTAAAGTGCTCTCCTGGTGCATTCCACGGATTTTTCTTTTTTTCCCTTCCCTCCGAAGAACTCGGCTTTCGCTGTACCGGCCGGCAAGCCGGTCGTTCGGGCCCGGCTCTCTTTACTTAACGGCTTTATGCCAGCTTGCCTGCCTGCTGGCTGCCTGCATGCATATGGCTTCTTCTTTCTCACTCGCATTCCCATTCTCCTACTACCCACTTCTTCTCGTCTTTCCTTTCCTTTCTTTTCTTGGGCCCACGGAAATTAGCAGTTGTACGCAACGGAAACATGTAAACAAACACGGCTAGATATTATGTAAGAAAATGTTTGTAACTAATTCTATTTAATATTACTGCCCCTACATCTTCAGCTAGTGTGAATAATAATTGGGTCATTCAATGATAGGGTGAGCAAAACTATGGTAGCGAAATATGAAATAGTACGCTACATTCGGTTAAAATCAAGCCTGAATAAAGCCAATCTGAATACGTCTCCGACTGAGATCCTCCTCCACTTCTAGTCGATGACTTTCTCCGCCTAATGGCAGTGACAGCTTACGGCGGTTGATTAGTCATTCCCCAGTTGAATCATGAATCGACTGACGCCAAAGTGGCCTTGCTTTCGCGCTTCGCCTTCCTCAGTCTCGTCTCTACCATCTACATTCTACTTTACTTTCTATCTACACCTTCGCACGGTATCATGCAATTGATTTAACTGACAAGTCGCAATAGTTGAACCAGTATGATTAACAGTGGCGTCCATATCAGCGCCTTGTCTCTCGTCCAGCAAACCTCGATTGCTTTGATTTATTCCATCAAATCGCCTGAAAATTGTTTTATTGTTATTGGCAGAAACTACTTTGGTGTCGTTGCTAAATGGCACCGGTGATCGCATCACGTTTGTGTAATGTTCGATTATTTCCGGTAAATCAATTTATTAAGATACTGGAGGAGAGTTGGCTTTTTTTATCTCTAACCATATCGTACAACACACTACGTGCTATACTTTTGTGTTCTCGTTCTCGCTCTCGCCCTTTCCTCTGCCCGCGACCCTTGCAAAGGCAAACCGTATGTGCATCGAGCATCCTATTCAATCTATACATGCTAGCTCGGGGAAGCCGATCCAATGTCGGCATCTAAATTATTCAGGGTAGCATTACTCTCTGATGCGTTTTTACTTCTGAACTGACAATGAGGAGATTGTTGCTCTCGTTCTTTGGCCTTGATTCCTTTCGAGTTTCTAGTTGGGGATAGAGTTTTCAGTGAACAGAAGGAAGTCGCGCAGTTGAAGGGTATAATCATATGACGGCGACTAGTTGAGGGAGTTTAGTCGCGGAGGTGAGCGACGGGCAACGGTACGACGGGGGCAGGCAATGTGATCGGTGGATAGAAAGAACGAGCGTGATGACGAGAAGGGCCAAGAGTGAACGTGTCAAGGATTGAAAGACTGCAGCTGAGCCAGATGCCTGTGCCTGCCTGCGACGAACGGGCGAAACACCACGGGGACGAAGTGGCGTGCTTTCTTTCGTGCGTACTGTGATCGTACGAGAGCTGTAGAGGGGCAGTGGGGGCTGCCAGCGCAGCGCTTTAACAGAGGGAAGGAGAAGAGAAGCATACAGCGCGGCTGCGAGTGAGAGAGCATGACGTTTAGAAAGGAGGAAGAGGGGGGTGGGAGTGAGAGAGTGAGAAGGGAGGGGCCGGGGGGGGGTGGCAATGAGCAAGAGGGAGACAGGCAAAAGTTGCGAGGACAAAGAATGGCTTTGGGGTCGCCGGCCGTTTGTTGTAGGTGCAGTGTGTATAGAACGAACAGGGTCTCTCAATTCGTGGATCCACTGCTCCCTCGTTCTCCCTGGCTCTGGCTTTCCCTCGGAGATATGTCCGTAAAATTAGCGTTGTAGAAACACGAGTCCCACTGTGGGAACACGTTGAGTAATATGTAGAATACAAGTTGTTTTTATCTCTCTCGATGGTCGAATTCAGTGAAATTTTACGATAATTGCTCCGCCTGGTTTTGAGCGTGGTATGGGAATTAGTCGTTGAAAAGCCCGGGCCGTAAGGCCAGAACAGTGTTAGCTTTATTTTGTGCAAGTAGGGCAGAGTGGTAGCTGCAATCGGGGCAGCGGTACTGCGACACTGTTTATTATAAGCACTCAAGGCTGGAAAAGTACACTATAAGGCCGGATAGAAAGTGGAACAACTGAAACTACTTTTGAGTCAAAGCAAGGACCCGAGAGATCTTCCTTCCTCCTTATTTTACTGCGTAAAGTCAGATGTCGGTCCTCGTTTTTATTGAACATTCTTCTCAGTTCACTTATCAAAATCACTGCCAACAGAATTGAAGAAGCGGGCGACAATATATTGGAAAAGGTCACACAGATTGCTTGAAACGGGTAGAATAGCAGAATAGAAAAGAGCAGGGTTGATCAAGTTTGCGACGTCTAAAAGCAGCTGGCCGGAGAGGGACGGGACTCTCTCTCTCTCTCTCTCTCTCTCTCTCTCTCTCTCTCTCTCTCTCTGCTCCTTCTTGTCCCGAATGGAGTTTCTTACGAAAATAGAGTCCTAGCCGATTCCACCTATCCCTCTAATCTCTTGATGATAAGCTTGATTTGATAACGTATCTCGCCGTGAATTCTGCCTAGTTTTTACCTGGCTGTGTCAACTATTTGATTCCGAGGCGTCTACGGCTGTAGATTTCTAGAATACCAACTGATTTCACTGATGATGATTAGGTTGAAAGATACGGCAAGCCCTGAACAGTGATTCATGGTCGTGCCCATCGATGATTCTTTTGCGTCACGCGGCGCGGCGCAACTCTTGCCGAGGAAACTATCGTTATTATTATTTAGTTCTCTTAACTGTGACAGGAGAATTGTTCTCCAGTGGGAGGAGAAGAAATAGCTTTGCCAGCTTGATATTGATTAATCAGTTATTCTCATTCTTCCGATTGGCTGTATTTTGCCTAGAGCTCGTCGTAAAGTGATCGGACTATAATTATAGCTGTATCGGGCCAGCATAGAAACTCTCTCCATCAGTGGAGTGTGACTGCTTGAAAGCAATGCCGGCGGCCGATGACCGAGTGAAATAGATTTGCACCGCACCGCGGCTCGCTGTCACCTACTGGATTAGATGATGGCATGATGGCATGATGGCATGATGGCATGATGACACGATGACACGATGACACGATAACACGATAACACGATAACAGGATCAGACAGGATGAGGCGCGACGGGCCTACGACTTGTGGCACGCGCAGACAACCGATGTGATTTCCATGTAGATTGTTCGGAGAGGCGTAGTTTATTACGCCTTAGTATTAACATGCAGCTAATTAATTTTGCCCGATACTGGGAAAGTGGTAGGCGAAATGGCCTGAAAGGATGTATGTATTCGATGCGCGACCAAGTCAGAAGCAAGCGAGTTAATCATTCATGAGGGCGCGGGCGTTGGCGAGCTTATTTAGACGTCAGGCGAGGCAATAGGTGAGATTCTCGGGAACCATCAGATCGGAAAATTTGTGACATCTGGGATGCAGAGAAGCTAGACTCGTTGTATCAGACGTTGCCAAAGGAGCCAGCTTGCTGCTGTCTCTCAACAAAGCAAATTTCCCCCCTTACGCAATGAACAGCAACTCCCCTTAACTCTATCGGCCCCTTTTCAGGCTCGTGTTAATGGAATTCGTCCGAGAAGCAATATCGCTCTGGGAAAAGTGTTCAACTACTATGCCAAATGAAAGGCAGCCTTGTTTTTCCTTGTTTTTCCTGGCACCACAAAGTTTCATTGTAACCGGCTTGACGGCGACGGCAGTGGCGGAATGTAATGCGTCCCGCTACCTCCAGCATACTTCTTATTGGCGTTGGCTGCTTCGCGGCCGCGCCGCGCCGCGCCGCGCCGGCACCCTTTCTTCCCTTTCCTCTCTATGTTGCGGTTACCGCGTCCACCAACACCAACAAAACCATCGACAAATTACCTTTGCAACCTCTTTTGGTTGCAAAGCTAATTCCAGAAAGTAGTGGGCTTCATGTTTCATCAAGTAACCTCATTGATCTCCAATTTTTATACTTACCAATCTCGTCCGCTGATTAATGTTTCATCTTTAGCATTCATCGCTACTCTCTCCGAATTCAAATCTCTATCTAAGTACAGCATGAAACCCGGTGGTACAAAAGTTTCTCGTCTAGTGCTTTTATACTAAGCGCTTTAAACAATGGAGTTAGTTAGCTGCTCAAGTCCCCGTGAATCTACCACCTCTGCCACCGCCACCATCATAGCTCCCTTTATTCTTTATTGTGCCAAGGCCAAGCTACTTGTCCAACCTTTTTCAAACAGGTTAATTTAATCTTTTTAATGACAATTTTGCTATTCTACTACTTTCACGATATTTCCACTGCTCGATGTTGTGACGGCCGGACTGCAAATCTTCACTAACAATATTGTTCCTTTAAGTATGTATGTACATATCTGGCCTCCCCTCTAAACCCTCCTCTATCCGAATTCCGGGCCCGACATCTATTCCTAATGGTTTCTATTCCACATATTCTTTGGTTTGCAGCAGCTCCTGTCTTCCGGTAGGTACATACTATTTGCTCATTTTGGTCGTTCCTTGAGAGGCGAGGGTGCAGGGCTCGGGGGTTGCAAGTTGCGTGCGTGATGGCACGTACCACGTCTTGAGGCGCCAAACCCTAGTCCCTATCATCGCGTTTCATCATTAACGGCCGGCTGACCGCCAACGAAACGTTTCTTCTGCCCCCCCCCCCCCCCCCCCCAACAAATAGTATCCCCTCGGTGGTTCATCCTCGCAATGTGAGAATTCGAGCTTCTCTCCTTTCCTCCAGAGACCCACCCGCTGTCTAGCAAGTGGGCCCGATATCATTGTCCATTTATGTGTAATCATGCTAACCCCTCTTTCGATAATCAATCCCCAGAGCCCGAGATTATTATTCGTGGACGGTGCGTTTCTACATTCCCGGAGAAGGGGGTGTACGAATGATGTGACAGAGAAAAGTTTTATACCTACTATATATATATTTAAAATATATCTCTGTGTAACGCGAAGCGATTGAGGAGCACTCGAATCTGTAGTAGATTATGCAATGCGACAAGAGATAAATGGAAGGAAAAAGGAGGCGGGCAGGCAAGTTAAGAATGTGGAAGGTTCTCGTGCTGGCTCATTTTCAGAAATCAGTTGACATAGTTGAGACCCACGGAAGAGAACATATCCGTCTTAGCAAGCTGTATTCCAGAGGCTTCCCGATCTTCTTACCAGCTTTGGCCACAATGCTAATCATAAATCGATAGGATCCAACTATGTAGTTGAAAGAAAGAAGGTAGCTCGCGCTGAACTGTAGTGTGCAGGGAGCATGAAGGGACAAGGAAGAGAGAAAGGAGAAAGAATGATCTGGCTGGCATGCACTGTCTCTTGGTGTCAATAGTGCTGCTCTTCGCTACTTCCGGTGGTATCGGGCTAAACTCTGAATGCGGCTCGATTCGCAAGGAGATGACATCGCACGAACGTGGCAGGACAGGGCAGGCGCGACAACACGCTCGCGGATCATCTAGCAGTTCTAGCTAGCTATTTATTAATATTAATAGGCCGATTGCGTGTGGGTTAGATAGGAGAGAATTGTATTGAAAGTGGGGCGGGCTTATCGTCATCTAGGCAGTGGGTGGGGAGTGTGCGTGCGTGCGTGCGCGCGCGCGCGCGCGCGTGAGAGAGAGAGAGAGAGAGAGAGAGAGAGAGAGCCGTGTGATAAGAGAAGGAGGGTAGAAGACTAGGCGAGGTGTTGTTGGCTGGGATAGATACCGTAGCGTAGGCCTGCCAACCCATGCTACTCACCTATCTAAGTACTATTATAAGTAAGAAAGGTAACAAGTTCTCACTCGCCACCTCACCAAGTTGACCAGGCTGACCAGGCCGGGCAGACGGCAGACGGCAGGCGGCAGGCGGCAGGCGGCAGGCACCTCGACTTGCTTCGTGGAAGCTTACGAGTTGACTCACATCGGGGCCCGCCAGGTAGACCGGAGGCCGCATGACGTCATCGACATTCTTGCTCGGCTTGTCACGCATTACGATCGTTAACTAAGGCCTTATACGAGTTCGTCTTCTTCTGCCTCCTCGATTCTATTCTCTAGTGCATCTGTACATTTGCAAGTACTTACCGATGCGTTTGAGTTTGGAACCACAAGCATTGGAGAAGCTAGATCAGTATGAATATGGAACTGAATTGGAACGGACTGGGTTGGCAGTGAAATGAAGCCACAGACCCTTTTCGGGCAGGCTCTTTTCCAACTCTTCCAATTCATTTTCTTAACCGAGTTAGTCCTCATTTTCATACTGTTACTGCGGGATAAACTCGCTACTCGTAGTGTCCCAAGTTGGCTGGCAAGTACTCTCCTTCGGTTTGGAAGGTGGAAATGTATTGAACAAGTTGATCGGCCCAGCCTGGACTGATGCGTTTCCGCGATTAGCCCATGACAAATACGATAGCCGAGAAGCCTGTCATCGACTAGCACCTGGTAATCTCAGTTATCTCTGAAACTGTTATCACGACTTTCCATGTACATATATGTGACTAAGACCGATCGAACGCTGATACGGAAAGTGGGATCTGACCCCGGCATTGAAAGATGAGCGCGAAACCCTTCTAGCAAACTCTCACACAATTTTACTCGGTTGCTTTCTTGGAATATTGTGCTTCCTTCGATCCTCAAGCCGGAGGATTTTCCAGTTAATTCTCCCTAGGTCCAGCCAGCCAGCCGCCCCTACCACTATCAGAGGTGCGTGAGAACCGCGAACAAAGCTGGCAAAGCTCTGCATTCGTGATCGTGAGAACGGCTCTAGCAGGCAGGCAGGCAGGTTGGATGCTCTCATTCCGGGCATTAACGATATATGTTATCAAGTACTCAAGTACGATATAGCGCGGAATCGATCTTGCTGTCGCTTCCAGCCGACCATGATTTTAACGAGCGCGGTTATCCGAAAGCTATGCCTCGTCTTCCCTACCCACAGGGCCACAACTCCTACCAACTTGACGATTAAGAATATTAGATTTCATGGTATATATAGTTTTTGCTTTCTCGGAGCCTAGTTAATGCAGCCTTTTCATTTGAGGGGAGATCTGTAATGGTGAAACGATACGTAGAATCATGATAGCTCGTTCTTCATTACAAGTCCCATTACAAGTCCCCACAGGGCTTCCTGGAAATGGAAGAAAACTCGAATGCTTATACTATGTGTCGCGTATATTATAGGCTTCTTCGAAGGGGACTGGGAGAAGTTGCAGGTGTAGATTCTAAATTGTAGATTGTAGATTGTAGATAATTGTCTAGGCTGGCTGTAGGGCATTCAGCAAGCGCTCGGCTCGGGTCAGCCAGGCAAGCCGCTTCCCTCGAGAGTCTTGAGACATTGCATTGGGGAAAAAGGTGGATCGGATAATGTCCGCTGCAACGGCGCGGCGCGGCGTCTTGCCAATTTGCCACTTGACGGGAAAGAGCAAAAGAGTGCTGCGCGCTAGCCCTGAAAGGTGATACGTAGTCGTAAACGACGAGAACGGGAAGAGCGAGCGGGTGGTCGGTTTGACTCGGCTTGCCTCGACTGAGCTCGACTCGCCGTGTTTGCCTGCCGTGGTCGGTCGCATGCTAAGGTTGCTAGTCAAGGCGGGCGGCGAGGGATTGAAGGAGGTTGTGCGGGGAGGAGATACCGGCAAAACGCCCTAATGAGCTAAAGTAATGGAGATTGGTGTAGCGCGAGCTTGTGCAAGAATGGCTTTTTCGCTTCTTCCCTGTCTCCCGTTTATTCTCTGTCGCGCGACTCAGCTAACTCGATTAGAGATTTATTTCATCGAATCGGCCATGCGCGTTATACTCTATCTGGGCATAGCCACAGCGCAACAGCCATAACCAGCGATTCGCTCAACGGTGGTTAGTTTAACAGATCCATGTGTATAAGCTATAAGGGAAAAGGAAATCCAGAAGTAAGTAGTTGGTGGAAATACGTATGTGGTGGCCGCTGGCCCGTATGGCTCACGGCCTATTCGGGCCTATTCTATTTGGCCCGCTTGCTAGCTGCCCGGCTGGCTGGCCTCCTGCTCCCTGGCTGGTCTTATTCAGGATGGCTCTATAGTCATATAGGCTTCCAATTGGTACCCACGCTCTTAGCCGCACTATATTACAGTAGCTGCGATGGTAGTCGTAACAAAGAGGACACATCAGCGCCTTACAATTTACAATGTCAGCCCTGTAAGGATAGGCTTTTGCCTCACACGAAAATAGTCGAACCCTTTTGCGCGACGGATCGTCAAGGAAAATATTTCTTGGACATTAATCCGTTGGAATATCCATAGTTATCTCGATGAAGATGGATTCGGCGAGAAATCGACATGCCTATATTTTAGTCGATTAGGCTAACATGGAATATTTCGTGAGATGATCAAAGCACTCTGAAATTGGAATAAAGTTGAATTGCCAGTACTGCACTGCACCGCAACGCAACGCAACGCAACGCAACGCAACGCTATGTCGGCTGATCCGGAAATTATTCTACCATCACTGATTAGCATAGCCATCTCTATCATTCTGGACAATGTACTCTTCCGCTCCTCTCAACCCGCCTCCTGTGTAGATATTAGTTGGTCATAATTATTATCGGTCCAGCAATAGCAACCACGCTTGATTAATATGCCGGTTCCTGAGCCGCTCTCGAGCTTAACACCTTTCCGATCGGCTCATATTTTCCCTGCTTTAGCTTCAAATTTCCTCTCCTACCATTCCTTCACTTTCCAAATCTGCCATGTATTTACTTTTGATAAATATTCAGTTTAAAATGCAAACTCGTTAGTAGTAGGCCGACGATTGACCGTGTCAATACCCGTGTCTCGTGTCAAATTCCTTATGAAGGCCGGCAGTTTACGAGCACCACCGCACCACCGCACCACCGCACCACCGCACCGCGCCACATAGCGCCTCCTCCTTCTCTCCCTCATTTACGCTCCATTCCATTCAAACCGAATTCGTCCTAGTGGGGCTGCTTGTTGCCCAGAGGCCAACCTGAAAAGCCACTCTTCCGTTCTCTTCGACACCACGACGCGATGTTTATCTGTCGGAGCAATTCACCTTTGAACGATGCCTCTCCGAAAATTACAATCGTTAATCCCTCTCCACGGATAAACAAGCCAGCATGCAACAACTATCAGGTACAGCTGTTGATGAGCGAAATTT